>OY856414.1:71001200-72341200 GCA_963693085.1 Alisma plantago-aquatica | reverse complement strand
TTTCCACAAACGATGCTCATTTCATTGTACAATGGGATGGGCTTGTTTATGTACTCTTCAGCCTTGGGATGTGCCTACAATAATCAATACCTTAGATAAAGTATATAAAAAAATTTGTTTGTATGAAATATTTACACGAATGTAATCTCTAGCAACTTATAGATCCATATTAATTGTGCAGTTGACATTGTCAAAATAATTTATGCCACTTTAGTTTTTAATTTTTCGAAATTTCTTCCCAATGCTTCTTCACGGTTCGTAGATGATTTTCCACAAAAGATGCTTTGCAAACATCACCCAAGTTGAATTCTTTATTAACTACTTCTGTTGGTTTGTGAAATGTGGTAGATTTGAATGTTTTATCTACCTTATAACCTTCAGTAGCAAGGGTGGCAAGATATCTAATAGAAAACTGACTCCAATTTTTTTCCATCTAAAATTTTGGGTTCCTTTTCTTGATGTGGCCAGTTGAGAGTTATCAACATGTTGTTCCATCTACACAAAAATAATTATACACTCATCAAAACAATAGAAAAGGTTAAACAATAGGTAGCCATGGTGAGCTTATAATTATAAAAAAGTGCTCCATCTATGCACATAGATCAATCCATTCATGTCCATCTATGTACGCAGAAATATTCATTCATCAAAATAATAGGAAACCATCAAACAATATGTTGTCATGATGAGCTCAAACTTTACTAGAATTCGATCCACATATGTACCATCTATGTACATGCAAATATTCACTCATAAAAAATCAGGAAAAAATAAAGGAATTGGCAGTCACAGTGTGCATACAATTTTAAAAAATGCATAATGAGTTTTTTGCCAAAAAAAAATACAAATACAAATGTCTTAGTTTGAGAAAATAACACATGATGAGCTTTTGGAAATAAACGGTTACATATTATTTGTTCTATCCTGATAGTCACTCCACATCAATGTAGCGATATTGTCCCTCTTGTCCCTCCATACTTGATTCCTATCTCTTATCTCTCTATTAGTCCATGTTTGAGAGTAATTTTCATATGAATCATCAATCGACTCGGTTGGGTGATCTTGTTGTAATATTACTCCTTCATCTTGGTATTCTCCTGTGACAAATTCATATCTAGTTGGGTGCACTTCCATTATGTAGTTATGCAAAATTGAACAAGCCAACACCATATCAACTTGTGTTTCAGAAGGGTAACATGATCTCACATTTAGACACCTAAATCTTTTCTTAAGTAAACCAATTGTTTGTTCCACTACATTTCGTAGAGAAGAATGTCGAAGATTAAACAATTCATCACGTGTTCTTGGTCCATTGGTGTGAGAGAAATCTTTTAGGTGATATCATGTACTACGGTATGGAGTAACAAATCTTGGCATAGTGGTATATCCAGCATCTGCTAAGAAATATTTACCTACAATAGGAAAGTACAATATATCTTAATGCTTACAAGGTTAGAATTTCAATTTTTTTATATTTTTTTAATTTACCTTTTGTAACTTTTAGCCCATTTGGGTCTTCTAGTGCACTTTTCAATACAATCATATCATTTGTCGATCCTTCCCAGCCAGCCCCAACATAGCATATTTTGCAATTAAAAGTGCAAGCCACTATGACATTCTGGGTTGGGTGATCCTTTCTACCACTAAATCTTGCTACAATGTCATTTGGTACTGTAGCGGTAATATGTGTACCATCAATTGCTCCTATACAATCCTACATATACAATGGTCTTATATAAATAGTTAAACTAATAATAAATAAAATGTAAAAGTTTAAGGTATTTACCGAATAAGGATAGAACTTATTTGGACGACATGTAATTTCAAGAGGAGTCGTGGATGGAGGAGTTCTAATATAATCATCACAAAGATAGCCTATGGCATATAAACATTTGTTGAAATATCGGCTGACTGTCTCCTGTGTTCGATCATAAGAATTAGAAACTCCATGTTGAAGTGTACCCTGTCCTAATATGCTTAAAAACATTACTAGTTGCTCCTCAACTGACATATTTATTGTATCTCGTAAAAGGTATCGACCCCTCAAAATATTGCATACCTAAAAAAGGTGGCTCTCCTCATTCTTGTTTCTTGAAGGCAACTTTATCTCTTCCAAGGAGAATTCTCTTCATTATGGTAGACATGGGCTTATTCCTAAGTGTGTATGGTCGTTTGAGTTCAATACGATGTTGGGACCGTCCTTTGAGTAATATCATCATTATCATGAGTATGATGATTATACATGATTGTTCTTCTTCATTGAAGTCGGAATAGTTAACCATCTACACTAAAAAGAGATCTACCATTATATTTAAGTTCAAAAATAATAAATTAACATTCTTAGAATGAGTTTGTTGTAATAATGTCAATGACGAACTAACAAAGATTCAAGAATAAAAATCATTTCTACTTTTATACTTCTGGTGAAATGTGCCTAACAAATATTGAAACAACACGTTCAATATTCAAAATCTCAAAATCTGCAAACCAACTATTTAAAATGACCTATTCTAGTACATCAATAACAATGGATCAGCTAGTATTCATTTTTTAGAATAAAGAAATCAATATTTACAATCATTTTTCAGTTCAAATCAGAGGTAGTCGCCGCAAAGCAACTCCCCAACAAAAAACAAACAAACTTGGCGTGAGTGCTTGATGCGATGTGTGCTAATACTGAAAGAGATTAGATATAGATGGTTGTCATTTTTAAGAATTGAAGACCGATCAACCCTTTGCACAGGGAATAACATTGCTTCTCATTCACAAAGAACAATCATTGTTTAAGCCTCCTGTAAAGAAAATGATCAAAATAGCTATGAATAGTACATTTGGCGCAGCGAGAGAGGGAAGGTTCGTTGATGGTTTTGGTGGCACAAGAGGACAGATGATACGATGATCACACACAGCTGCAACACTGGTTGCTCTTCGGACCGAGAGGCGGAAAAAATATTTGATAAGGCTTTGGCAACGACCGACGAGCCTGCTCCACGCTGTTACCAGAATATTGCCACGGACGGACACAAGGCTTGGCAAGACCGCCGAAGATGTAGAAGACGTTGTGACGGTTGGTCTTCTCTGGGGAGCCGCCTCCTCCAGTCGTCGCTGGAAAATAAGAACAAGCGAGCGGGCGAGACGCGGGTGGAGTGGGAACTCATTTTCCTGTCGATTTCTTACATAACTCATTTTACAGAAGCGTATATACATGACTGGGAGTCCAGGAAAATTTGGGGAATTTAATTTCCGGACTTTCAACAAACCAGTCAAATAAAATTGGAAAAAGAATTTGACTTCCAGTGTTTTCAGAACAAATTACATTAAACCAGTTAGACCCTAAGCATCATGCAATATATAATCCCAAGGAAGACACCAACTATTTGCAAATTAATTAGCCAATATAGTGGTCACACTTCAAAGTTTGAGGTTTGTATTGGTTTTTCTGGCGGCCTTCATTGTTTTCATCATCATCATAATCATCATCAATGCACTCACATATGCATGAACTTTATAAGGAAAATCCTTTTCACAGGAAAAGTTGGACTTGTCCTCATAGAAATGTGCATTATCTACCTGAACATGGACAGTCAAGTTCCTCATACTTGAAATACAATTTATACAACGAAAGATAAGCGTTGTACTGATTGACGTATGGAGCCTCTCATAAAGCCAAACATCCACGCTCGTCAAAGAACGGATGGCTCAACGTCCATCATAATCATTGACTTGTCTATAACGTGGAAATTGAAAGAGGTAGTGATTTTCTAGATGGATTCGTGATGATGCTTTTGGGAAAAGTGCATTCGCACATGCACGAAGATCTAGTAATATTTCGTCATCATCGATGGTTTGTGTGCTTAATTTTATACTTCAATTTGAATGCCTATAGAGCAGTACCGTTTTACATTTGGAATAAGGATGAAATCATTGGGCCATGTGAAAGCTTTGGAAGTTCTTTCTTTAGTATACATGAAAAGGGGTTATAATAATTAATCAACATTAGCAGTCAAGCAATCCCTAAGACCCCAACAAAAGGGCATCTATTTTTCTCTGTTAGGTTTCCCTCTCCCGAAGCATGGTACCTATGATCAAGAAACACCGTGAGCCTTGCATTCTAAGCAGGGCCCATCCAGCAAATCGTTTATAAACTAATGATCGAAATGATCAGGTGGCTGTCCCACTTCAACTTGTATTTAAAAATTACTAGCAGAGATGTCTCAAAGTGGCTGAGTGAGTCAACTAGATGCTCCAGAAATAAACTTCATACCCTTTCACGTAGATCTGCATGTGCTACATGCAAACCATGCATGTGCATGGTCTCTTCTCAGACTCCTAGCTACCTATTCTGATTCAGAAGAAACTTCTAGCAGACAACACTGTAATGAACACTTGCATAGTACGTTTAGCATGTGGCCACTATATATATATAGGTAGGACAATGAATTGAAGTACTCAGGCTAGGAATCTTACCCTCCACCCATGATCATGAACATTTCAGGTGCATGCACAATAAGGAACTGATTTCTGCTTTTGGAACCCCAGGGGTTTGCTTATAAAGACAACCCGATCTCGACTATCACTCGTTTTTCCCTTCCTTTTTTAACTCTTTTTTTTTTTAGGGGGGAGGGGGTTTGTGTGTGTGTGTATTTGTTTGTGTGTGGGGTGGGGTTAGTGCTCCCCCCATTCATCTCGTTTTTAGCAGCATGCGAGCTGTCACTAATGTTACTTTTAACATTGGCAGCTCCTAATGAGTTTTTGCCTTGACCAATCATGAAGTAGGAAAAAAAAAAAAGTAGCACAGTTTGTGAAAACTATTTTCAAGTATAGCACCTGCAGGAAAATAATTTCTAATATAGTCCACTTTGGTAAAGAAAACATCATTCAATTTGATGTTTTCCAAGTCAAGAAGGTAAAAATGCCATTCCATTTGGAGTTTTTAGTTGAAAAATAAAAAATGGAGGAAAATGCCAAATGGATTGGTATTTTCACCCCAATATCGGGGGGTGAAAGAGCCAATATATTTGGCGTTTTCCTTCTTTTTTTTCAACTAAAAGCTCCAATTCAATTGGCGGTTTTATCTTTTTTATATTGAAAACGCTAAATTGGATGACGTTTTTTTTTTACCAAAGTAGGCTATATTATTTTCTTGGAGATGCTATAACCAAATACTTTTTACAAACTGTACTATTTTGATTTTTTTTCCCATGAAATAATCTTATACTACTGGACTACCAGCTTTGGCCCAACTCTAAAACTCAACTTTTGTTTGCGGATTGGAGTTGAGCTTTCAATATCACGATGTTTACTTCTCCCAGGCAAAAAATAAAATATTAGATGGGGTGAGTCCCGAGTTATAAGCTGTAAAATGGGCATTCATACTTCTAAAACTACTTCGTGTTGACTGTTGCGCTGGCAGTGTTTTGATTTGGAATTTTATATAAAAAACCAGGTATATAAAGTTCAATAAGCACAGCACAGAGAATTTTCCTTTGCAAAAGAAGAGTACTAGAAAGAAGAGCACACAGCAATACAATAACTCCATTCGTGATTTTAGTTCACATTGTGATCAAGAGGCAAATCAATCCAATTAGACGCTCTGCTACATCCAAACCATGTATGTGCATGGTCTCTTCTCATACCCCATGTTACCGACAACATCATAACAACGTCTATAGGTAGGGCAATGATTTAGTATTCAAATTACGGATCCTACCCTCCCGCGTGATGAACGTATTAAGGTGCATGCCTCGGTATTTCTTGATATGGCAACTTATTACTCTTTGTTCACTTTGTAGGGAAGAAATAACCACATATCTTTTTGCTGGATGTTTCCTCATTTTTATCCCTGATGCATAGGGGTGGCAAGAGATCAGTTTTGGTTATAGGTATGGGTGAGAAAATATCATGATCACTATGAATTTATTCGGGTTCCAATCTTCTGTCTTGAACTTGTGTCCCTGGGTGTGCCCCATTTAATCTCTGCCTTTAACAGACCTGTTTATTTTTCTTGGGATGGGTTTTTATGAATATGTATGGATGAGATTAAATGGGACATAATTTGTAATATAAAGTCGGGACAGAAGATCCTGAATGATTTGGACTTAAACTTTTAGGTTTGATTAATTGCTAAAACTGACTACATTCCATAATGTGTGGCCCAAAGTCAAACCCATATTTTTTTAGGTTCCTACACTACTTCCTATAAATATTATATTAGCAGTTAGGCAATGCATTAAATTGTTTATTATTTAAATATGTATAATATATTAGGATGATAATAATGTTTTGTTTTATTTAACGTGGTTTTGAGTTTCTCAAATATATACCACTTTGTGCCTTTGTTGATTCCATAATTGTCAAATTTATGAGGCTAAAACCGATCAAGTTTCATTAGTGACATCAACTTCCAGTTTCATATAGATTGGTAAAAAAACCAAACCCAGTTTACCAAGTTAGGTTTATGGGTTCATAGATAACGTTGACGACCCTTCCCTTGCGAAATGTCATGGGAGTTCTTCAATGATGATTTTCTTATTGAGTTTTGGTCTAGATGATAAACATTATCGTGTTTCTATATCGATATGTTTCCCAATCATGATTATTGAAGCTCAACCCCTTCTCTTTACTCAATTTGTTACTAACAAATTTGTTCTAATTGAAGTAACTAATATCTTTGTTCTGACAAATTGGTTGACACTACCATTGAATTGTTTTTATTTGTAGGATAGGTAAGTATTCATATACAAATAATTCACAATGAATAGGATTGACTAATAATTCTTACTTATAAAATATTAAATGTGAGTTGCATCTTGTAATCTTTATTCTTGGAAAATGTAAGTAGGAAGCACACAATATATTAAGGTGATAATAAGGTAATTAAAATTTGTGTTTTAGTTAGTATTATTGTAAACATGGTTCATAAATAAGTTTTGGGTTACAAGCCATTATGGTATGACAATAAGAAATGTAGAACGACCAAACATGAACTAAGTGAGGATAAGATCAAGGACAATGAGTGTATAAGGTGAAGATTAAAAAAATGAACGATGAAAACATCACAAGCTAATATGTTGGGAGAAATTTTACAGAATGAAAGAATTATTGAAGAGGATATAAGGTGTAAGTATTAGAAATTAATGCTTATGTAAGGTTAGCCATGTAAGTAACACTAACAACATAGATGTTAAAAGATAAATATCTATAATATATTTGGGTTTCCATAAGTTCCATGCCATTTGTAGAATAATTTTGTGAGATTGAAAGTATTTGAAATCCAACCATTTGTCAGGTGTTGCTAGACATTATTCATCTCAGGGAAACTATGCAAACATGCATACACCAAGAACGATCTCAAAATTATTTTCCATGTTCCCTAGGGATATGAATCTCACATGTTCCAATTTTAATGCAAATAACTTACTCAAAAACATGATGTTTAAGTTAAGATATTTTGAATACTTGTGTGTAATGTAATGACATCTCAATCGCCTACTTTTGGAATTATGCACTTTGATTTGAGAAAGTAAAAAAGACAAACAAATAAGTATAGACAGACATCTCTTTAAAAATAGAAAGTGGTTGTACTATAAGAAATATCTTTGGATATTCCTACTAAAACCATGGATCAAAACAAAGTAGATCATTCTACATGTTGTCACGTACTAAGCTAAATATATTCATAGATTTAATGGTTTGCTTCATAAGAAAGAAAACTAAAAAGTTAAAATAGAATAGATGTTGTCCATCGACTAAAGAGATGCAACATGGTCGAATGTTTATACCTCAAACACCCATCAATTAGCAAGAAAATCTCATGGAGATTGCATGTAAATGTTGCCATACAAAGAAGGTACATTCGAATCCAACTAGACATACAAAGAGGGTATATAGATCAAAAGCATATATTGTGTATAAAGATAATAAAATGCACATAAACTTCTTTGAAAATTTACCAACTGAATAAAATATATAAAAGAGAACTCCAATTCCATAATAAAATTTCCAACCATTCAATTCTTTGTTGACTATGAAAGCATTATATAAGCATATATTTTCACTTTGGAGTAATATTTCAAAAAGATCATTTTACCATAAGATGGAAGTAGAAAATGCATGGTTGCACCACAAGGTGAAAAGGTTCATAGATTGATTCCATGATATTAGAAACATGCATGGATGTTGAATTTCCCCAAAGTATCTATACATGCATTGTTTGTCTTCTTGCCCTAAGAAAGAATTTTCAAACGATCACTAAAAATATGTTTCACGGTCTAGTAAATAAACTTTTCTTGTGCCCAAATCTGAACTTCATGTCTCACAACTAGGGTGTAACATTTTATGTGGGTCCAACCTTGAAGAGGGCTCTTCCATGTATAATGCAACATAAGCAAACTCGATTGAAGGATGTTAGTAACTTCTTAGATCTGACAAACAACCCCCACCATCATAAGAATCTTAACTCTATAGAGATCTCATCTTGGATCACTTTGCTCGGTGAATTTGGGAGCCCTATTTCATGGACAAAAGTCATCGATGAGAAAGCTAGAATTCCAAGGAAATTATGGCATGTGAAAAACTTAAGGTGATATCCTAAGTGTAATCAACCCCACCTAATATAAACCTCAGGCCTAAGGTTGTGCCTAAACATATTCCATGTGTTGGGATCAGATAAAAAGTTTGTGGTTAAATTAATAAATAACTTAATTGGTTTAAAATCGGTAATTAAATAATATGAAATACACAGTTACTTTTTTATTTTTTTGTTATGAGACCTAAAAATATGAAAACCAACACTAAAAAAATAGCACAATGTCTACCTTGTAAATTTGACATGTAAAAAAGTGTACACTATAACACACAAACATCTAGTGTCCACTCTATTTCAGCAGTATATACTTCAAGTAGTTCATATTTATGGAAAACCAATACAAGTATAACATTGCAAAATAGAATCATCAAATAACTACTGGCACATATAATGACAACTCAGAAACACCACCAAAAATCCTCAAGAACTGAGTATATAAGGTCGATTCTACTAAGACAAACCAAACACTCTCACCTCAAAAGAGGAAGTCGATGCCTACTTCTCGTTAGACCATTATGAATACTCATCTCTAAGGTATGCCAAATGATCTTGAGAACCTAAAAACATGTGAAAATTCTTATGTGTGGAGAAAGATCCACTAAGTGGCAAAGCACACCCACAAAGAGATAAGAAAATGCTTGTTTTAAAAAACAAACCAAGAATATATTGATAAATGCCAACTCAAACATGAAAGCATTGTAGTTTAGACACAAAGATCATTGTCTAGCAATAATAAGCTAAGACTATGTAATTTGGGTAGATATGAAACAATTGAAAGATTAATATCATATAAAAAATATGTTATATTCATATGAATATATTAGGATGAGCAAAACATTTTAGTTTTGTTATGTTTATCTTGTGTTGAACCTTCCAAGTTATACTATTAATATTAAGAATGTTATCCCAATATAAAAGTATTTGGGTTACTTCTAACATCAAGTGTTACACCCGCATCTCACATTAACTACTAATCATGAGATTAGGGCATAAATTGATGGCTAAACAAAAGCTAAACATTACTATTAACTTTTTCTGATTAAAAAATTCTCATATATGACACATTCAATCACATGATCTAGCTTAGCATAGGCATACAACCCAACCTATAAACTAAATTCAATCTTAAACATACAGATAAAAGCATTCATACTCATTTTTGTTATTCATAAGTAAACAAGTTTTGATAAATAAATACATGTTCTAGAAGTAAAGACATACTATTCTGTAATATCATTTACAACTCTTTCTATACAAGGACCTAGAGTACACAGGGGCCCAACTAACTAGGTCTACCTCAAGACACTACTAACATCCTTTGTGGAAAAACTATTTTAAGAAACTTCTACTATCTCCATATCAGTAGTGTTACCTAAAAAAAATTCAATGTTGTGTGAGCTACTGCTCAATGAATGGAAATTCATTCAAATAGACCGGATAATATTCATATTCTTAATTAAGTGGATAGAAACTTAGCAGATAGTAGCAAGCTATTGAATATTAAACTGAATGAACAAAAACATAAAATTTATCAACATGTGAAATACTAAGAATAATAGAAAATACATGTCTGAAGTTGTATATTGAACAACAAATTTCTAAATTTAACTTCTTATTTCTTAATTTGAAATATCATGGACCCACAAGAGGTGTACCACAACATGTGGAAGTATCATCGCAAGCTACAATCTCACTGAATAAGACTTAGTAGAGACAAGATTGTAAGTCTTCTAACAGCTCCACAGTATGCAACAGTCCTTGCCACATCTGGCCTTGGTAGCTAAATAATTGGTCAAAAAAATTGGAAAGCTCTAAACCTGAGTACTCTGGCTAAAACTATCTACTCTAGTGGTTCTGTAAGGGCGAAATCACTGAGTAGTAAGTGAACTTACAATTAATGTTGGATACCCCTAATATTGATCAAGAGGTTGTTCACATTGGGATCAATCCCTCATGCCCCGCCTTCGCGCCCCAACTTCCTATCCTAGACACTACCATTGGGTATTTTGTTTCCTCCACTGGAGTCCAGACCTCCGTAGGATGTCTACAATGTTCAGGGCATCTATATGTCTAATTAATTTATTTAGTTTCACTAAACAATAATATACTAAGTTTTTCTTGTCTTTATCATGTAACTAGATCATTCATTTTTCTTTGTTTATTTAACACTATACTTCAGTACTAAAAACAATATTGAACAATTCTACATAATTAGAGTAGTATGAAAAAGAATACAAATAAACTTCATATTCTCAAAATTATGTCTCACCTGAACATGATAATTTGAATACATATGAATATAATGAATTGATATGTGCTATAGTGATACCAAAGAACTTTCACATTATTTCTTGATGATTTAAATTTATTGAAATGCATTGAACTACTAGTAAGTAAAATTGTGAATAGTCTGAACTAGATGAACTAATGAATAAATAAGATCTGAATCAAGCTATGTTATAGAACACTCTTGCATTGAAAATTTAGATACATTGGTTCATGTATAATATTTTTTGTCTAAAACTCATACAAAATATACATTATAGAACAAAAATAATTCACCTTCAATCAATTTTTCTAGCTATCTAGATTATATATTCCTTGAAAATCTAATTTGGGACTCACTGCACCAAAAATAGATAAAATAAAAGAGGATACAATTATGTTTTTTTATTTTTGGGATTAGATTAGATCAATGAAAACCATTGTTAAAGAATAAATTCCTCCCACTTTGAGTTCATTCCACCAAAATCTTGGCAGAAACATCCTAAATCGGTTGACTCTTAACAAAGAAAGTAATTTCATATTTATACATCTAAATTTAGTTAACCAACAATAATTTCTTATAATGTCAGTTATTTTAAACCATAGTATCAAATTTCATCTAAGAATATTAAGTTTGGAGATATTTTTCACCATGTGGCAAGAACAAATGTCAAGTCAACCAACACATGTGGCCACATCACATGTCCCTTTAAGAGTCTCCACACATGTTGTGGCAAGCCCTATGCTCCAAGTAGTTTTGCTAATCATTTTTTAACCATACATTTGTCCTCACCGACTCACGTTGTGGACATCTATAAGGTGTTGGAATACGGTGATGTTTGGGAAGGCGTAGTCACTATTGTTGTCGCGCCCCAATCTCACATTAAACACAAACCACCGGATTAGGGCACGGCAGGTGGGATTATACACATAAGCCAAACACTCTTCACTGTTTAAGACACATTTAAAGAGATTAACAGAATAATCAGATTTAAGCTGTAAAATGAAACTAAGCAGACTGCAGAAGCATTTCTATTAACTGATAGGAAATTAAACAAGTCTACAGCACACTGCATTGTTCAACGTAAAATAAAGCATAACAGTTAATTTACATCTTTATACATATTCTCTCTCTCACTCACACCTTGTCCCGAAGATCGAGGGGAATGGACTAAGAGACCTTCTAACTAGACTAACTACAAACCTTCTATCAACTAAGCGTTAGGATGATACGATCCTTCCGACTCCTGAAGCTGGTGCTGACCTGAAAATGTTTGAGTAGAGGGGTGAGCCTACTCGCTCAGTGAATAACATTTCACTTAGCTATCAATAAACAACTCGTCAGGTTCAATAATTGAAAGTAAACAGGTATACAGTTTAAGCAGAGCAATTCTATGACATAGCAGGTGTTCAGAAAATAATCATATTCCTATGCAACATCAGGTGTTCAAGAAGAAAGACAGTTATATAAATTTACTGTGATCCTAATTGCTTTTTCATCAATTTTATTTTTATGCCCTAAATATATGCAGTGTACTCTGCATATAAAGATCCGTAGCAAGTTCATGCTACGGCCCCACCGTACAAGACTTAGCGACACACCCGGGAATGCTAAGTCTGACGCCAGCCCTGTTCTGCCACAGGACCACAGGCTCTCCGGCCTACAGGCTCTCCGGCCTCAATGCACTACTCCGAGTGCTCTCTCGACTCCTCCTACTAACCTGAGCACACAGGCGGAGGGTCACAGGGTTACCTTCGCGACTCCGCACGAATGGTGTTAGATAACCGTGTTTTCTGGTGAAACCGCAGTGCCATTGTGACTCAAGCACAATTGTTGTTAGACACTGCCCTTTTTCTCTTTCCTCATTTGTCCGCGACACACGCACGGATGATGTTGCAACACGAGTTTCACCCCAAAGCTGCAGATACCACTTAGGGGTTCTACGGTGTTAGGGCATCTAAGTCTATACTTGATTAACGAATAACATAAATAACACATTATAACTGTAAACACAGAATTTCCTCTTTCTCATCATTCTTATTACACAATTCAAGTTCCAATGAACTTATTAAACTATTACTGAAGCAATCAGACATTTAAAATGAGTTAAATAATGATTTCTAAATGAATTGCCACTCACCACTTGAAACTCGGCCGAACACTATGGAACTCGGCCGATCACTTCCCAGATCCTGAAACTCAGCCGACCAACCTCGGCCGACCAACTGGAAACTCGGCCGATCCCCTGGGGAACTCGGCCGACCAACTCACCACTTGAAAAACCTACAAAGGAAACTCGGCCGATCAGGACCAAACTCGGCCGACCAAAACGCTGTTCGTTTATCTAATTAGGAAACTCGGCCGATCCAAAACCAAAACTCGGCCGATCAGAAAACGCTGTGCAAAAGCCCTAATAAGAACTCGGCCGACCGAATTGGAAACTCGGTCGAACCGCGCACAGGCAGAACATAAAAACGGAATGCAGAAGTCGATTTCTCTCGAATCGACGGGCAAACTTCGAGCAAACAGCACCAAACGATCACAAACGACACATACAACTAAACCGTACCTGAAGGAAGGAAGAAAACGAACTGGGGCTGCACCGTGCACCCCAATTCCTTGACCACGTTTCTTGCAAACGCAGCTCCAGCTGCAAAACTGATTCGATTCGATGAAGGTGATGATCTACGGAGGGAAGGGACGATCTACAGCAACTAATTGGAGCAAAACGACGCTCCAGAGCTTCTCCCTCCTCAGCTCCTTCTCTCTCTCTCTCTCTTTCTCTCTTTCTCTCATGCAAGGAACAGAATGTTTCCTGCGTTCTACGTTTCTGTGAAATGAAACGAGAAAGGGAGAAAGGAAAGATAAGGAAGAAAACTTAGGGGCCAAATTGCAAATTTCGAAACTTTCACAAAATTACAATCGGGTCCCTAGAAGCCCAAAAACTTGCAACTTTTGATTCGAAGGTCGGATTCGAACGATTTCTCTGGCAACGCTTCAAGCGTAAGATATTACATACTTTAGAAGCTAGAAAACACACTAAGCACATATCTTGTCCATTTTAAGCATTATTAACAAAAACAGGCTTATAACTTAATACATCAGCTAAACACATGCTGAACAACTTACTTACGGGATAAGCTCGACGCGGGTCGTAACAATTCCTCTTACCCTTATAAGAATTTCGTCCTCGAAATTCCTAGAAGAGAAAAGGAAACTTGCCACGCATCTCAGACTCTAGCTCCCACGTAGCTTCTTCAAGATTATGGTTTCTCCACAAAACCTTCACTAAAGGAATTTCGCGGTTCTTAAGCTTTTTAATCCGGTGATCAACTATCTGCACAGGTCCTTCAACATAGGACACATCTGTCCTAAGTTGCACCGGTTCTGAATCTAGAATCTTATCCGTACCAGGGTGACACTTTTTCAGCATAGACACGTGGAAGACATCATGTAGATTTGCCAACTCAGACGGCAAATCCAACCTGTAAGCTACAGGTCCAATCCTCTCAACAATAGGATATGGACCCATATATCTAGGGGTCAACTTACCCCTCTTGCCAAACCTCAGAACTCCCTTCCACGGTGAAACCTTCAAGTAAACCTCGTCGCCAACCTCAAACTCAAGAGGTCGACGTCGTCTATCAACATAACTCTTCTGTCTATCTTGTGCAGCTTTCAACTGATCCCGAATCACTGATATCTTTTCAGTAGTTACATCAACTAACTCAGGTCCAAGAATTTCCTTTTCACCCACCTCATACCAACAAACTGGCGATCTACACTTTCTGCCATAAAGAGCTTCAAATGGAGCCATTCCAAGACTAGAATGATAACTGTTATTGTAAGCAAACTCTATTAGGCTTAAGTGTTCTTCCCAATTGCCTCTAAACTGTAGCACGCATGCTCTCAGCATGTCTTCAAGGGTCTGTATGGTCCTCTCAGATTGACCATCTGTCTGTGGGTGAAACGCTGTACTGAACTTCAGCCTTGTGCCCATCGCACGATGTAACTGATTCTAGAATCTAGATGTAAACTTTGGATCTCTGTCAGAAATAATAGAAACTGGAATCCCATGCAACCTGATTACCTCATCCACATAAACTTTAGCCAGCTTAGAAACGTCAAAGGTTGACTTGACAGGAAGAAAGTGAGCAGACTTAGTTAGTCTGTCCACAATCACCCATATCGAGTCTGAACCCTTAGGCGTCTTGGGTAATCTTACCACAAAGTCCATCGTGATGTGTTCCCATTTCCATTCTGGTATAGGAAGTGACTGTAGAATACCCGCAGGTTTTTGATGTTCAGCCTTAACCTGCTGACACACCCCGCACCTAGCCACGTATTCAGCCACATCCTTTTTCATACCTGGCCACCAGTACAACTCTTTGAGGTTCCTGTACATCTTTGTGTTACCTGGATGCATGGCATACATAGAAGTATGCGCCTCCTCAAGAATCTGCTCTTTCAACTCACTGTTTCCAGGTACACACAACCTTTCATGAAGATACAACATGCCTTCATCAGAAAATCTGAACTCTGCTCTCTTACCCTCTGACATCTCCTGCATGATCTGTCATAACTCATTATCACTCTGCTGCAACTCTTTAATCTGGTTATAAAAAGTAGGTCTAACTTGCATCTGTGCAATCAGCCCACTTTGTCTTGTCACTTCCAAGTCCAAGTTCAACCTTCGCATATCTACGAGCAGGTCTCTCTTGAAACATGCCATAGAAAATGCATTGGCTGAAGAACTTGACTTTCTACTCAAGGCATCAGCTACAACATTCGCCTTACCAGGATGGTAATCGATTGTCACATCATAATCTTTAATCATCTCTAGCCATCTGCGCTGTCTCAAATTCAAATCTTTCTGAGTGAAGATATATTTCAGGCTCTTATGATCTGTGAACACCTGACATGTCTCGCCATACAAGTAATGACGCCATGTCTTAAGAGCATGAACTATAGCAGCTAATTCCAAATCATGAACAGGGTAATTCTCTTCATTTTTCTTAAGCTGTCTAGATGCGTAAGCAACAACTTTACCTTCTTGCATCAGTACACAGCCTAAACCTCTTCTAGAAGCATCACAGAACACTGTATAGCCTTTATCTGCTTCTGGCAGAACCAACACTGGTGCTGAAGTCAACCTCTTCTTCAAAATCTGAAAACTTTTCTCACAATTTTCAGACCAAACAAACGGTACATCCTTCCTCGTCAAGCGTGTCAAGGGTGATGCTAACACACTGAAATTCTTTATGAACCTTCTGTAATAACCTGCCAAACCCAAGAAACTTCTGATCTCAGTAGGAGTCGTAGGCTGCTCCCACTGAAGCACAGACTCACCTTTCTTAGGATCCACACTAACTCCACCTCTCGAGATAACATGTCCAAGAAATGCTACCTCGGCTAACCAAAACTCGCACTTGCTAAATTTAGCAAACAACTGGTGTTGTCTCAACAACTGCAACACTACTCTCAAGTGTTTCTCATGCTGTTCATCGTCTCTGGAATAGATCAGAATATCATCTATAAAGACTACAATAAACTGATCTAGAAAAGGTTTGAAAATCCAATTCATCATATCCATAAAGGCTGCTGGGGCATTGGTCAGCCCAAACGACATGACCAAAAACTCATAATGCCCATACCTGGTTCTGAAAGCTGTTTTGGGAATATCAAAAGCCTTTATCCTGAGCTGATGATATCCGGATCTCAAATCAATTTTAGAAAAGATCGTCGCTCCACACAACTGATCAAACAGATCATCAATTCTCGGTAAGGGATATTTATTCTTTATTGTGATCTTGTTCAGTTGCCTGTAATCTATACAGAGACGCATGGTTCCATCCTTTTTCTTAACAAACAAGACTGGAGCACCCCATGGTGAAGAACTAGGTCTAATGAAACCCTTATCTAACAACTCTTGCAACTGTACCTTGAGTTCTTTCAACTCCGCAGGTGCCATTCTGTAGGCTGGCAGCGCTACTGGATGACTACCTGGATATATCTGAATTCCAAAATCAATGTCTCTGACAGGAGGTAAGCCTGGTAACTCTTCTGGGAAAACATCAGAGAACTCACGAACTACAGGCACATCATAAACACTGGTGGTGCTCTTTTCTGCTCTAGTGTCAACTACATGAGCAAGGAACGCTTCACATCCTTTCTGTAACATCTTATCAGCTACAGCAGCTGATATTATGCATGTAGGCAGAACTTTCCTATCTCCAGTAAAGACACAAGAAAATTCTCCTAATTGAAAGGTAGCTTCCTTTTTCCAACAATCGAGTTGCACTCGATATGTCTCAAGACAATCCATACCCAAGATGACTTGAAAAGTATTTACATCTAAGGGTATGAGATTAGCAGCAAAGGTAAAACCTCTAAAAGATAACAAACATCCGGGACAGGACTCAGATAAAACTGTCGATCCACCTAGTGGAACCCTCAACACTAACTCATCTGCCAACTCTTGAGTTAACAGATTAAGTTCAACAACTAAAGAACGTCGTATAAAAGAATGAGTAGCTCCCGGATCTATCAAAACTGAAACTGGTATACTATTAAACAAAAGCATCTCTCCTGTAACAACTTGTGAAGAGATTATACCTTCCTGAGGTGTCAAGGAAAAGAAACGTGCTGAAGTTCTCCCTCTGCCACACTGTCCTCTCTGACCACTCCTGTCGCTAGGCACTCCACCACCTCTAGAGCCAGAAGCCACAGAGGAACTTGGAACATCATGGTGTTGAGGCTGAAAAGCTTGTGATGCTGCTTGATGAAGCTGAGGACATTCCCTTCTAAGGTGTCCTACTTGTCCACAGACAAAACAACTTGGACCCCAACACTGACCAGTGTGTGGTCTACCACATTTATCACATGGCGGTATCTCTTGTCTCTGGGGACCTGTCACTGACATTGACGACCCAGAAGACTGTCCACTAGACGCACTGCCCCATCTCCCTGAGTTGTATCCCCCTCTGCCTCTGGAAGGAACAACATCCTCAGATCTCTGTCTGCTGAAACAGCTAAAGCCACGCCCGAGTTTAGAGAAGAAACCTCTGCCTCCACCTCTGTATCCACTACTGGACTGTCCTCTACCAAAATCTGCAGATCTTTTCTTGGACTCGGGTATTCTGTCAGCATTCACGGATTCTTCAACCTGTCTGGCAGCCTCAACAAACTCACTAAAGTTCTCTCTGTTCCTCCTACTAGTAGCAGAGACCGTATGCCGAATCTCTGGCCTTAACCCTTCCTGAAATCTTCTGCACCTTTCTATGTTGTCAGGAACAAGCTGTGGACAGAAGTTAGCTAAGCATGTGAAAAGCGCTTCATACTCTGTAACTGTCATGTTCCCCTGCTTGATATTCTGCAACTGCCTGATTTTCTCATTAAGGAAAGTGGGTGGATAGAATTTGAGATGAAACTCCTCAGAGAAATCCTGCCAGGAAAGCTCTGTGCCTCTTCTCTTTTCCTCCACACCACGCCACCATAGCTCTGCATCACCTGTCAGAAGGTAGACTGCATAATTGATCTTCTTGTCTTCTGGAAGCTCCATCAGACGAAAGACCTTCTCAATCTGTCTAAACCACTCATCAGCCTCTGCGGGATCTGTGGTGCCACTGAACTCTGTGCCACCAAGCTTCTTCACAAGCTCATAAGATCGCATCAGATCTTTACTGCTGGTAGAAGAAGATTCTCGCCTATCAGCCTTGTATCTCTCCTTGGTCTCCAAGAACATCCTGTACATCCGGGATGCTTCATCCACGTGGTCACCACCACCTGGACCCAAGTATCGCGGATCAGGGCCAACATGGCTCTCGGCTTGATCATCACGATCAAAACCTCTTCCTGCCATCTGCAATGATATAATAGAATATTTCCTATCAGAAAATTACAGATAGAAGAAAGACACTTGAACCTTAATCCTATTGGTCTCTTATCGTCCGCTGACTTGAGTAACTAAGTACTCAGACCTAAGCTCTGATACCAAAAATTGTCGCGCCCCAATCTCACATTAAACACAAACCACCGGATTAGGGCATGGCAGGTGGGATTATACACATAAGACAAACTCTCTTCACTGTTTAAGACACATTTAAAGAGATTAACAGAATAATCAGATTTAAGCTGTAAAATGAAACTAAGCAGACTGCAGAAGCATTTCTATTAACTGATAGGAAATTAAACAAGTCTACAGCACACTGCATTGTTCAACGTAAAATAAAGCATAACAGTTAATTTACATCTTTATACATATTCTCTCTCTCACTCACACCTTGTCCCGAAGATCGAGGGGAATGGACTAAGAGACCTTCTAACTAGACTAACTACAAACCTTCTATCAACTAAGCGTTAGGATGATACGATCCTTACGACTCCTGAAGCTGGTGCTGACCTGAAAATGTTTGAGTAGAGGGGTGAGCCTACTCGCTCAGTGAATAACATTTCACTTAGCTATCAATAAACAACTCGTCAGGTTCAATAATTGAAAGTAAACAGGTATACAGTTTAAGCAGAGCAATTCTATGACATAGCAGGTGTTCAGAAAATAATCATATTCCTATGCAACATCAGGTGTTCAAGAAGAAAGATAGTTATATAAATTTACTGTGATCCTAATTGCTTTTTCATCCATTTTATTGTTATGCCCTAAATATATGCAGTGTGCTCTGCATATAAAGATCCGTAGCAAGTTCATGCTACGGCCCCACCGTACAAGACTTAGCGACACACCTGGGAATGCTAAGACTGACGCCAGCCCTGTTCTGCCACAGGACCACAGGCTCTCCGGCCTACAGGCTCTCCGGCCTCAATGCACTACTCCGAGTGCTCTCTCGACTCCTCCTACTAACCTGAGCACACAGGCGGAGGGTCACAGGGTTACCTTCGCGACTCCGCACGAATGGTGTTAGATAACCGTGTTTTCTGGTGAAACCGCAGTGCCATTGTGACTCAAGCACAATTGTTGTTAGACACTGCCCTTTTTCTCTTTCCTCGTTTGTCCGCGACACACGCACGGATGATGTTGCAACACGAGTTTCACCCCAAAGCTGCAGATACCACTTAGGGGTTCTACGGTGTTAGGGCATCTAAGTCTATACTTGATTAACGAATAACATAAATAACACATTATAACTGTAAACACAGAATTTCCTCTTTCTCATCATTCTTATTACACAATTCAAGTTCCAATGAACTTATTAAACTATTACTGAAGCAATCAGACATTTAAAATGAGTTAAATAATGATTTCTAAATGAATTGCCACTCACCACTTGAAACTCGGCCAAACACTATGGAACTCGGCCGATCACTTCCCAGATCCTGAAACTCGGCCGACCAACCTCGGCCGACCAACTGGAAACTCGGTCGATCCCCTGGGGAACTCGGCCGACCAACTCACCACTTGAAAAACCTACAAAGGAAACTCGGCCGATCAGGACCAAACTCGGCCGACCAAAACGCTGTTCGTTTATCTAATTAGGAAACTCGGCCGATCCAAAACCAAAACTCGGCCGATCAGAAAACGCTGTGCAAAAGCCCTAATAAGAACTCGGCCGACCGAATTGGAAACTCGGCCGAACCGCGCACAGGCAGAACATAAAAACGGCCTGCAGAAGTCGATTTCTCTCGAATCGACAGGCAAACTTCGACCAAACAGCACCAAACAATCACAAACGACACATACAACTAAACCGTACCTGAAGGAAGGAAGAAAACGAACTGGGGCTGCACCGTGCACCCCAATTCCTTGACCACGTTTCTTGCAAACGCAGCTCCAGCTGCAAAACTGATTCGATTCGATGAAGGTGATGATCTACGGAGGGAAGGGAGGATCTACAGCAACTAATTGGAGCAAAACGACGCTCCAGAGCTTCTCCCTCCTCAGCTCCTTCTCTCTCTCTCTCTCTTTCTCTCTTTCTCTCACGCAAGGAACAGAACGTTTCCTGCGTTCTGCGTTTCTGTGAAATGAAACGAGAAAGGGAGAAAGGAAAGATAAGGAAGAAAACTTAGGGGCCAAATTGCAAATTTCGAAACTTTTGCAAAATTACAATCGGGTCCCTAGAAGCCCAAAAACTTGCAACTTTTGACTCGAAGGTCGGATTCGAACGATTTCTCTGGCAACGCTTCAAGCGTAAGATATTACATACTTTAGAAGCTAGAAAACACACTAAGCACATATCTTGTCCATTTTAAGCATTATTAACAAAAATAGGCTTATAACTTAATACATCAGCTAAACACATGCTGAACAACTTACTTACGGGATAAGCTCGACGCGGGTCATAATAATTGTTCATTCTTGTGAACATTAGATGTGTGGCTTATGTCTTTCCACCCAACCTTGGTCCAAGGCTTTCTCCCACCATACTTTTGACGACTCTGATTGTTGTCTTGCATGCCCCCAACAAGCTCGACTTTCTGACTCCTATTCCTTGTACCTTGATGGCCCGTCAGAATATTAAACCACCACCACCTCCTATGGACCATCTCGAGCTCAACCCAAATCTTATTGATTCTATATTTTGTGTGGGTGTCCCTACAGTAAAGAGAATCCCACTCCTTTGTCATCTACCATTTGTTGACACCATGTGTGTTGTCTTACAACAAGTGGTTTCTTATCCTGGCTGCCTTGATGCTTGGGTTCATCTTTTGCTGCTCCATGTGTGCGTTCTCTACCATTTTTCTTTAGAATCCACCCAAGAATGCTCATAATGAAAGTGTGCCTTACTCCAACAACTTATGATCTGTAAGGCCCTAGAAACATGGAATTCAGGACCTCATGGTATCCAACAACTCCTTGCTCAGATCTTGTCCCACCATTGCCCATTTGTGCACACACAATCTATTAAAGCTAGAGTTTCCCTTGCTAAGACAAAGATCAAAGATGGACAATTTTTAGCTGCCATCTGATTTTTCTCCTCTAGCGACATTGCCCCCTCTAATGTTTCTACTTGTTTGGAGCTTGAAGAAAAACACTCCTAAAGTCCCCCTATTACAGTGCAACCGTTGTTAGATGTATCTTGATCTCCCTTTATTTCTTCTCGTACTATGGTTGAAGAGGAAATCTTATCCTTCCAAAAAGGACAAATTGAGCATGTGATGGTCTCCATGCACAACACCCTCTCAACACTATGTGTGGTGTAGAAACGACCATTAAAGAGGACTTTTTGAATGTAGTGTCAATTGTGGTCAACCTTTGGCTTGCCGATCGTTGTCCTTCCTCCCTAGCTCCCTATGTTTCTAGTGCACCTTTGACCCCTCTTCTCAATCCATACAATAGCATTCCACCTATCGTGGTTGGAACAATATGGCATCGCCTTGCTTCCAAGATTGTAATGAAGGGTGTCTTGCCTGACAATGTCAATTGTCTTCAGGATCACCAATTTGGTGTTGGTATTCCTAGGGTTTTTGAAGCTTTTCTACATGTTGTCGCTCACCATGTCCATGACCAACATCATCTTACCACTCTTATGATGGCCCTTTTTGACTTCACTAATATTTGTAATATGGTGGATCTATCCACCATATTTTAGGAGGTCTGACTTCATTTCCTAGTTGTTGCACATTGGGTTGAATTTTGCTATAGCTCCTTACATCCTCTATATATGGATCAAAGTGAGCCTCTTCTCTTCAATGATGGGGTCCAACAAGGTGATCCTTTGGGGACACTTCTTCTTTTTGGCTCTACATCCTCTTATTTTTCAATTAAAGGATGAATGTCATATAGTTTTTTTTCTATCTTGATGATGGAACCTTCATCAGTGACAGTGTTGAAGTATCCAAGGCACTATCTATTATCCAAGAATAAGGCCCAGACTTTGGTCTTCATATTATTATTAAGAAGACAGAAATCTTTTAGTCTTAACATGATCCAAGCGAGCCCCAAAGTTTGGTATGTTCCCTACTAACATATCTCGCCCTACACGCACAGTGAAGATTTTAGGAGGCCATGTTTTTACAGATCTAGGTTGTACCTTGGAACTTCTCAAGGAACATGTGGATAAAACTCTTGCCATGATGGATCACTTGTCTTTGCTTCAGGACCCACAATGTGAGCTTCTACTTCTCCGATCATGTGTTGGGATGCCCAAGCTATTATTTGCTCTTCAAACAACACCCCTAACATCTATCAATTTGCAATGGATGATTTTGATCATGGGTTTCGTCAATGTCTTACACATATTGTTGTTGGCAATGGCCTGGGCTTTGGTGATCTACACTGGTACTTGACCATGCTTCCTATGCACCTCAGAAGGTTGGGCATAAAATATTCTCATTATGTCAACAAGTTTTCTTACATTTCCTCTTGGATCCACACCCAAGAACTCCAAGACTACATCATGTGAGAGGTTGGATCTACACCTACAGATCCCTCTTTTATTGTCGCACATGATGCCATGTGTAAGATCGTATTGTCCTTTTGCTGGTCCCAGATATTATGTATGCTTTGTTCCCCTCTAAAGACTCAGTCTAATTTAGTAGACGCTTACTACAAAGTTGTTGTCTAACAATTCACTACAAGTGGTCTCTTTCAACAACTAGATATCCTCGCTTCTCTCCAAGCCAGTCATACACAATGCTTCCTACTTGTTATTCCCATTTATGGGCTTGGTTTATCCATGTCACCTATTGAGTATCGAGCTATCCTTCGTTATAGACTTATGATTCTCTTGTATCCAAGAAATGAATGTTGCCCACTTTGCAACATTGTAGATCTTGACGCCTTCAGTGATCATGTTGTTCATTGCCACAGAAGAAGAGGATACAAGTTTTGACATGACTTAGTTCATAGTACTCTTTTTGACCTTGCCTCTCGGGCTGGGATAAAGGTCCCAAAAGAGGCTCATGTGGCCTTTCTTGGCACACGACCTGATGGTATCCACTCTCAACGTCTGGCTGTCATCTTAGTATTTGATTGGCCTGATGAGAAACACACTTGTGTTGACCTAACTAGAGTCTCTCCTCTGATAGGTTTTCTTTCAAGTAACTTTAAAGAAGGCCAAATAGCTAGAGATTCCACTACACAAAAGGTACAAAAGCACAGTGCATCTTGTATGGCAAATCACCATCATTTTTTTTTTGCTTTTTGCTTTTGATACCTTTGGAGTACTTGTTGATGATGTGTCTTCTCTTTTGTGATGCCTTCAACACGTCATCAATAAGAACATCATGCTATAATCTTCTTCTTCTTATAATTTTTTATATCTATAAGATTCACCATCCAAAAAGGACTGGCATCTCAATTTTTTGCTCGTGCTTCTGTGAAGGCATTTTTGTGAAGTACTTTTATAAATTTTCACCCTAAATGGCCAGAACCCGTCAAATTAGGGAAACTTGTACAAATATGAGATCTAATCATAAATGATTTCATAACATGAAATTTATGTACAACCAAGTTTTGTATCATTATAAATCTACAAAATAATGATGAATCTCAATTTTCATAACAAGTGTCCCATTTTACTATAAAATCAACCAAATTCTCTAAAATGAGGCTTTATTAGCAACATAAGCTCAAGTTTAGTTTATTGCATACTTTAATATCTAAATGGGGTAAATCCACTCAACCTTATAGTAGAGAGCAGGTGAAATATGTCCTCCCCTATTCAAAGAAGGTAAATTCTGCAAAAAGTTCCACCAATCTTCTCTAAACTTGAAAATCACCAAAAAAAATCCCTAGCTTGGGATCCTTCCTAGATGGCAGCATGACAAAAGAGAGAGAAGATGGACAAATAAGATTTCTTGCTCCACTTTCATAAAGATTTTGGCCACAACAAGATAGCTAAGTAAACTTGGAAGAAAGGAGAAGGGAATCAAGGAACATACTAGATTCAATTTGAACTTTGAGATGAACTTAAGCTAGATCAATTCTAGGCCAACATCCACCTGAATTGCCTCAAAATAACCTTTCTACCCTGAACCATAAAATTTAAGAGAAAAATGGTGGGGTTTAAGCATTTTAGGTTCGATTTGTCTGATAAGGCCATCTGGGGTACTTGGGTATTTTGAAAGAGGTCTATAAATGAAGTTTTCCTTCAAGTTTTGTCTTTTAGAATAATAATTTGGAATATCTTGAGTATTTAACTTTCAAATCAGTTTCCATAAAATTCAATACATCGTATTTAATTTTATAGTCCAAAAGTGACCTAATAGAACTTATAAGAAGTAAAAATTAATTTATGGAATTTATTTACCTTAATTACTTCTTTTGAAATTATTTCAACATAAAAAGACAGAAACCCAAATTTCATCCAGTCCAAGGTTTTTTCTACATGAATCCTATCAACCAAAATTGGTATACGACACATTTATAAATCAATAAACAAGATAAATTTGATTCTTGCACTAATTTGTCAAAAGCACATAATTAAGTAGAAAATTGTAAATTAAAGGTTAATAAGGACTTAGGGTTTGACAATCACCACTCCTTTAAGGATTTCATCCCAAAATGAATGAAGCATGAAAGATAAAATCACATCTAGATTACATATCAAATTAACATTAAACAACTAAAATTGTGCCATAACCCTCAGTTACAAGTAAGGAAAGGTCATTACAACCTCTCCCCATTAACAAGTTTAGTCCTTGAAACTAACAAACATAATTTGAAAAAGTGCATCTAAATTTCTTTTAGCATTCTAAGTTCAGTTACTATCACCTATAGTAACAACCCCAACCCTTGGTAACCCCCAATTAAGGGATACCAAGAGGCTAGAGTCGTTATCCCAAAATAGGATCATATGGTTTTATAAATAATAAAAAATAATTAATAAATTCTACCACAACTAAGCTTAAAACATGTTAAAAAATTTATTTTCACATACCTTGCAAAATATAGGATTTAAGGGACTTGACTCAGATAAGAAACTATCTATCTACAATCCTCTAGTTCTTTATTGTGCTTTATTCATTCAATGTAACTTTAGAGGAATATCCACTTTTTGATAAACCTAAAATGTTGACAAACAAAATGATGGTTAGTATAATGAATTATATTGGTATGTTCGGGAACCAAAATCTTGCATCTATTTGTAACAACATAATGCAACCAAATTATTGTTTAATAGATCAAACTTTACTATTAAACATAACTACTCAATCCCTACATATCCTTACCTCTATTCTATCCTTACAGTGGACATGGATACTACCTCTCTGATATGGTAGATCTCAAATAGCCCCTATGATCCTACCTTACAGGTAGACCACAACCTAGGGATGTGTAATTGTATGGTCCTACCCAAGGGTATACCAACACATAAACTCATGGTAACCTGATGATCCTACCCCAAGGGTAGACCATGTACTAGGTCATCCATCTCATCATCATCAAAGCTACAGAGGAGGACTAGGATCTGAGCTAGTCATGCACCTATATTTATGGTGATAGCCATAGCCACTTTATAGTTGCATGAAATAAAAGTCAACCATGTAGTTAATTTCAAGCAACCTGTAAAACCTTAGAAATCTTCATGAAACTAGAGCAATTAGCCATGATCATAACCACATACCTAATTTGAAGTCTCAAATATAAATAAGATATCCAATCCAATTAGGATGTCCAATCAAGCAAGTTAAGCAACCAATCAAGCAGATCCTGAAAACATGTGTAATGCCTAATTGTTACCATCATATCCCCAAATAGCTTCTTATTAACTCGGGACACCTTTCTAAGGTTTCTAAGTTTCACCAGGATGCATTAGGATTTCTTATATTAGTTTCTCGACATTTACCTTTTTAGGTCAACAAACCCTAAAATAGCTTTTGTCTTCATAAAACCCTAGTTACATACATATCCACATTAAGATTCTTTATTCTCAAGTCGGCCGTAGAACATAATATCTTTGTTTTAAACATGGATTTTCACAATTAAATCATTAAAAGTCACTATTACCAAAATTAGGGTTTCTAAGCCCATTGATGCACTTTATGCATTTGAAACCCTAAATTAGCCAATTAAGCACATGGATCATCATTTTAGGTTCAAAACATCCCTTTTATTAACAACATGTTAAAATCAACTTAAATCATCCAACGACCTTACTAAATTCAATTATCATCAAAGTTTAGGGGTTTTCATTAATAACACCATTAAAGATGACAACTTTAAGCACTTTTGAATTGCAATCATAATTAGGCTTCAATTATATTTTTAATGGATTCTTAGTATTCTCCTGATAAATTTTCATATATAATGTTGTTCCATCTGAGTTACTAATACTATGGAACATTTTCTTTTCCAAGTGAAACCCCCTAGTATATGAAAGAATGAAAAAGTGCTTTCATTGTTGTGGAATAAGAAGCCCTCGTATCTTAATGCATGTATTTAATTTATTCGGAGCTATTAAAGCGGGATCCACTTTTTGGGGAATATGTTTGTTTCTAGATTTTTTCCAATTAAAACAATTATAAACCAGTCAAACGACGCCACGTGTACCTTTTCATTTCCTTTTTTGGCTCTCTCTCTTTTTGGCTCGCAGATCTCTCCATTGGATTCGGTTTCTTCCTGACCTGGTGACCCGCCTCCTCTCATGATCCTCTCCATGCAGAGCCCACGCGGGAGCTCTATTTCATCAGGAAAATAGGGCAACTTCCCCCCCCCCAACGACGGCCACTCCCGCCCCCGGATCAACTCGTGAGGGTGCCAAAGAAAAGGAATGTCGTCCTCCTCTCCCTGCCTGGATCCATCATCCTCGGTGGTGGTCCTAGTTGTGATCGAAAGGTTGGAACACAGAGAGAATAGCTAGGCCTTACTGGCGGCGAATAGGGGACCGAGATGCGTCGTAGGCTAGAGTAGCAGATGCTTCGGCCTCAATTGGAGTCTTCAGAGTCTCCTACCTACCCCGTGGAGGATCATCCTAGGGATGAAGCCCCCTAGCCCTTATATAGGGAGAAGATTGGAAGCTCAGACAGTATCAATGGAGTTCCCACTCTGACTGCAACTTGGGGAAACTCCCAGATGTACACGGAACAAGGTCACCAAAGGACCATTGGGTCTAGTTTCCTTCCTCAAATCTAATGGAGCAACTTCCATATTCGCACGTGGTTTGTGTACAGAGGAAATCGATTGGGAAATCTCCTTCTACTATTCCCCTTTCCTGGTCTTACTCAAAAAGCAGCCACCATTGGATCAAGGATCCAATGGCTATCATGCCATGTATTAGAACAAAAGCCAAAAATTAGTTTAAATAAATCGTGATATTTAATATTGTCCTTCTCACTTTAGGAAAATTACAAAATTCATATCTCCTAAACCGTTTATCCTTTTAATCCCACATTTTAGAGGAAAGTCCATAATGACTTAAGTAACGTGTGTGTTAAGTTTGGGACTCAAATTCGAAAGTATGAGAGACTTTTCTTCATATGCAAGCTATCTCTTAATAAGGCATATTTTATACATATTTTCTCTCTCTTAGTCTTTTATTATCTTTATTTGAATTCCTTTTACCATTAGAAACCTTGTGGATTCAAAATTTCATCCATGATGATTCAATCATACATCTTTCCACATATTTTCATTATTATCTCAATTTCTTTTCCTATTCATGCATTATTTGATTTCATCCAACTTTTCTTTCCTTTTGATCATATTGAACTCACTAACTTATTAGGGTCTAAGAAATCATACATTTAAAGGAAATACTATTAAAGAAATCCATTCATTACACATAAATCATACAATTTCCATAATCATACATCTTTATTGGAGAAATTGCATTTCAATCGATCTGAACCCAAAAATTGGGGTTGTAACATCCTTCCCCTCTTATAGGAAATTTTCCCTCAAAATTCCACCAAACATACAAATAGTTCAAGATAAGACTTTTCCATGTCCAACCTCAGCTCTCATGTGGCTTCATCCTCTCCATGGTGCTTCCAAAGAACCTTTATCATCTTATATTCTTACATATGAGTTCTTTCACCTTGATATCTAGAATCCCCATAGGTGACTTAGGATATGTCAGCCTCCCTTGGAGTTTAATAGGTTCAATTCTCAACACATGGCTTGGATACATGACATAGTGCCCTAGATCGGACACATGGAACACATCATACATCGTATTATCCTGAGGGATAAGGATAAACATATGCAACTCCACCAATCCATCTGAAATGGACCCATGTATCGGGGACTCGGCTTCCTTATCTATAGCTCGAAGGGGTCAGATTTTTGAAAACAAATGCTTGCCCACAGTGAACTGCAAGTCGGTCTATTTCACATCACCATGTGACTCCTGTCAATCATGGGCTTTCTTAGCTATTGCTCGATCAAAGCGACTTCAACTACATACATTGTGGTTTCTTTGAACCTCACAAGGTCCCCTCACTGACATCATCCTAGTGAAGCAGTGACTGACATGGCCTCCCTTATAGAGCTTCATACATCCAGATACTGGCTTTGGTGGTTGTCATAACAAACAATCTTAGCTAGGGCAGGAACTGCTCCCACATATCAACCCGAATGAGAACATATGCTCTCATCAGACCTTCTAAAATCTAGATCATACTCTCTTAACTATCTATCAGTCAGGGGGTAATGTGTTGTAGTAACATTTAATCTAGCATCGAGGTCTTCTTATACCTACTTCCACAACATGGACGTGAACTTGAGGTCATGATCAAGATATTCGAACTTGTATCACTGAGTAGTTGAACTATCTCTTCAATCCCTAGTAGCTCAACGAGATCTGTCACACTGACAGTGCTCTCTCTCAGGTAAGGGAATGTGTGGACTTGGTAAGGCGATCTACCATAACCCATATTGCATTATGACCTCTCTTGTCCAAGGGAGACCCACCATAATGTCCATGGTGATTTGCTTCCATTCCCTCTTGGGGACTTCTCGTCATCCGAAGAAATCCACTGAGTTACTAGTGTTTGGCCTTCACCCTCTAGCATGTATGGAAAATGGCCACATGCACCTCTATATCCTTCTTCATTCTAGGCCTTCAAGGTATTACTACACACCTCAACCATCTTGGTAGTACTAGGGTGTATGGTGTACTTAAAATTATGAGCTTCTTGCATGACATGATTCCTCAAGAGTGACTCCTCAAAAACCCTAAAACTCTCTAGTCATGGGTCTCACCACCTTCTTTTCCTGGGAGGTGTATCTAAGGTTCTTATAACAATCCTTTTATCTCCTCAAAATCTATGCTAACCAGGCAACCCCTAATATGACCAATAGGTCTGATTATATCTGTATGTTAGCCATATAGGTCTCATATTATAATGATTATAGGGTTCATCTAGCAACCTCTTCCACCCTCTCTACTGGACAAACAAGATAGTTGTATACATGAGTTGTGTCTTAGCTAAGAGTATCTGCTACCACATTAGTTCCCTTATGTGCTAGGTGATGGTGAAAACATAAACCTTCATATACTCCACTCATCATCCTTGTCTTGAGTTTAGGTCTATTTGCATCAAGAGAACTTTGAGTTGTTACTCCCATCATCTTATTTATCAAACCCAAACTGGTAACTCAAAGATTCCAAACTGCTCTGCATAGGTACGTTCTCATATCACCCTTATTCTTCTTATGATCTCAAATCAACTTTCCAGTATATTCTCCAAAGGGTTTGGTACTTCCTTCAATCCTCAAACATCATAGAAGGGTTTCAACTCATATCACCTCTATCTTTAGTATATGGAATGCATTTTGTCCTATCTTTCACACCCATAAGAAGATGAAATAAGCATTTGTCTGCAGTCCAAATATAGAGTTCCATCTCGTTCCAAGAGTAGAGATGGTGCATCACACATCACCATCACTCTTTCCAATCTAAGTTGAAACATACTTCACATGACTCCTCACCATGAACATCTCCATTATGGGTCTACACCCATTGGAAGACTTTTCACATCACCTATGGATATTAACATCTCTCTTATGTACAATCCTTAGTCATTACCTCAAGGTCTCTAGGGTATCGATACTTTTGGTGTGATCTAACCCTTATGCATCTAAGGAGTGCCTCTTACATTTACCTCTTAGTCCCCATGAACTCATGAAGGTGGCCAAACTCCTAACCCATGGTCATCGGGCAAAGGTAGATGTTACCTCCTGACCCTATGGTCTTGTGCATCCAGGGAACAAACAACTCCTACTTCCACTGGTCTTATCCCTCCTTAACCTTAGTATTGGCTTAGGTTTCCATCATAGCACATCTCAATCTTGAATCCTCACCTGAATCTCCATCCTCTCTCTGGGCACTCAAGGTTAACCTTGCATCCCTCATAGGAATCATGGCGACCTACCTATCTCAGTCTGGCCCCATACAACCTACCTCCATGGCAACATATCCTCATGCCCCTGAGAGGTGGTCACACATGGGTCTATAGATTCATGATCATACTACATGCTCTTACACTTAGCTCATCAAGCTCTTATAAGTGACATCTTCAGGTTAACTCAAACCTAATCAAAAATTGGTGCTCACCCTAACATGAAGGGTCTCTCCCCAGGATGGGATAAAACTATCACTTGATAGTAACAAAGGTCACAAAATGTTCTTACCTCCAAGGTTTACATCATCATGTATATGCTTAGCTCCTAACATGATACTTATGCGTGTATCTAGCAAGAAGATGACCTACTAAACTAGGCTAAGTTCCTTGTTATGTCATATGTATTCATCATTCCTCAAGGTTGGACCAATATCATATATACATATGTCACCAACTTGTGTGAGTAGTTCATCAAACATATATCTCAGTTCGAGTGGGGTTTCCTTTTGCTCTAACATGTGAGGGGTGTCATACTCAAATACTATGAACTCAATTATCCTCATGAGCATCATGGGAACCAGGTACTATTACTTCCCCTCTTTGGTCTAGGAACCCCAGGTTCACCTCTTATGCATCAGTTGTCTAACTGCATGCTCAGATGTTCAACCATGAACTGAACCTATACCAGATAGGGCATATACATCCTAACACTCTTTCATGTGAATAACTTTTAGTGCCCTACACCATGAAAACCAATTGGGTGTGAGGCCTCACAACTTATTACTATACCCCTTCAGGGTCTATGAAACTCTCCTTCCTACACCTAAAAGGTAGGCACTTGTACCATCTATACATTCACTCACAAAGCCTCTTACTCTATTCTAGGGTTTGGTTCCTCTAAAGGCATACAAGGTATGATAAGCTTCCAAGGATCGTGCATGAGGCAACCACATATATCTACTCAGGGTTGTCTATTCCAGGCCATATTATACCCAACTTCTCATGATTCCTCATGTCTCGGAGTCAAGGTCTCCAACCTTCTTCGTCGGGTCTTTCTCTCTATCTGGAGCTAACCCTACAATTGGTCCTACCACTGGAGGTTCTCTCTCAGAAGATGGGTCAAGCACTTAAGGATACACGTCTATCCCTACATGGGTGAAACGTACTATCGAAACTTATGTCCGGCCAAGATCACCCAAAGCTCTACATGGTTATCTCATAAACTATCAGGCATAACCTATCTGGCTTAGGTCAAAAACTTGCTGCCAGCCTTACTGCCATTCTCTTCTGTGCATGCCTCTTTTCTACTCCTATATACCTATTAGGGCTCCTATACGGTCACCACTAACCTTCTCAATAAGCGAGCTATTTATAACACCAAATTTTGTGATGTTTTTGGCCCTTATTTTGTTATCAAATGTACCCTTTTAAACTTTTTTCCTCTCCTTTTTGTCATTTTTTTGCATAAATAGGCCATGCTACGCTCTTAACTCAATATTATCATATTTTGCAGAGTTTTCCTTGATTTTTAACTCATTTATCAGCAAAAAGGCCCGTCCGGGCCCACAAACATGTTCCACCTGCATCGGCCTTCCTACCAACCAGCCGGCCGATATGCTCACTGCCCGACAGGGAAGCACGATACACTGCTGCCCGACACAAGGATGCCACGCAAGAGGAAGCAGACGAGCGATGCGCCATTTACCTGACAGGGAGTCGGACTCGCCACGACTGCTGAAGCATGTCGCACGATACAGGCCACCCACTGGCAGGCACCACTCGTCACGTTGACCGACACGCTCCCAGCCCGACATCCTTGTGTTGGGCGATACGAATATCGGCCATCCCTGACTCTGCGATAATAAGAGTTGGTGAAGAACGTGTGGCATTCGGAGCACCATAACTTCCCCCAATCGCTGCCTATAAATAGCAGCTATAGGACTCTGATGGGACGGGTCAGAATCCCTTGAAAGCCAACTTAGGAAAGCTTCTGGAGATAGTGTGTCGTGCCTCAGAGGTGTGTCAGGTGATTCTAGGTGAGCACTTCCCCATCCCGAGAGGGAGGGAATGGTTCACTTAGGGTCGGCCCGGGCACCGCTGCAGGCCGATATCAGCCAACAAGGACGCCCGATAGGAGTACCCGATACTGGAAGCAACACTTTGGCCTGACATGATACCAAGCCCGATACGCATCACCAGTCACGGTGTGTCGCCCGAGAGGGTGCCGCCCTACATGATCGTATCGGGCACGGGCGCCCCGCACAATACGTCCGCCCATCATAAGCGTGTCTCCCGAGAGGGTGTGCCGCCCGACACGGGTGTATCGGGCAAGGCTCCTGCCCGGTATCGGGCTGGACGGTCTGCTGCTGCCTGTCACCCTTCTAAATCAAGAAGGTGGCATTTATTTTTCCTTAATTCAGTCATTTATTTTCATTTACTTATGTAATGTAATCAGACCCTTTTATGCTAATGGAATTATAAGAGCCTTAATTATCTGCTACTTTATGTTGGATCCATTTTGTTGGATGATTGTTATGTTTAACATCTGAACTCTAGCTTTTACGCTTGGATCGCGTTTCGATTAGCTACCGAATCGTGTTTTCCCGTTGCAACAGCCTCGAGAGAGGTGGTGTGGCTCTAGTGTTTGGTCTGATACTGGAGTATGAGAGTGCCCAGGATCGGAGTTGTTGTAGTAACCTTTCCACTCTAACTTAAGTCCAGCAACCTCGAGAGGGGTGTTGATGCTTGGTTAGAGGTACCCGCTTCGAGAGGAGGGGTACAGGATGTTTTCTGTTGCCGCTTGTTTTACCGAAGTTTTCTCCTTCGTTCCTTACTAAAGAAATAGTGTTATCTCTTTGTTTCCGTCGCACGAAAACTCTAGAAACTAATAAATGCTTAAAACCTTAATTTTCCTCATAGCTCCAATTGGAGATAGATTCCTTTTGTTTTATCGATCTTAGCCTATTGTTCCCTTGGGAAATTTTATCATCTCCTTACCCTTACCAGAGTGTAACGTGTCGATTCCACGTTCTCAACACTACCACCCTTGTCCCTGTGTTTGACCCCGTATATCTACTCCGACCCCGTAAACAAAGTTGCGGGAGCCTAGAAGGTTTCGGGTTATAAATTTAAAAGTCCGACTACTTCAAATCCGCTCCACTTTTCGGACGCACGATTTAGGCCGGTCAACTTTTTGGCGCCGTTTTCGGGGACAAGATGAAACGGTACTATTGACGAACCTGAATCCACTAACTACACTCTAGTGCCTCAAGCTTAGAAATAAGCTTGACAACACTCTCTTTTCTCCTTTTTTTTATATTTTGAACCTGAAATGAGTAATGCATATTATTAATAACAGATTTCTAACTTGATTTTTACATACTATTTAGGTACTCTGTAACATCCCAGGATTTGAGGCCTCGGATAACATGATCTTAAAAGGAATGATTGGACTACCCATATCACCAAGGTGCACTCCTTTTCAGGGAGCCCATCTCTAAAGAACTCCATAGTTAAGCATGCTCAAGCTTGGAGTAGTACTAGGATGGGTGACCAGTCGGGAAGTTGATCATGGCTTGCGCGTCAGTGTGGACAAAGTGCGCAGTTAAGGATAGTGGTGTTTTTGGGGCCATTCATCATTCCTAAAACTCTACTAGAGCCTAGGGCAGTGGGCCCAGACGTTACAAATGGTATCAGAGCAAATTCTCCTCCAATAGGTGGGGCCCACATGGGCATGTCATGCCAGTCTTGAGACGTGTGGTCCAGGCATGTAGGAAAGGGTTGTCCATGGTTGACGTAGCCACCATTGCACTGGTATTCCGTGATCGGGAGCTGGGTGTCCATGGGCCATTGTGGGTCTGCACTGAAATGGGGTCAGATTATGAGGCCATATAGTTGAGCCTTGACGAGGACGTCAAGAGTCTAAGTGGGGGAGATTGTAACATCCCAAGATTTGAGGCCTCAGATAACATGATCTTAAAAGGAATGATTGGACTACCCATATCACCAAGGTGCACCTCCTTTTCTGGGAGCCCATCACTAAAGAACTTCATAGTTAAGCGTGCTCGGCTTGGAGTAGTACTAGGATGGGTGACCAGTCAGGAAGTTGATCCTGGCTTGCACGTCAGTGTGGACAAAGTGCACAGTTAAGGCTAGTGGTGGTTTGTGGAGCTAGTCATCATTCCTAAAACTCTACTAGAGCCTAGGGCAGTGGGCCCAGACGTTACATACTCAGAGCAAGGTGTTCTGCCCAACTGAGCACCAACATCATCATACATGCCGCCTCGCGTTGAACCACTCCTTTCAGAAGGTGAGGGACACGCGAGAGATAGACCCCACTCACCTCCGCCTGAAGACAACGACTTCTATAATGGCAATGATCATCCTAAAGAACCTGATACAGAGCAATTCGAGGACGATCATCATCGTGATAGACGTCGTCATCACCGGAGGCACGGGAGGAATAAAAATAATCAAGATCAGCACCAGGGAGGCAGCGACATGATGACTCCAATGAAGAAGAAAAGACTCTAAGGGAGTTAGCTTCCACCAAGGCTAACAACTCCATATGTCCTGTTGTTATCCCGCAATTCAACGCCACCAATTTCGAGCTAAATCCATCAATCATCTCCATGATTCAGAACAAAAGCTTTAGAGGGAGTTCTAAGAATGATAATCCCTATCACCATTTAGATGCCTTAAAAAACATCTGTGACACCATCAAGATGAGGGGAGTCCCACAGGAGGTAATCTATTGCAAGGGTTTCATCTTTTCTTTGGAAGATAAGGCTCTATCATGGTACCTGGGGTTGCCCCACCAAGCTCTGAACGGATAGAGTGCACTGGTGGATGCCTTTGTGAACAAGTTTTATCCTACTGAGAAGATTGTCCAGAATAGATAGAGGATTACATCTTTCATGCAAAAGCCAAACGAGAATCTCCATGATGCCTGGGAACAATACCAAGAATATCAGAGGGACTGCCCTCATCACATCTATAAGAAAGGTTTTTTGATAACTACCTTCTACAATAGTCTAACTCCTGAGGAAAGGGTTTCACTGAATGCAGCAGCAGGAAGTGACTTTCTGGGGAAGAAGCCGAGCAGGTTCGAGAAGATCATCAAGAACATGGCCGAGCTGCAAGCCGGCACTGACTATGATAGATCAGACAGGCGACAAGATAAGAAGGCTAGTGAAGGACCTTCTTTTGAATCCAAGGCTCTGGAGACTATCACCTCTCAGATCTAGAGGATAGCAACTGATGTAAAGCAGCTGAAAGAATCAGGTGGGAAGGGAAAGAAGCAAGTCGAAAAGGTCATGAAGTGTGTCACCTGTGGAGAGGGTGGACACGGGTAGATAATTGTATCTACACCCGACCTGACGCATCGAGCAAAACTAAATCTGAGGTTGAGGAGACTAAGAACGTCTCTTTTGTTAATTTCAAGAGGCTAGATCATCCTAGCTTCAGTTATGGAAACAAAGATGCAGTTGAAAACTCACATCAGCTGCATAACTCCACCAAGCCACCTCAAGTTTTTGAGAAAAGAGGAGGATAGAGTCAATTCACCAGAACCACTTCCTTCCAGTCAAACAAGGGAAATTTCCAAGGAAAAGGTAAATACCAAGGTCGCCAAGCGACAAACACCAGTCAAGGACAAGGTCAAGCCAAAGAGCAGGGACAAGACAAGGTTTCAAACCAACCAGACTTGGTTGGATAGTTATTTGATTTTGTAAAGAGACAAGACACCATCAATAACTAGCTGGCGCAGAGTGTGCTTTCAAATTCAGGAGTTTTGAATTCAATGCAGGTCCAGATGGCAGACATGTAGATGCATCAATGCCAAATTGATCAGCAATTAGCTCAGATGGCCGAATTGATAAAGAATCCCTCGAGCAAGATACCTTCCAATACCGAAACTGCCAAAAAGGTAGGGATGTGATCAGGAAGGACAGAAATCAAGTTGCAAGATATGGATATTGCTGGTGGCAAAAAGCGAAGAACCTGGAGTCATCGAGTTGGTGACGCAAACTAAAGCGCTCCTCGGGAGGCAGCCCGAACTTTTACTTTTCCTAGAATAGGATGTTATTTACTTTCTTGCAAGACAAACTTTATGAACATTTGGACTGTAATAAGGCCCGAGTCAGTTCATGAACCACGTGCGCTGACTCTTCTGTTTTATGGGCCACCGCTTTGTTTTATGTGCTTTGATGGGTAATACTATCTGAGTCCGGGAACTTAACCTTAGGCCAATGATGTTTTACCCATCAATCGCTTTTTCTTTCGCTTTGTTTTTAAGTTTTTCATCTAGATTTTGTCCTGAAAACTTCGTATCGGGAAGCAGCTCAACCGGCACGCAGAACGCACTCATATTGGGTGATGGTATATTGGGCATCGCATAAGCCGTGATGGACGACATGCCTGGGCGGCGAGCACCCAAATCAAGCAAGATGAGTAATTACCCCTTCATTAGATGGGACCGCTCGTCTCAGGAATGATTCGTCCTAACGGCCGGCATGCATCCCATTTTACCCATTTTACCCCCGGTTGGAGTTGCTATATATAGTACGAAGGTTTGACTGTATCGAGCTACTGCATTTACTCTTCCAGCTACCCGTATCGTGCAGTAAATTCTCCCTTTGCTTGTGTGTCGTCCAGCAAACTTTTGCTCTCGTGTCGTGCAAAGTAGCTTTAGATAGAAAAGGCATAGCCCGACAGCCTGCTTGCCCGACACGATCTTCATATCACGTGAGGCGTATCGGGCTGACGACTTTGGTTGATTTCCTTGTATCACCCAACACATGTGCCGCGTGACACACCTTTAACAAACGCTTGCTCGATACCCTATATCGGGCGATAACCTTATCGCCCACCCTTGTGCCGCCTCGCTTTTCCTTGCTATCGGGCGACAGATTTTTCTATCAGGAAGACCCTCAGTTTGTTTCACACGACCGTATCGCCCGACACACCCATATCGGGCAACGGGTATGACGCGCAGTTTTCTCCATATCGTCCAGTTTTGTATCGCCTAGATGTTCTTTTGATGGATGACACCCAGACCTCGTATCAGGCATGAGCCTATTGTGATTACTTTGAAAGCTTCGTATCGCCTGATATGGTGGTGTCGGGTAGCTTTTGTATCGGTCCGATTTTTTATCGTGCAATCAGTTTTTCTATTAAACACCGGTATCGATTTTAGTTTTGCCTATCTAATATCGGAACATTTAACTAATCAATGAACTTGTTTAATGACAACAGAGATGGCCCGTACAAAGCAAACTGTCGTTCGAGTTGACGAACATGGCAGAAGGATCGATACTGAGGCTGCAACTGAAGCAACAATGGTCGGGTAGAAATGCCCGAATATCGAAGGGGTTGGGCCATCAACCGCTGAAAAGAGGGCGAGGATAGAAGGAGTAACGGCTTCAGCGATAGCTTCAACTACAGTGGTTGAACCCCTGGATCACACACCAGGAAGGTTCGTGCCAAGAGATAACGAGCATGGACGCCGGTACTCAGAACTGGCAACTAAACTCTACATGTCGAGAAGGTTCTGCCACCTGTCGTCCTTCCTTCAGCTAGGCATCTTCGACAGACTTGAGAATGTTCTGGCTGCAGTAGGGCTGTGGAAGATCTGCTTCAGCCGTTCCACTTCCTACATCGAACTCACCAGGGAGTTCATGTCGTCTCTCCACCGGGTGAAGAATACGCCTGAGAACGTTGAAGTATATGGCAGAGCAGACAGACTACAAGGGAGGTTGTACAACTCGGAGCATGTTATCTCCGAAAAGCTTCTCAACGAGATCTTCTCTTCCAGTGAGGAGGAGAAGAAGTTGCTGGATAATGGTGAAAGGATCACCGAAGGAGACGGGTTCAACCCCGTGGAGCTCTGGAAGAGGCTGACCGGTGAGTCATCATATAAGTCGGGAAGCAAGGTGGCGGCAGTGCACTCCTGCTTCTAGAGGATTGTGCACAAGCCGGTAGCATGTCTGCTCTTCAGCAAAAATGAGTCCAGCAACATCTACACTGAAGAACTCCATCAAATATGGCACATGATGGAGGGCAAGGTGATCAATCTGGGGCGCTTTTTGCTGAATAGGCTGTACCCAATAAAGGATGCCACCAAGGAATACTGCATGGGTGGCATCATCAATTTGATCACGGTTGGGTTAGGATACCCACGGGAGCCGCGCAGTCTTTCGAGGACAAGGGCCGGTGAGTTGATCGACCTCAAGTACCTCATGAGGGCCAGCATCATAAAGAAGGAGGGGTGAAGCTACTTCTACAAGTTCGCAAGGACAAGCACCCTCCTTCCACTCCCTCACTATGCCACCTACGACGTAGAAAAGTTGGTCTTCACCTACTTCTCAAGGTTTTCGAGACAACCGGGGCAGAAATAACAGTACAAGCCCCAGAGTGAGCTGTCGCGGAAGAGACAGCCATAGCTCCCGAAGCTTTTGTGGTGCCTTTAGAGGCAGAAGAAGAAGCACAGCCAGACGCCAGTAATGAGGTATTCGCCGAGCTCCTTGAGATGGAGCTCGGAGCTGCACAGCTAACGCCGACACTGCCACCAATGTCCCCTATAGCAGTTGCTGAAGAGATCGCCGACAACGTAGAGGTGGAGCAGCATCCACCCACACCACGACCATCTCCACCAAGACAAGAAGGTGAGGTAGTGACGGCCGCAAGGGTGCCGACACCTCACCCAACAGCATCTACCTCGCGGACGATCGAGACCGGTTCTACCTCATCGGTTAGACCCTCACGCGAGAGAAGTATAGCGAGGATGGGAGGGAGACCTGCAGGAGCCCCTCCGTCGCTCAGGAAAATGTTGGGGCACAAACTCGACCACTTGCGGGAGGTAACAGAAAGCCACTCAGGTACATTTAATTCTCTAACCCGCAAGTTTTCACTCTTCTAGCAAAGGTTGAATAGCCAGAAACGAGAACCGCTGACCCGACCAACTAGAGGCAATCAACGTCATGCTTTAACAAGCCCTCCAGCACCTTGACGCGATCGAGGAGAGGATGAATAGGGGAGATGACCATCCACGCCGAAGGAAGCCGAGAAGGTCCTCGTCGCCTCCTGGCTCAGGCTCTCAACTTTCCTCGTCAGTGGCCTCCTCAAGATCATCATCCTCTTCCTCCTTCAGCGGGCCATCCACAATGCCCGAGAAAGGGACGCCACAAAAATCAGCCAACGGAGCTCTAGCAGGACAGGCGAGCTCCCACGGCCTGGAAGAAACATCTCCCTCAGTCCCCCTGGACGAAGCTGAAGATGACAATGAAGACATCAACATCGGGGAGGATTCTTATGATGAATCAGAGGGAGAAAGGGGGGACATATGTGTCGCCAACGAAAGACACCCCGCAGAGGAAGACGCTCGATGGCAGATGCATTCTCTACACCGTCAGAACTACCTTCCTTCGAGATGGCCAACTTCGACAGAAGGGTCATCGACAACCTGTCGATCAGGGACCAGAAATTGTTGAACAAGGTCCTGAGGTCGCAGGCAGATGAAGATGACGTCGTATGGAGCGACGACTACTTCTGCGTACGGTGAGGTTTACTCAAAAGCATATTCCACTCGCCAGCCGTCATCGGCAAGAAGTTGTTCAGGGTCCTAGAAGGTGCAATAATAGAGAATATCAGCACTGGGATAGGTCGGAAAATAGTATACAATGCCACCTCGACCTTGGCAAGAAGACTGATGATGGGAGTACCAGACTCCATTGCGGTGGCCAACATGTTGCAACACGTCAAAGATCATAACACGAACATCGTGTTGGCCCCGTACAAGCACCTCAACCTATGGTTCCTCCGTGTGGCAGACCTCAGGAACCACGACGTCGAGCTGCTGAGCTACAGCAATAACGAGGTGCCATGCTCCGAGCTTATTTTCAGTTGCCCGGAGGACAAACATTTGAGGCTTCTACCGCTACATCTTCTACAAGCTATCAATCAAGGAGTCAAACGTCACAACGGCATTTGGAACTTCTTTTCTATCTGAGACTTCCCCGTCCAAGCAGAAGAGGGAAGCGGAAACAATGCCTTTATCGTCCTATGGGCCATGAAGCTGCTCAACATATTTGGATACATGAGGCACCTCCAGGGCCAAAACTTCTACCATCTCAGGAGCATATATGCACTGCTAGTGATCAAAGACATGCACTATTTCCAAGATGCAGGGGTACCAGAGAAGCTGCTGGACAGTGACTTGGAAGATGAATTTTTGCAACCCAGCAGCACTCCAGAGAAAGAAGCTGAGAAGGACACAGACATCTATGGGGCAGGCAAGTAGTTAGAGATCCTGCGGGAAGTGCATGGATTCGAAGACCCTGCTTCGCCTGGGACATCAGAAGAACTGATCAACAATTTTGACCGCTTCTCGTGCTCTACACTCACACAGGAGCAGGTTAATGAAATTCTTCTGAAGTTAACTGATTCTACCCCGGCAGATGTCATCTACGAGGCAGGAAGTGTCATAGTCCCGGTGGATGACTTAAGGGACATGGTAAAAGATGAAGGATGCTTGGCGATATCTGTGGCGGCCGCCTACATCCAGACACTACAAATGAAGTTCGAACATGCATACAATGCTCATCCAATGTTGTTCAATGACATCTACCTCGCCGATGAAACAGGAGCAAAGCAATCATTTCTGGCAGAGTTGGAGCACAGGGTTCCATGTACAATCTTCCTGCCCATCGTGCATTACAACCACTGGACGCTCCTCACGATGTACACTCGCCAATGAGCAGGAATCTTCTACAATAGCTCGGACAGCAACAAAGATCATCCAGTGTAGTGTACATCAACAGCGTTGACATCTCTCGAGCGATTAGTACGAAAATACTACGACCAGATGTCGACGCTGATACAACAATTTCTGGAGACGGTAGTAAGCAAATGGCACGAGCTCCAATTCTGCCACCGCAGTCCACAAAAAATTCCTCTATCCAACGACTGCGGCATCTTCATGCTGGAATGGATATCAAATGTAAAGACGCCTGACCAGCTCCACCACATCGACTACCACAGCAAAAGAGGAGAATATGTGTGGGAGCTTTTAATCTAGCACAGGAGCGCTCACCTGCTAACCCTCACTGGGGTAGCATTACCCTACCTTATCCACTTCACAACTCTGGGACAAAGTGTGGAGTAAGTTTGGGGGGTACCATGTACTAGTGAGGGAGGTATAAAAAAAATTTCCTTCAAAATCCACCCTTTCTGTTCTTTTGTTCTTCTTCTATATCATGTGTGCATATATATATACATGCTCATACAAAAAATTTTCCAAAATTTTTGCATATTTTGTCTCCATACATATGTACAAAGACACTATATAGTAAAAACCTGATACGACCTCTTACCGGTTTGCTTTCTATGTGCCCAAGGAGATGTAGGTTTTGTTATGTCTTTCTGATAATGTAGCCTCAAACGAAAAAAGACTACGACTCTCCACGCCAAAAATTTCGAAAAATAATCTCGCAACACCTAAGAGACGTGTATGCAGAAGGAAAAAGCTGCCCAAACAGCGAAAAAAAAATTCCTCTTGTTTTCTCTTACCCAACAAAATCCCAAAAAGAGAGAATAGCCTTATGAGAGTGAATAAAAGCATGAGAGTTGTGCCTAATAAAAAGAAATAAAAAAAATAAAAAGAAATATATACACACTTGTTTCCCAAAAGTACCCATCTTTAGACATGGTAGATCCGGGGCAGTGGTACGTAGGATGTGAAATCACTACTCTAAAGCCAACTGGCTTGGACTGCAGGGACCACTCACCCACTAATGGACCCATACTTGGATGGATTGATGGGAAACAAGAAAAACCCAAAAAAAAACCTTAAGCCTACCCAAACACATAACTTCCTGCCCCCAAAAGCTATTTGGTGTGAAAGCTAACTTCGAATCATGCACACAAGTCTCGCTGAAGATGTGGAGAAAATTTTTGCTTTAATAAGGTGAGAGAAATAAAGTCTGCTATTCGTGGTAGGGTCGTATTCTCAGTAAGACATCTCAATGCTCGCTCAAACCCAGGGTCTGAAAACTATACTAGTCAAGAAGAAGCATCACAAAACAAAGTTTAAAGATTGATTGAGGACAATCAAAATGCTAAGTTTAGGGGAGTTGATAACACCAAATTTTATGATGTTTTTGGCCCTTATTTCGTTATCAAATCTGCCATTTTAAACTATTTTCCTCTCCTTTTTGTCATGTTTTTTGCATAAACAGGCCACGCTACGCTCTTAACTCAATATTATCATCCTTTGTAGAGTTTTCCTTGATTTTTAACTCATTTATCAGCAAAAAGGCCCGTCCCAGCCTATGAACGTGTTCCACCTGCATCGGCCTTCCTACCAACCAGCCGACTGATATGCTAACTGCTTGACATGGCAACACGATACACTGCCGCGCGACACAAGGATGCTGCGTAAGAGGAAGCGGACGAGCGATACGCCATTTAACCGACAGGGAGCCGGACTCGCCACGACTACTGAAGCGTGTCGCGCGATACAGGCCACCCACCGGCAGGCGCCACTCATCACGTTGACCGACACGCTCCCATCCCGACATCCTTGTGTCGGGCGATATGAATATCAGCCATCCCCGACTCCGCGATAATAAGAGTTGATGAAGAACGCATGGCGTCCGGAGCACCATAACTTCCCCCAACCACTGTCTATAAATAGAAGCTACGGGACTCTGATGGGACGGGTCGGAATCCCTCGAAAGCCAACTTAGGAAAGCTTCTGGAGCTAGTGTGTCGTGCCTCAGAGGTGTGCTGGGCAATTCTAGGTGAGCACTTCCCCATCCCGAGAGGGAGGGAATGGTTCACTTAGGGTCAGCCCGGGCACCGCTGCAGGCCGATGTCAGCCAACAAGGACGCCCGATAGGAGTACCCGATACTGGAAGCAACACTCTGGCCCGACATGATACCAAGCCCGATACGCATCACCAGTCACGGCGTGTCGCCCGACATGATCGTATCGGGCACGGGCACCCCACATGATACGTCCGCCCATCATAAGCGTGTCGCCCGAGAGGGTGTGCCACCTGACACGGGTGTATCGGGCAAGGGTCCCGCCTGGTATCGGGTTGGAGGGTCTGTTGCTGCCTGTCGACCTTCTAAATCAAGAAGGCGGCATTTATTTTTAATTATTTCAGTCATTTATTTTTATTTACTTATCCAATGTAATCAGACCCTTTTATGCTAATGGAATTAGAAGAGCCTTAATTATCTGCTGCTTTATGTTTGATCCCTTTTGTTGGATGATTGCTATGTTTAACATCTAAACTCTGTCTTGTATGCTTGGATCGTGTTTTGATTAGCTACCTAATCATGTTTTCCCATTGCAACAGCCTCGAGAGAGGTGTTGTGGCTCTAGTGTTTGGTCTGATATTGGAGTACGAGAGTGCCCAGGATCGGAGTTGCTGTAGTAACCTTTCCACTCTAACTTAAGTCCAGCAACCTTGAGAGGGGTGTTGATGCTTGGTTAGAGGTACCCGCTTCGAGAGGAGGGGTATAGGATGTTTTCTGCTGCTGCTTGTTTTATCGAAGTTTTCTCCTTCATTCCTTACTAAAGCAATAGTGTTATCTCTCTATTTCCGTCGCATGAAAACCCTAAAAACTGGTAAATGCTTAAAACCTTAATTTTCCTTGTAGCTCCAGTTGGAGATAGATTCCTTTTGTTTTATCGATCTTATCTTGTTGTTCCCTTGGGGAATTTAATCATCTCATTACCCTTACCGGAGTGTAACATGTCGATTCTGCGTTCTCGACACTACCACCCTTGTCCCTGTGTTCGACCCCGTATATCTACTTCGACCCCGTAAACAAAGTTGTGGGGGGCTATAAGGTTTCGGGTTATAAATTTAAAAGTCTGACTACTTCAAATCCGCTCCACTTTTCGGACGCGCGATTTAGGCCGGTCAGCATCCCTCACCCTTAATAGGCATGACCCACCCAAAGTCGGGTCACCAAAAGACACTAGGGTCAAACAACAACTTGTAGTCCAGGTTTCCTCATGTGTACTCAACCCTCTATGTAAAGCATGCATGTCAAACCCAGTACATACTTGCATGGTCAACTATGATATCCAACTCATCATTTCTTCTCTTTTCTCTATCCACTGCTTAAGGTTTTGGTTTGAGGATCGTGCTCAGAGGATGCATCAGGTCTCTTCCTGGAGCCTTCTTCCTCTAAGGTTGTCCCTCTCCTCCTCATCCTACAAGAAGGGCTAACCTCATAGCTCTCCTGAGGGCACAGCAACACAGGCTATGCAACCTAAGCATGTAACTAAACTCAGTCTGAGTTTCTAATTATCAAAACTTATGTCCATGACATCTTTCTTACATTCCTTTTATTATTTGTGGAGGATTCCTTAATACTTATTATTCTTACCCTGAACTTAGGAAGGTGGTAGAGAGAGAGAAACCCTAATCTCTTAAAGGTAAATAATGAATGGGGTAGAGAAGGGACAAAGACATATGAGAGAAGACCTAGAGGTATCTTATTTTGAGTCAAATCCTCCGATTTTGTCCAGGCAGTCACACAGAATCTGAGAGTCCTCATAGACTGACTAGTAGGGTGGAGGAAAATCTTGACAGCCCCCAGATCTTGATCCTTTTCTAAACACCTCAATCATTGGAAGATACTCTAATAACTCCCTTGGGTTCTAAAGAGTTTGTAAAATTTGATAATTATTGGTGATTAAATGTAAAACCATGCTCTGATACCAAATGTAATGACCCCACTACTCGGTAACCCCCAATTAAGGGAGACCAAGTGGCTAGAGTTGTTATCCCAAAATAGGATCCTATGATTTTACAAATAATCGAAAATAATTGATAAATTTTACCACAACTAAGCTTAAAATAGGATAAAAAAAATTCTTTTCACATACCTTGCAAAATATAGGATTTGAGGGACTTTACCCAGATAAGAAACTATCTAATATATGATTTGAGGGACTTTACCCAGATAAGAAACTATCTATCTACAATCCTCCTATTCTTTATTGAGCTTCATTCATTCTATGTCACTTTAAAGGAATATCCTCTTTCTGATAAACCTAAAACACCGACAAACAAAATGACGGTCAGTATAATGAATTATACTGGTATGTGGGGGAACCAAAATCTTACATCTATCTGTAACAACATAATGCAACCAAATTATTGTTTAACAGATCAAACTTTATTAAATGTAACTACTCAATCCCTACATATCCTTGCCTCTGTGTTGTCCCTGCACTGGACATGGATACTACCTCTCATATATATTGTAAATCTCAAATAGCCCCTTTTATCCTACCTTATAGGTAGACCATGACCTAGGGTGGTGTAGTTGTATGGTCCTACCCAAGGGTATACCAACACATCAACTCATGATAACCTGATGATCCTACCCCAAGGGTAGACAATGTACTAGGTCATCCATCTCATCATCATCAAAGCTATAGAGGAAAACTAGGATCTGAGCTATTCATGCACATATATTTATGGTGATAGCCATAGTCACTTTATAGTTGCATGAAATAAAAGTCAACCAAGTAATTAATTTCAAGTAACTAGTAAAAACTCATAAATCTCTATGAAACTAGAGATATTAGCCATAATTGTAACCATATACCTAATTTGAAGTCTCAAATATAAATAATATATCCAATCCAATCAGGATGTCTAATCAAGCAAGTTAAGCAATCAATCAAGCAGATGTTGAAAACATGTGTAATGCCTAACTATTACCATCATATCCCCAAACAACTTGTCATTGACTTAGGACACCTTTCTAAGGTTTCTAAGTCTCATTAGGATGCATTAGGGTTTCTTATATTAGTTTCTCTCATGTACCTTTTTAGGTCAACAAACCCTAAAATAGCTTTCTTCTTCATAAAACCTTAGTTACATACATATCCACATTAAGAGTCTTTATTCTCAAATCGGTCTTAGAACATAATATCTCTATTTTAAACATCAATTTTCATAATTAAAATTATTAGAATTCATTATTACCAAAATTAGGGTTTTTAAGCCCATCGATGCACTTTATGCATATGAAACCCTAAATTAGACAATTAAGCACATGGATCATCCTTTTATGTTCAAAACATCCCTTTTATTAACAATAGGTTAAATCAACTTAAATCATCCATAGAACCTTACTAAATTCAATTATCATCAATGTTTAGGGTTTTTCATTAATAACATCATTAAAGATGACAACTTTAAGCACTTTTGAATTGCAAGTAGAATTAGGCTTCAATTATATTTTTAACATATTCTTTGCATTCTCCTTATCCATTTTTATATATAACTTTGTTCCATCTGAGTTATCAATTTTTTTTCTAGAATTTTTGCAATTAAAACAATTATAGACCAATCAAACGATGCCACATGTACCTTTTCATTTCCTTTTCTGGCTATCTCTTTTTCTAGCATGTGGATCTCTCCCTTTGATCCAGTTTCCTCCTGACTCAGTGACCCACCTCCTCTCGTGATCCTCTCCATGCAGAGCCCGTGTAGGAGCTTTGTTTCATCCCACCCCGCTCGGTGACGGCCACTCCCGCCCCCAGATCGGCTCATGAGGGTACCAAAGAAAAAGGAATGTCGTCCTCCTCTCCCCGCCTAGCTCCATCATACTCAGTGGTGGTCTTAGATGCAACTAAAAGGCAGGAACATAGGTAGAATAGCCATGCCTTACTGGCGGCGAATGGGGGACAAAGATGGGTCGCATGTTGGGGTAGCAGATGCTTCGGCCTAACTTCGAGTCTTCTGATTTGCCTACCTTCCCCGTGGAGGATCGTCCTGGGGTTGAAGCCCCCTAGCCCTTATATAGGGAGGAGACTGGAAGATCGGACAATATCAATGGAGTTCCCACTCCAACTGTAACTTGGGGAACTCCCATATGTACACGGAACAGGGGCACCAAAGGATCATTGGGTCTGGTTTCCTTCCTTGAATCTAATGGAGCAACTTCCATATTCGCATGTGGATTGTGTGCTGAAGAAATTGATTGGGAAATCTCCTTCTACTGTTCCCCTTTCCTAATCTTACTCAGAAAGCAGCTTGATCCAACGGATATCATGCCACGTATTAGAACAAAAATCCAAAAATTAGTTTAAATAAATCATGATATTTAGAATTATTCGTCTCACTTTAAGAAACTTACAAAATTCATATCTCCTAAAGCTCTTATCCATTTTAATCCCAAATTTAACAAGAAAGTCCATAATAAATTAAATTACTTGTGTGCCAAGTTTGGGACTCAAATTTGAAAGCATGAGAGACTTTTCTTCATATGCAAGTTATCTCTTAATAAGACATATTATATACATATTTTCTCTCTCTTACTCTTTTATTCTCTTTATTTGAATTCATTTTACCAATAGAAGGATTCAAAATCTCATCCATGATGATTCAATCATACATCTTTCCACATATTTCTCATATTTTCATTATTATCTCAATTTCTTTTCCTATTCATGCATTATTTGATTTCATCCAACTTTTCTTTCCTTTTTTCATATTGGACTCACTAACTTATTAGGTTCCACAAAATCATACATTTAAAGGAAATACTATCAAATAAATCCATTCATTACACATAAATCATACAATTTCCATAATCATACATCTTTATTGGAGAAATTGCATTTTAGTCAAACTGAACCCAAAAATTGGGGTTGTAACACCTATTCATGTATATTTATTTGAATAATGAGCTTTGAACTGAATTCTCTTATCATCTTGTAATAAAGCATTTCAATGTCAACAAGAAAATATATGTTCAGTTGTAATAATACACTTTCTTTCATCCTAGTATATGCTATTGAGGTTTATCCTTTCCATGTATCTTGGTTTGATCTATACCAGCTTATAGTTTTTTCTCTATTTTAGTTATGTAGTTTATGGGGTACCAAGAGGAAGACGAATACTAGAGGGAAAATGACAATCTGTTATATTTATTCATAATCAACTGCCTAGGACAAGCCCCCAAGGCAAGTGTTTATACTAAAAGACTTAAAACCCTAGACTTGAGATGATTAAAAAAGTTGTCTAGCAAAATATAAAATTTAAAATAAAGCATTTAAATTTGCAACTAAGTTCATGTAACTAGATAAATTTTACTTAGGTCCCTACATATAAAAATAACACAAAATAAACCTAATTTTGTAGACTTCATCTAGCATCAGCAACACAAATAAAAATGCTAAAGAATCTACTTTTTTTGGTGGCGTTAAAGAATCTACTTTATTATTGTGGTATCTCAATCTTGAAACCCCCTTAAGCCACAAGATTAGAATCATCATAATTCTATTAATGAGTTCAAAAATATGATGCTTGAGTAACATGGATCATAATAAACTATTCCTTCCACTTAACTATCATACACTCATGAAAAAATAAAACCATATAAACAAAGTTTACTTTTCTCAAAATACCTTTCATAGGCTATATTTTAGAAATATATGAACATCACTAAAAGTAACTTCTATCATTGATCTGTTTCTTATCCATCAGTAGTTGTCCCTTCTTTTTATCCTTATTCCTCTCACTATATTATAAAGAGATGATTGAGTACACATGTAAAAATACCCAAAACATAGCACTTACTTTTTGTGATTTCATTTGTCTTTCTTATATTTTAAATTCATCCATTATTCTCTATTCTTAATCATCCCCATGTTGTTCACTCTCATTTCTAAATATTGTCTCTCATTCTTTAAATTACATACTAATAGTTACTTTATCTTCTTTGTTTTTTTTGTAGGTTTCCTCATATAATATTTTTGGCATCTAAGGTCAAGTCTCTATCTACCTGGATGGGGTTTCCAAATACCAAAACATCCTTACATATGTCATTCATCTACAATTTATCATCTTGAGGTAACTCTTTCTTTCCTAGATTGAAAGTTCAATCCTCTTTTAAGATCCACATGTATCTTACTTTTCACTTATAATCTCATTTTCTTTACTTTGAACCCAACTTTATCTATTTGTTCCACTGGAGTATTATGACATGTGATGTATCATTACTATCTTAGTGTGAGATGCCTCTTGTCATGTTTAAACTTTAAAATAATCATTTCCTTTAATTATGTTATTTATTTTTAATTTTTATTCTGACAACTGTCAAAGTTGTAGAATTCTTTACTAAGATCCCAATTACAAGAATACATTGATATGCAAAACAATTCAAGCATATCAAAAGTATTCAACAAGATATTTCTTGACCAATTATCCTTTCATAACATCTAAAATCTTAAACCATTCAACTTTCTTCTCTTAGGTTGTGTGCCTAAATAAATTTATATACTCATTTTTCTTTCTCTTTTATCATCTTTACCTTCTTTATGATTTTATATACTATTAGTTATTTTCTTTATTCATTGTCATTTTCATATCTCATTTTTTCACCATGCACTAACATTTTATCATCATTCTTTTCTCCCTCGTCATCTCACTTTCTATACATTATTCCTTAAATTTAGAATCATTGACCTTTACTAGTTTCCTATTATTCAATTCACATTATTATATCCATGCAAATTTAGAATTTCATGACTTGTATATATTTCATTATCTTGTGCTTGTTCCATAGTTTAAATTTCTATATCAACAATTTTTCCTTCTAATTTCAACTTTTTAGACTTTTCAAATGACATTTACTTCATTTTAGTTCATAGGGCTCATGAAAGAATAAAACATTTAAAATAATATTAATTGCATTTTATATCCATGTGATTCATTCACTTATTTAACATCATCATCATTCTTCTTAGATTTGATGCATACAAGAACTAATTAAGCATCATCATCATCATCATCATCTAAGCCTTAATCCCAACTATGTTGGGGTCGACTACATGGATCCCTCATTTCCATTCAGCTCTATCATGGGCCATATTCTGGTTGAGATGTAGAGATTCAAAATCTCTATTTATAAGCTCATCCCACGTTAATTTAGGTCTTCCTCTTGTGATATTTATTGTGCTTGACTCAATAGCATTGCTTCGTATAGGCACATTTGTCGATATGCATTGCACATATCCATACGAAGTAATATCAAAGAACTAATTAAGGATATCAAAGTAAAATCATCCAAATAATTCATTGAAATAACTATCCAAAAAGGAAACAAGGATATATACATTAATGTTTTCTTGGCATGTACATTTTCATATACTCCTTCTATCATATAACCATTCTCTTTGAACCATGATCATTATTTTTCCTTATTTTTCTATTTGTTCTTAATTTATTATATTAACTCCATATCTTACTAATTTATGTCTTTTGCTAAATTTATCTTTACTTCTACCTTTTAATAATTATTCCTCTATAATGTACATTTTAATTAGTGACATTTTTCTGTCCATCTTATGTTTCCTCAATTAAAGAATGCATAACTAGGAAACTTGATTATGAAACACATTCTTCTTTCTTGATTTCTTTTCTTTAATTTATTTTATGTATTCATCTTTTATCTTATTCCCTAAATAAAATATATGTTTAATATAATAGATCATTCCATCTCCTAAAACACATTTCAATCATTTTCCCTTTTTTATGCTTGAGCTTAGATTATTCTATCATATTTCAAATAATCACTTAATTATTGACTGTAACTCTTTTCTTAGTCATTTTTAACATTTATTTTGAATGCTAGTATATTAATATTCTAATGCCCTCATATATCCTGATATTGCATTATCATATCTTGTTCTTATTCATATATTATAGGTGTCATTAGATCCCATTAATGCATCCTGCCAGTCAGACTAGACTGAACTTGCAGTCATGAAGCTAAGAGCTACTCGAGATTAACTGACTCCTATTTCTGTCAAACATTTGTATTGTATATTCACTTAGGAGAACTCAAATAAGAATAAATTCAGGCCTGCTTAATGCAAAGAATAACAAATAATATCTAAACTAAATTTGATTGTACAACAATCTTAAGTGAACCATATACATCTAAAAATTGATCATCTAGGATTCACATAGATAGGAGAATTTCTATTCAATTAAAATAAAACCAATAGTATAAAACAAAGGTCATATCATATTTAATGTTTATGATCTTCTTCTTCTGCTACTTTCTGGTGTTCTAACCCTAATACTTCTAAGGTTACTCTCTATCCCATCCTCACTCTACATACCTGGCCAAGATATACATGGAAGTATCGACATGGTAGCTTGATACTGGTCAATTGAACTAGTCAAATATTGGGCCAAGATATTTGAATGCTCAGACTTCCCAGAGTTGTGATCACATCACCTCCTAACTACCACACTTATGACTCTTACTATCTAAGTTAATGCTCCCTAAAGATTCAACCGAATCTCTGATACCAAGATGATATACCCAATATATCACATTAACTACTAATCATGAGATTAGGGCATAAAGCTATGACTAAACAAAAGCCAAGCATTACTTTTAACTTTTTCTGATTAAACAAATCTCATATATGACACATTCAATCTCATGAATTGACTTAGCATGGGTATACAACTAAACTCTAAGTTACATTCAATCTTAAAGATACACATTAAAGCATTCATATTAGTATGTGTTATTATAAGTACAAAAGTCTTGATAACTAAATACATGTTCTAAAAGTGAAGACACAATATTTTATATTATCACTTGCAACTCTTTCTGTACAAGGACCTAGAGAAGCAGGGACTGAGACTGACTATTTCTACCTTAAAACTATACTAACATCCTCTATAGTAGGACTCTTTTGGAAAACTATTTCTATCTCCATATCAACACTCTTACCTAAAAATTTGTTCAATAGAGTGTGAGCTACTAGATCAATGAATGGAAATTCACCAAATTAGACATGATAGTATGCATATTATTTATTAAATGGAAAAAACTTAAATAGACATTAGCAATCTATTGAATATAGTCTGAATGAGAGGTAATGTAAAATTCATCAACATGCCAGATACAATGAGTAATTGAAAAAAACATTTGTGAAGTTGTATACTGAACAAAAATTCTTGGATCTGACTTTTTAATCTTTATTTTGGTTTACTAATTCCCTAGAGCCACATGAGGTGTACCAAAATATGTGGAAGTATAATAAAAAGCTACAATAACACCGTACAAGACTTAGAGTAGACTCAGACTCTAAATATACTAACTAACTACCTAGCCTGCAACGTCCTCGGAATGTCTGACCTCAGAAGCTAAATAGTTGGCCAAAAAAATTTGACTCCTCCTCTGAACCTGAGTACTCAGTTCGGAGAGTCGAACACACTCTGGCTAAAACTATCTACTATAGTGGTTCCACAATGATTGACTCACTAAGTAGAAATGGAATTGGGTACCACCTGACCTCTACTTAATTTGGATATCCCTACTATTAATCAAGGGGTTCTCCACTCTTGGCTTAATCTCTCATGCCCCACCGAGACACTTTGGATTCCTTTCCTAGACTCTGCCATTGGGTGAGTTCTTTTCTCTACAACGGTACAAATCTCTGTGGGAAATCTACAGTGTTCATTGCATCTAGATGTGTATTGATTTCTTTGGTTTCACTAAACAATAATAAACCAAATTTTTGTTATCTTTATCATATAACTAAACAATTCATTTTTATTTATTTATTTAAGACCTATTTCACTTCTAAAAACAAATTGAACAATTCTGTATAATTTTGACACTATAAAAAGTATACAACTGAATTGCAGATTCTCAACCATGTATTTCACTTGAAGATAATAATCTAAACACAAATGAATATACTAAATTGATATGTGGTACAATGATACTACTGAGCTTTCATATTGAATGTTGTGATTTGACCTAACTGAATTGCACTGAACTACTGGTAGGTAAAACTATTAATAGCTTGAACTAGCTGAAGTGGTCATTGAATAAACAAGATTGGAATCAAGATATCTAGTATAACGCTTTGGCATGGAAAACCTAGATACACTGGTTCCTCTATAATATGTTGTGTTTGAAACTCATACAAAGCATGTATTATAGAACTGAAATCATTCACCTTCCATCAATTTTGTAGCTATTTTGATCATATATGCCTTGAAAATCTAAATTGGGGCTCACATAACCAAAAAGAGATAAAATAGAAGAGGAACAATCATGTTCTTCATGTTTTGGATTTGATCGATGAAAACCATGGTGAAAGGGTAACTTCCAACAACTTTGAGTTCATTCCACCAAAGTCTTGACAAAACAATCTAAATCAGTTGATTCTTAAAAGAGAAAGTGATTTCAGATTTATACATCTAAATTTAGGTAACCAACAATAATTTCCTACAATTAGACTAGTGTATCAAAAATTTATCTCAAAATAATATGTTCTGAGACATTTCACTCTAAATGGACAAAACCTACTAAATTAGGGCAAAAGTTGATGCAAATATGAGATTTTTTCATAAATGATTCCATAACACGATATTTATGTTCAAACAGGTTTATATCAGTATATTTATATAAAATAACCATGAATCCTGAATTTCACAACCAAGTCCCATTTCACTTCAAAACCAACCAAATTCTCTAAATTATGGCTAACTTAGCATCATAAAGCTAAAAATTTAGTTTATTACATATTTTAATTTCTAATTGTGTGTAAATCCACTCACCCTTGTTGTAATAAGAAGGTAAAAAACATCTTCCCCGGTTCCATGAAGGTAAATTCTAGAATTATATAAAATGTTCCACTAATCTTCTCTAAAGATGAACATCACCACAAAATCCCTAACTTGGGATCCTTCCTAGATGGAGGCATGAGAAAAGAGAGAGAAGATGGATAGATTAGGATTTCCTACTCAACTTCCAAAAAACGTTGGCCACACCATGAGAACTAAGTAAACTTTAAATAAAGGAGAAGAGAATCAAAGAGCTTACTAGAATCAACTTGAATTTGGGGAAGGACTTGTGCTAGATAAATCCTAGGTCAACGTCCACCTAAATCTACCCTCAACTACAAAATTTTAGAGGAAATGGGGGGGGATTTGTCTTTCAAAACAATAATTTGGCATCTCTTGAGAATTTGATCTCCAAATTGATATCGATAAAATTCTATAGATTTTGTTTTCATTCTAGATTCTAATATTAACCTAATATCACTTATAAGTAGTGAAAACTAATTTATGAATTTATTTATCATAATTTTATCATTTTAACTGATTCCATGGAAAATTCAAGACAGAAACCCTTATTTCATCCTGTCTAGGGTTTTGTCTACCCAAATTTTATCTAATAAACCAAGATTAGTATATGGCATGTTAATAAATAAATAAACAAGATAAATATGTTTTTACATTCATTTGGAAAAAGTACACAATGAAGCATAATATTGCAAATTAGAGGCTATTAAGGGCTTAGGGGTTTGACAACCACCGCTCCTTTAAGGATTTCACCCTGAAATCAAAGAGAATCATAAAAGATAACATCACATATAGAGTATATATCAAATTAAACAACTAAAATTGAACTTATGGTTTTATGACCCTCAATAACCAACTAAGTAGGGGTAGTGTCGTTACACCAAGACTCGGTCTCCTTAGTATGTACAAGATCCCGACTACAGGGGCAAAATGGCATTTCAATGCTAGAATCTAGTTATCTACATGGTACTCAAGTCAGACTCCATAATGAAGTTGTAAGGCAAAACAAGTTCTAATGATGTTACGACACAAATGCCAAAAAACCTAAGGCTTAAGAAAATGACACGAAACATCATATTTTCAAAACATTCTCAGTAGGGTTGTTGTAATTGAATCTATGTACCTCGTAAAAGTATATATAATAGGAAAAAACTCATTTAATATTTATAAGTATATACTAAAGTCTAACTATCTAAAGTTGGATCTTACCTAATAGTAATTATGTAATATTGCATCTTATATTTTAATATCATGTATAACTGTTGAGTGGGAGGTACTTACTCACTTAGGAAAAAAACTCATCGATCGATTTTGAAACTTTTTAGGTGCAGGTGTTTAGTAGCCCAAGGTGGTTTTTGAAGGGAGTTGCAATCTTAAATTCCTATTTAATACACTAAGTATTGAGGAATTTGAGATGGTAAATGTTTTCCATTATTGTTTCTTTTTAGATGTGTTGTGTGCATGTTGTTCTCTTTCCATATTTTTGATGTTAGACATGATGTTATGTTTTGTTATATGGACTTGATATAACAATATAAGATGTTCTATTGCATTTTTATGTAAAATTTCCATGTATAATTAGTAAGTTGTTCAGTAAGAGCTTGTAATCTAGATATTATTTGGCATGGTTGCTTCTTTCTTGTTATGCTTATATAATCTAGACATTAATTTGGTTTGGTACCCTCCATATTGTCCTTAGTGATTCATATTTGCAAGTATGTCCTGGTTTGGGTAGTATACATGAGAAGTATTATTTTTTGGTTTTATATTTCTTTGGTGTTGTTTTCAATTGTTGAAGAGTTTGCCACTCTTCTAGTTGTCTTTTGTAGTGTTTGAGCTGGTAGTGTTCTCCATGTTCGTAGCATCAACATTAGGCTTTGTGTGGTTTTTATCCTAGGTGTTGAGTGCCACATTAATGTGTTTCAATCAAGGACACTAATCCTTATATTCTCTAAGGATGAGATCCTATAAAGGTAGTACATTTTGATAATACCATTGATTACAATTAGTCAATGTGCAAGAGTTAATATAGTACCTTAACATATGAATACCATAATGTTTTCTAAAGAAGGAGACTTGGACGTTTCTTATCTTTAATCAACTCAAACACCTAAAAGTTAAGTCTATGTTGATGATTAGGGGACATACACCCGTTCAATTTTTACATAGAAGATCATCCTAGAGTATGAAAAGATAAATTAAACCCATCAGAAATTTTCGTTTGCCCTCAAAATATGAACAATTATGAAACATAGATTTCCATGATACAACTACAAACTCATATGGTTTGACCTCATGCTACAAAGAGAGAAACTCTATATTCATTATATCCTTCTTACCTATAGACAAGCTCTAATTTTCAATAATTGAGCTTTGGTCTAATCTTATAAACAAAGAAGGGAGCATTTTTTTTAATCTTCTATTTGAATCTAGGTTCCCAAGATGAAAGATTAGATTATTCAAATTAATAATGTTTTCATCATGTTCACTACAATTGAATTACAAAAAAATGATACAATCAAATTATCACTCATCTACGTAATTCAGTATACATCGAGTTATATGTATAGAAAGGAAACAATTTCTTATACAATAACACCAACCCCAAAACATGAGAGTACACAGACATTACATTCTAATTTATATATCATTTTATACATCTATCTCAGCTTGTCCTTTCTTCAAATACCACTATAACTAACTAAGTCAACAACACAATACTCAAAGAGTCCCACTAAGTGAATAAAAGCCCACTCTATTTAGGTAACAAGTATTGTTTTTGAATTTAACATTATACTATAAATTTAAATATCACAATGTATTTAAGGCAATCATATACTCGAATTTTGTTTATTAAAAACTATATGACTCTAAACATGTAGGAAACTATACATTAACAATAAGATTGATAACACGAGTAACAGGAAAGTACATGTAGGTTAAATAACAATCGTATCGTTGATGAATGCTCTTAGCAATGTTTTCAAGTAATCAGTATAATAGTATAATTAGCAACTATTATATCTTACTACATACATGAGTTGCTTTATTTTCTGTGTTAATTAGCTTGGGTTGTTCTTGCCAAAATAAAACTAAGTGGACTAGTTCCAAGTAGCCTATAGTAAGGCCCAAGGGTTTTAGATATGTTAGGATGACCAGAACTACCTCGGTCCATATGAATTTGCAATGTTTGACACATAGGGGCTCAACAATATGTGACCTACAAAAATAGATATTTGCCCTAGCTACTCATTATTAACATCTCAACAAACATTAAAGCATGTCTTGTTGATAAGCCTCGACCCCCAAAAGTATAATACAATATGACTATTAAAACAAGAGCTATGTGCACACCATTACACAATTCCCACACCCAAACATTCTTTTCATTGAAGCATATTTGCTCTCTGACCGAAGGTGAGGTCCTAGAGTATCGTGTATCCTCCCAAATGATGGTTGGGCTAGGATATACGTTCTAGGAACCTTCCCATGGCCTTTTGGACTACTACAACGAAGTTTATTTACCTCCTCAAAAATACTTAAACCAGGAAAGTTCATTGTGCATAAGGAACCATATATGTACTATACATAATGATTTTACTTGTCTGTCATTCATATTACCAATCTTTCATAGGTTGTACTTATGATATATAGACATTAATGTGGGATCCAAACCATTAAATCATAATCATTCCGCCCTTATTATTAAAAATAATTTAACAAGTGAATCCACCTTGTGAAGTACATCCCAATTCAAATAGGAATCATTCAACATCACACGAATGATAAGAAACCCTACACAAGTTTTCTTCACTTTCTCACTTCATGCAACATTAGCTATCATCACTTAGCCATTTTCCCAAAGAAAAAGTTAGTCTAAAGTAGTACCCTAAACAAGGTTTCACAATATTCATTTAAAGAAATTCCAATATGATCTAATATATTGTGTTTCCTTGTCACATATCTCATTCCACATCCATATCAAGAAACTACGACAATTTTAAATATAATAACAATTTGAGTGTAAAGACACCCTTTACCTCAAGATACACTAATTAGGATTTATAATATCATATTCAATGATTTGAATTTCACCAAATAAATGTAATTTCACCTTTAAGTTATATAAGAGAAGTAGAATAATGAGTGTCATAGTTAGCTTATACAATAATTGCATATAGTCTGAGTTGTGAGTAAATGATGAAAACTAGTCATTTGAGGACCATTTCAATACAAGTAAGCTTAAACTACATTTATGTCACAAGAAACAAACTAATCCTTCATAAATTATAGGTGACTTTGTGTTCAACCCCATGTAGTTACCCTTTCTAGTGTAAGTATGTCATAATAATAAAATATATTCATGTATTCATGAAGGAGATTTTGCAAATTGTCATCATAGGAATCAACAATATAGGGTTAAATCTAAATTCCTATCCACATTCATGTATTTTCTTAACCCAATTTTGTTTTTTTATTTTTAAAGAGTGGGACCTGAGAGGGGTCCACTCAAATGGTATGATAGATATAGTCATGTAATAATAAGTAGCAAAAAATATAACTATTTTACTTTTTTTAAAATACCCCAGATACATTGTTCTTCACCTTAAGATGGTGGTATTACAAAATTTAAAGTATTGCATCTATTTGCATTTGATACCCTTACCATAGGTAAGTGTAAAGACCTGATGTCAACTCTCTATTAAAATATTGGTAAACAAAAACACCAATGTGAAGCAGTGAAATTTTAAACTTTGACAACATTCAAAATTTACAAAGAGTACAATATAATATTTCCCAATCAGGGGATACAACTTTATACAAAACAACAGGATCTAGGTAGAGGAAGACTCAAACAAAATCAACTTGTCTCCAAACATAAACAACCTAATATGTAGCTAGCTAAGTCCAAGCTAGAAGGTTGAACTATTTAATTCCCTATCCTTAGGTTGGTTCACCAAGCTTCTAATGCACACTCTGATTCTATATCTGGGTGGTTGGGATCACCCAGCAAGAGAGAGATAAAAGTATGTGTTAATCAAAAGGAAAAGGCCAAATGATAAAGCACAACATTGAAAAATAAAATGATTAACTATACGAAGAAATTTCAAGAGTATGAGACAATTAAACAAATAAGAAATAGAAATCTACCATAGTTCAATCCACAACAATAATCAACATAGAATGAATATATAAAGACACAAACCATACCAATGCAGGGTAAGGCACCTATCATACCTACACCAAGAGGAGAGGGGAACATGCACATCCCAAACCTCAAATATATATAATGTGGCAGGGGGACTAAAACCCCAGTGCCTATATAATGTGGCAGGGGGACTAAAACCCTAGTGCTTGGCAGGAGGACTAAAACCTAAGTTCCCTATGGGTGGTTTGTACTCATGTACACTACATTGTCATTTGGCCAAAAATACATCATGCTTAATAGTTTACTTGGCAGTAGTGAAAATATATATAACATTGCATCATAGCAAGTGGGTAATCAAACCCATGAAACAATCTCAACAAATGAACCAACATTGGCAATATCAATATTCAAGTATTTCAAGTAAATGAGCCAACATAGGCAAAGGAAGATTCAAATAAATAAAGAGCCAAATAAAGGCAATAGAGAGATATTCCAAGGCTAACACATTATGAATGTAGGGTTGGATGAAAGCCCAACTGAAGGAATAGGGTATACATTGCACATTCATATGTTTATATCCATAAATAAAATCCACATACATAGGGGTCACATACATAAATAGGTGTCACATACATAAATAGGTTTCACATACCTTATTGTAGATTCACATCCATAATTATCACTGATTAGATTGTATCTAAGATCATTTTCCCTAATTACAAATATTTTACATGAATTAGCATTTATTAAGCATAAAGTATAAGGGAAATACCCATTTTAGACCTTATTTGAAAGCCGCTGATTTAGGACTCAAAACTAGGATCAAAAGGCTCTCTTAGGTTTCACTGATTAGGATAACATATTTATTTATCAAAAGCGGAGTTAGATGCATTAGTTATCATTTTTAGAATATTTATTAAGATTTAGATGATGTACCCAATTAATATTGAAAAATTATAGAGATTTAGTAAACAAAAACCTTCAAATCGAATTCTAAATGAAACAAGCTTTCCAACGAGTATTTATTTGAAATTTTCTGATGAAGTATCAGTTTTGTATGATTTATTTGCTCTGAGCCAATCAGAGAGTAGGAAAAAGCCATGTAGGCTAACTTGGCTAGCGCAAGGATGAGTAAAAAAAAGTGAAAATACCGAAATGACCTTGGCGTTAAAATGGGAGAGGATGTGCACATGGGGGCAAAATGGTAAAAAGCCCATGGGTCATCATCTTCCTCTCACGCGAGCCATGGTCGCAAAGGAGAAGCTTGCCTGATTGGACGTTCCCTCGATACTCGACCAAATCAGACGTATAGGTACTCGAAATAAAGCCCAAGGTGAGAGGAACTCACCGGTGTACTTTATTGGGGTGCTTCTATCACTGAACAGCCAAGGAAAGGGCCAGAAGATCTAGGAGAAGGTGGAGGTGGTTGTGGCTAACTGTGGAGGAAATGGGCAAATTAGCAACTGGAAAAGCTTTCAATGGGGCCGAAGGAGGTGAGGGGAGTGCCATATATAGAAGAGGTAGTGTGAAATGTCGGGATAGTGGTGGAGTTGAGAGGACAATATTGGAGCCATGGGGCATTTCTTCAGTGGTGCACGGGAGACGATGAGTAACGGCTCGAACTGAGTCGCTCGAGGAGATGAAGCCAACGTCGAAGAAATCTCGTGAAATGGTGGAGAGGAGAGGGTGAATGAGGTGGAGGAGCCTAGGCATCATCTTGGTCAGCGGACTGGAGGTTGAAGATGAGTTGGTTGCATTGGATCGGGATCGGACGACGATCTGGGGTGCGTGACAAGGAAATCAAAGGAAAAAATGACATAAATGAAATTCGATTGATATTCTATAGTCACACTTTATTGAAACTTGTAAAATCCATTTGAATGGTCAAACGTAGTCCAAATAACCTCAAATTTTAACCATAGGTTTATGACAACACCTAGAACGATTCTATGTATTTAATTTTTCATTTTACCCAAAATAAGTCCCCTAATAAATTAATTTCCCATTAACATATATGTTAGTGTATAATTTGAGTAAATTAATGTAAAGAGGAATTATGATAATTTTTTCTTGTTGTATTTTCAAGATAGACCAACCAAGAGGCTTTCCCCACTCTATTAATTACATTTCATAATTTTATTCACTCATAAGGAGAGAGAAAAATAAAGGGTAATTACTCTCATATATTAACTTAAATACACATTATTACTCATATATTTATCCTAAAAGATATAAAAGCTCTAAATTAGCATTATCTACTAATTATCTATCATTAATGGTCACATTGCATAATTAGTCCTCAATAATCACATTAAGTGGGTTATTTGTGCAAGACCCCCAACATAATCATAAATGTGGGTAGATTGTGAATTACATCCTCAAGAAAGGCTCAATTTCAACATTTAGGCCAAAGAAGACTCAAAAAGATGGGAAATTTATGAAAAAGGTCCAAAAGGACTAGAAATCAAATAAAAGCTCAAAAGTGGGTAAATTGCATAAATGACCCTGAGATTCAGTCTGTTACAACACTCCACCCCCCTCCCCAAAATCACAACAAGAGGGAAGAGAGAGGGTGAGTGTGTAACATCCCAACATTAGGTAACTAGGTGTTACATCAAATCTATGGTACTTCACAAGCTCTATACATAAGCCATGCCTCACTAAGGTTTCCAACATGCATGTTACCTTATATCAAACATGACATAATTAACACTTTGACTTATAAGCATAATATCCATCATGTAAAAGCATCATCTTTATTATTCCATTACTTGCATCACATTTTACTCACATTTGTTGTAACATGGATTACATAACAACATTAAGTGTCAAAACATATGTATTTCCCTTATAAGGGCTTTAAGCACAATTAGGATTTACTAAGTCAATCCCAACATTTATTAATGTATTAGGACACAGACCTATATAGCATGAATTCATTCTCCAATATCATTATGTTACCATCATATGGAATTATCACAGATTATTATGTAAGAAAAGGATAATATTATCCAACAAGTTATTAAGCCTATAATAATTCCAAATAAGGTCACATAAATTATTTATCACTATATCACATGTTGTCACATTATCTTTCATAGTCATGTTAATGACATCATTAATCATTTTCTCCTATTACACTCCATAACATCACATTAGGCCGTAATGTACGACCATGTGAATCCAATTACTCATAATCATGTTTGTGTCATTACATGCATTTTAGTGGACAATATGAAACACATTAAACATTAATGAATTGATTTTCATACCAAATCATGATGAGGTGATTAATGAGATGTATATTAGGGGACATGGTGTTATTCCTCACATATGTTGATAACATGGTCTCAAATATAATTAGGTGATTATAAACCATGTATATGTATCAAGGTATATTATATGATGATGACACCTAAGGTTACTAATGAATCATGAAAGGCATTAAGGATATATATAGATGTGTATATTGTTAGGGCAAGATTATTACACATTAGGGTTTGGGTTAACATGATCATTACATGTTATGCATGTTAAGGATGCATTAGAACCATTTATATTACTAACCATACTATTAGGGTGACATGGTCAGCATTAAGTGTATCAAGAATATGTTAAGGTTCAAGCATATGAACTATACCCTTATATGTCTTATTATATATTCATTTGTATATAAACAAACAAGATGAGTTATAATTATAATTTGTTTGTCCAACACTAACCATATAAGATCACTAATCTCATGACTATGGAGTTAGGGTTTCCAAACTTCAAAGTGGCTAGATTTCAATGCAATAAGGGACTCCACCCCCTTAAAGAGGATTTCATCCTCAAAGTAAACAACTCCAAAATCTATAAAGGTATTACCACTACCACCAGTGTTCTTTAAAAGATTGACCTACCAAGTCAATATAAACTAGGGGTAAAAGAGAAACTCCAATTAAACCATAGGATTCAACACTTAATTGTTTTTCTAATCACTACTATCAAACTTCAAATTCTAAAATATGGTAGCCTATTCCCAAACATGGAAATTCTAAGGCTCCTATAAGGAAATTATGGACACATAAGGGGATTCTACATGATTAACCAAATCATCATAAACTAGGTTCAAAAGGTTACTCAACAATAAGATAATTTGTCTAAGGGTATGTTATTTTGAGACATTCAGTATCAGCTCAGGCCAGGCCTATGCCATATGGATCTGGGAGTCTTTGTAAGCCAAGCTAGTGGTGTGGAGGAAAACTAGGTTCAAAAGGTTACTCAACAATAAGATAATTTTTCTAAGGGTATGCTATTTTGGGACATTCAGTATCAGCTCAGGCTAGGCCTATGTCATATGGATCTGGGAGTCTTCGTAAGCCAAGCTAGTGGTGTGGAGGAAAATATCGCCAGCCCCCAGACCCTGACCCTTTCTAGACACATTTTCTTTCAACGTATGCCCCAGTAGCAACCTAATAGACTAATCACCAAAAAGTTGATCAAATTATATTTCTAATATGAAATTATTATGATCCTAAATCAATATTTCATCATTGGTCAACTCTAAGGTGAAAAACATACTAGAGGGAAACTATATAAAATAAGGGTTTCTAACTAGGAGACAAATTGAATTAGTCAAGACTCTGACTACCTTGATGCTCTAATACTATGTTTTAAAGAGTTGAGATTAACTCTCTACTACAATAATGGTAAATAAAAACACCAATGTGAAACAGCGGAATTTTAAACTTTGACTACATTCAAAATGTATAAAGAGTACAATACAATATTTCCCAATCATGGGGTACAACTTTATACAAAACAACAAGATCTAGGTATAGGAAGACTCAAACCAAATTAGCTTGTCTCCAAACATAAACAACATAATATGTAGCTAGATAAGTCCAAGCTAGAAGGTTGAACTCTTTAATTCCCTATCCTTAGGCTGGTTCACCAAGCTTCTAATGCATACTCTGATCCTATATGTGGTTGGGATCACCCAGCAAGAGAGAGATAAAAGTATGTGTTAATCAAAAAGAATAAGGACAAATGATAAAGCACAACATTGCAAAATAAAATGATTCACTATACGAAGAGATTTCAAGAGTATGAGGCAATTAAACAAATAAAAAATAGAAATCTTCCATAGTTCAATCCACAACAATAATCAACATAGCATGAATATATGAAGCCACAAACCATACCAATGTAGGATGAGGCACCTACCATACCTACACCAAGAGGAGAGGGGAACATGCACATCCCAAACATCAAATATATATAATGTGGCAGGGGGACTAAAACCCTAGTGCCTGGCAGGAGGACTAAAACCTAAGTTCCCTATGGGTGGTTTGTACTCATGTACACTACATTGTCATTTGGATAAAAATACATCATGCTTAATAGTTCACCTGGCAGTAGTGAAAACATAAATAACATTGCATCATAGCAAGTGGGGTATCAAACCCATGAAACAATCTCAACAAATGAGCCAACATTGGCAATATCAATATTCAAGTATTTCAAGTAAATGATCCAACATAGGCAATGGAAGATTCAAATAAATAAAGAGCCAAATAAAGGCAATAGAGAGATATTCCAAGGCTAGCACATTATGAATGTAGGGTTGGATAAAATCCCAACTGAAGGAATAGGGTATACATTGCACATTCATATGTTAACATCCATAAATAGGATCCACATACATAGGGATTACATACATAAATAGGTGTCACATACATAAAAATGTTTCACACACCTTATTGTAGATTCACATCCATAATCATCACTAATTAGATTGTATCCAAGATCATTTTCCCTAATTACAAATATATCACATGAATTAGCATTTTTTTTGGATAAGGTAAAACAGTATTCCAACCAAAAAACAAGTATAGGGTCACACAAAATCCTGTATACTACACAACATTAGACCAAGTCCCAATTTCTAAGGGCCATAGTCTCCATTCCCACCAGATCATTGGGGTAAGCTCTATAAAAACCCCTCAAGCTATTTACAAAGTTATCAAAAAAGGTGAGGGAATCAGTGATGTTCTTTCCATGAGTCCTCCTATTCCTCTCATTCCACAGCGAGAAAACCAGAAGACATAGGATATTTCGTCCAAAGCCACACATCTTCTTTTTCCTTTTAGTTTCCTTCAAAATCTAGGTGATAGCTCCATCAAGGTTGTTAGGGGGGCACCCACCCGAACCACATTTTAGACTAGCTCAGCACCAGCTGTATTTGGAGTACTCACATTCAAAGAACAAGTGTTCATGGCTTTCCTCAAACCTGTTACAAAGGATGCAAATGGGATTCATATCAAGACCCCATCTTCTAAGTCTATCAGTTGTGGGCAGCTTCTTCAGTAGACTTCTGTACAATCAGAAGCTCCATTTGGGAGTATACGGTTTCCCCTAAAGGATCATGTCCCATTAGACATGGGGTTGCTGATAATTGAGCTCCCACGGTTTAGTATGGTTATTGAGGTACCACCCTCCTTTGTCAAAGTAGTAGTCTGTCCTCGAGTGCTTCCACCTCTCAACCATGGTTGTCCAGTTTTTTGAGACATCTTTCCTTCTCATCTACTGAGCATCAGGTTCCTATAGCACCTCGCCATATCTAGTGCGCATCCATTTTGCCCAAGGTGAATCCATGTTCTGGAGGAAGCAGTCCATCTTCCTAGTTGTCATTGTAGTGGCTAGGTCCATTAGATCTTTAAGACCTAGACCACCACACTGGTAGGACCTCGCAATGGTTTCCCATGAGATGGCATGATTTTTTCCTCTCCAAAGGAAACTAAACGCCAAGGAATGCATCTGCAGTAGAATGGAAGGTGAAAGAGTCACATGTCGACATCAGTATTGTATTTTGCTCTGTAGAACAGATTTGATCAAAACATCCCTGCCTACCATAGAAACATTAACTCTGGCCCATTTGTCAATTGTTCTTCTGAGAACGTCAAGACACCCAGCAAAGTCCCCACTCTTCCCCTTACCCCCCCCCGACAGTGGTATGCCAAGGTATTTGGTTGGGAACTTCCCGATCTCAATGCATGCAGCCTCCTTAAGTCTACCCCTCCTTCCGTCACAAGATTTGGAGAGGAAGACATTCAACTTAATTAGTATTGATGTAGAGTCCAGTGAGAACCCCAAACTCATTTAGAATCAGTCTCATCCTCCTTAGGTGCTTGGCATGCCCCGAGAGCAAGAACATCACGTCATCAGCAAAAATTAGGTGGGATCGCACAGGAGCCCCCCTCACTTTAAAAACCTTAATGAGATTCGTCTCCTCCACCTTCTTGATCATTGTGGTGAGTCCCTCCATGATTATAGTGAACATGAGAGGGGAGAGTGGGTCACCTTGCCTAAGGCCATTGCACAATCTAAAGAGTCCTTTAGGGCTTCCATTAACCAACACTGAGAACGAGGTTGTTTCAACATCTGCATCCATCTGTTACTGAACCCCATAGTTAACATAATCCTCCATAAGGACTCCCATCTCACTAGATTATAAGCCTTATTGATGTCAAGCTTGACACAAGCCTTCCTTGATTTTTTCTTATCCCCAAACTCAACTCGGAACTTAGTTGCAAGTTGGGTACCATCTGAGATGCTACACCCTCTGATGAAGGCAAGTTGGTTGTCAGATATGATATTGGGCAGGATCATCTTCAGTCTTCCTACAAGGAGCTTAGCATACACTTTATAAAGAATGGATCAATAGGCTATAGGCCTAAAATCATTCATAATGTATGTCATGTTTTTCTTTGGAATGAGCCTAATGAAGGTGTGGTTAACCTGACGTACCATTCTTCCTCCCATTACCATCCATCTCATAGCATTGCACATATACTCCTTGATGATCGGCCAAGCCCAATGGAAAAACTTGGCATTGAAGACATTAGGTCCAGGAGCTTTAGAAGCATTAATGGAAAAGAGTACTCTTTTGATCTCGTCTTCAGATGGGGTTGCCACCAAGTTAGCATTCATCACCTCAGTTACTCGCCTATCAAGAAGGATGAACTCCCTTAGGTTCATGATGTTGGGCTGGTTGTACATCTCCGAAAAGAACTGAACTGCTTTCTCAGCCACCTTCTCTGTGCCTTCTATGACCTCACCATTAACATCAATGAGAGTGTGTATCTCATTCCTCATGTTGTTCCTTTTCGTATCTGCATGATACACCTTTGTGTTTCTATCTCCGTCCTAGATCCATTTCATTCTTCTCTTTTTCCACATGGACACATCCTCCATATTTTCAAGCTGTAGAAGTCTACTAGCACACAATCTCTCCTCAGAAATTTTACCCTCATCCAAGGGTTCTAACCTCAGAGTGGTAGCCGCCTACTCAAACTGACTATGTGCCTCAGCAATGAGATGTGGTAGGTCAATGAGCTCTCTAGACCAACTCCTCAACATACTTTTAACACCTTTGAGCTTTTCCATCACAACAAAATAAGGGAAATACCCATTTTAGACCTTATTCAAAAGCCACTAATTTAGGACTCAAAACTAGGACCAAAAGTCTCTCTTAGGTTTCACTAATTAGGAAAACATATTTATTTATCAAAATCGGAGTTAGGATGCATTAGTTATCATTTTTAGAATATTTATTAATATTTAGATGATGTACCCAATTAATATTGAAAAAGTACAGAGATTCAGTAAACAAAAACTTGAAATCGAATTCTACATGAAACAAGCTTTCCAACGAGTATTTATTCAAAATTTCCCAATGAAGTATTAATTTTCTATGATTTATTTGCTCTGAGCCAATCAGAGAGCAGAAAAAAAAACATGTAGGCTAACTTGGCTAGCACAAGGGTGAGTAAAAAAAGGAAAAAAGACCGAAATGTCCTTGGCATTAAAATAGGAGAGGATGCGCGCTTGGGGGCAAAATCGTAAAAAGCCCATGGGTCATCTTCTTCCTCTCACGTGAACCATGGCCGGGGAGGAGAAGCTTGCCTGATTGGGCGTTCTCTCGATACTCGACCAAATCGGACATATAGGTACTCAAAATGAAGCCCAAGATAAGAGGAACTCACCGGTGTGCTTTATTGGGGCGTTTCTATCACCAAACAGCCAGGAAAAGGGCCACAAGATCTAAGAGAAGGTGGAGGTGGCGGTGGCTAACTGTGGAGGATATGGGCAAACTAGCAATTGGAAAAGCTTTCAATGGGGCCAACGGAGGTGAGGGGAGTGCCATATATAGATGGGGTAGTGTGAAACGTCGGGATGGTGGTGGAGTTGAGAGGAAAATACTGGCACCATGGGGCATTTCGTCTGTGGTGCATGGGAGACGATGAGTAACGGCTCAAACTGAGCGGCTCGAAGAGATGAAGCCATCGGCAAAGAAATCTCATGAAATGGTGGAGAGGAGCGGGCAAACGAGGAGGAGGAGCCTAGGCATCATCTTGGTCGATGGGCTGGAGGTTGAAGATGAGTTGGTTGTTGTTGGATCGAGATCAGATGATGATCTGGGACGCGTGACAAGGAAATCAAAGGACAAAATGACATAAAGGAAATTCGATTGATATTCTATAGTCACACTTTATTGAAACTTGTAAAATCCATTTGAATGGTCAAACAAAGTCTAAATGACCTCAAATTTTAACCATAGGTTTATGACAACACCTCGAACGATGCTATACATTTAATTTTTCATTTAACCCAATATAAGGCCCCTACTAAATTTATTTTCCATTAACATATATATTAGCGTATAATTTGAGTAAATTAATGTGAAGTGGCATTATGATAATTTTTCTTGTTGTATTTTCGAGAAAGGCCAACAAAGAGGCTTTCCCCACTCTATTAATTACATTTCATAATTTTATTCACTCATAAGGAGAGAGAAAAATAAAGGGTTAATTACTCTCATACATTAACTCAAATACACATTATTACTCATATATTTATCCAAAAAGATATAAAAGCTCTAAATTAGCATTATCTACTAATTATCTATCATTAATAGTCACATTGCATAATTAGTCTGCAATAATCACATTAAGTGGGTTATTTGTGTAAGACCCCCTACATAATCATAAATGTGGGTAGATTATGAATTACATCCTCAAGAAAGGCTCAATTTCAACATTGAGGACAAAGAAGACTCAAAAGTATGGGAAATTTATGAAAAAGGTCCAAAAGGACTAGAAAGAAAATAAAAGCTCAAAAGTAGGTAAATTGCAGAAATGACCCTGAGATTCAGTCTATTACAACACTCCACCCCTTAAAGAGGATTTCGTCCCCAAAATCACAACAAGAGGGAAGAGAGAGGGTGAGTGTGTAACATCCCAACATTAGGTAACTAGGTGTTACATCCAATCTATGGTACTTCACAACCTCTATACATAAGCCAAGTCTCACTAAGGTTTCCACCATGCATGTTACATTATATCAAACATGATATAATTAACACTTCGACTTATAAGCATAATATCCATCATGTAAAAGCATCATCTTTATTATTCCATTACGTGTGTCACATTTTACTCACATTTGTTGTAACAAGGATTACATCACAACATTAAGTGTCAAAACATATGTATTTCCCTTATAAGGGTTTAAAGCACAATTAGAATTTACTAAGTCAATCCCAACATTTATTAATGTATTAGGACATAGACCTATATAACATGAATTCATTCTCCAATATCATTATGTTACCATCATATGGAATTATCACAGATTAATATGTAAGAAAAGGATAATATTGTCCAACAAGTTATTAAGCCTATAATAATTCCAAATAAGGTCACATAAATTGTTTATAACTATATCACACATTGTCACATTATCTTTCATACTCATGTTAATGACATCATTAATCATTTTCTCCTATTACACTCCATAACATCACATTAGGCCTTAATGTATGACCATGTGAATCCAATTACTCATAATCTTGTTTGTGTCATTACATGCATTTTAGTGGACAATATGAAACACATTAAACATTAATGAATTGATTTTCATACTAAATCATGATGAGGTGATTGATGAGATGTATATTAAGGGACATGGTGTTATGCCTCACATATGTTGATAACATGGTCTCAAATATAATTAGGTGATTATAAACCATGTATATGTATCAAGGGATATTATATGATGATGACACCTAATGTCACTAATGAATCATGAAAGGCATTAAGGATATATATATATATATATATATATATATATATATTTGTGTGTGTGTGTGTGTGTTGTTAGGGCTAGATTATTTCACATTAGGGTTTGGGTCAACATGATCATTACATGTTATGCATGTTAAGGATGCATTAGAACCATTTATCTTACTAACCATACTATTAGGGTGACATGGTCAACATTAAGTGTATCAAGAATATGTTAAGGTTCAAGCATATGAACTATACCATTAGATGACTTATTATATATTCATTTGTATATAAACAAACAAGATGAATTATAATTATAATTTGTTTGTCCAACACTAACCATATAAGATCACTAATCTCATGACTATGGAGTTAGGGTTTCCAAACTTCAAAGTGGCTAGATTTCAATTCAATAAGGGACTCCACCCCCTCAAAGAGGAATTCATCCTCAAAATCAATAACTCCAAAATCTATCAAGGTATTACCACTACCACTAGTGTTCTTTAAAAGCTTGACCTACCAAGTCAATATAAAATAGGGGTAAAAGAGCAACTCTAATTAAACCATAGGATTCAACACTTAATTGTTGTGCTAATCACTACTATCAAACTTCAAATTCTAATATAGGGTAGACTATTCCCAAACATGGAAATTCTAAGGCTCCTATAAGGAACGTATGGACACATAAGGGGATTCTATATGATTAACCAAATCATCATATACTAGGTTCAAAAGGTTACTCAACAATAAGATATTTTGTCTAATGGTATGCCATTTTGGGACATTCAGTATCAGCTCAGGCTAGGCCGATATCATATGGATTTGGGAGTCCTCGTAATCTAAGCTAGTGGTGCGGAGGAAAATATTTCCAGCCCCCTAACCCTGACCCTTTCTAGACACCTTTGCATTCAACTTATGTCCTAGTAGCAACCTAATAGACTACTCGCCAAAAACTTGATCAAATTATATTTCAAATATGAAATTATTTTGATCCTAAATCAATCTTTCATCATTGGTCAACTCTAAGGTGAAAAACATACTAGAGGGAAACTATATAAGGTAAGGGTTTCTAACTAGGAGACAAATTGAATTAGTCAAGACTCTAACTACCTTGATGCTCTAATACCATGTTTTAAAGAGATAAGATCAACTCTCTACTAAAATAATGGTAAAAAAAACACCAATGTGTAGCAGCGGAATTTTATACTTTGACTACATTCAAAATTTATAAATAGTACAATATAATATTTCCCAATCAGGGGGTACAACTTTATACAAAACAACAGGATCTAGGTAGAGGAAGACTTAAACCAAATCAACTTGTCTCCAAACATAAACAACATAATATGTAGCCAGCTAAGTCCAAGCTAGAAGGTTGAACTCTTTAATTCCCTATCCTTAGGTTGGTTCACCAAGCTTCCAATGTGCACTCTGATCCTATATCTAGGTGGTTGGGATCACTCAGCAAGAGAGAGATAAAAGTACGTGTTAATCAAAAGGAATAAGGACAAATTATAAAGCACGACATTGCAAAATAAAATGATTCACTATACGAAGAGATTTCAAGAGTATGAGGTAATTAAACAAATAAGAAATAGAAATATGTCATAGTTCAATCCACAACAATAATCAACATAGCATGAATATATAATGACACAAATCATACCAATGTAGGGTGAGGCACCTACCAGACCTACACCAAGAGGAGAGGGGAACATGCATATCCCAAACCTCAAATATATATAATGTGGCAGGGGGACTAAAACCCCAGTGCTTGGCAGGAGGACTAAAGCCTCAGTGCCCTATGGGTGGTTTGTACTCAAGTAGACTACATTGTCATTTGGCCAAAAATACAGCATGATCAATAGTTCACTTGGCAGTAGTGAAAATATAAATTACATTGCATCATAGAAAGTCGGGAATAAAACCCATGAAACAATATCAACAAATGATAAATGAGCCAACATAGACAATGGAAGATTCAAATAAGTAAAGAGCCAAATAAAGGCAATAGAGAGATATTCCAAGTCTAGTACATTATGAATGTAGGGTTGGATAAAAGCCCAACTGAAGGAATAGGATATACATTGCACATTCATATGTTAAATCCATACATAGGATCCACATACATAGGGGTCACATACATGAATAGGTGTCACATACATAAATAGGTTTCACATACCTTATTATAGATTCACATCCATAATTATCACTGATTAGATTCTATCCAAGATCATTTTCCCTAATTACAAATATTTCACATGACTTAGCATTTATTAAGCATAAAGTATAAGGGAAATACCCATTTTAGACCTTATTCAAAAGCCACTAATTTAGGTCTCAAAACTAGGACCAAAAAGCTCTCTCAGGTTTCACGAATTAGGAAAACATATTTATTTATCAAAATCAGAGTTAGGATGCATTAGTTATCATTTTTAGAATATTTATTAAGATTTAGATGATGTACCCAAATAATATTGAAAAGGTAAAAAAGATTCAGTAAACAAAAACCTTACAATCGAATTCTACATGAAGCAAGCTTTCCAACGAGTATTTATTTGAAATTTTCTGATGAAGTATCAATTTTCTATAATTTATTTGCTCTGAGCCAATCAGAGAGCAGGAAAAAGCCATGTAGGCTAACTTGGCTAGCGCAAGGGAGAGTAAAAAAAGGTGAAAAGAACAAAATGTCCTTGGCGTTAAAATAGGAGAGGAGGCGTGTGTTGGGGAAAAAAGGTAAAAAGCATGTGGGTCATCTTCTTCCTCTCACGTGAGCCATGGCCGCGGAGGAGAAGCTTGTCTGATTGGGCGTTCTCTCGATACTCGACCAAATTGGATGTATAGATACTCGAAACGAAGCCCAAGGTGAGAGAAACTCACCAGTGTGCTTTATTGGGGCGATTTTATCACCGAACATGAAAGAAAAGGGCCACAAGATCTAGGAGAAGGTGGAGGTGGCGGTGGCTAACTGTGGAGGATACAGACAAATTAGCAACTGGAAAAGCTTTCGATGGGGCCGAAGGAGGTGAGGGGAGTGCCATATATAGATGAGGTAGTATGAAACGCTGGTAAGGTGATGGAGTTGAGAGGAAAATATTGGCTCCATAAGGCATTTTGTCGATGGTGCACGGGAGACAATGAGTAACAGCTCAAACTGAGCGGCTCGAGGAGACGAAGCCAACGGTGAAGAAATCTCATGAAATGGTGGAGAGGAGAGGGCGAACGAGGTAGAGGAGCCTAGGCGTCATCTTGGTCGGTAGTCTGGAGGTTGAAAATGAGTTGGCTTCCATTGGATCGGGATCGAATGACGATTTAGGGCGCGTGACAAGGAAATAAAATGACAAAATGACATAAATGAATTTCGATTGATATTCTATAGTCACACTTTATTGAAACTTATAAAATCCATTTGAATGGTCGAACAAAGTCCAAGTGACCTCAAATTTTAACCATAGGTTTATGACAAACCTAGAATGATGCGATGCATTTAATTTTTCATTTTACCCAATATAAAGCCCCTAATAGATTTATTTCCCATTAACATATATATTAGTGTATAATTTGAGTAAATTAATGTGATGAGGCATTATGATAATTTTTCTTGTTATATTTTTGAGATAGGCCAACCAAGAGGCCTTCCCCACTCTATTAATTACATTTCATAATTTTATTAACTCATAAGGAGAGAGAACGATAAAGGGTTAATTACTCTCATACATTAACTCAAATACACATTATTACTCATATCTTTATCCAAAACAATATAAAAGCTCTAAATTAGCATTATCTACTGATTATCTATCATTCATGGTCACATTGCATAATTAGTCCTCAATAATCACATTAAGTGGGTTATTTGTGCAAGACCCCCTACATAATCATAAATGTGGGTAGATTGTGAATTACATCCTCAAGAAAGGCTCAATTTCAACATTGAGGCCAACGAAGACTCAAAAGGATGGGAAATTTGTGAAAAAGGTCAAAAACGACTAGAAAGAAAAAAAATCTCAAAAGTGGGTAAATTGCATAAAGGGCCCTGAGATTTAGTCTGTTACAGTAAGTCATTGGAAGCTATCCTCATGTCAACTTCCTTAAGGCGGTCGTCGTGAGTCATTTTCATCTAACACTCCTACATCTGGGTGGTTTTAGGAACAATACCCAACAAAAGGAATCAAAAAGGTATGTCTCAAAATACTTCTGAGTATGTGCACAAAAATAACATTTAGGTATTTTAGTACAAAGTGATCATACAAAGGGGGTCCCCGTTCAAGAGAGGGCTATAAAAAGTAGGTGACTTTTACAAGAAATACAGAAGAAAGAACTTCAAAAGAATGAAGCATTAAAGAATAACCTCATTTCATAAGGTTTCTTGCCATTAACCAATTCATAGAATAAACAAATGCATGTAGATATGTAAACTAAAAATAACTAAAGCAGGGACAAGACACTAAGGATCTATGGCCTAAAAATAGGGATGGAAGAATAGCATGCTTGGGTGGAAAATCATGCCCCATGTATTTATTAAGGGTGGAACAACACACACCAGTAGGAAAAGCATGTCCTTAAATTTTAAAAGTATGGTTTTACAAAAGCATCTACATTAGTTAAATTACTGTAAGACCACATGTAATAATAGAAGGCAAGACACATGTTACAACCCCAATTTTCGGGTTCTTTTGGGTGGAAATGCAATTTCCCCAAATAAAGGTATGATTATGTATATTGAATGTTTGAATATATTCCTTTGATAAATAGCCTTGTGTGTTTGATTTCGTGGGCCTTATCGGCTAATGGGCCCAATAATAAGAAAAAAAGAAATAAAATATATAGTGTTTTAGATAATTAAAAGAGTAATTATCTGGACATCTTGGACAACACAATGTTAGAGACATAAAACAACAATATTCCAATTTATCTTTTAATACATATGAAAATAATAATGGAAAATAAGAGGATTCTAGAAATTGAGAGGAAAAGGAAGATTCATGAAGAAATGGTACTTGCTTTAATGAGATGCTTAAAAGATCAAGTCTGTATAAAAAGGCATCCCAATAAATCTTAGTTATAGAATATGATTGAGATAATAATATTGAGTTCCTATATTTCCTTTAGAGGATAAAACAAAGAGAGATAATAAGGAACTATCTATTTTGTGCATGTTTCCTTTGGATTACCAATGTCGCCATATGGGAAATCTATTAAATACACTCTTTACAACAACAAAAATACTTTCCCATGAAGGCACTACATAATTGTGAAGGAGGCCAATATAAGGTAAGAAAAGGGGTTGCTTTGATAGTATATATGAATAATAGAATATAGAAAGGAAGTGGTTTATTTGTTAGTGTTTATGATGTAGGGAAACTCCTTCCCATATCAATATATCGTGACCATAACTCTCTTTATGGAAAATGGGGAAAGTGGTACTTTCCTAGAGGACCAACTCGGTATATCACGATAAAAGGGGACATACCAAGCTTTCCGTCATATCCTTCCCTTTTGACATTGGGCATGGTTCCTGCACCGGCTACTTTTTTTATTGTTTGATGTCATCTTTTGGCCAATCAAATAACAATGGCAAACGACGAACATGCCGACTGACTCTGCCCACTTGATTATCGGTCCCAATTTTGCCCTCCTCCTCCTTTGTGTGATTGCAACATGGTTTTGTGCATAAAAGGTTATCTTCAACATATTTTTGAATTTTTTCCGGTGACATCAAAAAATTTTCAAATTTTGCCCTTGTCCTTGCCTTTGCACGTGATTTCGACATCTAAAATTAATAAAAACAATGGTTTGAACAAATAACATAATTCGTAAAGTAACTGTGGCAATAACATAATAATGAAGTAGGAAATTTGATCACATTATGGTAGCAACATATAATATTGTAACACATAAGTAGAGCATGTAAAATGTTGTGATGCAAAAACACAACTATAATTCAGAGATGGACAAGAAGGCAGAATGGCAAGCTCCCTGGTGGAACGCACTAAATTTCAATTCTAATGCAGCCGTGAAACCAAATCACACGGCCTGCACGATGGTGGTCAGAGACGGCCAAGGTAAATGGAGAGGTGGAGCTGCACAGCTGATTCATACTCAAGACATCATCGAAGTCGAGCTCAGGGGATTGATATTTTCTATGGAAATTGCAAAGGCAAATAATGTAGACATAGCCATATTTGAAACGGACTCTACTACAGTAGTACAACTGGCCAACTCCACTTGGTAGGACAATCATAGATATTCCAAGCTGGTGATGAGGATTAGATCTCTGATCAGACCGACCTGGTCAGTTGCCCACATCTACAGAGAGAGTAACTGTGTGGTCGAGAACCTAGAAAAAATCCACTCAAAGCGGCAAGAGAGTTACACTCAGTATACTCTCCCCCCTCTGAGATCTATGATCTCCTAGTGAGGGACCTATGCCAGGGTAGAAGTACTACCTTGTTTAATTATGCAGATACTATTAGTGATTGTAAACTTGGTTTGAATTTGCTCGCAAGAGCAGGGCAGGATGAATAAGAATGCCTCCTGACTTATCTAAAAAAACACAACTATAACATTTAGCACATATGTTACAAGTTCATTTGTTTATTTCAATTGTCAGTGCCAAAAAAAATCCCCGGTGGGTAAGTGTGACGCGTCGTCAAAAAGTTGTGTTCAATGCCTTGTTGCACGGCCAATGTGGGGGGAGGCAATAAATCTCCCAATATGCAGATTGTCTCTTATAAACTCTCTCTTGATGTATTGCCATCGCATTTGCAAATCAGCCAATGAAATGTAAGGGCCTCCTGTTATGTATAGGAACTGGTGCCATGCCTCCATCCAAGCCTGTGTAGAGTATACTCCATTTACACATCTACCCACGTGATATTGGGTTCTCATCAAACCCTGAGAACCATATCAAGCTCAGTAGACCAGATAAAAGACGGTGTCCGCGGTTGGCCAGCCATATAATAGATTACGTAAGTAATATATTTTTCAAACATAAGGGTGTATATCACAATTAATTGTATTATTTGGTTTTACCTAACGTTAAGAAAAATTTCGATTAATAGCATACATCATTAATAAAAACATTCACCAACATGAAGAAAAAATTCATAACACTTATAATGTAATACGACGTTTATAAAAGTGCCTAAATTAAACAAGTGTATGATGTTCATAACATCATATTTTTGCCATTCAAACAGAGAAGACAATGTAAATGTATTTGCCGTTCAACGTTATGGAGTCATTTGAGGTGAAGGGATGTACAGAAGCAGACAACAATCTTCCTCCAGACTGGCAACGTTGCGTTCTAAAACCTCATGCTCATTCTTTTTGTTACTGTATAATTCATCGTAGTTGTGATGAATTTCAACGAAGTCCTTCATGTTCATCGCCTGACCCCACACTGACTTGCACTCAACAATTAGTAACATAATCTTCACTTTCAATGAATCAATTGTTGGGGGGAGATCGACTGCCCGATGGAAGTATCTACATCGGTCTTTTCCCTAAAATGTAGTACCAAGCTCAAGTTAATGGCAAAGAATGCGGAGCCTCGACAAGGGTAGTCAATTATTTATTGATGTACTATCGCACCTCACAAGTAGGGCATATGTAATACATTTCTCCCAGCCTTTGATTCAGAATGGCAAAGTCATATAACCCTGCATCCACTCTGTTAAGCCGTAAGGCTGCATTTAGCCCACAATCACACCTCAGAACCTCAGATGGAGTCATTGGCATCTAATAAAACAAAGTTGATGATTAATATAAAAATGTCAGGTTCATGACATAGTTTTCAAAGATAATATGAAGACCATTTGTTCAGGAGTAGCTAATTATTGCAACAGATAAGTGCAGTTCATTTGGACATATCATAATATAGTATATATATGATGTATTGTATCCATCTTCTTTTGTTGAAGAGTCATTATCGCTCATTATTTGAAGTCGGTGGCGAAGATATCGACACCTCTCCCACATACTTGAAATTTCTTCTCGTATCCTATCGGTGTCTGCTCTTGTTGAACAGACAAAGTCACAGTGTTCTGACCAGAACTTGCATTCGCTATGTGCATATGCGAGTTGTGATACGATTGCATCCCTAATTACAGTCAGTGTAGCCACTGTAGGTTGTACTTGTTGCGTGGGCAACCTCATATGGCATCTGGTTGGTACAAGACCCCTACCACATGTAAAATATGGCCTGTGGGGATTGTTGTCTTCAAACCATTCATTTGCCGCATCTGCGGCATCCATGTACACTCATACGGTGCACTACATACCACATGGGCACAACGGCATGTCATTGTCCATTTCTAGACAGAAAACCTAATGAGACATTATTTCACATTGTTTATAAGTAGGCAAAATTTTAGCCAACAATAGAGTTTGAGAACAAAATTTGGTCGTTAAGTTACAAATATAAATTGGAAAAGGGAGTAAGTGAAACATGTTGTAGAACATGTTTCAATGTCTTCAAGTTAGAAAACAAATGTATAAATCACTGATTTTCCCACATAGAATTGGCAACCGTTTCACGTAAAACATCTCACTCTCTAGCATCGGCTTGTCTTGTTTGTTGGAGAGAACTCAATTCATTCAAGATGTCAGTGGTAGTATGAGGCTCATCTAAGTTTTCATCCATCATAGGATCACCATCATTTTGGCACCGGATAAAATTGTGAACGATACAACAAGCCATTACAATCTGAGACTGAGACTGCAAGGAAAACGTTGCTCCTTTACGAAAGTAGGAAAACCTCTTCTTCAACACACCAAAGGCTCGCTCAACAACGTTACGTAGTTGAGCATGTCGGTGGTTGAACATTTCCTTTTTGCTGGTGTATGAGCCTCTATTACCCCGATACTCTGCTATATGGTAAGAAACGTTTCGATATGGTGCAAGAAATTGGCTGGTGTTGGCGTACCCTACATCAACAAGATAGTACTTCCCAGCGGGTACTTTGAACCTGCCTGTAGTTGTAGTTGTGTGAAGTACCCTTTAGTTAGTAGCTGATCCCTCCCAACTAGTCATGATATATGTAAACTCCATTGAGAAGTCTACTACAGCCATGACATTCATGGAAACATTCCCTTTTTTATTGCTATATCAGTTCTGCTTATCGCGCTTCACCAAAATGGGGATGTGTGTCCCGTCAATTGCCCCAATGGCATCCTAAGACAAGTATATAAGAAATATGCAAGTAAATACCAAACTCAATGATGACGATAGTGGTTATATTAACAATGGAATGGACAATGGTCAACTAAGTGATGGTCATACCTTGAAGTAAGGGTAAAATCTTGAACTCTCGGTGATGCGGCGGTGCGGAGTTGTGGATGCAGTTGGCATGACAATATATTCATTGCACAAAGCACACATTGTATCCAACACCTCGTTAAACTTTCTACTTATGGTCTCACCGCTATGAATGTAGTCCTCAGCAGAACACAGTTGGTACGGCCATGGCCAACCATTTGAAGGAAGTAGCAAATTGCCTCCACTGATGACACACCTCTGGTACTTTTCAACAAACATCGGTCCTCAAGTTTGTCAACAAAGGCTAAAACCGTGTTGGGTAGCATACGGTACAGATCGTACGCCCTCCTTTCATGGCCGGTTATTATTTCTAAAACCTTTTGATGTCCGCTCCTAATACTAACCGATCTCGATATTAGTTGGTGTGTGGTTGTGGCGTCTGAATTTTGCATTATATTGTGGGATATTTGGTCAGCTATATGGTAGGATATTGCGTTAGCAATGTCATTAGCTGGACCATACATAAGATGCAATAGTTGTAGAATGTCATCAGTTGTTTCATATGGATGAATACCAGCCATCATGTCTAGAATTAAAAGTGATTACCCGCATCAGAAAAATTTTGAGATATTGCATAAATGAAATTAGGGCTATAGTGACAAAATAACAAATACTGACCAAATAGAAAATAACAAGATAAACCATTACATAGTTCCATAGTTCAGAGATTGTTTCCAACGGAATAAAATAGTATAACAACAACTTTTGATAAAGTTCACCAAATAAAAGGCAGGATACTGATATAGTTCTTAAATTAGACAACCTCAAAAGTACGGTGGAGATTGTGGTGTGAAGGGTGATTGTGATGCAGAAGTTGTATTCTTCATTTCCCACAAGTCTTGCAACCAAATGGTAATTTTTTGTGGGGTGTCCATAAGTCTTAGGTAAATGTTACGGTTAGTTGGATCTTTTATGGCGTGCACAAGAGTGGTAAAAAATGGGATAGAGGCATCGGGGTAGCTTGCATGAAAGTGGTGCAAAATGGTTTGGTATTCGTCTTTATCATTAGACCTAGCAGCAATTCCGCTGCCCATCTCATGTACCCTGGAAAACACCTTTGTGAATTCGGACACGACATCATTAGACAGGACACAACTGTCCTGTGAGCTTGATGCTCGCTTCCTACATCTGATCATGGTGGGAGTCCTTGCACCAACACATTGGTTGTGTGATCCGTCATTGGTCTCCTCACTTTGCATCCCATAATTAACCATGTCTTCATTGAAACCGGTTGGACCGGTCAGTTCTGGGCCGACAAATGAATCAGATGCATCTAGGTCAACAGCAACATCATCTTCAGATGCAACATCATAAGGAGGATGTCTATCAGTTGAGGACATTGCATGATTGCCCCTAGCTATGTTCCTCCCCCCATCAGCTCGACGTCGTGGTAGTGGTAGAATGGTCTGTTGATCAATCTCGCTAGTTCCCTATTTGCCTAAAATAGGGGACAACTACTGATTAGGTCAATATTAACAAGTTTAATTTAATATATAATAGTCAGGGGAGTGTATATGATTAGACATACCACAAGTGCCTCCCTCCACTCTGGGTGTTAGGAAATATTGGCTTGTGCCTGCTGTCATCCCATCCAACACCACTTTTGTTGGTCACTAGTTTTATCTTTACATAGTCTCTCCTGAGGTTCTTCCACTGAGTTTTTAACTGATCCAATGTACCCTCTTTCCTCCCCATCCTGATATGCCAATCGCGTAGCGTCTCCCTCCACGCGTCCCTAGTAAATATTCCATCGATGCACCTACCCATGTCATATTGTCTCCTCAATGCCGCAACCAGAGCCTCATCCAACTCTTTCAACCATATAATACAGAACCTCGGGTCGGGTACAGCCATAGTAATAATGACACTGCGATATATCACTTTAGTATGGGTATTTAAATGAAACCATTATACGAACCTAGTATGAGACTATGCAGTTGAAAGCAATAACTTGTATTGAAGTAGGTTAAGACAAGATCCATTAGCCGAACCAGACATAAGATCCAAAATGTGTACAACAAATTTGAAATTGTTGTTAAATTTGAAATGGTTGTAGCAAACACATCATCCAATATGTTCATTACAGAAAAACTACATAAATAGCAAGCATTCCGCATGGCATTCACATTAAACGTGTTCGTATTGCTCATGAGATATACCTGGTAAGCCGAATTGAAGGTTGAAGAGAGTTGCACGGCTAGCGACAGGGTCAAGGACAGTACATATAAGAAATTTAGAGGGAATACAGATTAGCCGAAATAGTTGGATTATTTGCAATATAATCAGTAGAATACTGATGGGTGTACATTTTGGGCGTACATAAAAAATAAAACCATTCATTCAAGCTAACATTAAAAGCATTCATTGAAGCTAACATATATCACAAAGCATAATTTTTCACAATAGAACTGGCATTTGAAGTATATATCCCTATACTAACATATATCACAAAATTCCTATACTGACTGGTAAAAAATTCCTAACCTCACAACACAACTGGCATTTGAAGTATATATCCCTATACTAACTATATATCCCTATACTAACATATATCCCTACACTAACATATATCACAAAATTACCCATACTAACTATAATTTCAATTGTATATATATTTTTATTATAAATATGATCATGATTTTTTCTTGGAAATAGAGATCATACGATTCATGACATAACCTCATAAATTTGACCCAAACCTGGTTGACAGAGACTCGACTAAATTTTCACATGTCTTTCAGTATGTGGTAATGACCACATTTCAACAAGTTGTGTATGTGCTTATTGGTTCAAATTGTATGTTTGTTCCACCAGTCTGTCTATATCCCAGGTAGCGGGATGAATGAAGTATGTGCAATTGACCACAAGTCCATATTTCACAAATTAAAATATTTACAAGTACAATTACAGGTAAGAAATAGAAAATATCGATATATGTATGCTATATCAATAGTGTGTACAATAGTAACATTGTAAAAATATTGATATATGTCTACTATATCAATCACGTAAAAATATTTGAGCTTAAGAGGATGTGTGTACAATAGTAATATTGTTCATAGTTAGAAAAGGGCTATAATATGTGGGTAATCTGAACAGAAAGTAAAATAACAAAAACCACCTCATGTAGATGGAGATTCTAGTAGATAATTGCAAATACAACACTGCAGACCTTGGTCAATCATGTAGACAGATTAATAGTGGCACACACATGGATCAGATTGGAATGCACGCATCATTTTGCAGACTCCCTTAACTCCCTAACTAAAAAACATGTGACAAGGCCACCTTTGAAATTATGTTCTATAGGTTGTGAATACTTGATCTTTGAGGAAGAAATGTTTAAGTGCATATGTAATGAAGAAGACAATTATAAATATAGTATATGATAAAATTAACGAGACTATGCCATAGTCATTGGAATGGACTTTATGATTGAAATAAGTGAAAATAACACATTCACCATTGTAGTGTTTGAGGTATCTTCAAACACAAATATAATGAGGTCATTATGTCTATTATTCTAGAGCCAAATTTAGTGTGACTCTTGGGGGGTTGGGGGTTGATGGAAATCAAAGAAACCACATCAAGGATAGCCCAAGTAGATGACTAGAAGAACCACCTTTCCATCTCATAAACAAAACAGACATCATTGAGAATACATGAAATAAATGTGTTATGAATCATCAACCCCCATTTATTGGATGCTTGCCTCTTGTAATGTTGTTTATTTGTGACACATAAAAAAGAATCAATAAATATATTAATGGTTGGAGTAAAGTGCCTTTGGCTAATGAACATGTATTGCAAAAAATAAGACTAGTGTTTTCCGTGTGGACAATGGTAAATTCTTTAATTACAGTTCATTAGTATGTTATCAATAATATTTAACATTAGGCCAACACAAGAAAAGAGCATGATGGTCTCATGTGCAGTACTTGGAGTGTCGACAATGTTACAAGAATAGAGAGTTTAAATACAAGGGGCATACAAACAATAATTTGTGTTTTCCTGGTAAATGACTAGCAAAACTGAGCCCTACTTGTTACTCATGTACAATACAACAACAATATCATGGCGATAATACAATAGCCAGCAACCATGTGATTATACAACATCCCAATGACCCCTGTTACTCGTGGACATAATACAACAAAAATATTGTCCGAATCAAGCAAGTAGGCAACCAGAATAGGAGAAAATGTGTGTTGTTGTTTGATAAGAACAAATACCTGATCAGCTGAGATGACGAAAATAGGAGCACGGCCAGACATTGCTAGGGATGAAATATGTGACAAGAAATTGAGAGAAAAATACACATTAGTTTACTGATTAAATCATTTATCGTTACAAGAGTAAAGATAGGAGGGTATCAAACAGAAAGAAAGAAAAGGGTCGGCAGAGACAAACCTTGCAAGCAGGTCGGCGACTTCCCAGTAAAGGGGCTTGGCAGCGGTGGCGGAACAGAAGACTGTGTGGAGGGTTCGAAGGTGAAAATCGAGGAGATCGCTGATGAAGCACAGAACTATATAGCAGTCGTGACAGTGCTTGTCCTTGCTAGGGTTTACTGCATGGCTTGTACACGGTGAAATGGGGTGCTTTGATGGGAGATGACAACTCGGGAGGGTTCCTTCTCCACGTGTAGACTACCGGTATAGCTCGAAGCTTGCATATGAGCCACCACACCCATGCATCTACTTGATTGACCTGGTATTCTGCCTACTCCACTGGGTAGGGTTTGCCATACACCAGTCGCCCGCCATGGCTTTGCCGCTGGAAATGATGGGTCAGCTTTAACTCACAGATAATAGTAATGGTGAGGTTGTCTCGAGGTCTCAGGAGAGAACGAGGTCTCGAGAGAGGAGGTATCAGGAGAGAAGAGAGCACATACCATAGAGTAGAAGATAGAGCAGGTAGAGGGGAAAGGCGAAGAATGTCGGGATGGGTGTGGGGCGAGGAGAGGATCAGATCGTGAAAACTGGTTTGTGAACCAGAATCCCATCCCTCATGGGACTGGGAGAACACGGGTTATGGGGTTCCGTTATCCCATAACAGAGGTTTTTCAGGGTTGCGAACCAAACACAAATCAGCCTCAAATCGGCACTTGTTTGGCAAGGTTGGCACTAAAAGACAATACCAAACTGTGTTTCGGTCCCGTGCCAAACGTAGGCTAAAAGGAAGTAGGAAACCCTAGGAAGCGAGTTCAAATGAATAGATCTTGATAAATTGAATATTAAATAGATTATATGATGGTTTCAGGATCCTTTCTTGTGTGAACTTCTTTCTTGCCTGGATACTTCCTTGCTTGGACTATTGTTAACTTGTTGATTTGACTAAACATGTATGTGGTTATTTATGAATAATCACCTTTAGTTTCATGGTGTTTCCCAAACGTTTCTCGATTGATTGCAACCTAAACTGTTGGATGTTCAATTATGCAATCCTATAAAGTCCCTATGTGTATCACAATTGATATACATGTGTTTCTCGAACCTACACGCCACCCTGATGTACGTTGCAAGACCAAGCCTTGGAGGGAAGGTCTGATTTGGTCAATCCCCAGAGGGAAGACCATTGGGCACCTCGAGAGGTGATCCCAGACACCAAGATCAGGATGGAGAAGGTGGCCTTATGTCCCTTGCAAGGACAAAACCCTAAGAGAGGGTAATTCAGGGTTTAGGGTAAAAGCGGTTGAGAAGTCACATTGAAAGCGTAATTTGGATTGTTAATCAATTATTTGTGATAATTAGGTTGTTAGAAACTATTTGTGAAATTGTGATTGTTCCCCACATACCAGTATAGAAATATACTAAATGACATTTTGTTTGTCGGTGTTTTAGGTATATATCTAAAAAAGGACAAACCGTAAATTGAAATATTGTGAAGATACAATTAATCTATTCAAAGAGGATTAGTTAGATAGACTTTTTTGGTGGATAGAAGTCTAAAATCGAATTTTTAAGGTATGCAAAAATATTTATTTTTTATTCCAGCTTTTCAGTTTAGAAATAGTAGAATTTGATAATGGTTTTTTATTAAATGTCGAACCATGGATCCTGAATTATTGGGATAGCATCTCTGACCTTTTGGTCTCCCCTTGATTGGGGGTTACCGAGAGGCGGTGTCATTACATTTGGTATCAGAGTCATGGTTTCTCATTTAATCCTTAGTAATTATTATATTTTACAAACTTTGTAGAACCAAGGGAGTTATTAGAGGATTTTCTAAAGACAAAGGTGTCTAGAAAAGGATCACAGTCTAGGGGTTGGCAATATTTTCCTCTGCCCCGCTAGTCAGTCACGAGGACTCTCAAATGTGGTGTGACTGCCTGGCCAATGTCTGAGGTATTGACTCGAGATAAGATACCTTTAGGACTCTCTCATCTACTTCATCCCTTCTCAACCCTAATTCAATTAAGGATTCTAGAATTTAGGGCTTTTCTCTCTCTTCCTGACCCTCTTGAGGTCAGGGTAAGTACAATAAGAATTAAGGAATCCTCCACCAAAACAATGAAAAGTATGTAAATAAGATGTCATGGACATAAGTTTAATAGTTTAAGTGTAAACTAAAGATTAGTTACATGCTTAGGTTGCATGGCGTGAGTTGTCATGCCTCAAGAGAGCATTGAGGTTAGACCTTCTTGTCAGTAGGATGAGTAGATCCTTGGAGGCTGAGGTCTCCAGGAAGAGGTAGAGATCTAACATATCCTCTGAGGATGATGCTAACCCTAACCCTAAGTGGTTGTTAGAGAAAGATGACAAGATGATTTAGATAGCATAGTTGACCATGTATGTGGGTTGACATGCATATAGGTTTTTGTGTACCCATGAGAAGCATGAGCTAGGTTTGACCTAGTGTTTTTGGTGACCCGACCTTGGGTGGTTGTGCCTATTAGGGTGAAGGATAGCTCCTTCATTGAAGAGGATAGTGGTGACCATATAGAAACCCTTATGGGAATATATGAGCATAGAAGAGCATGCACCTATGTAGGAGAGAATGTCAGCAGTGGTGGTAATAGGTTAAGGCTTAGGTCAGAGGGGTTATGCTTGACAAGTTAGGAGATGAACATGTTGAGCTTTGGATAATCTTGAACGAATATAGGTTTGGATCATATGTTTCACCCATGTAGGAGCTTGATCCACCTTCTTAAAACCTCCAGGGGCAAGGTCAGTTGTAGGGTTAGCTCTATACAGAGAGCAAGACCTGAGAAAGAAGGTTGGAAGCTTAGACTCTGAGACATGAGGAATCATGGGAAGTTGGGTATGTTATAACCTATTTTAGAAGACCCTCCTGGGTAGATAGTTATGGTTTCTCATGCACGATCCTTGAAGGCTTGTCGTACCTCGATTGCCTTTAGAGGAACCAAATCCTAGAAAGATAAAGAGGCTTCTTGAACTGATGTACAGAAGTTGTAGGTGCCTACCTTACCTTATAAGTATAGAAAGGAGAGTTCCTTAGGCCCTGGGGAGGTACGATAATAAGTTATGAGGTCTCACACCGAGTTGTTTATCCTTGTGAAGGACTCTACGTTGTTTGCATGGAAGAATAGTAGGAAGTGCATGCTATATCGTGTACATGTTTGGTTGTGGTTGGACAACTGAAGCATAAGAAGTGAATTTAGGGTTCCTGGACCATAGAGGGGAAGTAGTAGTACCGGGTGCACCTGATGCTCACAATGATGTTTGAGTTCTCAAGGATTTGAGTTTAACACCCCCCTCATGTTTAGGGGAAGAGGAAACCCCCTTGGACTAAGATATATGTGGTTGAACCTCTCACCCATTTTGGAGACATACGCATGTAAGATTGTGGTCCAATGTTGAGGAATAGGAGCAAGTCCAATGTTGAGGAATAGGAACAAGTATGACATACTCAGGAACCCAGAGTGGCTTAGTGGGTTGTCTTCTTGCTAGCTACATGCCTAAGTAGAATGATAGGGATAAGCATGCACATGATGGTGTAAAGCATGGACATAAGGATGTTTGTGACCTTTGTTTCTATCAAGAGATAGTTCTCTCCCATCCAGGGGAGGGACCCTTCTGTAGGGTGAGTATCAGCTTTTGTCTAGGTTCGAGGTAACCTATAGAGGTATCTCTTATAAGAGTTTGATGAGCTAAGTGGATAACACATGGTATGAGCACGAATCTATAGACCCTTGTGTGACCATCTCTAAAGGGCGTGAGGATAGGTTGTCATGAGGGTAACCTTATGGGACCTGACCAAGTTAGGTAGGTCACCATGATCCCTATGAAAGGATGTAAGTGTGACCATGAGTGCCCAGAGAGATGATGGAGTTTTGGGTAAATATTCAATAATGAGATGTGCTATGATGGAATCCTAAGTCAATACTAAGGTCATGAAGGGATAAGACCGATGGAAGTAGGAGTTGTCCATTCCTTAGATTCACGAGACCATAGGGTGGGGAGGTAACAGCTACCTTTACCCAAGGACCATGGGCTAGGAGGTTGGCCACCTTCATGAGTTCATGGGGCCTAAGGGGTAAAAGTGAGAGGCACTCCTTAGATGCATAAGGGTCGGATCACCCCAAAAGTGTCAGCGCCGTAGAGACCTTGAGGTAACGACTAAGGATTGTACATAAAGAAGATATGTTAAGATCCAAAAAGTGATGGGAAAAGTCTTCCCATGGGTGTAGAGCCATAATCGAGTTGTTTATGATGTGTAGACATGTGATGTACATTTCAAATTAGTTTGGAAAGTTATTGGTGATGTGTGATGCACCATCTCTACTCTTGGAACGGGATGAACTTTGTTTTTAGATTGCAGTCAAATGCTTATTTCCTCTCGTTATGGGGGTGAGAGATAGGGCAATACGCATGCCATACACTAAGGATATAGATGATGTGATTTGAAACATTACTATGATGTATGTGGATACATTTGTGGAGAGTACAATGTATGGATAGTTTACAAACACAAAGAGAACTAAGTTAGTCATCATATGAGGATGTTATTATCAAGAGTAGTATGGTATTTATAAGCTTGAGTTGGATAACCAAGATGATGAGCTCAAAGTTTTCTGGACTCAGTTAGACCTAAATTTGAGATGAGGATAATGAGTATATGAGGGTTTATGTCTTCATCGTTACCTAGCACATAAGGATGTAAGGTGGTAATGGATGCCCTTAGTTGAGACACATCCATATGTTTAGCCAATAGAGGGGCTAGAAGAGGTTGTTAGGTGAACCTGAAGTTTGTGAGACATATAGGGCTAATCCTCTGATACAACCAGTCTCGTTGGTTGAGTAGTGGTTGCTTGGTTAGCCACCCTAGAGCTTTATGAGATACAAGGATGGTTGTAAGAACCTCAGATACACCTCTCAGGAAAGGAAGGTGATGGAACCCACGACTAGAGTGTTTTAGGGTTTATGAGGAGTCAACCCTGAGGAATCATGACATGCAGGAGCTCATGATGTTAAGTACACCATGCATCATGGTACTACTAAGATGATTAGAGTTTGCAATAGTGCTTTGAATAATAAAGAAGTAGATAGAGTTGCATGTGGCTTGTCGCCATGCATGCTAGTGGGTGAAGGCCAAACACCAGAAACCCAGAAAGTTGATACGAACAATGAAGAGTCCCCAAGAGGGAATGGGAGAAGATTACCGTAGACATTGTGGATGGTCTCCTCTGGACTAAGAGATGTCATGATGAAATATGGGTTATGGTAGATTGCCTTACCAAGTTGGCCTAATCCCTTGCCTAAGAGAGAGTGTTGTCAATCTGACAGATCTGATGGAATTGTTTGCATGAGAGAGAGATAGTTCAACTACACCATGATCTGAGTTCAATATCTGGAGCATGACCTCAAATTCACTTCCCTATGGTGGAAGTAGGAACATGAAGAACTCGATACCAGTTTGAAGTTAGCACATCTTATCACCCCTAAATGATAGTCAGTATGATCCAGACTAGAGGGTTTGATGAGAGCGTGTGTGCTCATTCAGGGTGATACATGGGGGCAGTTCTTGTCCTATGAGAGTTTGTGATGATAGCCATCATAGCCACTATCGGGATGTAAGAATCTCTATAAGGGAGGTCATGTCGGTCACCGCTTCATTAGGATAATGTTGGTGAAAGGACCTTGTGAAGGTTAGAGAGACTCCAGTGTGTGTAGATGAAGTCGCTTTGATCATGTGATGGCTGAGAAAGCCCAGGGGTGACATGAGTTGTGAGCTAATGCAAAGCAGACTGACATGCATCACTGTGGGAGAATAGGCATTATGAAAACCCGATCCCTCTGAGCTATAGATAAAGTTGAGTCCCCGATGCATGGGTCCATTTGAGATGGATTGGTGGATATGTTTATGTTTAGCCTTACCCCTCAGGATAACATGATGTATGGTGTGTTCCATGAGTCCGGTCTAGGGCACTATGTGATGTATCCTAACCATGTGTTGAGCCATGAACCTATTGAGTTCTAGGGAAGCTAAAATATCTTGAGTCACCTACCAGGGTACAAGATGCCAAGGTGAGAGAAAACTTAGATGTAAGAATATAAGATGATAAAGGTTCCTTGGAAGCGTCATGGAGAGGATGAAGCCACATGGGAGCTAATGAGGGACATAAGTAAGTCTTATCCTGTTTGTTTGTATGTTTGGTGGAATTTTGAGGGAAAATTCCTATAAGAGGGGAAGGATGTTACAACCCCAATTTTCAGGTTCTTTTGGGTGAAAATGCAATTTACCCAAATAAAGGTATGATTATGTATATTGAATGTTTGAATAGATTCCTTTGATAAATAGCCTTGTGTGTTTGATTTTGTGGGTCTTGTTGGCTATTGGGCCCCATAACAAGAAAAAAAGAAATAAAATATATAGTGTTTTAGATAATTAAAAAAGTAATTATCTGGACATCTTGGACAACACAATGTTAGAGACATCAAACAACAATATTCCAATTTATCTTTTAGTACACATGAAAATAATAATGGAAAATAAGAGGACTCTAGAGATTGAGAGGAAAAGGAAGATTCATGAAGCAATGGTACTTGCTTTAATGAGATGCTTAAAAGATCAAGTCTGTATAAAAAGACATCCCAATAAATCTCAATTATAGAATATTATTGAGATAATATTAATGAGTTTTTATATTTCATTTAGAGGATAAAGCAAAGAGAGATAATAAGGAACTATCTATTTTATGCATGTTTCCTTTGGATTACCAATGTCGCCATATGGGAAATCTATTAAATACTCTCTTTACAACAACAAAAATACTTTCCCATGAAGGCACTCCATAATTGTGAAGGAGGCCAATATAAGGCAAAAAAGGGGTTACTTTGATGGTATATATGAATAATGGAATATAGAAAACAAGTGGTTTATTTGTTAGTGTTTATGATGTAGGGAAACTCCTTCCCATACCAATATATTGTGACCATAACTCTCTTTACAGAAAAAGGGGAAAGTGGGACTTTCTTGGAGGACCAACCTGGTATATCACGGATAAAAGGGGACATGCCAAGCTTACCGTCATAACCTTCCCTTCTCACCATCCTTCTACAAACCCTACCCTGATGCTATATAAGATGAACCATCCCTCCTTCTTTTGGACGTGTCTTGCATTACATAGAGATCAAGGGCATCGACAATAGGGTTGCAAATCGTGGAGGCATGGCAACCATTCCAAGCCCCTCCTCTACATTGTTCCCTAGTCTAGGTGGACATCCCTGAGCTCTGCAGGAAGCTCTAAGATCTCACCCATCCCTGCCACGATGCCCAGCAGGCAGTGTACTGGCCAAGGCGGTGAGTAGCAGACTTGGTAGGGTCTTGACATTGGTAAGGGAAGAAGGAGATAGAGAGCTCGCCAACCTTGAGCATCGAGGTGAAGGGTAGTGGATGTCCAAGTCCGCTCGCAGTTGACTCCAGTCCTAGTGTCGAGCATCATCGGCACTAGCTCGGGAGGAATATGTTGGGTCAGGGTGTAAGAATCATGACGTGGCAGGAGGGAGGACACCATTAGGGTGCCTCCGGCAGAAACAAAGGATTCAGTTGGTGATCGAGGAGCACAAAGAGGCATGCGCCATCGGCTCTGGCGCGATGGCACTGGGCACGACCCTGGTGTGTGGGAAGGAGGATCCACACTGAGGTAGGTAGACCCTTACAGAGGCCTTGTTGGGGTTTGGAGCCTCCATCCTCGTCGGGTGGCATCGAGCGGGACTACTACTGCGGCAGATGCACGTGGAGCCCGGCTCCTGTGCAGGGTAGGAGAAGAAATAGATCGAAAAGACCAAACCACCCCCAGCATGCAAGGAAGCCAATATGCTGAGGTAAGGGCATTTAAGTCTTTTAGTTTTGTTTTGAGGACCCACCCACATGGTACATTAGGTGATATCGAGTGCTAACGTGTCAGCATGTTATTGGTCTGAATCCAATTAGCTTGCAAAATATGTAGTTAATTATTGGTAATTCTATTCATAATAAGTTAAATAGGAAACTTGCTCCAAAAAATGATAGGAATCCAAATAAAATACTATCAGAACCTGATTATTCTTCTTGTTCCAAAAGTATGTGAAATACATGTTTTAATGTGATTAGTATAAAGGAAAGCCTAGATTTAGGTTAATATGATGCTTAATTGGTTAGAATTGGTTATGTTATGTTCATACATGATGTAGACATATATAATGAGTAAAACCTTAATAATGGTGAATAATGGACGATTCCAGATTAGTAATCTTATATATGTTGATTTAGGATTTGAAACCAATGTAGACATTGTGATATAATCTTAATGCTAGTAATGTGATCTAGGTTTCATGAAGTATCTAAGAAGTTTAAGATGATGATTAGGGTTTCACTTAATATGCATAATGGAATTTGCAATCTTAGAAACCATAATGTGAAGATTTAGGGTTTGTAACCCTAATCCCTAGTCCAAACATGAGATAGTCCTAAACCCTTATCTTGGGTAAAAAGGGTGATTAACTTGAATAATCCAAAATTCTTTGGAATAATGTTACTATCAGTTGCTCCTAAGCCTGTTAGGAGGAATATAACAAGTTGATTAGGGTTTATGCTTAGTTTTACTGTTTTAGGGTGTGTAGTGTCAATAATGAAGATGAACCCTAATGAAACCCTAAAAGGAAGTAGGAAACCCTAGGAAGCGAGTTCAAATGAATAGATCTTGATAAATTGAATAGTGAATGGATTATATGATGGTTTCAAGATCCTTGCTTGTGTGAACTGCTTGCTTGCCTGGATACTTCCTTGCTTGGATTATTGTTAACTTGTTGATTCGAATGAACAAATATGTGGTTATTTATGAATAATCGCCTTTAGTTTCACGGTGTTTCCCAAATGTTTCTTGATTGATTGCAACCTAAATTGTTGGATGTTCAATTATGCAATCCTATAAAGTCCCTATGTGTATTACAATTAATATACATGTATTTCTCGAACCTACATGCCACCCTGATGTACGTTGCAAGACCAAGCCCCGGAGGGAAGGTCTGATATGGTCAAACCCTAGAGGGACCATTGGGCACCTCGAGAGGTGACCCCAGGCACCAAGCTTAGAATGGAGAGCAAAAGCGGTTGAGAAGTCACATTGAAAGCGTAATTTGGATTTTTAATCAATTATTTGTGATAATTAGGTTGTTAGAAACTATTTGTGAAATTGTGATTGTTCCCCACATACCATTATAGAAATATAATGACTGATGTTTTGTTTTTCGATGTTTTAGGTATATATCTAAAAAAGGACAAATAGGAAATTGAAGTATTGTGAAGATACAATTAATCTATTCAAGGACGATTAGTTAGATAGACTTGTTTGGTGGATAGAAGTCTAAAACTGAATTTTCAAGGTATGCAAAAAGATTTATTTTGTATTCCAGCTTTTCAGTTTAGAAATAGTAGAATTTGATTATTATTTTTTATTAAATGTCAAACCATGGATCCTGAATTATTGGGATAGCATCGCTGACCTTTTGGTCTCCCTTGATTGGGGGTTACCGGGAGGCGGGGTCGTTACAACACAAGTCTATCAAAACATCAACAATATTAAATTGCACAGAAAGAGGGATTTCAAACCTATATAACAAGAATAACATACTTTTAGGGTATTTGAAAGAATTGCCACTTGAAAGGAATAGATTTGCAAATAAGAAGAAGAAATGTGAAAAGATGCCTCATTATGGGAAAATTTATGTCAATCTTGAATAAAGGCCTAAATTAAAATTCAGATTGCACATACTTGATCTTCATAGTTAAAGGTCAACTGAATGAATATATTTGGTCTCCAAGGTCAAGTATTCATCCTAAGAACACGTTATATAAATTAGTTAAACTAAAGTGAACAAGTGAGTACGTGCTTATTACAGGTTCCCCTATTATTCTTATAATAGTCCCAATCGCTTAATATCATATTAGGTTTATTAATATTTATTTAGTGAACATATGATTCATAGATATCTATTTCAGTTCTAATATTCATCATTATCAACATAGGTCTGAGCATGTCTAGGTTTACATACATGTGCGGGTAATAATATGCCTTCCTCCCATTTAGGACTTGTAACTATACTATATATGTATATATAACATATAGTTTGAGTTTACTTAAGTATCTATTAAATGAGATGGTATTTATTAAAACTACACTTACCAGATGGACCTAGGGTTTCAATTCTATATATATTAATATATGACTGAATTTTATAAAATATAAAGTCATTTACATATATGTTTACAAAAGTATATTATGATATATGTTCTTTCCCACTTTTACCATTAAATTAACAAATCGACCAACATGGTTAGATATATCCCTTGGTTCATTTATATTTCTAATTACCTTCGATTATATATACATTAGTATGTATATCTAGCATTTTGATGCCTACTAAGAACTACATTGGTAACTAGGATTTGCTCAACATGTATTTCAAACAATCTTTGATTACTAAATAATATACCATAAGGACTAAGGTAACACATTAATCTGAATAGCTTATCACAATAACCATGTTTTTCATACCAAATATGGTCTAACAATTCCTTAGATTCTTATCTAATATGTCCTTATAAGTTGATTCTCTAAAATGAGGAGAATTGACACTAACAAATTTATAAGGTATTTTAAGTTTAATGAACCGGTTAGATTGATGTAGAAATGAGATTTAGCTTCGGACCCCCATGATATCATCTAATATTATGTATATTTACTAATCTATTGTCTCATAGAAAAATATTACTAGTATAAAGTTGCATGATTTTAGTATCCTTATTAATACGCTAACATACATGAGTATACACTATATATTATAGTTTTAGAATAAGTGAGGACCTAGTAAAGATGGTGTATATAACTAACATTCTAACTATTATATGGATTCTAATATTTACTTAACTCTAAAATCCAAAGAGTTATTGACCTGTTACACTTATTGAAGATCTAAAAATTCTTGTTGCAGATCAAGGGATTGGTTCTACAGATCTTGAGTTGGATCTCTCATTATCCTTAATCCGAGTGGTAGAATTCTCTCTTAAAGGGTACAATGATAGGTCTAATGAACTCATTAAATTTTTGTCTATATTTTGTAGGCATTATCCAAGACTCCTCTGTGATCAAGCCATGGGCTTTGGTTGTGGGTCACAATGCAAGGGAAACCAACAATCAGAGAGAATGGAGTACACGGGGTATCAAGGTGGATGGTTTGAAGTCAATGTCAATAAGAGTGACAACAAATGAGATGAAAAATTCTTAATTAATGTGTTGAATGTTTTATACATGCCCAACAGAATGGTATTGGAGTAGAAGGGATTGATCGGTGATGAGGAGGCATGGGGTGGGTTTCTAGGGATGAGTGCAAGAGGATACAAAAGGGGTGATCTGTCATATCTTTCGATCCTTTCTAGGGTAGAGGCAAACCTGGTAATGAATCCTGGCAGTGGCAAGGCTCCAGGTCAGAGATGCTTCATGCAACAGAGAGTAATAAAGGACATCTAGGTTAGGGAAGGGTGAGAGGGAAGAGGAGAAGGAGAAAAGTAAATGGGAGTTGAGAACTTTGTATTGTTACTTGGAAAGCCACTTGGTAGTCATAGGAGCCGTCAGAGACCACTACATCAGGTGGTGGCCCCCTAGAGCCATGGTCGTTGGGCGGTAGAAAAGATAGAGATTTCGATAGCTAGGGTTTTAGGGTAGGTCGGGGGAGATGAGAGAGACAAGATATAGGGAAGACCATGGGAGTATGTTGGTGGTTGATCATCAGTTTAGGATAACACCCATTTCTATATTAACGATGAAGAGAAATAGTATGTGTGTCAAGGGAACACACGTCTTACATAGAAAACAAAATGGACTTAGGTCAAGGCTACAAATTTAAATTACATGAATGCATATTAATGCATAATAACTTGTACCACTTATTTGGAGGGATACAATATATTTGATTGATACCAAATTATGGAGGACATTATATTAGGTAGTATACTACACTAATAGGATAGTAGTTTTGGATTTTGAATACATTTAGTCCACAAAATAGAATAGGGACATTCTGGCTATGTTAGGGCTTTAGATTAGTATATGAGTCTATTCACTCCTTAACTTTTAACCAAGGATCAAATATATGATGTATTATCTATGTATGATATTTTTATTGGACTTTAATGAATTAAGAAACTAAATGTCATGATTTATAAAAAGCATATACATGAGTTATCTATTTAGATAATAATTATACGTAAATGATTTGGCTGTCAAAATTTAGAGGAGAGTATATTAGACATTATATGACAAAAATAAAATATTTTATTTGGGTTTTAGGCTAATTATGATACTTTATTATGCTAGAGAAAAAGTTCATTCCAACTATAAATTAAAGCTAGTAAAGGGCTATAAATCCAAAATTCTCCTTATTTAATCTGTATTAAGAGAATGGGCTTTCAATTAATCATAATAGAAAAGGGGCCAAGAAATAGGGAAGTGTTAGGCTATGTATTTAGATTTGAGTATGTTACAACACTCCACCAATTAAAGAGGATTTCATCCTTGAAATCCACCTGATCATAACCTACAACACCATTATGACTAACATCAACCAATTGGGTTCTCTCAGCCTAGAAACTTATCTAACTTTGATGAGTACAACTTTTGCATTGATTTAATTTAGGTTATCCAATTAATAATGACCATTGTATCCACCTTAGCAAGGCTCAATTACCCTAATTAGTTAATAATCATATATGTGACAATAATTGTTGATTTTTTTTTCAAGCATTTCTTGTTCATTCATTATTAAGTTTTGGATAATAGTGAAGTTGAATTACTCTCCTGATATACTAAGATATAAAACGCCCCCCTTAAAAGAATTAACCTATCATACAATTAAACACTAAAGGGGTAGCATGTGGCAGATCAACTAAATCATATGTATCCAAAATTCTAACTTGTTGCTTTTCTCTTAAGGCTAGAGATTTAGAGTTGACCTAACTAGTTAAGGGTGTCTCATTAAGGGGTTCCTTGTACAAGTTGTGTCATGAATATGATTGTACAAGTGTATTTTGTACAACTTGATAGATATGATGTAAGGACAAGTGATGATATTCCAAAACATACCCAAAAAGCCTATCCCACACTCATATGAAGCCATTAGGGTTGTTAGGTTTTTGTAGAAAAGTAATTAGGTAGGTTATCCCATTATTTGCATATCCCTTTACAGAGTCTGTCTCGATCGAAGAAATTGTTGACTGAGACTTTCGTTCAAAGAAAAGTTCGATCGGGAAATAGATGTTGCATGTACTTGAGCTCTGATTCGTTTTCAGACAAAGAAATTCTCGATTGAGATTGTCGGTGGAAGAAACGTTTGACTGACAAAGAGTTGTTAAACCCATTTGAACCAAGAAGTTTGATCGATAGATACCCTTTAGACCACTTGCGCACTTAGAGCACTGCTAGGTCCACTAACTTCTCGACTGAGACAGTTCACAGTTGAAAATAATTCTTAATCGAGAAAGTTCTGGAACCAAAAATTGTTAATGATCAAATTATCCATAGCAACTCAACTAACCTAATGCACTAAAAACTCCCTATAGGTACCCTAACCACTTATAAACATTTCCTATAAATATGAGTGATATGAGCACATCTAGAACACAACTTTGCAACAACAGTTGACATATACTTGATCATAATACTACTTGCATTCTTACTCAAAGTGTTTAGCTTCTAGACTTCAAGCTGACATCATTTTAGCCTAATCCTATCTCAATACTAGTGTCCTTCTCCACCTAATACAACCTTTCCTAAACCTTGTGAAGTGGATCATCTTCACTTGTCCATTAGTGCTTAGTTGTACATCTTGTGAAGATCATTGTAATTTCCTTTCTCCAATCTCTTTCTCCATTGTTGTATTTCTCTTTGTGACACCCCACCATGCTAAATTATATTACTCAAAAAAAGAGATGTGATCGATTGCTAATTAACCACATAAATAGAAAAGAGGGATAAATTAAAAATAGAATAAGCATCATAAACATGTCCAGGAGCATATATATATATATATATATATATATATATATATATATATATATATATATATATATATATATATGCCCTATACATCATCAAAGTACTACCAAAAACTCGAATCATAACATATATCATCTACAAAACATCCCCTACCCAGACCTGAGAGTACAAGGATGACTCTAGGACACACTAACTACTAGCCAACCTCCTGCTCCTACTACTCTTCAGGATGCTCTTCCTCACCACCATGAACCTCACAAAATCACTGACGATCACCTAAAAATATGTGGTGACCCACGAGGTGAGACCCATGTCTTAGCGAGAGATATAACTCTCAACAACGATTATTGATTACAATAGGTTACACAATTAAAGAGATTTAGTAGATTAAATAGATAGTAAAACATCAAGGATGATTAACATGATATGTAAGGGAACATATAAAACTATCATTTCTAAACAATTGATTCATTCTACTATAATATGTAACAACTAAACATTATAAGAAGCAAGGCAAGTGTTATCATCCAATGTGAATCGTGTTTAATCCTAAGCAGATAAACTACACGATTGGAGTACGTCTTTTATTAAGTCCTGAGGAGTTCGAGGTATACCACTTAAACTCTAATTGACCACTGCTAAGTCAAAATTAGTTCTATACAAGATCTAGGAGAGCTGGAATCCTAAGATCTCACTCACCCTTAGTCAGTACGAGTCATCCAGAGCGACACACAAGGTCAATCTACAAACAGTCTAGTCTGCCCTTAGTGTATAGTGTTGGTATGTATGCCCAGAGAGCCAATCATATGATGATTTTAATGGCATAATTTGTAAATGATTTGATTAATAATGAAGGTAAACTTCCAATCTATTCTATTTTATTCAGTTATGAGATAATGATGTATAATAAATGTCTAGAGAATGATATTACTCAATGACATAATTCTTCAAGTATGTGACTTGAGCAATGAGTTCATACATATTTTAAGAGTATATACATTCTCATTATGTCCCTGGTTGGATGTTATTGTGGAAGGTAGATAGACAACAATAACACATAAGACTATAATGTGTTTTGGTTGATGACAAAATCTCATTAGTCATGATATGTGATATCAAACCAAGCACACATATACATGTTAGAGAACAATGTATTGGGAAGACCCACCATGAGACTGACACATGGAAACCATTACAATGGTAGTCATAGTCAGCTCTCACAAGGTTGATGGTGATTGTGGTTCTTAGACCTGAAGTCACTACACTCATCACATGTCATTTGGTATGCGTTGACATCATCCAATGTAATCCTGAATAAGGGTTTCCATAACAGTGATGATTGGGTGACTGTGACACATGGTGATTGACTATGAGTGATGTAGATGGGATTTATCCCTCCTATATGAGTATGATATCCAAGGCCTTTTGATAAGCGAGACTGAGAAAAGCATGACCATACACATGTTAGTCGATATGTGATATTGAGCTTAATATATCTCAGATAGTCTAGTCTGGTTCAAGTAACATAGACTGAATGTTGATGAGGATGACTACTCCATGCCTCGAGTTCAATTTGGATATCAATGACAAAGGAACTATACAAATACTATAACACCAAACACATATTGTAGATTGAAGTTGTTCTCTAACTTTCCACCTACTTGGGTAGCATTGGTGTGCGATTAGGCACCACTCATTGCTTGTGATGTCATAACTAGTTATGGACATTCATTGTCAATGTAATATGGGACCTATAGGGTTACACACATAGGAACTGACCTAGAAGAGGAGTTTTGATCATGAATTATATTTGTATTGATTACTAAACTATTTAGGTATTCAATTCAAGCAAAAAATCAACTGATTGGCTCATGTGATGAAATTACCGGTTGGAGTATCAGGTTGATCAGATCTTGTATTGGTCGAGTTTTGCATGAAATAGGGCACCAACCAACCAGTTCACCAAGTGAACTGATCAGCTGGGGGTCGTGAGACAACCAGCTTGCTTCACGAGATGACCAATTTTTTTGTGCAATTCGATTGCAACAAGGATTAGTGTTGATGGCATACCATACATTAATTGAAATGGAATTGCCGATACATGTACAATTGGTAAATATGTGAAACAATCAGTTTGTTGCGCAAACCGATCAACTCACGTGTCAACCGACTGATTCACCTGTCAAGCTAATTGATTCACCACTCACAGGTTGCAAAAGTTTCAAGATTTTGGTCCCTTCTACTCCCATACAGACTGGGAATCTTGACCCTAACCCATCCTATACATAAAGGGAAACTGGGGGCTTCTCAGACACATCAATTGCCTCTGAAAATTGTTTGTCTTCTCTATTTGTGGCAACTGAGAGAACTCGAGCATGTCCTACCTGATAAAGAGAGGGATAGCAAGGGAGAACAACTGTTGGAGAGAAAGTTGGTGACTAGAACACCAACAGGAGGGACAACTCCATCATGTCCGTTCTAGTATGACGACAAGAGTTCTAGGTGGTCCATGTGGACTTCTATAGAGGCGTGGAGGCTATTGTTTGCTGCTAGGAGGACAATGTCAACTTGTTGTCTGTGATGAAGACCAGGTGGCGCAGTAGATGAGTCATAATGCCACTAGAAGATAGCTGCATGACTACAACAATGAGGAGATGTCATTGGACTTGTTCCAGGATGAGGTATATCCTCGAAACAATTCTTCCCATTATATAGTTGTTGATGCGGTCCGCTGGTTTAATAGGGAATATGACAATAATTTTTTTTTCATTGCCTATTCTGACGCCATATTTCCCTACATGGTATCAGAGCCATGTCAATCTACTATATTTTAGGATAATCGACATTATCGGATTTTTGGTTTTATAGTTTATTTATTGCATATGATGCAAATAATTTTTTCCAATCAAATACTACGCATAATCCCAAAATATTATATATGGTATATGTGCAATTTACATGTGACTTCCTAAAAGAGAGTTTTTATGGTGGATGTGTAGCATGGTTATGGCCAATAACCCTATTATCCGTGCATGGTTGTGTGGTTAGTTATTCGTATTTTATCTCGATTTGCATACTAAGCATCTACCTTATCTTCCAACTATAAAAGTATTATTCTCTCCTACCTTTTCTCCCCTCGAATGTAACTTGAGGTTTCTCTATAATCATGTAATAGTGAGACAGTTTATTTTCTTGTTATGACGAAGAAGAAAGATGCTCAGACCAGGCCAACTGACTGTCTCGAAGGTGAGCCGATCAACTGGAGGACCAAGGAGGATGAGCCGAACTGATAGGCTGGTAGAGTAGGCCGATTGATAGAAGGACCCAAAAGATGGTGGACCTTAGATTAGATGAATGGTGAGACGATCAACTAACTGGCCAGGAGGCGAGCCAATCGGTTCAAGGGTTAAACTGATCAACCTAGATTGGCAAGCACATATCTTCATCAACAATAGGTTTCTGCATGAGATGTGGACTCTAGGTTGTGGTAATTCCTTGTGGATCCAAGGAATTACATTAGAAGGGCCATAACCATCACTTTTTGTTTATTACTTGTTTTCCTTATGGGATGTAGCACGTATATGATATGTATCGTATATGTGGTGATTGGATAAAGTGTATGTATTTATAAATACAAACTCCCTCAAAAAAATATTAAGTCCTAGATGATTTCCATTAGCAACACACATGAAAAGTTTGATCAATTAAGTGTGGGCACCCTAAGGGTGGTGCATTGTCTATCTAGTGGAAGTGTGATGGTAATAATATGGGCCCACCAAGTAGGGTGTATTGTTATCATGTTGGCTTTTGGGTCAGGCTTAAATATGTGATCCCAATGACATTAAGCACTAGAAGCATGCATATGATTATGGCAAAGAGTTGCACATATCATCTATCCAAGAGTTGCATATGATGAAATTGGAAAAAGTTGCCTACCTTAATAATTTACTATGGAAGCTAGCATTGGTTGGGTAGTAGTTGAATTGTTTTGGATCTTGGCTCACTAGAAGGTTGTACATTGCAATCTTCCAAATTGATATGTGAGGGCTATCAATTTGAATAAAATAGTGGGATATTAATTAAAGACATAATTGAATATCATCAAAATTTTAAAATAAAATCAAATCAAAAAAAGGTTTTTTTACAAAATGAAATTTTCTTTTGTAGAATCAGATGACGAACAAATCAATATTGTGATCAGTCCTTAGGTAGGAAAAACTTGATGGGATAAATTTCCATAACTAGTTTTGGACTTTGAGAAGGGCTCTCAATGAAGAGTGCAAGCTTTGTGTCCTAGATAAACTGGTGCTAGCAATACATGCTCTTGATGCACCTAGGGCTAAAGTGGATGCTTACTAGAAGCATGCCAATGAAGCCTTAGACATAAAGTAACTTATGCTAAGCTGCTTGAACTATGAGTTGCATGAGCAATGTGAGGATATGGGCATTCTTGAGATGGTGACACATCTTAGGAAAGTGAACCATAATCTCACAAACTAAGAAAGGAACAATGTCATAAAGGCACTCTTTGAGTGTAAAATGATAGAGGGAGACTCAGTAGAAGATTATGTATTCATTATGATTGGACATGTGTATCATCTTGAAGAATTGGAATTTTCTTTGAGCCAAGAGTTGTCAATGGATATGATTCTAGAATCATTGCCAGAATCATATAGCCACTTTATTGAGTATTACCGCTTGAATAATATGGCCAGACCGATGTTAGATTTGCTTGGTATGTTGATTAATTCCAAAGCAAGAATGAAGAAGGACATTCCATGATAATGATTAGCAGAGTCGAGTCCAAGGATGAAAGCAAGGTCATGAAGAGTTTTGAGGCTAAGCCCAAATCTGGACCTTCAACACTCAAGATGAGGAGAAAGAGAAGTACATGAGGAACTTATCTTTTGTACTTGAAGGCATTCCGGAAGAAGAAGATGGGAATACAGATCTTCAGTTTAGGTATTTACGTTATTAGGATAAACTTATCTACTTCTTCATCATGGGTACTAGATATTAGATGTGGATCTCACATATGCTCGAATATGCATGATCTGAAAAGAAGTAGGCCTTTGGGAAAGGGTGAGGTTGAACTGTGAGTCACAAATGGAACAAGAGTTGTTGTCACTGCAGTTGGAATCTATAGTTTATCTCTACCAACAGAGCTTGTAATAGAGTTAATGAAATGCTATTATGTACCAGCCATAAATAGAAACATCATTTCTATATTTTGTATGGATACAGATGCATATAAATTTCATACTAAGAATGATTGATGTTCTATTTCTAAAGATGATCTTTTATGGAATTGCCCCAATGTCTTATGGTCTTTATTTTCTAGATCTAAAGACAAATTTTTATAAAGTAAATACCAAAAGACTAAAACTCAACAATTCAAACAAAAAATACCTTTGGGATTGTCATCTGGGGTACATAAATGAGAATCACATATCTAGACTCCATAAAGATTGTTATCTAGACTCTTTTGATTTTGAATCAATAGACGTGTGAATCTTGTTTGTTGGGTAAGATGGCTAAGACCCATTTCACTGTAACAATGAGAGGGGTAGTGTTCTATTAGGACTCATGCATACTGATGCATGTGGGCCTTTTAGAACAATTGCTAGAGGTGGGTATCAATACTTCATTACCTTCACTGATGATTTCAATTGGTGCAGTCATGTTTACTTGATAAACCATAAATAAAAAACTCTTGACGGGTTCAAGGGGTTTATGAATGAAGTATAGAACCAACTTGGAAAAAGTATTAAGACACTTTGTTCTGATCAATTTGGAGAATACTTGATCCAAGAGTTTGAGGATCTTCTATGAGCCCATGTGATCGTATCTCAGTGGAATCCATCTAGAATACCTCATCATAATGGTGTATTAGAAAGAAGGAATCACACATTACTGGATATGGTATTAAAATGAGTACCATCTAAATCGGTTCAAAAGACGTCATATGAGATATGGTATGAGAATCATCCCAATGTGTCTTTTATGAAGATTTTGGGATGTGAAGCTTATGTAAGGAAATTGTTTCCTAGAAAGCTTGGCCCTAAATCTGATAAATGTTATTTTGTTGGATATCCTAAGGATACTAAAGGATATTACTTTTATTTCCTATCTGACAGCAAAGTGTTTGTTTCCAGAGATGTTGTATTCCTAGAGAAGGAATTTATTTCCAAAGGAATTAGTGGGAGGAAAGTGGAACTCAAAGAGGTTCAAGACCAACAATAAAGTATTGAACCAATAGATGTACAAGAGGAACAAAGAGAATCACCAAGTGTAGTGGAATCTCAAATTCCTCACATAATATAGGTACCTCATAGATCTAATAGGACATGAATTGAACCTGAGAGATTTGGATATCTTGTGACTTTGGTTATAGATGATGAGCCAACAACCTATTTAGAAGCTACTGAGGGACCGGTGTTTCAAAAATGGCTTGAGGCCATGAGATCTGAGATGGAATCCATGTATACCAACAAGGTATGGACCTTAGTGGATCCACCTGAAGGGGTAAAACCCATATGGTGCAAGTGGGTCTTCAAGAAGAAGATTGACATGGATGGTAAAGTACAAACCTATAAGTGTAGATTGGTTGCAAAGGGTTTCAGACAAGTTTAAGATGTTTACTATGATGAAGCCTTTTCTCCAGTGGCCATGGTTAAGTCCATTAGGATCATGCTTACTTTTACAGCTTATCATGACTATGAGATTTTGCATATGGATGTTAAAACTGCATTCCTTAATGGGAACCTTCTTGAGGATGTGTATATGACACAGCCTGAGGGTTATATAAATCTAAAGGATGCAAATAAAGTTTGTAAGCTATAAAGGTCAATCTATGAATTGAAGCAAGCATCTAAGAGATGGAATCTTCATTTTGACGAGGTAGTCAAAGAGTTTGGCTTTAGTCAAAATGAAGATGAACCTTGTGTGTACAAGAAGGTTAGTGGGAGCACAGTGACATTCCTCATACTATATGTAGATGACATAGTGTTGATGGGGAACAACATCCCTACTTTACAAAAGGTAAAGCCATAGCTAGGAAATATATTTTCTATGAAAGACTTTGGAGAAGCATCCTACAGATTGGGGATAAAGATCTATATAGATAGATGTAGAAGGATTCTTGAACTAAGACAAACCACATACATTGACAAAGTGTTGAATTAGTTCAACATGGAGAGTTCAAAGAGAGGAAACCTACCCATGCATCATAAAGTTACCATCTATAAAGCTCAGAGTCCCAAATCTTGTGAAGAAAGAGAACACATGAGTTTGATTCCATGTGCATCAGTAGTTGAATCAATCATGTATGCAATTTGGTACACCTGTCCTGATGTCTCATATGCCTTGAGCATGATGAGTAGATATCATTTAGATCTAGATGATGCTCATTGGGAAGCCATGAAGAACATCCTTAAGTACTTGAGTAGAACTAAGGATCAGTTCCTCGTCTAGGGTGGAGAGGAAGAGTTTGTGGTAAAGGGTTACACCGATGCAAGCTACCAAACTGAAAAAGATTATTACATATCGTAATCAGGATATGTGTTTTGCCTAAACAACTGAGCTGCAAGTTGGAAGAGTTACAAGCAAGAGACAGTTCCCAATTCTATAATAGAGGCCGAATATATTGCTGCATTAAATGTAGGAAAGGAGGCAGTATGGATCAAGAAGTTCATCTATGAACTTGGGGTTGTTCCAAGCATCAATGACACAATTGAGCTATATTGTGACAACAATGGAGCTATTATACAAGATAAGGAACCCAGATCACATTAGCATTCCAAGCATATACAAAGATGGCTCCATCTCATACAAGAGATCATACAGTAAGGAGATGTGAAGATTTTCATAGTACCAACCTAGAGTAATGTTGTTGACCCCTTGACAAAGGAACTTTCATAGTAGAAGCATGATGGACGTGTTGGATCACTTGGGATAAGATTCATGGGTGATTGGCTCTAACTACAAGTGGAAGTCTGTTGGTATGTATGCCCAGATAGCCAATCATATGATGATTGTAATGGCATACTTTGTAAATGATTTGACTAATAATAAAGGTGAGCTTCCAATTTATGAGATAATGATGTAACATAATAAGTTTCTAGAGAATGATATTACTCAATGATGTATATCTTCAAGTATGTGACTTGAGCAATGAGATCATATGGATGTTAATAGTATATACATTCTCAATATATCCCTGGCCGGATGTTATTATGGAAGGAAGATAGACAACATTAACACATAAGACTAGATAGTGTGTTCGTTGATGACAGAATCTCATTAGTCATGATATGTGATATCAAACCAGGAACACAGATACATGTTAGAGAACAATGAATCAGGCAGACCCACCATGGGACTAATACATGGAAACCATTACAATGGTAGTCATAGTCAGCTCTCATGGAGTTGGTGGTGAGTGTGCTTCTTAGACCTAAAGTCACTACACTCATCACATGTCCTTCGGTATGATTTGCGTAATCCTGAATAAGGGTTGCCATAACAACGATGATTGGATGATTGTGACACATGGGGACTGACTATGTGTGATGTAGATGAGATTTGTCCCTTCTATAGGAGTATGATTTTCAAGGCCTCTTGATAAGCAAGACTAAGAAAATCATGGACATGCACATGTGAGTCAATATGTGATATTGAGCTTACGTGTATCTTAGATAGTTTGTCTTGGTTCAAGGAACATAGATTGAATGTTGAAAATGATGACTACTCCATGTCTCAAGTTCAATCTGGATATCAGTGATAAAGGAACTATACAAACTCTATAACACCAAACACATATTGTAGGTCAAAGTTGTTCTCCAACTTTCCATTTACTTGGGTAGCATTGATGTGTGACTAGGCACCACTCATTGCTTGTGATGTCATAATTGGTTATGGACATTCACTACCAACATAATATGGGACCTATAGGGTCACACGCATAAGAACTGACCTAGAAGAGGAGTTTTGATCATGAGTTATAATTCAATTGATTACTAAATTGTTTAGGTATTCAATTCAAGCAAAAAATCAACTAACTGAACTCCCAACCGATCGACTCATGTGATGAAATGATTGTTGGGTTTTGTGGAGGCAACTGGAATAGTGGAAACAATAAAAAATTTCTCCACATACCCTACAAGAAGATCTCATCAACAACGTATTTGGAAAGAGGGTGCAGGGATATACCTCATCCCAGAGCAAGTACGACGATGTCCCTTCACCCTGTGATGTGTGTCGCTCCTCAACTATCCTCATCTATCCTCCAAACATAGACAACTCAGCGTCTGCTTCTCTACTTTGTCCATGCAGATGAACTAGAACTCCACGTCGTGCTTTATAAGCTAGGCGGGAAGAAGTAGCCTTCTACTTGATGACGTGCTAGTGTCGGTTGCTCTCCTTCTCTCTCACTTGGGGACAATGATGACTAGGGTTCACATACAAGAGTGTGAGCAGTAGTGTTTTCTTAAGCATGTTTGTAACACCAATCATCATGGCTCTATAAAAGAAGAGGAAAGGAAGAAAGGTTTCCCAAAACCCTTAGGTAAACAAAAGGGATGCAGCTGTGTTTAAATTGAGCCGCTCATAGACCAATAAAATAATATTCTAGAATTCATTAATTAACCACTTAATCATATTGATTGATTAACTAATTCTCATCACCTGACTCTAGTCAATCCGCTCAGGAATAGCCAACTGACTTAATAATTAATTGTCTTAAACACTTTAGCCAATTAACTCAGATTATATTCCAATATTATTCTAATAGATTACCTACACATTTTAGTAATAAATTTGATTTGAAACATGTCTAATCATGTTCATAATTATATTCCTATTTCAATACATCCTATCTGTGTGATCTGGTAGGCTCCAAACTATGTCGGCAATGATATTCATAATTATATTATGATTACACAAGCAATGATTGGTATCTAGAAAGACTTCATTTCTACCCAAGTAATCAGAGAATTTGGAGAACAACTTAACTTATCTTCTATGTGTAAGAACTCATTACACTAAACAAGATTACTCAAAACATAAAACACAATCAATCACTAATTAATCACATACCCAAAAATATGGGTAAATCAAAATAGATTTCAACATCAACACCCGCTCAGAAATGTTTGCATAAGATCCCAACATCTTTCTTGTATCTATACTATACCAAGACTTTGATACACATTTTTCTATCTCTTTAGCCACAACATATATACACAGGAGAACAATATTCATATATGCCACACAAACAAGCATTAACATGCTAACAAAAGTTTGATTTGTTTGAAAACCCATATACAAACTTTTCCTACCCGGACCTGAGAGTACAAGGATGACTCTAGGACACACTAGACATCTAATCAACTTTATCAAAGTTTTATTACTATAGCTCCTCTTTGCTGCCACATGTTTGTTTTCGTCACTTCCGATTACCTAAAAATAATGTGGCAAACCACAAGGGTGAGACCCATGTCCCAGCAAGAGATATAACCTCCAACAATGTTTATTGATTACAACATTTTTAAGTAATTAAACAATTAAGCAGTTTAATTAGATATAACAAATAAGATCAATGGTATTGATGATTAACAAAATACATAAAGGAGTAGATAATAACTATCATCATTAGCCAGACTATCATCCTTTATCTTGTTGACAATATAAGCAATTCAGTAGCATATGCATATCTAGCATCATGAGCAAGTCTAGTAACATAGCATAGCTAACAACATGAGCATGTCTAATTGGTTGAACATAGCAACATCATAAGAAGAGCTAACAACATAAGCACAACTACCTTGATAAGCATGATTAGCAGTATATGCATCTCTTATTATAAAGGCATGGCTAGCATGCTAAACATAACTAACAACATGAGATAGCTCGCATCATGATTATAATCAACAGTAGCAGTATAGTTATCAACATAAGCATGTCTACTGTATGTATGCATCTATAATCTTAAGCATATCTACAACATAAGTATATCTACTATCTCTTAATTGCACTAAGCATCATCTTTATGTAAAGATAACAAATAAGGGTTATCATCCAATGTGAAATTTTGTGTATAACCCTAAACAAATATGCTACACAGCTATCTTATATCTTTTATTATGCCCTGAGGAAATTGAGGATACCACTCAAAATCCAACTTACTACTGCTAAGTCAAAATCAGTGCCATACAAGATCTAGGAAGAGTCAGACTCCTAAGATCTTCTTTGCCCCCGGTCAATACAGGTCCACCACAGCGACACATAAGGTCAAGCTGCTAACAGCCTAATCCATCCTTGGTACAGGTCACGACACTAGTGAAAGGAGGTGGGTACGCATACCCTACCATCTGAGGTACAACTGTAGTTGTCCTCCAATCTTGTCACATATATAATCACTGAGACACGACCACAGTCGTTCTCAATCACATCAGATGTATGAGGCATGACCATAGCCAACCTCCACAATCTGCATTGTGGATAACAAGGATATATCCTCAACTTGCCACTCCCACATACTCAATAGTATGCACTTCGAGTTTCCCTTAGGAATACTCATTTCACCATCTGTTAAATCCTGACACTCAGATGGATCTATGGCACAAAGCACTACATGATTAGAGTTTCACTTGATTAGTTATGCCAATTGGGTGAATTAAGGTTGCATCAAACAAGTGGACATACAAACCCTAATTCACTTCTAACAAGCACATAAATATCACAACTTCAAAAGATATAAAATGTGTGAAACATAATTTCTCATCTCAACATCACATGGCACTATTCACTTTCCATTCATGAGACCACACTAGTCATCATACTATTACAAGATATAAATCCTTTTTACAATATCACAGGGATCAACCCTTATCAACACAAGAGGATTACACCTCATTCATGGCTCAACCATGCCCAAAGGTCATTAAGATCATCATACTATCACAGGATATAAAATCCTTTTCATAATATCACAGGGTATCAACCCTTATCAACACAAGAGGATTACACCTCATTTAGGTCTCAACCATGCCCAAAGGTCATTAAGACCATCATACTATTCCCTACAAGATCATCATTATCTTTGCATGCCTTATAACAAGGCTCAACAACATCACTTACATATAATACACCAGATCAACACAATATTGCATTAATGAGCTAGGAGGAATTCATAAATAATCATAGCAGGGTTATATTAACATTAAGAACATTCCTTTATTACATCAACATGCAAGGAATCTAGATATGATTAACCTCATCATATTCATAATACATGTGTTTAGCATAAGAAAGTATCAACCATGTGGCTATGATAACCACCAATTAACACATTAGGGTTATGATCATATTAAGGAGGTTATTCCACCATCATATAAGAATGTTAAACATGAATACTCATCTTTATCTATTTGCATTAGAGTTAGGTTCAACATGACAAATTATATAAATGTTACTAATCAACTTTTATACCCAAACCCTAACTCATGGCATCCCCATTGGATCATGGATGCATAAGGTGAAGCATCACCATAACATTCCATATTATTCTCAAGTATGAACCCACACATAAATCAAGGTGTAACCATTGTGTTATAGCATACAAGGGTTTCAACAACAATAAGAGAGTACCCCATGATTGAATTAGTCATTCAAGAAGTATTCATACCCAATTACCATCATTTAGTTATATTAAAGCTGGGTATAACAAGCTATACCTCATTAGGTTTACATATCAACACAATATGGTTATCATCCCTTCTATTCATATGAGTTAATAGGTAATACTACCTTATTAAGTTAACCCTCCATTTGTTCCATCATCATTCAACCCATATCACCATACCACAATGTCACCCAGAACCATTGGATGTTTAAAAGGTAAGACCATTGGTTGTTTACATAAGTAAACACCTTGGATAAACCACTATGAAGTCCTTGATTTGTGCTCTAGAAAGAGTCACCATTTAACCCTAGATATCCCCTGATTAACAACACAAAAAGTTCCATTGAGAGTAGGGTAAAACCCACAATCGACTATATATTCATTTAAAATAAGCCATTCATTGTCAACAAGTAAGCTCCTTAAGTTGATCATATAAAGGAAACCATCTCAATCACATTATTAGGACCAACATATTACATTATCCATCATTCCATTTTATTGGAGGAATAAATAGTAGATCTTGACCATTGGGTCAAGTTCATATGTTAAAACCATCAATTACAGTATAGGTTCGACCATTGCATCAAGTGACCCAAGAAACCATTGGTCTAAGGCTTAATTGATGCTACAACTACAATGATTAACTTACCATAGGTTCTAGAGACCTGATCCACCATCATTAGTGACCATTAAATCACCATAGGTCGTTAGATCAACACTATATTCATTAGTCAATATCAAATATTAAGCTAATGTCATCATTGATTGATAACATCAGTAGGGTACTTAATGATTGATCATTAAACTTCTAATTGATCCAAAACCTGACCTATGGGGGTGACCATAGACTGTCACCATCATTTGACACCTTTGATCACAACCATCAATTGTCATGAAGACAACATCATAGGGTTGTTGCAATGGTAACATCATCAGGTCATGGATTTATAAAAGAAATCAGCTTTAAACCCTAAAATTGACCATTGGTTCATAGGTGCTTAGCACCATAGGTTGGCAAACCAACCTGATCCAAGTCATATTATACCTTAGGAATAACATACATATGATCACAGGTTCATCTAGAACTGAAATAAGAATAGGGAACATTATAAAAATTGAAATCCAAGTCAAGCATAGCTTTTTAATGCATGAATCATCATTTTCAAGCAAGAACATGAGCTAGCAAGCTTATGGTAAGAAATAAATGTGGAACAAGTTATAAAACTTGCCTCAAATGAGAAGATGAAACCCCACACAGAAGAAATCTCGAGCTTGTAGTGTAACGACCTCGCCTCCCGGTAACCCCCAATTAAGGGAGACCAAGAGGTCAGATTCATTATCCCAATTTCCCAGATCAAAGGTTCAAAAAATAATCAATAATAATTATTATATTCTACCATGACTATACTAAAAGCTGGAGTAAAAATAAAACTTTTCATACTTTTTTTTCAAAATCTTGGATATCTAACTTCTATCCACCTCTGGAATCTATTCTAACTAATCCTCCTTGCATTTTATTTCTCAATTTCACAATATGCCATTGTAATGTTTTTCCTTTTCAATTTTTACCTAAAACGTCGGTCAGCATAAGTGAATATGCCGGTATGTGGGGGAAAAAATAATCAGGCAACATATTGCAAGCAATTATGGTTTAGCAAGCAAACTTTACACTTTAAATATAACTACTCAATCCATATATACCCTAACCTCTGCATTGTCCCTTTAGTGGACCTGGATACTACCTCTCATATGGTAGATCCCAACTGACCCCCATGATCCTACCTAACAGGTAGATCAATACCTAGGGTCAAAGAGTCACATGTCACTACCCATAGGTAGCCCAATTACTAACTCATGATATGCTAAAGAGTCACATGGTACTACCCATAGGTAGCCCAATCCCTAACTCTTGATATGCTAAAGAGTCACATGGCACTACCCATAGGTATCCCAATCCCTAACTCCTGATAACCTGATGGTCCTACCTAACAGGTAGACCATGTACTAGGTCATCCTTTTCATCATTAGAAAAGCCACAGAGGAGGACCAGGATCTGAGCCAGTTATGTACACATATTTATGGTGATAGTCATAGTCACTTTATAGTTGCATGAAATAAAAGTCATCCCAGCAATTATTTTTAGGCAACTGATAAAACATTCGGGAATCACTGTGAAACTAAAGCGATTTAACCATAAGTGTAACCACATACCTGATCCAGAGTAACTTGATGTCCAAACATTAATATTCAAAACAATCAAACAAGCAATCAACAATATCCTAAAATTAATGTGTAACATCCAAGTGTCATTATTTTATCCAAAACATTCTCAAGATCGACTTGGATTCTACCTTAGGATTTCTAGGCCAACTTTAGAGTTTTATTAGGGTTTTAGCTTCCATAAAGCTTTTATCACGTTTAATACCCTTTTAGTTCACAAACCCTAATTTCAACATCATAGGCACAATTGAATGTCAATTGAATCTAATATGTCTCTTTGACACTAAAACTAGCATTTTTATCCTTTTAAGTCATATCAAGATCATTAGGCCCAATTATCATGTTCGGTTTCTTTCAAAATGACAACTCAAATTTCATTATGGTCTAATTCACATATGAACTCTATTTATCACTAATTCCACATTTATCCACTAGAAAACCCTAATTACCAAATTATGGGTATTTATCCACAATTAGGAACTTTTATACTCAAAATATCTTAGAATCATCATATCCTAGTTTTATTCATGGATTTGAACAAATAAAGCCATTAAGAGTCATAATAACCAAGATTAGGGTTTCAAGGCCCATTAAAGCATATTCATGTTCATAGAACCTTAAATTAATCAAACTATGCATAAAGATCATCCTTTTAGATCTAATGTGTTGTTTTGTAATCAACAGGTTATTATCAACTTTAAACATCCATATAATCCTTCTCGATACATTAATCATCTTAAATTAGGGTTTCTTAATCATTAATGCACTAAAGTTGATAACTTCCATTACTTTTCGAATTACAAGAGGAATTAGTCTCTGATTATATTTTTAATGGATTCCTTACATTTTTTTGAGAAAAATTCATATATTGCATGTACCCATCTGAGCTACCAATAATTAGATATGATTTTTGTAAGAATTACTTACTTGGACCAATGGCAGGCTGCCACATCCTCCTTCTCCATGCATCACGTAGTCGGCCCAAAACATAACCAAATGATGGTGTTGCCCTCACTTAAGTGACCGTCTCTTCATACCCGGGAGGGGTATAACCGTCCAACGGCCATAGGTCATCTTCTAGCTCCAGACAACTGCAACAGCCACCGATTGCAGCCCTTCGCGGGGCTGCCCTCTCTTCCCTATGCCACAAAACTTGCTGCCAGCCACCGCCCTAGGTCCGCCGCCCCCTTGCGCACATGGGGCGCCACTTGGTTGCAGCCAGCACAGCCAATTTCATGCTCGTCAGGCCTGCAACTTACGATCATCGTTGCAGCCAAACGGCTGCTGCTGCACATGCTTTAGGACATGGCCACGATGGCTACGCTACTCCCTAGCATCATGGCACATCAGGCTTCCATCGCAACCCCTTCTTGGCTCCTTGTTGCTTCATGCTCATGCTGCTCCTCGTGGTTAGGGTTTATGGATGAAAACAAGGAAGAAGAAGGGAGAAGGATGCATAGGATTCTCTTTGATTCAGCCAAGGGTTCTACCCCTTATATAGGGAAGGGTATCAAAGCCCTAGGATGCCCATCCACGAGATCCAAGACCCCTTTCCCAAAAAGGAAACCATATTCCTTCATTAAGAAGCATTCTTCTCTCTCTTCATTATCTTATTAATAAACCATATTCCTTGGATATTTAGGAATTCAAAAATCATCTCTCTTATCATCTTTATTCTTGACTTTTAATCCATTGGCCACGAAATCATACTTCCTTATAGAAGAAGGTACCTCTTTTTAATAAAACCAAAAATTCACTAATTATGCATCACATTATCCTCTTATTTTGTATTATTTGCATTTTCTCTTTCTTTTTCTCCATTGGGACTCCTTGGATCCCAAGGAATCCTAATATTTCGAAATTCCTTTTTAAGGATACTTATTATCCTTCTAGATGCATCTACATTCTTCATTTTTCATTATCTTACTTTTTTTATTAAGATATTTCTTTTCAAAGATTTCTCTTTATCTTTCATTTCTTTTTTCCTCTTTTCATATTTCTTTTATTAGAAATCATATGTAAACAAATTTTACTCAATTGTGGCCATTAATGCCACTTTCTAGATATTTCCAAGTAATTCTCATAAATACTTTGCTTAATATTCATTATCTTGCATCTTTTTCTAATATTTGGACTTTTCTTATTGTCTTCTCTTTTATATGCATTATTGGATTAATATAATAATAGGAACCACGAAATTCCTATCAAAAGGGAGATTTGCAAAGAAATCCCTTCCTTGAAGCAAAGCATACAACTTTTCCAATTAAGTCCATACTCATAAAAACATTACATTTTGATTATGAAAACATATGCAAAATTGAGGTTGTAACATCCTTCCCCTCTTTTAGGAATTTTTCCCTCAAAATTCCACCAAACATATAAACAATTCAGGATAAGACTTTTCCATATCTGTCATTGGCTCCCATGTGGCTTCATCCTCTCCATGGTGCTTCCAAAGAACCTTTATCATCTCATATTCTTTACTCCTGCACTCTCTCTCACCTTGGTATCTCGTACCCTTATAGGTGACTCAGGGTAAGTTAGCCTCCCTTAGGAGCTCACTAGGTTTATTGCTCAGCCCAAGGCTCGGGTACCTCACATAGTGCTCTAGATTGGACTTACGGAACACATCATATATCACGTTATCCTGAGGGGTAAGGCTACACACAAGCATCTCCACCAATCCATCTCAAATGGACCCATGTATCGGTGACTCAACTTCTCATTTATAGCTCAGAGGGGTCAGATTTTCATATCACATATTCTCCTACAGTGAACTACATGTTAGTCTACTTTGCATCAGCTCACGACTCATGTCGCCCCTGGGCTCTCTTTCAGCCATCGCACGATCAAAGCGACTTCATTTGCACACACTGTGGCCTTTTTCCGACCTTCGTGAGGTCCCTTCACCCACATCATCTTAATGAAGCGGTGATCGATACAGCCTCCCTTACAGAGCTTCTTACATCCCGATATTGGCTATGGTGGCTAACATCACAACTTTTATAAGACAAGAACTGTCTCCATGTATCACCCTGAATGAGCACACATGCTCTCATCAGACCCTTTAGTCTGGATCATACTAACCATCAGTTAGGGGTGATAAGCTATACTAACATCGAGTTCTTCATGTATCTACTTCCATCTCATGGAAGTGAATCTTTAGGTCATACTCAAGAACCTTTGAACTTGCATCATGGCGTAGTTGAACCATCTCTCTCTCTTATATGTAGTTCAACTGGATCTATCCCTTGACAGTACTCTCTCTTTCTCTTAGATCATGTCATCTAGGTAAGGCAATCTACCATAACCCATATTACATCCTGACCTTCCTCGGTCCAGGGGAGACTTACCACAACATCCATAGTGATGAACTCCCATTCCCACTCGGGGACCCTTATCCTCTATATCAACTCAATGGGTTATTGGTGTTCGTCCTTCACCCCCTGACATGCATGGAGACAATCCACATGCCACTCCATACACTTCTTAGGCATCCAAAGTACTACTACCACTTATTATCTTAGTAGTACCACGGTATATAGTGAACTTAAAATCATGATCTCCTATATGTCATGATTCCTTAAGGTTGATTCCTTAGAAACCCTAACACACTCTAGTCATGGGTTTCATTGCCTTCTTTTCCAGAGAAGTGCATCTGAAGTTCTACAACCATTCTTCTATCAAAACAAGCCCTAGGCTATCTAATCAAGCAACCACTAACTCGATCACCATATCTCATTACATCTGAGTGTTAGCCCAACATATCTCCTTTTACAAACTTAGGGCTAACCTAACAACCTCTTCTAGCCTCTAGCTAAACTAGGATGTTGCATCTCAACTAGAGCATCCATTACCACCTCACATCCTTATGTATTAGGTAATGTTGAAGACATACACCTCCATGTATTCCACTTATCATCTCTTCTCATACTTTAGGTCTATCTTCATCAAGAAAACTCAGAGATCATCTTCTTGGTTATCAAACTCAAACTTATATAACTCATAAATTCCATACAACTCATGATAAGAACATCCTTATAAGACGACTACCTTAGTTCTCTTGGTGTTTGTAAACCATCCACACATCGTACACTACACAAGGGTATGTTATTATCATAGTAATGTTTCCACTCACATCATATTTATCCTTGGTTTATGGCATCTGTACTGTCCTATCTCTCACTCCCATAACAAGAGGATATAAGCATTTGGCTGCAGTCCAAATACATAGTTCTTCCCATTCCAAGAGTAGAGATGGTACATCCCACATTGCCAGTACACCTTCAAATCTAGGTTAAAATGTGCATCACATGTCTCTACATCATGAACATCTTGATATCAGTGTTACTTCCATGGAAAACTGGTCTCGAATCCACTTGGTTCATCATACCATCCTTGGTCATCTCCTCTAGGTCTATAGGCACTTTTAGGGTCATCCCTCTTCCCTTATGCATCCAGAGAGTGCCTTCCTCATCTGCCCTTTGGGTCCCATGAGTTCATGAAGGTGATCAATCTCCTAACCCATGGCCCTCAGACAATGATAGTTGTTACCCCCCCCGACCCTATAGTCATGTGCAACTAGGGAATTAGGCAACTCCTACTCCCATCGGTCTTATCCCTACCTGACCCTAGGATAGACTTAGGATTCTAACATAGTACATATCCAACTTGAAACCTTACCCAAGTTTCCATCATCTATCTTGGCATCCGTGGTATGACTTACATCCTTTCATAGGGATCAAGGTGACCTACCTACCTCGGTTAGGCCCCATATTGGTTACCTCCATGGTAACACATCCACATGCACTTAGTGATGGTTATCTATGGGTCTACAGGTTCCTTCTCATACTATGTACTCTTCACTTAGCTTCTCAAGATCCTATGAGACCTCTTTAGGTTACCTCAAACCCAAAAAAAATTATACATGCCCTACAGAAGGGTCCCTCTCCCAGGATGGGAGGAAACTACATCTTGATAGCAACAAAGGTCACAAACGTCTCCGCGTCTAAGGTTTATATCCACATGATCATGCTTAGCCCTAGCGAGCTACTAAGGCAAATAGCTAACAAACAGACCACCTTCGAAACCATACTAGGTCTCCATGGTAGGTCATACTTGTTCTCAATCCTCAATATTGGACCAAGATCATACCTTCCCATGTCACCAACTTATATGCAAGGGGTTCATACACCTTAATCCAAGGGGTTTCCCTTTCCTCTAAACATGAGGGGTGCCATGCTCCCATGCGTAGGAACTCAAACATCTGTGTGGGCATCAGGTGCACCAGGAACTACTACTTCCCCTCTTATAGGTCTAGGAACCCTAGGCTCACCTCTTGTGCAATAGTTGTCCAACTGCATGCTCAACATCCTAACAATGAACCTAGCATGTATGAGGTGCATCATGCGCGTCATATTATCCTTCCACTTGAACAACACCTCATAGTCGAGTCCTCCTCAAGGACAACCAACTAGGTATAAGACCTTACAACTTGGTACTAAGCCTCCTCAGGGTCCAAGGAACTCTTCTTCTTATCCCTAACAGGTAAGCACCTATATCATCTGCACATAGGTACCATAAGCCTCATATTTCTTCTAGGGTTTGGTTCCTCTAAAGGCAATCAAGATACCAAAAGCCTCCAGGGGTCATGCACGAGGCAACCACAACCATTCACTTAGGTCGTAACATACCCAACTTCTCAAGGTTTCTCATATCCCTGAGTCTAAGCTTCCAACCTTCTTATTCAGGTCTTGCTCTCTCTCTCTCTCTCTAGAGCTAATCCTACAAACAACCTTGCCATTGGAGGTTCTCTCTCTAAAAGGGTGGATCAAGCTCACATGCATACACTTACATGGGTGAAACCTACGTTCGCTCGAGAGTATTTATGTCTCTTTATGCTTAGCTCATAATCTATCCAACATGCCCTTCTGGCCTGGGTTTCGACCTACTGCCAGCACTTACTAATGTACTATGGGTGCATACTATTCCATGCTCATATAAGCCCATAGGGTTTCTATAGGTTCTTCACTAACCTCATCAAGGAAGGAGTTATCCTTCACCCTAACATGCATGACCCTTCCTAGGGTTGGGTCGCCAAAGGTACCAAGTCAGCCAACCTCACATGGCTTACACTATCATAGGGATTCAAAACCAGCAACATGTCAACCCACACACAAGGTTGACCATGACTTCCATCTCATCATGCCATCTCTCTCTCTAACCACCACTCAGGGTTAGGGTTAGCATCATCCTTAGAGGATGCACCAGGTCTCTACCTTTAATGGAGGTCTCTTCCTCCAAGACCAACTCTACTTCATCCTTTTGACAAGAAGGTCTAACCTCGAGTCTCTCCTGCGGGCATGACAACACATGTCATGCGACCTAAGCATGCAACTATTCTTTAGTTTATTCTTAAACTATTAAGCTTATGTCCATGACATCTTATTTACATGCTTTTTCATTAATTTGGTGGAGGATTCCTTAACCTTATCATACATACCCTGACCTTAAGAGGGTGAGGAAGAGAGAGAAAAACCCTAAACCTCATAATCTTAACAAAATTAGGGTTGAGAAGGGACAAAATTAGATGAGAGAGTCCTAAAGGTATCTTATTTTGAGTCAGATCCTAAGACATTGGCCAAGCAGTCACACAGATCCATGAGTCCTCATATTCTGACTAGTAGTGCGGAGAAAAATATTGCCAGCCCCCAGACATGATCCTTTTCTAGACACCTCTATCTTTTGGAAAATCCTCTAATAACTCCCTCGAGTTCTACATAGTTTCTAAAATTTAATAATTACTAAAGACTAAATGAGGAACCAATGCTCTGATACCAAATGTAATGACCCCACCTCCTGGTATCCCCCAATTAAGGGAGACCAAGAGGTCAGAGCCGTTATCCCAATTTCCCAGATCAAAGGTTCGATAAATAATCAATAATAATTATTAAATGTTACCATGACTATACTGAAAGCTGGAGTAAAAATAAAACTTTGCATACCTTTTTTTCTTAAAAATCTTGGATATCTAACTTATATCCACCTCTGGACTCTATTCTAACTAATCCTCCTTGCACTTTATTTCTTAATTTCACAATATGCCACTTTACTGTTTGTCTTTTTCAATTTGTACCTAAAACGCCGACAAACAAAATGTCAGTCAGCATAAGTGAATATTCCGGTATGTGGGGGAAACAATAATCAGGCAATTATCTGTAACAACATATTGTAAGCAATTATGGTTTAGCAAGCAAACTTTACACTTTAAACATAACTACTCAATCCTCTATGTTGTCCCTGCAGTGGACTTGGATACTACCTCTCATATGGTAGATCCCAACTGACCCTCATGATCCTACCTAACAGGTACATTAATACCTAGGTAGCCCAATCACTAACTCATGATATGCTAAAGAGTCTCATGGCACTACCCATAGGTAGCCCAATCCCTAACTCTTGATATGCTAAAGAGTCTCATGGCACTACCCATAGGTAGCCCACTCTCTTGATAACCTGATGGTCCTACCTAACATGTAGACCATGTACTAGGTCATCCTTTTCATCATTAGCAAAGCCACAGAGGAGGACCAGGATCTGAGCTAGTTATGTACACATATTAATGGTGATAGTCATAGTTACTTTATAGTTGCATGAAATAAAAGTCATCCAAGCAGTTATTTTTAGGCAACCGACAAAACATTCGGGAATCTCCGTGAAACTAAAGAGATTTAACCATAAGTGTAAACACATACCAGATCAAGAGTAACTTGATGTCCAAGCATTAATATTCAAAACAATCAAATAAACAATCAACAATATCCTGACATTAATTCATAACATCCAAGTGTCATTATTTTATCCAAAACTTTCTCAAGATCGACTTGGATTTTACCTTAGGATTCTAGGCCAACTTTAGAGTTTTATTAGGGTATTATCCTCCATAAATCTTTTATCACTTTTAATACCCTTTTAGTTCACAAACCCTAATTTCCACATCATAGGCACAATTGAATGTCAATTGAATCTAATATGTCTCTTTGACACTAAAACTATCATCTTTATCCTTTTAAGTCATATCAAGATCATTAGGCCCAATTATCATGTTCGGTTTCTTTCGAATTGACAACTCGTATTTCATTATGGTCTAATTCACATATGAACTCTATTTATCACTAATTCCACATTTATCCACTAGAAAACCCTAATTACCAAATTATGGGTATTTATCCACAATTAGGAACTTTTATACTCAAAATATCTTAGAATCATCATATCCCAGTTTTATCATGGATTTGAACAAATAAATCCTTTAAGAGTCATAATAACCAAGATTAGGGTTTCAAGGCACATTAAAGCATATTCGTGTTCATAGAACCTTAAATTAAACAAACTATGCATAAAGATCATCCTTTTAGATCTAATGTGTCGTTTTTTAATCAATAGGTTATTATCAACTTTAAACACTCATATAATCCTTCTCGATACATTAATCATCTTAAATTAGGGTTTCTTAATCATTAATGCACTAAATTTGATAAATTCCATTACTTTTCGAATTAAAAGAGGAATTAGTCTTTGAATATATTTTTAATGGATTCCTTGCATTTGTCTGAGCAAAATTCATATATTGCATGTACCCATCCGAGCTACCAATAATTAGATATGATTTTTGTAAGAATTACTTACTTGGACCAATGGCAGGCTGCCACGTCCTCCTTCTCCATGCATCACGTAGCCGGCCCAAAACATAACCAAATGACAGTTTTACCCTCATTTAAGTGACTGGCTCTTCATACCTGGGAGGGGTATAACCGTCCAATGGCCATAGGTCGTCTTCAAGCTCTAGACAACCATAACGGCCGCCGATTGTAGCCCTTTGCGGGGCTTCCCTCTCTTCCCTAGGCCACGAAACTTGCCGCCAACCACCGCCCTAGGTCCGCCGCCCCCTTGCGCACATGGGGTGCCACTTGGTCACAGCCAGTGTGGCCAATTTCACGCTCATCAGGCCTGCAACTTGCGGCCATTGTTGTGCATGCTTTAGGACATGGCCACGATGGCTAAGCTGCTCCCTGGCATCATGGCGCATCAGGCTTCCATCGCAACCCCTTCTTGGCTCCTTGTTGCTTCATGCTCACATTGCTCCTCGTGGTTAGGGTTTATGGACAAAAACAAGGAAGAAGAAGTGAGAAGGATGCATAGGATCCTCTTGGATTCGGCCAAGGGTTATACCCCTTATATAGGGGAGGGTATCAAAGCCCTTGGATGCCCATCCACGAGATCCAAGCCCCCTTTCCCAAAAAGGAAACCATATTCCTTCATTAGGAATCATTCTTCTCTCTCTTCATTATATTTTTAATAAACCATATTCCTTGGATATTTAGGAATTCGAAAATCGTCTCTCTTATCATCTTCATGCTTGACTTTTAATCCATTGGCCATGCAATTATACTTCCTTATAGAAGAAGGTACCTCTTTTTAATAAAACCAAAAATTCACTAATTATGCATCACATTATCCTCTTATTTTGTATTATTTGCATTTTCTCTTTCTTTTTCTCCATTGGGACTCCTTGGATCCTAAGGAATCCTAATATTTTGAAATTCCTTTTTAAGGATACTTATTATCCTTCTAGATGCGTCTACATTCTTCATTTTTCATTATCTTACTTATTTCTTTATTAAGATGCTTCTTTTCAAGGATTTCTCTTTATCTTTCATTTCCTTTTTCCTCTTTTCATATTTCTTTTATTAGAAATCATATGTAAACAAATTTTACTCAATTGTGGCCATTAATGCCACTTTCTAGATATTTCCAAGTATTTCTCGTAAATACTTTGCTTCATATTCATTATCTTGTATCTTTTTCTAATATTTGGACTTTTCTTCTTTTCTTCTCTTTTTTTATATCCATTATTGGATTAATATAATAATAGGAACCACAAAATTCCTATCAAAAGGGATATTTGCAAAGAAATCCCTTCCTTGAAGCAAAGCATACAACTTTTCCCATTAAGTCCATACTCATAAAAAAATTACATTTCAATTATGAAAACATATGCAAAATTGAGGTTGTAATAGGTAACGTAGAAAATCCAAGCATAAGCTATGAACTCGTCCATCTAGCACCTTTCTTCATCAAATGAGCAAACCCTAAGCATAAGGAGCAAGAAAGGTAGGGTTTTAGAGCTTTAGAGAAAATTCTACCATGCAACAACAAGGTTACGACCTGGAGGAAGGTGTAAAGAAGGAGAAGAGCAAGATAAATGGAGAAGGAAAGAATAAAATAACTTACCTTGGTCGGAATCCCTAGAAGATGACCTTGGAAACCCTAGGTAGGGCTAAATGGAGCTCTGGGAGACCTTCTTCCCCAAAATGAGGTTGTCTTCTACCTTAGAGCACTTGGTTCTGTAGAAAAATAGAGGGGATTCGTTGCTCCAGGTTAAAGGAAAGAGAAATCAAGCATAGTTTCGTACTTGGGCAAGGAAGAGGTAAATATAGACCATGGATAAGGATGGAAGCAAGCATGAGGTGTAAACGTAGCTTCCCCATATTTCTATGGCCTTAAACTATTAAGAATATACAAGCACACACAAGCAGCTCCCCCACCGTCCTTATGGACCTGCTTATATTTCCTTTGTCAAATTTCCTAGCCAATCACATAATTCATTAGTTGATAGCTACTAAAGGTAACCCATCCGTTAAGGGGTAAATCCAAAAATATCGTTAGAGAAAACACCTTCAAACTAAGGATTAAATAGGAGCTCCATGGCTCAAAAAGATCAAGAATTATGATAGAATATCCAAGGAACATAATGCAAGTGATAAATTTCAAATAAAACCTCTCAATTGGGTAAATTGTAGAAAAGTCCATAATGTGCATAAACTTGCTCAAACAGTGTCCAAATTGGACCAAATTTGAAACTTAAGTTTGTCTTATGATTTAAAAGCATATAAAAAGTTTATATTAGGGTTATAAGCATTCAATTATGGTAATTAAACTTATTCAACTCATTAAGCAAGTTTAGAGGCCTTACACTGTGATTGGTGTTATAGTGATTGTATAGTTCTTTTGTCTCTGATATCTAGATTGAACTCGAGGCATGGAATCATCATCCTCTTAAACATTAAATCCATGTTCCTTGAACTATAGGATACAATCTAAGATATGTGTAAGCTCAATATCACATATTGACTCACATCAGCATGACCATGCCTCTCTCAGTCTCTCTTATCAAGTTTCTAGGATATCATACTCCTATAGGAGGGACAAATCCCATCTACATCACTCATAGTCACCTCCATGTGTCATAGTGCTCCTAGGCACCACCTTTATGAAAACCCTTATTCAAGATCATGGTGGATGATATCAAAGTACACCGAATGACATGCGATGAGTGTAGTGATTTCAAGTCTGAGAACCATAATCGCCACCATCACTATAAGAGATGCCCGACTGCCAATCATAGTTTCCATGTGTTACTCTCAAGGTGGGCCTGTATGATACATTGTTTTCTAATAAGTACATATGTACTTGGTTTTATATCACTTATCATGACTAATGAGATTTTGTCATCAACTAACACACACTCTAGTCTTAAATGTTATTGTTGTCCATTAGCCTTCCACAATAACATCTGACTAGGGACACAACAAGAATGCATATACTTTTAACATTCATATGATCTCATCGTTCAGGTCATCAACCCAAAGACATATGTCATTGAGTAATATCATTATTTATACATTTATTATTCTATAACATTATCTCATAACTGAATAAACAAAATAAATTAGAAGATTGCCTTTATTGTTAATCAAATTATTTACAAGATATACTATTACACTCATCATATGATTGGCTATCTGGGCATACATACCAATAGACTCCCTCTTGTACTTGGGGCCAATCACCCATGAAATTAATCCCAAGTGATCTAACATGACCTTCATGCTTCTTCTATGAATGTGCTTTTGTCAAGGGGTCAGCCACATTGCTCTCAGTTGTCACTCTACAAATATTCACATCTCCTTGTTGTACGATTTCTCATATGAGATGGAACTGCCTTTGTATATGCTTGGAATGCTAGTGTGATATAGGTTCCTTATCTTGTTTAATAGCTCCATTGTTTTCACAATATAGCTCAATTACATCGTTGATGCTTGGAACCACCCCAAGTTCGAAGACAAACTTCTTGATCCAAACAACCTCCTTTGTTGCATTGGATGCAGCTATATACACGTCTTCCTTTGTAGAATCCACGACTGTCTCTTACTTGGAACTCTTCTAGCTCACAACTCTGTTGTTGAGGCAAAACAAAAATCCAGTTTGTGATCTGTAATCATCTTTGTCAGTTTGGAAGCTGGCATCGTTATAACCCTTTACTGCCAACTCTTCCTCTCCAAAATAGACAAGGAACTGATCCTTAGTTCTTATCAAGTACTTAAGGATGTTCTTCACGACAGTCTAGTGGCCTTTAGTGGGATCTGACTGATATATGTTCATCATTCTTAAGGCATACAAGACATATGTGAGTACATAATAGTGCGTACATGATAGATCCAATTGTCAAAGCATATGGAATCTTACTCATGCACTCCCTTTGTTCAAAAGAATTGTGACATTGAGCTCTAGAGATGGTAACACCATGAGACGTGGGTAGGTTTCCTCTCTTCAAGTTCTCCATGCTGAACCTCTTCAACACTTTGTCAATGAATGTGCTCTGACTTAGTCCAAGAAGCCTTCTAGATCTATCTCTATTGATCTTGATTCCAAGAATGTAGGATGCTTTGCCTAAGTCTTTCATAGAGAATATATTTTCGAGCCAGTATTTTACCATTTGTAAAGTAGGGATTTCATTCCCCATCAATAGTATGTCATCCACATACAATCATGCTCCCACTAGCCTTCTTGTAAACACACGGTTCACCCTCATTTCAACTAAAGCCAAACTCTTTGACTGTTTCGTCAAATTGAAGATTCCAACTCTGAGATGCTTGCTTCAATCCATAAATTGACCTTTTGTAGCTTATAGACTTTATTTACATTCTTTGTATTGATAAAACCCTAATGTTGTATCATATACACATCCTCAAGAAGATTCTTGTTAAGGAATGTGGTTTTAACATCCATCTGCCAAATCTCATAGTCATGATAAGATGCAATGGCAAGCATGATCATGATGGACTTAACCATGGAAATTGGAGAAAAGGTTTAATCATAGTCAACACCTAAAACTTGTTTGAAACCCTTTGCAACCAATCAACCTTTGTAAGTATGTACATTACCATCCATGTCGATCTTCTTCTTGAAGACTCATTTGCACACTATGGGTTTTACCCCTTCAGGTGGATCCATCAAGGTCCATACCTTGTTGGTGTACATGGATTCCATCTCATATCTCATGTTCTCAAGCCATTTCTCATAATTTGGTCCCTTAACAACTTTTAGGTAGGTAGTTTGCTCATCATCAATGACTGACTCATTGCCTTCTTGATCAATAGATAACCAAATTTGTTAGGCTCAAGTCATGTTCTAATAGATCTATGAGGTTCATGTGTCACATGAGGAATTTGAGATTCTACAATAGTTTGTGACTCTCTATGTTCCTCTTGTACCACTATAGGTTCAATGCTTTCTTTTTAGTGTTGAACCTCTTAGATTTCTACTTTCCTCCCACTAACTCCTTTAGAAATGAATTCCCTTTCCAGAAATGCAACATCCCTGGCAACATACACTTTGTTGTCAATTGGGTTATACAAGTAGTATCCCTTGGTTTCTTTGGGACAACCAACAAAATAACATTTGTCTGATCTAGGGCCAAGCTTTTCAGGAAACAATTTCTTGACCTAGGCTTCACATCCCCAAATCCTCATAGAATAATTTTGGGACGCTTCCCAGTCCATATCTCATATGGTGTCATTTGAACCGATTTAGAAGGTACACAATTAAGTGTCAACGCTACGGTTTCTAGAGCATAACCCCAGAAGGAATTCGAGAGATTGGAAAAACCCATCATTGATCGCACCATATCTAGCAATGTGTGATTCCTTCTTTATAATACACCATTGTGTTGTGGCATTCTAGGTGGAGTCCATTGTGATACAATACCACAGGCTCATAGAAGGTTCTCAAACTCTTGGCTCAAGTGTTCTCCACCTCCATCAGAACAAAGTGCCTTAATACTTTTACCAAGTTGGTTTTGTGCTTCATTCATGAAACCCTTGAAATTTTCAAGAGTTTCTGACTTATGTTTCATCAAGTGAACATAACCATACCTACTGAAGTAATTAGTAAAGGTAATGAAGTACTGATAACCACCTCAAGCATTTGTTCTAAAAGGGATGCATACATAAGTATGTACGAGTCCTAATAGATCACTACCCCTCTCACTATTGCCAGTGAAGGGGATTTTGGTCATATTGCCCAACAAATAAGATTTACATGTCTCTATTGATTTGAAATCAAAAGAGTCTAGATAACCATCTTTATGGAGTCTAGATATGTGTTTCTCATTGATGTGTCCTAGACATAAATGCCAAAGATACTTTTTGTTTGAGTTATCAATTTTTAACCTTTTGATACTTAGGTTATAAACATTTGTCTCAAGATCTAATAAATAAAGACCATAGGACATTGAGACACTACCATAAAAGATCTCATCTTTTGAAATAGAACATTGACTATTCTTTATAGGAAATTCATATCCATCCCTGTCCATACAAGATACAGAAATAATGTTTCTATTTATGGAAGGTTTGAAATAGTAGTTTTTTAACTCTATTACAAGCCTTGTGGGTAGAGATAAACTATAGGTTCTAAATGTAGTGGCAACAACTCTTGCTCCATTTGTAGCACGCAATTCAACCTCGCCCTTTTGTAAAGGCTTACTTCTTTTCAGATCTTGCATGTTTGAGCATATGTGAGATCCACATCTGGTATCTAGTACCCAAAATGAAGAAGTAGACAAGTTTATCTCAATAATGTATATACCTGAAGTGGAGATCTCTATCCCTTCCTTCTTCTTCCTTAGTTCCTCCAACAAGAGAGGGAAATTCCTCTTCTAATGTCCACGATGGTGATAATGGTGACAATTGCCTCCCTTATTCACCCCTCCCTTTTCTTTGAGTGCAGAAGCTTTAGGTTTCAAGATAGCTTTTAGAAATCTTCTCAACTTTTCCTTTGCTCTTTGACTTCCCTTTTTTGTTGATCATCCTCACAGAGTTGGGTTTGTCTTTCTTCATTTGTGCTTCAGTTGTTCTCAACATGCCAAGCAACTTTGACAACGGTTTGTCAAATTTGTTCATGTTGTAGTTCATCACAAGTAGGTTGTATGACTCTGGTAGGGACTGTAGAATACATATGTGGCCAACTCTTGACCCAAAGGAAATCCCAGTCTAGAAAGGTTCTCCACATACCCAATAAGCTTGAGCACATGGGGACCTATTGGATCTCCTTCTGCCATGTTGCACTTAAACAACGCCTTAGAGACATCATATCTCTCTTGTCTTTCTTGATCTTGGTACATAAGATATGTTATCATCTCAATTACATCCATGTTCTCATGTTGTCTCTGCAACTCATAGTTCATTGAGCACAACATCATGCACTTGACATCCACGACATCTTCAGAGTGCTTCTTGTAAGCATCCCTGTCAGCCTTGGGCGCATTGGGAGCAGGTTCATCTAGCTCTGGTGTTTTTAGAACATAGAGCTTGCACTCCTACGTGAGAATGATTCTCAATGTCCTGATCCAGTCATGAAAATTATTCCCATTCAACTTGTCCTTCTCAAGGACCGATCACAAGGAAAATGTATTGTTGTTGCCATTTGATTCTACAAGAGAAAATTTTATAGTTTGTCAAAACAATTTTTGATTTGATTTGGTTAAAATAAGATTTAATGATATTTAATTAGGACTTTAATTAATTACCGCTTCCACTATTTTGTTCAAATTGATAACTCTCATTTATCAATTTGGAAGATTGCATCATACAATCTTCTAGTGAGCCAAGATCCATATTTCATCAAATCACGAGTCGACTTTGGTTGATCACCCACAACCTAATTATTTAGGTAGGCAACATTTTCCAATTACATCATATGCAACTCTTGGATAGATGATGTGCACAACTCTTTTTCACATTCCATGTCTATGCTTCTAGTTACTTAATCTCATTAAGATCGCCTAGTTAAGCTTGATCCAAAGGATAACATGACAAAATATGCACCCTACTTTGGTGGATCTACAATCTATCATCACACTTCCACGAGATGGACGACACATCACTCTTTGGCATAACCTATGCTTAGTCGATCAAGCGTTTCATGTGTGTTGCTTATGGGAAACATCTAAGACTTAATATTTTATTTGAGGAATTATATATATATAATCCATACACATCCAAACACCACATACTTATAATATGTATCATATATATACTATCACAATCCCAAACATGCAATCCACAAACACCAAAGCATTGGTTATGGCCATACTACTGCAATCCTTTGGAGCCACAAAGGATTACTATCCACCTATGGTCATTTGCATCTCATGCAATGTCAACTTGTGAATATCACATGAACCTGCAGTTGATCATCATCAAGTTGAACAACTTCATGGATGCCCCTTGGTGTTGGACCTTCGATTTGCCTCTCCATGGACACTCCTTGGAGTTGGATCTTCAAGTTTCCTCTTCACAGCAAGTCTTCTAAAACTAAATATATTCCTATCTCTATTACATTGTATAAAAGGAGAACCTCAAATTACATTTGAGGGGAGCATAGAGGGAACATAATTAATTACCCTTAGAGATCAAGATGAGGCTCGACATGCAAGAAGAATACTTATACAAAAGGATCCAAGCAGAACCATAAACATCCAAGCACAGGATAACCAAGCACATCATTCACAAAAGGTGTCCTAGGCCATAACCATGCATGCAATTAGAAAAATATTTTTTATGGTGACATATATGATTTTAGAGTTATATATATACATATATACATTTAAGATTTTAGTCCTTTTAATGTGGTCAATTCCCATTAAACAATTTTGACTCCCACACAAACTAGTCAGGGTACACAGGGGCAGCACCCCTGGGCGGGTGTCCTGATGAAATTTTACTTTTGCGCACTAGGAAAAATCATATTTTTCATAGCGACCCCATCTGTCAGGTCAAATACAATAGGTCTACAGAGTATGTGGAATTAGGTTTAGAAATGTACATTAATAGTCTTAATTTCACATCGTATGCAGCTATATAAAACAATATATATAAATTTTGATCAGATCAAATTAAATCAAAATACATGGTAGATCGACGCAACTCTGATACCATTGTTGGGTTTTGCAGAGGCGACATGCATAGTAGAAATAATAAAAAAATTTCACATACCCTACGAGAAGATCTCATCGACAAAAACATATTTAGAAAGAGGGTGCAAGGATATACCTCATATCAAAACAAGTCTGGTGATGTCCCTTCGACTGGTGATATGTGTCACTCTTCACATGCACATACAATCCTCGTCTGTCCTCCGAATGGAGGCAACTCGAATTCTACTTCATCCACGCAGATGGACTGAAACTCTACATCGTACTTTGAAAGCCGGTGAGAAGGAGTAGCCTTCTACTTGATGATGTGCTAGCATTAGTTTCTCTCCTTCTCTCTCACTTAGGGACGATGACGACTAGGGTTCACATACAAGAGCGTGAATATTAGTGTTTTTTAGCGTGTCTGTAAAGCCAACTGTCATGTCCCTTAAAATTAGAGGAAAGGAAGGAGGTTTTCATAAAATCTTTGGGTAAACTAAAGGGATGCAGCTGTGTTTAAAATGATATGCTCATGGACCAGTAAAAATATATTCTAGAATCCATTAATTAACCAATTAATCATATTAATTGATTAAGTAATTCTTGTCACTCGACTCTAGTCAATACGCTCAGGAATAGCCAACCAACTTAACAATTTCTTGGCTTAAACACTTTTACCAATTAAGTTAGATTTATATTTCAATATTATTCCAATAGATTACTTAAACGTTTTAGTAATCAATTTGATTCATAATATTTCCAATCGCGTCCACAATTATACTCCTATTCCAATATATCCCATGTATGTGACCCAGTAGGATCCAAACTAAGTTAGCAGTGATATTCATAATCATATTATGGTTTTACAAGAAATTATTGGTATCTAGCAAGACTTCATTGCTACCCAAGTAATTGGAGAAGTTGGAGAACAACTTAACCTATCTTCTATGATTGGTGTTACAACGATTGTATAGTTCCTTTTTTCTGATATCCAATCACCCATCTTTTGTAATTGGTGTTACAATGATTGGTTCTAGGGTATTGTCTCTTGGATCTCATTGAGTCTTGACTCCTAGGATATCTTGATCAAGGGTGAAACCCTAGCCCCACCATCATTTGAGCACCTATCTTGGTGAACCATCGATCCAAGGAGATCCAAGAGACATAACCATCAACCCTCACACTTCAATGGACCATTATTGGATACCAACACATAAAGAAGACCATCATATATCACCAAACCAAGAGAACCACCAAGTTCTATCACTCAAGGTAGCCCATCCATGAGAGGAAACCCTAAGTTCCACACTGGGTAGAGGTCACCACCAAACCAAGGTGTAACAAGGAGCCCAAGGTACAAATAACTCAAGCATGATAAGAAAACATGTGAGGCACAATAATCATGTGACAAATTTCAAGAAAAAACCTAGATATGGGTAAATTGCATAAAAGCCTTTAAAAGCACAAAAATTGCAGAACTTGCTGAAACAATGTCCAAAATGGACCAAACTTGAAACTTAAGTTTGTCATTGTAATGCCCGGGCCCACTTCCCATGGCTCTATTAGAGTTTTAGGAATGATGACTGACCCCATAGACCACCACTAGCCTTAACTGTATGCTTTTTCCTCACTCCTCACTCACGCGCAAGCCAAGATAAACTTCCTGACTGGTCACCCATCCTAGTACTACTCCAAGATGAGCATGCTTAACTATGTAGTTCTTTAGTGATGGGCTTCCCAAAAAGGAGGTGCACCTTGGTGATATGGATAGTTCAATCATTCATTTTAAGATCATTATATCCGAGGTCTCAAATTCTAGGACGTTACAGTCTCCCCCACTTAGATTCTTGATGTCCCCGTCAAGGCTCAACTATGTGACCTTATAACATTTCCCCATTTCAGTGCAGACCCAACATGGCCTGGACCGCACAGCTCAAAGACTGGCATGTCAGTGGCCCATGTGGGCCCCACCCACTACAGGAGAATTGGCTCTGATACCATTTGTAATGCCTGTGGGCCCACTACCTAAGGCTCTAGTAGAGTTTTAGGAATGACGACTGACCCCATAGACCACCACTAGCCTTAATTGCACACTTTTTCCTCATGTACAAACCAGGATAAACTTCCTGACCGGTCACCCATCCTAGTACTACTCTAAGATGAACACGCTTAACTATGGAGTTCTTTAGTGATGGGCTCCCAAAAAAGGAGGTGCAACTTGGTGATATGGGTAGTCCAATCATTCTTTTTAAAATCATTATATCTGAGGCCTCAAATCCTAGAATGTTACAGTCACATGATATAAAAGAACAAATTATACTTAGTTAAGGTTTTTAACATCTAATTATGATAAGAAAGCATGTTCAACCATAAAGTAAGGTCAGGGGTCTTACACTCTTGGACTACTTCTTGGAGTGAAGGTTGTCAAGGAGCCTATAAGAGGAGTCTTCTCAATCATTGCTCTTCTGTGGCCATCAAATAAGAGGTGAGATCAGTTCTCTTCCATGTCTGTTGAGAAGAGGTGAGGTACAATGCTCTTCTTCATCCGCTAAAGAAGAGGTGAAGTGGATGACCTTCAGGCAGCCCGTCAAAGAAGGTGATTGTTCTCCTTGAAAAGGAGAGTTTGTCTAGCTCCTCAAAAGACACTGATATATTTTATGTATTGTGTATCGATATAGAAAAGGAATAATATACCTAGTTTAGAAATTTTGATTGGAAACAACTAGGTAGTGGACTGAAGTCATTTTACAGAACCACTCTAAATCTGTGTGTTCTTGTGGTTTGCTTGTTTCTCTCTTCTTTTGTGAGATGAGTAATTTTATTTGGTTAAAATTATTTTTAACTCTATTCACCCCCTAGAGTCTTTCAATATATATATATATATATATATATATATATATATATATATATATATATATATATATATATATATATATATATATATATATATATATATATATATATCAGTTGCCAAACAGACAAACAAATCGTTACTAATTAAGCGGAATAAACATAAACAACGGATTAACAAAAATCACTAAAATTTAAAATCATTTTTAAGGAGATCCTTATACAGAAAACTTTTACTGAAAGATCCAAAACTCATACATATCATGATTTACATTGTACAACATTGTTTCACCTCATCTCGAGGACAACATCTAACAGTTACTCTATCAAAACAGATACTGGAGAAACATAAAACATCGAGGCATTCAAGCCAAAATATCATATTATTCATAAAACCAATACGAACCAACTCCAAGGACCCGAGAGTACAGAGACAACACATAGGACTTCTATCTACCAGACTTGACAGACAGTACACTCAACCTGAGCTGTCACTGTTGTCCCTGTTGCCATTGTTCTTTCTCTGTAGTACGGTCTCAATCCCCCTCGTGCACGTCCACCTAAAAAAATGTGGATCCCACGGAGTGAGACAATTGTCCCAGTGAGATATATATATATATATATATATATATATATATAATGTATGTATGTATTTATGTATATAATGTATATATATATATAAGGGATTGTTTTTGTTGCCCACATGGGTATTTTGGTTATGCTTCCCGGTGCTGTAGAAACACGGTGTCACCCATTGTAAATAGGCACCATCACTCCCGTCGCCCACAATCCCAAATTTCTCGATCTCATTCTCTATCTCCGTCTTTCTCCCTCAGTGGCCGCACATATGGAATTCTCAGGCCTACTCCGGCTTGCCTGATCTTGCCTCCATGGGTCATCACCACGTTCCTGTCATCACCACGTTCCTGTCATCACTCACCGTATCCCAACATCTATGAGCGTCACTTTTGCCGCAGGGATGTTGGCTGCTACCCACAACCCACGAAGCTATCGCAGATATCCTTGAAAGTGTGGGGTGAGGAGCTTGACCTTCCTTGTGACAGTGGCAAAGTTCTGTGCACGTTGTTTCAATAGTCTCATGAGATATTCCTCTTCCTCCATGAACCTGAAGAAGTTGTCCTCCAGGGTCCTCTGGACAAGTCACCATTGGCACTCCTTCGTTGATCGAGGATGTTGCTACTGGTCGAATCCCACTGGGAGTTAGGGATGGATGCAGATGTTGCGAAAGAGGTCGTTGTAAATCATGATGTTGGAGTATTCGTTTGTGCTAGGAGGCTCGGTCAACATTGTTGTCATCGGCGCTCGTGACATCCAGGATGTCCGCCGGAGTTGTGATGGCACTCCACTTGCATGATGTAGATATGAGGAACCACAACACCCAAGACCTCCTTTAAGGCACTCACTCTCCACCCTACTCAAGGTTCCTAATGGCAGGCACCTTTCGGGAACAGAGGAGAGGGTGTGAGATAAGGTTGAAGCCCAAGTCGGGCTTCCAGCTCAGAGAAAGGTCCACTCCAGAGTGAGTCTGAAAGAGTTGCAGGCCAGCATGATATCAATGACAATTGCACGAGTTCATTCCTGGTGTCAAAAAGCATCACACATATACATCCTCGGATCATCTTCAACCCAGCACCTCGCATCAGCACCCCGTTCAGACTCTGAGCAAACTAGCTATGCCTCACCACAATGAAATTCGACATAACTGGTTGTACAACCAATCTTTACTACAATGGTAGCATTGTTTGACGTCTTAGAGTGCAAGATCTAGGACCTTAAGTCTTGGCATCGCTCAAGATCGAACTGCCTAACAAGCATCTTCTACATGTTAGTCCTTTCGGTGCACATGCAATTGCAGGTTGCCAGTTAGTTGCTGGATTGTTATGGAGAGATGCATGAGATTTTGCTAGAAGGAAGGAGAAAAATAATTGTCTAGAGAAAGGAAAAAGATAGAGGACCAGGGATAAAAGGGTGTGGGAAAAGGAAGAGAGGGAATGATGAGCTGGCTATATTGGGTGGCATTTGCTTACATCAGTATGTTAGATTGATGTTACAGAGGTCTTCTAGATTTTTATGAAAAAATAGTCGAATTTGTGCCCAGAGTAATAGGTAAAAGCCTTAATTTTTAGTTTGAACCCTCTTACTCTCTTAGTCTTTTATTTCTAGTGATTAGTTCAATGTGGAATGATGTAATTATTGAATTTGTATATTGTATACTGCATATCTCATTATAATTACATCACCATAACATTATAATCTATGTACATAATATTTGACTCAAACATTGATATACATTTAGTTGGCAACTTGTACTTTTTATTATTATGATTAACTGATTCGTTACATTTTATAATCAAGTTTTACTTTTTATGTCACATAGTTACTTTCTATACCAAATAGTTACTTTTGGTACCAAATAGTTACTCTCTATGCCAAATTATTACTTTATTTTATCAAATAATTACTTTTGAACCAAACCTACTACACAAACAACAACTTAGCTAGTTTCACTTTCCTCCACACCATTGCCTCTGTGAATTTGTTAGTCACATCGTAATCTATGCAACCAACTTGTATGAATATGTTTAATCATAGATGTACAATTATTTCATAACTTACATTTAGTGTCAAATAATTACTTTTTATGATTGTATGTCACTATAAGTGTCAAAAAATAATTACTTTTTATGATTGTATGTCACTATTAGTGTCAAATAGTTACTTTTAATAACTTAGTATTACTTTATGTGTAACATAGTTACTTTTCAAATCACATATATCTAAAATATCACATGTTTAATTTATCAATTTCACTAGTCGTCGAGGTTGGAGCTCTGGAACCCACGCTTTGCCTCCTTGTCTTAGTTCTGCAAGCATGTGGCTGGTTCTTGACGTGAGACTGTTGTTTGCCTTTTGGTTCGTCAAAGCATATTGAAGTTCCATATGCAATGTTAAGGGTGTAGCCTGAGCATTACCCGAGTGAACATGTACATATTTGAGTGCTTCTTCCTACTAAAGAATTGCACTGGAGCAGCTCCAAGCGAGAAGGTGAAACTGACAGGTTCCCTTTCTGAAAGACGTAGGGTTCCCTCTCAGTCTACTTCCTCCTCCTGTTCCCTTCCTCTATCTCACTCATCAGTCGTCCCCACAGTTTGATGTTGATCTTTGGCCTACAAGCAAACTGATTCAATTTGTCAGCAACGATCGAACACTCAACACATGTTATAGCCAGCAGAAAATTCTTCTAGTGCATTAACTTCTTTCAAAATGATATGCCATACCAACTCCAGTAGCTCCAGTCTGGGAACACATGATCTGCATGGTGGAGTAATCCCCTCAGTACTGAAACAACAGTAGTGCAACCTTAGGCGGCGGGTAATGGGCTGCCATGATGGCAGTGGCGGAGCCACATATTAGCTTGGGGTGGCACGTGCCCCACCCAATCTTCTATAAATACACATCATATAGCATAAGATGAGCTGTAATCTAAGAGGGGAATACCTTTGGTGCCTTACCTCGAGACCTGGATAAACCATGCAATTGAATGGTGCCCCCCATGACCAGAATTCCTGGCTACGCCACTGTATGATGGTCGGTGTGTCATTGCAGTTAAACATGATGTCCAGGTCAGGGACCTAACCGGGGTACCGCCGGAGGAGCTGTAGGATTCCCTACACCGTGAACACATCGCGTGTCTGGAACAACTTGGAGTGACGCTTGAGGTAGACTGTACCGTCCCAGAACACAAGGCGGAGATTATCGAGTGCACAAAGAGGTGTGTTATTGCCGTGATAAAACATCTTAGATTTCCCCCGTCGTCGTTCTCCAGCGCAAAGAAACGACAAAGAGAGCAGGCTAATACTAATGAAAGGGATAAAATTTATGGATAATGTCATCGGGTTTTCGGTGACAGGTAGTATTGCTGATGTATGTATGGAATTAAGAGAAAGCTTTTCTCTCCCCCTCTCCCATAGTACCCGTGGCGGAGGTCGGACACCCGTGAGAGTGATAAACCAAGAGATGTTTCTCCGTGTGGGTTTCGAACCCGGGTCCCTTCATTGGGAACCAATGAAATTCACCAACCGGGCTATTCCCGTCCCATACCACAAGACAGAGATTATCGAGTGCACGAAGAGGTGTGCTATTGTCGTGATAAAACATCTTAGATTTCCCCCGTCGTCATACTCCAGCGCAAAGAAATGACAAAGAGAGCTGACTAATACTAATGAAAGGGATAAAATTTATGGATAATGCCACTGGGTTTCCATGACGGGTAGTATTGCTGATGTATGTATATATGTATGTATGGGATCAAGAGATAAATATTTTCTCTCCCCCTCTCCCATAATATCTGTGGCGGAGGCCGGACACCTGTGAGGGTGATAAATCAAGAGATGCTTCTCCGTGTGGGTTTCGAACCCGAGTCCCTTCATTGGGAACCAACATAATTCACCAACTGGGCTATTCCCGTCCCAGAACACAAAGCGGAGATTATCGAGTGCACGAAGAGGTGTGCTATTGTCGTGATAAAACATCTTAGATTTCCTCGGTCGTCGTTCTCCAGTGCAAAGAAATGACAAAGAGAGCCTGCTAATACTAATGAAAGGGATAAAATTTATGGATAATGCCACCGAGTTTTCGGGTAGTATTGCTGATGTATGTATATATGTATGTATGGGATTAAGAGATAAAGATTTTCTCTCCCCCTCTCCCATAATACCCATGGCGGAGGCCGGACACCCGGGAGGGTGATAAATCAAGAGATGCTTCTCCGTGTGGGTTTCGAACTCGGGTCCCTTCATTGGGAACCAACGGAATTCGCCAACCGGGCTATTCCCTTGTCGACAGTATGTATGTATGTATGTATGTATATATACACATATATTATAGTAAAATTGAATTTTGTAAATTGAGTAAAATAAGCTTAAGAAGTATGTCACAAATTTATCTAAAGTTAGTTGACTTATGTTAATGCTCTGTTTATTCATACTTATAACATTCCCCATTGCTAACCAATGTCAATATGTAGCTAGTTGTATAATGTTAGATGGATTGATAAAAATGATGAGAAATGGTTGGACTGTCCATGAAATGACCAATAAATAACTTTATAGTATCTTAGTTAACAATATGAACTCAAACCAGACTACAACAATTAGTGGATCACTTATTAACTAATTTCAACCAATGTCAAATAGAAAGCCATGATCTGTATAATCTTAATTATATAACATTCTCAGGTAATCATAAGGCTTGAGTAAATAGGAATTTTGCCATACTCTTAGGAGTATCACAACTATGGGTTAATTTATCTGACAAGAGAATCAAATGGGACATACCTTCCTCTCTTGTTGCTCCCCTCCATCGGGTTTGCCCGCAGTGCCTCGACCCCAAGGAAACATAATGATTAACACATCTTTCTTTCATAGACACCATTTGTGTACAAAAATAGTGACCAAATATAATCATAAGTTTTGTTTCTAACAGTGTACAATTTTCACTTTTCAAAACATTAGACGTGATAAGTCTCTTTGTTGTGTTGTGTAAGTGAGGGGTGGTGGTGATTGTAAGATGCAGATTGTAATGAGCTAAGGAACATTCCACCTTTTCTCTTCAATGATGACTAGATCTAACTAATTTGTGCATAAGGTTGTAGATAAAGTCCAATTTAACAAACTTGTCTTTGATGCAAGCCTAAACAAACTTAGGTCAAACCTTTGGCCCCTGTTTGGTTCCGTCCTGGACCGGGATTGGGCGCTGTCGTTTTGCTCCACGGCGGCCCAATCCGGTCCGGCTTGGGCAAGAAATCTGTTTGGCTAGTGTACCAGTCTGAGCCCCGTTTTGGCCTAACGGAATCCCAATATCAGGTTTAAGTCAATCCCCATCGAGGCAGGATTGGGATTTCCAATCCGGTTTGGCCCGACAACCCTCCCTGATCCCTCGCAACCCCGCAACCCTCCCCTCGCAACCCCGCAACCCTCCCTCTCCCCCTCGCCAGACGACCTCTCGCCAGACGATATCTCGCCCATCTTCTCTCGGCGCATCTTCACTACTGTTTGTCCGTGAGAAGTAAAAGCGAAAGATGCTCGAGGTCGCAGATGGAGTGTTGCTTGAGGTCGCAGATGAAGTGCACCGGTCGACCCGTGGAGAAGCGTGGACCATCATCAATGCTGCCGCCTGCCAACGCCGGTCTACCTGGGCGGCTAGCTCCCTCGAAAGCAAGGTACCCATGCCCTACCCTGCTATTTTGTACTACCTGCTTTGACATTGAATTGTCTTGTCGACGCACAGAAGAAACCCTAGCTCGTCCAAGGCAAGAAGAAACCCTAGTCCGTGTGCCTTCTTATTCCTCTCCTTCTGCTGTGAGGTTGTTCACTTCCACATACGCCTTTTGGAGGAGCTGTTCACAGAAGCTGGTGGTCGTCCTTTGTTGTTGAATTGTGCTCCTTAATCGTGCTCCGGCGGCTCCGGCGGCCCTGCCCAGACCTCCGCTTCCGCACTCTGTCTTCTTTCTCGCCCCCTTCTGCTCAGGTTGGTCACAAATTAGGGTAGACGGTGCTTTATTTGTGAGGTCGATTAGGGCAGAAGTACAAGAATCAGGCATGTGTATCGACTAAGTGGCAAATGAGCCGACAATACCTGGAAACAGTCGTTGTGTATGACACTGATTTATTCTACTTCTTACTACTACTTTTATCTAGAAATGCATCAATTTACCGCTATTATGTGTGTTTGTGTGGTAAGTTATAGTACTAAAGCAAATAAAAGGCACTACCATGCTTGATTTTCTTGATTTTTCCCGGCAAGGTTATTTTGAGGATATCGATATGTGTTAGTAGACCATAGAGTAGTGTTGTCCTACATTTCGTTTTCTGTCATTTGTTTTTCATCCTTTGGTTTCTGGTTTGTGTGCCTTTGTCTTTGTTTTTCCAACATGATTGGGTAGTAATGGTCGATTCATCCTCTGCTGGTTTCTGGTTTCTGTGACTTTGTAATTGTTTTTCTAGCATTATTGGGCGTCGTTAATATGTTGGACATATCTATGAATGTTCTGTTATTTGTTATGTTTTAATGTTCTGTATTTTGCTGTTATGTTTTTTGTGATACTATTATGATATCATAATAGTAGCAGCTATGGATTTCATAAATCTGGAAATTGGATATACAAATTGGATATAGAAATTGGTATATAAATCCTCCAATATATACCATGGTTGAACCTAATTTTTGCCTACATTAGCTCACCATTAGCAGGTACTATGTTTGATTTGGAATGCGGGAGCAGTCATGGTTAGGTTAATAGGGTTTAAAACAACAACAGATTTAAAAGTTGTTTAACTAAATCAGTGTGAGGTCTAGGTTAGGTTAATAGGGGAAATAACAGCAGATTTAAAACTTGTTTATCTAAATCAGTGTGAAACTAAATCAGTGTGAGGTCTAGGTTAGGTTAATAGGGGAAATAACGGCAGATTTAAAACTTGTTTATCTAAATCAGTGTGAAACTAAATCAGTGTGAGGTCTAGGTTAGGTTAATAGGGGAAATAACAGTAGATTTAAAACTTGTTTATCTAAATCAGTGTGAGGTGTAGGTTAGGTTAATAGGGGAAATAACAGCAGATTTAAAACTTGTTTATCTAAATCAGTGTGAAACTAAATCAGTGTGAGGTCTAGGTTAGGTTAATAGGGGAAATAACAGCAGATTTAAAACTTGTTTATCTAAATCAGTGTGAGGTCTAGGTTAGGTTAATAGGGGAAATAACAACAGATTTAAAACTTATTTAACTAAATCAGTGTGAGGTCTAGGTTAGGTTAATAGGGGAAATAACAGCAGATTTAAAACTTGTTTATCTAAATCAGTGTGAGGTCTAGGTTAGGTGAATCCCTGCATCTACACAGTGATGGCTGGACATATCTGTTTGCCATATTTATGAATGTTCTGTTATTTGTAAAGTTTTAATGTTCTGTATTTTGATGTTATGTTTTTTGTGATACTATTATGATATCATAATAGTAGCAGCTATGGATTTCATAAATCTGGAAATTGGATATAGAAATTGGTATTCTGGGAAAGATCATTCATTGATTTCAGCTATGGATTTCAGCTTTCATTGGTTTTACTTTCCTCTCTATGTTGTATTTAGAGTAACCATTATTAATCCTCCAATATATACCATGGTTGAACCTAATTTTTGCCTACATTAGCTCACCATTAGCAGGTACTATGTTTGATTTGGAATGCGGGAGCAGTCATGGTTAGGTTAATAGGGTTTAAAACAACAACAGATTTAAAACTTGTTTAACTAAATCAGTGTGAGGTCTAGGTTAGGTTAATAGGGGAAATAACAGTAGATTTAAAACTTGTTTATCTAAATCAGTGTGAGGTCTAGGTTAGGTGAATCCCTGCATCTACACACTAATTCCTGGACATATCTGTTTGCCATATTTATGAATGTTCTGTTATTTGTTCTGTTTTAATGTTCTGTATTTTGATGTTATGTTTTTTGTGATACTATTATGATATCATAATAGTAGCAGCTATGGATTTCATAAATCTGGAAATTGGATATAGAAATTGGTATTCTGGGAAAGATCATTCATTGATTTCAGCTATGGATTTCAGCTTTCATTGGTTTTACTTTCCTCTCTATGTTGTATTTAGAGTAACTATTATTAATCCTCCAATATATACCATGGTTGAACCTAATTTTTGCCTTCATTAGCTCACCATTAGCAGGTACTATGTTTGATTTGGAATGCGGGAGCAGTCATGGTTAGGTTAATAGGGTTTAAAACAACAGCAGATTTAAAACTTTTTTAACTAAATCAGTGTGAGGTCTAGGTTAGGTTAATAGGGGAAATAACAACAGATTTAAAACTTGTTTATCTAAATCAGTGTGAGGTCTAGGTTAGGTGAATCTCTGCATCTACACACTGATGCCTGGACATATCTGTTTGCCATATTTATGAATGTTCTGTTATTTGTTCTTTTTTAATGTTCTGTATTTTGATGTTATGTTTTTGTGATACTATTATGATATCATAATAGTAGCAGCTATGGATTTCATAAATCTGGAAATTGGATATACAAATTGGTATTCTGGGAAAGATCATTCATTGATTTCAGCTATGGATTTCAGCTTTCATTGGTTTTACTTTCCTCTCTATGTTGTATTTAGAGTAACCATTATTAATCCTCCAATATATACCATGGTTGAACCTAATTTTTGCCTACATTAGCTCACCATTAGCAGGTACTATGTTTGATTTGGAATGCGGGAGCAGTCATGGTTAGGTTAATAGGGTTTAAAACAACAACAGATTTAAAACTTGTTTAACTAAATCAGTGTGAGGTCTAGGTTAGGTTAATAGGGGAAATAACAGCAGATTTAAAACTTGTTTATCTAAATCAGTGTGAGGTCTAGGTTAGGTGAATCCCTGCATCTACACACTGATGCCTGGACATATCTGTTTGCCATATTTATGAATGTTCTGTTATTTGTTCTGTTTTAATGTTCTGTATTTTGATGTTATGTTTTTTGTGATACTATTATGATATCATAATAGTAGCAGCTATGGATTTCATAAATCTGGAAATTGGATATACAAATTGGTATTCTGGGAAAGATCATTCATTGATTTTAGCTATGGATTTCAGCTTTCATTGGTTTTACTTTCCTCTCTATGTTGTATTTAGAGTAACCATTATTAATCCTCCAATATATACCATGGTTGAACCTAATTTTTGCCTTCATTAGCTCACCATTAGCAGGTACTATGTTTGATTTGGAATGCGGGAGCAGTCATGGTTAGGTTAATAGGGTTTAAAACAACAGCAGATTTAAAACTTTTTTAACTAAATCAGTGTGAGGTCTAGGTTAGGTTAATAGGGGAAATAACAGTAGATTTAAAACTTGTTTATCTAAATCAGTGTGAGGTCTAGGTTAGGTGAATCCCTGCATCTACACACTGATGCCTGGACATATCTATTTGCCATATTTATGAATGTTCTGTTATTTGTTCTTTTTTAATGTTCTGTATTTTGATGTTATGTTTTTTGTGATACTATTATGATATCATAATAGTAGCAGCTATGGATTTCATAAATCTGGAAATTGGATATACAAATTGGTATTCTGGGAAAGATCATTCATTGATTTCAGCTATGGATTTCAGCTTTCATTGGTTTTACTTTCCTCTCTATGTTGTATTTAGAGTAACCATTATTAATCCTCCAATATATACCATGGTTGAACCTAATTTTTGCCTACATTAGCTCACCATTAGCAGGTACTATGTTTGATTTGGAATGCGGGAGCAGTCATGGTTAGGTTAATAGGGTTTAAAACAACAGCAGATTTAAAACTTGTTTAACTAAATCAGTGTGAGGTCTAGGTTAGGTTAATAGGGGAAATAACAGCAGATTTAAAACTTGTTTATCTAAATCAGTGTGAGGTCTAGGTTAGGTGAATCCCTGCATCTACACACTGATGCCTGGACATATCTGTTTGCCATATTTATGAATGTTCTGTTATTTGTTCTGTTTTAATGTTCTGTATTTTGATGTTATGTTTTTTGTGATACTATTATGATATCATAATAGTAGCAGCTATGGATTTCATAAATCTGGAAATTGGATATACAAATTGGTATTCTGGGAAAGATCATTCATTGATTTCAGCTATGGATTTCAGCTTTCATTGGTTTTACTTTCCTCTCTATGTTGTATTTAGAGTAACCATTATTAATCCTCCAATATATACCATGGTTGAACCTAATTTTTGCCTACATTAGCTCACCATTAGCGGGTACTATGTTTGATTTGGAATGCGGGAGCAGTCATGGTTAGGTTAATAGGGTTTAAAACAACAGCAGATTTAAAACTTTTTTAACTAAATCAGTGTGAGGTCTAGGTTAGGTTAATAGGGGAAATAACAACAGATTTAAAACTTGTTTATCTAAATCAGTGTGAGGTCTAGGTTAGGTGAATCCCTGCATCTACACACTGATGCCTGGACATATCTATTTGCCATATTTATGAATGTTCTGTTATTTGTTCTGTTTTAATGTTCTGTATTTTGATGTTATGTTTTTTGTGATACTATTATGATATCATAATAGTAGCAGCTATGGATTTCATAAATCTGGAAATTGGATATACAAATTGGTATTCTGGGAAAGATCATTCATTGATTTCAGCTATGGATTTCAGCTTTCATTGGTTTTACTTTCCTCTCTATGTTGTATTTAGAGTAACCATTATTAATCCTCCAATATATACCATGGTTGAACCTAATTTTTGCCTACATTAGCTCACCATTAGCGGGTACTATGTTTGATTTGGAATGCGGGAGCAGTCATGGTTAGGTTAATAGGGTTTAAAACAACAGCAGATTTAAAACTTTTTTAACTAAATAAGTGTGAGGTCTAGGTTAGGTTAATAGGGGAAATAACAGCAGATTTAAAACTTGTTTATCTAAATCAGTGTGAGGTCTAGGTTAGGTGAATCCCTGCATCTACACACTGATGCCTGGACATATCTGTTTGCCATATTTATGAATGTTCTGTTATTTGTTCTGTGTTAATGTTCTGTATTTTGATGTTATGTTTTTTGTGATACTATTATGATATCATAATAGTAGCAGCTATGGATTTCATAAATCTGGAAATTGGATATACAAATTGGTATTCTGGGAAAGATCATTCATTGATTTCAGCTATGGATTTCAGCTTTCATTGGTTTTACTTTCCTCTCTATGTTGTATTTAGAGTAACTATTATTAATCCTCCAATATATACCATGGTTGAACCTAATTTTTGCTTACATTAGCTCACCATTAGCAGGTACTTGTTTAACTAAAACTTGGGGCCAATAATAATTTGTAACTTGCCTATATGCTCGTTGGTGTTTCATTATTTGTTTTTCGGTGTTAATCAATGCAGCTTGTGTATCTGCTGATTGAATCAGTAATGAAGGAACTCACATAAATGGTTTCTGTTGTGACTGAATTTAATTAAACATTTACACTGATTATGTCATCAAATATTGCAGCAACTACACAAGTATGCCTCCCGTCGACCCTAACAACCGTATGGTATGGACAAGAGAGTATGATGTCGCTGTGGTGACAGCATTGCGTAGACAATATGACCTAGGTAGGCGTATTGATGGTAATTTTACTAGGGACTCTTGGAGGGAAATAACTTCTGATGTCAATAATAGGGTTGCCGTCGTGTTTAAGTTAGACCAAATAAGATGTCGCTGGAAGAACCTTAAAAGGGACTACGTCCATTTGAAGGGTTTGACCAACAAGAGTGGCGTTGGATGGGATGAAGAAAGGCACAAGCCCATTGTACCGGACACCCCTGAGTGGAAAGAGGCCATTGCGGTACGCACACTATACATAACTTTTATCCTAACAAATTGTAACTGTACATGTAAACATGATTATCGCCAACCACATTTTTTTTAAAGCGTAGGCAGACAGGGACCTGACTAGGTTGCTAAGGCGCCCGTTTCCCCACTACTACGACATAGAGCTAATGGCGGGGAGGAACATTGCTAGAGGACACCATGCAATGTCTTCGGCGGACACTCAGATTCCTGCAGATGTTGCGTCTGAGGATGATGTAAGTATCGACCTAGGCGCGTCTGATACACCCATGTACACACACTCGGCAACAGACGAGCGTAGCGTACCCGCAACTACCGGGCAAAGTGAGGGTGAAAGCGCGTGGCCTGTGCGAATGGATAACCCGTCAGTTGGGGGCAGAAGTCCTTCTACCCATACGCGCAGGAGACGCCAATCAACGCCGCAAGAGCGATGTAGTCTTTCCAATGAAGTTCTCGCTGAGTTCACACAGGTTTACACAAAGGTTCACGAGTTAGGGACATCCATGATGACCAAATCCTATGAAAAGGAAGAGTTGTCAAACATTTTACAACATTTTAATGCCAATTTCCCCGATGCCCCCACCTCCGTTTTTACTACACTTGTGAACGCCATCAAGGACTCTACCAACCGCAACATCTACCTTGGCCTCCAAAACACCCCTGCAAAGATAACCTTGTGGTTAAATGACCTTTGTCAAAGGTCACAATTCGGTTTTGCCACATCTGTACCTCCAATGCCTTCATATTATTTCCCGTCTCCGCAACCATTCCCTTCACATTCACCCAACTTCAGCAGCACGTCGTCTCAGCCACCATTTATGTCGTCTTCCTCTTCACCCAACTTCCCAGGCACATCGTCTCAGCCACCATTTATCCCGCCACCCAACTTCCCAGGCGTGCCACCAATGTGGTTTCCTTCATCCAGTGATGCTGGCCCATCGGGAACATAATTGCAGGGGTTATTTTGTATGCATTTGAAGTTAATTATTTTCCGTCCAAACATTTATTTTTCATTGACTGTTGTAATAATTTACTTTCCGCACACACATTACATATCCGTACAATTTCATTTGATTGAGTGTTGTAATAATTTATTTTTCGCACGTTAATTGGATTGTCTTATGTTGTAGCAATTATTATGTAGTTGTTTGCATTGTACATGTAGGCATCATGTCTGGCAATGACCAACCGCAAACAGAAGACATACTCAACAACCTTTTATTAGATTCCCTGTTGTGGCCAGTGATTCACGTTGGTGATTTAATTGCCGACTCTATTGCATACTCAATCATGGACGCAGTAGACGTTGATGCCTCCACACCACCTTGTATCCCTAGGTCAGTTAGCATCAAGAGTGGCCACATAAAGGTCTTAGAAATATTGACCGGTCACGAACAAAGGGCTTATGACCTATACCGGATGCGTCCACAAACTATAATGACCTTTGTCGACAAGCTTGAGAGTCGTGGCTTGTTGCGAGGTACTAGAGGCGTCAACTCAGTTGAGGCCGTATGCTATTTCCTGCAGATGGTTGGCCATGGACACACAAATCGTGCTTTGGCGGAGGACTACATTCACTCCGGTGAGACCATTAGCAGAAAGTTCAACGAAGTGTTGGACGCTGTTTGTGCGTTGACCCATGACTACATTATCATGCAAACCGCAACTACATGCACAGCAACACATACTTGCATTTTACATAACGCAAGGTTCTACCCATACTTCAAGGTAATAGTTAACCCCCTAATAAATTTAATTTATTTTCAAACATTGTGTATGTTTACAACATTATTTTGGTGTATAGAATGCCATAGGGGCTATTGACGGAACACACATCCCTGTCTTGGTCAGCAGAGACAAACAAAATCGATACCGTGACAGAAAAGGGAATGTCTCTCTCAATGTCATGGCTGTAGTAGACTTCTCCATGGAGTTTACATATGTCCTCACTGGGTGGGAGGGGTCGGCTGCCGACCAAAGGGTCCTGCAATCGGCAAGGAACCATAGCGGGTTTACAGTTCCGCCGGGGAAGTTTTACCTGGTAGATGCAGGGTATGCCAACACTCGTGAATTTGTTGCACCCTATCGCAACACAGCATACCATATTGCTGAGTACCGAGGAAATAGACATGCCTACACCAACAAGAAAGAGATGTTCAACCACAGACATGCTCAACTACGTAATATTGTAGAAAGAGCATTTGGGGTGCTGAAGAGACGGTTTGCATACCTTAAGAAGGGGCCGACATATCCTATTCATTCGCAGTGTCGCATCGTACTTGCTTGTTGTATCCTACACAATTACATCCGACGGCAAAATGACGGCGACACCATAATGGATGAACTCCCAGATGAGAATTCATCGTCTGCCATTCCCCCAGGCGTCGTTCCCCCGAGTTCAGGTCAAGGTTCAACTCAGTCCGATTCAAGGGAGGGCGAAGTGTTACGTGAATCCATTGCTAATCTCATTTGGGAAACTCGTTAGTAGAGTATCTGTAATAGATTGATTCCCGAATTGTTTATTTTGAACCTGATCAGAATCAACACATTGTGTCAATATAGGTTGTCTTCAAATGGAGAACGGAATGCCTCATTGTCAATGCGGCCTTCAATCCACTGTACGCGTTTATATGGATGCCAAGGATGCACAAAATGGACGTTTTGAAGACAAGAACCCACACATGCCATATTTTACGTGCGGTAGTCTTCAAAATCAAAATAGATGTCATATGAGGTTGCCCGCGCAACGGGTTGTACCCACAATTGCCACACTAACCGCCGTTAGGGCTGCAATGCTTTCACAACTTGCATATGTACGCAGTGAACGTCAACTATGGTCTTCCCACTGTGCCTTTGTCTGTTCCAGCAGAGCAGACACTGATAGGCTACAAGTAGAAATTACCGATCTTCGATCGCGGTCCCAATATCTTCGCCAACGTCTTCACATAACTAGCGACGACAACACTTCCAATGAGGACGGTTACAATACATCATAGATGTATAACATCATTGATGTCTGTCCAACATTCATAACATAAGTTTATCTGTAATAGATTTAACAATTATTATGAGGTCTGTCTTGTATGTTATTGTTTTGATTTTCAATCTAACTCCATTGCCATAAATCGTTTGACTAATTCAAATGCATGGTGTAGATGTCTATTAATACAACTGAAGTTGTGCGGTGTGACTGTGGGTTAGAGGTAGGCTTGCGACTTAACACTGACGATGCAGGGTTGTATGACTTTGGAATTCTCAGTGAAAGACCAGGTGAAATGTATTACATATGTCCTTCTCGCGAGGTGCGCTTGTACACACATATTATGTAGCCACTGTGTACGTTACACATTCATTGTCATTTACGTAAACTTCATAATATTTTTTAGGGAAAAGATCGATGCAGTTACTTTCGCTGGGCAATCAATCTCAGTCCTACAATTGATTCTCTGAAAGCAGAGATTGCGTTACTCACGCTCGAGTGCAAGTCATTGTGGGGTCAGACAATGAACTTGAAAGATTTTGTTGAAATTCATCACAACCACCATGATGTTTACACCAACAAAAAGTATGAGCATGAGTATCTAGAACGCTACGTAGAAGAACTGGAGGACCAATGTAGGCTTCTGTTGGACACTCCTTCACCCCCGACGACGCCGTAACGTCGAATGACGGCCATACCTTTCATTCGCGTCATCGGTTTTCCATTTTAGTGTTGTTGTTTGGAAGTTCATGTGTTAAGTGTTGTTGATTGTTTTTTAAAAAAGGATATGCCATGCTCTGTTGTTTGGAACTTACATATTAACTAATATGCTTAGTCATTCGACGCCTCCTCATTTTGTGTGTTGTTCGGAGCATGATATGATGGACTGTATACGAAGGTGTGTTGATGGAGTGTATACGACAGAGGCTTGGATGGAGGCAAAATCATAAAATGATAATAAACCTAATACATGATAGTAGTGAACTTAGGTGAACATAAGAGTTATTATTGTTCTTCTTGTTATTTTTGTTCTTCTTATCTTATTTTTAATTTTGTTCTTCTTATCTTCTTGTTATTTTTCTTCTTCTGTTCTTCTTCTTATCTTCTTGTTGTTGTTGTTCTTCTTGTTTATTACAGGCAACATGGGATCTCGTTTCCCTGTAAAGGAGTATGATCTCTCAAACAGGGAGTTCATGAGACGCGTCCCCCTTCCCGTTACCTGGAGGTGCGAGCCATTCAAGATAACTCCTGGCTATGCAATGGTGGAGGTAGGCAGAATCAGTTTTGATGTACAGATCAGGTGGTCTACACCTGAAGAAAGTATATGGAACAAAAAAAGTAAATATTTAATCATGGATGAAGGTTGGACGGAAATGTTGGACAGCCTCAAAGCCACACCAGACTGGACCGTGACCCTACAACCCAAACCCAAGGATGACAGTCGTCCTACATGCTTTTTGTTGTGGATTTATTTTGAAGGTGACAACTCTGATTTGCTAATGTTTATTTTCCCGAGACCAGATGGTTACATATCATCTACTTCGGACTCGGCGGATGCCTTGTTTGTCAGAGATTGCCACCAAGCACCAATCTTGATCTCGTCTACGGATAATGAAACTGATGTTCAATCAGTTGGATCAAACAATCCTTAGTTTTTTGTTTTCTTTATTATCTTTATGTTGTTTATATACATTACAGGCTTGTTATGGGTGCCTGCCCACTAAGACAATTTATATTTAGCTGAATATGTTTTACTTTAAAAATGATGTTCATGTTTGGCTATTTTTGGAACGTGTTTTTTGGTCTGACGGGGTATTAAACATAGCATGTTAGGCATATTCAACCTCAAAGAAACAATCAAAACACCCACATAAACACCCCACAAAAGGGTAACACGCCTGACTCACATTTCAACAACAAAATGAGAGTTTAAAAACTTCTGTTTAAACGGCGTCACAAGGTCACATTTCTAACAACAGTTCTGCGAGAATAGGACAGATTCAGCTAATCCTGCCTACAGTTGCCAAACAGAATCAGACTAAACTCAGCGTGCACAGCCAAACAGAATCAGTTGAAACGAGTCTGAAACGAGTCCAGCCCCCCAGAATGAGACTGGTTTGCCAAACAGAATCAGACTGGTTTGCCAAACAGAATCAGACTCCAGCAGGCCTAAACCCTTCCAAGCCAGGCAGGCTTGCATAAAGCCAGTCCCGAACCAAACAGGGGCTTGGGATTTGGAATATTTGCTGACCGACCATGCTGGCATGGGAGACCACATGACTAGACACCTCATGTCTCCACTGTTGGAAATGAACTTCGTAGTCTGCTCCATAGGGTTGGAGATCCGTGCTTTCTCAAAAGTTCAAAATCATATCGGGTTCCATGTCCATGGATTATTTGTTGTTATCATAACAGTAACCAGAAATAAGTGAATTATTTAACATGTATTCATGTATGACGTATACAATTCTTTATCAAGAACCAAAAAATGATTCTGCGTTCATTTCAAGACGAAAAAAAAGGATTTTCATTCCCTATCGAACATTCGACCTCGTATCTTTTTCAAAGCTTCTGATCTCACAAAGTCATAGGGAGTATTTTTCCAGCGAATCTAATGAAATTCGGAAAACCAATTATGCTCATTCACCCTCATAAACAGCCCACGATTTGCTTTTTTTTTTTTTAGCCACATCCCGGTATATACCCCACTTATAAATAAAGTTTCTTTTAACCCGGAAAAGGACATTCCGGGACATAAAGCAAAACAAACAAATTCTGCCAGAGTCCCCACTCTCCTGAATCTCTTTCTCTCTCTATCTATCTCTCTCCCACCGTTCCGTCCCTTCCTTTGCCTCGACGACAGCTCGCTCGCTTGCCACCCGCGCCAAATCCTACCGTCCCACCACCGCAACCCGCCTCGCCGCCCAGTCGCCGACCTCCGTATCCGCAGTCGACCATCTTCCTCCGCCATCGCCACACACCTCGCTGGCTAGAGCTCCTCCGCGCTTTCCGCTGCACATCACAGCCTCCTCCTCGGCCATTTTTTTTTTCCTTCCTCGTGAACAGGACCGCGAGCAGGGAGAAGGACGAAAGAAATAGGGGACGACCCAGAAGTAGAGATTGATACGATTTTTAATAAAAAGGGGAGACAACGGCTCCGTAGCTCCAACTCCTCCCCCCACGTGCTTCCAGGCTCGCGCGCCCTTACATAAAGGGAACAAGAGGAGCTTGCTCCCTTCCCTCCCCTCCGCCTTCCCACCTACGCGTCCGCCCGATTCGATCCGCCACCGGTGCTTCGTCTCCGCTTGCTTCCGGGATCGCTAGCTTATCACTGCCACTGAAGGGAAGGAAGGAATTGGCCGAATTGGGTCGATTACGAGAGGAGAAAAAGATGGACAAGTACGAGGTGGTGAGAGATATCGGGTCGGGGAACTTCGGGGTGGCGAGGCTGATGAGGAATAAAGAGACCAAGGAACTCGTCGCCATGAAGTTCATCGAAAGAGGGCGAAGAGTACGGCCCTGGCTACCCGAAATTCTCTCAGATCGCTGCTTCTTCTCCGTTTTTGACATCGCCATGTAATAAACTGTTTGGGGGTGTGATTTGGGCTCGTTTTCTTTGGAATTTCAGGTGGACGAGAATGTGGCCAGGGAGATCATCAACCACCGTTCGCTGGTACACCCAAACATCATCCGGTTCAAGGAGGTGATGCGCCGTACCCAAAGCTTCGATGTTTTGTGCGGTTTCTTTTCCGCAAAAAACAGGAGGAATGTTGAAACTGTCGTGTATGTCCGCAGGTCGTTCTGACGCCGACCCACCTCGGGATCGTGATGGAATATGCCGCCGGCGGGGAGCTGTTCGAGCGCATCTGCAACGCCGGCCGGTTCAGCGAGGACGAGGCATGAATGCAAAACACTACTTGTTGCCACTTCGCCTTTATTTAAGAGCGCTAGCTGTTCACTGATCGGCCTGCGGTTCTTCTCTTTTCTTTTTATACTGCTACCAGGCCAGGTACTTCTTCCAGCAGCTCATCTCCGGCGTCAACTATTGCCACTCCATGGTAATACTCCCAATCAAAACTGAAAAACCTCTCCCTTTCTCCCTCTACTTTAAATATTATGTATAGCTCCAATGATGTTGCGAACTTTCTCTAGCAAATATGCCACCGTGACTTGAAGCTCGAGAACACCCTGCTCGACGGGAGCCCCGCCCCGCGCCTCAAGATCTGTGACTTCGGCTACTCCAAGGTCTAGAGACGTCCTCTTAACTACCGTTTATCTTTCTTTCCCCCCTTCTTATGTGCCATGCCACTCACCCATTTTTTAATCGCAGTCCTCAGTGCTTCACTCGAGGCCGAAATCGACAGTCGGCACGCCTGCTTACATCGCGCCGGAGGTACTCTCCCGCCGTGAATACGACGGCAAGGTACTGATACCAAATCCATTATTAATCGCCTTTTTTCTCCTTTCGTTCACTGGTTGCTGTTTGACACGACAGCTCTATGATGCATCCAAGATATGATATTTTTTCAGTAGGATATAAGTGATCTTAGTGGTTTCTATCTCAGATCTTTTTTTATGGACATAATCTAGGCCATGACATAAAAATATCAGGAGGATTGGTATGATGATTGGGTAAGTGATAACAGTGTTCGGTGAGTCATTTAGGTTGAATCACCTGGCTGGCGTTGCGGTCAGATCAAAGTCATTATGCTTATGAGTTCTAAGCGGTATACCTAATGTAACGTAAGAAGCTTACAGCATAACGACTGAAAAAGATAAACTATCCTGGATCAGTCAACTGGGACTGAATCTTCTAGCATTACTAAATGATATACGAGTCCAGCCAATACAGTTTCCTGGCGATGTTTTTAATTATTTTGATAACGAAACGCGGGAGTGGGGAGAGCACAACATGTGGATCGGACTTAGATAGCCTGGCCAGTGGAGCCGACACTGGGAAGTGGGGGACGACGACCTTTGGTATCATGTGGTCATGTGGAAAGGACTTTATTGCTCCCATACGAACAGGGCTTTTCTTGTTCTCTTTAGATCTGTATAGCATACTGGTTACTCGGCAGCTGATCGTTGGATGGGAACTGGAGTTATGTAAAGCCGATATCATGTGGTCATGTGGAAAGGACTTTATTGCTCCCATACGAACAGGGCTTTTCTTGTTTTCTTTAGATCTGTATAGCGTACTGGTTACTCGGCAGCTGATCGTTGGATGGGAACTGGAGTTATGTAAAGCGGATATCATGTGTACGACTTGGTTTAAAACATTGGTGGTGGTGGTTTGAAGGTTCGAATATTCCCTTACAAGTTGTAAACCTTTCTTCAGTCTTCACTCTTTTAATTTATTTATCTGTAAGAAAGGTAAAAGATCAACTGTGGACTTGCAGTCACCAAAGTTTAGCGTTTTGAATGATAACTATTGATAGTTAGCTTGCATGTTGCAATAAGAGTGTTACTCTCCATTCTTCTAAAATTGTACCACTATGAATATTTGCTCCATGTTAGTGTGGATGTACTTCTAGTCTTCTACAGGTTAGTCCAGGGAGAAATAGAAAGTGTTTGTATGTCAGGGTCAGATATGTAGAGAATGGCTTATACGTTTTCCATCTAGAAGTTTGCAAACATATAGAAAAGGCTTTTGGATTTATTAAAAGTCATATGCCATTGAGGAATATTTGACAGTTTTTGCAACAACCGTCCAGCAACAATAACATGATGCAGGAAACAAAATAACATCATAATATTTCAGAAGGGTATATAGTCACAGTTACAATTTTTACCACAACTCATAACTACCAGAAACAGTTCTTTATCTTCCAACACAATGACTTGATGATAAGTTGTAAATTATAAAATAGATAATTTAAGTGTGGTATCAGAATAATTTTTTCACAGCTATGACATTAATGAAAAACCACTTGCAAATTCTACAGCTAAAGAAGTCTAGATCTGACAACAGCAAAACACGGAACTATCCCTTAGATAGCTATGTGGACAGTTGTAGCTGACTGGCTCATCTCACTGGCAAATCCGTCGATAACATGTGAAAGACAAGAATATCTTAGGTTAATAATTAACACTTACGATTGAAATTGAAGTTCAAGGTTGTAAGCCTCAAACCTTATCCCTTGAACAATGCCTTTGGTTTTCACCTGTAAACCATTCATTTAATTACTGAAAACTAGTATGCTTAATTTAAAGAGCGTGATTAAGTTCTTAGTTACGAATACATATCTGATGAAGAAACATACGACTAATGCTGCCTCTTTTCCCCTTTCAAAATTTTTGACAACTTAAACTGTTTTTTTTTTGTTGGGTTCTTGCATACACCCAAGCTGTCTACTTTATCTCCACATCTTCCACCAAATCAGCCATCTAACCATTTGTAGGTCAATGTCAAGGAGACCCACTAAGATGCATATATTGAAGGAGGATTGTGGCTACGATAAAACCAAGGTATATACTTAATACCATAGTTACAAATTTGGTATTCAGGATACATTCAGCCAAGCTGAAAAATGTAGAATTTGGGAATTATAGGGGAAAATCGGGTAATAAGGGTCAGCCTACACTAAAAGTATGGCCAACTGTTAACTGTTTGGGAAAAAGTCGGATATATATAGACACCAATACACACAAATGTATAAGTTAGGCAACAGAATTTAGAGATGGGAAACAAATCAAGGTGCTAAAAGTGAAAGGTTTTAAGTGTAGACCAAATTGATGACATATGAAGTTGATCAGAAATGTAGAATTCGGAAATTATACGGGAAAATCGGACAATAAGGGTCAACATACACTAAAAGTATGGGCGACTGTTATCTGTTTGGGAAAAAGTCGGGATACATATAGACACAAATACATGCAAATGCATTAGTTAGGCAACATAATTTGGAGATGCAAAACAAATCAAGGTGCTAAAAATGAAAAGTTTCAAGTACAGATCAAATTGATGACATAAATCTAAATTGCAAATGAAGTTGTACTCATTGGAAACTGCTACATAATTCTATGACAAGATGCACAACTAATGAACTGATCGTAGTTGCAACTGCATTTTGCAAACAAGAAAACGAACAAATTAGAAATAAGACAGAAGGGTTATAGTCATTTTTTTACAACACTGCTGTAGATTGGCGGCAACCTTCATCACCCTTATTGAGCTTGAAGGTTGTGGATTGTGTCAATGTTGCATTTCCACTTGCAGCAGCCTCTTTGAGCTGCAATAAATAAATAATAGATCAGTTAAGTAGGGGAATGAGAATAAGCAATAAGCAGGTGAAGTGAGACGGTGCAGAAGATGAAGTAGAACAGGAAAGAGAAGTCAGTACTCGTAGTAGGGCAGTGAAGTTAGGACATTGGAGGAAGGGGAAGAAGTGGAAGACTGGGATGAAGAGAAGTCGGGTAGTGGAGGAGGAAGAAGTTGATGGAATGGGAGGAACTAGAGAAGTTGGAAAAGGGGACAGTGTACTGCTGGAGGAGGAAGGGGATGAGGGGACTGTTGAGGAGCAACTGGGTGAAGATTGAAGTTTGGACAGAGGAGGTAGGGTTTAGTCTCAGTAATTTGAAGGAGAAGAGAGGAGGAATAAGTTGGAACTGTGGAAGGTTGAAGAGGTCCGGTGAAGGAGGAAGGGGACAGTGCACTGGTGAGGAGGAAGGGGATGAGGGGACTGAGGAGCAACTGGGTGAATATTTAAGTTTGGACAGAGGAGGTAAGGGTTAGTCTTACTAGTAGGAAGGAGAAGAGAGGAGGAAAAAGAGTTGAAACTGTGGAAGGTTGAAGAGATCCAATGAAGGAGGAAGGGGACAGTGAAGCAGGAAGGGGGCAGTGAAGGAGGAAGGGGCCAGTGAAGGGGGGGAGATAACAGAACACGTTAGAAGAGGGGAAATAGGGACGACAAAGGGGAAAGGGGAAGAAGTGGAAGAAAGGAGAAATCGGAGAGAAAGGAAGAGATAGAGGACCTACTTGGAGGAGAACACCTGGCATCACAAGGTGGTCTTCCAGCCGCCGCCAAGGTTCTCCTCAATTAGCGGCAGCCAAGGTGCTCTACTGTTATCATCGGGTTCCAATCCTCTCCTGGCTCACGCACTGTCAGCGCCTCAAGAATAGGAAGAGGGCTCGATGAGTCAAGGGTTTTGGAACATCTCCGCTGCGGTGGAAGAATACATTAAAGGGAGAAAATATGATGGGGCGTACAAATACATTAAAAATGCATTAAAAAAGTCTAAACGTGTTTAAACTGCAAAACCCATTTAAAAATACTGATAAAGGCTGTATAATATGATTTATTCGGTTTCAAAGTTTGAAATGGGCGGACATACAGGGGCTGAAAATACGCGTTTGAGATACATTTATTTTAAAAAAGGCCGACTATTGTGACTATGATTTTTGAAAATACCTTACATAAACACAATCCATCATAGACACTTTTTATGCCATTTTCTCTGTATAGTTTGAATTCCCAAAACCACCCCTGAAATTTCAAAACTGAAGGGATATATTTGGCACAATGGTGGGGTCCTTTTGGTTATTTACGTACATATCTCCTCATCCCATCTCATCTCCTTCCTACAATCTGTTGCTCCTCACAAATCCTTGCTTCACCGTCAATTCGGTTGGGCTGGTTGTAATTCACCGCATTTGCTCATTTATATGTGTTCTGCTACTACATGTTGGGCAATCAGCACCACTTCTCCTGCTCCACTAGGCCATCATGCTTGCTTTCATCATGCCTTCTAGCAGCGATGCAAAATGAGATGCAACACACAGCTTGTTGCTTGCAGTAGAGAAAACCTTGCGGCGTAGCTAATGAAGTGAATAATCACAATGTTGGCACTCAGCGATATCAGTAGAAGGTAAGGTATAGTAAAAAAAGGTTGGGGTATTTGGAAATAGATTGAAATGAAGTGGTATAAGCTGGGTATGAAGTAACTATGGAAACCATAAAGTCGCAACACACTGCTGGTCGACTGAGTCAATCACCGTACATGGTGCTAGGAACACTTCTGATCGAAAGGGTTCTGTAGGAGGAGTCATTAGCGACCATGGTGGAACCTATTTGCACAGTTTCAATTTGGGCATCCATCCATCCCTTAAGTTGATCTTTATGTCCTCCTTCAGGGTCTCCAGCTGACTTTGAGTGGCATTTACAGGGAGGTTAAAATGGAGATTCCGTTCTAAGGTGGCGCTGAGCTTTGGGGCTCCTGCTAAAATGGAATGGCAATTACAGGTAGGCTATGAAGGAGATTGATCATAAGGTGGCTGTGGAAGCATTTTGGATTCATCACTATATATACAACGACAACAAAATGCAGGTCAGCAGCTGCATCAAGAATGTCCTTACTATAGACTGGTCGGTAATGATTGAACATGTCTGCCCGAGAGTAATAGGGTGGCTGAGTTTCTTGCGCACCAGGCTGCTGATGGTATAATTTGGTCTGATTCACTAGAAGGTCTGAAAGGCCTTCAGATGGATATGCTAGGGGTTGAATCCAGGTGAAACGTCAGTGTTTGTCATAGTCACTAGACTCACTGTTTGATTATTGGAGATTGGAAAATTCTTTTTTGGCCTGCGTGGAAGGGTCTGACTTTTGGTAAAAAGAGTAGTATCAGTTGAGTCGTTACTAACGAGAAAGGCTACCCAATGATAAATTTGCATTCGACTCACTATTCCTTTGAGGTCCTCTCAATCACTGTCCCATCTGAAATAATTCATCCATACACCTCTAGTTATTAAGTCCTGTACACTGGGTTTTTGGAGGTGGGGATGTTAAATATTGCAAACTGTTAGACTTATTATACTTCAGGCATGCATGTTGTTAAAAAGACGCATGTTATGAAAATGACGCAAACACTTCCATCTCGAATTTCTTGCTAAAAATAATACACGAATTAATATCTGCAACAGATGTTTTAAACTTGTCTGACATCAAGAGGACATTTTATATGAAATTCACCATTAAAATGGAATAAGCTATTAATAGGTGAGCATCTACACTGACATACATTAACAAAACGTTTTTTTTTTACAGTGTTTATATAGTCAACATGTATTTTTAGTTTTTTACTGGAAAATATCTAGATGTGTATCTATAAAATTACAAACACAGGAATAAATGTGTATATGTACATGTATAATTGTTATGGTCATACCTATCAAGAATCATTTTGTGATGTTCTTCATAATTTTTTTGTTATCCTGAAATTTCAACATACACATACAAGTAGGCCTCATACTATACAGATAAAAGCTGTACTGTTATACTTTTATCATGTTTGGTTCTATTCTACTGCATAGTCAGCAGTTAGCAGTGTGATCAGAAAAGATGGAAACGTCTCACTTGTAAAGCACAAGAGGTGTCACTCAAATATTCATCTATGTAACACCCTAACATAATAGACTTTTTTTCCAACGAATGCAAAGGACTTGGTGGTGTGCTGTAATTGAAACATCTATTCCCTTTGATGGCATTGCATTAGGACAATGCTCATCATTACTCTGTAGCATGGTAAACTTGCCGCGATTACTCATCATTAACTATACACTTATTTTTACAATATCAGTCTTATCATGAATTTCTTTAATGATAGAAACTCAGTTAACTTTTATTTGACTAAAGCTAGATATTGGTCAAAAGATGGCCATTTGCCGTCTTTCATAGAGAAGCTATTATCATGGCCATCAAGTCAAGTTACTGTTATGTCTTTGCTTACACCTTTTTAAACCCTTTTTTGTGCTTCTTATTAGAATTATATAGCACAAGCTCAATCTGGTCATCTGTTTTTTTCTCAATCTTTCTTGTTTGATATGTTGTGTTTATGTTGGCAATGACTTGTGCTGACTAGAATTTCCACACTACTATAGATGGCAGATGTTTGGTCCTGTGGGGTGACTTTATATGTGATGCTGGTTGGAGCTTATCCTTTTGAGGATCATGACGACCCTAAGAATTTTAGGAAGACAATTCAAGTAGGTTAAGTCCCTTATTAGTAGCGTGATTTTGAAAACTCTTCTTACAGATTCTGTTACAATGTTATATGTACATGCTGACTAAATATTTCTGTATCTGCAGAGGATAATGTCGGTTCAATACAGAATTCCAGACTACGTCCACATTTCACAAGACTGCAAACAATTTCTTTCTCGTATCTTTGTTGCCACTCCTTCAAGGGTATGAATAAAGCTGCCATTTTTGTGTTCTTTGATATTTTTTTAGCTTTGGTGACTCAGAAACAGAGAAACACTGAATACATTTTTTCCAGATATAACATAGAATATAAAACTACGGAAGATATTAACAAGCATCACATTTTACTGGTATGATGTCATAAATTTATGCCGAATTACCTAGGAACTGGACCTCTTATCTTGAAAGCATAATCACCACGAGCCTATTGGCTGTAAGGATGTAAATAGATCAAATAAAATTTAGTTGGCTTTTATTATTTGAATTACATATAGATTGTTTCAGTTTTATCATACATCTGGTTGCCCTCTTTCACATGATATGCATATCAATGTGTCGAAGATATATTTCTCCCACCCACAAAATGTCATTATGCTAACCTGCTTACATAAAACTATAATCTGCAACCCTTCCCTAAGTACACCATTCAGACAACTAGGTAATGATAGTCTGCTTTGAACATCCTATTTTCAGGCATCTACATGGTTTTCTACCCTGATGACCTTGATTGTTAATGAGAGTATGTTTCTTGCAGCGAATAGCTATTAAGGAAATTAGAAGCCACCCTTGGTTCTTGAAGAACTTACCCAGAGAGTTGACTGAAGCAGCCCAATCAGTATACTACCAGAGAAGTGCCAATGGCCCCCGCTATTCTCTCCAAAGTGTGGACGACATCATGAAGATAGTTGCGGAGGCACGTACTGCACCACCTGTTGCTCGGTCTGTTCCTGGCTTTGGGTGGACTACGGAGGAGGATGAAGAAGAAGAAAATGAGGAAGCGGCGAAGGACAAAAAGGAAAGCACAGTGGCAGAGGAAGAAGATGATGATACATATGATAAGACGGTGAAACAAGTGCATGCCAGCGGAGAATTTCTAGTTACTAGCTAGAGTGAACAGCTGAGGAAGACTCTCTCCCAAGGTTGCTGTTGTTTATTAATCTTTTTTTTTTCTTATTCTGGTTTTGCTGATACGTTTATGCGTTTCATGAGGTTATTCTGTAAATTTGATAATGCTATACCTACTGTATGTTTGGTGTGAATGTAGCAGATACTAGGAAAATGAACTGCATTAGTATGCTTACTTCCCCATTACATGTGTAAAGGGTGTTCTCCAAGGAAGATGATGGACTTATTAAGTTGCTTGTTCGTTACCATTTTTTATGCTGGGCCGTTGGGATGTACTGGGTGTGTACGTGCGCCATGTCTAGTGTCTACTTGCCCTTACTTTTTCATTCCTCAATGGCCGTCAACGACAGCCGAGAAAAGATAGCCCTTGCTGATCAATAAACTGGTCAACCAACCAAATGTCATCAGGGGCATCGGCTTCCCGCCCTACACGACATGGATGTAGGGGTGTAAACGGTGCGGGTACGGTGCGGGTCTGGCCATACCCAGTCATACACATTTAATTTAGCGGGTCCGGTTCCGGTTCTAGACCCGCATAATACAAAACTTGGACCCACACCATACCCGTACCCACAATAATAGTGGGTATGCGGGTAAGCGGTTCTATAAAACGTCATATTGTTTATGTAAGAGAAATTACTATGTTATATATATTTAACACAACAAGATATTGTTATCATTATTAACATGTAATAGTTATATTAGACAATGCTATATTCTATACAATAAAATTAATTGAATAATTGTTTACATATTTGTAGTCATGATCATAACATTTAATTTATGTAGAAAGTAATGTAGATTAATAGACATTTTGATTTTAAGTTTACATATGATGTTCATTATTGTAACTAGAATAGTTAATTCTTAGTTATATGACTAGTCTCAACCTTAGAATAGGATATAATCTCAATAATTATATTAATTAGACTAGTAAAGTATGATATATATAACATATTATTTTAGTAGTTATTTATGTATAGCGGGTACACGGGTCTAACGGGTGTGGGTCCAAGCATACCCATTATTGGACCTGCTTATATGCGGGTCCAAGGGTATACGGGTCCAAGGGTATGCGGGTATAAAAATTAGACCCGTGACGGGTTTTTTAAGGGTCCGGATTTGCGGGTCCGCGGGTCTACCCGTACCCATTTACAACCCTACATGGATGGCGGGCAAAAGGGTTGAGATTTTTATAGTCTGCACCAGTAATTGTTTAATTAGTTTTCATGATTTTATTTCGCTGGTCATATTAGACTCGAGTCCAAGGCATGATTGTATTAGGGTTGACAATCAGGTTCGGGTTGAGCGAGTTTTATTTCGGGCCGACACTTTTTGGCTAGATTCTAAATTTGCAAAAGATGAATTTTCAGGTCGAAATCCTTGATCCTAACCCGACCCGCAAATAATTTCAGGTCTATCGGGTTTGACTTGTAAATCCAATACCAAGAAAATCTTAAAAAAAAGCTCTGAGTTGTCTAATCGTTGATAATTTTTAAGTGTAATTAACAAATTTTTACAATGTGATTGAGAAACATATAAAGCTTGTTCTAGTTTGTTCGAGAGTTATAAACACAAATTCATAATATAATTAGTATAATAAATCATACAACTAAATACAAAATCATGTACAAAATAAATTTCATGTTTGATGGATTAGTAATTTAATAGGTCATTGATGTGTTAAAATATAGTATTTGTAATTTTATTTGAAAGTATAATTCTGAATTTCAGATCAATTGAATCAATTCGGGTCTAAAGTCTAAACATGTATCTGACCCTAAATTAATTTTAGATTTTGCAGGTTCGGGTCGAAAAATCTTAGACCCTAAACCCTCTAGACATAATAATCACGGTTGTTTGCGTATAGGAGGGTATCCATGGCCCCGTTAGTTACAAATGGCAAAACCACAATTTATATGCTCTTCACCTAGACAATGATTATACTAACGAGGTTCCGAGTACCAACTTTTAGGTATTAATTGATTTTGTCATTGTCCAATACACGTGTTTTGTTCATTCAGTAACCAGTAAAGGGGTTCTCCGGTAAGGTGTTGAACTTTTAAGATGGGTGTGCTTGTGAGAGATCACTCGTGCATGGCCAAATGGCTGATGACTAGTCCAATTACAAGAAGAGAACAAGATTGGAAGATGTGCAGCAGGCCTAGAAGCCGTACTGAACATAACAAAGGCCACATGATTCCATATTAATGAGATAGAAATGGACATCAAGGATATTTGCCAATTGATCAATGAGACGAAAGACCCCCTTGGAGAATATGGAGATGCATACAACATATAAAACATGAGGTGCTCACAATACATATCCGTGTTTCATACATCCCGGCTGCTGGAAACCGCACAGCAAGGGAGGTTGCAAAATGGGGATCACTTTCTGGATCTATCTTCACTGGTAACAGCTTACAGGGGCTACCAAACATAGCTGCATGCTTGATAGGAGAGGAGTTCCGTATATCTATAGCATTTTTTATGTTTAACACATGTATAGTGAGTTGTGCTTTAAGCGTCAATGTACAGATATGCTTAGAAGCAAGAAGGGGATTTACATCCACACATGATGTAATTTTTTGAGCTAGCCCGTAGTAGGAGACGAGGTGAATAGAATGACTCCTCCACTGAATTTTTTTAAAAAAACTTTTAAGGTACACGTACAGGTGCTTTGGGGGTCTGGCTATGCACATTCTCTTACTCATTTAATAGCATGTACGGTACATGTCTAGACTTGTATAATAAAAATCGGAAATGATACGCGCGCCCATCAGTGGTTTCGGGTGGTTTTGAGAAAAATTGGGAAGTTTTGGCTTTTAAAAATAGTTTTGGTAGGTGGAGAGGCGATGACATGACGCAGTTTAATTGGACGGGTTGTGGAGGTTATGTAATTGATAAATAAATTTGTTTTGTTTATAACTTTTGAACCGTGATGAATTTTTTGACGAAATAAAAACTATTGGATTCGTTATGAAAAATGCATTCCAACAAGACTAATATTGATATATTTTTAACAAAAAATATAAAAATGATATTATTACATTATTATGGATGTCAATGAACCATTTTAGGCGTCAAATAACCATATTTGTGTGTCATTAGCCATTTATAGGTGTCATTAGCTATTTGTGGGTGTCGTTATAATTTTCGGTGTCAGTGAATCATTTTATGCGTCAAATAATCATATTTGGGTGTCATTAGTCATTTATGGGTGTCATTAGCCATTTGTGGGCGTCGTTATAAATTTAGGTGTCAATGAACTATTTTAGGCGTGGTGTCATTAGCCATTTATGTGTGTCATTAGCTATTTGTGGGTGTCGTTATAATTTTAGGCGTCAGTGAACTATTTTAGGCATCAAATAACCATATTTGGGCGTCATTAGCCATTTATAGGTGTCATTAGCCATTTGTGGACATCGTTATTATTTTAGGTGTCAGTGAACCATTTTAGGCGTCAAATAACTATATTTGGGTGTCATTGGTCATTTATGGGTGTCATTAGTCATTTATGGGCATGTTGGGCGTCAATTACCTTATTTGGGCGTCATTTTTAACTTTTGGGTGACAATGAACTATTTTGAGCGTCAATTATATTATTTGGGTGTCATCTTTATACTTCTGGGTGTCAACAAACCATTTTGTATGTTGACTAACAATTTTTGGGTGTCAATAACCATTTATGGGCACCATAATTGGTTGTCAATTAACATATATTTATTATTTTTATATATTTTTTCTCAAAAATATGTCAATATTGGGCTTGTTAGATTTAGCCATTTATGGGTGTCATTAGCTTATGTGAGCACCATCTTTATACTTTTAGGTGTAAATACACTCTTTTGGGCGTCAATTTACCATTTTTTGGTGTTAATAACCATTTATGGGTATGGACACCGTAGTTGGTTGTCAATTACCTATATATATCATTTTTTTATTTTTTAATCTCAAAAATATGTCAATATTAGGTTTGTTAATTGCATTTTTCATAGCGAAACTAACGGTTTTTATTTCGTTAAAAAATTCATTACGGTTCAAAAGTTATAAGCGAAACAAATTTATTGGCCTATTGCAGAATTTCAAAAAATCGACCCAATGATAATCCGCCACGTGGTGGCTGTTTTGCTGCTGGCTGTGGCTGGTTTGGGATGCGCTTGACGCTGCGTGTGAGCAGCGTGAGCGTTCCCAAATCTTAGTCCAATAAAAATTTGTATCTGACATGCAATACAACAAGTATCCGGAGCCAACATGTGGGTATGTAATTCTATACAAAATGTGATGTTATTTATTATAGGCGAAGTTGCAATATGTTGTGTTTATTTTCATACAACTAGATATTACTATGTATATGATATCAACATCATATTATTATAATAAATAATACAATACTTTAGTCTGCATTTAGTGTATAACTAAACTAGCTTAGCGATTATCCTTTTGTACCAACAAAGACGGGTTGAACCCCAGTCCAACCTAATTCATATTTGGTGAATATGCATAATCGCTTCATGTTAGTTTCAATGAAATCCCAATTTTGGGCTTGATCCAGGCGTTCTTTGAACAAAGAATTGGGATTTTACTTGTTCAATTGACACAGTAGCATACTTGTAAATGATCACAATGAAAAGATCACTTAACCCGACCCCTTCCTCCCCACACTTCCGACTCTGAAGCCAACTTGTTGTGAGACATCCTTGTTTCTCCTTTGTTCTAATGGCACATTGGCATTATGATTATCCATTCCTCCCGTCATGCTATGAGATTGCCACTACTACAGAAATGACTTATAACGTCACTTTTAAAAGCGTCGGTTCCATAAATATACCGACACCTAAATAATAAAGTATCGGTTTATACAATAAACTGACATCAATCCGTGAAGGGCGACCAAATACGGGTATCACTTTTATTCGGTGTCGGTTCCTTAATAACAAACAGACACATAAAATTAACCGTCAAATCTAAAATTTCCAGCGAAAAAAAATTACCTCCAAAATTTAACATATGACGTCGGTCATTAACTAATAAACCGACGACTAAAGGTTATTCACGAAACAGAAATTGGGCATATTTTGATCGTCGATTTTACAACAATGACCGCCACTTATGGGTTTTCCCGCGCTATTCGCGGGAAATTTTTCACACCCTTTGAGCATCGGATTTTTAAAACAACCGACGACTATGGTCATTAATCGAGAACACATTTTTTAATCGGCATATGTAGATAGACGTCAATTTTTTTTCTAGTTAAAACCGACGATTATCATTGAGAACAGGTGTTGGATTTTGTTGTTAACCGACACATTTAGTTTTATGTGTCGGTTTTTTTTAATAACCGACACTGAATGTTAATTTAATAGCGCGCGAGCGAGCCCGACTCTTTCCCTTTCTCTCTGTGTTGCAATCGGCTTAGGGTCTGGCGATTCCGGTGAGCAAGCAGACTCCCTCCGCGCCGCCGCCCACCGTCGTCGTTCTCCTTGCTCGCCGCCACCGTTCTCCTTGCTCGCCGCTGGCCACCTGCTACTCGCCGCTTGCTGGTCTCTGCCCCTCTGCCGCCGCCGCTCACTGCTCCAGCGACCTGGTCTCCTGCTCTCCGGCGGCCTGCTCTCTTGCTGCTCCGACGCCTCCGACGGCCTGCTCTCTTACTGCTCTGGCCAACTCCGGCGGCCTGCTCTCTAACTGCTCCAACTCCGGCGCCACTGCTGCCTTCCGCCGCTGCTCCTGCCAATCAAAGGTAATGAAACCATCTCCGTTTCTACGTGTGTGCTATGTGTGTGACCTGTAGGAGTACCTTATAGTCTGGTCTCCATCTCTGTTTCTACTGTGGTTGATCCACTGGTTTCTATGTGTGTGCTATTGCAACTAGGAGTACCGTACAATCTAGTCTCCCTCTTCATTTATTGTATCCAATGTTGATTTTTATAGGGTTCTTGTCTGACCCGACTCTAGTATTGGTGTCATTTTTACTTGATTAGTCCTTTAATACATTGTTAAGAGTGGATTTGATGTCTACCTGCATGGGAGTTGTGATCTTGAATCAATATATATTTTTCCAGAGTATTTAAGACATGAATTTGTGCCTAATATTAGACCCTCTAAGGGAGTGTTTATTTAAATTGAACATTGTATATGAAACAAAATATGATTGTCTAGTATTTTTTCAATGATCACTTCCATTACGGTTCAGGAGCTCGCCGGCCTTCTGCCTACTCCAGAGCTCGCTGGCCTTCTACCTGCTCCAGAGATCGCCACTCATTGGCTTCCTGCTCCAGAGCTCACCGCCTACTGCCTGCTCACTGCCGCCCTTCTCCCTCCTCCTTGCTCGCTGGCTGGCTACCTGCTCACCACTCTTCCACGCTCGCCTGCCCGCTCGGCCTGCCCGTTCGGCTTCCACGTGCACCCATACGTCTCGCCCTCTCTCCCTGCTCCAGAGCAAGACGCCCGACTGGGCTCAAACAGAGGTAAACATCCCCAAAAACCCTCTGTCTCTCCCTCTCTCCCAACTCCAGAGCAAGACACTCTGATTTGTATTTACTTAAATACTGATTTGTATTTACTTATCTACTCATTTGTTCATCTAATGATTTTTTATTCATCACATTATTTAAATTTAGTGCTTTATATTTATTCATCTACTTTTTAAAATTATTTATTTTTTTATCTACTGATTATATTTATTTATCTAATGTTTTGAGTTTACTTATTTAGATGTTGCTATTGTAAATCAACCTAGGATATGAATAAATCTTGTGCTTGTATATATTTGTGCTTCTAATCCTCATACTTGACCTAATTCAGTAAACCTTAGGAATTGATAGTATAAATGCATCTAAACATTCATAAGCTATTAATGTGTCATGGTCTCTCTTCCTAATACATTGATTAATTTAGGAAGCATTGATATGTTGTTATGGCTGTCCACAAGTGTTTTTATAAGAAAATTGTGTGTTGAATGAGGTTGTGAACAAGGAACTGGTATTGTATTTGTTGGCCTAGAAACCCGTCCAAGATTTACTCATTAGGAGTAAATCTTGGATAGTCCCCGGTTTGGGACTGTTCTTGAAAACCTAATCTCACTTAGGATGTAAGTGTATAATGTGTATCGAGGAACATACCAATTTCATCAAGAGACAATATCCTCGATCCAATTCAATGTGGCTTGCTAGAGAGCATAACAAGATATTTATTAAGTGGTTTGAAGATAAAGTCTTACATCAACTATCTCAAACACCAGATAATCTTACTGAAACCATCAAATGCCTCGCCTTTAAACCAAAATTGAATGTTATGTCTTATGAAGGGTTTGACATAAATGGTTTCTCATATTACACAAAGCATCAAGATGATAAGAGTGTCGTCCAAAACAGCGGGGTCACCCTTCAAGCGTCTTCATTGTTTTTTGCAAGTGCAAAGGATAAAAGTCCACGTGAAGCTAAAATGTCATACTATGGTGTCATTGAAGACATATGGGAGTTTGACTATGTAGATTTCAGAATTCCACTCTTTAAATGTAATTGGGTTGACAACAACAAAGGAGTTATAGTGGATGAATTGGGTTTCACATTAGTGAACTTTGAAAAGATTGGCGAGAAGGGTGAACCATTCATATTGACATCACAGGCAAAACAAGTATTTTATATCGATGATCCTATAAATGATAAATGGTCGGTTGTTCTTCATGGTAAAAGATAATTCATTGAAGATCCTACAGATGAAGAAGAGTACTATGATAAGTATGATGACTCCAATCCATTATCAGTTGGGTTGCCAACACCACCAAACATTGAAGCTGGGGATCACAATGACTTGTATGTTCGCGGGGATCATAATGAAGGATTGTTACTTGATAAAAGATCACAATATTAGAGGCATGGATGTTTATATTTTTATTATGTTCCCATGATGACCGTGTTGATGATCACCGTGAGGGTGAGGACGTGCTTGCACCGCATGACAATGTAAGTTTTAAGAATATATCCATGAGGTTTCTATCTATATGTTCATTTATAATTATATTATGTAAGTGTGTTTTTTATCAAATTTTTAGGATACTAGTTAATAGCAATTCTATTTAATTTGCAGAGCATATTTGATATGGATGAAAAGTTGCATCGTAAATGTGTGATGCAACGTTGTGGGAGGGTCCTAAGGAACTATAGGACCAATCTCACCCGAGATTACATACGCGATGCTGAGAATAGGTTCTTGATTGATTCTAATTCTAGACATTGATTAGTATTTCACTAACTCTACACTGATAATTTTTGTTTGTATTCTCTTTGAAAAATAAATATAGGAATAAGGAAGCCACAAAGACTGGGAGGAGTTTGTTACCGAAAGAAAAATAGATGAATTCAAGGTATTAAGCGCCACTCCCAATTTAATTAATATACGTTTTTATGTATTCACCTATTCAAGATTAACCTTTAGTGTTACTAACCAAATCAATGTGCTAACTAACTAGGCTATCATCGATGCTCAACGAGCAAGGCGTGCACTGAGAGAAAGCAAGCATCCAACACTAAGGTTATATAGATATATAGTGGGACTAAGGTGACGATTCCACCTGCTAAAATAGGTTAATTACCGACAACTACATGTTACGACTGGGAGGTCGTGATTCAGCAACTGTATGCATTAGAATGAGGACAAACATATTTCACCACGAGTTAACATTGAAGAAGGTCTACTAACCTACACTGAGCTAAACAAGTTTATCAGTACTAGCCTAAGACACAAGTACCGTTCGTCGGGACAATGACGGTCGTGGAAGCTTAGTGGCCACTACACGTTCAACTGGCCAGTGGCCACTAAGCTTCCACGACCGTCATTGTCTCGACGAACGGTACTTGTGCCTTAGGCTAGTACTGATAAACTTGTTTAGCTTAGTGTAGATTAGTAGACCTTCTTCAATGTTAACTCGTGGTGAAATCTGTTTGTCCTCCTGCTAATGCATACGATTGTTGAATCACGACCTCCCAATCGTAACATGTAGTTGTCGGTAACCTGTTTTAGCAGGTGGGGTCATCACCTTAGTCCCACTATATATGTACTAAGCTAATGTTGTATGTAAATTCGGCGCTGCTGTTGTTATGCACTATATATGTGTTAGTCTGTCATGTTGTTATATGAATCTGAAACACTTGTGCGTGCTGCATTTTATGTATTGTATCTGTATCATGCTTCTCTTCATTGTGGCAAAAGCCCTGCAAAGAGTGGGAATTTTTCAATATGATTTTGTTTACAATGATGACAATGATGAATAAAGAATAACTTTGTTCTCATAATTAATTTTGTGTGAATGTGAATCAATTGTCATATGTGTGTGAAAATCATCAATACATGAATGTTTCTACATGTGTATGAATGTGAAAAGAGATGAAATAAATGGAACTGCAGGTTGCTACTGTTTCTACATGCGTGTGATGAAAAAATAATATGAATTAAATATTCTTATACATGAGTGTGAATCACATATATATAATATTTTCCATCATGTTAATTTTACAGATTTGTGGCCTGTTGTTGGCTGATATCAATGGATGTCGTAAAACCTGTAGTTCATAACTGAATTGCAGGTTTCTCATTCTGCGACCAGGCACAGCAGGTCTGCAGACTGACAGAAAAAAAAACATAAAATAGGCGTCGATTATTTGAACTAAACCGACACCTAAGACATACGGTGGTGGTTTTTGACCTAAAACTGACGTCTATGTGACCAGGTACCATGGCCGTGCTGGTAAGCAGGGCCGTGGTGGCAGGCAGGGGATATGGCTTCAGTTATTATCACATAAGACGTCGTTTAGAGTTTTGGCGTCGGTTGTTGAGTAAACAACTGACGCCTATAGTCCCTTTGCTGGTGCGTTTTCGGTGGCGGGAAGAGTTTGGGCGTCGGTTTTTACTAAACAACCGACGTCGATAGTCCCTTTGCTGGCACATTTTCGGTGGCGGAAAACATCTTGGTGTCGGTTGGAATCCGACGCCGAAGGTGTCCCCCTTTAGCGGCGCCCACTTGGGTGTCGCTTTGAAACCAACACTAAAGAGCTTAAATAACCGACGCTAATAGGCTTGTATGTAGTAGTGTGTTGATATTTCTTGTTGCGACATTGGTTGCGCACACACTGTGGTTACTACAACAATACACACTTTGCTCCCGATTTCCCCTCTACTTCTCTTTTGGTGATGTCACTTCAAGTGCTGTAGTGAGCCGCACTATCTCCTCTACACCTTAGCTATGATACTTTCCACCTTTATTTTTCATACTATCTATTGACTTAGATTTACCATTTGATTTGAGGAAGAACACCTTCACATGCATCATTTGCTTTGCAATGGTGGTTGTTGATTTTCTACTACACCCCCTCGGACTCCCACTTGTCATTGCTGTCAAGTTTGCTGCACGTGAAGCTGGAGGTGACGACTGCGTTGTGATCCCTATTAAGGGGGTGTTTATTTTCTTAGCTTTCAAAGGAATGTTTGATTTCATTGTTGTTACTAACTAGCTTATGCTTTATTTCACGAATGTGATTCCTTGCTTGGTTTTGCTTTCAAATGTGGTCCTTAGAATGTGGATGCTCGTGGGTCCTTCATTGTTTCTTCCTATTTACACAGGTACTACAAATGACAACTATATGTTAGTACTGATTTAGTTGTTTGTGATCAATACTTCTTTTAGTTGTGGTCACATATTGTATTTGAGTTACTTGAACCTGTCATACCGACATATTGGTATTAGGTGTAGTTTAAGATAATATTTTTACCCTTGGTGTGAGTTTGGGGCTTGAAGACTGCAAGATTTAAACTACGTCTAGGTGGGTGAGGTGGAACTTAAGGGTAAGATATTTTCCAATAGGTCATCATTTAATTTAACCCTAGCTTCATGTCCTTCATTTCCATACATATAATTGGTTTCTTTGTTGTTTTTAATGAGATCACTGATTGTCCTTTCTTCGGCCATTTTGTGACATGCTATCTGTGTATCGATATTGTCGAGTCATACTATAGCATTGCGCAACAATATACTCATACTATAATTTCTTATTTTAATTTATATGTAGTGGATGCCTACTATATAAGGACAAATGATGATTTAGATTTTTATTTATCTTATGAACAACATTTCGCATTGATCTCCTAGTATATTTTTCCTAGTGCATCTAATTGTCAAATTATTTTGATTTTGTTATTGAGAAGTTTTTTTTGTTCACGAATCGACATTCAATGATATCCCCATGAATAAACATTTCTGTATTGGCCCCATAAGCTTGATTTTGGTGTTGGTCACATGAACTCCGAACTCTAGAGTTTGATTTTTTTCTTCCTCTTTTTTTTCCTTTATCAGGATAATATTTTCGATCTTTGGTGTGTGTGCGCTTCTGATTTTATTTACTCTTTTGTGTGCTTTTGGTTTTGATATGTGCAGATAACAAAGTTATTGTTTTTAGTTGTTTCCTAGTTTATACATCGTTATCCCTTTTTTCAGTCTTGTGAATTTTGAGGGAAATTATCCGAGGCAAACACTACATGTGATGTTCATCTACTTTATGTGCTATTGGTATTCCCAAAATATTTTTTTGTTATTTGTCTTAGTTTTATGATTCAATTTGATTGGAATACACATCGCACTGGTTGTTATTTTATCATTTTTTTTAGATCCTAATTATCAATTTATGCTATTAGAATTGGTTCATGTCAACTTAATCTGGCATCCCAAAAAATCCCATTTTTGGGATGTACTATAAATCCCCGCATTCCATGATATTTACCACTGCCATGAGTTTTTTCAGTTCTTATCTTATTTTATCATTAGTATATGTATACGTTATGTAAATTTATTTCACTGTTATTATATTGAACAACATAGTGGTTTCTAGTTTGTCAATTTAGATGTTTGTCCTAACTAACATTCCTACGATCAGATTCTATTATGTCCAAATCATAGGCTTTTGTTTCATTCGATTCATTTCAATATAATACGGTAGCCCTAAAAATCTCAACTTTGGCATTTATTACATTCTAAGTTCCATGTGCATCCTCTGTGTCATGTGGTTTCTTTCTTTTTTATATGTATGCATGATTCATATACTTTTTTCCGTTATTATTGGACTACATAGCACACCATTTTTAGTTTGTTGATTCATGTTGAGAACCCAAATTAACAACTGATGATCTAATGCTATTATTCCACATCAATTTATGATGTTACAGTTGATTCATGCCAGCTTAATGTGGCATCCTTAAAAAGCCCAATTTTGGATGTACTATAAATTCCCACAACCAATGATCTTCACCACTATCTTGAGGATTTTTTATTTCTTATCTATTTGTGATCATTAGTATATGTATGCATGATTCATATTTATATACCATGTTATTGTATTATATAGAATAGTGGTTTTAGCTTATCGATTTAGTGTAGGTCCTAATTCACGTTCTTATTGTTTGATTCTGTAACGTCCCATGATTTGAGGTCTCAGATAAAATGATCTTAAAAGGAATGATTGGAATACCCATATCACTAAGGTACACCTCCTTTTTAGGGGGGGCATCACTAAAGACTCTAAGGTTAAGCGTGATCAGGCATAGTAATAGACTCCACTAGATCCTTGGGAAATGGGCTCTGACATTACAATTAGTATCATAGCCAAAATCCTTTCATAAGTGGGGCCCACATGGACATTAGGTATACCAATCTTGAGCAGTGTGGTCCAAGCATGTTGGAAAGGACTATCCATGGCGATGTAGCCACTTTTACACTGGTAGTCATGATTTGGAGCTGGGTGTCCATGGGCCATTCTGGGTCTAAACTAAAATGAAGAAATATTAGGAGGACATATAATTGAGCCTTAAAGAGGACATCGAGGGTCTAAGTGGTTGAGATTGTAACTTCTCAGTAGTTAAGGCCTTAGATAAAATGATCTTAAAAGGAATGATTGTACTATCCATATCACCAAGGTGCACCTCCTTTTCATAGAGCCCATCACTAAGAACTCTATGGTTAAGTGTACTCAACCCATAGTAGTACTAGGATGGGTGACCAATTGGAAAGTTGATCCTATCTTGTGCTTGAATGGGGACAAATCACATAGTTAAGGTCAGTGGTGGTTTTTGGGGCCAATATTCATTCTTGGAACTCTACAAGAACCTCAAGTAATGGGCCTAGGCATTATTAAAATATATTATGTCCACATCTAGGCATTTATTTCATTTGATTCATTTTAAAGTAATGTGGTAGCCCCAAAAATTCTCAATTTTGAGATTTACTACATGCTAAATTCCCATGTGCATCCCCTCTTTCCTATGTTTTCATTATTTCTAATCTATATGTATGATCAAACTTTTTCTAATGTTTTTGGATTACACACCACACTAATTCTTAGTTTGTTGATTTCTATTGAGAATCTAGTTAAAAATCAATGATTTGATGCTATTAAATCCACATCTCTTTATGTGTTTGTAGTTGATTCATGTCAAATTAATGCGGCATCCACACAAATTCCAATTTTGGGATGTACTATGAATTCCCATATCCCATGATCTACACCACTGCCCTATAGTTTTTTTATTTATTATATGCTTTTATAACGAGGATATGTATGCATGATGCATATTTATTTGAAGTATTATTGTATTAAACATAATAGTGGTTTTAGCTTGTCGATTTATATGTAGGTCTTAATTCATGTTCATATGATCTGAGGATTCTATTATGTCTATATCATAGCCTTTTGTTTCATTGGATTCATTTCAAAGTAGTGTAGTAGCCCCAAAAATCTCAACTTTGGGATCTAGTACATGCTAAATCTCAATGCACATACTCTGTATCTTGGTTAATTTATTTATTACATGTATGCATGATTCATATTTTTCTAGTGTTATTGAATTACATACACACTAGTTTTTAGTTTGTCAATTCCAATTGAGAACCTAATTAACATACAATGATCTGATACTCTACATAAATTTATGCATTTGTAGTTGATTCATGTCATTTTAATGCGACATTCTTAAAAATCCCAGTTTTGGGTGGTACTATACATTCTGATATCTCATGGTCTATATCATTGTCTTGATATTTTTTTGTTTCTTGTGTACCTTTGTCATTAGTATTTTTCTGCGTGGTTCATATTTATTTGCAGTGTTTTTGTATTAAACAACATAGTGGTTTTTATTTTCCAATTCATACTCATTTTCAATATTTGGTTTTGTTGTAAAATATGATTTTTTTTATCTTTGTTTTTCATTTGATATCAATGCAATCTTCTTATGATGAGAAATTCACGATGAATGATCAAATACATGAAACCATGTATCTCATACTCCATAGGACATTGTATACTTTGAGAGTTGTTATGGTTATTAAATTTTTGTCTATCATTTGTGATATTTATGGCTTAACTATATGATGTAGTTATTGTGGAAACTTTTATAGTATACAATCACTATAAATCACAACAATTAGTGATTCGAATATTATGTTTTGATTTTTTTCAGTGATTGTATCCTAATCATTACCCCAATAACTATGTGATTCATTTGATCTGTCAATTTCCATTACTTACCTATGAAGTAGTCTCACATTTTGAGAAGTGATCTTATCATCCACAATCATCTTTTTGCAATCTTAGATGCATACATTTCTGAGATTGCAATGAGTTTGACAGTTGATTGGAGGGTCACCTCTTGGAGCTTGAGATCTCCTTAAAAGAAATATTTACTAATATATGCAAGTATGAGGCCTATAAATTAAGGATGAAACTACCTTCACTTTCCTCCCAGGGGATTATGTTGTGTGAATTTTTTATCTGGAATTTTCTAGACTGTGACATTTATGCATCAAATGTGGAATATAGTTATTGTTGCATTTTTTTGAAAGATTTTCATCTAAATAATCACAATTTAGTGGATTCAATCACTTGTTCTATTCATTTGATCCTATACTAATTATCCCTTCAAAAGCTATGTGCTAAATTTGCCCCGCAAATAAATTAATTAATCATTTGATATTTTTCTCTTGACAATTTTCTAGACTTTTCATCCCAATTTATGTGATATTATTTTCCATTTCTAGTTGGATTTTGGATAATTTTATGTTTACAATATTTTTCTATCATTAGTGAGTCATGGTGACTGATGTAGGACATTGAAACTTGGCATTGCATTTACACTACATCGTTTATCTAACGACTATAATGGGAATTTTGTAAAACGTGCTCTTCAAGTAGTTTTAATTGTAACAGTTGACCCTCTCATTCGCCGTGATATTTTTTGCAATCACAGTTCCATAATAGCTATGATTGCAAAATATTATGACGGTTACTGACGAGATCACCTCATGGAGCTTGAGATCTCATTCAATCGTTTGTCTATATATGCTTGTTGTACCCTACCACCTTCCTAACATGTAGCTTTTTCCAAATTTCAAACCCTTGCTACTATTATAATCCTTTCTAGTGTACTTCTGGGTTGTTTCCCAAGTCACGACAAATATGAGCCCAATAATATGAGGTTAAAAAATAATGATGAATATATGTTATTTATTTTCCCCGACTTATTTTGTGATATTTTGACTTCTTTCATATCAATATGCTATACATAAATATTCTAATTTTTGGGTTTTGACAGTTGAGGATTTGATCTGTATTTATATGGTTCATGTTAGACTCATCCAATATGTCCAATACCAGACCTAGCTTGTAGTTTTTTTTAATAGATAGAAAACTTTATTGTTGGTATAATCTTTCCCTACATACTAGCTGATTTTCCCTAGTTGGTGTTGTACTCTTTCCCAATACTCAATGTATCTAACATTCTCTTTGCACAATTGTACCCCTTTCCAACTACATGTATATGATTATTCCAAGTAAAGTATAATAAACTGAGAGTGTCTCAGATATGTTGCAGTAGAAGTAAGGTAGAAACAATTGGGAGTGGGTCAGCTATGTTGCAGTTTTAGGTTGGTAGAAAAAATAGGAGTGTATAACATACGTTAGAAGAACATGATCAAGCAACTATGGACTTTATCCAGTTTGAATGAGTTTGTTGTAATTTGTTATTATAGATTACACAGAAAAGTATACCATACAAGGATGGATTTACTTAACCATAATATTTAACATGATTTGTTACATCAGCAACATGAATATATATACTATATTTTCACCATTTGTTCATGGTTTATATAGTTTTGAAAGAAATAATAGTCATGTTAATTTTCACACATTGTGCATCAATAAATTACTATAAATTTTTGTTTTAGTAGACCTTATGAAATTAATATGCTTTTATGGAATATATCATGGGTATGTTACTTTAGATAATTAAGTAGTTTTGCCCATTGTCAGTAGCATAATGTTAAATTGTGGCTTTACTCCACCATATATTAATGTTAGTGAACCATGTTGAGTCATGAAATTTCTTATTGTGAATGGAACTATCATTTCAAGTGGTTAGTAAGTTGTATAGGAGCTCGGTCAAGTCATTGGTTTTGTAACTATCAAAGTGTACAACATTGTTTTGATCTTGATATTCTTACCAAATATACTTAACTACAAAGTTGTTCATTAAGTAATATTGCATGATATGTAAATTTGTAAATACGATAAAATTTTCAAAATGTGTAGTCATCATTTTAATTTATAAAATAAATATCTACAATAATAATATTTTTGTAATCATAACAAATTGTAGCGTTGTAGCTATCTATTAGTAAAGTAGGGAATGATAGACAAAATTAGTTTGTTTGGACAAGGGAACATGGTTGCATCATTATATTTCTAACATGATTTCAGTAAATGCATCAATGGATAGTTTATAAAAGATAGCTGGAAGGAGGCATACTAGCATTTTAAGTCCTAAATATGGGATTGGCCGATATAAAACTACTAACTATGAAGATACGTTGGAAGAAGCTCAAGAATGTTGGAGAAATATAGTGGATTTAGTTGGGTTGAGATTTTTCATAGTCAATAGTTCTTGATGCTAGGGAATGGACTGATTTCTTTAGGTGAGCGTCTTGCAAATATGAATTCATTGTACTCATATTTAGTTGTATTGGGGAGTGTAATCCAAATTTCATTTGTACAAAGACAAGGAGCTTGTTAGGTTGTTGAGGAGGCCATTCTCCAGTACAATGATTTTGAGTTGTTGATGGGTAGAAATGTTGCTAGAGGAAATCAAGCATTTTGATCCAATGCTTCCAAACTTCCTCAAATTGATCAAAAGACAATGTTGATCTTGATGAAGATTTCACAGATAATGCTCCTACCTCGACCCAACAACAATTGACACCTGCTAGCATTGGGATCTCCGATGACTTAAATAATGTTACTTTTCGCAAAGAATCCCAGCAACATAGTAATATGACAAACTTTCCTAGTGGTGACATACATTGTAAATGTAATAGCACAACACCAATTGTTGGCATCATTGATGCCTCCATCAACTGGTTCTTTGAAGTTTACAAGAAAGTATAGGAGGATGTATTCACCATGGCTCATATGGAAATGGACAATGTATCTCAGATCATTGACCACTACCACAACACATCTCCTACTTCACCCTTGGCTTTGCTTTCATCCTAATAAAATACTTGAAGGATACAATGAACACAATCATTTCTCCCAAACTTAGTAGTTATATTCTTTATGTGGTGAAATTTTTTGAAGAATATAGTAAATTAACAATACTCTACATGCCATAACCTCATGAGACATTTTTGTTCTTTGCAAGTGAAGGTTTAAATATAAAATCTATGGTTCCCCTTGCACCACCTCCATTTGATCCCAACTCTACTATCTTGGTACAAATTCCATGTGGATGACACCATAACAATAAGGTAGTGTGGGTGGAAGAATGTCCTCTTCTCCGTATAGGGCCAGCATGTTGACCACTTCAAACATGCCTACCAACTCATGTGCACCATCACCATATGCTTGAGAATAGCATCAGGACTACCTATTAATATCACATAAGAATTCTCTTTCATGCATTTTTTTCTTGTAAAAACTATTTGGATGGTGTACTTATAGAATTATTGTTACATAGTTTATTATGTTATATGGACCTATTTGTCTTGGACAATTAGGGATAAATTCACTTCCCTTGTACTTTCTTCCTTTCCTATATATAGGAGAGGAGTGTGTTATCTATCAAAAAGAAAATATCCCATTAGCCTCCCATCTTATTTTCTACAAGGTATCAGAGTAGCCCTAGAGAGAAACAAAGAGTGCTTCCGTGTGCAGGAGATCATCATCACTATATGGCATGGCCACCCTCTAGGCGTCATCCCATCCTCCATAGTTGTCTTCTGTCTTCTTATCTCATACAAATCCAATCTTTTTCTTCCATACATGGTAACTCTCCATCCCAACCATCACCATAGTTATATGCATCCCCAAGTCCTATATATAAAATCCTATCAATGTAGTAGTCGCTTCCCAACATCCTCCCTTGCCTCTCTACCTATTATTACGTCAATCTACTACTGCACTGCCTCTCTATCTTTTCTCCCTTCCAATGCAGTTTTGTACATGTCGATCTCCCTATTATTGTCAACAAGTATGTCATTGTCTATGGAATCTAGCATATATGTAGGGTTAGTGGTCTCGACAGCCGTGAACGCAAATAGCTGATCATGCATTAAAGAAGAGCGGGTGGTCTATTTCCTTTTAGTATGTGCCACCAATGTTTTCATCCGATCTAAGGGAATAGCATCAACCTCTGTATGACTCACTCGTTATTAAATATAACAAAGAGGAAAATGACAATCCATTCTTTGTTAAGATGTCATATTGTCCCTTCACTCCTATTGAGTCCCCTGGGGTTAATATGATGCACATCGATCAAGTTTCATCAATGAAATTCTCTATCCAAGAGTGAGATTCAACATTTTGCATCCTTTCCAATAATGACACTCTGCTTGTCCCTGACTACGCCAAAGGCCATCAACTGGAAGATTGTTTACTTGATCTGGGGAGTCTTTTATAGGTTTGATTCCATAGCACATGTCTTGGTCATTATTTAGAATGTCTCATGTGTTACATACACAATATTTCCTACTTCTTATTAGATCTATAAGCAGATATATCTTGTGGCTAAGAGTCAGACAAGTCTCCTTTTTGGCTTGTACAAAGATCCATTTCAATTTTATGTGGATCTATCTAATCGGATCATGTGACACATTGAATTGTGTTCGCGGTTATATTCCCCTTACCACCCCTCATGTGTGCATACCTTTCCATGTATATGGGGATATTGTCTCTTTTTTACACCAACTACCCAGTCATTTCATAATTGGTATGTAGGGGGATAGATAAGAGAGAGATAGTATGAAATGAGAAAGAGAGAATGCATGAAGAGAGAGTATGAGGAAGATTAGTTTGATAATGATTATATGTATTAGAACAAGCTATTTTGATCTTAATGGATCTTCTTATTATTCAACACATCCATTTTCTAATGTCTTTGTGGAGTTTCATTCTCATGAAGCATCATGCTTCCAATGCATTGTTGGTGTAACTTCATCCCAATGAAACTGTGCTTCCAGTGCATCATTGGTGTATCTCTTCCCAATGACATTGTGCTTCTCCATGTTCATGCTACAATATGCAGGTTGGTTGGATATCTACACTTCACTTATTTTAGTTGGTCACTGACATTGAAGGTTGCAATTTTGACACCAAGATTTTAGTGTCTGTACCACATTATGTATGTCATGGCAGAGCTTTCTGTGCTTATTCCAACATGTTTTTTCCTCTAGTGTTAATGATGTTTTAGTTGATCATTCGCGCTACATTCTCATGAGACAGTTGGTTGCTTCTTCACATCAGACTTTGTAGAAGCTTGTCAATTTCTAGCCTACAAATTCTATATCTCCAAGGTTGATTTTATCTTCATCGTGCTACTTTAGTTATGTTATTTGAGTTGCATTTGTTGGCATGGCTTGTCTCCGAATCTACTTGGTTTTCTCCTTGATTGTTCCCTTCATTCCTATCAAGCCCCCAAGGTTCATGCACCAAATTTATGGAACCAATATGGCTATCATAAAAACCTCATCTACTTTGTGTTCACCACATTATGCACATTTGTGGTCTTCTGCACTAATTCCAATTGGCTACACTTCTTGGACGATATGATGATACCTCTACTGCTACATCGACATTGTGCCATTGTGTTCATGCCACATTATGTACATGGGATGTGTTGACTAAGCTTATACCACTCACACATTCCTCTATAGTGAAGATGATATAATCTTGGTGCTTTTTATTGTCCACTCCATGTTGATGGTGGTGAGTTTTTACTATGACATTGAATTCCATTTATTAGATGTTCTTCGTTCTGCATGCTCTTCAAAGATATTCTCTAATGTTGAAGACTTTCCATCTTGCAAGACATAACTTCAAAGGTGGCATCATCAAATCATTTTTGGAGATTCATGTTTAATGGGGAGTGACTATTTTATTATTTGGTTGTTATCTAGTTGAATTGTGTAAGCCGAGATGGATATGTGTTTTACCCATACTCTAGTGTGAGAGTGTGTGTTAGAATTATTGTTATTTAGTTTATTGTTTTATATGGGGCTACAAGTGTTGGTCTATTAGGGTTAAATTTTCTTCTGTTGTACTTACCTTCTTTCACACATATAGGATAGGAATATGTCATCTATCAATCATAAAATATCTCATTAACCTCCCATCTTATTTTCCACATGTACCCTAAACAATTTTTAATTAATGTACTTTTGTTCGTTGGTCTATGTCAGTGGATTCACTTTAAGCATGAATTAATGTATGCATGTATTAATATCATTGGTTTAACTTTATGTAGTGCATATGAGAATCTAAAAGACATGGTAATTGTTACATATTTTTTGTTATGGTTGAAAAATAAACATGGAGGCATAAAGGATGGCACTAAAACATGTTTAGTTCTAAATGGGCCACAAAGTTCATATTATCTACAATAGGTCCACCTATGCATCATTGCAAAGCCAATACCTAACAATATTGGATTACGAGGTGATGACTATGGAGATGAAGCAACAAATATTCCTATAAGGTCATTTAACATGAGTACATGATATCAAATACCATTGAAATGATGTAAGGCCACAAAGAAAAAGCATACAACATCATTCTTATGAAGCCTCCATATATCACGACCATCATAAAAAGATAGAACAACAAATTTTGATATGAAGCATACATGATGTCTCAAGCATAAGTTCCATTTTATACTTCATACAATCTCTGGGACATGACCATACTAATTGCAATTTACTAAATGAGTATGTCAATTCTGATGAGACTATTAGCTAGAAATTTAATCACATGTTAGTATGAGTCTTTCTTGTGTGATAAATATATTGACTTTTGAAACTACTATTCATTACACACAACACAATTCGGAATAATCAAAGGTTCTACCCTTACTACTAGGTAAGAGTTTTTTATGAGGTTCCCACATATGTTGTGTGTTACATATACTATACTCTCAACACTTATTGTTTTTAGAGATTTAGACACATTAAGTGAAATTGATGGTATGCACATTCTAGTACCATTCAATAGGAAAAAATAAAATCAGTACCACAATAGAAAAGAATGTGTCTCAATAAATGCTGTGATTGTCGTAATTTTAATATGGAATATACTTATCTCTTATGTGGATGGGAGGGTTTTGTTGCTGACATCCGTGTATTGCATGAAAGCCTAGATAATGGAGATTTCACTATACCTATGATTCAATATGAATTGGTAGATTTTTGATATGTGAACACATCCTAGTTTGTTGCACCATTCCATAATACAAGATATCATTTGTCTGAGTATATGGGGGCACTACATTTATACACTGACAAATACGAGATGTTCAACCATAGACACACTATGAAATGTTCTTGAAAGGGCATTCAACGTGCTAAAGAGTAGGTTGTTCATACATAGTCCAAAACTGAGGTTCTAGATAACCCAACAATCTACAATTATAGTTTTGTGCTATCTAATACAAATTTTTTACAAAGAGACATTAAATAATAGATGAAATATTTGATGATGAGGATGAAATGGATGAATTCATCCATGATTGAGATGAAGGACTTCTAGATGAAATCACAACTCAACAGGAACTAGGAGACAAGGATATATGAAGGGTATATATATATATATATATATATATATATATATATATATATATAGTGGACTGTGAGATACACGATAGGTCACTTTAGTTTATTTTCCATGTATCTCATAATAACATGTAGTTTTCAACACCTTGACGCATGTGTGATGACCAAATTGGAACCCTAACCTAAGTGAGAATCTCAATTTCAAACACAACTAGGACAACAAGAAGTAAGTCAGAAGAAATGATAAGGAATAAACTTAGTACATGCAGATGAATATAAACAAACCAAAACTACAAGCTCACCATACAACATTTAATTAAAAGACAAATTGCTACAATTTCCACCTTAATTAGAAATGGTTGGATCACTGTGGCCCTAGAACGTGTTGTTTCTTGCGACTGGAACCATGTAGTTGTTGTGGTTTCATCTACCTAACCAATTACCATCACAATTTCTAGCTATCACCACCGTTGTTTCTCCATGCTTACTCATAGTAGAGTCCAAAGTTCATCTTAACGATGCCCTACTCTGGTGGCTGGCATAGTTCTGACATGTCCAACTATTTTCTGGTAACTTCCTTTCTCACACATCCATATTCAACATGGTATCCCTCCTGATATAGGTGACGCAGTGTTTAGGTCTTGACATTGTGCCTTCAAAGATTTGCATATTTCTACATCTCCGTATGTAACTACAAGAGATACAGAAACTTCCTTGCTCACTATCATGACTTGGGAAAATCTTCCTCCGGTCTTTTGTGAGCAACACATTGTGCCAAGTCAGTCACACAATCATGTTTACTCTACTCAAAACTTTTAACTTCCACACGTCCTCCTATCCACCTTGAGTTGATTCTTTGAGTTTGTATGTCAAAAAGTCAGGTCTGAAAATCTGTGATCCTATTTGACATTGGATCTTATTTTGTCCGCCCTAAATTTATACCAAGAGAAAGGGAGCACCACTATTTTTTATTAAGGTGATTTATGTTCATACTGTCCCCTCGTCGGGCCAATCATGCATGAAAAAAACATATCTCATAGGATCCTTGAGGTTGTCGTCACTTCTTCCACAAAAACCACAAAAATGAACTTCACATGTAAATCTATTCTTTTGACACCCTCTTAATGTATGGTATAGTTCCCTCTACAAACACTTTGAATGTTAGTAGGCATCTCATCAAAAACTATACATCGATTTCGTCCTGGATCGCTTTCCCCCAAAGTGGCATAGTGAGTGCCGCCTTGTTTGCCAATTTGTCGATCTAAAGAGTGGTGATCTCTAGTTTGTTTAGAGCATCTCATACCTCTTCAATTAGTACTCTAGTTATCCACGGGAACATGAACCTATTGTTTAAAATCTTGGCTATCTCTCCATGCCTTCCACTTCATCCACTCAGACCCGTCTACTCCTACACCCATACAACACATAAATCAATCCTCATAATTAGGCTTCCCCCTCTCCTATCCTCTGAATCATACCGATAAAGTCAGTCACAATTTACCTCTCCCCTCTCTGGCCATCCACATATCACCCCACCCTTCCTCCTATCATGGATTTGACCATAACCATTTCCATACTAAGCCTAAGACGGTCCTCTGTGGGTGGTTTCCACCTGATCAACTCCACTGTTCTCTCTTTTACTCTGATATTATTCAACCCATCTTCTTTGAGACTGCTTCCCTCCTTGAAACTTAGTTGGCCCTCTAAAGCCTTACTTGGTGCCATTACCTCCAGGGTTGTTGTCACATTCTCCCACACCTACTTGTCCATTTGGATTCTTCCTTCCCACCTTCTGCTACATCTATGTACCCATATGTTCCATACGACTAGCTGAAGAAGAACCCCTTTAATCCATCCTCTCATCGTGCTACCCCCTATTTTCCTCCAACAAGCCTTCATGACATTTTTTATATTCTCAGCATTGCCTGTGTTTCTCAATAAGTCCATAAGATTCATCTCTTTATCCCAAATCACCTTGACTAGGTCACCAAATAAGCAAGTGGTCATCGGACCCCTCTCCTCTCTTGCTACACCATTTACATGCTGAGGCCAACAAAATCATACAAGATCTAATCGCTCATCCATTGTCACCAACCTTTGCAAAACCTTCCAGCCTAGTTTCTCTACCCTCCAAGGCAGGTTCCCGTGCTAGATCCATCCCACATGCAGATAACTTCCATTATTTTGACCTTCCAATATCTTCTTTGCTGAGCCAATGCTGAAGGCCCCTTGTTGCCATTGACTCAAAGTCTAATTGACTAAACCCTTGTTTTAACGATGACTAACCATTCCACTTATTTTTGTCTAATGCTTCTACTTGAGTGATTTTATATTAGGTATATACACACTCCAAATGCCCTAACTTGTGCATCCTAACTTGGATAAAAGACAAGTGAAAATCAATGCAAGTACACATTTGTGGAATATGATGTATCTCTATTATAATCATGTTTTAAATCACTTGTAATGATTGTATGACGTGTAATTAAGCTTAAAAAATACCAGGAACACAAATCGAATATTTAAGCAGTTTAATGATATTTCCCAAAATACATCACATAGTGCATGTTCGGTCGAGTTTCTCCTATGAAAAACTCGACCGACACCCTTGATGGATTTTGAGAATGTCTGGGGTTGGTCGAATTTCCAAAACACAGAACTTGACTGACACCCTATACTGGTAAATCAGATTTAAGTGATAGGTTGATTTTCATCTAGGATAAACGCGATCGATGCTTCAAGTTTTTTTTTTCAAATAGTGCAATTAGTCAAGTTTTCTAGATGTAAACTCGACCAATTGGACTGTGCAAAAATTGTTGAAAAGTGTTTCTAGCCGTTGGAGTGTTGCAAAACTCAAAAATATATCTATTGCAACACCCCAGATGGCTAGTATTCTTCGTTAAGTGTTTCTAATGGATAGGAGGCATCCCCAACTATACATAGGAGCCTTTGGGATTCATCCCATGGTTAGCCAAGCACTAAGAAGGTCCTATATTATAGTTTAGTACCTCCAAGAACCTCCTTCCACTCTCAAGATTAATCACTGTCCATATACATTAGAGTGAGTAGTAGATTTGTAAGAGAACTAGTCCTACATGTATATTGTGTGAGGATCTCACTTCTTCCACCTCTTAATCTCTCATTTCTACCATGAAGATGAAAATGAAGGTTCTCTCTCTTGGATAAGAGAGGTGAAGAAGAAGACGAGAAGGAGTCCCTTGGTGAAAGCTTTTCCTTGGAGAAGGTGAAGTCAAAGGCGGAAGATCCAACAAGAATGGGTAATTCCTTCAAGGCAGAAGACTTGTGCAAAAGTGGGCAAGTCCTTGGTGAAGGCAGAAGACTCGTTACAAAGTGGATACGTCCTTGGTAAGGTTGAAGAATTATCCTTGGATAGGTAAATCCTTTGGTAGGTTGTTGGCTCCCTTCTCCTTATAGGGAAGGTTGTGTATCCTTGGCCTAGAAAAGGAAATTAATATATTGTATGTCTTATAATGGAATATAAGTATGCAACGGTTGTAAAATCCTAGATGTTAGTTTGTTACACTAACGAGTTTCAATCATATAATGATCTTTTACTCAACTAGCTATTTCCTACAAGTATACGAGAGTAGTTGTAGTTGAGGTCGAACACAAGGAGCGTTGGTTAGCTAGGCGCAAGAGTTATGATTTTTAATAATCAAGATCGTTGTACACAAGATGATTGGATTAGAACAACTAAATTACATATTTAAAACAAAATAGTAAATTATCACTTAAGAAAGGTTAAAATTAAGATTTAGGAGGATCCTAGTGTATATAAGGCAACTTCCAGTGCTCAACGAGACAAACTATAAATATTGAAAGAGATTGATGCAATATCACTTCTAAGATATCAACTTTGACCTTTGGAAGATGATTGGCTTACCTTATGAACCTTCGACAATAGAGATAAATGAATGGGATGTAGACATGGTAAAAATGAAAACTTCAAATACCAGAGCAGTAAGTATGTTATACTCTTATCTATCTCCTAGTGAATTTAATAGAATCTCTCTGGAGAAACCTTATAAATATATGGAAAAAACTTTTGATTACACATGAAGGAACTGGTGAAGTCAAGAGTATAAAAATTAACATGTTAAAGCATAAATTTGAATAATTTTGTATAAAAAATAATGAGACTATTTTTGAAATATATGCTAGATTTTATACTCTCATAAATAGTTTAAATTCTTCATGAAAGAATATAAGTGAAGAAGAATAAGTTTTCAGTATTCTTATGTCCTTGCCATTGAGATTCAAAGATAAGCTCATGGAAATAGAAGAATCTAGCGACCTCTCAAACTTATTGATGGAGAAGCTTGTAGGGAACTTGGAAACACATGAAGTAAAGCTTCAAGAAGAGGCTAGGATAGAAGAAGAAGAAAATATTTCTAAGAAAAAGGGTGTGACATTCAAAGCAAGAGCTTACAAGTCATCAAGTTATTCATCTAATGGTGAAGAACAAATATATCATAAAGGTCAGAAATATAAACATTCTTCTTCTAACAAAAATATTATATTTTCTCCACTAGATATCCTGTATGAGGAGAAAAAGGACATTGGAAGGATGAATTCATGCCCAAAACTTAAGAAGAAGACTAATAACTTGAAGGACAAGAACAAGCAAGCTTATCATGCAACTTGGGATGATTCTTCAAACTCAGAGGCAAGTGATGCATAAATATGTCATAATGAAGTCAAATGATTTATTGCGGAATTTAATGACAATTATGAAAGAGAAGAAGAAGGTTCTTAAGACAATGGTGAACAAGAAGGTGCACAAGGTAGTGACAATGAGGTATATCCTCAACTTCTTAAAAAATTGAACTCATCAAAATTGTTGAACTTACTTCAGATAAATTCAAAAGGATAAGAAAAAGAAAAATAAATTGGAAAATATTATTAATTACTTAAATGAAGAACTTAATGAGTTTAACGACCAATATGCAAGTGAAAAGAAAAAGATAGAACGTGTTTCTCAAAATGTTTTCTTGCGAGCTCAAGTGACTACTCTTTTAGATAAATTGAGTAATATGGAGAAACAACCTATTTATTACTCACATCTTGATTATATCATATACTCAAAATAAATGATAAATTGAATGATAAAATTGATATACTTGAACAAAATATTCACAATACAAGAAAATATTAAATTTCAACTACTAAAGTCTCTCTATTTCTTGCCAATGAAAATGAAAATTTGAAAATATATTTTCAAATATTTTCAAATACTTGAAATATGTTTAATAATATGTTTCATTATCATAATCATGTTGGCACTCATGGACTTGGTTATATTCCTAAACATGATAAAAGAATGAAAAGGAAATGTTCTATTATTGTTAAACCACAATCTAGTTCTTACATTCCTATTTATAATGTTTCTTGCTATGGTTGTGGAGATTTTAGCATTATGCATTTTCATGTCCGTTTAGAAAGAAAAAGGAAAAAAAACATGGTTTGGGTACCTAAAATCTCATTTTAGATGAGGTTTGAATGATCATGGGTTTCATTGGATATAAACTCTTGATCATAGGATATTTTCTTTAAAATTGTTATATCTTTCAAAAAAAAAATTATATGTTGCAGACGTGGCCTTGCTCTTAACTAGGATATCGTTATTTTGGTAGTTTGTTCCTTTGTTTGAGATCAAATTTTGAGAGTATGAAATTTAGGGGGATCTCAAAATTATATGATATAACTTGAATATATATACCATTTTTGTGGAAACTTTGTATGTTAATTATGGGCTTAACATCCCTTACGTTTTGTCTAGAGATTCTTTGTTGACCTTTCTTTGTGCTTAATATATTCTCTATATCGTGGAGGATTTCAGATTCATTGCCTTTATATTGTAATAATCTTTAAAAAAATGATGTTTTTGTGACATATGTATATCAATGCTGGACTTAACATTCCTTACCATCGGCTTAGTATATCTTTTTGATGTTTTTGTTTTTAATGGGATCTTTCTATCATGAAAGGATTAACATTCCTTTCATTGGTAATTAGAAAACTTTTTAATTTTCTTGATCAAACATGGATTTTTGTGTATGCTCTTTAAAATGAATTGTATCTACTTCTAATTGTTATTTGCAACAAATGGCTGATTATTTCTATTGGTACATCCTTGTTTTTCTGTTTGGTATATTCTTTTCCTCTCCAAAAATAACTACATTTTTGTGGAGGAGTGTCTCCTTGAGGGAGAGAATTTGTAGTATAACCCCCTTTTTATTTTGATAAAGGGGAAGAAAATCCATGAATATAAATTTTTCTATCTTCAAAAAAGGTATGATGATCTATATTGTGTATTTTTTAAATTATCTTATGGAAATATATATCATCATCAAAAAGGGGGAGATTGTTGGCTTATTAGATATGCCACACTCTAGTTTTGATGACGTAAATATATCCCATTTGTGTCACTAATATGTGCATTTAGTATTTTAGGTGATCAAGGAACTTAAACAAAATCCAATATCAAAGAATATGATATATATATGTATGTATATATGTGTGTGTGTGTGTGTAGGTCAAGTTGTTTCATGTATATGCTATGTACAATTCTATTTTGTAAAATTTAGTAGGAATGATGTAAGAAAAAGTGATGATCAACTCTATCCTATCCTAGACCCTTCTCCACACTTATATCTAGTCTTTACGATGGTTAGGTGTCATTAGAAAAATCATTTGATATGTTTTCTAGTTTTTAGAAAAGACATTACAGTCTTTTTCGATCAAACTCTTCTTGGACCAAGATATTTTTTTTGTAGAAAAAGAGCCATTGTAGAAAATAGTCGTTGCAATTTTTGTGAAGATGTTGGCATCTGGTCAAACTCTTCTTGTGCTAAAACTATTCCATATAAATTCTTCTTGGACTGAGAAACAATCTATAATGTTTACTTTCTAGCCGTTGCAACTCAAATGTTGTCATCCTAACAACTAGTTTTTCTTTTGACTCAGTCTAAACACTTCCAACAACTATATTGACCATTTATAAGTGTTTCCTATATATAGTACTGCCTTATAAACACTTAGGACACACATTTGAGCAAATATATCACATTCTATCCTTTCTTAAAGCTTAGGATTCTATATTACTATCTTCATATCTAAGATAGGTCCCACTCTACCAAAAATAGAATCACCTACCCTTGTTAAGAGTTGATCATCACTTGTCCATAGAGAGATTCATTTTGTAATGTTATGAAGAGTTATAACTTATTCTTCCTTTGTAATTCAGGTTATCTATGCTTGGTACTGCCAACTACTTCTTGCAAGAAGGCTATCTAGAAGCTACTTGGAGCTATTCTTGAGAGAATGTTGCGACCAAGGTGCGAAAGCAGATTATGCTATACTCCAAGTTGATAATTCCCCTTGATCTAGAAAGAAGGATTTCCTTAAGCCATGAAAGACACTAGTGGATTTCTGTATATTGTATCAGTTGATAAAAGGAATAAAATACATGTCGAAAATCTTGTTGGGAACAAATAGGTAGTGGACTGACGTCATTTGACCAAACCACTCTACATTTCATGTCTCTTGTGATTGCTTTAATTCTTAATTTACTTGATTTACATTTATGTTGCATTATCTTTTAAGCAAGTTTCAATCTAACCTCCTTTGTGTTTGAAATTTCATAAGTTTTACATTATCTCTATTCACCCTCCCTCTAGAGATCTAACATAATATTCTAGAAAGAGATTTATCTAGAGTATGAAAAATATACATTAGGTCTCTCTCTCTCTAGATTTAGTAAAGTGAAAAGGGGTGAGTGTTTATGTTGAATATGATAGTATTTATAGGTGTTTGAAGGGTTGGAGGATTGTTGAGAAAAGAGATTTAACAAATAGGATCACTTTTAGAACATGATTAGGAAATAAAAAAAATTGAATTGCATGATCGAGTCCCATGAATTGCATCTCATAGCAGAGAGCAGCCAATGGTAGAGCACGATATTCTATCATGTGGTGCCCTAGTGGAACCTTGATCTATTAGGTGTGCCATCTAGCACTAGATCTCAGTCCCTTTTCAAGTTTTAGGCATTCTAGAAGCTTCTTAATTCATTGTATTGAAATCTTTTATTTTGTGATATTGTGTCTTCAAAGATGAAATTTGGATTGAAAATGAAGAAATGATGATATATACACAAACTTAATAGAGAAGTCATTCCTTCTACCCTTTTCCTTAATCATAAATGAGTGGTTAAGTTCAAATAGGGTATGAAGTTGACTTGAACATTTAAAGAAATTATATTCAACTAAAATTGGAATCGAATAGTTTATTCGTGTATATTTTAATTGAGAAGCATATTTTAAAATACTTTAAAAAGCTCAATCCTAGTCCAAATTGAACGGAAATATAGGAAAATGATGTCTCCTATATGTAAACCTTTGAAAATTTAAAATGGGTAAATGTATGGACTAAATGGGTGGGAATATGAGAAAATGTAGGTTAAAAGGGATGAATTACATCATTATCAAGAGAGGAAGTATGTGATTCATCATTGATTCAGTGACCAAAATTGGGCGTCAATAGTTTATCCCCTCCCAAGACAAGGTTTGAGGTATGAGTGAGAATGATTAAGCCAAGTCTGACCCATATTTTTGGTCAAAATGGGACAAAAAGTGAGACTCATCAAACGATATAATGATGGGTAGGGTCTGCATGTGAAAGATATTTCAAATGCATTGACATGAAAAGATTATAGTCTCTCACAAAAATATTGCAATTAGATTATTGAGTGCATTAGACCCATTGTTGCGACCTAACATATTGTGATATAATGGTCTGAATCAGAGTTGGAGTTGCAACCCTAAAAATGTAGATCATCATGAGTTTTCTATAATTGATACTGATTTTGAATGAAAAGTCCAAACTTGAGTTAGGGTTTAAATAACATGATAAATATACATGATACCTACCTAGAGTAGGGATTAAAATGCAAAATAAAGATGTGGTACCTACTCAGGGGATGACTTAAATAATAGGATTAAAAGGAAAGATTCCTATTCATGGTATGGCTTAAATTTAGAATGAAAATGAGTTTCCTACATAGGTTAGTGCTTGAATGCATGAATAAAATTTTTGATTATCTACTCAAGATAGGGATTCAATAAGGACACTAGTTTCACCACTCACGGTAAGGTTATATGCCAAATGAAAAAGCAATATTTTCCTACTTATGGTAGGACCTAGGATGAAAATTTGAGGCTTTCCTAATCATGGTAGGACTTAAAAGCCAAATGAAAAGATGAGGTTTTCCTACTAAGGACAAGGATTAAAAAAAGTGCTAATTTGGTAAAGGGGCTTCAAATGTTTAGGATGTGGTCCAGCTTAGGGTCTTGGTCCCAGACCCTTGTGAAGACATGATGCATATGTGAGATAGGGATTTTCTATTTGAGTCTCTCAAGGTCAATCTTAATAATTTTTAGCAATGAAATTTAGATAGATCAGGGTTTTAAGTGCAGGCAAGATCAACAATTTGAATTCAATATATTAAAAAATGGTCCATGATTCAAAATTAAAATTATGTTTTTGCCTCTAAAGTGATCAATAGTTATAATTATAAGAGTATATTATTTAAATTTCACGATAATAGTTGAGACCTTTTCTTATAAAGAAAATATAGTATTTCATTCACATTATTTGGTTTTCCATAAGATATTATGAATGTTTGAAGGTTTTTGAAAAATAGCTAAACATTTCAGGACTTGTTTGCAAATTATGCAAAAAAAATGTTATTCAAGATAGACAGTGAGGGTAATATGAGCAATGTTTGATGACTCCCTTCTACATTTACATCTACAAATGATATTCTGATAAGAAAACCATGTATTAGGGCCTATTTGGTTGGGATTAATTAAAAAAAGTGAACCAACGTTTAATGACATGCATCATAGCTTGTGTTTGTAACATAATGAAAATGAGAACACAAACTAGAAAATGAGAACACATATGTTATATGGGTTGTGTAGTGGTGGTATCTCCACCATGGTCTCGTGAACCGAAATTTACTACCAACCAAATATTAATTGACTAAAAGCTTCAACTTCTAATTATGTCAGACCAAAGGATTAACCTTGAATTTCAATCCTTCTTTTTATTTTAATGCTTTGAAACTCATTGTATTTATTTCAAATATTCTAAATAAAATATTCCCTTAGTGTGTCTTCTAGTAAGTTACTAAAATAAAATAAAGGTTTTATAAACTTTAAACTTTGAGTTTAGGAGTAAAAATCCTATTTCAAGTGTGATTTGAACAACAAACCCCAAAGATTCGGAGACCTCTTTTAGCAGTTGACTTTACGTGTTGGAGAGGATTCCATATATGACCAACATTGGGGCTCAAGACTCAATTTAAGGCTTGTGGATGTGTGTTTCTATGAATCCTACATGGTGGTCAAAAAGAGCATTCTTTAGGAAACTTGGAATCCAAACTCCATTGCCTTGAGAAGCATGTTTATACATTTTTCGAGAATATATGATAGCTATAAATGGGTCTCTTTCTCATTGTTGTTTTGCATCCCTTCACTCATTGATATTTTTAGAAATTTTAACTCAATGGAGCATTCTATAATAAGACAAGATCCACTTTTGGGAAGTCCTTCAATGAAAATTTTAGTAGTGCAGAATTGGATCATAAATGTGTCAAAAAAGAAGAGATACAAATGCTTAGATTTAATGTGACTTTACACCTTCATCATATGCATATGTTCAGATATGATGTTTATTTTTGTCATCTTATGGGATCCTCTCAGCCACATAGGGTGTGTATGTAACTCTCACACTGGAGGATGTATCCAATCTAACTTGTCTGAATCTTCATGATTGTTGGCCAGTCGTCTTGAATAAATTGAGATATACCATTGAGCTTGTTAATATGTTCAACATGAAGAATCCTAGATCCTCTAAAAGGTTGAATGTTGATGGTCACTTCATCAAATTGGCTCTTCTTTAGGAGTTGTTAAAATTTGAGGTGTGTCATGGTGCATGGTATAGAGATATGCCTTGTCCGTGAACCTATACCATTAAGAGAGGTAGTAGGTCAAGTGTTGATGTTAGTAAAAGGCGTTGTGGAAGTTGTTGGGGATAGTGAGTCTATCCTACCCTTGCTCTTGTGTTAGATTATTAGTGCTTGGAAAGGTTTGAGATGTCTGGGAGGATGTAGGGGGCCTTAATGGTCTTATAGATTTATTTGGTGATGTGTATTGTCCTCTTGAGTTCCAAGAGACGGAGAATCCACCCCATATTCTTAGAAAGGAGTATTTGTTAAATCATAGCACAATAGGAAGTCCCTCCCTTCATCATGTTGAGATAGCAAGGTATGTCTCCCATTTAACATGTGATGATATCCATTGGGGTTAGATGAAGTTATGTCTCACTGCTTCATCTTGTAGGATAGTGATGCCCAACTTTCATTGGATGGTCATTCTTCTAGATTTAGAGTAGTGTGTTTCTCACTTCCTATATTTTTTCTTAGGTACTTAGACCATCGACAATGCATATATGTTGTATATGGGCTTCCAAGTGTCCTCTACAAGCTTCATAAAGGCTCTCACAAGGCCGATGATATAGTGACAAGATGTGGGTTCATTGTATAAAGATGACTCTAGAGGCTTTTCTTATCCTATAGGATTGCACTCTTAAGTACTTGGTGTGGATTTTTGCATCTCCTTCAATAGTGGTGACCTATGAGACTGATGGGGAGATAGGTAGTCCTGTGAGACATAGCTCGCTTCCTCTATTCTTGTCTTATAGATTTATTTTCATTTTAACTTAGATCCATGAAATCTTTTAGTAGTTTGTAAAATTTAGTATGAATTTGATAAAATTTTGAAAGTGTTGGGAAATATGGTGACATATACGAAAACGAAAATAAAAAATTTACTGCCATATTCCCCACAAACAGCTTATCACGTCAACAACTATGAATTGGGAAGGAAGATTGTAAGGCATATACCTGGTAATGGAGCAAGTCTAGTGACTATCCTTATAGTAGAATGCTTCTTTTTCAAGTTGCACCTGGACAACTATCAAAGGCGGCCTCCTGATGGATCACCACAGATGGAAGTTGACAACATCCTCCTAGAAGGTGGGAAAGGCCTCCTCACCTCTATGTAGTCCACACAGACTATCAGGAACTACATGTTGTTCTACCAGAGTCAATGATAAGGAGTTGTCCTTTTGAACATCAGCATGCTAGCATTAATTCACTCTCCCATGTTGTCTCTCCCTTATTGTCTCTCTCTTTTATGGGTAAGACTTAGGGATCTCTAGTTACCACAACTAGATAGAACAATACTTGTCAGATAGTATTGTTGTATCTTTGAAAGCCTCAACTACCGCTCTATATATAAGAGGGCTAGGGTTAGGATTTCCAATTCAATTGGGAGTTGAAGAGATGGATTCTCATGAATTTTTTGGAAGCTTTGAAGCTTGAAATGATTGGTTCACTCCTGAATCAATCGCTTCACATGTGATATAATCTATTCAACACTTGAACATGTTTCTTCACTTTCTTTCCTATTTTTAATCACATTGGCTTTCAATATTTGATTAATGCACACCATGGCGTTAGCATCAATCAATGATCCAATTGTATTGATCATTGAAATGGGCAATTCATAAACTAAACTTGTCATTTTAGACCTTGAAGCATATGGTTCACTAACTGAACTGGTCGATCCATGTCCCAATTCAGGCTATGTTCAAGCACTATAGTTTAAATTGACCTGACACCTGAATTGATCAATTTAACACTTGAACCAATTGGTTCATAGTCATGTCAGTCAATTTTCAGCCATTGTTGTTTAAATTAAATACCCAAACACTTTAGTAATTAAGTTAAAACATATTCATGAGTAAACTCCTATTCATGGTGCATCCTATGTGTATGACCCTATAGGTCTCAACTTACGTTGGCAGTGAATGTGCATAACCAATTTATGACATCACAAGTAACCAATTTATGACATCACAAGCAATTAGCATTATCTAGCAACACATCATTGTTACCTAAGTAATTGGAAAGCTGGAGAACAACTTCAACCTACAATCCATGATCAATGTTACAATGATCATATAGTTCCTTTGTCTCTGATATCTAGATTGAACTCGAGGCATGGAATCGTCATCCTCTTCAATATTCAATCCATATTTCTTGAATTAGAGAAGACTATTGAGATACACATGATCTCGATATCACTTATTGACTCACATGAGTATGGCCATGCATTTCTTAGTCTCCCTTATCAAGAGGCCAGGATATCATCTCTCATAGGAGGGACTAATCACATCAACATCACTCACAGTCATCCCCATGTGTCACAGTGCACCTGAGCACCACCTTTATGGCAACCCTTATTCAAGGTCATGTTGGATGGTGTCAAAATACATTGAACAACATGTGATGAGTGTAGTGACTTCACATATAAGAACCACAATCACCACTATCACTATGAGAGCTCATTCTAACTACGATTCTATGGTGTCCATGTATCACTATCAAGGTGGGTATGTCTAGTACATTGTTCTCTAACAAGTATCTATGTGTTTGATTTGATATCACATATCATGACTGATGAGATTCTCTCATCAACCAACACACACTCTAATCTTATGTATTATAGTTGTCTATTTTGCATTCACAGTAATATCCAACTAGGGACATAGCAAGAATGTATGTACACTTATCATACATATGATCTCATTATTTAGGTCCTCAAGCTGAAGGCATATCTCATAGAGTATCATCATTCTTTATACATTTATTATTTTACATCATTATCTCATAACAAAACAAAATAGAATAAAAAATATTGCCTTTTATTATTATCAAATCAATTACATCATGACACATTACAATCATCACATGATTGGCTCTCTGGGCATACATACCAACAGACTCCCAGTTGCACTTAGAATCAATCACTCATGAATCTCATTCCAAGTGATCTAACGTGTCCATCATGCTTCTATTGTGGAAGTGCTTTTGTTAGTAGATCAACAACATTGCCTTCAGTTGGTATTATGCAAATCTTCACATCTCCTTGTTGTAGGATGTCTCATATGAGATGGAACTACCTTATTATGTGATTAGAATGCTAATGTGATATGGGTTCCTTAGCTTGTACAATAGCTCCATTGTTGACACAATACAACTCTATTACATCGCTAATGGTTGGAACCACCTCAAGTTCATTGATGAACTTCTTGATCCAGACAGCTTCCTTTGTTGCATGGATGTAGCAATATACTCGGCCTCTGTTGTAAAATCAGTAATTGTCTCTTGTTTGGAACTCTTCCAGCTCACAAATCCATTGTTTAGACAAAACACAAATCCTAATTGCAATTGATAATTATCTTTGTCAGTTTGGAAGCTTGCATCGGTGTAACCCTTTACACCCAACTCTTCCTCACCACCATAAACAAAAAATTGATCCTTAGTTCTTCTCAAGTACTTAAGGATGTTTTTTATGACAATCTAGTGACACTCACTAGGATTCAACTGATATCTACTCATCATGATCAAGGCATACTAGACATAGGTATGAATGCATAACATTGCATAAATGATAGATCTAGTTACAAATGTATAAGGAATCTTACTCACATTTTCTCATTCTTCACAAGAACTTGGACTTTGGGATTTGGAGAGGATAATTCCATGAGATATGGGAAAATTCCCTCACTTTGAGTCATGCATGCTATATCTCTTCAACACCTCATAAATTTATGTGCTATGTCTTATGCCAAGAAGACTTCTAGTTCTATATGTATAGATCTTGATTCTTAAGATATAGGATGCTTTGCCTGAATCCTTCATAATGAAGGTACTTCCCAGCCAGTTCTTTACCATCTATAAAGTAGGAATGCCATTCCTCATCAACACTATGTCATATATATACAATGCAAGGAATATAATTATGCTCCCACTAACATTGTTGTACACACAAGGTTCATCTATATTTTGACTAAAGCCAAACTCTTTGATAGTCTTGTCAAAACAAAGATTTTAACTCTATGATGCTTGCTTCAATCCATAGGTTCACCTTTGTATCTTACAGACTTTATTGGCTTCCTTTGGATTTATAAAACCCTCAAGCTATGTCAAGTACATATCCTGATAAAGAAACTTATTAAGGAAAGTGGTTCTAATATCCATTTTCCAAATCTCATAGTTATAATAAGTTGCAATGGAAAGCATGATCCTGATGGACTTAACCATGGCAACTGGTGAAAATGTTTCATCATAGTCAACACCTTGAACTTGTTTGAAACCTTTTGCAACCAATCTTCCCTTATAGGTTTGTACATTACCATCCATGTCGGTCTTCTTCTTGAAGACCCAGTTGCAACCTATGGGTTTTACCCCTTCACGTGGATCCACCATGGTCCATACCTTGTTGGTGTACATGGATTCCATCTCGATCTCATGACCTCAAGCCATTTCTCATACTTTGGTCCCTTAGTAGACTCTAGGTAGGTTATTGTCTCATCATCTATGACCAAGTCATCACCGTCTTGAGTCACAAGATAACTCAATCTTTCAGGATCAAGGTGTGTCCTACTAGATCTATGAGGTTCTTGTGTTAAATGAGGAACTTGAGATTCCATAATAGCTTGTGACTCTTCTTATTCCATCTGTACATCTACAGATTCAATGTTTTCTTGTTGATCTCAAACCTCTTTGGGTTCTACTTTTATGCCACTTATTCCTTTATAAATAAATTCATTTTCTAGGAATGAAACATCTTATACAACAAACACTTTGTTTGAAGATGGGTTATATAAGTAGTATCCCTTAGTTTTTTTTAGGATATCCAACAAAATAACACTTGTCTGATCTAGGGCCAAACTTGTCAGGAAACATTTTCTTGACATAAGCTTCACAATTCCCAAATCCTCATAAAAGGCATTTTGGGACACTTCTCGATCCATGTCTCATATGGTGTCTTTTGAACCAATTTAGATGGTACGTTGTTAAGTGTAAACATTGCAGTTTCTAGAGCATAAACCTAGAATCATCAAAACTCATCATTGATTGCACCATATCTAGTAATATGTGATTCCTTCTTTCTGATACACCATATATCTAGAAATGTGTGATTCCTTATTTCTAATATATCATTATGTAGTGGTGTTCCATGTGGAATCCACTATCATACAATACCACGATCTCGCACATGGACCTCAAACTCTTGGATTAAGTATTGTCCACCTTGATCAGACAAAGTATCTTAATACTTTTAACAAGTTCGTTTTATACTTAATTTGTGAAATCCTTGAACTTTTCAAAGGTTTATGACTTATGTTTCATCAAGTAAACATAACCGTACCTACTGGAGTCATTAATAAAGGTAACGCAGTACTGACCTCTAGAATTTATTCTAAAAGGCTCACATGCATCAGTATGTATGAGTCCTAATAGATCACTTGTCCTCTCACTATTTCTAATAAAAGGAATCTTTGTCATCTTTCCCAAAAAACAAGATTCACATTTCTCTATTGATTTAAAATCAAAAGAGCCAAGATAACAATCTTTATGGAGTCTGGAGAAGTGTTTCTCATTTATGTACCCTAGACAGCAATACTAAAGGTACATTTGGTTTGAGTTATTCTGTTTTTGTCTTATGTTATTTATGGTATACATGATTGTCTCCAGATCTATCAAGTATAGACCATAAGACATTGGCGCACTTCCATAAAAGATCCCATATTTACTTATAGGACATCGACCATTCTTTACAAGACCTTCAAATCCATTCTTGTCCAACCTAGATACAAATATGATGTTCCTATTAATGGAAGGTACATATTAAAAGTTTTCTAAATCTATTAGAATACCACTTCTTAGAGATAACTCATAGGTTCCAACTACACTGGTATCAAATCTTGCTCCATTAGCAATGTGTAGTTCAAGCTCACCTATCATTAAATATCTACATTTTTTCATATCCTTCAAATTTGAGCAAATATGTGATCCACATATGATACCAAGTACCCAAGATGAAGAAGTAGCAAAGTTAATCTCAATTATGTATATATCTAAAGTAGAGATATCTATCCCTTGCACCATCTTCCTTAGTTCTTTTGGGTGAAAAGGACATATTCCTTTCACGCCTACCCCTCTCCTTATTTTGAGTGCAGAAGACTTGGCCTTCAGCTTAGCCTCAGAAAACTTATTGGACTTGCCTTTATCCTTGGACTCTACTATACCGATAACCATCATGGGTTTGTCCTTCTTCATTGGTGCTTCGACATTCATCAACAAGCCAAGCAACTCAAATAGTGGCTTAGCCAAGTTACTCAAGTGATAGTACTCAATAAACTGGTATATGATTCTGATAATGATAGTAGAATCTTATTTGTGGCTGATTCTTGACCTAAATGAAATCCCAATCTGTCTATATGTTCCACATGCACAATCATGTTGAGAACAATGCTCTACAAGATCTCCCTCTATCAGTTTAAACTCAAACAACACCTTTGAGACATTATACCTTTCTTGATTTTCATGTTGTATATGCAACTCATAGTTCATACAGTCCAACATAAGGTTTTTGATGTCTGTGACATCACTAGCATGCTTCAAGTAAGTATCCATTTCAGCCTTAGGCGTATATGGAGTGGATTCCATTGGTATCGGTGTTTTAGGGAAATAATGGATGTTTCTCAAAGTCCTAAAGTAGTTTTGGAATTTTTTCCTATTTATTCTGTCTTTCTCAAGGACTGATTGCAATGATTGTGTGTTTTCCATTTATATCTACAACTGTAAAATTTGCAGTTAATCAAAACACTTTTGATTTGGTTTGATAATATTTACAATATCTGTTAGGACTTTAATTAATTATCAATCCCACTATTTTGTTCAAATGTTTATCACCAACTATCGATTCAGAATATTGCAACATACAATCTTTTAGTAAGCCAAGATCCATATTTCATCAAATAAGGAGTCAACTTTGGTTGATCGCCCACAATTTTAGTATTTAGGTATGCAACTTTTGCCAATTGCATCTAAATGCAACTCTTGGATAGATGGTGTGCACAACTCCTTGTCACAATCCATTTGTATGACTCTAAGCACTTAATCTCATTAAGGTCACCTAGTTAAGCCTGACTCAAAAGCCAACATGATAGAAAATGTAACCTGCTTTGGTAGATCTTCAAATCTGCAATCACACTTCTACGAGATAGATGTTGGCGTCAGATATAATTGTGGAGGATACAACAAGCCATTACGAGGTGACACTATTACAAACTCACCTTTCAGTAACCCCCAATTAAGGGAGACCAAGAGGTTGAAACCGCACCCTTTAATTCTGGATCAAAGGTTCAACATATAACCAAAAACAATTATTAAATTCTAACAGACTATACTGAAAAATGGTAATAAATTTTTTCTTTACATACCTTTGAAAAGTTTGGAACAACTAAACTTCTAACCTCAGTTGAACTATTCTAACTAATTCCTCCTTGTTCTTTAATTCTTGAATTCACAATGTGTCGCTTTACTGTTTGTTCTTTTGAGATTTGAACCTAAATCGCCGACAAACAAAACGAGGGTCATCCGAAGCTTGTATGTGGGGGAAACCAATAATGTTCAACTATGCTAACAACATAATCATTCAATTAATCATTTAACAATCAAGATTACGTTTTAGATATAACTCTACGATCCAAGGGTACCCTATCCTCTGTATTGTCCCCATTAAACCCCTCATGATCCACCTATAAGTGAACCAATTTCTAGGGTTGAGTCACATGGAACTACTCATGGGTAGACCACTCCTTAACTTAGGGTACGCTAAAGAGTCTCATGGCACTACACGTAGGTAGCCCAGAGTCTAACTCACGGTAACCTAGACCTTGCTCTAGGATTACCCCTTTTTTAGCCTTTTCAAAATAATAGAGGTGGACCCGGATCTAGCCAGTTATATATATATATACCTTTACAGTGATAATCATAGTCACTTTATAGTTGCATGAAATAAATAAACATCCAACAGTTTGGTTGCATTCAATGTGATTAAACATTCGGGAATCCATCGGGAAACTAAATCGGTTATTCATAATTAACCACATACCTTTGGTTGCAGATTTCAAGATAGAAATTAATATGTAGAGAAACCCAATCAACAAGCAAATCCTAAAATAAAAGGACAATTTTCCTTTTATTAATATTTATCCAATTTTCATCACATTACTTAGGATTTCTATTCAATTTTAGGGTTTTCTTGAAAATTAGGGTTTTCTTTTCTTTCTTAGATATTATGAACCCCAAACCATCAAATATACCCAAAACCATTAAATTATCTCCTTTTAACATTCCTAACAGCTTTTGGGATCATTATCTTACAATTTATCAAAATATCAAGGTTTCTACTTTCTTTTACCCTAAATTAGGGTTTTCATGTACACTATCTTCCATCTTTGACATAAACCCTAATTTAGCCATATTGATATTCAAAATGGATGAAAACTTTATCTTATTAATTAATAGGTTCATAATCCTCAACTTAACCCATTAATTTATAAAGAAACATCTTTTATATGCAATTAGGGTTTTTCATTAACTTGAGATGCATTTTACTAGCAAATCAAAGTACTATTGCAAAAATAACTGGAATCAGGTTATACTATCATTTTTGACATATTCCTTGTATTTTTATATACAATTTTCATATATAAAGTTTTCTCATTAGATAATCCTAGAAATTTCTATTAATTTCGCAAAGAAAAGCTATTTTCTATAATTTTGGTCAGAGAGGGGTTTTACTGGAAATTCGCGGCCGTCCGATTGATGCGCCTATGGTTCGCGCCTGGATCCAACGCTCGTCACTACAGGTGTGCGCGATTAGGCCTTCGTCCGCTAGATCTCCTCGGTCCACGATGGTCCTTCGATCTGACGCCTCACGCTGACCCGCTCCACTTACTCCAGCAAGATCGGCCTGCCGCTCCGGAGGTGTTGGATCTCGCACGGGACCTCGGTGGTCCGTGATCGGACGACAACTGCATGCCGTCTTCCCTCTCTTCTTCTTAACACAGACGCGCGGCGGCGCCATGGCTGAGGCTCGCCGGAGCTAGGTCAATAGGACGAAGGAGAGGGTACGGGCACTCGAGAGTAGGTCGGTTGAGATCGCTAGGGTGCGAGGAACCGAGGGGTGCCCTTATATAGGCAGTGGGAGGTCCCTATTAGGGTTCACAATGCCAGCCGCCATCCTAGTTCTAGCCCAATTGGGCGTTTTGCGAAGCTTGCTCAAAACCTGGTAAAACCAGGGTCTAGATTCTTCGCCAGGGCCTCCCGAACACAAAGGGACTCAGATCACGAGTGCACATGCACTGTAATGATCAGAAAAACGAGGGGAAAATCCCCTGTGTCGGCGCTACTGTATGAGTCCTTTTGGGACTCTGGACGATGAACCCGCTCCGTTGGATTAGAATCCAATGGTCATCATTATCCGTGTTCAAACCAAAATGGAAAATAAATTCCCAATTATTCAAGGAAAATTCTATTTTGATGATAACTTGAAAATTTAATAACTCTCAATCCTTAACTCCGTTTTATCTCAAATTTTGAGGAAAACTCATTTATACCTTTATCTTTCCTTGTGCAAAAATTGGAGTCATTATCCAAAGGAAACGAGCTCTTTACTTCAGTTTCAAGTTATACCTTATTTAATTGTATTTTCCACATATTCTTTATTTCCTTTGCCATTATCTAATTATCCTGAGTTCCTTGAACCCCAAGGAACCCTTTCAACTCGAAATATTATTTTGGGAAATATCTTTTAGCCTTAAAAACATTTCTATTTATTTTCCTCATATATTCCTTTATTAAATGGAATTCCTTTTTCATTTCTTTTTGTTTTTCTTTTAATCCTTCAATTGGGCTCAATGGCCACAAAGGCCCAATAAGAAAACATACAACCTATCAAAATCCATTCAAACAATTCATCACATCAACCATGAATTTCATTTATCTTTAAAAGAACATTCACCATTTCATTACATAGTTTGGAAAAATTGAGGTTATAACATCCTCCCCTCCTTATAGGAATTTTGCCCTCAAAATTCATCAATCAAGCAAACAAATCAGGATATGCTTTTTCCATGTCCGTCTTCAGCTCCCATGTGGCCTCATCCTCTCCATGATGTTTCCAAAGAACCTTTACCATCTCTATATTCTTATTTCTGAGCTCTTTTACCTTAATATCTATAATACGCAAAGGTAACTCAGGATAAGACAGCTTTCCTTGAAGCTCAATAGGTTCAATGCTCAACACATGGCTTGGGTCTTGCACACATCGCTTCAGATTGGACATGTGGAACACATCATGCATCATACTATATTGAGGGGGTAACGCCAAACGATAAGCCACCTCACCAATCCGTTCTAATACCTCAAACGGACCCACATATCGAGGACTCAACTTTCCTCTGTTTTTAGCTATAGCTCGGAGCGGTCGGATTTTCAGAAAAACATGCTCTCCTATAGTGAAATGCACATCAGTCCTCTTCGCATCAGCATATGACTTCTGTCGATCCTGGGCTCTCTTTAGCCTTTGCCTGATCAAAGCGACTTTATCAGCATACACTTGGAGTTCATCTGACCTCAACAAGGTTCTTTCACCAACATCATCCCAGTGAAGTGGTGACTGACACAGTCTCCCGTATAGAGCTTCATATGGAGGCATCCCGATACTGGCTTGGTAACTATTGTTTTATGCAAACTCAGCTAGAGGTAAGTACTGCTCCCATGATCCACCCCAATCGAGCATACAATCTCTCAAAAGATCCTCTAAAGTTTGGATCGTCCTTTCTGATTGTCCATCTGTCTGGGGGTGATAAGTGGTACTGATCTTTAACCTTGTACCAAGTTCCTCTTGAACCTGCTTCCACAGTTTGGAAGTAAACTTCGGATCTCTATCAGATATGATGGAACTAGGTACGCCATGCAAACACACTATCTCTCGAATATACAACTCAGCTAATTCTGACACTTTGGCAGTGGTTTTCAGTGTAAGGAAGTGTGCTGACTTGGTAAGGCGATCCACCACAACCCATATTGCATCATGACCTCTCTTGGTCCGTGGTAAACCCACCACAAAATCCATGGTGATCTGATCCCATTTCCATTCCGAAATCTCTATAGACTGTAAAAGTCCACTGGGTCGTTGATGTTCAGCCTTCACCATCTGGCACGTAAGACAACTGGCCACATAAGCTGCAATGTCTCTCTTCATTCCTGGCCACCAGAAAAAGCTCTGCATGTCCTTAAACATCTTGGTAGTCCATGGGTGTACTGTGTACTTAGAACCATGAGCTTCTTGTAAGATACGTTCTTTCAGTGGTGAGTCTTCAGGAATCCATATACGATTCTCAAATCTGATTCCTCCATCTACTCCCAAAGAAAGGAGGGTCTGAGGCTTCTTCATCAAGCCTCTCATCTTGTCAAGTTCACTACTGACCAACTGTGCTGCCACAATTTCACTCAACAAATAAGACTATATATGAATGTTGGCCAATCGAACTCGATCACCTAATGATTGAGGAGACCATTTCACCAGCTCTTCCAAGCTCTTCCACTGACTGGACAGAACAGTTGCACACCTGAGCTGTTTCCGACTCAACGCATCTGCCACAACATTTGCCTTCCCTGGATGATAGGCAATGGTAAAGTCATAATCCTTCATGTATTCCATCCATCTTCATTGTCGTAAGTTCAAGTCTTTCTGCGTCAGAAGGTACTTTAAGCTCTTATGGTCAGTGAAGATCTCAAAAGTAGCACCATACTGGTAATGCCGCCAAATTTTCAAGGCATGAATGATAGCATCCAACTATAAGTCATGTGTAGGGTAATTCACCTCATTAGGCTTGAGTTGTCGGGAAGCATATGCAACCACATGTCGATTCTGCTCCAACACGCAGCCAAGAGCCATTTTGGATGCATCAGTGAAGATCATGAAACCCTCATTGCCTGATGGTAGAGTCAAAATTGGTGCAGTGGTCAAATTTTCTTTCAGTTCCTGAAAACGAGCCTCACAAACATCGGACCACACAAACTTCACATCCTTACGAGTCAACATGGTCAAGGGCAAGGCTGTCTTTGAGAAATTCAAAATGAAACACTGATAGTATCCTGCTAACCCCAAGAAGCTTCGGATCTCGGAGGGGTTCTTCGGTGTAGGCCAGTCTCGAACTGCTGACACCTTGGCTGGATCCACGGTGATCGTTCCTCCTGAGATGATATGTCCAAGGAACATGACTCGGTCTATCCAAAACTCGCATTTTGAGAATTTACCATAGAACTTCTGCTTTCTCAGGATATCAAGGACTTTACTTAGATGGTCTCAGTGTTGCTCTAAGTCATTGGAATAAACCAATATGTCATCTATGAACACTATGACAAATGAGTCAAGGAAGGGTTGGAACACACTATTCATAAGGTTCATGAACACACTGGGTGCATTGGACAACCCAAAAGGCATAACCACAAACTCATAATGGCCATATCGTGTTCAAAAAGCTGTTTTTGGAATGTCCTCACTCTTGACTCTCAACTGGTGATAACCCGATCTTAAGTCGATTTTGGAAAAGACTCGAGTAGACTTCAACTGGTCAAACATGTCATCTATTCTGGGTAAAGGGTACTTGTTCTTAATGGTAGCTTGGTTGATCATCCGATAGTCTATACACAAACAGAGCGAGCCATCCTTTTTCTTTACAAAAAGGACTGGATCTCCCCATGGTGATGTGCTAGGCCAGATAAAACCCTTGTCTAGCAACTCCTGCAATTGTTTCTTCAACTCGACCAACTCTGCAGGGGCCATTCTATAAGGTGCACGTGAAATAGGGCTTGTTCCTAGAGATAGCTCTATGGAAAAATCCACCTCTCTCTCGGGAGGAATTCTAGGTAGATCATCCGAAAAAACATCTGCATAGCTCTTGACTACCTCTATTTCCTCTAAGGGTTGCACCTTGGGTTCGGGCTCGGTAACAACTGCTAGGAAAGCTTGACAACCTTTACTCATCATCTTTTCTGCCTTCAAGGATGACACATACAGGCTGGTGGTGGCATCTTTCCTACCTCTAATGACAAAAGGTGGGTGACCTGGTTCCTTAATGATCACTTTCTTTTCCCTACAGTCAATTTGGGCCCTATAGGTATAAAGCCAATCCATTCCAATGATCACATCAAAATCATTCATGTCAAGAAGGATAAAGTCTGTAGGAAACTCATGATCTCGATATTTCATAGGTATCACCGGAGTTTTCAAAAGAGAGGTAAAGATTCGACCACTCGGGGTTGTAACATCTAAGACATATCCTAAATCCTTGATATCCAAACAAAGCATAGTTGCAAGATTCCTCGAAATGAAAGTATTAGTAGATCCAGAGTCAAATAATGCTTTTACATTATGTCCCATGACTTCAAGCATGCCTACATTATTGTTCACCATACATTAGACCATTACATGCTTAAATTTCATAACACAAAGAAAAACTCTAAGGGTTATTACCCTCAATCAACCGATTAGCATTAGCTTTAGCTTCCTCATTATCAATAGCGAACACTCGAGCTTGTCTTCTTTCTCCAGTAGGTGGGGCCACAGCTACCGGTGGGGCTGCTACTGGTGGGGCTGCTACTGGACCTGGTCCTTTTGGCTCTGGTAGAGGACAAGCAGCTTGCATATGTCCCTCTTGATGGCACTGATAACATGTCCTCTTCTTGTAGCGACACTCACCAGCATGCCCTTTTCCACAAATGCGGCAAGGAGGTCGGTTGTTCTCTTGGCGGGGTATTCCATGCCTTCCTCCGTGTTTTCCTTTGGCTTGAGAGCATCCTTGACCCTTCTTGTGGTGGTTTCTCTGACCTTGGACTCCTTCAGTGAAACCCAAAAACCCCTTGGGTGGAATCTGAGTAGGCATCACAGTCCTTTCCATGTCTAGGGCGGTGTTGTAAGATTCTGCGAAGGTTTTAGGTTTGCTTTCCATCACATGTGGCTTGATGGCAGGGTGAAGACGCTCTATGAAGTGATCCACCCTCCTTTCCTGATCCATCTTGTACCCAAAACGTTCTAGGATCCGAAACTTGCGCCTAAAGTCTGCCACAGACAAATTTCCTTGAGTCATGTTAGTGAATTCCCTTTCCTTTTCTTTCTTAGCTGCAACCAGGACAAATCTGGAAGTGAATATGGTCTTGAAATCAGCCCCTGCCATTGGTTCCTCAGTCAGATCTCAGCCTGTGATGTAAGTCTCCCACCATATCTTAGCTGCTCCTTCCAGGAGGTGAGCAACAAAGAGGACCTTCTTGCTCGGCTGTACCTCAAGCATGCGGAAACCATTCTCTATTGTAAGTATCCAGGCTTCTGCTTTATCAACTACCTCAGTCTTATCTTCTCCCCAGAACTTTTCTATGTTCAGTTTGACAAAGTCTAGGATAGTGGCTCCCACACGTGGACGAACAGGGTATGGTTCACCATTTTCAGCTCTAGCTATGTCTCGAAGGTCCAAAGCATTAATGGCCTCTGTCAACTTCCTCTGTTTCTCTAACCACAAGGTATCAGGGGTATGGATTAACATGGTGGGTTCTGAATCATCGGCTGGGTCCTCATCCATCTTGGATTCTTCCTCGTACACATGTTGCTCTTCATATCCTTGATCTTCTTCTTGATTCAGGTTACTAAATGGTACCGGGTTAGGGTTAGGGACTTCTTGAGTGACTTCTTCAGGCCTCTTCCTCTTCTTATAGGATCCATCCTCATGGTTCCTATTCCTCTTTCCAGAAGACTCCTTTCCTTTACGGGGAGGCCAAACACTCCTAGCCAGATTCCCAGAGCCCTCAGGGATAGCAACAGTCTTGGTTCGTGCCATCTACATAAGCATAACAAACAAATCTTTAGTTTATCATTTAAACTAGTTATACTTATGTTTAGTGATATCTCATTACATATCTTTTATTAATTTGTTGGAGGATTCTTAAACCCTTAACTTATTTGCCCATACCACATGAGTGTGGAGGAGAGAGAGAATCCTACTCTTAAAGCCTTAATAGAATATGTGATGAGAAGGGATGAATAAGATGTGAGAGTCCTAAAGGTATCTTATTTCGATTCATACCCTAAGACTTTGGCCACGCGGTCACACGGGTCTGGGAGTCCTCGTATTCCGACTAGCAGTGCGGAGGAAAATCTTGCCAGCCCCCGGTCGTGATCCCTTTCTAGACACCTCCATCTTTCAGATACTCCTCTAATAACTCCCTTGGGTTCTATGGAGTTTGTAAAATTTAATAATTACTAATGGTTACATGAAGAACCCAGGCTCTGATACCAAATGTTACGACCTCACCTTTCAGTAACCCCCAATTAAGGGAGACCAAGAGGTTGAAGCCGCACCCTTTAATTCTGGATCAAAGGTTCAACATATAACCAAAAACAATTATTAAATTCTAACAGACTATACTGAAAAATGGTAATAAATTTTTTCTTTGCATACCTTTGAAAAGTTTGGAACAACTAAACTTCTAACCTCAGCTGAACTATTCTAACTAATTCATCCTTGTTCTTGAATTCTTGAATTCACAATGTGTCGCTTTACTGTTTGTTCTTTTGAGATTTGAACCTAAATCGCCGACAAACAAAATGAGGGTCAGCCGAAGCTGGTATGTGGGGGAAACCAATAATGTTCAACTATGCTAACAACATAATCATTTAACAATCAAGATTATGTTTTAGATATAACTCCGCGATCCAAGGGTACCCTATCCTCTGTATTGTCCCCATTAAACCCCTCATGATCCACCTATAAGTGAACCAGTTTCTAGGGTTGAGTCACATGGAACTACTCATGGGTAGACCACTCCTTAACTTAGGGTACACTAAAGAGTCTCATGTCACTACATGTAGGTAGCCCAGTTTCTAACTCACGGTAACCTAGACCTTGCTCTAGGATTACCCCTTTTTTAGCCTTTTCAAAATAATAGAGGTGGACCCGGATCTAGCCAGTTATATATATATATATATATATATATATATATATATATATATATATATATATATATACCTTTATAGTGATAATCATAGTCACTTTATAGTTCCATGAAATAAATAAACATCCAACAGTTTGGTTGCATTCAATGCGATTAAACATTCGGGAATCCATCAGGAAACTAAATCGGTTATTCATAATTAACCACATACCTTTGGTTGCAGATTTCAAGATAGAAATTAATATGTAGAGAAACCCAATCAACAAGCAAATCCTGAAACAAAAAGACAATTTTCCTTTTATTAATATTTATCCAATTTTCATCACATTACTTAGGATTTCTATTCAATTTTAGGGTTTTCTTGAAAATTAGGGTTTTCTTTTCTTTCTTATATATTATGAACCCCAAACCATCAAATATACCCAAAACCTTTAAATTATCTCCTTTTAACATTCCTAACAGCTTTTGGGATCATTATCTTGCAATTTATCAAAATAACAAGGTTTCTACTTTCTTTTACCCTAAATTAGGGTTTTCATGTACATTATCTTCAATCTTTGACATAAACCCTAATTTAGTCATATTGATATTCAAAACGGATGAAAATTCTATCTTATTAATTAACAGGTTCATAATCCTCAACTTAACCCATTAATTTACAAAGAAACATCTTTTATATGCAATTAGGGTTTTTCATTAACTTGAGATGCATTTTACTAGAAAATCAAAGTACTATTGCAAAACGAACTGGAATCAGGTTATACTATCATTTTTAATAGATTCCTTGTATTTTATATACAATTTTCATATATAAAGTTTTCTCATTAGATAATCCTAGCAATTTCTATTAATTTCACAAAGAAAAGCTATTTTCTGTAATTTTGGTCAGAGAGGGGTTTTACCGGAAATTCACGGCCGTCTGATTGATGCGCCTATGGTCCACGCCTGGATCCAATGCTCGTCACTGTAGGCGCACGCAACTAGGACTTCGTCTGCTAGATCTCCTCGGTCTACGATGATCCTTCGATCTGACGCCTCGCGCTGACCCGCTCCACTTACTCCAGCAAGATCGGTCTGTCGCTCCGGAGGCGTTGGATCTCGCACGGGACCTCGGTGGTCCGTGATCGGATGACAGCTGCACGTCGTCTTCCCTCTCTTCTTCCTAACACAGACGCGTGGTGGCACCGTGACTGAGGCTCGCCAGAGCTAGGTCAATAGGATGAAGGAGAGGGTACGGGCACTCGAGAGTAGGTCGGTTGAGATCGCTAGGGTGCGAGGAACCGAGGGGTGCCCTTATATAGGTAGTGGGAGGTCCCTATTAAGGTTCCCAATCCCAGCCGCCATCCCAGTTCTAGCCCAATTGGGCGTTTCACGAAGCTTGCTCAAAACCTGGTAAAACCAGGGTCTAGATTCTTCGCCAGGGCCTCCCGAACACAAAGGGACTCAGATCATGAGTGCACATGCACTGTAATGATCAGAAAAATGAGGGGCAAATCCCCTGTGTCGGCGCTACTGTCCGAGTCCTTTTGGGACTCTGGACGATGAACCCGCTCCGTTGAATTAGAATCCAACGGTCATCGTTATCCGTGTTCAAACCAAAAAGGAAAATAAATTCCCAATTATTCAAGGAAAATTCTATTTTGATGATAACTTGAAAATTTAATAACTCTCAATCCTTAACTTCGTTTTATCTCAAATTTTGAGGAAAACTCGTTTATACATTTATCTTTCCTTGTACAAAAATTGGAGTCATTATCCAAAGGAAACGAGCCCTTTACTTCAGTTTCAAGTTATCCCTTATTTAATTGTATTTTCCACATATTCTTTATTTCCTTTGCCATTATCTAATTATCCTGAGTTCCTTGAACCCCAAGGAACCCTTTCAACTCGAAATCTTATTTTGGGAAATATATTTTAGCCTTAAAAACATTTCTATTTATTTCCTCATATATTCCTTTATTAAATGGAATTCCTTTTTCATTTCTTTTTGTTTTTCTTTTAATCCTTCAATTGGGCTCAATGGACACAAAGGCCCAATAAGAAAACATACAAGCTATCAAAATCCATTCAAACAATTCATCACATCAACCATGAATTTCATTTATCTTTAAAATAACATTCACCATTTCATTTCATAGTTTGGAAAAATTGAGGTTATAACAGACACTGTGAATGAATAGGATATGTTGCCCCCTTTTTAAGGTAGGCAAACCGTCTCTTCAGCACCCTGAATGCTCTTTCAACAACATTGCATAGTTGGGCATGGCGGTGGTTGAAGATCTCCTTCTTGCTGGTGTAGGGGTGCCTGTTTCCTCCATACTCAGAAATATGGTAAGTTGTATTGCGATAGGGTGCTAGAAATTGACGAGTGTTGCCATACCCTGCTTCAACTAGGTAAAACTTTACTGGGGGAACTTTAAACCTGCCATTGGTCATTGTTGATTGTAGGACCCGTTGGTCAGTAGCTGACCCCTCCCACCCAGTTAGGACAAATGTAAACTCCATGGAGAAGTCTACTACTGCCATGACATTCAGAGAGACATTCCCTTTTCTGTCTCGGTAGCGATTTTGCTTGTCTCATTTGACCAAGACTAGGATGTGTGTTCTGTCAATTACCCCAATGGCATTCTATAACACCAAAATAGTTTGTAAACATACATAATATTTGAAAAATATTATAAATTTGTAGGGGCTAACTATTACCTTAAAGTAAGGGTAGAACCTTGGGGTCTCCAATATATGAGAATGTGTTGTTGTGCATGTCGATGCAGCTTGCATGACAATATAGTCATGGGTCAATGCACATACATCGTCCAACACTTTGTTGAACTTTCTACTTATGGTCTCACCAGAGTGAATGTAGTCCTCTGCCAAAGCACGATTTGTATGGCCATGGCCAACCATCTGTAGGAAGTAGCATACAACCTCAACTGAAGTGACGCCTCTAGTACTTCGTAACAAGCCACAACTCTCAAGCTTGTCCACAAGGGCCATTATAGTATGTGGTCGCATTCGGTATAGGTCATAATCCCTTTGTTCATGACCGGTTAATATTTCTAAGACCTTTATGTGGCCACTCCTTATGCTAACTGACCTAGGTATTGTGGGCGGTATGTCGGCATCAACGGAATGGCGTCTGTGATGGAGTTTGCAATTGACTCATCAATTGCATCAGCAATGTGATTTGTTGGACCAGACAAGGTATCTAAAATGTGTGTGAGGGGGTCAGGTGATTGTGTTTGATCACTGGCAGACATGATGCCTACAAGTAAAATGATATCAACAAGATAACAACTACTTGAACATAATATAAACCAGTTGACATGTGAAACAACAGCTTGAAGGCTACAAACAAATTAGATTGTACGGAAAATAAATGTTTGTAACTGACCAAAAAAGAAAATAAATGTCTGTACGGTAAAGCAATTATTACAAAAATGAAGCAAATTTAAATATCTATACGGGAAATTAATTATTACAACAGTTATGCAAATATAAATTGATGGTCTGAAACATAGCAAACATAATGGAAAAAGGTAGTTCCCACTTATGATCCCAAAGGGTCAGCATCATTGGATGGAGTATACCACATGGAAGGTATGCTTGATGTGTTGTTGAAGTCGGGTGGTGGGGTGTGTGACACAAATGGTTTCTTAGATGGCACAAAATAGGATGGCATTGAAGGTATTGTTGTTGCATTTCCGACTTGGGACCTTTCCCAAAGGTCTTGTAACCATATTGTTATCTTTTGAGGGGTTTGTTGAAGGTTGAGTTAGATGTTGTGGTTTGTTGAGTCCTTTATGGCATTCACAAGTGTTGTAAAAATAGCAGTGGGGGCAGCGGGGAACGTGTCATTGAAATGTTGTAAAATGGTTGCAAACTCTTCTTTTTCAAAGGCTCTGGTTGCCACACCCATGCTAACTCGTGAACCTTTGCATACACCTGTGTGAATTTAGATAACACTTCATTAGAAATCACACATCACTCCTACGGAATTGATGGTCGCTTCCTATGCCTATGGGCAGGAGGAGTCCTCCCCCCAACACTCAGGGTATCCGTTCCACCTCCCATGGTGTCACCCTCACTTTGCATCCCATATGCGTGTATGTTCAGTTCCCCTGATGTGGTTTCTGTATGCATGGGTGTAGCAGACACATCTAAGTCGACAGTAACATCATCCTCAGAGGCAACGTCGGAAGGGATTTGTGTGTCCGTGAAAGACATTGTATGGTGTCTTCTAGCAATGTTCCTCCCCGCCATCATCTCAATGTCGTAGTAGTGGGGAAAGGGGCGCCTAAGTAACCTAGAAAGGTCCTTGTTTTCCTGAGTATTAAAAAAAAATTGTATTAGGGAATGTAAGTGTAGATGTAGGACATTACTTTGTTGGGGTTAAGGGTGTGATTACTGTACATACTGCAATGCTCTGCCTCCTCTCAGGGGTGTCAGACAGTGTGAGCATGTGCCTTATGTCATCCCATCCAACGCCACTCTTGTTGGTCACAAGCTTCAAAGCGGCATAGTCCTTCCTTAAGTTTTTCCACCGAGTTTTAAAGTGGTCTAACTTACATGCGTCCTTTCCCATCCTATTATGCACATTAGAAGTTACCTCCCTTCAAGAGTCCTTAGTAAAATGGTCGTTAATACACCTTCCTAAGTCATATTGTCTCTGCAATGTTGTTACTAGAGCGGCATCAGACTCTCTTGACCAAACAATACGATTCTTCAGGTCTGCATAAGACATACTCGTATAGGTGCTGCAGTATATAATGACAGTGAGTGGTGTTTACAATGATAAGAATGAATTAGTATCTGACATGTGTTACTTCTACCCTTGCACAAAGCAGAGCATGGCCTTAAATACAATCTTGCCAAACTATAGACAATAAAATTATGTAGGATAGACAATAAACACACAATTAGACTGCAGAGACACAAACACATATTCAAAATAACAGTCAAACAAGCATATATAGGGAGCTCAATCAACAGCTGAGCAAGATCATAGATGAACCAGAAATGCAAAAAAATAGCTGAAAACCTAAAATAAGAAGTATATATAGGTAGCAACACAGGTGTTCTGTTGTATAGGGTTACTAGCAGAAGATACGTGCTAAGCATTTTTATAGATAAATATTCAACTAGATATATATATAGGTAGCACCACAGTTGCTCTGTTGTGAATTAGTACAATTCTATTTAAAATATTCAACTAGATGTGAATTTCCATCTCTATCCATCATTTTGGGATTGTTTCCATCATATCCAAGCATACATAAAAATTTAATAAGGAATATAAAAATTTCAGCCATTTTGATAGATAATACCGTGCATAATAGTAAACTATTAGTATATTTGCATGAATTTTGAATGCATGTTATAACTCAAATCACTTGCCCTAATAGAGGTCATCTCCATGAGGAGTCAAATGTTGTTAAGCGCAATAATTCAAATGTTTCAATAAGCTTGATCTTTTTTATGATTAATTGGTGGTTTACATGAACTGAAAACAACTTAACAAAGAAGAAATAAAACATAGACTAATGTGTTTAATTAAATGAAGAGAAAAATCTTGAGCAGTGGGTTTCACCTAGCCACATATCTCATGGTAAAATACCACACAATAAACAAATTATTCATTTGTATAGGGAAAAACATTTCCAGGCATCACTTTGTAGATGCAGGGATTAACCTAACCTAGACCTCACACTTATTTAGTTAGACAAGTTTTAAATCTCCTGTTGTTTCCCCTGTTAACCTAACCACTACCATATGATAGATTGATATCTTGCATTCAAATTTACTTATTGATCCATGTATGATCTCAAAACACATAGAAAGATATAACAAATGTATTATAGGTGATCAATCAACAACACATAAAATTAAGATAACAAAAAATCAAGAGTAACATTTAGATACAACATTTAATTCATTAAAAGCTCATCATAAGCATGAAATAATAATGAATTTTCTCCTGCATGCCAAATCAAAGATACTACATGCTCATGGTGAGCTAATGTAGGAAAAAAATTAGGTTCATCCATGGTATATATTGTAGGATTAATAATGCATACTCTAAATGCAAGATAGAGAGGAAAGTTGACTGTAAAATCAATGAAAGCTGAAATGCATAGTAGAAAGGGTTCCAGGGATATGTCTTCATCCTCCTACTATGATATGGGTACAATCTACCATCTTTTTTATCTGATATGAATTACATCCTTAACCTGAACAAGGGTCAAATTCTTTTAATAAGATGTAAATATGTCAATTTTCCTTAATTACTCCATTAGGAAATTACACATTGTATATTTGACTTTATGGAGTGACTTTATGGAGTGTAGTTCATCGATTGGGGGGACGTTGATCATGAGTAGATATATAATGGGAATTATGACATGGACTCTATTATGCCTGTAGGTTAGTATATGACAATGAATCAATGCTATTAGAGTGATAATGAATCAATGCATATATTTCCATCAAGCAAATAAGATGCAATACAAAGTGCACTTATCAAATTCCCTAATCTTAAACCATTTCATGCCCTCAAGCAATCAGACATAGATAATGAAATGGAAAATCAAGGAAGATGCATATCATGTATCAACTGGCCTAAATAAGAACTATTCAATTTTCAAATTGGCAACAGATCTAGGGTGTTAGAAATTCCATCTCAACTTCTCAAGGTTGTCGAGTAAATTTACTACTCATGTATAATAAATATAGAAAGAAAGTGCTGTCATCCCAGGTAGTAAGCATGAAGTATATTTTTTAAAACTAAATTTAGCATAAGCAATCTACTTACTTCATCACTCTAATATAAATTATTTATAAATTAAAGCTCATGTTTTGGAAAACATCCACTATTGTTAAAGTTTCCTACACATAATTTTAGTTGGGACCAATCAACCCTAATTATTAAGTCACACCTGACTATCACAAATATATTGGTAAAATTCAAGTTAGATAGGCATCTTATGCGGGTAGTTTTGACTCTTTTTTGTGGGTTTTGTCTATTCATGAATGATCTTTCCCAGAATACCAATTTCTAGATTCATATCCACTTTGAAACCACGTGAGCATATTCTATATCTAATACCAACACAGGCATACATGAATCATATGAATGCTTATGCATAAATTTAATTTCATTTGATTAAAAATCATTGGGATGAAAACAGATAGGAGTCCTAATTTGTATATGCAACATTCACAATAACATCCTTTTCACTTGATAAAATCGTAAAATAAAACTAAATAAGTACTATAAGTCAAGCTAGATTTCAATAGAGAACCCAAAAAATGTGTAGAATTATGCCATATTGGGTTCACTATGTTCTTTCCGAAAATCATATGCAATTGATGCTACTATTATGATATCATAATAGTATCACAAAAAATAGAACATTAAATAAAGGTATGGCAAATAGATATGTCCAAGACATTAACGGCCATTATTGCCCAATCATGTTAGAAAAACAAAGACAAAGTCACAGAAACCAGAAACCAGGGCAGGAAAAACAAATGACAGAAAAGGAAATCTAGGACAAGACTAACAACTATGGTCTACTAACACATATTGATATCCTCAAAATAACCTGGCCGGAAAAAATCTCAAAAATCAGGCATGCTAGTTGCTTTTATTTGCTATAGGGTTACTAGATACTGCTATAACTTAGCACATAGACACACATAATAGCGGTAAATTGATGCATTTCTAGATAATAGTAGTAGTAGTTAGAAGTAGAATAAATCAGTGTCATACACAACGATTCAAATGTTTGCAGCTATTGTCGGCTCATTTGCCACTTAATCGATACACATGCCTGATTGTTGTACGTCTACCCTAATCGACCTCACAAACAAAGCACCCTCTACCCTAATTCGTGACCAACCTGAGCAGAAGGGGGCGAGAACGACGACAGAGTGCAGAATCATAGGTCTAGGCAGGGTCGTCGGAGCACGATTGAGGAGAACCGCCGCAGTTCAGCAACAAAGGACAACGACAAAGTATTTTAGGCATCTATTCATCATTATTCTAATGTGAAAATGTAACGACCCCACCTCTTGGTAACCCCTAGTTAAGGGAGACCAAGAGGTCAGCGGTGTTATCCCAAAATAGGATTAGTGGTTTTGTAAATAATCAAAAACAATTAATAAATTCTACTACAACTAAACTTTTATTGGAATAAATTTTTTCTATTCATACCTTGCAGAAAAAGAATCCAAATTCAACAAGATATCCAAGCAAACACCTTAATGTGAACAACCCTTAATTCCTGAAATATATAGATTACCTAATGTCAAAACATCTTCCTAATGACAGGAGGATACTTTCTAAGGCTTCCTAGCCCCTTAGGGTTCATTAGGGTTTCTTAGGTTTCTTTATCCAACTTTATTTCCTTTTTAGGCTATCAACCCTAAAATAGATTTCTTATTTCTCAAAAACCCTGATTATTCCAATTATCCTCATTAAGGGTTCATTAATCTTTAAACAAGTTTGAGATCATCAAATCTCTGTTGATTTAAACCATGAAATCCACATTTTCCCAAATTAGGGTTTCTAAACATAATCATGTGCACAAAACCCTAAAACAAGCATAAAATTACCTTTTTCAAAACTAACTCTCTCTTTTATTCTCATTAGGTTAATATTACTCAGAATAACCCAAAAGAGCCATTAAATCCGAGTTCCATATCAAATTACGGTTTTATCATAATTTAATACATTAAAAGTGGTAAATTTGTGTACTTTTTAAATTGTAAGAAATATCAGGCTTCAATTATATTAGTATTGATTCTTCATGTTTTTCTGATCAACTTTCATATAAAGATTGTCTTCATCTGATATTTCCACAAGTAGTTATGTATTTTATAAGATAATCCTTTTTCTACCAATGAGAAATAGCCACGTGGATATATTGGGTTTGAAAACAAGCTGGCGGGGCAGTGTGCTTGCTAACAAGAGAGGGGCTGCAAAATTACCGTAAAGGGCTATCCCTTTCAATAGGGACATGAGGGCAGGAGAGTACTTTCCCCCTCGATCATCTTCAACCTTAGGTCTTTTCCTCCCACAAGCGGCTGGTCAATTTGAGGGTTGACTTTTCTCGTCGTTGCTCCTGCGCGAGATCTGAGATCACCTAAAGCTTCCCCACATTCTGTTGAACTCGAAGAACCTGCTAATCGCTCTACCCCCTTCCTCTTGGCACTAAGACAATGTCGTCCTTCTCTGGCAGAACCAACTCCTCGTCAGGGGTGTAGGGCACACCGATTCTTCCAATTGAAAATGTCAACGCACTCGCCTAGTCATTCTATTATTATGAGAAGCAATTTTGTGATTGTTGGCATTGCATAACACCCCCCTTTATATAGGGCAGGGTCACAAGTCCCACAATATTAGGGAATCTCTATTCCCATTACAACATGTACTCAATCCTGGTATGGATTGAGTCCTTGTGGCCTTCCGGAGATAGAGGGCCCACTTCCAGATCCAATGATGTACTGGATCGCGAGGAAAGTAGAGAGGAAATCTCTCCCAGGTTTACAGATTCCCTATCAGGCTCAAGGTAGAGGATGACACCTCTATCGTTGGATCTCAGATCCACAGTTGTCATGCTACCCGCATAAATAGAAAATCGGAACAATAAGATAATTCCTTTAGAAATAAAGGATATCCCTTTCACTTTGGAAAAATCATAACTCTCAAACCATGGACCCTTTTAATCCCAAATTTTGAGAGAAACTTAATAATGACTTAATCTATTGGTGTGCCAAATTTGGAGTCGTTGTTCAAAAGAAAACAAACATGTTCTTTATGTGCAAGTTATTGCTTAAATATCTATATTTCATTCATATTTCCTTTCTCACTTCATTGTTTTCCTTTATTTTGATTCCTTGTATCTCAAGGATCCATGTGGGGTTCAAAACACTATCCATTATGATTAAATCCACACTTATCTATTTATTTCTTATATTTTCACCTTTATCCCAATTTTCATTATTATTTATGAAATTCTTATTCCCTTTTAACTTATCTTCCTTTTTTATTATCTTGGACCCATTATTACCAAAGGGTCCATGAGAAAACCATGCACAGGGAAGAGTTGTAAGATAAATCCATATATTTATCATAAATCATGCAGTTTACAACCAAGTACATTTCTTTTGAAACAATTACAATTACAGTCATATAAGAAAAAATCGAGGTTGTAACATCATCCCCTCCTTATAAAAAATTTGTCCTCAAAATTCATCCAATCAAACAAACAATTCAGGGTATGCCTTTTCCATGTCTGTCCTCAGCTCCCATGTGGCTTCATCCTCTCCATGGTGCTTCCAAAGAACCTTTACCATCTCTATTTCTTTATTTCTGAGTTCTTTCACCTTGGTATCCAGTACTCTCACAGGTGACTCACGATATGTCAGTCTCCCTTGGATCTCAATAGGTTCAATGCTTAGCACATGGCTCAGGTCCTTCACATAGCGCTTTAGATTAGATATGTGAAAAACATCATGCATCATATTATACTGAGGGGGTAAGGTATCTCAAACGGACCTACGTATCGGGGACTCAACTTTCCTCTATTCTTAGCTATAGCTCAGAGGGGTTGTGTAACACCCCTCCCTAGGGTTTCTTACGTAACCAGTGGAAGCACAGCCTAATCCCCAACATTATCCATAATGTGGGGTACTTGGCATATTGGGGAGGGATTGTCACATGCATGATCTCATATCAAGAAACAAACAACACTTGGCATTCATAGAAACATAGATTCATACATAAGTTCTTGGAAAGAAAGCTACATCATGCTTCTAAAGGTATACTAAACATAAACTAGATAATCATGAAAAGATAGGATCTCCATAGATGGACGTCCCACCAGGCAACAACTCCTTAGATCCTTGGGTCCTTTGTATTCTCAAGATGATTCCTTCTCCTTAGCTCCAGCTCCTGCGGACATCTCGTCCCCAGCCATGCAAAGGAAAAACAAATATGGTGAGTAAGCGGCATTGGCATGTTATAAAGCATAAAAATAACATATAAAGGTGACTTGACATAAACATGAACATGCATTAACATTAATCATTTCTTGGCATCTTTTATATAAAGAATTTGACTAGAAGTATATGCTCCTCTCTTAATGCCCCATAAGGAGCCCATAATGCTCGAAAAGCCCATAACAAGGTGCATATAAATCTAAATCAAATTCCCTTAACCATGATCTTTCTTAGACCTTACTTATCTTCTTAATAACCTAAACTTGATCTTAATTGGGATTTCTCCCTTTTGAACATAATGGGATTTCTCCCCATGAAACATAATGGGATTTCTCCCTCTTAAGCATGGATGGGAATCTCTTCCCTCTTAAATCTTGGTTTTATGTATCTTAATCATAAATCATAATCTTAATGTGATTTCTACTCTTAGACTTATATTATAACAATCAACATCCAATCGTCATATACATTGAGGAAAAACATGACATTTATCATGACTTGAGTATAAAGAGCATAAACATATCATAATCATTCAATAAATCAAATTTACTATGCCAAAGGCATGGCCCACTTACCTTGAGCTAAATCACTTAATTCAAACCTTGTTTGACTGGTTGGATCCCCTTAAACACCTGAAATTAGAGTAAAACATTATATGTACATGAATTCATAGCCTTGAAACCCTAATTCGTTCATATAAGAATTGAGATGTGAAAACAGAGAAATCAGGCGATAAAAACCAGAAAATCAGATTCCTTAATGAAAATTGTTTCCAAAACATATTTTTTTGTAATTTTTCGATAAATAGGTGATTTACTATGAATTTTCAAAGAATCAGCGAATTGGAAATTAAAGAAAAGCCAACTGGAATTTGGGTCAGCATTGACTGGGCTTGGGCCCATGCTGAGGTGGCCCAGTCGCATGCTGCCCTTTTGGCTCGGCACTGAGCGCTTGCGATCAAGGAGGGGAGGATAGGTGAAAACCCAAAAATACCCCTGTAAGCCAAAATACATCGAAAAGAGGCTAATGACCCTCTTGGTCATTACCCAACTGGGATTGATCCTTACTCACACAGCGCGAGCCATGGCTCCATCACCATGGGCGAGCTTCTCGGCCATGGGTAAGAACCAAGGATTGCTTCCACCCGAGAGTGGAGAACACCTCAGTTGAATTCATGATGAGAAGGTGAAATCAGAGAGCCTAAGCTCGGGGCCGAGAGAGCATAGGAGCTCAGAAACCGATTCTGGCCATGGCTGGAACTGAGGACAGGAGAAAACATCGGAGATCCAAGGTCAAAAGGAAGTAAACTGAAACCTTTAGGCAATGGTCGGAAAAATTATCCTGGAGGCAAGGCGAAGCCATCCACCCTATCTTCGCAGTTGCAGACGCACCAAAACACCACGGCGACTAGTGGTGCTGAAGAACCAAAACTCGGCTACAGGTTACATCGAATGGGGTAGGTTCCGGGCAAAACGAGGTCAGGAAAACGAACCTCAGGTTCCGAAGACGCTCACTGCAAAAGCGATTGGGTTGGAGTGGTCGGAGTAGTCGGGGAGGAGCTCGGGTCGCCGGAGAGGACAACTCGAGTAGGTCGAGGCTTCTGAGGGTGCTGGGGGAGAAATTGAGCGGCGAGAGCTGTTGCTTGGGGGTCGGCGGTGCTCTCGAAGCAGCTAGATGGAGGCGTGAGGGAGCAGGGAGGTGCCTGTGAAAATGGTCACGAGCCCTAATATTGGGTGTTCCTTCTATAGTGAGAGGTAGAGGGTGAGTGAGGGCTCGCTAGGTTCGGCAGGGTCTCACAAAACTGCTGGTCAAGAAATTCTTGAGGACGGTGGAATGATGAGGGAGAGTGGGATCGGTGAAGAAACAGCCAATGAAACGGCTCCTGGCTCGCGTGAAGAGCGGAGGTAGGAGAGAAAGTGATCACCGTTGGATCTTGATCCAACAGTTACAGTGTACGCACGCGACAAATAAACAAAATGTAACGTGTGACAGTCATTAAGGTGCGAACATTAGGGAAATTGAATGAAATCAGTGAAATCGGATTCAAATCTAGGTCAAACTACATTCAAATCTCCCTCAATTAATTGGAGGGTCAAACAAGGTCATAATGGGTTCAAATGTGAACCAAAGGTACACTAGGGTGTCTAGAATATTCTTGTGGGGTTAGATTTCGTTTTGGTGCACATTTAGGTTCATAATATAGCAAAACCATCATGTATACTCAAATGCCATGATAAAGTCATTAATTTCTCAAATAAGAAATAAAAACGTGTACCCACCATTATTTATTTTCAAATAACAAGATGGAGGCCATTAAGCAAATAATTAAGCATCACTAATTATCATATGAGATAGAAAATTGGACATAAAAGCATTTATTATTAAACAAAAGGGCATAGATATACATGAAAAGATTTTCTTTACATAAAACAAGGATAACAGAGCAACTGGATATAATAAAATAAATTGCAAAAATTATCATGGGTAATTTGCATAAAGGTCCTCAACAATCATCTAATTTAGAAAATGAGCATGCAAGAAATAAAATAGTTTGAAAAAAAAAATGCATAACAAGATTGGGGTGTTACAATACTACCCACCTTAAATAAATTTTGTCCTCAAAATTTCCTAGGCTTTCTACCCACCTTAAGGCTTTCACATAAACTTGCAATTTTCCATACAAATTTTATTACAAAAGAAGCATGCATAAACAAAGCATTATGATTTAACATAAATTACTTAACTACCCTTACCTTGATCATTTTCCTCTTCTCCATCTGACATTTGCATGGTGAAGAGCCTTGGTTTAACCTTGGGTGGAGGATTAGGGTTCTTAACTTGGTTATGGTTGGGATCCTTCTTTGCAAGCTTAGGGCAATTAGGCTTGATATGCCCTTCCTCACCACAATAGTAGCAAACAGAAGTCCCAAACCTACAAGGACCACCATGATTTCTCTTGCATGTGGGGCATGGGGTTCTCCCATTCTCTAGAGGAGGCTCAGGGGCTTTTCTCTTGTGGTTGGAGGGTGGAGGGGGTTGATGATGACGATTGTTTTGGGGTACCTCCTTCTTATGGTCCTCCCAGGGTGATCCTCCAACTCTAGGGCTGCATCCAAGGCTGATTGCATGGTCCTATGTCCTCTACCGGCCAAGGCATAACTTGGGTCAGGTTTAAGCCCTCTAATGAACTTCTTAGCTCTCTTTTGCTCGGTGTACTCAAGACCATACTTTTGGAGCTTACGGAACTTCATGGAATACTCCGTGACAGTCATGTCACCCACTTGCTTAAGGTTAACAAACTCATGCTCCTTCCTTTCTAACATGGCTTCAGATACATAATGGTCATTGAAGACTTCTACAAACTCACTCCAAGTGTAAGGAGGGTCATCATCTTCCCTAGAGGCTAAGAGGTTTTCCCACCAAGTACGGGTTGCACCCTTGAGCATATGGGTGGCAAATCTAACCCTACTATGTGGGGGGCACTCTAAGTCTCTAAAGCAATGCTTCATGTTGATAATCCATTCCTCAACCTTGGCCACCACATCAACTTCATCTTCACCATGAAAAGCATCGGGTCTAATCTTCAAGAAATCTATGGGGGAGATCTCATGTGCTCTAGGTGGAGCTCTAGGTTGGAGGGCATTGGTCAAGGCTGCTACTAAGGCATCTAGGGTGACTGATGGAGGGGTGTGGTTCATGTCTTCAGTTTTATCACCACTAGAGGATCCTTGTGAGTGACTTGACTCACCAACCTTCTCCTTCTTCTTAGGGGCCATCTGAAAGGGTAAACATAACATGATATTAGAACATAATATGAATCTCTAGTGTTGCCTTAATGGCCATCTATTCCTTGCTCTGATACCATTAATGTAACACCCCTCCCTAGGGTTTCTTACATAACCAGCGGAAGCACACCCTAATCCCCAACATTATCCATAATGTGGGGTACTTGGCATATTGGGGAGGGATTGTCACATGCATGATCTCATATCAAGAAACAAACAACACTTGGCATTCATAGAAACATAGATTCATACATAAGTTCTTGGAAAGAAAGCTACATCATGCTTCCAAAGGTATACTAAACATAAACTAGATAATCATGAAAAGATAGGATCTCCATAGATGGATGTCCCACCAGGAAACAACTCCTTAGATCCTTGGGTCCTTTGTATTCTCAAGATGATTCCTTCTCCTTAGCTCCAGCTCCTGCGGACATCTTGTCCCCAGCCATGCAAAGGAAAAACAAATATGGTGAGTAAGCGGCATTGGCATGTTATAAAGCATAAAAATAACATATAAAGGTGACTTGAAATAAACATGAACATGCATTAACATTAATCATTTCTTGGCATCTTTTATATAAAGAATTTGACTAGAAGTATATGCTCCTCTCTTAATGCCCCATAAGGAGCCCATAATGCTCGGAAAGCCCATAATTTCTCGGAAAGCCCATAACAAGGTGCATATAAATTTAAATCAAATTCCCTTAACCATGATCTTTCTTAGACCTTACTTATCTTCTTAATAACCTAAACTTGATCTTAATTGGGATTTCTCCCTTTTGAACATAATGGGATTTCTCCCCATGAAACATAATGGGATTTCTCCCTCTTAAGCATGGATGGGAATCTCTTCCCTCTTAAATCTTGGTTTTATGTATCTTAATCATAAATCATAATCTTAATATGATTTCTACTCTTAGACTTAGATTATAACAATCAACATCCAATAGTCATATACATTGAGGAAAAACATGACATTTATCATGACTTGAGTATAAAGACCATAAACATATCATAATCATTCAATAAATCAAATTTACTATGCCAAAGGCATGGCCCACTTACCTTGAGATAAATCACTTAAGTCAAACCTTGTTTGACTGGTTGGATCCCCTTAAACACCTGAAATTAGATTAAAACATTATATGTACATGAATTCATAGCCTTGAAACCCTAATTCGTTCATATAAGAATTGAGATGTGAAAACAGAGAAATCAAGCGATAAAAACCAGAAAATAGGATTCCTTAATGAAAATAGTTTCCAAAACATATTTTTTTGTAATTTTCTGATAAACATGTGATTTACTATGAATTTTCAAAGAATCAGCGAATTGGAAATTAAAGAAAAGCCAACTGGCGTTTGGGTCTGCGTTGACTGGGCTTGGGCCCATGCTGAGGTGGCCCAGTCGCATGCTGCCCTTTTGGCTCGGCACTGAGCGCTTGCGATCAAGGAGGGGAGGATAGGTGAAAACCCAAAAATACCCCTGTAAGCCAAAATACATCGAAAAGAGACGAATGACCCTCTTGGTCATTACCCAACTGGGATTGATCCTTGCTCACACAGCACGAGCCATGGCTCCAGCGCCATGGGCGAGCTTCTCGGCCATGGGCAAGGACGAAGGCTTGCTGCCACCCAAGAGTGGAGAACACCTCGATTGAATTCATGATGAGAAGGTGAAATCAGAGAGCCTAAGCTCGGGGCCGAGAGAGCATAGGAGCTCAGAAATCGGTTCTGGCCATGGTTGGAACTGAGGACAGGGGAAAACATCGGAGATCCAAGGTCAAAAGGAAGTAAACTGAAACCTTTAGGCAATGGTCAGAAAACGATCCTGGAGGCAAGGCGAAGCCATCCACCCTATCTTCGCAGTTGCAGACGCACCAAAACACCATGGCGACTAGAGGTGCTGAAGAACCAAAACTTGTCTACATGTTACATCGAATGGGGTAGGTTCCGGGCAAAACGAGGTCAGGAAAATGTACCTCAGGTTCCGAAGACGCTCACTGCAAAAGCGATTGGGTTGGAGTGGTCGGAGTAGTCAGGGAGGAGCTCGGGTCGCCGGAGAGGACAACTCGAGTAGGTCGAGGCTTCAGAGGGCGCTGGGGGAGAAATTGAGCGGCGAGAGCTGTTGCTTGGGGGCCGGCGGTGCTCTCGAAGCAGCTAGATGGAGGCGTGAGGGAGCGGGGAGGTGCCTGTGAAAATGTCTGCGAGCCCTAATATTGGGCGTTCCTTCTATAGTGAGAGGTAGAGGGTGAGTGAGGGCTCGCTAGGTTCGGCAGGGTCTCACGAAACTGCTGGTCAAGAAATTCTTGAGGATGATGGAATGATGAGGGAGAGCGGGATCGGTGAAGAAACAGCCTATGAAACAGCTCCTGGCTCGCGTGAAGAGCGGAGGTAGGAGAGAAAGTGATCACCGTTGGATCTTGATCCAACAGTTACAGTGTACGCATGCGACAAATAAACAAAATGTAACGTGTGACAGTCATTAAGGTGCGAACATTAGGGAAATTGAATGAAATCAGTGAAATCGGATTCAAATCTAGGTCAAACTACATTCAAATCTCCCTCAATTAATTGGAGGGTCAAATAAAGTTATAATGGGTTCAAATTTGAACCAAAGGTACACTAGGGTGTCTAGAATATTCTTGTGGGATTAGATTTCGTTTTTGTGCACATTTAGGTTCATAATATAGCAAAACCATCATGTATACTCAAATGGCCATGATAAAGTCATTAATTTCTCAAATAAGAAATAAAAATGTGCACCCACCATTATTTATTTTCAATTGACAAGATGGAGGCCATTAAGCAAATAATTAAGCATCACTAATTATCATATGAGATAGAAAACTGGACATAAAAGCATTTATTATTAAACAAAAGGGCATAGATATACATGAAAAGATTTTCTTTACATAAAACAAGGATAATAGAGCAATTGGACTTAATAAAATAAATTGCAAAAATTATCATGGGTAATTTGCATAAAGGTCCTCAAAAATCATCTAATTTAGAAAAAGAGCATGCAAGAAATAAAATAGTTTGAAAGAAAAAAAATTGCATAACAAGATTGGGGTGTTACAATACTACCCACCTTAAATAAATTTCGTCCTCAAAATTTCCTAGGCTTTCTACCCACCTTAAGGCTTTCGCATAAACTTGCAATTTATCATACAAATTTTATTACAAAAGAAGCATGCATAAACAAAGCATTATGATTCAACATAAATTACTTAACTACCCTTACCTTGATCATTTTCCTCTTCTCCATCTGAAATTTGCATGGTGAAGAGCCTTGGTTTAACCTTGGGTGGAGGATTAGGGTTCTTAACTTGGTTATGGTTGGGATCCTTCTTTACAAGCTTAGGGAAATTAGGCTTGATATGCCCTTCCTCACCACAATAGTGCAAACAGAAGTCCCAAACCTACAAGGACCACCATGATTTCTCTTGCATGTGGGGCATGGGGTTCTCCCATTCTTTGGAGGAGGCTCAGGGGCTTTTCTCTTGTGGTTGGAGGGTGGAGGGGGTTGATGATGACGATTGTTTTGGGGTACCTCCTTCTTATGGTTCCTCCCAGGGTGATCCTCGAACTCTAGGGCTGCATCTAAGGCTGATTGCATGGTCCTATGTCCTCTACCAGCCAAGGCATAACTTGGGTCAGGTTTAAGCCCTCTAATGAACTTCTTAGCTCTCTTTTGCTCGGTGTACTCAAGACCATACTTTTGGAGCTTACGGAACTTCATGGCATACTCAGTGACAGTCATGTCACCCACTTTCTTAAGGTTAACAAACTCATCCTCCTTCCTTTCTAACATGGCTTCGGATACATAATGGTCATTGAAGACTTCTACAAACTCACTCCAAGTGTAAGGAGGGTCATCATCTTCCCTAGAGGCTAAGAGGTTTTCCCACCAAGTACGGGTTGCACCCTTGAGCATATGGGTGGAAAATCTAACCCTACTATGTGGGGGGCACTCTAAGTCTCTAAAGCAATGCTCCATGTTGCTAATCCATTCCTCAGCCTTGGTCACCACATCAACTTCATCTTCACCATGAAAAGCATCGGGTCTAATCTTCAAGAAATCTATGGGGGAGATCTCATGTGCTCTAGGTGGAGCTCTAGGTTGGAGGGCATTGGTCAAGGCTGCTACTAAGGCATCTAGGGTGACTGATGGAGGGGCATGGTTCATGTCTTCAGTTTATCACCACTAGAGGATCCTTGTGAGTGCCTTGACTCACCAACCTTCTCCTTCTTCTTAGGGGCCATCTGAAAGGGTAAACATAACATGATATTAGAACATAATATGAATCTCTAGTGTTGCCTTAGTGGCCATCTATTCCTTGCTCTGATACCATTAATGTAACACCTCTCCCTAGGGTTTCTTACGTAACCAGCGGAAGCACACCCTAATCCCCAACATTATCCATAATGCGGGGTACTTGGCATATTGGGGAGGGATTGTCACATGCATGATCTCATATCAAGAAACAAACAACACTTGGCATTCATAGAAACATAGATTCATACATAAGTTCTTAGAAAGAAAGCTACATCATGCTTCTAAAGGTATACTAAACATAAACTAGATAATCATGAAAAGATAGGATCTCCATAGATGGACGTCCCACCAGTCAACAACTCCTTAGATCCTTGGGTCCTTTGTATTCTCAAGATGATTCCTTCTCCTTAGCTCCAGCTCCTGCGGACATCTCGTCCCCAGCCATGCAAAGGAAAAACAAATATGGTGAGTAAGCAGCATTGGCATGTTATAAAGCATAAAAATAACATATAAAGGTGACTTGAAATAAACATGAACATGCATTAACATTAATCATTTCTTGGCATCTTTTATATAAAGAATTTGACTAGAAGTATATGCTCCTCTCTTAATGCCCCATAAGGAGCCCATAATGCTCGAAAAGCCCATAATTGCTCAGAAAGCCCATAACAAGGTGCATATAAATCTAAATCAAATTCCCTTAACCATGATCTTTCTTAGACCTTACTTATCTTCTTAATAACCTAAACTTGATCTTAATTGGGATTTCTCCCTTTTGAACATGATGGGATTTCTCCCCATGAAACATAATGGGATTTCTCCCTCTTAAGCATGGATGGGAATCTCTTCCCTCTTAAATCTTGGTTTTATGTATCTTAATCATAAATCCTAATCTTAATGTGATTTCTACTCTTAGACTTAGATTATAACAATCAACATCCAATAGTCATATACATTGAGGAAAAACATGACATTTATCATGACTTGAGTATAAAGAGCATAAACATATCATAATCATTCAATAAATCAAATTTACTATGCCAAAGGCATGGCCCACTTACCTTGAGCTAATTCACTTAAGTCAAACCTTGTTTGACTGGTTGGATCCCCTTAAACACTTGAAATTAGATTAAAACATTATATGTACATGAATTCATAGCCTTGAAACCCTAATTCGTTCATATAAGAATTGAGATGTGAAAATAGATAAATCAGGCGATAAAATTTAGAAAATCGGATTCCTTAATGAAAATCGTTTCCAAAACATATTTTTTTGTAATTTTTCGATAAACAGGTGATTTACTATGAATTTTCAAAGAATCAACGAATTGGAAATTAAAGAAAAGCCAACTGGCGTTTGGGTCTGCGTTGACTGGGCTGGGGCCCATGCTGAGGTGGCCCAGTCGCATGTTGCCGTTTTGGCTCGGCACTGAGCGCTTGCGATCAAGGAGGGGAGGACAGGTGAAAACCCAAAAATACCCCTGTAAGCCAAAATACATCGAAAAGAGACGAATGACCCTCTTGGTCATTACCCAACTGGGATTGATCCTTGCTCACACAGCGCGAGCTATGGCTCGAACGCCATGGGTGAGATTCTCAGCCATGGGCAAGGACCAAGGCTTGTTGCCACCCGAGAGTGGAGAACACCTCGGTTGAATTCGTGATGAGAAGGCGAAATCAGAGAGCCTAAGCTCAGGGCCGGGAGAGCATAGGAGCTCAGAAACCGGTTCTGGCCATGGCTGGAACTGAGGATAGGGGAAAACATCGGAGATCCAAGGTCAAAAGGAAGTAAACTGAAACCTTTAGGCAATGGTCGGAAAACAATCCTGGAGGCAAGGCGAAGCCATCCACCCTATCTTCGCAGTTGCAGACGCACCAAAACACCATGGCGACTAGCGGTGCTGAAGAACCAAAACTCGGCTACAGGTTACATCGAATGGGGTAGGTTCCGGGCAAAACGAGGTCAGAAAAACGAACCTCAGGTTCCGAAGACGCTCACTGCAAAAGCGATTGGGTTGGAGTGGTTGGAGTAGTCGGGGAGGAGCTCGGGTCACCGGAGAGGACAACTCGAGTAGGTCGAGGCTTCTGAGGGTGCTGGGGGAGAAATTGAGCGGCGAGAGTTGTTGCTTGGGGGCCGGCGGTGCTCTCGAAGCATCTAGATGGAGGCGTGAGGGAGCGGGGAGGTGCCTGTGAAAATGGCCGCGAGCCCTAATATTGGGTGTTCCTTCTATAGTGAGAGGTAGAGGGTGAGTGAGGGCTCGCTAGGTTCGGCAGGGTCTCACGAAACTGCTGGTCAAGAAATTCTTGAGGACAGTGGAATGATGAGGGAGAGTGGGATCGGTGAAGAAACAACCTATGAAACGGCTCCCGGCTCGCGTGAAGAGCAGAAGTAGGAGAGAAAGCGATCACCATTGGATCTTGATCCAATGGTTACAGTGTACGCGCGCGACAAATAAACAAAATGTAACGTGTGACACTCATTAAGGTGCGAACATTAGGAAAATTGAATGAAATCAGTGAAATCGGATTCAAATCTAGGTCAAACTACATTCAAATCTCCCTCAATTAATTGGAGGGTCAAACAAGGTCATAATGGGTTCAAATTTGAACCAAAGGTACACTAGGGTGTCTAGAATATTCTTGTGGGGTTAGATTTCGTTTTTGTGCACATTTAGGTTCATAATATAGCAAAACCATCATGTATACTCAAATGGCCATGATAAAGTCATTAATTTCTCAAATAAGAAATAAAAACGTGCACCCACCATTATTTATTTTCAATTAACAAGATGGAGGCCATTAAGCAAATAATTAAGCATCACTAATTATCATATGAGATAGAAAACTGGACATAAAAGCATTTATTATTAAACAAAAGGGTATAAATATACATGAAAAGATTTTCTTTACATAAAACAAGGATAATAGAGCAATTGGACATAATAAAATAAATTGCAAAAATTATCATGGGTAATTTGCATAAAGGTCCTCAACAATCATCTAATTTAGAAAAAGAGCATGCAAGAAATAAAATAGTTTGAAAGAAAAAAAATTGCATAACAAGATTGGAGTGTTACAGGTTGGATTTTTAAAAACACATGCTCTCCCATGGTGAATTGCAAGTCAGGCCGCTTCGCATCTGCATACGACTTCTGTCAATCTTGGGCTCTCTTCAGCCTTTGCTTGATCAAAGCAACTTTATCTGCATACACCTGGAGCTCATCTGACCTCAATAAGGTCCTCTCACCAACATCATCCCAGTGAAGTGGTGACTGACACGGCCTCCCATAGAGAGCTTCATACGGTGGCATCCCGATACTATCTTGGTAGCTGTTATTGTAAGCAAACACAGCAAGGGCATGTATTGCTCCCATGAACCACCCCAATCGAGCACACAAGCTCTCAACAAATCCTCTAAAGTATGGATTGTCCTCTCTGACTGTCCATCAGTCTGGGGTGATATATTGTACTGAACTTTAGTCTAGTTCTAAGTTCCTCTTGTACCTGCTTCCATAGTTTGGAAGTGAACTTTAGATCGCAGTCAGAAATGATCGAACTCGCAACACCATGTAGTCATACAATCTCTTGGATGAACAGTTCAGCTAAGTCTGTCACCTTGGCAGTGGTCTTTAGTGTGAGGAAATGTGCCAACTTGGTAAGGCGATATACCACAACCCATATTGCATCATGACCTCTTTTGGTCTTGGGGAGACCCACCACAAAGTTCATGGTGATCTATTCCCATTTCCACTCAGTAATTTCAATCAACTGTAGCAATCCAACGGGTCGCTAGTGTTCAACCTTCACCATCTGGCAAGTGAGACAACTAGCCACATATGTTGTTATATCTCTTTTCATTGTAGGCTACCAAAAGTACCATTGTAGGTCCTTAAACATTTTGGTAGTGCCAGGGTGTACTGTGTACTTTGAACCATGAGCTTCTTGTAAGATGTGATCCTTCAAAGGTGAGCTTTTAGGAACCCAAATATGACTCTTGTATCGAATCCCTCCATCCACTCCTATAGAGAGATGGGTCTGAGGTTTCTCCAGTAACTCTTTCATCTTATCAAGCTCTGGACTGGCTATCTAGGAAGCTACCAACTCAGTCAATAGGTCTGGTTTAATTTGTATATTAGCTAAATGGACTCGGTCTTCTAGTGGTTGTGGAGTCCACTCTACAAGATCTTCTAGCTTCCTCCACTAGCTAGATAAGACAACTGCACACCTGAGCTATTTTTGGCACGAGCATCAGCTACAACATTTGTCTTTCCAAGGTGATAGGCAATGGTGAAATCATAGTCCTTCATGTATTCCATCCATCATCTATGTCTCCTATTTAGGTCCTTCTGAGTCAGGAGATACTTCAAGCTCTTATGGTCAGTGAAGAACTCAAAGGTGGCTCCCTACAGATAGTGTCGCCAAATCTTCAGGGCATGTATAATTGCAGCCAACTCTAAATCATGTGTCAGTTAATTTACTTCATTAGGTTTGAGTTGTCTGGAGGCATAGGCAACAACATGTCTATCTTGTTCTAACACACATCCGAGTCCCATCTTTGATGCATCAGTGAAGATCATAAAACCCTTGTTACCGGATAGTAGAGTCAACACTGGGGCTGTAGTCAACTTCTGCTTCAGCTCTTAGAATTGTGCTTAACATAGGTCTGACCACACAAACTTCTCTTATTTTCTGGTGAGCTTGGTAAGAGGCAAAGTAGTCTTTGAGAAATCCTTTATGAAGCGTTGATAATATATATCCAATCCCAAAAGGCTACGGATCTCTGAAGGATTCTTCGGTGCTGGCCAATCTTGAACGGTTGACACTTTAGCTGGATCCACCGAGATGGTCCCTTCAGATATGATGTATCCAAGGAACATGACACGATCTATCCAAAACTTGCACTTCAAGAATTTCCCATAAAACTTCTGATTTCTCAAGATATCAAGGACTCTACTCAGGTAGTCTCGGTGTTGTTCTAGGTCATCAGAATAAACCAAGATGTCATCTATGAACACTATGACAAAAGAGTCAAGGAAGGGTTGGAACACACTATTCATGAGGTTCATGAACACACTTGGGACATTAGACAACCCAAAAGGCATAACCACAAACTCGTAGTGGCCATAACGGATTCTAAAAGTAGTTTTTGGGATGTCCTCACTTTTGACTCTCAACTGGTGGAACCCCAATCTCAGGTCAATCTTTTGAAAAGACTCGAGTTGACTTCAACTGGTCATTTAGGTCATCTATCTTGGGTAAAGGGTATTTGTTCTTAATGGTAGCCTGGTTGATCATCCAATAGTCTATGCACATTCTGAGCAAACCATCCTTCTTCTTTACAAAGAGAACTGGTGCTCCCCATGGTGATGTGCTAGGGAAGATAAAACTCTTGTCTAGTAGTTCATGTAGTTGTTTCTTCAACTTGAGCAACTCAGCAGGGGTCGTCCTATAAGGTGCTCTTAAAATAGGGTTTGTCCCAGGAGATAGGTCTATTCAAAAGTCTACCTCTCTCTCAGGAGGGATCCCAGGCAAATCATCCGGGAAAACATCTACATAGACCCTGACTACATGTATTTCCCCTAAGAGTTGCACCTTGGGCTCCAACTCGGTAACGACTGCTAGGAAAGCCTGACAACCTTTGGTTATCATCCCCTCTACCTTCAAAGTTTACACATACATGTTGGTTCTAGCATCCTTCCTACCCCTAATGATGAACGGTGAGTGACCTGGTTTCTTTATGATTACCTTCTTCTCCCTGCAGTCAATATTGGCCCTATAGGTATAAAGCCAATCCTTACCAATGATCACATCAAAGTCATTCATGTCAAGGAGGATAGAATCCGTAGGGAACTCATGATCTCGATATTTAATAGGTATCACAGGAGTTTTCAAAAGGGACTTAAAGATTCCACCATTTGGGGTTGTGACATCCAAGATATACCCTAAATCATTGATATTCAAACAAAGCATAGTTGTGAGATTTCTTGAAATGAAATTATTAGTAGATCTAGAGTCAAATAAAGATTTTACATTGTGTCCCATGACTTCAAGCATGCCTCCATTATTTTTCACCATACATTAGACCATTGCATGCTTATCTTAAAGCATAAAACAAAACTCTAAGGGTTATTACCCTCTATCAACCGATTAGCATTAGCTTGAGCCTCCTCATTATCAATAGAAAAAACTCAAGCTTGTCTTCTTTTTCCAGTAGGTGGGGTTGCAGCTACGGGCTAGGCTACTACAGGTGGGGATACTACTGGGCCTGGCCCCCTCGGGTCTGGCAGAGGGCAGTTGGCCTGAAGATGTCCCTCTTGCTGGCAAAAGTAGCACATCCTCTTCTCATAGCAGCACTCACCTGAATGCCATTTTCCGCAGGTGCGACTCCTAGGTCGGTTGTTCTCATGACGGGGTTTTCCTTTTCCTCCATGATTTCCCTTGGTATGGTTCTGCCCTTGTCCTTTCTTGTGATCATTCTTCTGGCCTTGGGTACCTTCAGTGAAACCCAAATATCCTTTGGGTGGATTCTGAGCAGGCATCACCGTCCTCTCCATGTCTAGGGCGGTGTTGTAGGCTTCGATGAAGGTTTTTTATTTACTTGCCTTCACATGAGGCTTAATGGCAGGATGAATACGATCTACAAAATGATCCACTCGTCTTTCTTCATCCATCATGTGCCTGAAATGCTCCAGAATGTGAAACTTGCGGCCAAAGTCTGTAACTAATAAGCTACCTTGGCTCAGGTTGGTAAACTCTCTTTCCTTCTCCTTCTTAGCTGAGGTGGGAATGAATTTGGATGTGAAGATAATCCTAAAGTCAGTCCATGCCATTAGGTCCGCACTCAGATCTCGACCCATGATGTGGTTCTCCCACCAGATCTTGGTTGCTCCTTCCAAGAGATGTGCAACAAAAGGAACCTTCTTGCTCGGCTGCACCTCCAACATGCAAAAACCGTTCTCGATCACTATCAGCCAAGCATCTGCTTTGTCGACCACTTCGGTCTTATCTTCTCCCCCTAATTTCTCAATGTTCAACTTAACGAAGTCCAAAATGGTGACTCCAAGTCGAGGACAGACGGAAAGTGGTTCACCATTATCCTCTCTGGCTATATCCATGAGGGCCAGGGCACTAATGGCCTCAGTCAGCCTCTTCTTCTATTCCATCAAAATGGCATCAGGGGTGTGAACTACCATTGCAAGTCCTGGACCACCAGTCGGGTGCTCCTAAAACTTGGCCTCATCTTCGAACATGTGTTCCTCTTCCTGGTCCATCTCTAGGTTGTCGAAGGGAACCAGCTTAGTGTCTGAGCCTTCTTCTAAGGCTCCCTCGGGTCTCTTTCTCTTCTTTGAGGACTCATCACCATGGTTCTTCTTCCTTTTCTCAGAAGATCCCCTCCTCTTGCAAGGAGGCCAACCCTTAGCAGGGTTCTCAGTGGCCTCGGGGATAACTACGGTCTTCACACGAGCCATGTTGTTACACACAAGTTAAAAATCCTTTTAAGTACAGATTTATAAATTGGAAGATATAAGCTTTAATTTATGTCCATGTCCTCTTATTTATATGCATTTTATTATTTGGTGGAGGATCCCTTAATCCTTAATACTTGTTATTCCCAAACATAGGAGGTGGTGGAGAGAGAGAACCCTAAGATCTTAATGTTTCTCCAGAAATAAGAGGTAAAGAAGGGACGAAGATAGATGAGAAAACCTAGAGGTATCCTATTTCGATTCAATTCTTTGGATTTTGGCCAGACAGTCATACTGCATCCGGGAGTCCTCGTGACCAACTAGCGGGGCGGAGGAAATTATTGCCAGCCCCTGGACCATGATCCTTTTCTAGACACCTCCATCCTCAGAAAATCCTCTAATAACTCCCTGGGGCTCTAAAGAGTTTGTAAAATTTAATAATTACGGAAGATTAAATGGAAAACCACAGCTCTCATACCAAATGTAACAACCCCGCCTCTCGGTAACCCCCAGTTAAGGGAGACTAAGAGGTCAGAGGCATTATCCCATAATAGGATTAGTGGTTTTGCAAATAATCAACAATAATTAATAAATTCTACTACAACTAAACTTTTACTGGAATAAATTTTTTCTATCCATACCTTGCAAAATATAGGAAGTGGAATTCTCTACCCAAGAAAGATCCTATCTAACTACAATCCTCCAGATCTTTATTAAGCTTTATTCCATCAATGTCACTTTAAAGTAATATCCATTTTCTTGATAACTTAAAATATCGACAAACAAAACAACGGTCAGTATAATGAATTATACTGGTATGTGGCGGAAACAATAATCTTGCATTTATTTGTAACAATATATTGGAAGCAATTATGGTTTAACAAGCAAACTTTACATTTTAAACATGACTACTCAATCCTTACATACCCTAGCCTTTGTGTTGTCCCTGTAGTGGATATGGATACTACCTTTCATATGGTAGATCTCAACTAACCTCCATGATCCTACCTTACAAGTAGATCAATACATAGGGTCGTGGAGTCGTATGGTCCTACCCAAGGGTAGACCAACACATCGACTCATGATAGCCTGATGATCCTACCTTGCAGGTAGAACATGTACTAGGTCATCTATTGCATCAACATCAGAGCTATAGAGGACCATGATCTGATCTAGTTATGTGCATATAATTATGGTGATAGTCATAGTCACTTTATAATTGCATGAAATAAAAGACAATCAAGTATTTATTCCAAGCAATCGATAAAACTTCGAGAAACTAAAGAGATTTAACCATAAGCATAACCACATACCTATTCTTGAGCAAAAGAATCCAAATTCAACAAGATATCTAAGCAAGCACCTTAATGTGAACAACCCTTAATTCCTAAAATATATAGATTACCTAATGTCAAAACATCTTCCTAATGACAGGAGGATACTTTCTAAGGCTTCCTAGCCCCTTAGGGTTCATTAGGGTTTCTTAGGTTTCATTATCCAACTTTATTTCCTTTTTAGGCTATCAACCCTAAAACAGATTTCTTATATCTCAAAAACCCTTATTATTCCAATTATCCTCATTAAGGGTTCATTAATCTTAAAACTTGTTTGAGATCATCAAATCTCTATTGATTTAAACAATTAAAACCCACATTTTCCCAAATTAGGGTTTCTAAACATAATCATGTGCACAAACCCTAAAATAAGCATAAAATTACCTTTTTGAAAATTAACTCACCATGTTATTCTCAATAGGTTAATATTACTCAGAATAACCCAAAAGAGCCATTAAATCTGATTTCCATATCGAATTAGGGTTTTACCATAATTTAATACATTAAAAGTGGTAAATTTGTGTACTTTTTAAATTGTAAGCAATATCAAGCTTCAATTATATTTTTATTGATTCTTCATGTTTTTTTGATCAACTTTCATATATAGATCGTCTTCATCCGATATTTCCACAATTAGTTATGTATTTTACAAGATAATCCTTTTTCTACCAATCAGAAAGAGCCACGTGGATTTATCGGGTTTGAAAACAAGCTGGTGGGGCAGCGCGCTCGCTAACAAGAGAGGGGCTACAAAATTACCGTAAAGGGCTAACCCTTTCAATAGGGACATGAGGGCAGGAGAGTACTTTCCCCCTCGATCGTCTTCAACCTCAGGTCTTTTCCTCCTGCGAGCGGCTGGTCAATCCGAGGGTTGACTTCGCTCATCGTTGCTCCTACGCGAGATCTGAGATCACCTAAAGCTTTGCCACGTTCTCCTAAACTCTAAGAACCTGCTAATCGCTCTTCCCCCTTTTGGCACTGAGACGATGTCGTCCTTCTCTGGCAGAACCAGCTCCTCATCAGGGGTGTAGGGAAGGCCGATTCTTCCATTTGAAAATGCCAACGCACTTGCCTAGTCATTCCGATGTCACGAGAAGCAATTCCAGGATTGCTGGCATTACATAACTGTTGGTATGTATTCCCTGAGAGCCAATCATGGGATGATTGGTGGGATACCTTAAGATTGATTTGATAAACATCAACGACAAGCTTCCAATTCTTTCTGGTTCAGTCATATGAGATAGTGATAGAACAGATTGAATGTCTAGAGAATGACAGTACTCAATGACGTATGCCTTCAAGTTGAGGACCTGAACGATGAGATCATACGGATTCTAAGAGTTTGTACATTCTTGTTATGTCCCTAGTGGGATGTCATTCTGGAAGGTAGATAGATAGCAATGACACACAAGACTAGATTGTGGTGTTGGTTGATGACAGAATCTCATTAGTCATGATATAGAGATATCAAACCAAACACATAGGTACTTGTTAGAGAACAAGTGTACCAGACAGACCCACCGTGAGTTTGACACATGGAACCATGACATGGTAGCCATAGTCAGTACTCACAGTGATGGTGGTGAGTGTGATTCTTTGACCTGAAATCACTACACTCAACACATGTCGTTGGGCACACTTTGACATCATCAAACGCAGTCCTGAAACATGGGTTGTTATAAAGGTGATGATTGGGTGGCTTTGACACATGGGGCTTTTGAGGGGTGAGTGATAGATATGGGATTTGTCTCTCCTGAGGGAGTTTGATATCCATGGCCACTTGATGAGTAGGATTGAGAAAGGCGTACACGCATGTGTGAATCAGTATGTGATATTGATGTCATACATATCTCTTCCAATCTACTCTGAGATCAAGAAAGTGAATGAATGTTGACGGGATGATTGTTCCATGCCTCGAGTTCATTCGGGATATCAGTGATAAAGGAATTATACCTTCAATGTAACACCATTCATGGATTGTAGGATTGAAAGTTGTTCTCTAACTTTCTATTTCACTTGGGTAGCACTGATGTGTGACTAGGCATCGCTCTTTGCTTGTGAAGTCATCAGTGTTATGGACTTTCATTGCCAACGTGAAATGGACCTGCAGGGTCACACACATAGGATTTAACCTAGAAGAGGAGTTTTGTCCACAAACAATGTTTCGATTGATTACTAAAGGAGTTTAGTAGTTCAATTAAACACTCAATTAATTGATAGCTCAATGTCATAATGTTCAAGGTGTTGGACACATTGATTGGAGTATCGGATTGATTGAAACTACAATTGACTGATTCTGCACAATCTGCACTCCCAACTGATTGACTCATGTGATGAACCGATCGACTGAGCTTGGTGAACCGATCGACTCAGATGGTGAGTCGATCAGCTCATGGATAGGGTGAAATGATTGCTTCAAGTGTTGAAACGATCGGTTCAACTGATGCAACCGAGCAAGTTGGGAAAGTCAGGTTGGTGAGAAATTTCCTTTCATTTCACTTGCCCAATTTGATTGGAACAAAGATTGGTATTTGATACTAATTAGAAACAAAAGAAGAAAAGTCAATCGAGAACTGATCAGGACCACGAACCGACAGTTTCAGAAGTGAACCAACCGTTTCATGGTTCCCAACCGATCGGTTGAGGTGTCAACCGACCATTTCATAAATGAAACGATCAGTTCAGGTTGCGTAGTTGGTTGTTTCTGTGGAAAATCTTGAACCCTTCTACTCCTGCTTTAGTCCCGCATTGCCCAGGATAGAGAACCATGTCCCATGACCCTCCTATATATAGGGGTATTGGGGGCTTCTCAAAGAACAACTCAGTGCAACCAGTTGCTCTGTAAAGTTGTCGTTCTCTCTGGTTTCGGTAACCGAGAGAGCCCGATCAAGTGCTACCTGATAAGAGAGGCACAGAAAGGGAAAGACAACTGCAGAAAACGACTGGTGGCAGGAGAGTGTGTCAGTGACTGGTACGCTGACAGGAGGGTGTGACTCCTTCCAGTTCCTTGTGAGACAAGGAGATTGGAGTTCCAGGTGGTCCGTGTGGACTACTTCAGAGGCGGGAGTTTTCTGCTACTGGGAGGACAGCTGTCAATCCCGACAGTCCTGGTGAGACCAGGAGTTGTCAGTCCCGGTGTGACCAGGAGCTGCATAGACACCGTCTAAGACTGGAGGTGAAGACTGCGCAAGCCGCGAGGTATTGTCTCCGAGCAAGCCTCGGGATAAGGTATGATTCCACAAACCATCCTTTCCTATTGTATAGACGTTGACGTGTTTCCTTGTTCTGGGTTTGGGGGGAGAATTTTTTTTTCTGCTGCCTTCTTTGCCTCCTCTAAAACCCAACAGTGGTATCAGAGCCACATCAACTGCTCTATACTTTAGGATTATCGATATGATCGATTTTGGTTTGTCGCCTTTATTTATTGCAAACGATGCGAATAATATTGGCTTTATGCATGTCCAATCCTAAATCCACAAATCCCAATTTACATATATGATATGTATTATTAATGCACTCGATACGCGTCACCCTTAAACGAGTTTTGTGGTGGATGTATAGCGTGTTTATGGCCAATAAACCCTATCTGTGTATGGTTGTATGTGGTTGCTTGAATCTCGGTCTGCGCACCGATCTTCCTTCTCCTATTCCTGATGTAACTCAAAATAATTTGAGATTTCTTTCCTACCTTTGCTCCCCTTGAATGTAACTTGAGGTTTCTCTTTTTACATTGTAAAATAGGATAGAATTTTATTTCCTGTTGTGTCAAAGAATGGAGGACATCCTGACGACAGCTGAGACGATTGGTTCAAGGCATGAACCGATCGGTTGACGTTCGAGATGATCGGTTCAAGGAGTGAGTCAATCATTTGATGACTGGTTCGAGGAGCGAGACGAGTGGGTGGCCGTCGTGATGAGATGCACGATGACCAGGCGAACCGATCGGTTGGAGGAGCCAACTGATCAGCTGGTAGAACCCAGCCGACCGGCATGATGGCAAGTCGATCAGTCATGTGATGAGTTGATCAAACCCAGAAAGGCAAGGCATAGAGTTCATCTTGTACAGGTTGCATGTGATGTAGACCTAGATGACCGTGATTCCTCTTGGCTCGAGGAATCACATTAGGATGTCCATAATCATCGCTTTTATCGTTTCGCATGTTTTCTGTGGGATATAGCATGTATATGATATGTACTATATATTATGGTGATTGGATATGTATATGTATATAAAAAAACCAAATCCCTCATTAAATATTAAGTTTTAGATGCCTTCCAAATGTGACACATGTGAAAAGCTTGATCGATCGTGTGGGCACGCCCAAGCGTGGTGCACCGTCTATCTCGTGGAAGCGTGAAGGATGGATATGTGGGTCTGCCCAAGCAGGATGCATATTCATTATGTTGGCTTTGGGTCGGACTTAACAAGGTGACCTAGATAGGATCTAGCACCTTGAGGCATGGAAATGATCATGGCAAGGAATCACATATGACATCTTATCAAGAGTTGCATATGATGCAATTGGCAAGAGTTTCCTACCTGAGAGATCTAAGTTGTGGGTGACAACCCAAGCTGGTCCATGACTTAGAGTATTTCAAGATCTTGCCCACTAGAAGGTTGTACGCTGCAATCTTCCGAATTGATGGTGAGGGCTATCAATTTGAACTAAAATAGTGGGAGCAATAATTAATTAAAGGCCTAATTATATCGTCATCTTTTCAAATCAATCAAATAAGTCAAAAATGTGGACTAAATTGCATATTTCCTTTTGTAGTACAAATGAAAACAAACAACAATCACTTTTCTTTGCGATCGGTCCTTGAAAAGGACAGGCTAAATGGGACCAACTTCCACAACTGGTATAGGACATTGAGAATTGTTCTCACTCAAGAGCAAAAGCTCTATGTCCTGGATACTCCAATTCCATAGGAACCTGCTCCTAATGCACCAAAGGCAGAAAGGGATGCTTACAAGAAGCATTTTGATGATGCCATTGATGCAAAGTGTTTTATGTTGTGCTCTATGAACCATGAGTTGCAGAGACAATATGAGAACATGGGTTCCATTGAGATGATTCAGCATCTCAGGAACATGTATGAAGATCAAGCACGGTAAGAGAGATACGATGTCTCAAGGGACTGTTCAAGTGTGTCATGACAGAAGGAGATCTAGTTGGTCCTCACCCACTCAAGATGATTGGGTATGTGGAGAACCTGACAAGACTGGGATTTCCACTGAGCCAAGAGTTGGCTACTGACGTGATACTACAATCGTTGCCAGAATCCTACAGTCAGTTTGTGATGAACTACAACATGAACAACTTTGATAGGCCACTATCAGAGTTGTTGGGCATGTTGAGGACAACTGAGACACAGATGAAGAAGGACAAGCCTAAGTCTGTGATGGTGATCATGAACAAGAAAGGCAAGTCCAAGCAAAAGGGCAAGGTCAAAGCTAAGAAAGGTTTTAATGCTAGCCAGGAGCCCAAGTCAACTTCAGCTCTCAAGGCTAAGGGAGGTGTGACCAAGAAAGGCAATTGCCACCATTGTCAAAAGCCAGGACATTGGAAAATGAATTGTCCTCTCTATCTGCAAGAACAAAAGAAAAAGGAGGCGACAGACGTCTCTACTTAAAGGTGTCATGAAAGTAAACTTGTAACACTTTTGAGGTATATGATACCAAGATGTAAAGTGTAAAGAACTCAATAAATGGGGCAAGTGTTGCCACCATAGATAGGAGTACTTTAGTTTATTTTCAGCCTAAAAGGCATGTAATACAGTCATGAACTGCTATTTCATATTTTCCAATAGATAGAAACACTTTATTTTTGCATATTGTATGACAATGAAGGCAATTAATAAAGAGATGTTTCAATATGATCTTTGTGGCAATGCCTTGTTTATCTTGTGGTATTTGATATGCATAAGATAAAATGATACCTAAAAGTTATAGATAACTCAAACAATCAAATTAGCATCAATCATGAGAAATTCATTTCTAGTTTCCATGTGATGGATAAATCTAGACTCTTTTGGTTAGAGAACCAGTAAGAGAGATGAATATCTTGGACATGATTAATCAATCTTCACTAATGGTAGTGGGAGAATGATTGTCCTATTAGGTATAATACATGTGATGTATTTACACACCTATTAGAACAAATGCTAATACTTCAAATGGTGTTTGGAGAAATACCAATATGAATATCTTTAAGTGTTCAAGATTATCATAGATGAAGTGCAAATTTGGTAAAGTGTTAATTCTTGATGAGATCAATGAATGAAATACTTGGACCAAATGTTTGAGATCCTTATGAGTGATTATGATAGTGTATCATAGTGAACTCATGATTAAGGCATGGTGATGTCTAAATCAAGAAGGGATCATACTCTAAGGAGTTAGAGAATGATTATCAAATAACTGAATTCTTCTTAATAAAAGAATACCCCTCACTAATAAAAGAAATTAAGAAACACAAGGGTTGTGAATTATTATATCCTTACACCTCAATTATCTATGTGATGAGTTGTTCATGTGATGAGTCAACTATCTAGATGAATATGAGGAATCGAATTTTGAGTTATGGTTTATGACCATTTCATCCTAAATGACATCCATGTGAACCATAAGGTATGACCTTGATGGTAGCACCCATTGGATGAAATCCATAAGTGCAAATGAATCTTAAGTGTTAAGACACATGAATAACATTTTGAGAAGGATGATGTTTGTTGATTGCAACTTAATGACTAAGACATTTGGCATATGGATACTAAAACCGCATTCCTATGAGGAATAAAACAAGGATGTGTACGTGACACAACCTATAAGGTTTATGAATCCACTAAAGCAAATGAAGTCTATAAGTTACAATGGACTAATCAATGTGATTGATTGAGTACAAGCAACTCAGAATTGGATCTTTACTTTGATGATATAGTCAAAGGGTTTGACTGATATGTCAAAGATAAAGAAGGGATATGTGATTTAGTGGGAGCGTGTTCACATTCCACATGTTGATGTGAAATGGAAATGTTCTAGAATGGAAATCCAAAAGTGGAAATTATCTTAAAGGAAGATAGAGATGTTTCCTATGTAATAGGAATAGAGATCTATAGAGATAGTTCTCGAAAACCTCTTGACCTGAAAAGAGAAAGCATACATTGGCAATCTGTACTGAAGGGTTCAGTATGCATAGATTCAGTGGGAGAAAACTTGTCCATGTTACATGGAGTTAGTATCCCAAGGCCAAGTGTCCAATTCTTATGAAGAATGGGAACACTAAGAATAGATGTGGATCTATCATGTATGCAATCATCCCATTATCTTGCATGGCAAGAACAAAATGCATTCATCATATTGTATGTATGACATAGAAATATGATGTGCTCATCCTGATAACTCGTATGTGAGACATGACAAGTGGATGTCTATCTACTTCCAGTAAGGGTTACTGGAATACCATGAGAACTTGATAAGTACTTGAGAAGTACTAGTTCTATGGAGATAAGGAAGAGTTCAATGTAAAGAGTTACATTGATGCGAACTTCCAAAAGGACAAAAAATTAATCGCAAATATATATATAAGAAATATAAAAGTGAAAGTTTGTTGATAATTGGAAGTGTTCCAATAAAACCATTTAAAAGGGAAATTTCGAGTATCTATGTGTTGGAGAACAACAGTGGATACTATATGGATCTGGAAATTCATGAGATGAACTTATAGATATTCCGCTCATTGATGACAAGTATGGAATCCTTGATCATGAAATGTGGCTAAAGGTTAGCAAAGGAATACTAGATCGCATATTATGGCAACTCCATCTCATATGTGTGACGTACAGCGAAGAGATAAGAGACATGCAATTTATACTGACTTTGGCAAGGTGTTGCCATTACTCACTATGATCGCACTAGAGCAGAGTAACATGTGGGACATGTTTGAATATCACTATGAATATGATTTAAGGGTGATTGGCTCGCAGTGCAAGTGGGAGTTTGTTGGTATGTATGCCCTGAGAACCAATCATGGGATGATTGGTGGGATACATTAAGATTGATTTGATAAACATCAACGGCAAGCTTCCAATTCTTTCTGGTTCAGTCATATGAGATAGTGATAGAACAGATTGAATGTCTATAGAATGACAGTACTCAATGATGTATGCCTTCAGGTTGAGGACTTGAACGATGAGATCATACAGATGCTAAGAGATTGTGCATTCTTGTTATGTCCCTAGTCGGATGTCATTGTGGAAGGTAGATAGACAACAATGACATACAAGACTAGATTGTGGTGTTGGTTGATGATAGAATCTCATTAGTCATGATATAGAGATATCAAACCAAACACATAGGTACTTGTTAGAGAACAAGTGTACCAGACAGACCCACCGTGAGTTTGACACATGGAACCATGACATGGTAGTCACAGTCAGTACTCATAGTGATGGTGGTGAGTGTGATTCTTTGACATGAAATCACTACACTCAACACATGTCATTGGGCACACTTTGACATCATCAAACGTAGTCCTAAAACATGGGTTGTTATAAAGGTGATGATTGGCTGGCTTTGACTCATGGGGCTTTTGAGGGGTGAGTGATAGATATGGGATTTGTCTCTCCTGAGGGAGTTTGATATCCATGGCCACTTGATGAGTAGGATTGAGAAAGGCGTGCATGCATGTGTGAATCAGTATGTGATATTGATGTCATACATATCTCTTCCAATCTATTCTGAGATCAAGAAAGTGAATGAACGTTGACAGGATGACTGTTCCATGCCTCGAGTTCATTCAGGATATCAGTGATAAAGGAATTATACATTCACTGTAACACCATTCACGGATTGTAGGATTGAAAGTTGTTCTCCAACTTTCTATTTCACTTGGGTAGCACTGATGTGTGACTAAGCACCGCTCTTTGCTTGTGAAGTCATAAGTGTTATGGACTTTCACTGCCAACGTGAAATGGACATGTAGGGTCACACACATAGGATTTAACCTGGAAGAGGAGTTTTGTCCACAAACAATGTTTAGATTGATTACTAAAGGAGTTTAGTAGTTCAATTAAACACTCAATTAATTGATAGCTCAATGTCATAATGTTCAAGGTGTTGGACACATTGATTGGAGTATCGGATTGATTGAAACTGCAATTGATTGATTGTGCACAATCTTCACTCCCAATCGATCGGATCATGTGATGAACCGATCGGCTGAACTTGGTGAACCAATCGGCTCAGATGGTGAGTCGATCGGCTCATGGACAGGGTGAAACGATTGCTTCAAGTGTTGAAACGACCGGTTCAACTGATGCAACCGAGCAAGTTGGGAAAGTCAGGTTGGTGAGAAATTTCCTTTCGTTTCACTTGCCCAATTTGATTGGAACAAGGATTGGTATTTGATACCAAATAGAAACAAAAGAAAAAAAGTCAATCGGGAACTGATCAGGACCACAAACCGACCAGTTCAGAAGTGAACCAACCATTTCAGGGGTCCCAACCGATCGGTTGAGGTGTCAACCGACCGGCTCAGGTCCCCAACTGACCGTTTCAGAAATAAAACGATCGGTTCAGGTTGCGCAGTTGGTTGTTTTTGTGGAAAATCTTGAACCCTTCTACTCCTGCTTTAGTCGCGCATTGCCCGGGATAGAGAACCCTGTCCCATGACCCTCCTATATATAGGGGTATTGGGGGCTTCTCAAAGAACAACTCAGTGCAACCAGTTGCTCTGTAAAGTTGTCGTTCTCTCTGGTTTTGGTAACTGAGAGAGCCCGAGCAAGTGCTACCCGATAAGGGAGGCACAGCAAGGGAAAGACAACTGCAGAAAGTGACTGGTGGCAGGAGAGTGTGTTAGTGACTAGTACACTGATAGGAGGGTGCGACTCCTTCCAATTCCTTGTGAGACAAGGAGATTGGAGTTCCAAGTGGTACGTGTGGACTACTTCATAGGCAGGAGTTTTCTGCCGCTCAGAGGACAGCTGTCAATCCCGACACTCCCGATGAGACCAAGAGTTATCAGTCCCGGTGCGACCAAGAGTTTTATAGACACCATCCAAGACCGAAGGTGAAGACCACACAAGCCACGAGGTATTGTCTCCGAGCAAGCCTCGGGACAAGGTATGATTCCACAAACCATCCTTTCCTATTGTATAGACATTGATGTGTTTCCTTGTTCTGGGTTTGGGGAGGAGAATTTTTTTTTTGTTTCCGCTGCCTTCTCTGCCTCCCCTAAAACCCAACAATAACACCCCCTTTATATAGGGAAAGGTCACAAGTCCCATGATATTAGGGAATCTCTATTCCCATTACAATAGGTACTCAATCATGGTATGGATTGAGTCCTCGTGGCCTTCCGGAGATAGAGGGCCCACTTCCTGATCCAATGATGTACGGGATCACGAGGAAAGTAGAGAGGAAATCTCTCCCAGGTTTACAGATTCCCTATCAGATTCGAGGTAGAGGATGACACCTCTACCGTTGGATCTCAAATCCACAGTTGTCATGCTACCCGCATAAATAGAAAATCAGAAAAATAAGATAATTCCTTTAGAAATAAAGGGTATCCCTTTCACTTTGGAAAAATCATAACGATCAAACCTTGGGCCCTTTTAATCCCAAATTTTGAGGGAAACTTAATAATGACTTAATCTATTGGAGTACCAAATTTGGAGTCATTATTCAAAAGAAAACAAACATTTTCTTTATGTGCAAGTTATTGCTTAAATATATATATTTCATTCATATTTCTTTTCTCTCACTTCATTATTTTCCTTTATTTCGATTCCTTACATCTCAAGGATCCATGTGGGGTTCAAAACACCATCCATTATGATTAAATCCACACTTATCTATTTATTTCTTATATTTTCACCTTTATCCCAATTTTCATTATTATTTATGAAATTTTATTCCCTTTTAACTTATCTTCCTTTTTTATTATCTTGGACCCATTATTACCAAAGGGTCCACAAAAAAACCATGCACAAGGAAGATTTGTAAAAGAAATCCATATATTTATCATAAATCATGCAATTTGCAACCAAGTACATTTCTTTTGAAACAGTTACAATTACAGTCATATAAGACAAAATCGAGGTTGTAACATCCTCCTCTCCTTACAAGAATTTTGTCCCCAAAATTAGCCAATCAAACAAACAATTCAGGGTATGCCTTTTCCATGTCTGTCCTCAGCTCCCATGTGGCTTCATCCTCTCCATGGTGCTTCCACAGAACCTTTACCATCTCTATTTCTTTATTTCTGAGTTGTTTCACCTTGGTATCCAGTACTCTCACAGGTGACTCACGATATGTCAGTCTCCGTTGGAGCTCAATAGGTTCAATGCTCAGCACATGGCTCGGGTCCTTCACATAGTGCTTTATATTAGATACATGGAAAACATCATGCATCATATTATACTGAGGGGGTAAGGCCAAATGATAAGCAGCTTCACCATTCCGTTCTAAAATCTCAAACAGACCTACATATCGGGGACTCAACTTTCCTCTATTCTTAGCTGTAGCTCAGAGGGGTTGAATTTTTAAAAACACATGCTCTCCCATGGTGAATTGCAAGTTAGTCTGCTTCGCATCCGCATACGACTTTTGTCGATCCTGGGCTTGATGAATGTATATTCATCATGAAATTCAATTATCACTTCGGGACCAATTCAACTCTATACATACTATTTCACTCAATATGAATCATAATGTGCAAAATTACTCAGTTGATTCGATTATCAATGTTTTAACTAAACATCATTCATTTAATGCATGTTTTGACAAAGCTGAACAAGTAGTCAAGGTCCACCTTCATCTCTGTCTCCGATCAAGATATCTAACCAAGAAATTCCACCCATTTGGTCTCAAGACCGTTTGAGCCCATGCGGTCTCAAGACCGTTTTGAGCAGCAGAGACCGATTTGAGGCATCACTCAGCCGCAAGGAATCGAGCAGTGCATGAACTCAAGGTCGTGAAGTGGAGTCCTAACCACGATCGTGGTGGTCCAAAACGGTCGTGGTCTTCTGCCATCACCACGACCGTGTGATGCGGCCACGACCGTGGTAGACCTGAGCTTTCACTCACCATGACCGTGGTCGACGAGCTACGACCGTGGCACCCTACCTGCGTCGACCCCCTCTCACTCGCCATGCCCATGTGAGGTAGCACGGCCGTGTGGCATTTACCTCACCACGACCGTGGTGTCACACCACGACCGTGGCACAATGCCATCAGAGCTCGATTTCACACCCACCACGCCCGTGCAAGGTGGCACGGCCGTGGGACAGCAGCTCTACCATGACTATGGTGCCTAACCACGACCGTGGTGCGTCGTCTTCAACCTCCGACCAGCACACAGTTGCAGCTCCTGAGCAAGGTCGTTTGGGGGTGATTCGCAGACCAAATGGGGTCGCCCCGAGGCCTTCGCACCTACAGAAGAAAGCTAAAGATCAATTGATAGAATGGAGGGCTACTAGATCGAGTTACCAACAGACTGTCTGTTGCTCATTTTTTTTTAGCGTTGACCGAAGCAGGACCGTTTGGTCTCTTGGATCACCTGAAAACCGAAGGAGCAGTAGACCAGATGGATGCCGAGGAGAGATCTATTAGGACAAGACCGTGAGGGATCGTTGCAAACCGTTTGAAGTTGTTGGATCCAAGACCGTTTGGCCCCTTTGGACGTCAGACTATTTGATCAGTAGGGGTGAAGACTGTTTGGCTGAGGTATTGACTGAATGAAGAACCTCAGACGGAGCGATCGTTTTCCCAAGACCACAAGGAGCGACCGTTTGCTTAAAACCATTTGGAGCGATCGTTTGGTAGCAAATGGTCTCCAGACCATTGGCAGCAAACGGTCTCCAGACCGTTTGGAGGAGATATTTCAAGACTTTTTGGTCTAAACTAATTGAAACTGTTTGGTCTCTTTCAACCCAAGACTGTTTGGGGTCAGTCCTGTGCCTATAAATAGGACCCCAAGGGTCCTCACTTGGACATTGGTTCCAAGACGCCGATAGGCTGCCTGTGTACAGATTCGATCTGAAACCAGTCTAGTCCGTGCCAGTTTCATTTCACCTATTGCCCGTGTTGCAACCAAGGAGACTGAGGAGAGAAGAAAGACGGAGCAAGGGAAACTGTCTAGTCTATCTTGGCAACTCCCGTTCGCATCCATATCTGCTCTGACTTGACGTAGGAGGTTGTATCTACTTCATCGAGCTACGACTACCTTCTGCACTGAGTCCATGGAAGATTTCTCTCTCTTTCTAATTCTTCTTATTTCTCACATCATGAGTGAGTAGTACCTTTTCACTGGGGTGCGGGGACTAGCCCCGTTGCCCATGTAATCATGTTCTTTTGTTAAACTTTCCATGGCAATGTATATAACTTTTCATTTCGTTGTTAATCGCTATGTTTGTAGTTTGATTAATTACTTGCTTTCATCTTTGTTCTTCCTATGTTATGAGAATATCTTTATGTAGGATTGCATGTCATTTAACAAGTTGACTCCCAAACTAGAAATAGAATGGGATTCCTTGAGGTAGTAAGTGTGTGATATGTGAGGGGACGAGCCATCTAGCCTTCGGTGACGCTTCTGTGTACCTAACGCCTGTATAGGGGGTTCACAACCTTAGTTGGATTTTATATCTTCTTGTTAATCGTCGATGTTTTCTCGTATATTAATCGTCTGCTTGCTTATCGATTAATGTGGTTGACTCCCAAACTAGAAATAGAATGGGTTCCTTGAGGTCGTAAGTGTATGATTCGCGAGGGGACGAGCCATCTAGCCTTCGGTGATGCTTCTGTATGCCTAACGCTTATATATGGGGCCCACAACCTTAGTTGGACGTTGTATATTCGGAGCCGTAAGTATGTGATCTGAATGGTGATGAGAAATCTGATGTCAAAGGTGATGCTTACACGGACCTAAATCCCGTATGGGGGGTTTCACAGCAGCTCTATTTGGATAGTTATATCTTGCCTGGATGTTTGATGTTTGGATGTGCTTGCATGAGCAGTGGTGGTGAAACCCGATATCATCCCAGCGATTCCATATCATTGATCTTAATCTAGCTTTAATTCAGTCTTTACTTTCCTGCAATTAGTTTAATTAACCTCAAATCAACCAATCATTTTAAATATTAGTTTTACTTGAGCTAGATTCGACTGACAAGGATTCTTAAAAACGTTGTCTTTTGGGTTCGATCCTTAACTATACTGCGATACGACTCATCCGCTTGTGGGTGGTATTATTGCACTTTGGTTTCAGTAAAAGCTCGGGGATTTCAACCTCGAGTGAGTTTGTTAGTGCGTTCAAAATACCACGTCAAATTTTGGCGCCGTTGTCGGGGACAACAGAATCATTCAGTCAAATCTAGTTCTTTTAAGACTAATCTAGGATTTTGCTTTTTCCTTTAAAACAATCGATCATCTACTTGAATTCGACTTTACTTCGTGGTTCTCGCCTTTGGAATCTTTCTATTTTCAGGTACAATCCAAGGCGTAGTGCATGCACCGTTCGAACAGCCCCGGACTAGCAGCGAGCTTTGATCCCGAGATAGACAGAACTTTCCATCGTCAGATCAGAGAGAATCAAGCAAGGATGGCTCAAGAAGAAGAGGTAGCCTGAAGGGTGGCGCAAGCCATCAATGCACAAAGAGAGAGGCTCATGCAAGAAGCCAGGGTTGCGGTTCAGCAGGAAATCCTAGCAGCACAAGCAGAAGCGCAAGCAGCTGAACTACAAAAGGATCTTAGAAAGTTCTCAATCCCGAAAGCTACAAATGTTCATCATCCAGTACAGCCTCCCCCCATCAATGCTGCCAATTTTGAGATTAGGGTACACTGGATCACATTGCTTCAAAACAACCCTTTCTATGGCAAACAAGTAGAGGACATCCAAGAACATCTTCTGAGACTCATCGATCTATGTGCTATGACAAAGAAAAATGGAGTCGCTGATGATGCCATTGGACTCCGTCTCTTCAAGTATTCCTTTGCTGATAGAGCCATAAGTTGGTACAATTCATTGCAAAGTGAAATACCCATCACCACCTGGGAACAACTCCAAAATATGTTTCTGGAAAAAATCTATCCTCCATCTCTCACATATGAAATTCGGGGCCGAATAACAAATTTCACTCAAGTCCCTGGAGAAACTCTCGCTGAAGCATGGGATAGGTACAAAGAGCTTCTACGCAAATGTCCACACCACAGAATTCCTAAGAATCAACTCATCGAAATTTTCTATAGGGGTGTGGATGATGATATTAAGAGATTCCTAGATTCCTCGTCTGGAGGAAACTTCATGCGTCAAAGTTATGACAGCGCATGGAGAGTCATCACCCTAGGAGCAGAAAATCAAGCTAATTGGGGTAGATCTGTAGGCAAAGGAGTTTTTAAAGTAGCTATGGCCGAAGCTACTCCATAGTACAAGTCTATCGTTGAAACCTTGAAGGTCTTAGTTGTCAAGCAAGACCATATTGAATCATCTCTAGCTGCTATTGGAAGAGGACGTTCACCCACTCGAAAATCGAAACAGGTCAAGTCCACTTCCCTGTTCTGTGAAGCATGTAAGAGCACCGATCATTCCACTTTATCATGCAATGTTGTCTATGAAATTGTACTGAGCAATGTATGTGGACAAGGAGATAATGGTCAGATGGAAAATCTTAATGCTATCAACACTATTCCTGGGCAAAGTTATTACAATCTGAATCAGAATAGGAATCACCCAAGTTTTCAATATGGAAACCCCTCTGGAGCAGTAAACTCACATCAATTTGGTTCAAACAATCAACCAAGAGGCCCACCAGGATTCCAGTATAATCAACAATAGAATTTTGGGAATCAAGAAAATTTCAAGGGGAACTTTCAGAATAGGAACTACAATAATTATCAAAACAACCCTTAGTATCAGAATCTTAATCAACAACAAGGACAGCAAGCAGGACCCATCTCTTCTGATGACAAGCAATCAGCCATTGAAAAAAGTTTGCAAACTCAGCAAACTATGATAGCTAACCAACAAGATCAGCAGAAGGTTATTGAATCTCAATTAGCTCAACTTGCAGCTAGCATAAAGCCACCCGCTGGAGTCTTTGCTGGCCAACCTGAGAACAATCCCAAGCATCCTTAACAGTTGAAGGCAGCCACCACTAGGTCAGGAAAAGACTATTCAGGTCCCCCAGTAAAGACACTTGTGGTTATTACAGACAAAGATGAACATGTGATGGTCCAAAACTCAAAAACACTAGAGTCTCAATCAAAATATGAAAAGACAGATAAGGAAAGTCCTGAGAAATCTACTGATGAAGAAACTAAAACACCAGAACCTGATATTCCTGTATATAAACCTCATATACCTTTCCCAGCTCGTCTAAGGCAGACCAAGCTTGATACTCGATTCAATAAGTTTAAAGAGGCTATGAAGAAACTTCATGTTGATATACCCTTCTTAGATGCTCTAGATGAGATACCAGCATGGACTAAGTACTTAAAGTCACTCCTAACCAGGAAGTATATAACTGAGGAATATGAGATAGTAAAACTGGCAACAACTACATTGGATATTATATTGAGCAAGATGCCCAATAAACAAAAAGACCTGAGATCCTTTGGAATCTCATGTCATAGTGGCGATTCATCATGCAAGAAAGGATTGGCAGATCTAGGTGCAAGCATCTCTATTATGCCGCTTAGCCTATGTAAAAGTTTAGGATTTGCAGAGTTGCTTCCTACTAGCATGACTATATAGCTTGCAGACAATTCGATAAAATGTCCATTAGGAATCCTCGAAGATGTCCCGGTCAAGGTAGGCAAGGACACATATGTTCCATGCGACTTCGTCATTATGGATATAAAAGAAGACGCTAGATATCCTCTCATCTTTGGCTGTTCGTTCCTCGCCACTGTAAGAGCCCTGATTGATGTTGAAGCTGGTACCTTACTGCTCAAATTAGGCAAAGAAACTCTCAAATTCAAGGTTTTTGAAAGTATGAGAAGACCAAGTATGCAAGAAGAAGTCCATCTGATTGACTGCATTGAACAAATGTCACTTCTGACCCAAGAGCATCATGAATCAAACGATCCCTTGGAAATTTCTCTAACAAACCCATCAGTGGATGAACCAATCGACGAACGAGTAAAGGATTGCATCGAATCCCTCGACTCTGCTAAAGTAGATGTTGGATCCAATAGTGAAGAACTCAAGGCTATGGAAACTACAGAAGAAACAAGCGAAAAACCAGAGGCTCCCGAAATGAAGCCTCTGCCTAAAGGACTGAAGTACGTGTTTTTAGACGATCTCAAGGTTTTTCCAATTATTATAAATTCCGATCTAACAACTGAACAAGAAGAGAAACTCCTAAAGGAATTAAGGGAAAGAAAGAAAGTCATTGGTTATAAAATGAGTGACCTCACTGGGGTTAGTCAAGCGATGTGTATGCACAAGATCCCTATGATGGAAGATCACAAACCTACTATTGAGCATCAACAGAAATTGAACCCAAATATGAAGGAAGTGGTCTGTAGCGAGGTCATTAAATTGCTCACAGCTGGAATAATCTATCTGATATCTGATTTGCCATGGGTGAGCCCAGTGCATGTTGTCCCAAATAAAGTTGGAACAACTGTTATACGGAATGAAAACAATGAACTCATCTCCACTCGAACAGTCGCAGGGTGGTGGATGTGCATAGATTATAGAAAGTTAAACAAGGCAACTTGAAAAGATCATTTTCCTATGCCCTTCCTTGATCAAGTCCTAGAAAGGTTGGCTCATCAAGAATATTACTGTTATCTTGATGGTTACCCTGGATTCTATCAAATACCCATACATCTAGATGACCAAGAGAAAACAACCTTTACCTGCCCATTCGGGACATACACGTTTAAAAGAATGTCGTTTGGCCTTTGTAATGCGCCCGCAACTTTCCAACGTTGCATGGCTGCCATATTCTCTGGTCTTACTTAAACAATTATGGAGGTTTTCATGGATGATTTTTCTATTTACGAAAGATTCGTTCGATTCATGTCTAAAGCACCTCTCCCTGGTCCTTAAACATTATGAAGAAGCACATCTTGTGCTAAATTGGGAAAAATGCCATTTTATGGTAAAAGAAGGCATTGTCCTGGGCCATAGGGTCAGCAATAGAGGAATTGAAGTAGATAAAGCCAAGATTGAAGTGATTTCTAAACTGGCTATTCCCACAAATGTAAAAGAAGTTCATGCTTTCCTTGGTCATGCCAAATTTTATAGAAGATTCATAAAGGATTTCTCCAAGATAACGAAGCCAATGACGAACCTATTACTAAAGGATACTGATTTCAATTTCAATGAAGAATGTGTCAAAAGCTTCAACACACTGAAATAGGCCCTCACAATCACTCCCATCATTAGAGCTCCTGATTGGGACCACCCATTTGAAATCATGTGTGATGCCAGTGATTATGCTGTGGGTGATGTGCTTGGACAATGTATAGAGAAGAAACACTATGTGATCTATTATGTATCAAAAACTCTCGATGAAGCCCAGAGGAATTATGCAACTACCGAGAAAGAACTTCTATCAGTCGTGTATGCCTTTGACAAATTCAGATCCTACCTAATTGGTTTGAAAGTTATTGTCTACACTGACCACGCTGCCATTCGTTACCTTCTGGCAAAGAAAGATGCAAAACCCAGGTTGATTAGATGGATCCTCCTATTACAAGAATTTGATTTAGAGATAAGAGATAAAAAGGGCACATAGAATGTTATAGTAGACCACCTCAGTTGCATCCACACTCTGGATACTAAGAAGATTCCGATGAATGATTCCCTACCAAATGATCAACTAATGAAGGCCTCAGAAGTTATACCATGGTACTCGGATTATGTGAACTACCTTGTTGTTGGGGTTATCCATCCTCAATGCACCGGGAATGCCCTGAAGAAGTTCATGCATGATGTGAAGCAATACCACTGGGATGAGCCATATCTTTTTAAACTATGTGATGATGGTCTGTATAGATGATGTATCACCGAAGAAGAAGCTCAACTTATTTTGGAACAATGTCACTCAAGACCAGTGGGGGGACATATGAGCTCCAAAAATACTGCTTTAAAGGTTTTGCAATGTAGATTCTTCTGGCCAACCATATCCAAGGATTCCTACGACTTTGTCCTATCTTGTGAAAAATGTCAAAGATCAGGCAATATAACAAAGAGAGACGAGATGTCGCTGAATCTGTGGAAAGAAGTAGAGATATTCGATGTTTGGGGGGTGGACTACATGGGTCCATTCCCATCTTCTCACAGATTTTCATACATCCTAGTGGTGGTAGACTACGTCTCAAAATGGGTTGAAGCCATACCAACCGTCACTAGTGATTCCAAACCCGTCATCAAATTATTCAAAGATATTATTTTTCCCCATTTTGGAGTGCCACGAACCGTGATATCTGACGGAGGGTCCCACCTCCTTGAAAGAAGCTTTGAAGCTTTATTGAGAAAATACGGCGTAACACACAAGGTAGCCTCGCCTTACCATCCACAAACAAGTGGACATGTAGATGTCTCTAACCGTCAACTAAAGGTTATTCTGGAAAAGACTGTAGGACGCAATCGAAAGGATTGGTCAATGAAAATCAACGACGCCTTATGGGCCTATCGAACTGCTTATAAAACTCCCATTGGGACTACACCTTTTTGATTAATATATGGAAAATCTTGCCACCTGCCAGTTGAACTGGAACACAAGGCATGGTGGGCAATTAAACAACTGAACTTTGATATGAAAGAAGCAGGCCAAGCCAGGATTCTGCAACTCCAAGAGCTGGATGAACTCAGGATGACAGCTTATGAGAATGCACGAATCTACAAAGAACGTACAAAACTTTGGCACGATGGACATTTGAAAAGAGAAGACATACAAGTGGGAGACCAAGTTCTGTTATTCAACTCAAGATTGAAGTTATTCCCAGGGAAACTTCATTCTCGCTGGTCTGGACCTTACATTGTCAAAAGCATTTCCCCACATGGTGCTTTCTCTCTATGGAGTGAAAAGTTAGGCAAATGTATGGCAAATGGTCACCGCTTAAAGAGATATTTCACCTCGATTGACATAGGCATTGAAACAATGATGGAACTCACAAATCCTAAGGATCCACCATGAAGCTGAAAAATTCATTCGAGCCATCGACATAAAACAACGACGCTTGTCGGGAGGCAACCCGATCAATAAATTTGTTTTACCTTTCATTTCAAATTAGAATATTTCTTCAAATTTGTTTTTACATTCTAGTTAATTTTTCATTAAATAAAATCTACATCGCAAGATGCTACTTTAAGATCTAATTGCTCTTTACCTTTGAGATTTTTAGATAAGAGGATGCGCACTGATCATAACGCAACCACACCTGGTGGCCATTCTGGCTTGATTTTTCCCCTCCATCTTGGATTTAGGGTTTGCTCGGGATGAACAAATCTCTAAGTTTGGGGTGGAGGGTGGGTGGTACGTACCTCACTTTCCACCTACACTCATCCTTTTCAAACTTAAGTTTTCACTATCACATTCTTGATAAAAAAAATTTAAAATTTTCACAATTCTTTAATGATTTTCAAAGAAATTGAACAGATACTTGATGAATTTTTGACACTTCTTGGTTTCATTAAAAGTCACTAACTAACCTGCTATGCATTATGAATCATTATATCCCCCTTATTTGAAGTAAATCCTCTTTTCATGTGAACAGGAGGCCAAAGAGATGGTGGTGAAGGGTATACCGGAGTTCTGTGGGCGCAAAATGGAGCTGAGACATATGGTAGAAGGTGAACGACACCATAGCAAGGAGGCCTTTTGGTTTTGGATAGCTGATTTACCTCTTACATGCAGGGATGATGACACACTATCAAAGATAGTTTCGACATTTGGAAAGCTTGTGCATATTTCTGACTGGCAGAAGGAGAAAGATGATCTGTCTGGTCTGGTTATCATGGTGGAGGCGTTCAGTGAAGACATCCCACAGTTCGTCTCACTAACATACGGGCAAAGAAGAACATCAATCCATTTCAGGATGCTGGCTAGAGGTCCGGTGGGTGCAGGTAATCCTCATCTCACTGAAAACGGCGTTGAATCTGGAATTCCCATGGAAGTGCTCAAGCTACCGGAGTCTAGACCAGAGACGTCTGCCATGGTGCCTGTGAATACGGGACCATCTATACCTGAGGATAGACCGCAGCAAAGAAGTCCTTCTCCAGTGCGACATCGATCCAGACCACATGGCAGAATGGTGATTGATAGAGAGGGGAGTAGAAGGTACCTATCTAACAAACGCCTGGAGGACTTTATATTCTTGGAGGAAGATAGATACAATGAGAGTAGAAGAAGAGAAGGGAGGAGCCGTTCAAGATATGGGAGATATACAGCTGAGCCCCATTTCCACAGAAGGGGTTCCTCAAGAAGAAGACAACCGGATTGGGACAGGGATAATTATGACTTTTGCTGGTCGGAACAAGAAGGAGGATACAATCATTGATACGGCTGGACAGGTGAGGATTTCTGCTGCCTTTCTTTATGATTATGGACTGTTCGTCTTTGTTCTAGAATATTAGAGGTGCTTCCAATAATCCCACGAGGAGGGTTCTCAATAGAATCTATAGCAGATACAAACCAGGTGAGGTATGTTTATTTGAACCATTTCTTCATGCTGAACAAGCGATAGAACTGTTGGACATTGTGAGACTCGATTGGGCAGCCGATAACCAAGGAGATGAAGGGAAAATATGGTTCTATGCTGACAAAAGTATGAATCCTAGCCTGTTCAGAAGTCATAAGCAACATTTAACGGTGAGCCTGGAAGCAAATGATGGGTCCAAAGTATTTGTTACGACAATCTATGCCAGTTGTGACATTATAGAAAGAAGAGCATTATGGAATGAACTCTTGATGTTGGCTGATCGTATAGGGGATGAAGGATGGTTAATAGCTGGGGATTTCAATGTGGTGAGACATCCTAGGGAATGAAGAGGGGGAAACCAACCTGGTTTTCAGGACATGTTGGACTTTAATTCTTGGATATCAGATGCAGCTCTTGATGAAGTTCCTTTTGAGGGGAGTCAATTTACTTGGGTGAACAAACAAATTCTCACTCCAACAATGTGGCAGAGGATTGATAGGGTTCTTGTCAATGGTGCATGATGAGGAAGTGGCCAGCGTCGAGATCTATTCATTTGACCCGAGTGAGAGTATCTGATCACTGCCCCATTGTGTCGATCCCCGGTGTTATGACAATGGATAAAAAGCAGGCTCACTTCTCGTTTATGAAGACTTGGCTCGAACATGAGGAATGCATGAAGATAATTGAACAGGCATGGCATGAACTGGTGACCGGTCACCCTTCAGTAGTTTTCTGCCTTAAACTTAAAAGGGTTCGTGTGGCTCTTCGTAGGTGGAGCAAGGTTACTTTTGGTGCCAACAGACAACGCATCCTTGACTTGGAAGATGTGGTCTTTACGACGCAAGCTGCGTTTGATGAAAATCTGACTTCTGTCAATGAGCTCAACCTACGAGAGGCAGAAGGTGAGTTACAATTCTTGTTGGACCAGGAGGAAATGGTATGGAAGGAGAAAGCTCATATAGATTGGCTTCAAGATGGGGAGAGAAACACCAAGTTTTACCATGCTACTGTTAAATCTAAAAGAAAGTGGAGAATGATTAATAAAATGGTTCTGCAGGATGGCACTACAATTACGGACCCTAAACAAATGGCGGAGATGGCAGCTGATCATTACCAAAACTTTTACAATGAAGCAACAGATACAGATGAAAATGAGTTGTTGGAATTCATGGACGCGATCCCGGAGATGGTTTCTCTTGATGAAAATTTCACTCTGGTGGCACCTCCAAAGGAAGAAGAGATTCAAAAGGTGATGATGATGATGGATTCAGCGGCAGCCCCGGGACCGGACGGTTTTACTCTTCCTTTTTTCATAGTTGCATGGCCTATTATTAAAAGTGACTTCATGGATTTGACGAAGGGTTTCTTCAGCGGTCAAACTTGTTTCAGGGGTCTTTTCTGTTGTAGAATCCTGCTTATTCCAAAGAATGATAATCCCAGTAGAATACCAGATGATTTTAGGCCCATATCCATAGAGAATGTCACCCTGCACATACTTGCAAGAGTACTCAGTGAGAGATTTACTCCTATTATGTCGCGCCTGATATCCAAGAACCAAGGGGCTTTTGTTAAAGGCACAGATATATCTCACCACATCCGACTAGCTAAGGAGCTTATGCATGACATTAACAGAGGGCGAGAAAATCCTAATGTGATTCTAAAGTATGATATGTCAAGGGCTTACGACAGGGTGGTATGGTCTATACTGAGAAGACTTCTGGAGAAATTTAGTTTTACAGAAGAAGTGATAAACTTATGCCTGAGCTTCTTCTAAAACTCATGGGCAACGGTGACGCTAGGGGAGGAAACGGCTGGTTTCTTTCCGATGAGTAGAGGCTTGAAGCAGGGAAGTGCAATTTCTCCATTTCTTTTCATTCTGTTTGAGGAGATGCTATGTAGAAGATTCTTAAAACTCTATGAGGAAGGGGCCATTTCCAGGTTTCAGGTGAAAGGGGTGGCTGTCCCCCCGATCATTCTTCTATATGCGGATGATATTGTAGTCTTCTTCTCCGCTGACCAGAGATCAATGGACAAGGTCTGCAGCACCTTTGATGCATGCGAAAAGGCAACCGGGCAGAGAATAAATAAGCTCAAGTCCACATGCGTGGTAGGAGGCAAGGATCTGGTTTTAGCTCAAGATATAGCCGCATCCATGGGGGTAGTTTCTACCATGAACTCAATGACGTATCTTGGCATACCGATCAAGAAAGGAGCGATGAGGCTCACTGATTTTGAGTTCCTGATGGGCAAGATAAATAACAAGTTTGCTACGTGGAAATCCAAACTACTATCTTTTGCAGGGAGACGATTGCTGATTGGACACGTCTTGACTTCTATCCCAGTGTATATGGTGGCTGCGGTGGGAATCCCTGCTGGGATCATGACGCGAATTGAGAATAAGCTATCCAAATTTCTGTGGAGGGATAGGGAGGATAACCACATGAAGGCGTGGGTTGCATGGCACAGAGTTGCTAGGCTTTTTTCACTTGGAGGTCTAGGGTTTCCCTCTTTACATACGGTCAATGAAGCCTTTGTTGCAAAAGCATGTTGGGAGGTGCTGACGAAGGAATCCATTTGGGCTTCTTTCTGCAGGGCTAAGTATGCAAACTTGGTTGGTGGCCGAGACAATATGTATCCTGGTACCTTGATAAGAGGTTTATTACCTTCACCTTTCTGGAAAAGAATGTGGGATATGTTCCCTCGTATTTTTCCGTTATGTCGATGGGTGGTTGGGGATGGAGATTTGTCCTTCTGGGATTCTTGGTGGTGTGAATCTCGCCTTGCGGATCACGCGTTAGTCCCCAGCGATAGAAGACACACGTTTACGGTCAGGGACTTTTGGCTGGATGGACACGGTTGGGACTGGGATTCTCTCAGGGTGGTCGTGGATGATGAAGGTATGAAGATGATACGTGATGCTGGCATTTGGATAGCCAACGTAGACAACATGCTGGTGTGGAGTCCTGAGAGGAGTGGCAGATTTTCTATGAGTTCTGTGAAAAGGGTGATGATGCAGGGTGGTAGGGAAGGCCCAGATGGGCTAGGGATGGTATGGCAGGCCGGATATCCCAAGGAGGCGGCATTTATCTGGAAATTAGCCAGACGAGCTACACCCACTGATGATAACATTAAATTTAGATGTGGTATATCCCTTGCTTCTATATGCTATTGCTGCGATAACCCCCATGAGGAAGATATAGATCACATGCTGTTTAAAGGCCAGACCGCTGCTTTCTTCTGGCAGAAGTTTAAAGATCTGCTTGAAATGGAGCCGCCTGATGATATGAGATCCATTCTGAACATGTGCAAGATGACAAAGGTGAAAGGTTTATCTGAATGGATGACAGGTAATATGGCGATTTTAATCCCCCACAGTATATGGCGCATTAGATGTGGAGCTAAGTATGATGGTACGAGGAAGCCGTTCAACCATGAATGGGACCATATCCTTAGAATCCTTAATCATCGGTTGAAGAGAACAGCGTTCCCTATCACTATAAACAGCGATATATATGACAGAATGAAGATGGTGGGCTTGAACGAACCAAAGTCAATGATGAACCAGCTGATTTTGTTGCGATGGGAGAAGCCGGATATACATAATCTCAAGTTGAACATCACGGTTGGTAGGGATAGGGACTCCCACGGCACACATAGAAGGTGGGCAGCTGGTATCATACGTAACCACAGTCCCAATATTTGTCTTGTGTTCAGAGCCTGGATAAGGAGCTCGGATTACCTTCTTGCATACATGCAAGCATGCGCCATAGGTCTGAAGCTAGCGGGTGACCATGCCTTGAACATCTCGTGTATAGAAGTAGATGATTTTCTTACACATGAGATTCTTTGGAATGGTGGTAAAGAGCCATGGCGGATAACTTCTTTTGTTAGAGAGCTATGAGATGAGTTAACATCCTCTATGATTTCGGGAGCCCTAGTTCACAAGGCTATCAACTTGATTCCTCGTGAGTTAGGTAGGTGGGGATGCCGATTGAATGAGATGGTAGTTTCGTCAGATGTATCCAATATGCCGATGAGGATTAGAGGCATGGCGTTTTTGGAAAAAAGAGATACTCCCTATGTGATACTCAAGAGAACAGAAGCTGGAGAGGAAAACACTTGATTTCGGAGTCCCTTGTTTTGGTTGTCTTTGTTTTTATTTTTCAGGACGTAAGGGCTGTCCTTGAGGGATCTTGGGATGATACCCGAGTTATAAGTGTGGGAGATGTAATTTTGCTGTGATTTAGCCCACAAGAGGGGTGTGGGATGAATAAAAGCGACCCCTGGCTTAATTTAAAAAAAAAAAGTAAATCCTCAAAAGGACCACTTTTTGAAACAAGCCCTTTGATTGAAATCATTTTGTGAAGCATATGATTCCTAACATCATGATACTTTTGCAAAGATGATAGGTATCTGTCAAACTGATAGGGATCAAACACGTCGTGCTTCCTAACTGATTTGTGGAATAATAGCATGGAATCCAAACCGGATCCTCATCAAGTCATTATTTGAGCAGAGTTTGATAAAGAGAACAACCCAATGCATTGAATTGTAAATCAAGTTGCATTCTGATCTGAACTCTCTTCTACACCTCTTCCATCATCTTCGTACCCCTTCATTCATCAAAAAGAAACAAAATAGCCAAAAATGTGTCGAATCCTAAGTTCGGGGTGGCACGCCACTTCCCTCTTTATCCGCTTCTTCCATACCCCTCGCAAATAAATAGGAGCGTACCACCAAAAATGCAATCTCGAGTCGAATAGAGGAGAGATTTGCAAACAAAAAGATGCCAAAGTGCACACAAAAAGAAATGCAATCTCGAGTCGAATAGAGGAGAGATTTTCAAAAAAATGCAATAAATGAAATTGCAAAGCAAATAAAAATTTCGATTCGAATAGAGGAGAGATTTACTTCTTCCTTCCATACCACCTTTCACTTCCTTTTCTACCTAATGGCACAATGATTGCCTACCCTATCTTAGAAAACACCTGTGTCAGATCAAATGCACACTTGTTGTTCTGCGGGTGTCTTTGAACTCTTACGAAACTCTTTGACATGCTTGTTGTTGGAAAAGGTGAGGGGGAAGTGATTTTAGAAAACGAACTCAGGAACGAAGATATGGTAAGATGTGTTTTGTGGTCTCAGGAGGTTGAGATACTGAGTCATGTTGAGAAAAAAGAAAACATTCATGATGTGAAGATGAAGCAATCACACAAATTGAAAGTATTCATTTGGTGATTGTTTCAGATTTTATGTTACTCGAGGATGAGCAACGTTTAAGTTCAGGGTATTTTGATGAATGTATATTCATCATGAAATTCAATTATCACTTCGGGATCAATTCAACTCTATACATACTATTTCACTCAATATGAATCATAATGTGAAAAACTACTTAGTTGATTCAATTATCAAGGTTTTAACTAAACATCATTCATTTAATGCATGTTTTGACAAAGCTGAACAAGTAGTCAAGGTCCACCTTCATCTCTGTCTCCGATCAAGATATCTAACCAAGAAATTCCACCCATTCGGTCTCAAGACCGATTGAGCCCATGTGGTCTCAAGACCGTTTTGAGCAGCAGAGACCGATTGGAGGCATCACTCAGCCGCAAGGAATCGAGCAGTGCATGAACTCAAGGTCACGAAGTAGAGTCCTAACCACAGCCGTGGTGGTCCAAAACGGTCGTGGTCTTCTGCCATCACCACGACTGTGGTAGCCCTGAGCTTTCACTCACCACGACCGTGGTCGATGAGCCACGACCATGGCACCCTACGTACGTCGACCCCCTCTCACTTGCCACGCATGTGTGAGGCAGCACAGCCGTGTGGCATTTACCTCACCACGACCGTGGTGTCACGCCACGGCCGTGGCACAATGACATCAGAGCTCGATTTCGCACCCACCACGCCCGTGCAAGGCGGCACGGCTGTGGGACAGCAACTCTACCACGACCGTGGTGCCTAACTATGACCATGGTGTGTCATCTTCAACCTCCGACCAGCACACAATTGCAGCTCCTGAGCAAGGTCATTTGGGGGTGATTCGCAAACCAAATGGGGTCACCCCGAGGCCGTCGCACCTACAGAAGAAGGCCGAAGATCAATTGATAGAATGGAAGGCTACTAGATCAGGTTACCAACGGACTGTCTGTTGCTCTCTTTTTTTTAGCGTTGACCGAAGCAGGACCGTTTGGTCTCTTGGATCACCTGAAAACCAAAGGAGCAGTAGACCAGATGGATGCCGAGGTGAGATCTGTTAGGACAAGACCACGAGGGATCATTGCAAACCGTTTGAAGCTGTTGGATCTAAGACCGTTTGGCCCCTTCGGACGTCAGACCGTTTGATCAGCAGGGGCGAAGACTGTTTGGCTGAGGCATTGACCAAATGAAGAACCTCGGACAGAGCGAATGTTTGCCCAAGACCACAAGGAGCGACTGTTTTCTCAAAATCGTTTGGAGTGATTATTTGGTAGCAAACGGTCTCCAGACCGTTTGGCAGCAAACGGTCTCCAGACCATTTGGAGGAGATATTTCAAGACTGTTTGGTCTAAACTAACTGAAACCGATTGGTCTCTTTCAACCCAAGAATGTTTGGGGTCAGTCTTGTGCCTATAAATTGGACCCCAAGGGTCCGCACTTGGACATCGGTTCCGGGACGCCGACAGGTTGCCTGTATATAGATCCGATCCGAAACCAGTCCAGTCCGCGCCAGTTTTATTTCACCTACTGCCCGTGTTGCAACCAAGGAGGCTGAGGAGAGAAGAAAGACGGAGCAAGGGAGACTGTCCGGTCTGTCTTGGAAACTCCCGTTCGCGTCTAGATCTACTCTGACACGACGTAGGAGGTCATATCTACTTCATCGAGTTGTGACTACCTTCTGCACTGAGTCCATGGCAAATTTCTCTCTCTTTCTCATTCTTCTTGTTTCTCACATCATGAACGAGTAGTACCTTTTCAATGGGGTACGGGGACTAGCCCCACTGCCCATGTAATCATGTTCTTTTGCTAAACTTTCCATGGCAATGTATATAACATTTCATTTCGTTGTTAATCACTATGTTTGTAGTTTGATTAATTACTTGCTTTCATCTTTGTTCTTCCTATGTTATGAGAATATCTTTATGTAGGATTGCATGTCATTTAACAAGTTGACTCCCAAACTAGAAATAGAATGGGATTCCTTGAGGTAGTAAGTGTGTGATCTGCCAGGGGACGAGTCATCTAGCCTTCAGTGATGCTTCTGTGTACCTAACACCTGTATAGGGGGTTCACAACCTTAGTTGGATTTTGTATCTTCTTATTAATCGTTGATGTTTTCTCATATATTAATCGCATGCTTGCTTATCGATTAATGTGGTTGACTCCCAAACTAGAAATAGAATGGGGTTCCTTGAGGTCATAAGTGTATGATCCGCGAGGGGACAAGCCATCTAGCCTTCTGTGATGCTTATGTGTGTCTAACGCCTGTATAGGGGGCCCACAACCTTAGTTGGATGTTGTATCTTCAGAGCTGTAAGTATGTGATCCGGCTGGTGACGAGAAATCCGATGCCAAAGGTGATGCTTACGCGGACCTAACTCCCGTATGGGGGGTTTCGCAGCAGCTCTATTTGGATAGTTATATCTTGCCTGGATGTTTGATGTTTGGATGTGCTTGCATGAGTAGTGGTGGTGAAACCCGATACCATCCCAGCGATTCCATATCATTGATCTTAATCTAGCTTTAATTCAGTCTTTACTTTCCTGCAATTAGTTTAATTAACCTCAAATCAACCAAATGTTTTAAATATTAGTTTTACTTGATCTAGATTCGACTGACAAGGATTCTTACTAACGTTGTCCTTTGGGTTCGATCCTTAACTATACTGCGATAAGACTCGTCCTCTTGCGGGTGGTATTATTGCACTTTGGTTTTGGTAAAAGCTCAGGGATTTCAACCTCGAGTGAGTTTGTTAGTGCGTTCAAAATACCACGTCAGGGCTCTCTTCAGCCTTTGCTTGATCAAAGCGACTTTATCTGCATACACCTGGAGCTCATCTAACCTCAACAAGGTCCTCTCACCAACATCATCCCAGTGAAGTGGTGACTGACACAGCCTCCCATAGAGAGATTCATACGGTGGCATCCCGATACTGGCTTGGTAGCAGTTATTATAAGCAAACTCAGCGAGAGGAGGGTATTGCTCCCATGAACCACCCCAATCGAGCACACAATCTCTCAACAAATCCTCTAAAGTCTTGATTGTCCTCTATGACTGTCCATCAGTCTGGGGTGATACGTTGTACTGAGATTTAGTCTAGTGCCAAGTTCCTCTTGTACCTACTTCCATAGTTTGGAAGTGAACTTCAGATCACGGTCAAAAATGATCGAACTTGGAACACCATGTAGTCGTACAATCTATTGGATGTACAGTTCAGATAAGTCTATCACCTTGGAAGTGGTCTTTAGTGTGAGGAAATGTGTCGACTTGGTAAGGTGATCTACCACAACCCATATTGCATCATGACCTCTTTTGGTCTTGGGGAGACCCACCAAAAAGTCCATGGTGATATATTCCCATTTCCACTCAGGAATTTCAATCAACTATAACAATCCATCGGGTCACTAGTGTTCACCCTTCACAATCTGGCAAGTGAGACAACTGGCCACATATGTCGCTATATCTCTTTTCATTCTAGGCCACCAAAAGTACTGTTGTAGGTCCTTAAACATTTTGGTAGTGCAGGGTGTACTATGTACTTCGAACCATGAGCTTCTTGCAAGATATGATCCTTCAAAGGCGAGCTTTTAGGAACCCAAATACGACTCTTGTATTAGATCCCTCCATCCACTCCTACAGAGAAATGGGTCTGAGGTTTCTCTAGTAACTCTTTCATCTTGTCAAGCTCTGGACTGGCTATCTGGCCATCTACCAACTCAGTCAACAGGTCTGGTTTATTAGCTAAACAGGCTCAGTCTTCTAGCGGTTGTGGAGTCCACTCCACAAGATCTTCTAGCTTCCTCCACTGGCTAGACAAGACAACTGTACACCTGAGCTATTTTTTGCTAAGAGCATCAGCTACAACATTTGCCTTTCTAGGGGGTGATAGGAAATGGTGAAATCATAGTCCTTCATGTATTCCATCCATCGTCTCTGTCTCAAATTTAGGTCCTTCTGAGTCAGGAGATAATTCAAGCTCTTATGGTCGGTGAAGAACTCGGAGGTGGCTCCCTACAGATAGTGTCGCCAAATCTTCAGGGCATGTCTAATTGTAGCCAACTCTAAATCATGTGTAAGATAATTTACTTCATTAGGTTTGAGTTGTCTGGAGGCATAGGCAACAACATGTCTATCTTGTTCTAACACACATCTGAGTCCCATCTTTGATGCATTAGTGAAGATCATAAAACCCTTGTTACCGGACGGTAGACTCAACATTGGGGTTGTAGTCAACATCTCCTTCAGCTCTTGGAATTGTGCTTCACATAGGTCCGACCACACAAACTTCTCATATTTTTTGGTGAGCTTGGTAAGAGGCAAAGTAGTCTTTGAGAAATCCTTTATGAAGCGTTGTTAGTATCTAGCCAATCCCAGAAAGTTGCGGATCTCTAAAGGATTCTTTGGTGTTGGTCAATCTTGAACGGTTGACACTTTAGCTGGATCCACCGAGATGGTCCCTCTGAATATGATGTATCCAAGGAACATGACACAGTCTATCCAAGACTCACACTTCGAGAATTTCCCATAAAACTTTTGCTTTCTCAAGATATCAAGGACTCTACTCAGGTGGTCTTGGTGTTGTTCTAGGTCATCAGAATAAACCAAGATGTCATCTATGAACACTATGACAAAAGAGTTATGGAAGGGTTGGAACACACTATTCATGAGGTTCATGAACACACTCGGGGCATTGGACAACCCAAAAGGCATAACCACAAACTTGTAGTGCCCATAACGGGTTCTAAAAGTAGTTTTTGGGATGTCCTCACTTTTGACTCTCAATTGGTGGTACCCCGATCTCAGGTCAATCTTTTGAAAAGACTCGAGGTGACTTCAAATGGTCAAATAGGTCATCTATCCGGGGTAAAGGGTATTTGTTCTTAATGGTAGCCTAGTTGATCATCCAATAGTCTATGCACATTCTGAGCGAACCATCCTTCGTCTTCACAAAGAGAATTGGTGCTCCCCATGGTGATGTGCTAGGGTGGATAAAACCCTTGTCTAGTAGTTCCTGCAGTTGTTTCTTCAACTCAAGCAACTCAGCAGGGGCCATCCTATAAGGTGCATTTGAAATAGGGTTTGTCTCGGGAGCTAGCTCTATCAAAAAGTCTACCTCTCTCTCAGGAGGGATCCCAGGAAAATCATCTGGGAAAACATCTACATAGTCCCTGACTACCTCTATTTCCCCTAAGAGTTGCACCTTGGGCTCCGGCTCGATAACGACTGCTAGGAAAGCTTGACAACCTTTGGTTATCATCCCCTCTGCCTTCAAAGATAACACATACATGCTAGTGGTAGCATCCTTCCTACCCCTAATGATGAATGGTGGGTGACCTAGTTTCTTTATGATTACCTTCTTCTCCCTACAGTCAATATTGGCCCTACAGGTATAAAGCCAATCCATACCAATGATCACATCAAAGTCATTCATGTCAAGGAGGATAGAATCCATAGGGAACTCATGATCTTGATATTTAATAGGTTTCACAAGAGTTTTCAAAAGGGACATAAAGATTCGACTACTTGGGGTTGTGACATCCAAGATATACCCTAAATCATTGATATCTAAACAAAGCAAAGTTGCAAGATTTCTCAAAATGAAATTAATAATAGATCCAGAGTCAAATAAAGATTTTACATTGTGTCCCATGACTTCAAGCATGCCTACATTATTTTCACCATACATTAGACCATTACATGCTTATCTTAAAACATAAAAGAAAACTCTAAGGGTTATTACCCTCTATCAACCGATTAGCATTAGTTTGAGCCTCCTCCTTGTTAATAGCAAAAACTCGAGCTTGTCTTCTTTCTCCAGCAGGTGGGACTGTAGCTACGGGCTGGGCAACTATAGGTGGGGCTGCTACTGGGCCTGGAAGAGGGCAGTTGGCCTGAAGATGTCCCTCTTGCTGGAAATGGTAGCACGTCCTCTTCTTGTAGCGGCACTCACCTGAATGCCATTTTCCACAGGTGCGACACCTAGGTCGGTTGTTCTCATGACAGGGTTTTCCTTTTCCTCCATGCTTTCCCTTGGTATGGTTGCGCCCTTGTCCTTTCTTGTGATCATTCTTCTGGCTTTGGGTACCTTCAGTGAAATCCAAATATCCTTTGGGTGGATTCTGAGCAGGCATCACCGTCCTCTCCATGTCCAAGATGGTATTGTAGGCTTCGGTGAAGGTTTTTGGTTTACTTGCCATTACATCAGGCTTAATGGAAGGATGAAGACGCTCTACAAAATCATCCACTCATCTTTCTTCATCCATTATGTGCCTGAAATGCTCCAGAATGCAAAAATTGCGGCCAAAGTCTGTGACCGATAAGCTACCTTGGCTCAGGTTGGTAAACTCTCTTTTCTTCTCCTTCTTAGCTGAGGTGGGAATGAATATGGATGTGAAGATATTCCTAAAGTCGGTCCATGCCATTAGGTTCGTACTCAGATCTCGACCCATGATGTGGTTCTCCCACTAGATTTTGGCTACTCCTTCCAAGAGATGTGCAACAAAAGGAACCTTCTTGTTCGGCTGCACCTCCAACATGTAAAAACTGTTCTCAATCACTATCGTCCAAGCATCTACTTTGTCGACCACTTCGGTCTTATCTTCTCCCCCAAATTTCTCAATGTTCAGCTTAATGAAGTCCATAATGGTGACTTCAAGTCGGGGACAGACAAAAAGCGGTTCACCATTCTCATCTCTGGATATATCCCTGAGGGCCAGGGCACTAATGGCCTCAGTGAGCCTCTTCTATTGTTCCATCCACATGGCATTAGGGGTGTGAACTACCATTGTAGGTCTTGGACCACTAGTCAGGTGCTCCTCAAACTTGTCCTCATCTTCGGACATGTGTTCCTCTTCCTAGTCCATCTCTGGGTTGTCGAAGGAAACCAGCTTAGGGTTTGAGCCTTCTTCTGAGGCTCCCTCAGGTCTCTTTCTCTTCTTTGAGGACTCATCACCATGGTTCCTCTTCCTTTTCTCAGAAGATCCCCTCTTCTTGCAGGGAGGTCAACCCTTAGCAGGGTTCTCAGTGGCCTCGGGGATAGCTACGGTCTTCACAGGAACCATGTTGTTAGACACACGTTAAAAATCTTTTTAAGTACATATTTATAACTTGGAAGATATAATATTTAACTTATGTCCATGTCCTCTTATTTACATGAATTTTATTATTTGGTGGAGGATCCCTTAATCCTTAATACTTGGTATTCCCAAACATAGGAGGTGGTGGAGAGAGACAAAACCCTAAGCTCTTAATGTTTCTCCAGAAATAAGAGGTAAAGAAGGGACGAAGATAGATGAGAAAACCTAGAGCTATCTTATTTTAAGTCAATTCTTTGGATTTTGGCCAGACAGTCATACCACATCTAGGAGTCCTCGTGACTGACTAGCAGGGCGGAGGAAAATATTGCCAGCCCCTGGACCGTGATCCTTTTCTAGACACCACTGGCACTATATCGGATCCTGCCATCCACTCCTATAGAGAGATGGGTCTAAGGTTTCTCCAGTAACTTTTTCAACTTGTCAAGCTTTGGACTAGCTATCTGGGCAGCTACCAACTCAGTCAATAGGTTTGGTTTAATCTATATATTAGCTAAACATACTCGGTATTCTAGCGGTTGTAGAGTCCACTCCACAAGATCTTCTAGCTTCCTCCACTGGATAGACAAGACAGCTGCACACCTGAGTTGTTTTCAGCTAAGAGCATCAGTTATAACATTTGCCTTTCCAGGGTGATAGGCAATGGTGAAATCATAGTCCTTCATGTATTCCATCCATCATATCTGTCTCAGATTTAGGTCCTTCTGAGTCAGGAGATACTTCAAGCTCCTATGGTCGGTGAAGATCTCGAAGTGGCTCCATAGAGATAGTGTCACCAAATCTTCAAGGCATGTATAATTGCAGCCAACTCTAAATCATGTGTCAGATAATTTACTTCATTAGGTTTGAGTTGTCTGGAGGCATAGGCAACAACATGTCAATCTTGTTCTAACACACATCTGAGTCCCATCTTTGATGCATCAGTGAAGATCATAAATCCTCATTACCGGATGGTAGAGTCAACACTGGGGTTGTAGTCAACTTCTCCTTCAGGTCTTGGAATTGTGCTTCACATAGGTCTGGCCACACAAACTTCTCATCTTTTCTGGTGAGCTTAGTAAGAGGCAAATCAGTCTTTGAGAAATCCTTTATGAAGCGCCGATAGTATCCATCCAATCCCAGAAAGTTGTAGATCTCTGAATGATTCTTTGGTTCTAGCCAATCTTGAACGGCCGACACTTTAGCTGGATCCACCGAGATGGTCCCTCTAGATATGATGTGTCCAAGTAACATGACACGGTATATCCAAAACTCACACTTCGAGAATTTCCCATAAAACTTTTGTTTTCTCAAGATATCAAGGACTCTACTCAGGTGGTCCCAGTGTTGTTCTAGGTCATCGGAATAAACCAAGATGTCATCTATGAACACTATGACAAAAGAGTCAAGGAAGGGTTGGAACACACTGTTCATGAGGTTCATGAACACACTCGGGGCATTGGACAACCCAAAAGGCATAACCACAAACTCATGGTGGCCATAACGGGTTCTAAAAGCAGTTTTTGGGATGTCCTCACTTTTGACTCTCAACTGGTGGTACCCCGATCTTAGGTCAGTCTTTTGAAAAGACTCGAGCTGACTTCAATTGGTCAAATAGGTCATCTATCTGGGGTAAAGGGTATTTGTTCTTAATGGTAGTCTGGTTGGTCATCTGATAGTCTATGCACATTCTGAGCGAACCATTCTTCTTCTTCACAAAGAGAACTGGTACTCCCCATGGTGATGTGCTAGGGTGGATAAAACTCTTGTCTAGTAGTTCCTGGAGTTGTTTCTTCAACTCGAACAACTCAGTAGGGGCCATCCTATAAGGTTCTCTTGAAATAGGGTTTGTCTCGAGAGCTAGCTCGATCAAAAAGTCTACCTCTCTCTCAGGAGAGATCCTAAGCAAATCATCCAAGAAAACATCTGCATAGTCCCTAGCTACCTCTATTTCCCCTAAGAGCTACACCTTTGGCTCTGACTCGATAACGACTGCTAGGAAAACTTGACAACCTTTGGTTATCATCCGCTCTGCCTTCAAAGCTGACACATACATGATGGTGGTAGCATCCTTCCTACCAGTAATGATGAACGACGGGTGACCTGGTTTCATTATGATTACCTTCTTCTCCCTACAGTCAATATTGACCCTATAGGTATAAAGCCAATCCATACCAATGATCACATCAAATTCATTCATGTCAAGGAGGATAAAATCTATAGGGAACTCATGATCTCGATATTTAACAGGTATCACAGGAGTTTTCAAAAGGGACATAAAGGTTCGACCACTTGGGGTTGTGACATCCAAGATATACTCTAAATCCTTAATATCCAAACAAAGCATAGTTGCTAGATTTCTTGAAATAAATTATTAGTAGATCTAGATTCAAATAAAGGTTTTACATTATGTCCCATGACTTCAAGCATGCCTACATTGTTTTTCACCATACATTAGACCATTACATGCTTATCTTAAAACATAAAAGAAAACTCTAAGGGTTATTACCCTCTATCAACTGATTAGCGTTAGCTTGAGCCTCCTCATTATCAATAGCAAAAACTCGAGCTTGTCTTCTTTCTCCAATAGGTGGGGCTGCAACTATGGGTTGGGCTACTATAGGTGGGGCTGCTACTGGGCCTGGCCCCCTCGGGTCTGGCAGAGGGTAGTTGGCCTGAAGATGTCCCTCTTGCTTACAATTGTAGCACATCCTCTTCTTGTAGCGGCACTCACCTAAATGCCATTTTCCGCAGGTGCGACACCTAGGTCGGTTGTTCTCATGATGGGGTTTTCTTTTTCCTCCATGCTTTCCCTTGGTGTGGTTGTGCCCTTGTCCTTTATTGTGATCATTCTTCTGGCCTTAGGTACCTTCAGTGAAACCCAAATATCCTTTGGGTGGATTCGAAGCAGACATCACTATCCTCTCCATGTCTAGGGCGGTGGTGTAGGCTTTGGTGAAGGTTTTTGGTTTACTTACCATCACATGAGGCTTAATGGCAGGATGAAGCGCTCTACAAAATGGTCCACTCATCTTTCTTCATCCATCATGTGCCCGAAATCCTCCAGAATGCAAAACTTGTGGTCAAAGTCTGTGACTGATAAGCTACCTTGGCTCAGGTGGGTAAACTCTCTATCCTTCTCCTTCTTAGCTGAGGTGGGAATGAATTGTTGGCTAAATGGACATCTATAAATCCCTTTGTTTTGATTATGACAAACATTTCATTCTTATTGATCTAACGAGCTACTTGAGTGTGCAGGATTAAGGTGGATGCCAAAGCAACTAGGGAAATCCATATGCTTACATATTTATGTTTTCATGCAATGTAATCGCTTTGTAAAAACTTGTACAAATATATAATGTACAAGTACTTAGATTGCATGTAAATCAAGCGTTAGATCTTCCCTAGCTAAACATCACATTTAGTTAAGTCATCCCCTTCAAATAGGATCACATATGCACACTCATACATATAATTAGTGCCTAAATTGCAACATTGAAACAGTATCAATCTCGGTCGACAAACTCCTCGACCGAGACACTCTCGGTCGACAATCTTCTCGACCGAGAAAGATCCAAAGTAGCCGTTAGACACAACAGACAAGTTAGTTGGCAGTTGGAGAAAGACGTTGCAAATCACTTGTTCCAGAGTGCCTGTCGGTCGACAAAAGTTCGACCGAGTAGGTGTCTCGGTCGACCATTCCTCGACCGAGATTGTCTCTGACAGCAACTGCAGAATTAATTAATTATCCGTTGTTAAAGCAACAACTTTGTACCTAACGGCTAGTTAAGCACTTAGAAACCCCTAGAAGTTGTCTAGAACGTCCTTAAGCATCCTTAGGCCATTCCTATAAATAGGACAAGCCATAGGACACTCAAACTCACTTGTTACACTTGAGAATTCTTTGAGCATACTTTGAGCAATCTGTTTGTGAGAAAATTGAGCATTGTGAACATTGGCTACTTCCTTCCTTAGCTCATAATTCGTGTCCTATAGGCTAGTATCTCCTACCCACTGCAAATCACAAGTTCACACACTTGGTTAGGAGATCTATACGCTTGATCTAGGCAAATCAAGCCTTGGGCTACAAAGGATAAGTTGTAATTTCCTTTTTCCTTTCTTGTTTTCTATTACCGTTTGTACTCTCATTGCTACTCCTAGGTTGGAGGCTGCTGATTGGAGAGGGTGGAGATCTTCTTGGTGAAGAAGGTGACTTTGAACTACTTCAGAAGGCTGGTGCAATGGGAGGTTACTTCTAGAGAGGAAGGCTACTTCAAGGGGGAGCTTGGAGTTACTTCAAGAATGCTACCTCAAAGTTGGTGCACCTACTTCAAGTGAAGGCTGTTCAAAGGGTGTAAAGGAAAGTATTGTATTTTGTATAAATCCTTGGGAAGGTAATAAAATAAATACTTTCAAAATCCCGGATGGGTAAGCAACCGGGTAGTGGACTGACAACTTTAGTAGTTGCTAAAGTTGGAACCACTCTAAACACCTATCTCCTTCTTCCAATTTTCAATTGTGGCTGTTTGAGTTCAATAAATTGTTAAAATTATTTAAAAACTCTATTCACCCCCCTCTAGTGTTTTTCAATTGGTATCAGAGCAGGCTTCAAGGAACCCTAACAAGGTCTTGAAGAAATGGGTGATGGAGTGCTCAACAACCTTAACCTCGAAGGGACACTTGTTGCTAGGCCTCCAGCGTTCGATGGAACAAACTACCAGTATTGGAAGAGAAGGATGCAATTCTACTTCCAAGGGATCAATTGGGACTTATGGAGAATGGTGTCAACCCCATATGAGCTCCCTCAAACTCAATTTGCAGAATGGGATGCAAATACGGTAAAGCTAGCTCAAATGAATGCAAAAGTTGTAAGCATTTTATATTGTTCTATATCAGTAGGAGAATTTAATAGAATATCTAATTGTGACACAGCCTATGATATTTGGCATAGACTATCCATAACCTATGAAGGAACAGTCCAAGTTAAAAATTCCAAAATTAGCATGTTTAAACAAAAGTTTGAACACTTTCGTATGGATCCTGATGAATCAATTAGTGAAATGTTTGCAAAATTTTCTACTATTGTTAATGGTTTAAGTGCCCTAGGAAAACCTGTCCTTGAAGAAGATCAGGTATCAAAGATCCTTCGTTCACTTCCTCCAAAATATAAGCCAAAGGTGACAGCCATTGAAGAAGCAAACGACCTCACTCGACTAAAAATGGAGCAACTTATTGGCAACTTAGAAGCTCATGAAGCAACCCTAGAAGAGGAAGAAAGAAGAGCACGTGAACTTCAGCAAGGAAAGAAGAAGGATGTGGCTCTAAAAGCTTCAAAGGTTGTCACACAAGAAAGTGAGGAGTTAAGTGAAGAAGAAGGAGAAGAAGCCTTGATAGTCAATGGTAAGAAATACAAAAGATTTAAATCTAACAAAATCTCCAGTTCTTCTTCTACTCCTCCTAGGTGCTTTGAATGTGGGAAGAAAGGGCATTTCAAAAATGAATGTCCTAAAGTAAAGAAAGGAAAGAAAAGCTCACACAAGAAGAAGGGAGAAAAAGCCTATAAAGCTGTATGGGATGAGTCAAGTGACAGTGAAAGCGGAGAAGAAACAGTGGATTGTCTAATGTCAAGAGAAGATAATGAAGACTCTCAAGAGGTAAGCCTACTTGATCTTCCTAAAGAAGAGTTAGTTACCAGTCTACAAGAAGTTCATGATAAGTATGTTGATGTCAAGAAGAAACTAAAGAAGGTTATCAAATCAAATGATGAGCTAATTGCTAAATTAGATAATCTTTCTTCTGAAAAGAACAACATTGATCTTGAGAATTTATCTTTAAAAACATCTTTAGATGATTGCACTAGAAAGCTACTCACTTTAGAAACAAATTTTGATCTTCTTTCTAAAGAAAAGACTGACTTGTTAGCTAAACTAAAAGATTTTCAGACTCAACCCATTTTGTGTAACCATCTAGACTTTGATAATGTTATAAAAGAAAGAGATTCATTGTTATCTGATTTAGATCAAGCAAGAAATGATCTACACAAGAAGATGAATGATATTGCTCAGCTGCAAAGAGAACTGTATGAGTTAAGAAGAAAAGATATACTTGATAACATTTTAAGCATTGGTACTGTTTTCAACGGAAGAAAAGGTTTGGGATATGCTCCAAAGAAAAATCAACCCAAAAGAACTCAAACTATGTTTGTACCCAAGAACACAATGGCTAGAAAGAGAAATGAAGTTGATTCTATTACTTGTCATTTTTGTTTACGTCTTGGACACTATTCCTTTTCATGTCCTTATAAAACTAAGGATTCCGACTTAGTTTGGGTCCCAAAACCCCAAACTTAGTAGAGTCAAATGTAACTCAGTTGAGATATGGCCAAAAACTGCATTTGGATATTTATATTGTCTTATCTCAACTAAACAAAAGAGTTCATACATATTGTTAATTTTCTGCACTATTAATTTTCTGCACTGTTAAAACAGAAACTTAGTCGGTCGAAGTATTGTCGACCGAGCCCTTAATCGGTCGAAGTATTGTCGACCGACCGGATGTCTGTAACAAATAAAAATCTACAGCAACCAGAAGGAAATTATTACAGTAACCTTCTCGATCGACAATTAGTCGACCGAGACAAATGTCGGTCGAGCAATTGTCGACCGACTGAATTTCTGAATCAGGATTTTTATACAAGTCTTTACTTAGATGATTCTAACCATATCGGACCATCACATGGGTACCAAAATCTACATTTTAATGCAAGAATGGGTGGTTGACAGTGGATGCTCCAAACATATGACCGGGAACAAAGATGCATTTCAAACCTTTGAAGAAAAGAAAAGTGGAACGGTCACCTTTGGAGATAATGGTAAGGGCAAAATTGTTGGAATAGGTAATGTTGGTACAAACCTAGAAATAAAGAATGTTCTACTTGTTGATGGTTTGCACCACAATTTGATAAGCGTTAGTCAATTATGTGATAGTGGCTATGATGTGTTATTTAACAAAACCTACTGCAAGTTATTGATAGAAAACAAATGTTGTTTATGAAGGAAATAGAGTTGGAAATCTTTATATCCTTAAACCTAACTCTATGAAATCAGTAGTGGGTAAATGCTTGCTTTCAAATGAAAATACCTTACAACTATGGCATAAAAATCTAGGACATGCTAGTTCACATGTTATTAAAAAGTTAGTGAAATATGATCTTGTTCGTGGATTGCCTACTTTATCTTTTGATCAAGTTGAAAATTGTGAACCATGCACAATGGGAAAACATACCAAAACCTCTTTTAAACCAAAACATGTACTTAGCACCAGTAGGTCCTTAGAATTAATTCATATGGATTTATTTGGACCCATGAGGACACAATCTATTAGTGGTAAAAGATACTGCTTTGTGATTGTTGATGATTATAGTAGATACACATGGGTACACTTTATTGCAACTAAAGATGATACTATTCATGTTTTTATACAATTTTGTTCCAAAATTGAAAATCTATTACAAAGCAAAATATGTACCATTAGAAGTGATCATGGTGGAGAATTTGAAAATCATACATTTGAAGAATTCTGTACATCTCAAGGGTATACTCATAATTTTTCTGCTCCACACACCCCACAACAAAATGGTATAGTTGAAAGGAAAAATCGATCACTACAAGAAATGGCTAGAACTATGATGCTCGAACACAACACACCAAAAACCTTTTGGGCTGAAGCTGTAAACATTGCATGCTATGTGCTAAATAGAGTAACTGTTCACTCTCATTTGAAGAAAACTCCATATGAAATAATACATTCTAAGAAACCTAGAGTTGACTATTTTCATACTTTTGGTTCCACATGCTATATTTTAAATACCAAAGATGATAGAGATAAGTTTGATTCTAAATCACACAAAGCATTCTTTTTGGGATATTCCACTTCTAGCAAAGCTTTTAGAGTATATAACACTATCTCTAGAAAAGTTGAGGAATCTATTCATGTTTCTTTTCATGAAGAGGCCAAATCTGAAAATCTAGAAATCATAGATCTCACTAATCAATTCGAAAACTTAAACATACCAAATGATAGTGAGAAAGGTACTACAAATAATCACCAAGCTGAACCACAACCTACACCTAGGCTTATTAAAGATCATCCTCAAGAACTAATTATTGGAGATCCTAAAGATAAAGTCAAAACTCAGTCTTCCTTCAAAGATGTTGCAAACATGGATTTTGTTTCTATCATTGAACCTAAAAAGATATCTGAAGCTCTCAAAGATGATTATTGGATAATAGCCATGCAAGAAGAATTGAATCAATTCACTAAAAATAATGTATGGGACTTAGTTCCTAAACCACAAGATAAAACCATAATAGGAACTAAATGGGTTTTTAGGAACAAGCTAAATGAGGCAGGAGAAGTAATAAGGAATAAAGCTCGATTAGTAGCACAAGGATATAATCAACAAGAAGGAATAGATTTTGATGAAACGTATGCACCGGTAGCTAGACTTGAAGCTATTAGAATGTTACTAGCTATTGTTGCACATAAAAACATCAAACTCTACCAAATGGATGTAAAAAGTGCATTTCTAAATGGCATCATTCAAGAAGAAGTATATGTTGCCCAACCACCTGGTTTTGAAATACCGGAAAAAGGTGACTATGTTTATAAACTTAAGAAAGCACTTTATGGTTTAAAACAAGCACCTAGGAATTGGTATGAAAGGCTCAAGACATATCTTTTTGATAATGGTTTTTCTATTGGAAATTCAGATTCTACTTAATTTTTCAAAACATATACATCTGATTTCCTAGTTGTGCAAATATATGTTGATGACATTATTTTTGGAGCTTCTAATGATTCATTGTGCACACAATTCAGTGACATTATGCAAAAAGAATTTGAAATGAGCCTCATGGGTGAACTAACTTTCTTTCTTGGTTTTCAAATTAAGCAAACACCTGCCGGAATATTCATAAGCCAAGAAAAATATACTAAAGAACTCTTACAACGTTTTGGGATGGATCAGTGTAAACATGCTACTACTCCTATGGCTACTTCTATTAAGATTGATAAGGATGAAAATGGAGAACCTATTGATGATTCCTTATATAGAGCCATGATTGGTAGTTTGCTTTACTTAACTGCTTCTAGACCGGACATTATGTTTTCCGTTGGTCTTTGTGCTCGATTTCAATCACAACCTATGCACTCTCATTTTCTAGCAGTTAAACGAATTCTTCGTTACCTAGCCGGCACTACTTGCTTTGGTTTATGGTATCCAAAAGGACAATCCTTGGATTTTAAAGCTTATACTGATGCAGATTATGCTGGTTGTCGACTTGATCGCAAGAGTACTAGTGGTGGCTGTTTCTTATTAGGGAGAGCTTTAGTATCTTGGTTTAGCAAGAAACAAAATACGGTTGCCCTATCTACAACTGAAGATGAATATATGGCAACCGGGTCTTGTTGTGCTCAAGTGCTTTATATGCAACAAGTATTAAACGATTATGGTTTTACTCTTTCATCTATGCCTATTTTTTGTGACAACACGAGCGCTATAAACTTAGCACACAATCCTATTTTACACAGCCGAGCTAAACATATTGAAATCCGTCATCACTTTTTAAGGGATCACATCTCCAAGAATCATGTTTCCCTTCATCATGTTGATACGGAAGATCAATTGGCTGATATTTTTACAAAACCGCTTCCACTAGATCAATTTAACAAAATTAGGAAGCAACTGCTTATCACTCCTTTGGAAGATGTTTTCTTTGATATTTGTGCTACTTAGACAAAAACTCTTACTTGCATCATGATATTTTGGCTTTTAAATGGACATCTTTTTCATTAGATTTGATGGGACATCTAATTAAGGGGGAGTTTTTTTTTATTTCTAACGGATATCTTTTTGAAATGACAAAGGGGGAGAAATAAATATAAAACTAAAACTTAGAAAAACTCAATCAATGAGTTTCATAAATAAACTCTTGGCTTTACATTGAAAGTTGCTATATTCCCTAGTGAATTGGATTTCATGTTCCATAATTCAAGGGGAATAATAAGCACACATTTTATAAACAAGAGGAAAAGCTACAAAAGGTAATCTAAAGGTATGAAACTCATATGGTTTATATTTCCTTTATTTATATTTTTGGAAATGTTTGTCATCTTCAAAAAGGGGGAGATTGTTGGCTAAATGGACATCTATAAATCCCTTTGTTTTGATTATGACAAACATTTCATTCTTATTGATCTAACGAGCTACTTGAGTGTGCAGGATTAAGGTGGATGCCAAAGCAACTAGGGAAATCCATATGCTTACATATTTATGTTTTCATGCAATGTAATCGCTTTGTAAAAACTTGTACAAATATATAATGTACAAGTACTTAGATTGCATGTAAATCAAGCGTTAGATCTTCCCTAGCTAAACATCACATTTAGTTAAGTCATCCCCTTCAAATAGGATCACATATGCACACTCATACATATAATTAGTGCCTAAATTGCAACATTGAAACAGGATCAATCTCGGTCGACAAACTCCTCGACCGAGACACTCTCGGTCGACAATCTTCTCGACCGAGAAAGATCCAAAGTAGCCGTTAGACACAACAGACAAGTTAGTTGGCAGTTGGAGAAAGACGTTGCAAATCACTTGTTCTAGAGTGCCTGTCGGTCGACAAAAGTTCGACCGAGTAGGTGTCTCGGTCGACCATTCCTCGACCGAGATTGTCTCTGACAGCAACTGCAGAATTAATTAATTATCCGTTGTTAAAGCAACAACTCTATACCTAACGGCTAGTTAAGCACTTAGAAACCCCTAGAAGTTGTCTAGAACGTCCTTAAGCATCCTTAGGCCATTCCTATAAATAGGACAAGCCATAGGACACTCAAACTCACTTGTTACACTTGAGAATTCTTTGAGCATACTTTGAGCAATATGTTTGTGAGAAAATTGAGCATTGTGAACATTGGCTACTTCCTTCCTTAGCTCATAATTCGTGTCCTATAGGCTAGTATCTCCTACCCACTGCAAATCACAAGTTCACACACTTGGTTAGGAGATCTATACGCTTGATCTAGGCAAATCAAGCCTTGGGCTACAAAGGATAAGTTGTAATTTCCTTTTTCCTTTCTTGTTCTCTATTACCGTTTGTACTCTCATTGCTACTCCTAGGTTGGAGGCTGCTGATTGGAGAGGGTGGAGATCTTCTTGGTGAAGAAGGTGACTTTGAACTACTTCAGAAGGCTGGTGCAACGGGAGGTTACTTCTAGAGAGGAAGGCTACTTCAAGGGGGAGCTTGGAGTTACTTCAAGAAGGCTACCTCAAAGTTGGTGCACCTACTTCAAGTGAAGGCTGTTCAAAGGGTGTAAAGGAAAGTATTGTATTTTGTATAAATCCTTGGGAAGGTAATAAAATAAATACTTTCAAAATCCCGGTTGGGTAAGCAACCGGGTAGTGGACTGACAACTTTAGTAGTTGCTAAAGTTGGAACCACTCTAAACACCTGTCTCCTTCTTCCAATTTTCAATTGTGGTTGTTTGAGTTCAATAAATTGTTAAAATTATTTAAAAACTCTATTCACCCCCCTCTAGTGTTTTTCATGAATCTGGTTGTGAAGATAGTCCTGAAGTCGGTCCATTCCATTAGGTTTGCACTCAGATCTTGACCCATGATGTGGTTCTCCCACCATATCTTGGCTACTCCTTCCAAGAGATGTGCAGCAAAAGGAACCTTCTTGTTCGGCTGTACCTCCAGCATGCGAAAACCATTTTCGATCGCTATCAGCCAATCATCTGCTTTGTCGACCACTTCAGTCTTATCTTCTCTCCAGAATTTCTCAATGTTCAACTTAATGAAGTCCATAATGGTGACTCCAAGTCGGGGACAGACGGAAAGTGGTTCACCATTCTCATCTCTGGAAATATCCCCGAGGGCTAGGGCCTCATTCAGCCTCTTCTGTTGTTCCATCCACATGACATCAGGGGTGTGAACTACCATTGCAGGTCTTGGACCACCAGTAGGGTGCTCCTCAAACTTGGCCTCATCTTCGGACATGTGTTCCTCTTCCTGGTCCATCTCTGGGTTGTCGAAGGGAACCCACTTAGGGTCTGAGCCTTCTTCTGGGGCTCCCTCGGGTCTTTTTCTCTTCTTTGAGGACTCATCACCATGGTTCCTCTTCCTTTTCTTGGAAGATCCCCTCCTCTTACGGGGAGGCCAACCCTTAGCAGGGTTCTCAGTGGCCTCGAGGATAGATACGGTCTTCACATGAGCCATGTTGTTGCACACAAGTTCAAAATCTTTTTAAGCACAGATTTATAACTTGGAAGATATAAGCTTTAACTTATGTCCATGTCCTCTTATTTACATGCATTTTATTGTTTGGTGGAGGATCCCTTGATCCTTAATACTTAGTATTCCCAAACATAGGAGGTGGTAGAGAGAGAGAAAACCCTAAGCTCTTAATGTTTCTCTAGAAATAAGAGGTAAAGAAGGGACAAAGATAGATGAGAAAACCTAGAGGTATCTTATTTTGAGTCAATTCCTTGGATTTTGGCCAGGAAGTCACACTGCATCTGGGAGTCCTTGTGACTAGCGAGAGGGGCGGAGGAAAATATTTCCATCCCCCAGACCGTGATCCTTTTCTAGACACCCCCATCCTCAAAAAATCCTTGAATAAACTCCCTGGGGCTCTAAAGAGTTTGTAAATTTTAATAATTACAGAAGATTAAATGGAAAACCACAGCTCTGATACCAAATGTAACGACCCCACCTCCCGGTAACCCCCAATTAAGGGAGACCAAGAGGTCAAAGGTGCTATCCCAAAATAGGATCAGTGGTTTTGCAAATAATCAATAATAATTAATAAATGCTACTACAACTAAACTTTTACTAGAATAAAAAATTTATATGCATACCTTGCAAAATATAGGAAGTGGAATTCTCTACCCAAGAAAGATCCCATCTAACTACAATCCTCCAGATCTTTATTAAGCTTTATTCCATCAATGTCACTTTAAAGGAATATCCATTTTCTTGTTAACCTAAAACGCCAACAAACAAAATGGCGGTCAGTATAAAAAATTATACTGGTATGCGGGGGAAACAATAATCTTGCATTTAATTGTAACAACATATTGCAAGCAATTACGGTTTAACAGGAAAACTTTACATTTTAAACATGACTACTCAATCCTTACATACCCTAGCCTCAGTTTTGTCCCTACAGTGGACATGGATACTACCTCTCATATGGTAGATCTCAACTAACTCCCATGATCCTACCTTACAGGTTTATCAATACATAGGGTCATGGAGTCGTATGGTCCTACCCAAGGGTTGACCAACACATCGAATCATGATAACCTGATGATTCTACCTTACAGGTAGACCATGTACTAGGTCATCTATCTCATCAACATTAGAGCTACAGAGGAGGATCAGGATCTGAGCTAGTTTTGTACATATAATTATGGTGATAGTCATAGTTACTTTATAATTGCATGAAATAAAATACAATCAAGCATTTATTCCAAGCAATCAATAAACCTTTGGGAATCGCCGAGAAACTAAAGTGATTTAACCATAAGCGTAACCACATACATGTTCTTGAGCAAAAGAATTTGAATTCAACAAGATATCCAACCAAGCACCTTAATGCGAACAACCCTTAATTCCTTAAATGTATAGATTACCTAATGTCAAAACATCTTCCTAATGATATGAGGATACTTTCTAAGGCTTCCTAGCCCCTTAGGGTTCATTAGGGTTTCTTAGGTTTCTTTATCCAACTTTATTTCCTTTTTAGGCTATCAACCCTAAAATAGATTTCTTATTTATCAAAAGCCCTGATTGTTCCAATTATCCTCATTAAGGGTTCATTAATCTTAAAACAAGTTTGAGATCATCAAATCTATGTTGAATAATTACATTTTCATATTTAAACCATTAAAACCCACATTTTCCCAAATTAGGGTTTCCAAACATAATCATGTGCAAAAAACCCTAAAACAAGCATAAAATTACCTTTTTCAAAATTATCTCTCCCTTTTATTCTCAATATGTTAATATTACTCAAAATAACCCAAAATAGCCATTAAATCTGAGTTCCATATCAAATTAGGGTTTTACCATAATTTAATACATTAAAAGTGGTAATGTTGTGTACTTTTTAAATTGTAAGAAATATCAGGCTTCAATTATATTTTTATTGGATTCTTCTTATTTTTCTAATAAACTTTCATATATATATTGTATTCATCCGATATTTCCACAATTAGTAATGTATTTTATAAGATAATCCTTTTTCTACCAATCAGAAACAACCACGTGGATTTATCGGGTTTAAAAACAAGCTAGTGTGGCAGTGCGCTTGCTAACAAGAGAGGGGCTATGAAATTATCGTAAAGGTCTAACCCTTTCAATAGGGACGTGAGGGCAGGGGAGTAATTTCCCCCTCGATCATCTTCAACCTCAGGTCTTTCCTCCCGCGAGTGGCTGGTCAATCCGAGGGTTGACTTTGCTCGTCGTTGCTCCTGTGCGAGATCTGAGATCACCTAAAGATTTGCCGCATTCTCCTAAACTCGAAGAACCTACTAATCACTCCGCCCCTGTAAGGACCCTGACCTCCGTTTTGGGATTACCCTATTTGCTTTGCCTAAACGTTGTGCTTAGAAGTTTTCTAATCACCTGAGTTGTGATTCAGGTTCTGTTTATGCTTTGTTGTGAGGTTGAGGTGCAACTTGCAATTTACCCAAGTTTTAGGGTTTGTGTGCAAGTTTTCCACCTTGAGAGATGCCTTTCTCTCTCCTTACATCCTCTAGGGTTGAGAGGATGGGTTGGGCGTCTTGCTTGAGTTACTTTCGGGCCCCGTTTAAGCTTGTGAAGCTTAGGCTTGTTGTTGGGCTTTCTTGGGCCTTATTTGAGCTTGGTGTTGCCTCCTTGCTTGGTGTGTCAGGTAGGGTGTGTCGGCCAAGAGGTGTGTAGGGCAGTGGTGTATTGGCCATGGCACCATGTTGGGTGACACACACCCCTCTTGACCTAGCCTCGTTTGTGTCACCATTCTTTGGACAAGTGGTTGTTGCTTTGCTAGTTGGTGGCAAGTCATGAGCAAGTGGTTTGGGGTTCTAGCAAGGTGGCATAGTTTGGACAAATGGTGGTTTGGGCGAGCACATGTGGAGCAATCCTCTAGTGGACACCCACTTAACCCCCTTGCATATATACCCCCTTCTTTGCTAGCTTGGGATCCCTTTAGCTCCTTAGTTTCTTCCCTTCTTTCTTGGTGGCTGATATCTCCCCTTGGTAAAGCTTGGTGTTCAATCTCCTTGGTGGAGTCTTCTTCTTCCTCTAGTGGTGGCCGAAACCCTAGATGTGCCTTGATCCTTCTCCTCTTATGGTGAGTATCTCTCCCTATCCTTGGCACCTTCTTCTTCTTCTCCCTTTCTTTTCGACCATGGTGGTTATGGAGTTCTCTTCCCTCCTAGTGTTGGTCGAAGGTGGTTCCTTGGAGCTTGAAGCTTGGTGCTTGGAGCTTTAGAGCTTGAGGAGTGTGCTTGAGGCGTGTTACATAACTCCTAACCCTAACTATACTACCTTCTTTATATACTACTTGTTTACATGTTATCTTGATCGGCCATACTTATCTTGTTAATAATATCTTTGCTCTAGTATGTACCCTTGATGTTGTGGGATATGGTGACATGCTTATGTTGCTTAGATGTGTTCTTGGACCTTGTTGGCCGAACCGTTGTATTAGGGTTCTTTGGGCAAAACCCCTCTCTCTTAGTTGTTGAGAGGTGATCCTAGGGTTCTCCTAAATCCATGGTGTGTGTGGTGTGTTCTTGGGGCAAAATCCCTTTCGCTCTTTGGTCTTGAAAGGTGAGCTTAAGATCTAGTTGTGTGGGTAAAACCCCTCTCTCACTTGGTTTTTGAGAGGTGAGTCTACACTCTAGTTGCTTGGGCAATACCCCTCTCTTACCATGGACTTGAGAGGTGGTGTTGACCTAGTTGCGTTTGGAGGGTTGGCCGATATGGGATGACCCACCTTGCTTCCTGATATGTGATGGAAGTTGTGCAAAACCCCTCTCACTTGGTTGTTGAGAGGTGAGCCAACTCTCTTGATCTTTTAGGGTTTCTTGGTGGTTGTCTTAAGGATGAAGATGACCAACCCGATATGGTGCTTTGCCCGATGGAGTACCTTGCCCGATAGGTTATGTGGTCTTTTGGACGACATGGTTATAAGGTTGCCTTTTCTGATGCATTATGAGGCTTGTACCCCCCCTGGGTGATTGGAGACGACCTTGGTGAACCCTTGGGCGATAGGAGGTTGCCTTGGTGAACCCTTGGGTGATACAGTAGGTGGTTGTTGTGTTGTTATGTTAGGCAGTATGGGTGTTGCCTACTGTGAGATGTTGTTGTGAGGCGTTGTCTGGCACGGTGTTACCCGTCAGATGGTGTTGCACGTTATGGTTCTGCCTTGTAGGATGTTGAGTAATCCAATATATCCTACCTTGGGCGATATAGTGGCTTGTTCCCTTGACCGATATGAGTATAGTAGGGAGATCTTATGTTGGGCAATATGGCTTGTACCTTGCATGACACTCTCCTAGTTGTGCTGCCCGACATGGTGCCCTAGTGGTTATGTTGCCTTGAGCGATATGTAGCTTGGGCGTTAGGGTTTGCTTCTTTGGGTGATATGGGGTTTATCCTTCATGCCTGATACCCTCTTACACCTAGATGTAGTGCTGTCCGATATGGCTGTTGGTCGATATGAAGGTTGACTTATATGATGGGTGGTGCTTAGGGTCTGGTTGTGCCCGATACCAAGGTGATAGTGGTTGCCCGACATGGTTGTTAACCCTAGATGGGTGTTGATCGATACAACACTGGACGATATAGTAAGTGGTGGTTAGTTGCATGCTAAAATGATACAGTGTTGGGTGTCACTGTTGGGTTTTAGGGAAGGCAGAGAAGGCAGCGGAAAAAAAATTTCTCCTCCCCAAACCCAGAACAAGGAAACGTGTCAACGTCTATACAATAGGAAAGGATGGTTTGTGGAATCATACCTTGTCCCGAGGCTTGCTCGGCAACAATACCTAGCGGCTTACGCGGTCTTCACCTCCAGTCTTGGACGGTGTCTGTACAGCTCCTGGTCGCACCGCGACTGACAACTCCTGGTCTCACCGGGACTGTCGGGATTGACAGCGGTCCTCCGAGCGGCAGAAATCTCCCGCCTCTGAAGTAGTCCACACGGACCACCTCGAACTCCAATCTCCTTGTCTCATAAGGAATTTGAAGGAGTCGCACCCTCCTGTCAGCGTACTAGTCACTAACGCACTCTCTTGCCACCAGTCGCTTTCTGTAGTTGTCTTTCCCTTATTGTGCATCCCTTATCGGGTAGCACTTGCTCGGGCTCTCTCGGTTACCAAAACCAGAGAGAACAACAACTTCACAGAGCAACTGGTTGCACTGTGTTGTTCTTTGAGAAGCCCCCAATACCCCTATATATATAGGAGGGTCATGGGACAGGGTTCTCCATCCCGGGAAATGTGGGACTAAAGCAGGAGTAGAAGGGTTCGATATTTTCCACAAAAACAACCAACTGTGCAACCTGAACCGATCGTTTCATTTCTGAAACGGTCGGTTGGGGACCTGAGCCGGTCTGTTGACACCTCAATCGATAGGTTGGGACACCTCAACCGGTCGATTCACTTCTGAACCGCTCGGTTCGTGGTCCTGGTCAGTTCCCGATTGACTTTCCATCTTTTGTTTCTAATTGGTACCCAATACCAATCCTTGTTCCAATCAAATTGGGCAAGTGAAACGAAAAGACATTTCTCACCAATCCTACTTTCCCAACTTGCTCAGTTGCAACAGTTGAACCGATCGTTTCAACACTTGAAGCAATTGTTTCACCCTGTCCATGAGCCGATCGACTCACCACCTGAGCCGATTGGTTCACCAAGCTGAGCCGATCGGTTCATCACATGAGCCAATCAGTTGGGTGTGCAGATTGTGTAGAATCTGTCAATTGCAGTTTCAATCAATCTGATACTCCAATCAATGTGTCCAACACCTTGAACATTATGACATTGAGCTATCAATTAATTGAACTATTAAACTCCTTTAGTAATCAATCTAAACATTATTTGTGGACAAAACTCCTCTTCCAAGTTAAATCCTATGTGTGTGACCCTACAGGTCCATTTCACGTTGGCAGTGAAAGTCCATAACACTTATGACTTCACAAGCAAAGAGTGATGCCTAGTCACACATCAGTGCTACCCAAGTGAAATAGAAAGTTGGAGAACAACTTTCAATCCTACAATCCATGAATGGTGTTACAGTGAATGTATAATTCCTTTGTCACTGATATCCCGAATGAACTCGAGGCATGGATCAGTCATCCTGTCAACGTTCATTCACTTTCTTGATCTCAGAGTAGATTGGAAGAGATATGTATGACATCAATATCACATATTGATTCACACATGCGTGCACACCTTTCTCAATCCTACTCATCAAGTGGCCATGGATATCAAACTCCCTCAGGAGGGGCAAATCCCATATATATCACTCACCCCTCAAAAGCCCCATGTGTGAAAGCCACCCAATCATCACCTTTATAACAACCCATGTTTCAGGACTGCGTTTGATGATGTCAAAGTGTGCCCAACAACATGTGTTGAGTGTAGTGATTTTAGGTCAAAGAATCACACTCACCACCATCAGTGTGAGTATTGACTGTGACTACTAGGTCATGGTTCCATGTGTCAAACTCACGGTGGGTCTGTCCGGTACACTTGTTCTCTAACAAGTACCTATGTGTTTGGTTTGATATCTCTATATCATGACTAATGATATTCTGTCATCAACCAACACCACAATCTAGTCTTGTGTGTCATTGTTGTCTATCTACCTTCCACAATGACATCCGACTAGGGACATAACAAGAATGTAAAAAACTCTTAGCATCCATATGATCTCATCGTCCAGGTCCTCAACCTGAAAGCATACGTCATTGAGTACTGTCATTCTCTAGACATTCAATTTGTTCTATCACTATCTCATATGACTGAACCAGAAAAAATTAGAAGCTTGCCTTTGATGTTTATCAAATCAATATTAATGTATCCCACCAATCATCCCATGATTGGCTCTCAGGGCATACATACCAACACTCACACTCTTTGATGAGGCGTGTCTTACCTTTAGTGAGGTTTATGGCACCTTTGGTGAGGGTTGTACCTTTCCCGTTATACCTTTGGTGAGGGTTGTCCCCTACCCGATAAATCTATAGTGAGGGTTGTACCTTGTGATCGATTGGAAACCCTAATGCTTGATCGAAAAGTCATATAAGATAATGCCATGCATAGATATGCTCATCCAATTGTGTAATTATAAGTTGTACCTCTATGCTCATGCTAACCATGCATGTACCAGTTGTATGATGAGGCCATGATGATGGCATGACAATGATATGATGAGGAACATCAAGGGTTATGATGAACCCAGTGATATATGATGGGTGTTACCCATGGAATGGAAATGTGTGACTTGATGATGGGATTGAATCCCTGTGGTGTTAATCCTTGTGATGAATCTAGATGATTGGCAAGAGGCCAAGTGGTAACATGTGAAGTTGGATCCTTGTGATGGATCAGGATGATGTTGATGGCACTGAAGGCCTTAGTGACAATGTAACATGAGATAATGAGTTTTATGTTTATCCATTCTTGTTATAGTTATATGTTACATAACTTGATTGAATCTTGCAATCCGTTTAAAATGCATTAATTAATTACAGATGAACCTTTCATGTAGTTTGCCCTGGCCATAGATCCATCATCGTCAGGAGTTTGGTGATGGTGAAACAGGTTCTCCTAAGGGTTAAACTGGAACACATATTGTTGAATATGCGGAGTGGGCCTACGCCCTAAGTAGTAGTGCATGTTTAGAGCATGGTTTCAGACCAGTGGCTCAGTGTGATAGAGCATGGTGAACATGCCCATGGCTCAGGATATGTGATAGAGCATGGTGAATAGGCCCATAGCTCAATGATGATGGAGCATGGTGAACAGGCTCGTGGCTCAATTTTCTAGCACAGATACCTGTACCGAGGTGGGCTAGGTAGAGGGTATCCTGACCATGTGTGGATGAGGCCACTTAAGAAAGAGGCTGTGGTCCTGCTTTGGTTATCGTGCATTGACCACGAGGAGGGGAGTTCGTGGAGTCCGGCTCTTCCATTGACCTTGTATGGCACCGGCTTTGGGTTTCGCAACCGAAGGTTGGATTTGAGCGGTATGACTCACCTCCTCAGGGCATAATATATCGTAATTCATCTGTATAGTATATCTTCTTAGGGCAAACATGAAACATTGGTTGAGACCTTGTTTGTATAGTTGCCCTAGTTATATCTTGCAGCTAATTACATGTTCCTCAGATGTTATGATAAGTTCTTATTAGACTTGTCTTTTCAATCATGTTCCATATTATTATCTGTGCATATGCTTCCTAAATATCTCAGTAAGAAGTTATAGCAAGTTAGCTCTACTTAGTATGCTGCTCATATATGATCTGCTTATATCAATTACCTGTTTTATCTATTCTAGCTCTCCTTTGAGGTTTTATAGTTTCGGCGGGGGTTATGTTTCTTGTTGGGACTGTGTCTCACCTCATTGGTTTAAAACCTTTTTTAGGTGATTGAGCTAGACGTGGTGGTGATCGCGGTGTTGCAGCCGAGCAGTAACAAGAACAGTAGAAGGAAAGAGGTGGTTATGTTGTTGTCTTTTGGAGGTTTTGTAGTAGAGTCCTAGAGTCATCCCTATACTCTTAGGTCCTTAGAGGTGTTTTGACGAGGTTTCACGATGTATAGTTGATATGGCTTTCTTATCATGTTGTTGACCTGGCTAGGTCTGTTATGTATATAAACAGGTGATGCATCCTTTATGGATAAAAGACAGCTGGATCCTATGAACGGTGGACATGCATTAAGTTGGTGTATATTTATATAACATGTTTCTTATTCGGATGTGGATCTGGTTGTAATAGTTCCTTTCTTATCTGCTTTTCGCAATCAGTTTTAATTAACCCGCGTCTTTGGTAATACGATGTTTATGACGGTTTTGCACGTTTTCATGTGGCATTTCGTTGTTTATGTGATGGTGGGATGTCACCTATTAGGTTGGTATCAGAGCTCTAGGTTTGTGGAGCCTACATGGATCTAGGACTAGGCTTGTGACTATTCTTGTGATTTTCTCCAAATTTTCTCATAATAACCTTCTGCCCCCTGCAGAAGATAAAGCTAAAAGATGTTTGGAAATCATGAAAAGCATGTTGCTGAGAGCAGTGTGGCTGCATCGATTGATGAAGCCAGTGTGCAAGCACATGAAGATCGGGTGCCTGAGGTCCCCAAAATCGACCCAGCCATTCTTGAGAATCTTATCTACCAGCACCTTATGGGATAGGTAATGGCAACGATGAATCTTGTGGTGGAGAGATTACATGTGCCTCTACCAAGAGCACTGGTTCCCCGTGAAGAATCGTCGGGTATTGGGAAGACCTTTGAGAGGCTTTCCTGAGTTGGAGCTTCAGATTATGTTGGAATGGCTGATCCAGTGAATGCAGATCTGTGGCTGACATGTCTTGAGAAGGCCTTTAGGATCCTTGACATCCTCAAGGAAGACAAAGTCAAGCACGCTGTCTACCTTTTGAAAGGTAGTGTTGGCCATTGATGGGCCATCGAGAAGGAGAAGTGACCGGGTGAGGCGATCTATTGGGACGTATTCCGATAGGAGTTCGTGAGTTGATACTTCCTGAAGACGTATCTGGATGAGAAGATCAGCCAGTTCGAGCATCTACGCTAAGGTTCTCTGAGCATCACCGAGTATGAAGCCAAGTTTATGGAGCTGCTGAGGTTTTGTCATTACATGGAGGCAACAGATGATGAGAGGATCAGATGGTTTGAGAAAGGTTTGAGTGTCGAGTTGTTGACACCTACTGCTACTTTAGAGAACTGAGAGCAGTTTTCCATGTTTGTGGAGTCTGTCCAAAGGATTGAACAGTCAGTCCCAGAAAAGAGAGAGACCATGACTAAGAAAAGGCATGCTCAGTTTCAGAAATACAGGTTTGACAGCCACAAGAAGCCGAGGTTTTCTGCACCTTCTGTGATGCAAGGCTCTAGTGTACCATCTTAGTGGTATCTAAGTAAAGGAAGAGGGTGTGGTTTTTCACCATCCAGAGCCTACAATACAGCTTCAGTGGCAGTGACAGGACCGTCTAGGCTACAGTCGAGAGACCCGTCGTGCTTTCTCTGTGGACAGGTCAGGCATATCAGGTGGAATTACCCAAGGAGAGACATCGAAGTGACGCAATAACCAAAACAGATTCAACAAGGGTCAGAAAGACAGCAGTTTAGTGGCGCCAGAGGATGAGGACACGGCTAAGCGTCATAAGCTAGATTGTCTGCTCAAGGAAGCCGAGGACGTGAACAACAACCAATGACTCGATTCTATGCTATGAGTCAGCCAGAGGCAATAGTCAACCCGTGAGTGGTGGCAGGTCAGATGGAGTTATTTCATTCTGATTTGTCTTATTCTTGCTTTGTATCTGTTCTGATTGACCCAGGTGTTGCACACTCTTTTATTGCTCATAGTGTGCTTGATAGCTGTCTTTTACCTATTAGTTGTAAGAAAGATAGCTTGTTGTTAGAAACCCCTCTTGATGGTTCATCGATGCTTCAAGAAGTGTGTCCATCTTGTGTTCTATCCTTTTCGGGACACAACATACAAGTGGATCCTACCACTTGATATGCATGGATTCGATGTAATCCTTGGGATGGATACCCTAGAAAGGTATAAAGTTGTGCTGGAATATGGTTCCAAGCAAGCGGTGTTTGCTGATGATGATGAGAAGTGGATCTTCTAGGGAGATAGGAAGATTCTTCCGACATGTTTGGTATCATCTATGGTGGCAGAGAAGTTGTTGCGGTAAGGTTGTAGAGCATTCTTGGCTCATGTTGTGGATATCGAGGTAGAAGGTTCCCGAAGAGTTTGAGGATCATCTAGCCTTGAGGATGTACATGTTGTCAGAGAGTTTGAGGATGTGTTTCCCGAAGAGTTTCCCAATGTTCCCCCACCTCGAGAGATTGATTTCGAAATCAATCTAGTACCAAGGACACAGCCAGTTGCTCAGACACTATACATGATGGCTCCAGCTGAGATGGCAGAACTAAAGAAGTAGTTACAGGAGTTGTTGGATAAAGGTTTCATAAGACCGAGCACATCGTCGTGGGGTGCTCCAGTTCTATTCGTGAAGAAGAAGGACGGATCGACGCATCTGTGTATAGATTACCGGTAGTTGAACAAAGTTACGATAAAAAACAAGTATCCTTTGTCGAAGATAGATGACTTGTTTGATCAGTTGTGTGGTGCTATAGTATTCTCAAAGATCGATTTGCGGTCTGGATATCATCAGCTCAGAATCAAGGAGGATGACATACCAAAGCCAGCTTTTAGGATGAGGTATGGTCACTTTGAGTTTATGGTTATGACATTTGGGCTAACCAATGCACCTACTGCCTTCATGGATCTGATGAACAGGGTGTTCCATCCATTTCTAGATTAGTTTTTTGTAGTCTTCATAGATGACATCTTGATCTATAGTCGAGACAGTCAACAACATGAACAACACCTTCGACAAGCGTTGAATCTCCTTCGCCAACACCAGTTGTATGCCAATTCAGTAAGTGTGAGTTCTGGTTGAGGGAAGTAACTTTCTTGGGTCATGTGATATCCGCATAAGGAGTCAGAGTAGACCCCAAGAAGGTGGAGTCAGTTGTAGAGTGTGAGCAACCAAAGACGCCGACTGAAGTTCGTAGTTTATTGGGTTTAGCAGGATACTACCGGAGGTTTATAAAGAACTTTAGTGTAATCATGTTGCCATTGACGAAGTTGACCAGGAAGGATGTACCTTTTATTTGGGATGATTATTTTCAACAAGCTTTTCAGAACTTGAAGGAGAAGTTGACTAGTGCTCCATTGTTGGTGCTGCCAAAGCCTGGAAAAGGCTATGTTGTTTTCTGTGATGCTTCCAAGAAAGGCTTATGTTGTGTGTTGATGCAGGAAAATCATGTGGTTTCTTTTGTTTCACAACAGCTTAAGAAACATGAGGAGAGTTATTCGACACATGATTTGGAGCTGGCAGCGGTGGTCCATGCATTAAAGATTTGGAGACACTATCTTTATGGGGAAGTGTGTCAGATTTTTACGAACCATAAGAACCTGAAGTATATTTTCTCACAGAGTGAGCTGAACATGTGACAATGTCGTTGGATGGAGCTGATCAATGATTATGATTGCACCATTGAGTATCATCCTGGTAAGGCGAATGTGGTAGCTGATGCACTTAGCAGGAAGTCTTCTTCTCTTCCTACGAAGAAGGCACAGTTGAGTTCTTTGATATGCCATAGGCGGGATATTTGGTCTCTTTGCGGCAGATGAATGTACAATTGGAAGTATCTTTGTTGGCAGGACTGTTGGCACAGATGCAAGTGAAGCCTATGTTGAGGCAGCAGATCAAAGAAGCACAGTAGACAGATGCTACAGTCCAGTTGATCAGATCATAGTTTGGCAGTGAGAAGCGTGATGGCTTCCATGAATCTGAGGATGGACTAGTTTGTTATCATAATAGGATGATGGTTCCCGATGTGGGTGATCTGAGGAAGTTAGTGCTCGAGGAAGCACACACATCGATGTATTCTATGCATCCAAGTGTCACCAAGATGTATCACAATCTAAAGGATCTGTATTGGTGGCCTGGCTTGAAGAGAGATGTGGCCGAATTTATGGCTAGGTGTGTGGTATGTCAGCAGGTTAAGGTTGAGCATCAGAATTCGACATGTATGTTGCAACCCATGCCAATACCACAGTGGAAATGGGATCATCTAACCATGGATTTCGTAGTTGGCCTCCCGAGGACAGCTAGGAATCATGATTTCATCTGGGTGATAGTGGACAAATTGACGAAGTCTGATCATTTCATACCTGTAAAGACAACACATACAACAGAGAAGCTTGCTCAAGTGTATGTGGATGAGATAGTGTGTTTCCACAGTGTTCCAGTAATGATAGTCTCTGACAGAGGTCCCCAGTTCACGAGTCATTTTTGGGAACAGTTGCACAGAGCGTTGGGAATGCAGTTGAGGTTCAGTACCGCTTTCCACCTGCAGACAGATGGACAGTCAGAAAGGACTATTCAGACCTTAGAGGATCTTCTCCGAGCTTGTGTTTTGTAGTTCCTAGGCAGTTGGGATGTGCACCTCAGTTTGATAGAGTTTGCCTACAACAACAATTACCAACTGAGTATCGACATGGCACCTTATGAGGCTTTATATGGTAGGAAGTGTAGATCTCCTTTATGATGGTATGAGTCTAGTGAGTATCAACTTCTGGGTCCCGAGTTAGTACAACAGACGACAGAGAAGATCAAGGTGATACATCAACAGTTGAAAGCGGCACAGGATAGACATAAGTCAATCATCGACGACCTCTAGAGTTCTAGGTGGGAGACAAGGTGTATCTCAAGGTCTCTCCATGGAAAGGCATGCTGAGGTTTGGCCGAAAAGGCAAGTTGGATCCTAGGTATATGGGGCCATATCTGGTGATAGCATGAGTTGGCAAAGTGGCTTACAAGTTAAAGCTACCACCACAGTTGCACAAGTTGCATCCAGTGTTCCATGTCAGTATGTTGAAGAAAAGTCATCCAGGCACAGAGAAAGTAATAAAGCCAGTTGAGGTTGAGCTTGATGAAGATGTGACCTACGAGGAAGGTCCAGTGTTGATCCTCGATAGAAGAGTGAAGAAGTTGAATAGGAAGGAACTGGTTCTTGTGAAGGTTCTTTGGCATCATCGTGACGTTGGGGAAGCCACGTGTGAGCTCAAGGAAGAGATGAGGAGGAAGTATCCCTTGCTTTTCTCTTCAGATTTCGGGGGCGAAATCCTTTTGTAGGGGTTTATGGCTTGTAAGGACCCTGACCTCCGTTTTGGGCTTGAAATCCTTTTGTAGGGGTTTATGGCTTGTAAGGACCCTGACCTCCGTTTTGGGCTTACCTTGTTTTCTTTTCCTAAACCTTGTGCTTAGATATTTGCTAATCACTTGAGCTGTGATTAGGGTTCTATTTGTGCTTTGTTGGGAGGTTGAGGTGCAACTTGCAATTTACCCAAGTTTTAGGGTTTGTGTGCAAGTTTTCCACCTTGAGAGATGTCTTTCTCTCTCCTTGCATCCTCTAGGGTTGAGAGGATGGGTTCGGCATCTTGCTTGAGTTGCTTTCGGGCCCCGTTTAAGCTTGTGAAGCTTAGGCTTGTTGTTGGGCTTTCTTGGGCCTTGTTTGAGCTTGGTGTCACCTCCTTGCTTGGTGTGTCGGCCAAGAGGTGTGTCGGGAAGTGGTGTATCGGCCATGGCACCATGTTGGGTGACACACACCCCTATTGACCTAGCCTTGTTTGTGTCACCATTCTTTGAACAAGTGGTCGTTGCTTTTCTAGTTGGTGGCAAGTCATGAGCAAGTGGTTTGGGGTGCTAGCAAGGTGGCATAGTTTGGACAAGTGGTGGTTTGGGCGAGCACATGTGGAGCAATCCCCTAGTGGATGCCCACTTAACCCCCTTGCATATATACCCCCTTCTTTGCTAGCTTGGGATCCCTTTAGCTCCTTAGTTGCTTCCCTTCTTTCTTGGTGGCCGATATCTCCCCTTGGTAGAGCTTGGTGGACGATCTCCTTGGTGGAGTCTTCTTCTTCCTCTAGTGGTGGTTGAAACCCTAGATGTGCCTTGCTCCTTCTCCTCTTGTGGTGAGTATCTCTCCCTATCCTTGGCACCTTCTTCTTCTTCTCTCTTTCTTTTCGACCATGGTGGTTATGGAGTTCTCTTCCCTCCTAGTGTTGGCCCAAGGTGGTGTCTTGGAGCTTGAAGCTTGGTGCTTGGAGCTTTGGAGCTTGAGGAGTGTGCTTGAGGTGGGTTACATAACTCCTAACCCTAACTATACTACCTTCTTTATATATTGCTTGTTTACATGTTATCTTGATCGTCCATACTTATCGTGTTAATAATATCTTTGCTCTAGTATGTACATGTAACGACCCTGCCTCCCGGTAACCCCCAATCAAGGGAGACCAAAAGTTCAGTGTCATTATCCCAATTAACAGGATCAAAGGTTTGACAAATAATCAATAAAAATTATCAAATTCTACCAACTATACTAAAATCTGGTATAAATTAAAACTATTTGCATACCTTTGAAAAACTTGGATTACTAATCTTATATCCATATGAGAGAATATTCTAACTAATCCTCATTGATCGTTAATCCTCATTTAATTCCACATATGCCACTTTACTGTTTGTTCTTTTCACTTGTACCTAAAATGCCGACAAACGAAACGTCGGTCAGCATAAAGCTGGTATGTGGGGGAAAACACTAATCGTGCAACTATGATAACAATGTAATCAGCCAATTATCATTTAACAACCAAGATTATGTCTTAAGCAATACTACTCAATCCTTACCTATCCCCTATCTCTATGTTGTCCCTGCAGTGGACTTGGATACTACCTCTCTCTTTGGTAGATCCTTACCCCCATGGCCCTACCTCATAGGTAGCCAATACTTAGGGTTATGGAGACGCATGGCCCTACCCAAAGGTAGCCCAATCCCTGACTCAAGGTGACTTGATGGACCTAGCCCATTGGTAGCCATGTACTAAGTCATCCAATGACCTGTTGGACCTACCCCATAGGTATCCATGTACTAGGTCAGTCTATCATGCTACATAGGGGACTAGGATCTGAGCTAGTAGGCACATATCTTAAGTGATAGTCATATCCACACTATAATTTGCATGAATTAAATTCATCCAATAGTTTAATTCAAGCCACGATGGAAACATCGATAAAATCCTCAGAAAACTAATTCGGGATAATCATAGGTATAACCACATACCTGTCAGGCAGATCTGAGACAGAATCAACCAAGAAGGGAAATCCATTCAAGCAAGTACAAGAATCCTGAAATCACATCCAATTCCTTTTTATCAAAATCTATTCAAACCATCTTGCTACTTAAGGTTTCTATTCCTTTTTAGGATTTCTACCTCTTTTAGGGTTTACTTTGAAATTAGGGTTTTTACTTCATTTTACTCTTTTAAACCCTAATTTCTCATCTATCCTTCACGAAAGTTATTAAGGTTACCTTTTAACGACATATAACCTTAATTTTAGAAACAACACAATTAATCATCAATTAAGTCTATTAAGCCTCTTTTACATTAAAGCTACCATTTTTATCCTTTTAATCCATGACAAGATCATTATGCTCATTTATCATCAATTCAAAGTTCATTATGGTCTAATGCACATATGAACTCGATTTGCCATTAATTCTACCTTTTATTGAATAGAAAACCCTAATTACTATATTAAGGGTATTTATCCACAATTAGGAACTTTTATACTCAAAATAGCTTAGAATCATCATATCTTAGCTTTATTCACGAAATTGATCAATTCAAACCATTAATAGTCTCATTCACTAATATTAGGGTTTCCAGGCCCATTAAAGCATATTTATGCACATGAACTCTTAATTAAACTAATTATGTGCAAAGTTCATCATTTTTAATCTTAATGTATCTTTTCATAATTAACAGGCTAATATCAACTTTAATCATCCATTAAACCCTACTAAACACATTAATCATCTCCAATTAGGGTTTCTTAATCTTTAATTCATTAAAGTTGATAAAATACACTACTTTTCGAATTGCAAAAGGAATTAGGCTATAAAACTATTTTTATTGCATTATACGTGTTCTGCTGAGCAAAATTCATATATTATGCGTATCTGTCTGAGCTACAATTAATTAGATATGAATTATGCAAAATTAACTTACTTTGAGCCAATCAGAGTGCGCCACGTTGCCTATCCCATGCAACATTTGCTAGCAGCTTGAAAACATAACGATTTGATGTAATTACCCTCAGTTAAGTTGTTGGCGCTTCATACCCTGGAGGGGTAGATTCATCCAACGACCATCTGCCCTTCATCTACCTCGTGACAAGCTAATAACGCTGACCTGTAGCGCGTCGAAGGTCTGTCCTCCCCTCCTCTGGACTCGGGGGTGGCCGTCCATGGACGCCCCAGCTTCGATATACCCAGGCACCCTCGAGGCACATCCAAAATGCGGCCAAAGATGGTTGTTCGTGAGCTTAATCCTCCTGTGGTTACTGCTGCGGTTTGCTGCAATTCTGCAGTCATACGGCAGAGGTCGCCCAGTGCGAGGTTGGATAGTTGATCCTCCTTGGATCGCCACAGATGCTTCTTGCTTTTAACAAGACCACACTACCACCCTGCGTGCTCTAGGGATAGCACTACACCTTCTTTGTTAGGGTTTGTAGGGAAAGGAACAAGAAGAAGATGAAGAAGGAAGAGAGAGTTTCATGGGATTACTTTGGAACTCGATCCAGAGGCTCTCCCTCTTTATATAGGGAGGGTATCCACACCCCAGAATGCTTGCCCACAAAGCAAACAAGGCTTTTCCTAATAGGAAAGGAATTTTCCTTATTTAAGAAGTGTTTTCTCTCTCCTTAGCAATTTCCTTATTTATACATGATCCTTGGTCATTAAGGAATTCGAAAATTATCTCTTTTAATCTCCTTGTGCTTGGCTTTTAACCCCTTGACACGAAATTATGTTTACTTTTAATAGAAAATACCACCTCTTTAACAAAACTACAAAATTCATTCATTATGCATCATATTATCCTCTTATTTTGCATTATTGGTATTTTCTCTTTCCTCTTTCTTCATTGGGCTCCTTAGATCCCAAGAAACTCTAAGATTTCAAAATTCCTTTTTAAGGATACTCATTATCCTTCTAGATGCATCTATATTCATTATTTCCCATTATCTTATTTATTTCTTATTAAAATATCTCTTTTTGAGGATTTCTCTTTATCTTTCTTTTTATTTTCCTCATTGGCATTCCTTTTAACCTTAGGAATCCTTTGGATACGAAAATCCATCAAGGGTAATTCAATTATACCTCTTTTCACTTATTTTTCCCATTTTATCATTGTTTTCAATTTCTTTCTTAATAAAGAAATACTTAATTGGTCTTTTCTTTTCTTGGTGTATTATTTTTGCAACTTTGGACTCCTTGGGACTCAAGGAACCCAAGAGGCGCGATATGGATTATATTCTTTTATCTTCTAGAGGTTTCTACATTTTTCTTTTCTCCATTTCTTATTAATAATGGAGTTCCTTATGTCTTTTCCTTGTTATTGGGCCCAATAGCCAATAAAGCCCACAAAACAATCAGCAAGGCTATTGTAAATGAAATCCATTTATTCAAAAAAAATTATATATTTATTCGTTCAAATATATTTAATATGAGAAATCACATTTCTAACCAAATGAACCCAAAACTGGGGTTGTAACAGTACCCTTGACGTTGTGGGATATGGTGACATGGTTATGTTGCTTATATGTATTCTTAGACCTTGTTGGTCGAACCGTTAGATTAGGGTTCTTTTGGAAAAACCCCTCTCTATTAGTTGTTGAGAGGTGAGCCTAGGGTTCTCCTAAATCCATGGTGTGTGTGGTGTGTTCTTGGGGCAAAATCCCTTTCTCTCTTTGGTCTTGAAAGGTGAGCTTAAGCTCTAGTTGTGTGAGCAAAACCCCTCTCTCACTTGGTTGTTGAGAGGTGAGTCTACACTCTAGTTGCTTGGGCAATACCCCTCTCTTACCATGGACTTGAGAGGTGAGCCTTTGGTTTGTGTTGACCTAGTTGCGGTTGGAGGGTTGGCTGATATGGGACGACCCACCTTGCTGCCCGATATGTGATGGAAGTTGTGCAAAACCCCTCTCACTTGGTTGTTGAGAGGTGAGCCAACTCTCTTGATCTTTTAGGGTTTCTTGGTGGTGGTCTTGAGGATGAAGATGACCAACCCGATATGGTGCTTTGACCGATTGAGTACCTTGCCTGATAGGTTGTGTGGTCTTTTGGCCGACATGGTCATAAGGTTGCCTTTTTTGATGCATTATGAGGCTTGTACCCCCCCTGGGTGATAGGAGGCTTCCTTGGTGAACCCTTGGGTGATAGGAGGCTGCCTTGGTGAACCCTTGGGCGATACAGTAGGTGGTTGTTGTGTTAGGCGGTATGGGTGTTGCCTGATGTGACGCGTTGCTGTGAGGCATTGTCCGGCATGGTGTTGCTCGTCAGATGGCATTGCACGTTATGGTTCTGCCTGATAGGATGTTGAGGAATCCAGTAGATCCTACCTTGGGTGATATAGTGGCTTGTTCCGTTGACCGATATGAGTATAGTAGGCAAATCTTGTGTTGGGAGATATGGCTTGTACCTTGTATGACACTCCCCTAGTTGTGCTACTCGACATGGTGCCCTAGTGGTTATGTTGCCTTGAGCGATATGCATCTTGAGCGTTAGGGTTTGCCGCTTTGGGCGATATGGGGTTTATCCTTCATGCCCAATACCCTCTTACACTTAGATGTCTAGTGCTGCCCGATATGGCTGTTGGCCGATATGAAGTTTGACTTATATGATGGGTGGTTCTTAGGGTCTGGTTTTGCCCGATACCAAGGTGATAGTGGTTGCCTGACATGGTTATTAACCCTAGATGGGTGTTGACCGATACAATGCTGGCCGATACAGTAAGTGGTGGTTAGTTGCATGCTAAACTGATATAGTGTTGGGCGTCACACTCTTTGATGAGGCGTGTCTTGCCTTTAGTGAGGTTTATGGTGCCTTTGGTGAGGGTTGTCCCTTGCCCATTATACCTTTGGTGAGGGTTGTCCCTTACCCGATATATCTATAGTGAGGGTTGTACCTTGTGATCGGTTGGAAACCCTAATGCTTGATCGAAAAGTCATATAAGATAATGTCATGCATAGATATGCTCATCCAATTGTGTAATTATATCTCTCTTGGTATATGCAATAAGTTTAAGATGTTCCTTGTATGAGTACAGTTTTACCTCTATGCTCATGCTAACCATGCATGTACCAGTTGTGTGATGAGGCCATAATGATGGCATGACAATGATATGATGAGGAACATCAAGGGTTATGATGAACCTAGTGATATATGATGGGTGTTACCCATGGAATGGCAATGTGTGCCTTGATGATGGGATTGAATCCATGTGATGTTAATCCTTGTGATGAATCTAGATGATTGGCAAGAGGCCAAGTGGTAACATGTGATGTTGGATCCTTGTGATGGATCAAGATGATGTTGATGGCACTGAAGGCCTTAGTGATAATGTAACACGAGATAATGAGTTTTATGTTTATCCATTCTTGTTATAGTTATATGTTACATAACTTGGTTGAATCTTGCAATCCTTTTAAAATGCATTAATTAATTACAGATGAACCTTTCATGTAGTTTGCCCTGGCCATAGATCCATCATCGTCAGGAGTTTGGTGATGGTGAAACAAGTTCTCCTAAGGGTTAACCTGGAACACATATTGTTGAATATGTGGGGTGTGCCTATGCCCTAAGTAGTAGTGCATGTTTAGAGCATGGTTTTAGGCCTGTGGCTCAGTGTGATAGAGCATGGTGAACATGCCCATGGCTCGGGATATGTGATAGAGCATGGTGAACATGCCCATGGCTCAATGATGATGGAGCACGGTGAACAGGCTCGTGGCTCAGTTTTCTAGCATCAATACTTGTACCAAGGTGGGCTAGACAGAGGGTAGCCTGACCCTGTGTGGTTGAAGCCACTTAAGCAAGAGATTGCAGTCCTACTTTGGTTATAATGCACTGACCATGAGGAGGTGAGGTCGTGGAGTCCAGCTCTTCCATTGACCTTGTATGGCACCAGCTTTGGGTTTCGCAACTGAAGGTTGGATTTGAGCGGTACGGCTCACTTTCTCGAGGCATAATAAATCGTAATTCAGTCGTATAGTATATCTGCTTAGGGCAAACACAAAACATTGGTTGAGGCCTTGTTTGTATAGTTGCCCTAGTTATATCTTGTAGCTAATTACATGTTCCTTAGATGTTATGATAAGTTCTTATTAGACTTGTCTTGTCAATAATGTTCCATATTATTATCTATGCATATGCTTCCTAAATATCTCAATAAGAAGTTATAGCAAGTTAGCTATGCTCAGTATGCTGCTCATATACGATCTGCTTATATCAATTACCTATTTTATCTATTCTAGCTCTCCTTTGACGTTTTATAGTTTCGACGGGGGTTATGTTTCTCACTGGGACTGTGTCTCTCACCCTGTTGGTTTAAAACCCTTTTTAGGTGATCGAGCTAGACATGATGGTGATCGCGGTGTTGCAGTCGAGCAGCAAGAAGAACAGTAGAAGGAAAGAGGTGGTTATGCTGCTGTCTTTTGGAGGTTTTGTAGTAGAGTCCTGGAGTCATCCCTGTACTCTCAGGTCCTTAGAGGTGCTTTGATGAGGTTTCACGATGTATAGTTGATATGGCTTTCTTATCTTGTTATTGACCTGGCTAGGTCTGTTATGTATATAAACAGGTGATGCATCCTTTATGGATAAAAGACAGTTGGATCTTATGAATGGTGGACATGCATTAAGTTGATGTATATTTATATAACATGTTTCTTTGCAAGATGTGGATCTGGTTGTAATAGTTCCTTTCTTATCTGCTTTCCGCAACCGGTTTTAATTAACCCGTGTTTTTGGTAATACAATGTTTATGACGGTTCTGCACATTTTCACGTGGCATTTCGTTGTCTGTGTGATAGTGGGATGTCACATCCCCCTTCCTCCTGGCACCGAGACGATGTTGTCCTCCTCCGACAGAACTAGCTCCTCGTCAGGGGTGTCGGACAAGCCGATTCTTCCAATTAAAAATGCCAATGTACCCTCCTAGTCATTCTGATATCACAAGAAGCAATTATGTGATTGCTAGCATTGCATAACACCGCCCCCCTTTATATATGGCAGGGTCATAGGTCCCATGATATTAGGGAATCTCTATTCCCATTACAACAAGTACTAAATCCTGGTATGGATTGAGTCCTCGTGGCCTCCCGGAGAGAGAGGGCCCACTTCCAGATCCAATGATGCACTGGATCACGAGGAAAGTAGAGAGGAAATCTCTCCCAGGTTCACAGATTCCCTGTCGGACTCGAGGTAGAGGATGACACCTCTACCGTTGGATCTCAGATCCACGGTTGTCATGCTACCCGCATAAATAGAAAATCAAGAAAATAAGACAATTCCTTTAGAAATAAAGGATATCCCTTTCACTTTGGAAATATCATAACTCTCAAAGCATGGGCCCTTTTAATCCTAAATTTTGAGGGAAACTTAATAATGACTTAATCTATTGGCATGCCAAATTTGGAGTCATTATTCAAAAGAAAACGAACATTTTATTTATGTGCAAGTTCTTGCTTAAATATATATATTTCATTCATATTTCCTTTCTCTCACTTCATTATTTTTACAACCTCAATTTTTACATGTGTTTTCATAATTGAAATACAATGATTTTGTGAATTTGGGCTTAACTAAAAAGGTTGTAAGCTTTGCTCCAAAGGATGGGTTTCCTTGCAAATATTCCTTTGGATAGGAATTTCGTGATTCCTATTATTATAATAATCTAATAATGGATATAAAAGAGAAGAAAAGAAGAAAAGTACAAATATTAGAAAAGATACAAGATAATGAGTATTAAGCAAAGTATTTATAAGAAATACTTGGAATTGTCTAGAAAGTGGCATTAATGGCCACAATTGAGTAAAATTCGTTTACATATGATTCCTAATAAAAGAAATATGAAAAGAGGAAAAAGGAAATGAAAGATAATGAGAAATCCTTGAAAAAGAATATTTTAATAAAGAAATAAGAAGATAATGTAAGAAATAAAGAGGGAAGTGAGGGTTTGGTCATAATGAGAAATATTTTGAACCCCACTTTCTTTCTTGGATTGCAAGGAATAGAAATGATGGAAATAAGAAAATAAGAAACAGAAAATTATGAGAAATAAACCTAATTGGGTAATATCTTGCACCTAAAGAAAAGGCACGTTTTATTTTAGATAATGGGCCCAATTTTGGTAGAGAGGTATATTAAGTCATTATAGACTTTATTTTAAAATTTTGTATTAATTGGATAAACTATTTGAGAGTTATGATTTTTACAAAATTCCCAAAATTGGAGACATTTCCATAAAAGGTCACGATTTTCCAATTTAATTAGAAATGGTTTTCTTGGCGCGCAAAATATGAGCCATCGGATCTGAGATCTGATGGTGGCTGCTCATCACCTACTTTGAGCTTAAAGAGGAAATAGGGAATAGCAACTCCGATCAGATCCCTTGCACATCTCCCTCTCTGATCCATAAGCAGTCCAGGAAACCTTCCCTTTAGTTTCGGGAGATGTTTTCGAATCTTTCAAACCCTGACTTGTCCACTGCGGAAGGTTCTTATAGGTTTGCCTGGATTTGAGGGCTGTCTTGAGGACAACCCTTAAGAATCTTGCCTATATAAGGCTGAGTGTGCCTTCGAATCCAGAGCCACAGCCTCGGGTTTTTCTTCTCTACCTTCGATCTCCCGCTCTCGTTTCCTTTTGTTCAGTATGCGCCCCTGTTCTGCCTTGTTGTTCTCCGGATTGGGCGCCTAGATGGATGCCTTACTTGGGGCTGTGAGGAGCAAGTGAGGGCCGTTGTGTGATTCGGTAGGATTGGACAAAGGTACAGAAGCCTTCATCGGCGGCTGAGGAGGACAGATACCCAAAGTCAACCGCGGCTGAGTACAGCGTTCGCGAGCAGGAGAGCGCTCGGAGGCAGAAGATGAAAGAGTAGGATTACTATCCTACCCCCAAGCGTGCGGGACCCTAAACCCAATGGCGGGGGGAAGTGGTGTCTTTTTCCCCTGGAAGACGCCCTATGGAAAAGGGAAATAGGGGTTGCCTTGCTGACGTGGCACTCGACCATTGGACAATAGGTAATTTATCTTGCATAAATCATATCTAAAGATTGGTAGCTCCGATGAAAATAAATTATATGAAAATTGATCAAGAGAATGAAAGGAGTGCATTAAAAATATAATTGAAACCTAATTATGGTTGCAATTCAAAAAGTATGTAAAGATACTATCTTTAATGGTTTAATTAATGAAAAAACCATAATCTTTGATGATTAATGAATTGGGAAGGGTTAAATGGATGTTTAATGTTGATATTAACCTATTTATAGTTAAAAGGATGATTTATATCTAAATAGATGATCTTTATGCATTATGGGCTTAATTTAGGGTTTCATATACATGAGTATGCATTGATGGGCTTAGAAACCCTAATATAGGAGAATATGTCTTTTAATGGTTTTAATGGTACAAATTTATGAATAAGACAGAGTTATGTTGCTACAAATCCAAGTTGAGTATAAAAGATCATTAATGTGGATAATTTGGAAATTAGGGTTTCCTAGTATATAATAGTGAAATTAAAGATAAATTAGGGTTTGCTAACCTAAAAGATGTGAAATATAGTAATTAGGGTTCCTTTGAGAATCGAACTATAATTCTTTGTTGAGTTGTCAATTCAAAGGAACCTGAACATGACAATTGGCCTTAATAATCGTTTCATGACTTAAAAGGGTAAAGATGGTAGTTTTAGTGTAAAAGAGGCATATTTGACTTAATTGACTTTTAATTGTGCCTATGATGTTGAAATTAGGGTTTGTGGACTGAAAGAGCATTAAAAGTGATAAATGCACAATGAAGGCTAAAACCCTAATAAAACCCTAAAGTTGGCCTAGAAATCATAAGGTGGAATCCAAGTTGATCTTGAGAGTGTTTTGAATAAAACAATGACACTTGGATGTTATGCATTATTTTCAGGATATTGTTGATTGCTTGTTTGATTATATTGAATGTTAATGCATGGACATCAAGTTACTCTGGATCGGGTATGAGGTTACGCTTATGAGTAATCGCTCTAGTTTCACGGTGATTTCCGAACATTTTTATTGGTTGCTTGAAAATAACTGTTGGATGCCTTTTATTTCGTGCAACTATAAAGTGACTATGATTATCACTATGAATATATATATATATATATATATAACTGGCTTAGATCTGAATCCACCTATGTGGCTTGTAAGGGCTAAAAAGGGGTAACCTAGAGTAAGATCTAGGTTATCATGGGTTAGAAATTGGGCTACTCAGTGTAGTGCCATGAGACCCTTTAGCATGCCATGAGTTAAGGAGTGGGCTACCTACGGGTAGTGCCATGTGACTCAACCCTAGAAACTGGTTCACCTATAGGTGGGACCATGAGGGGTTTAATGGGGATCTACTATAAGGAAAGTAGCATCCAGGTCCCCTGCAGGGACATCGCAGAGGATAGGGAATGCATGGATCGCGCAGTTATATTTAAAACATAAAATTGTTTGTTAAATGGTAATTGGCTGCAATTCATTGTTACGAATAATTTCATGATTATTGTTTCCCCCACATACCAGCTTTATGCTGACCGATGTTTTATTTGTCGACATTTTAGGTACAAAGCCAAAAGGACAAACAGTAAATCGTCATATTGTGAAATACATGAATTAAAATACAAGGAAGATTAGTTAGAGTATAATTCATAAGTGGATAGAAGTTTAGAGATCCAAGTTTTCAAAAGATATGTAAAGTTTATTTTCTTACAGCTTTCCAGTTTAGTCTGTTAAAATTTAATAATTGTTCTTGGTTAATTGTCGAACCTTTGATCCGGAAATTATGTGTGCGGCTTCGACCTTTCGGTCTCCCTTGATTGGGGGTTATTGGAAGGTGGGGTCATAACATTTGGTATGAGAGCGTAGGTTCCTCACTTAACCATTAATAATTATTAAATTTTTACAAACTTTGTAGAACCCAAGGGAGTTATTAGAGGATTTTCTGAAAGACAGAGGTGTCTAGAAAAGGATCACGCCTGGGGGCTGGCAAGATTTTCCTCCGCACTGCTAGTCAAAATTCAAGGACTCCCAGATCCGTGTGACTTCCTGGACAATGTCTTAGGATCTGGCTCGAAATAAGATACCTTTAGGACTCTCTCATTTATTTTCGTCCCTTCTCAACCCTAATTCTGTTAAGATTTTGAGGTTTAGGGTTTTTCTCTCTTCTCCTCACCCTCTTGAGGTATGAGTAAGTTTGATAAGGTTTAAGGAATCCTCCACCAAATTAAATGAAAAGCATGTAAATAAGATGTCATGGACATAAGCTTAATAGATTAAGCGTAAACTAAAGGATAGATACATGATTAGGTCGTATGACATAAGTTTTCATGCCCTCAGGAGAGACCTGAGGCTAGACCTTCATGTCAGGAGGATAAGTAAAGAGAGTTAGTCTTGGAGGTAGAGACCTCCATTAAAAGTAGAGACATGGCACATCCTCTGAGGATGATGTTAACCCTAACCCTAAGTGGAGATTAGAGAAAGAGATGACATGATGAGTTAGATGTCATGATAGACCAGGTGCATGGACATGATTTTGGATGCCCATGGCGGTATGAACCATGAGAGGTTGGATAACCTAGTACCTTTGACGACCTAACCCTGGGAAGGGTCATGCATGTTAGAGTGAAGGATAGCTCCTTCATTGAAAAGTTAGAATGGGAACCCCATGAGCTTATATGAGCTGGCATAATAGGCACCCAGTATACGTCAATAGTACAAATAGTAGGTTGAAACCCTGGCCGGGATAGCTTATGAGATAAGCATATTGAGCTATGGATAACGTTGGTCAAACATAAGCTTCATCAGGTAGGGGTATGCTTGTAAGCTTGATCCTTCATGAAAAGAGGACCTCTGATAGTAAGATTGGTTGTAGGGTTGGCTCTAGAGAGAGAGAACAGGACTCATACAAGAAGTATTGAAAGCCTAGACTCCAAGATTTGAGAAAACGTGGGGAGTTGAGGATGATGCGACCTAAGTGGATGATAGTGGTTTCCTCATGCTTGATCCCTGGAGGTTGGTGGTGTCTTGTTTACCTTTAGAGAAACCAAGCCCTAGAGAGAGGATGAGGCTTCTGGTACCTATATGCTTCACCTTCTGAGATAGGAAGAAGAGTTCCTTAGACATGGAGAGGTTTAGTAACAGGTTGTGAGGCCTTGTACCTTGTTGGTTGTCCTTGAGGAGGACTCAACTCTGAAGTGTTGCTCGAGTAGAAGGACCACAGGAAATGCCTGTCATGCCTTATACATGCTTGATTCGTGGTTAAAAGTTGAACAGGCAGTTGGACACTCAAAAGTGAATCTAGGGTTCCTAGGCCTAAGAGGGGAAGTGGTGTACCTGATGCTCATGAAGGGATTTGAGTTTCTATAGATTCGAGCATGGTACTCCTTATGTTCAGAGGAAAGGGAAACCCCCTTAAGTTTAAGGTATGTTTGATGAACCCCTCACAGATAAGTTGATGACATAGGAAGGTATGATCTTGATTTAGTGTTGAGGAAAGAGAACAAGTATGACCTAACATGGTTTAGTAGGTGGTCTGCTTGTGCCTTAGTAGCTTGCTAGGGTTAAGCATGCTAGACCTAAGCACATTTGTGACCTTGTTGTCAAGATGTAGTTCCTCCCATCCTGGGAGAGAGACCCTTTTGTAGGGTATATACCAGCCTTGGTGGTTTTAAAGTAACCTAAAGAGGTCTCATAGGATCTTGAGAAGCTAAGTGAAAAGTACATGGTATGAGGATGAACCTGTAAACCCATAGATAACCATCTCTAAGTGCATGTGGATGTGTTACCATGAAGGTAATGAGTATGGGGTCTGACCAGGGTAGGCATGTTGCCATGACCCCTATGAAAGGATGAGAGTCAGCCCATGAATGCAGAGGGAGATGATGAAGGCTTGGGTAAGGTTCTATGTTGGACATGTTCTATAATGGAATCCTAAGTCTATCCTAGGGTTAGGTGTGAAAAAACCACTAGAGGGGGGGTGAATAGGGTTTTATGATTATTTTAATAATAATTTAACTCAAACAACCAACCACAAAAATATTGGACAAGTGGACAAGGATTTAGAGTGGTTCCAACCTTAGCAAATACTAAGGCAGTCAATCCACTACCCGGTTGTTTACCCAATCGGGATTTTGAAAGAATTAAATTTTATTACCTCGCAAGGATATTACATAAAATTACAATTCTTTCACCAAACCCTTCGGACAGCCTTCACCTAGAAGTAGTTGCACCAACCTTGAAGCAGCCTTCTTGAAGTAACTTCAACCTCCCCCTTGAAGTAGCGTTCCTCTTGAAGTAGCTTCCCGTTGTAACAACCTTCTTGAAGTAGTCCGAAGTCCACCTTCTCCACTGAGAAGAACCTTCTCCAATCCGCAGCCTCCAACCCTAGGAGTAGCAAGGAGAATACAAAAGATAAAAGGAACAAGAAGGAAAAATAGAAATTACAATACCACTTGTAGCTCAAGGCTTGATTTCCTATATCAAGCGTTTTGATATCCTAACCAATGTATGTAGAAGTGTAAGTGTTGTGGATAGGAGATGCTAGCCTATAGGACACGAATTTGGAGCAAGGGAAATGAGTAGCCAATGCTAGTGTTGCTCAATTGCTCAAAACAGATTTACCAATTGCAAGTGTAAGCTCAAGTATAGCACAAGTGTATATATGTGGGTTTAGGTGTCCTAAGGCATGTCCTATTTATAGAAATGATCTACAAGTGCTTAAGGACGTTCTAGATACTTTCTAGGGGGTTCCAAGTGCTTAACTAGATGTTAGGTACACTTTAGTTGCTTTAGCAATGGCTAGTTAATTAATTATGAAAGTTGCAGACAGAACACATCTCAGTCGAAGAATTGTCGACCGAGAGTCCTTCTCGGTCGAGGACTTGTCGACCGAGGGACTGTCTGGAGCAAGTGTATGTAACATTCATATCCAACTACCAACTACCTTGTCTTCTGTGTCTAACAGCTACCTGGGTCTTTCTCAGTCGAGGAGTTTGTCAACCGAGAGTGTCTCGGTCGTGGATATTGTCGACCAAGATTGACCCTATTTCAATGTTTTAAACTAAATACTAAGTGTATGTATGAGTGTGCAATTGTGACACTATTGAAGGGGATGACCTATCTAAGTGTTGTGATTGGCTAAGGAAGATCTAACACTTGATTTACATGATGTCTAAGTACTTGTACATTATATATTTGTACAAGTTTTACAATTGATTACATTCATGAAATTAAAGCAATTTAGCATATAGATCTTCCAAATATTTGTCATCCACTTTATTCCTGCAACACTCAAGTAGCACATTAGATCGACAAGAATGAAATGTTTGTCATCATCAAAACAAAGGGATTATACTATGTCCAATTTAGCCAACAAGGTGGGGATGAGACCGATGAAAGTGGGAGTTGCCTAATTCCCTAGTTGCACATGACCATAGGGTCGGGAGGTAACAACTATCATTGTCTGAGGGCCATGGGTTAGGAGATTAATCACCTTCATGAACTCATGGACCCAAAGGGAAGATGAGTAGGGCACTCTCTGGATGCATAAGGTAAGAGGGATGACCCCTAAAGTACCGGCACCCTATAGACCTAGAGGAGATGACCAAGGAATGTGTGTAAACCTCAGTAGGTTCGAGACCAGTTTTCCATGGAAGTAACTTTGGTATTAAGATGATTGTGATGTAGAGACATATGTGGCACGTTTCAACTTAGATGTAAAGGTGTACTGGAAAGGTGGGATGTACCATCTCTACTCTTGGAACATGAAGAACTCTGTATTTCAATTGCATCCAAATGCTTTTTTCCTCTTATTATGGGAGCGAGAGATAGGACAGTACGCATGTCATACACCAAGGATAGAGATGTTGTGAGTTGGGACGTTACTATGAGGTATGAGGATAGAGATGATAACATACCCTAGTGGAGTGAACTATACATGGATGGTTTACCAACACTAATAGAAATAAGGTGGTCATCTTATGAGGATGCTTTTATCATGAGCTATGAGTTATACAAGGTTGAGTTCAAAAATAAAGAGGATGAGCTCAGAGTTTGCTCAATGAAGATAGACTTAGAGCTGAGATGAGATAATAAGTGAAATACATGGAAGTGTATGCCTTCAATGTTACCTAATACCTAAGGATGTGAAGTGGTAATGGATGCTTTGGTTGAGATATATCTTCCTAGTTTGGCTAGAGGCTAGAAGGGGTTGTTAGGTTAACCCTAAGTTGGAAAGGAGATATGTTTGGCTAACACTCAGATGTAACGAGATATGTGGAACAAGTTAGTAGTTGTTTGGTTAGCCAGCCTATATTGTGATGCAATAAGAGGATGGTTGTAGAACCTCAGATGCACTTCTCTGGAAAGGAAGGTGATGAAACCCCGATTAGAGTGGTTAGGGTTTCTGAAGAATCAATCTTAAGGAATCCTGAGAATACAAGAGATCATGATTTAAGATCACCATACATTGTACTACGAAGAGTGGCAATAGTACTTTGGATGCTTAAGATGAAGTTGCATGTAGCATGTGGCCATGCAAGTCAGGAGGTGAAGGACGAACACCAGTAACCCAATGCATGGATATAAAGCATAAAGAGTTCCCGAGGGGGAATGAGAGTTCATCACTATGGATGTTGTAAGTTTCCCTAAACCAGGGAAGGTCAAGCTGCAATATGGGTTATGGTAGGTCACCTTACCTAGATGACATAAGAAAGAAAGAGTTCTATCAAGGGACAAATTTGGTTGAACTACTTATAAGAGATAGAGAGAGAGATGGTTCAACTACACCATGATGCGAGTTCAAAAGTTCTTGAGTATGACCTAAAGATTCACTTTCATAAGGTGGAAGAAGATACATGAAGAACTCAATGTTAGTATAGTTTATCACCCCTAACTAATGGTTAGTATGATCCAGAATAGAGGGTCTGATGAGAAGTGTGTGTGCTCACTCAGGGTGATACATGGAGACAGTTCTTGTTTTATGTAAGAGGTGATGATAACCACCATAGCCAGTATCGGGATATAAAGAAGTTCTGTAAGTGAGGTTGTGTCGGGCACCGCTTCATTAAGATGATGTTGGTGAATAGACCTCGTGAAGGTCAGAAAAGGGCCACAATGAGTGTAGATGAAGTCGCTTTGATCGTACAATGGCTGAAAGGAGCCCAGGGATGAAATGAGTCGTCAGCTGATGCAAAGTAGACTGACATGCAGTTCGCTGTGGGGGAATATGTGATATGAAAAACTGACCCCTCTAAGTTATAGCTAAGAGAGCTAAGTCCCTGATACCTGGGCCCATTTGAGATGGATTGGTAGAGAAGGTTATGGTTGGCCTTACCCCTCAGGATAAAGTAATGTGTGATGAGTTCCATGTGTCCAATTTAGAGCACTATGTAAGGTACCCGACCATGTGCTGAGCAATGAACCTAGTGAGCCCCAAGGGAGGCTGAAATGGCATGAGTCGTCTGTGCAGTTTATAGACGCCAGGATGAAAGAACTCAGAGAAAAGAATATGTGATGATAAAGGTTCTTTGAAAGTGCCATGGATGGGGTAAAGCCACATAGGGGTCAATGATGGACATGGAAAAGTCTTATCCTGAATTGTTTGTTTGCTTGATGGAATTTTGAGGAAAAAAATTTTATAAGAGGGGAAGGATGTTACAACCTCAATTTTTGCATGTATTTTCATTATTGAAATACAATGATTTTGTGAATTTGGGCTTAACTAAAAAGGTTGTAAGCTTTGCTCCAAAGGATGGGTTTCCTTGCAAATATTCCTTTGGATAGGAATTTCGTGATTCCTATTATTATAATAATCCAATAATGGATATAAAAGAGAAGAAAAGAAGAAAAGTCCAAATATTAGAAAAGATACAAGATAATGAGTATTAAGCAAAGTATTTATAAGAAATACTTGGAATTATCTAGAAAGTGGCATTAATGGCCACAATTGAGTAAAATTCGTTTACATATGATTCCTAATAAAAGAAATATGAAAAGAAGAAAAAGGAAATGAAAGATAATGAGAAATCCTTGAAAAAGAATATTTTAATAAAGAAATAAGAAGATAATGTAAGAAATAAAGAGGGAAGTGAGGGTTTGGTCATAATGAGAAATATTTCGAACCGCACTTTCTTTCTTGGATTGTAAGGAATAGAAATGGTAGAAAAAGGAAAATAAGAAAGAGAAAATTTATGAGAAATAAACCTAATTGGGTAATATCTTGCACCTTAAGAAAAGGCACGTTTTATTTTAGATAATGGGCCCAATTTTGGTATAGAGGTATATTAAGTCATTATAGACTTTCTTTTAAAATTTTGTATTAATTGGATAAACTATTTGAGAGTTATGATTTTTACAAAATTCCCAAAATTGGAGACATTTCCATAAAAGGTCACGATTTTCCAATTTAATTAGAAATGGTTTTCTTGGCGCGCAAAATATGAGCCATTGGATCTGAGATCTGATGGTGGCTGCTCATCACCTACTTTGAGCCAAAAGAGGAAATAGGGAATAGCAACTCCGATCAGATCCCTCACACATCTCCCTCTCTGATCCATAAGCAGTCCAGGAAACCTTCCCTTTAGTTTCGGGAGATGTTTTTGAATCTTTCAAACCCTGACTTGTCCACTGCGGAAGGTTCTTACAGGTTTCCCTAGATTCGAGGGTTGCCTTGAGGACAACCCTTAAGAATCTTGCCTATATAAGGCTGAGTGTGCCTTCGAATCTAGAGCCACATCCTTGGGTTTTTCTTCTCTACCTTTGATCTCCCGCTCTCGTTTCCTTTTGCTCAGTCTGCGCCTCTATTCTGCCTTATTGTTCGCCGGATTGGGCGCCTAGGTGGATGCCTTGCTCGGGGCCATGAGGAGAAAGTGAGGACTACCGTGTGATTCAGTAGGATCAAATGAAGGTAAAGAAGCCTTCACCGGCGGATGAGGAGGGCAGATACCCAAAGTCAACCGTGGGGTTGACCGCGGCTGAGTACAATGTTCGCGAGTAGGAGAGCGCTCGGAGGTAGAAGATGAAAGAGTAGGATTACTATCCTACCCCAAGAACGCGGGACCATAAGCCCAATGGCAGGGGGCAGTGATGTCTTTTTCCCCCTGGCCGATGCCTTGTGGAAAAGGAAAAGAGGGGCCGCCTTGCTGACGTGGCACTCGACCATTGGACAATAGGTAATTTATCTTGCATAAATCATATCTAAAGATTGGTAGCTCCGATCAAAATAAATTATATATGAAAATTTATCAGGAGAATGAAAGGAGTGCATAAAATAATAGAAACCTAATTATGCTTGAAATTCAAAAAGTATGTAAAGATACTATCTTTAATGGTTTAATTAATGAAAACCCTAATCTTTGATGATTAATGAATTGGGAAGGGTTAAATGGATGTTTAATGTTGATATTAACCTGTTGATAGTAAAAAGGATGGTTTATATCTAAATAGATGATCTTTCTGCATTATGGGCTTAATTTAGGGTTTCATATACATGAGTATGCATTGATGGGCTTAGAAACCCTAATATAGGAGAATATGTCTTTTAATGGTTTAATGGTACAAATTTATGAATAAGACAGAGTTATGTTGCTACAAATCCAATTTGAGTATAAAAGATCATTAATGTGGATAATTTGGAAATTAGGGTTTCCTAGTATATAATAGTGAAATTAATGATAAATTAGGGTTTGCTAACCTAAAAGATGTGAAATATAGTAATTAGGGTTCCTTTGAGAATCGAACTATAATTCTTTGTTGAGTTGTCAATTCAAAGGAACCTGAACATGACAATTGGCCTTAATAATCATTTCATGACTTAAAAGGGTAAAGATGTTAGTTTTAGTGTAAAAGAGGCATATTGGGCTTAATTGACTTTTAATTGTGCCTATGATGTTGAAATTGGGGTTTGTGGACTAAAAGAGCATTAAAAGTGATAAATGCATAATGAAGGCTAAAACCCTAATAAAACCCTAAAGTTGGCCTAGAAATCATAAGGTGGAATCCAAGTTGATCTTGAGAGTGTTTTGAATAAAACAATGACACTTGGATGTTATGCATTATTTTCAGGATATTGTTGATTGCTTGTTTAATTGTATTGAATGTTAATGCATGGACATCAAGTTACTCTGGATCAGGTATGTGGTTACGGTTATGAATAATCGCTCTAGTTTCACGGTGATTTTCGAATGTTTTTATCGGTTGCTTGAAAATAACGGTTGGATGCCTTTTATTTCGTGCAACTATTTTTTTTTAGGCATGGTAATGTTAATATTTAAAAGCACAACAAGCAAGCGAAGACCTGCTTATGTGAAGTACCCACATATTGTTTTTGAAGGGAGCAACTAAACGGAAAAAACTTGAAAGAGAAACTGAAAACAGAAGTAGAAAGAGGCAAAGTTTGGCTAGCTGGGGGGAGGCTCCCCTTAAGAAAAACCTCCTAAAAAGTTTTTGCGTCCAAAATGATAAACTGATTTGAACCATCTTTAAAAATGATAGTGTCACGGGAGCTGCTGCACCAAACTGACCCCAGCCTCGTCATCCACCATAGCTTTTAGATCGCAGAGAAAAGCCGCTTCGGATTCACCTTCATATGAATCATTCTTTTTTCCATCTATTAGTTTACCTGCATTTTAGTAAGGATGTGAAGATCGGCCTCAACTTGAGCAATGATAATTTTTTCCAATTTTTTGATGTTGTTGAATGTTCTATTGTTTCTTTCCTTCCAAAGGTTCCAGCAAATTGTGATGAAGATATCGTTGCTTTTGAAATTTCTGTAGTTTCTTGAGGGGGAGATTTTTAAAGGGAAAATGTCTTCCTGGAGGTCAGGAAGACTTTTTCGCATGAAGTGTGAAAAAATGTGTTGTGAGAAAGTGCATTTGAAGAAGATGTGGCTGACTGAATCATTGTTTTTTTCACAGAGGAAACATCTGAATGGTACTATAAAGCCCTTCCTAGATATATTTTCACCTGTCAGAATTTTGTTGTGAAGAAGAAGCCATAGGAATGTTTTGTATTTTTGTGGCCATTTTTCTTTCCAAAGCTTTGTTGATGATGGAGAGATACCTCTAAAGCTGAGAAAATTGTATGCAAGCTTGACCGAATATTTTTTCCCCCATTTCCAGGTGATGTTGTTTGAGATGTCATTTTCCAAAGAATTTGTAAGATTTCTAAAATCATTTTGGCTGACCTGGGAAAGAACACATCTTTTTAAGGAGTTTGTTCTGTTACTAGTTATAAGAGTGAGGGCTTTATCAATTTTTATGTTATGTATATTCTTTGGAATTGTCCAAGATGTTTTAAGATTTTCGACAGAGTTTTTTTCAAACCAAGGGTCAGACCAGAAAGAAATATTTTAATGGGAATGTGGAGGAGTGTTTATGATTTGTGAAAGAGTGTTGATATTTTTATTTATGAATTTCCAGAGAGGGAAAGCAGTTTTCCTTTGGATATGGTGCCAGGGAGGAGAGTGTTGGTAGTATTTATTTTTGATAAGATGTGTCCAGGTTTTCTTCTTGTTTTGGATAAGACAATCTATGACTTTGGCGATGAGGCAGAGGGAGTGTGTTTCAATATTTATAATGCCCCAACCACCTTGATCAATGGGAGAAGAAATAGCTTTCCAATTAACTAAATGATAGTGTTTCCCTTGTTTATTTTGTTTTTGAACATTATTCCACAAGAAATTTCTCCTGATTTTGTCAAGTATGGTTTTTGTTTTTGAGGGTAGGGGTATACAGCTTAAGAAGTGGGTAGTTATAGGAGTAATGACACTTTTAAGCAGGGTGAGCCTACCAGAGAGAGAGAGGAAGTTGTTTTCCCAAGAGGTGAGCTTGTTGTTTATTTTTGAAATAATCGGTTTCCAAATGGCATTTGTTATGTTATAAGGAGTGATGGGAAGGCCGAGATATTTGATCGGAAAATCTTCTGTTTTACACTTTAGAAAGTCTTTAAGGTTCTCCAGAGTGGAATGTTGAATGTTTACCCCAAAAATGGAGGATTTTTGAATGTTAACTTTTAATCCAGAGATATAGGAGAAAAGACCAATGATCCTAAAGATATTCTGTACAGAGGAATAATCAGGTGTGGAGAAGATGATGGTATCATCCGCAAATTGTATGATGTTCTCCATACAGTCATCAGGGGACGAAATGAGACCATTTTGTTTTCCCAAGTGAAGCATACGTGAGAGAATGGTGGTTAAAATGATGAAAAGGTATGGAGAGAGTGGGTCCCCTTGTTTGAGTCTGTTTGAATTATGGAAATAGCCAAAAGGGACGCCATTGATGATAGTGGAGAAGTGGTTAGTAGATATACAAGCATGGATCCAAGAAATCCATTTGTCAGGGAAAGCAAAACCTTTAAGAGTTTGGAGAAGGCAATTCCAATTGACAAAGTCAAATGCTTTTTCAAAATCGAGTTTAATGGCAAGAAGGGGTTTTTTTTTGTATGACAAAGATGGATGGTTTCATTGACCATTAAGAAAGCATCTTGGATGCTTCTGTTTTTTAGAAAGGCTGATTGGTTTAGAGGGATGATTTCGTCCATGAGGGGTTTGATCCTATTAGCTAATGTTTTTGCAATTATTTTGTAGGAGGTGTTAATGAGACTGATAGGACGGAAGTGTGAAATAAGTTCAGGTTTATTTATTTTTTATCAAAGTAATAAAGGTTTTATTTATGTATTTCATGATGCTATGAGGGTTTGAACTTGTTTGGAAGGCAGTAAGAAAGGCAAGGAAGTCTTTTTTATAATGATGCCAGTTGGCCAGGTAGAATTCTGCATTAAGGCCATCTGGACCAGGCGATTTGTTTTTTCCTAGGTCAAAGATTGCAGATTGTAATTCCTCAGGAGTGAATGGTTTAATGAGGTCATGAGGGTTTGTTATTTTATTTGCACAAACAGACTGCCAATGGAGGTTGTTTAGGCCAACAGGGTTGCGATTATTGTTAAAGATTTTTTTTAAATGGTTTTTATATGGGTTATGATGGTCTGTTTATGTGAAGTGAGCCTGCCATTTATCGAAAGATGAGATATGGCATTATTTCTAAACTTTTAGTTGCAGATTTTATGGAAAAATTTAGTATTCTTGTCCCCTTCTTTAGCCCACGTAATTTTGGCCCTTTGTCTCCATTTAGACTCAATTTTATTATTTATGAGATCAAGATCAGCTTTAATGGAGAGGATCAAGGCAGGATCCGTTGAAGGGTCTTTTTCAACAAAGAGGAGCTGATCTTCAAGGTCTTTCTGAGAATCAGTTAAGGTCGAGGGGTTTTGAATCATCCATTTTTTTATATGATTTTTAATTTGCTTTGTGTTATTCAAAATGTGTAAACATATATTTGTTGTTTGTGAGTTAGCTAGAGTCCAGTTCTCAAGACAAGATTTGGAAAAAATTTTGATGTGAAGCCAATTGTTTTCAAATCTAAAAGGGCGTGATCCCCAAGAGATTGAGGCAGTTTCAAGGATTAGGGGAAAATGATCAGAAATGGTGCGATGGGAGATGTAAACTGAAGAGAGTGGATGCTTGTCTTCCCAAAGGTTTGAACAAATGAAATGATCGAGACGGGAAAAGGAGCGATTTCTAGACCATGTGTATAAGGCATTTGTGGGAACAAGATCGATGAGAGAATGGTTAGAAATCATCTGTTTAAATTTTTTGTCAGCAGCTGTCATGGGAGAGGGTGATGGATTTGAGTTAATCCTATCCGATATTTGGGTAACAAGATTAAAATCACCACCAAGAACCCAGGGTGTCTGATGGTAATTTGAGAAGAGACAACGCAACTCCTCAAGGAAGGATGTTTTGTCATATCCTGGTTCCCCATATAATCCAGTGAAGGACCAAAGGTAGTCGTCATCAAGATTTTTGAAATCAATTGTGATAGAAAAATTTTGAATGGAGGAGTTTATCAAATCAAGGATCTGATTATTATATCCCACAAGGATCCCACCTTTAAAACCCTTGGGTGGAAGTTGAATCTAGTTCGAGATTCGATTTCCACCAATGGTTTTAAGGGCGAAGGGAGAGAGAAGGGATTTAGTTTCTTAGATGGTGATTAAATCTATTTTGTTTTTGTAAATGTGGGAACGTATTTTTTTTCTTCTTTGTAGGTTGGCTGCACCACAGATATTCCAAGTAGAAATTTTCATGATATAGGAAAGAAAATTGATAGAAAAAAACAGGTAGAAGGGAAAAAAACTGTTAGCAACTTTTCTAAGACCAACCCATAAATGATTCAAGATTATTTAACATAAACTGAGCGTCATCTTTTTTATCAAAGCAAAAGCCAATCTTGTTTGCAAATGTAGTAAAACTTTTTGAGCTGGACCAAGAAGCAACATCATCTATAGAGACAGACTTATTTTTTATTTTAAGTGATAGAGATGATGATAGTGATGACGCAGGAGAATCATAACAGATTGAGTAGGGAGGGGTGTTACCTCTCTTTTCCCTATTGATGATGCCGGTTCCGTTGATGTTGGCTTGTTCAGGTTGCAGGATCTTTTGCAAGTAGCTTGAGTTTGTCTTTTGTATAGGGCTCTCCTACTCCGAACTCTACAGTGAGGCATCCTTGTTTTGTAAAGAAGATTCTTGAAAAGTAGAAGTTTTAGTTTCCTTGTTTGGGGTATGCCAACTTTCCTTCGTAGATGAAGTAGATGGGCATGAGTTTTTGCTAGGTTTGATATTGGAAGCGGGAAGGGAGGGGTCAGGTGATCTATTTCTTTTTTTTGTTTTGGAGAGGGTAAGAGCTTTCAGAAAATTTTGTTTGTTTCCTAATCCAGACTTGGTTTCTGGAAGGAGGAACACTGGCATGGGGGATGGGGTTTTTTCCTTTTTTTAGGGCTAAACCAAGAAGGATGATGTGATGAAAGCTCAGAGAAAGCAGTGTTGTTGGCAGTGGGGTGCTCAGCAGCAAGCTTCAGATGGTAAATCGAATCTCCTATCCTGATGTTGATAGAAGGAGGAAGGGAGATGGCTGCTTTAACCGCGAAAAGGCAATAGGCTTTGATGAATTGGGTGGGATGGAGGGTTTCTGGACTAATGTATTGAAGTGTAGCACCAATAGAATGGGCGATACCTCTGAAAATCTCAAACTCCCACAGATGAGGAGGAAGGTTTGAGATGGCTACCCAGTCGGAACCACCGGCAGGAGCAGGGAAGGAGCCTGAATCAGCGGACCATTTGGAGAGGCGTGCCATGATAAAGCTAGATCCACAAGGTATAGTAAGTATCTGGTTGAAGATATGGTCAATCTTCATCCCTTCAGGAACAATGTAGATGAGCTGGGTGGGTGAGAAAACTTTTGGTTTGAGAATGGTTTGTCCCAGGAGAAGGAGAGCTAAAGCTCTAGTGATATCGAGGACATTGATATGATTATTGTCCAGGTTATTTTCTATCGTAACAAGAATACTTCTGAGGGAAAAACCTTGAGTAATCGCATAGAGTTTGCCGGTAGATCCATGGCGATCGCATACTCGAGGAAGTCAGGTGTCTTCATGGTTGGAGGAGAGGGAGGGAGGTTGACACTTTGAGTTTTGACGGATGGGGTTTTAGATGGAGGTATATATTGATGTTTGTGATGTTTGGTAGGGATTTTTTGCGAGGGGTTGGGTTTTGAAGTAGGCGATGTCCAAGAGTTTGAATTTACGAGGCTAGGGTTTGTTTTTTTTTGCATGATCCAGTGGGAGATCTGCTAGACATGCAAAAGGATTTTTTGAATGGTAATGATTGAGGGGAGGTACAGCGTTTGGCCAGTAGTCGGTGGAAGTTTGTTTTGGGACCACTGAACTATTTTGGAAAGGGGGGAAACGTGTTGAGCGTGAGTGCATGTTAGATCGGTGGGGATATGCCTGTTTGACAAACCTATTGGGGAAAGGTCGTGTCAAACAGAACCTTTTTATGTGCCCAAGGTTACCACAGTTGAAGCAAGTGCGTCGAGAGAAACACCTGGAAGAAGAGTGGCTATTACTGTGGCAGAGGGAGCAGAAAAGAGCACGAAAAGGTTTCCTGGGGGGGGACCGATTTCCAGATATGGGCGATGGGGTTTTGTTCTAAAGTGTCTTTTATCAGATCGGATGATTTTGCATGTCCCAGAACTGGGAAGGAGAGGTTTAAAAGATTGATGTTCTTAGGGATGATATCCCTAGGTGAAGAGAATAAAGGACGGAGGGTTTTGTGTAAGGACGATAGTTTTGAACCATTCACATTTTTTTTTGGATGGAGAGGGAAAAAGTTTATACCTTTCAGCTATGGAGCTCTGATGTTGAACCAGAGGAGATGTGATCTCATCTTCTTCATCTTCTGATCCAGAGGAGATGAAGATGGGCCAAGATTTCACACCCAAAGGGGGTTGGTATTCTGCCCTGACGAAGAGTTGGTCTGTAGAGTCTGAGGAAGAAGAAATATCTTGGTCGTTTCTTTTGTAGAGATATGCAAGAGAAGGTGGTGTCGCATGTAAGAAATCGCGAACCCAGGCATGAAAGGTGCAGTCTGCAAAAGGTTGGAGAAACATAGACCATTCCGGCTACAGATTTAGTTCCAGGCGCATCTCCTTCCAGCCTTCCGAGATGAGGAGACAGGGGATTTCTTGCCCCAGGTTGTTTTCGGTGGGGTAGACCATGAAAGAGAAACCCGGAATGATCGGTGACCAATGTTTATCATGCATTTTCCAGGGGAGATGTCATATTTGTGGTAAATCCAAGCTCTAGGCAGTGGTATAGATGATGAGTAGGTTTGATCGGAGAGATGGATATCCAGGAAGGGGAAGCGAGAGTTCATGTTGAGAGAGAAAGATGGGGTTTTTAAGATGTTGCTGGACTTCAAGATTTTGTGATTCCTGAGGGCTCGGCGGAAATATTTGATCTTACCCGATTTTTGCATGCAATGCCCTTTTATGCATGTAGCAATGGTGATGGCGCCCCCTGTTCTCATGTTGAATACCGAAGGTTGGTGGAGCTTTTATTGCAACTTTCCAAAACAGACGGTGAGCAGATGAGATCCTTGAAACCCATAATATCCGGGGAAAGAGAATGTTCCGACAGAGAGAATGAAGATGGATAATCAATGCGATGCAGTTTGCATGTTTCTAGATCGATTTTATGGCACGAGGAATGGAGGATAGAGACTATATCCAGCAAAAATGAAAGCTTTATCCTTTCGGGCGTAGAATCGATGATGCTGAAAGAATCTATTGTCGTAAAGTATAATTTGAGAACCCAAATGAAGAGTTTAGCTGATGTAAAGACAAACCTTAGCCCGCTGAAATCGAAGGGGGGGTAGGGGAAAAGGTAATTGAGGAACCAGGGTTCAGGAAACCTAGAACATGGCGGTTTCCGAAGGGTTGATGATGGAACTTTTCAGTCGTATCAACTGAGAATATGGTAGAAGAGAAGTCTCGATGGAGCTGAGACCCAAACCAGATGATGATATGAAACTCAGGCGAGAGGGGGAGAGGTGAGAGACGGTGGGAGAATCACCTGAGGAGGGGCTTACCGAGCTGGGAGACGACGGACCGATCGGCGAAACCTAGAGAGAAGTTGGAGCTTTCTCCCTCTAACTTACCGTTTGATGTTGCTGAGCAGATTAAGAGTTCGTGCAACTATAAAGTGACTATGATTATCACTATGAATATATATATATATATATATATATATAACTGGCTTAGATCTGAATCCACCTCTGTGGCTTGTAAGGGCTAAAAAGGGGTAACCTAGAGTAAGATCTGGGTTATTGTGGGTTAGAAATTGGGCTACCAAGTGTAGTGCCATGAGACCCTTTAGCATGCCATGAGTTAAAGAGTGGGCTACCTACGGGTAGTGCCATGTGACTCAACCCTAGAAATTGGTTCATCTATAGGTGGGACCATGAGGGGTTTAATGGGGATCTACTATAAGGAAAGTACCATCCAGGTCCCCTGCAGGAACATCGTAGAGGATAGGGAATGCATGGATCGCGTAGTTATATTTAAAATGTAAATTTGTTTGTTAAATGGTAATTGGCTGCAATTCATTATTATAAATAATTGTGTGATTATTGTTTCCCCCGCATACCAGCTTTATGTTGACTGACGTTTCCTTTGTCGGCATTTTAGGTACAAAGCCAAAAGGACAAATAATTAATCGTCATATTGTGAAATACATGAATTAAAATACAAGGAGGATTAGTTAGAGTATAATTCATAAGTGGATAGAAGTTTAGAGATCCATGTTTTCAAAAGGTATGCAAAGTTTATTTTCTTACAACTTTCCAGTTTAGTGTGTTAAATTTAATAATTGTTCTTGGTTAATTGTTGAACCTTTGATCCGGAAATTATGTGTGCAACTTCGACCTATCGGTCCCCCTTGATTGGGGGTTACCGGAAGGTGGGGTCATAACATTTGGTATGAGAGCGTAGGTTCCTCACTTAACCATTAATAATTATTAAATTTTACAAAATTTGTAGAACCCAAGGGAGTTATTAGAGGATTTTCTGAAAGATAGAGGTGTCTAGCAAAGGATCACGCCTGGGGGCTGGCAAGATTTTCCTCCGCACCGCTAGTCAGAATACGAGGACTCCCGGATCCGTGTAACTTCTTGGACAATGTCTTAGGATCTGACTCGAAATAAGATACCTTTAGGACTCTCTCATCTATTTTCGTCCTTCTCAACCCTAATTCTGTTAAGATTTTGAGGTTTAGGGTTTTTCTCTCTTCTCCTCACCCTCTTGAGGTATGAGTAAGGTTGATAAGGTTTAAGGAATCCTCCACTAAATTAAATTAAAAGCATGTAAATAAGATGTCATGGACATAAGCTTAATAGATTAAGCATAAACTAAAGGATAGATACATGCTTAGGTCGTATGACATAAGTTTTTATGCCCTCAAGAGAGACCTGAGGCTAGACCTTCATGTCAGGAGGATAAGTAAAGAGAGTTAGTCTTGGAGGTAGAGACCTCCATTAAAAGTAGAGTCCTGGCACATCCTATGAGGATGATGTTAACCCTAACCCTAAGTGGAGATTAGAGAAAGAGATGACATGATGAGTTAGATGTCATGATAGACCAGGTGCATGGACATGCTTTTGGATGCCCGTGGAGGTATGAACCATGAGAGGTTGGATAACCTAGTACCTTTGACGACCTAACCCTGGGAAGGGTTGTGCATGTTAGAGTGAAGGATAGCTCCTTCATTGAAAAGTTAGAATGGGAACCCCATGAGCTTATATGAGCATGGCATAATAGGCACCTAGTATGCGTCAATAGTGCAAATAGTAGGTTGAAACCCTGGCCGGGATAGCTTATGAGATAAGCATATCGAGCTATGGATAACCTTGATCAAACATAAGCTTCATCAGGTGGGGTATGCTTGTAAGCTTGATCCTTCATGAAAAGAGGACCTCTGATAGTAAGATTGGTTGTAGAGTTGGCTCTAGAGAGAGAGAACGTGACTCATACAAGAAGGATTGAAAGCCTAGACTCCAAGATATGAGAAAAAGTGGGGAGTTGAGGATGATGCGACCTAAGTGGATGATAGTGGTTTCCTCATGCTTGATCCCTGGAGGCTGCTGGTGTCTTTTTTACCTTTAGAGAAACCAAACCCTAGAGAGAGGATGAGGCTTTTGGTACCTATATGCTTCACCTTCTGAGATAGGAAGAAGAGTTCCTTAGACCCTGGAGAGGTTTAGTAACAGGTTGTGAGGCCTTGTACCTTGTTGGTTGTCCTTGAGGAGGACTCAACTCTGAAGTGTTGCTCGAGTAAAAGGACCACAGGAAATGCCTATCATGCCTTATACATGCTTGATTCGGGGTTAAAAGTTGAACAGGCAGTTGGACACCCAAAAGTGGATCTAGGGTTCCTAGGCCTAAGAGGGGAAGTGGTGTACCTGATGCTCATGAAGGGATTTGAGTTTCTATAGATTCGAGCATGGTAGTCCTTATGTTCAGAGGAAAGGGAAACCCCCTTAAGTTTAAGGTATATTTGATGAACCCCTCACAGATAAGTTGATGACATAGGAAGGTATGATCTTGATTTAGTGTTGAGGAAAGAGAACAAGTATGACCTAACATGGTTTAGTAGGTGGTCTGCTTGTGCCTTAGTAGCTTGCTAGGGTTAAGCATGCTAGACCTAAGCACGTTTGTGACCTTATTGTCAAGATGTAGTTCCTCCCATCCTGGGAGAGAGACCATTTTATAGGGTATATACCAGCCTTGGTGGTTTTAAAGTAACCTAAAGATGTCTCATAGGATCTTGAGAAGCTAAGTGAAAAGTACATGGTATGAGGATGAACATGTAGACCCATAGATAACCATCTCTAAGTGCATGTGGATGTGTTACCATGAAGGTAATGAGTATGGGGCCTGACCAGGGTAGGCAGGTTGCCATGACCCCTATGAAAGGATGAGAGTCAGCCCATGAATGCAGAGGGAGATAATGAAGGCTTGGGTAAGGTTCTATGTTGGACATGTACTACAATGGAATCCTAAGACTATCCTAGGGTCAGGTGGGGATGAGACCGATGAAAGTGGGAGTTGCCTAATTCCCTAGTTGCACATGACCATAGGGTCGGTAGGTAACAACTATCATTGTCTGAGGGCCATGGGTTAGGAGATTGATCACCTTCATTGTGACGACCGTCTCGCGAAAACAAGATTAACTAATGCGGAAGCGTTCATCAAGCAGCGGATAAGAGAAAATCACTAAAAATTAAAACTTTTTGCAAAGAGATCCACACATAGGAAATCTTTTCCAACAAATGCCATTGTATATCATATACATTCTGTTTCAAACGTACATATCCTGTACCATCTCTTTCCAGAGACTACATCATCAGCTGCCTTATAAACATATATGCAGGCAGCATACAAATCTCGAGGCATCAAGCCAAAACCTCAGAATGATATATCAAAAACACTGACTAAAAACTCTGAGGACCTGAGAGTACAGAGACGACACATAGGACTACTATCTATATGACTAGACAGACAATATCTCCACCTGAGATCTTATTGCTATCCCTGTTGTTGCTGTTGCTGCTGCTCTTTCCCTGTTCTAGGGTTTCTGCTCTGCCTTTCATGCATACCTAAAAATGTTTCCCACGGGGGTGAGACAATTATAAAAATTGCCCCAGCGAGAGATATAACTCTCTGCCAGAAACATTATTATTGCAACTTGAGAAGATGAATATGAACATGAGAATCATATCTATTTGACAGCAAATATTTTAATGTTTAACATATTAGAACATTATTCTATATCAGAAGCATTGCAGTTATTACTTGATAGAATTAACATGTCACTTATCCTTTAATGAATAGGAAGAACATGTATAACATCTATTCAAACAACAGAATCATTACCACTGCATTAACTTTCTTCAGGCTTAGATCATATATCTAAAGCCTGGCATTATCAATGTGGAGTCATGGCCCGTAGCCATACTCTTTTCATAAGTGTTGGGATCTTAATCCCTCACTTCACCACTGGGTTTTTCTCATCCTTTCACAATTTCAATACCATAACCATGAAATCATGGGTATTCAAACCCTTTGTTCATCACTTGAGCACTGTTACCTCTTTCTCAGGTAACTAACACCTTTAGGTCATTTAACCAAGGTAAGTATGATACTTGCTACACAAGCATCCATCATGGCACTTGATGCACATTAACTCTCTTGCCACCTCTTACCAGGCACAAGGTATATTATAGCACACAAGGCCCAATAAACAAATTCAAACTAATAACACATCATAGCTCATACCTGGCTATGCTCATCATCTCATGATACCTGCATGGTTAGCACATATAATAGCAGTACATCAATTATCTATCAATACCATGCAAAAACAATGTATTAATAATTCAAGGGTATTACCCTTAATCCTTTACCAGGATTTGGATTTCCATCACACATAGCTCATCAGAACATTGTACATCTTGTCACCTTTCACTAGGCAACAACTTTATTCACATGGCTCACAAAACCATTCACATCTTGTCATCTCTCACTAGGCAACAACTTTATTCACATGGCGCATAAGGCCATTCACATCTTGTCACCTCTCACTAGGCAACAACTTAAAACAAAGGCTTACAAGCCCAACTCATCTTGTTACTTCTTTCTCAGTAACAAAAACATAATGGCACATATGGCCAATCAATTCTTATCAAATAAACATCATAGCTCATACCTGGCTATGATCATCAACTCATGAGACATGCATGATTGTCACACATGATAATAGACTTATCAAGTTCACAACACATCATGCAATATAGGGTAACACCACTATTCCCTTACTAGGGTTAGGGTTTACCATCAATTAGGGCTTTCTTTCACATATCATTACCCTTCATTAAGAATAGGGTTTTCCATTATTAACCATTTAGGTTTTCAAGATCATATTATCAATGATCAAACCCTAGTTCATTGCTCCCCACATCTAGGAGCCAACATTTATACCATAAGTATTCAATCATACTTATTTATTCTCACCAATTATCATTAAATGATTATCATCACAAGGTATGAGTATCTCTCTCATCCTTAAGTTGAGAATTAACAAAACGACCATGTTAGTTCACTTTCAATTCAGCTCTAAGTCAAGCATAGACCACCACGGCCGTGCTACCTTGCACGGTCGTGCAGAGTGAAGCTACCACGGCCGTGCTACCCTGTACGGTCGTGCAGAGTAAAGTCGCCACGGTCGTGCTACCTTGCACGGTCGTGCTACATAGGATCATCACATGAATCATATTTATATATATGAATTCTATTATTTGATCCTTTCAACTTGATTAGGTCACATCAACCCTTCAACCATATGCATACAACTATGATTAACATAGGGTACCAAGTCATTGGTCCTATAAGCAATTAGGGATGCATTCCCAATTAGGGTTTCTCATGAAATCACCCACAATTAGGGTTCCACATAGATGCACCCTCAACTAGGGTTTCACTTGGAATCACCCTCAACTAGGGTTTCACATGGAATCACCCTCAACTAGGGTTTCACATTGAATCACCCTAAACTAGGGTTTCACATGGAATCACCCTCAACTAGGGTTTCACATGGAATCACCCTCAACTAGGGTTGAATTCAATAACCCTGTCAATTAGGGTTTATGTTCATGTTTAGGGTTTCATGATCTCTTTGATTAAGGATCATAACCCTTATACACCACATGATTCATATTCATGTATGAATTCATGCTATCAGCTTCTTAACTTGATTAGGTCATATCAACTCTTCAGTCGAGTACATACAACTATGATTAACATAGTGTATCAAGTCATTGATCCTATAAGCAATTAGGGATTTATCCCTTAATTGGCACTTAATCACTTAGGTACTATTAGGGTTTCAACCTTTGTACCTTCATTTATTACCATTACTAATCATCATTGGATCAATAGAACATTCATCATCTTAATTCTCAAAAATTGAATTACATTGGACCTCCATTACATAAGGTATCCAAATGAATTAGGGTTTCCAATGTTGATTCCTTCAATCATTGGATTCATGGAACCAATCATCAATTGGACCTACCCTCATACTTCAATTGAGTTTAATAGGTCAACCTTAAACTGATTTGACCCTCAATTGACCCTCAATTGATCATCAATTGGGGTTGGAATCAATTGAATTAGGGTTTAGAATCAATGAACCTTCAATATTCATCAATGTGTAACTAGTTACTTCATAACTATTGAACCACCATTCAAATGGGGTATGACCTGACCCCAAACGGTCTTTAGGTCGTTTGGATGACCTCCAAACGGTCTTGAGACCGTTTGACCATCATATCACTCAAATCCAAGCAATCTAATTAGGGTTTGGTTCATTGAAGTGCTCACCAAATCAGCAATCTATTGCAGATCAACTTGATATCTTTAGACCTTCAACCACTGAACTATACTCAACCCTAGACCTCCAAACGGTCTTGGGTGACCACCAAACTGTCTTGAGACCGTTTGGATGAGCTCCAAACGGTCTTGAGACCGTTTTCCCATCATATCACTCAAATCCAAGCCATCCAATTAAGGTTTGGATCATTGGATTGATCACCAAATCAGCATTACATTGTTTAACAGCTTGGTACCTTTAGACCTTCAAACACCTAACCATACTCAACCCTAGACCTCCAAACGGTCTTGGGTGACCACCAAACGGTCTTGAGACCGTTTGCCCATCCAACCTTTGGACTCTAGTGAAAATTCATCATGGATTGGTCTATCGAGTTGATCAACAAATCAGCACTACATTGCAATATGATTTGGTATCTTTGGACCTTCAATTGGTCAACTATACTTGACCCCAGACCTCCAAAAGGTCTTGAGGTGACCCCAAACGGTCTTGAGACCGTTTGGATGATCCCCAAACGGTCTTGAGACCGTTTGGGCTAATCAACCCAAAATCTCAACTTAACTCATTGGAATTTCAGCACTATTTTCAATTAGGGTTTGCCTAATTGATTAGCCTTCAACTCATGATCCCTTTTGATTTAACCCCTCAAATTTGGAGGGTCATTAACCAACATCATTAGGAACAGTAATCCCAAACGGTCAATGCTTTTTCAACGCACTCAAACGGTCTTGAGACCGTTTTCCCAAAACGTTCAATTAAATCAGATTGAAAATCAGCACTTAATCCAATTAGGTTTCCCTAATTGATTAGGCTTCAACTCAAGCTTCCTTTGGAGTTAATCCCTAAAATTTGGAGGGTTATTAATAAACATAATTATTAACAGGAATCCCAAACGGTCAACGCTTGGTCAACCATCTCAAACGGTCTTGAAACCGTTTTCTCAACCAGGTCAAGTTAATCAGGTTGAAAATCAGCACATAATTCAATTCGATTGCCTAATTGATTGGCCTTCAACTCTCGATTCCTTTGGAGTTAATCCCTCAAATTTGGAGGGTTATCAGCCTACATAATTAGGAACAAAATTCCCAAACGGTAAACGCTTGGTCAGCCATCTCAAACGGTCTTGAAACCGTTTTCTCCCAAACGGTGTCAAACCGTTTGCCCTTAAACGGTTTGCTGAAACTGCATAGCCAATCAAATTAAAACGATTTGGAGTAGCTATCATAACGGTTTTGCTTGGTAATTTTCTTTGGATAAGCATCTAGGATGATTTCATCATCCCCTTCCTTCGAACAACCAAGAACAGCAACCGTTCTTGATGGAAATTGCAGCAAAGAAACAAGAGTGTATCAAATTGAAGAAATCAATCAACAAAGCATAGAGAATTGATGCAATAGCAATGTTTAAGGGTTTGAATTATAAAAGCCGCCTCCAATTGAGCTCCAAAGCTCCAAGATCACTCCATTAATGGTGGATGAAGCTATTGCAACTCCCCCTAGGCTCGTCCTCAAGCTTTTGATTGCAAAAGTTGGCTAGGGTTGAAGAGGAGATCGAAATAAGAAGGAATCCATAATTTATTTTCGATTTCCACCATGAAATCAAGGAGAACGAAGGTCAAGGGCTCACCCACAGGTTGGGGACGTGCTCCCTGCTCCTCCCTAGATCCTTGGTCGGTTTTGCAAGCAAGGGGAAGAAGAAAATCCGAAAAAGGCCTTGGTTTGGGCTTGGAAATGGCACGTTTATAAAGAAATTGATGAGAGAGAATATGCCTTATAAAAATGCATTAAATTCCAAAAATATGGCCGCCTCTTCCCCCTCAAATCCCTTAAGGACGAGGCAACTTCCTTTGACTTTAATTCTCCTTCATTATCCTTGATTTAAAGAAAATCAAATTAAGCACCTTAATGCTTATTATATTAATATCCATATGTGAGTGGGTTTTCTTTTTCTTATAATAAGGTGAGTGGAATTTCACCTACTTAGGATATTTTCGTTCCTTATCTTGGAAAAGGAACGTCCATACTTATTCAAAATCAACCCAAAACATTTTGTTTGAAATCCCTTCAATTATTTTTATTCATTTTTGCCCTAAATCAAATTAGGGTTTCAATTAGGCATTAATCTTGATTATTTTAATATCAAGATTCTCTCTCCTCCAACTTAATTCAAATGAGGCACCTATCTCATTTTATTTGCTCTACATGATGCCAAGAAACATTAGGAACCTTGTTGAAGTGGTAATTTGCATATTGAACCCTAGATTTTGGGTAAATTGCACTTTACTCCAAAACTAGGTTTTAATGCACAACATTGTCCAACAAGCTCTATCTTGGTGTCCAGGCTTGTGGCAACCATAATACTACATCATATTCATCCTTATGATGTCTCAACATCAGAGGAACATCTTATCATATGAAATTTGCAAGTTAACCCCTCAACTTGGGTAATTTGCACTTTAGTCCAAAATAAGCAAACATTGCTTCAACATTGTTCAAACAGGACCAAAATTGAAACATAAGTTTCTCATGAGACCTAATTACTTTTCACAAGATAAGATTAAGAATCTACTTAACCTTATTAAGCAAAACAATGTAGGTTAAAATCATAACCCAGGTCAGGGATGTTACAAATTATAAACCCCTAACAAGGATTTCGTCCTCGAAATCCCAGGAAAAGGAGGAACATATTGTTCATTATGATGATATTATGGGTTTGTAATTCGTACAAAGTCCCTTTTGTTAATTACTTCTTATCACTATTTATGCTTGTGTAAAGCATAAACCCCTAACAAAAGGTGTCCATACTTTTTGAAAGGAAAAAGCATAAAAGAACATTCTTCCAATATTACTCAAGAATGCTTACCATCAGAGGAACATACATACCTTAACACAGATATTTTACCCAGTATATTGTCTCAAAGGCTTCACTAAAGGAGTTCATTGAGTATGCTTACTAAGTAGTTACTGAGGAAGTTCACCAAGTATATTCACTAAGTTTGTTCACTAAGTATTCACTGAGGAAATTCACTAAGTATTCACTGAGTATATTCACTGAGCATATTCACTAAGTATTCATTGAGTATATTCACTAAGTATTCACTGAGTATATTCACTGAGCATATTCACTTAAGTATTCACTGAGTATATTAACTAAGCATATTCGTTAAGTATTCACTGAGTATATTCACTAAGCATATTCACTAAGTATTCACTGAGTATATTCACTAAGTATTCACTGAGTATATTCACTAAGTATTCACTGAGTATATTCACTAAGCATATTCACTAAGTATTCACTGAGTATATTCACTAAGCATATTCACTGAGTATATTCACTAAGCATATTCACTAAGTATTCACTGAGTATATTCACTAAGTATTCACTGAGTATATTCACTGAGCATATTCACTAAGTATTCACTGAGTATATTCACTAAGCATATTCACTAAGTATTCACTGAGTATATTCACTAAGCATATTCACTAAGTATTCACTGAGTATTTTCACTGAGCATATTCACTTAAGTATTCACTGAGCTTTTCTTATTTAATTTTTCCTTATACCCTCTAGATTGTTATAGAATATTTACCTGATCAGAGTAATCAAAAGATAACAATCTAGGAGTTTCATACTTGCCTTATCTACAATAACTATATACCTGGCCAGGGTATATAAGTATTGAGATTAGGTAGTATGTATTTTACTTATCAACATATTCCTCATTCTTCATATCATTATACACACAGAATTTACCATACTAGATTATTCTTCAAGTATCACATCTATATTTCATCCTTTTCATGCATAGTTAAGGGAGATTATAAATTGTTTTAAAGAATACTGAGTAAGATACAAGTTCTTATCTCCCTTGTGTTCTTCCAGGATCTAGTCAAGGAATTCAGAAGCAGCAAAATTACATATTTTTAACACATAGAATCCTGATATGTAATATTAAAACAAAACTTATTTCATCTGACCTGTATGGGACGTTTGTCCACGTCCACTATTATTATAGAGCCTCCCTTGTGAGCCTTGCAGACTCTGTCCTTGGGGCTGAGTCATTATTGTATTCCTATCTGGACAATCCCTTGCCAGGTGTCCCGGCTGTCTACATAGGTAACAGATCATGGGTGCAAAGTGTCTATACGATCCAGTTACCGATGTTGATGCTATGTCGGAGGGTCCTCTTGGAATACTACTATGATCCCTACTTCTACTAAATTGTGATGATCGTCTCGCGAAAACAAGATTAACTAATGCGGAAGCGTTCATCAAGCAGCGGATTAGCGAAAATCACTAAAAATTAAAACTTTTTGCAAAGAGATCCACACATAGGAAATCTTTTCCAACAAATGCCATTGTATATCATATACATTCTGTTTCAAACGTACATATCATGTACCATCTCTTTCCAGAGACTACATCATCAGCTGCCTTATAAACATATATGCAGGCAGCATACAAATCTCGAGGCATCAAGCCAAAACCTCAGACTGATATATCAAAAACACTGACTAAAAACTCCGAGGACCTGAGAGTACAGAGACGACACATAGGACTACTATCTATATGACTAGACAGACAATATCTCCACCTGAGATCTTATTGTTGTCCCTGTTGTTGTTGTTGCTGCTGCTCTTTCCCTGTTCTAGGGTTTCTGCTCTGCCTTTCATGCATACCTAAAAATGTTTCCCACGGGGGTGAGACAATTATAAAAATTGCCCCAGCGAGAGATATAACTCTCTGCCAGAAACATTATTATTGCAACTTGAGAAGATGAATATGAACATGAGAATCATATCTATTTGACAGCAAATATTTTAATGTTTAATAGATTAGAACATTATTCTATATCAGAAGCATTGCAGTTATTACTTAATAGAATTAACATGTCACTTATCCTTTAATGAATAGGAAGAACATGTATAACATCTATTCAAACAACAGAATCATTACCACTGCATTAACTTTCTTCAGGCTTAGATCATATATCTAAAGCCTGGCATTATCAATGTGGAGTCATGGCCCGTAGCCATACTCTTTTCATAAGTGTTGGGATCTTAATCCCTCACTTCACCACTGGGTTTTTCTCATCCTTTCACAATTTCAATACCATAACCATGAAATCATGGGTATTCAAACCCTTTGTTCATCACTTGAGCACTGTTACCTCTTTCTCAGGTAACTAACACCTTTAGGTCATTTGACCAAGGTAAGTATGATACTTGCTACACAAGCATCCATCATGGCACTTGATGCACATTAACTCTCTTGCCACCTCTTACCAGGCACAAGGTATATTATAGCACACAAGGCCCAATAAACAAATTCAAACTAATAACACATCATAGCTCATACTTGGCTATGCTCATCATCTCATGATACCTGCATGGTTAGCACATATAATAGCAGTACATCAATTATCTATCAATACCATGCAAAAACAATGTATTAATAATTCAAGGGTATTACCCTTAATCCTTTACCAGGATTTGGATTTCCATCACACATAGCTCATCAGAACACTGTACATCTTGTCACCTTTCACTAGGCAACAACTTTATTCACATGGCTCACAAAACCATTCACATCTTGTCATCTCTCACTAGGCAACAACTTTATTCACATGGCGCACAAGGCCATTCACATCTTGTCACCTCTCACTAGGCAACAACTTAAAACAAAGGCTTACAAGCCCAACTCATCTTGTTACTTCTTTCTCAGTAACAAAAACATAATGGCACATATGGCCAATCAATTCTTATCAAATAAACATCATAGCTCATACCTGGCTATGATCATCAACTCATGAGACATGCATGATTGTCACACATGATAATAGACTTATCAAGTTCACAACACATCATGCAATATAGGGTAACACCACTATTCCCTTACCAGGGTTAGGGTTTACCATCAATTAGGGCTTTCTTTCACATATCATTACCCTTCATTAAGAATAGGGTTTTCCATTATTAACCATTTAGGTTTTCAAGATCATATTATCAATGATCAAACCCTAGTTCATTGCTCCCCACATCTAGGAGCCAACATTTATACCATAAGTATTCAATCATACTTATTTATTCTCTCCAATTATCATTAAATGATTATCATCACAAGGTATGAGTATCTCTCTCATCCTTAAGTTGAGAATTAACAAAACGACCATGTTAGTTCACTTTCAATTCAGCTCTAAGTCAAGCATAGACCACCACGGTCGTGCTACCTTGCACGGTCGTGCAGAGTGAAGCTACCACGGCCGTGCTACCCTGTACGGTCGTGCAGAGTAAAGTCGCCACGACCGTGCTGCCTTGCACGGTCGTGCTACATAGGATCATCACATGAATCATATTTATATATATGAATTCTATTATTTGATCCTTTCAACTTGATTAGGTCACATCAACCCTTCAACCATATGCATACAACTATGATTAACATAGGGTACCAAGTCATTGGTCCTATAAGCAATTAGGGATGCATTCCCAATCAGGGTTTCTCATGAAATCACCCACAATTAGGGTTCCACATAGATGCACCCTCAATTAGGGTTTCACTTGGAATCACCCTCAACTAGGGTTTCACATGGAATCACCCTCAACTAGGGTTTCACATTGAATCACCCTCAACTAGGGTTTCACATGGAATCACCCTCGACTAGGGTTTCACATGGAATCACCCTCAACTAGGGTTGAATTCAATAACCCTGTCAATTAGGGTTTATGTTCATGTTTAGGGTTTCATGATCTCTTTGATTAAGGATCATAACCCTTATACACCACATGATTCATATTCATGTATGAATTCATGCTATCAGCTTCTTAACTTGATTAGGTCATATCAACTCTTCATTCGAGTACATACAACTATGATTAACATAGTGTATCAAGTCATTGATCCTATAAGCAATTAGGGATTTATCCCTTAATTGGCACTTAATCACTTAGGTACTATTAGGGTTTCAACCTTTGTACCTTCATTTATTACCATTACTAATCATCATTGGATCAATAGAACATTCATCATCTTAATTCTCAAAAATTGAATTACATTGGACCTCCATTACATAAGGTATCCAAATGAATTAGGGTTTCCAATGTTGATTCCTTCAATCATTGGATTCATGGAACCAATCATCAATTGGACCTGCCCTCATACTTCAATTGAGTTTAATATGTCAACCTTCAACTGATTTGACCCTCAATTGACCCTCAATTGATCATCAATTGGGGTTGGAATCAATTGAATTAGGGTTTAGAATCAATGAACCTTCAATATTCATCAATGTGTAACTAGTTACTTCATAACTATTGAACCACCATTCAAATGGGGTATGACCTGACCCCAAACGGTCTTTAGGTCGTTTGGATGACCTCCAAACGGTCTTGAGACCGTTTGCCCATCATATCACTCAAATCCAAGCAATCTAATTAGGGTTTGGTTCATTGAAGTGCTCACCAAATCAGCAATCTATTGTAGATCAACTTGATATCTTTAGACCTTCAACCACTGAACTATACTCAACCCTAGACCTCCAAACGGTCTTGGGTGACCACCAAACGGTCTTGAGACCGTTTGGATGAGCTCCAAACGGTCTTGAGACCGTTTTCCCATCATATCACTCAAATCCAATCCATCCAATTAAGGTTTGGATCATTGGATTGATCACCAAATCAGCATTACATTGTTTAACAGCTTGGTACCTTTAGACCTTCAAACACCTAACCATACTCAACCCTAGACCTCCAAACGGTCTTGGGTGACCACCAAACGGTCTTGAGACCGTTTGGATGAGCTCCAAACGGTCTTGAGACCGTTTGCCCATCCAACCTTTGGACTCTAGTGAAACTTCATCATGGATTGGTCTATCGAGTTGATCAACAAATCAGCACTACATTGCAATATGATTTGGTATCTTTGGACCTTCAATTGGTCAACTATACTTGACCCCAGCCCTCCAAACGGTCTTGAGGTGACCCCAAACGGTCTTGAGACCGTTTGTATGATCCCCAAACGGTCTTGAGACCGTTTGGGCTAATCAACCCAAAATCTCAACTTAACTCATTGGAATTTCAGCACTATTTTCAATTAGGGTTTGCCTAGTTGATTAGCCTTCAACTCATGATCCCTTTTGAGTTAACCCCTCAAATTTGGAGGGTAATTAACCAACATCATTAGGAACAGTAATCCCAAACGGTCAACGCTTGTTCAACGCACTCAAACGGTCTTTAGACCGTTTTCCCAAAACGTTCAATTAAATCAGATTGAAAATCAGCACTTAATCCAATTAGGTTTCCCTAATTGATTAGGCTTCAACTCACGATTCCTTTGGAGTTAATCCCTCAAATTTGGAGGGTTATTAATAAACATAATTATGAACACGAATACCAAACGGTAAACGCTTGTTCAACCATCTCAAACGGTCTTGAAACCGTTTTCTCAATCAGGTCAAGTTAATCAGGTTGAAAATCAGCACATAATTCAATTCGATTTCCTAATTGATTGGCCTTCAACTCTCGATTCCTTTGGAGTTAATCCCTAAAATTTGGATGGTTATCAGCCTACATAATTAGGAACAAAATTCCCAAACGGTCAACGCTTTGTCAACCATCTCAAACGGTCTTGAAACCGTTTTCTCCCAAACGGTCTCAAACCGTTTGCCCTTAAACGGTTTGCTGAAACCACATAGCCAATCAAATTAAAACGATTTGGAGTAGCTATCATAACGGTTTTTCTTGGTAATTTTCTTTGGATAAGCATCTAGGATGATGTAATCATCCCCTTCCTTAGAACAAACAAGAACAGCAACCGTTCTTGATGGAAATTGCAGCAAAGAAACAAGAGTGTATCAAATTGAAGAAATCAATCAACAAAGCATAGAGAATTGATGCAATAGCAATGTTTAAGGGTTTGAGTTATAAAACCCACCTCCAATTGAGCTCCAAATCTCCAAGATCACGCCATTAATGGTGGATGAAGCTCTTGAAACTCCCCCTAGGCTCGTCCTCAAGCTTTTGATTGCAAAAGTTGGCTAGGGTTGAAGAGGAGATCGAAATAAGAAGGAATCCATAATTTATTTTCGATTTCCACCATGAAATCAAGGAGAACGAAGGTCAAGGGCTCACCCACAGGTTGGGGACGTGCTCCCTGCTCCTCCCTAGCTCCTTGGTCGGTTTTTCAAGCAAGGGGAAGAAGAAAATCCGAAAAAGGCCTTGGTTTGGGCTTGGAAATGGCACTTTTATAAAGAAATTGATGAGAGAGAATATGCCTTATAAAAATGCATTAAATTCCAAAAATATGGCCGCCTCTTCCCCCTCAAATCCCTTAAGGACGATGCACCTTCCTTTGCATTTAATTCTATTCATTATCCTTGATTTAAAGAAAATCAAATTAAGCACCTTAATGCTTATTATATTAATATCCATATGTGAGTGTGTTTTCTTTTTCTTATAATAAGGTGAGTGGAATTTCACCTACTTAGGATATTTTCGTTCCTTATCTTGGCAAAGGAACGTCCATCCTTATTCAAAATCAACCCAAAACATTTTGTTTGAAAGCCCTTCAATTATTTTTATTCATTTTTGCCCTAAATCAAATTAGGGTTTCAATTAGGCATTAATCTTGATTATTTTAATATCAAGATTCTCTCTCCTCCAACTTAATTCAAATGAGGCACCCATCTCATTTTATTTGCTCTACATGATGCCAAGAAACATTAGGGACCTTTTTGAAGTGGTAATTTGCATATTGAACCCTAGATTTTGGGTAAATTGCACTTTACTCCAAAACTAGGTTTTAATGCACAACATTGTCCAACAAGCTCTATCTTGGTGTCCAGGCTTGTGGCAACCATACTACTACATCATATTCATCCTTATGATGTCTCAACATCAGAGGAACATCTTATCATATGAAATTTGCAAGTTAACCCCTCAACTTGGGTAATTTGCACTTTAGTCCAAAATAAGCAAACATTGCTTCAACATTGTTCAAACAGGACCAAAATTGAAACATAAGTTTCTCATGAGCCCTAATTACTTTTCACAAGATAAGATTAAGAATCTACTTAACCTTATTAAGCAAAACAATCTAGGGTTAAATCATAACCCAGGTCAGTGATGTTACATTCATGAACTCATGGACCCAAAGGGAAGATGAGTAGGGAACTCTCTGGATGTATAATGGAAGAGAGATGACCCCTAAAGTATCAACACCCTATAGACCTAGAGGAGATGACCAAGGAATGTGTGTAAACCTCAGTAGGTGCGAGACCAGTTTTCCATGGAAGTAACTTTGGTATTGAGATGATTGTGATGTAGAGACATATGTGGAACGTTTCAACTTAGATGTAAAGGTGTACTGGAAAGGTCGGATGTACCATCTCTACTCTTGGAATAGGAAGAACTCTGTATTTGGATTGCATCCAAATGCTTATTTCCTCTTATTATGGGAGCGAGAGATAGGACAGTATGCATGCCATACACCAAGGATAGAGATGACATGAGTTGGGACGTTGCTACGAGGTATGAGGATAGAGATGATAACATACCCTGGTGGAGTGAACTATACATGGATGGTTTACCAACACTAATAGAAATAGGGTGGTCATCTTATGAGGATGCTTTTATCATGAGCTACGAGTCATACAAGGTTGAGTTCAAAAACCAAGAGGATGAGCTCAGAGTTTTCTCAATGAAGATAGACTTAGAGCTGAGATGAGATAATAAGTGAAATACATGGAAGTGTATGCCTTCAACGTTACCTAATACCTAAGGATGTGAAGTGGTAATGGATGCTCTTGTTGAGATATATCTTCCTAGTTTGGCTAGAGGCTAGAAGGGGTTGTTAGGTTAACCCTAAGTTGGAAAGGAGATATGTTTGGTTAACACTCAGATGTAACGAGATATGTGGAACAAGTTAGTAGTTGTTTGATTAGCTAGCCTAGACTGTGATGCAATAAGAGGATGGTTGTAGAACCTCAGATGCACTTCTCTGGAAAGGAAGGTGATGAAACCCCGATTAGAGTGGTTAGGGTTTCTGAAGAATCGATCTTAAGGAATCCTGAGAATACATGAGATCATGATTTAAGATCACCATACACCATACTACGAAGAGTGGCAATAGTACTTTGGATGCTTAAGATGAAGTTGCATGTAGCATGTGGCCATGCAAGTCAGGAGGTGAAGGACGAACACCAGTAACCCAATGCATGGATATAAAGCATAAAGAGTTCCCGAGGGGGAATGAGAGTTCATCACTATGGATTTTGTAAGTTTCCCTAGACCAGGGAAGGTCAAGCTGTAATATGGGTTATGGTAGGTCACCTTACCTAGATGACATAAGAAAGAAAGAGTTCTGTCAAGGGACAAATTTGGTTGAACTACTTATAAGAGATAGAGAGAGAGATGGTTCAACTACACCATGATGCGAGTTCAAAAGTTTTGAGTATGACCTAAAGATTCACTTCCATAAGGTGGAAGAAGATACATGAAGAACTCAATGTTAGTATAGTTTATCACCCCTAACTAATGGTTAGTATGATCCAGACTAGAGGGTCTGATGAGAAGTGTGTGTGCTCGCTCAGGGTGATACATGGAGACAGTTCTTGTCTTATGTAAGAGGTGATGATAACCACCATAGCCAGTATTGGGATATAAAGTAGTTCTGCAAGGGAGGTTGTGTCGCGCACCGCTTCATTAAGATGATGTTGGTGAATAGACCTCGCGAAGGTCAGAAAAGGGCCACAATGAGTGTAGATGAAGTCGCTTTGATCGTGCAATGGCTGAAAGGAGCCCAGGGATGAAATGAGTCGTTAGCTGATGCAAAGTAGACTGACATGCAGTTCACTGTGGGGGAATATGTGATATGAAAAACCGACCCCTCTAAGTTATAGCTAAGAGTGCTAAGTCCCCGATACCTGGGCCCATTTGAGATGGATTGGTGGAGAAGGTTATGGTTGGCCCTACCCCTCAGGATAAAGTAATGTGTGATGAGTTCCATGTGTCCAATTTAGAGCACTATGTAAGGTACCCGACCATGTGCTGAGCAATGAACCTAGTGAGCCCCAAGGGAGGCTGAAATGGCATGAGTCGTCTGTGCAGTTTATAGACACCAGGATGAAAGAACTCGGAAAAAAGAATATGTGATGATAAAGGTTCTTTGAAAGTGCCATGGATGGGGTAACGCCACATAGGGGTCAATGATGGACATGGAAAAGTCTTATCCTGAATTGTTTGTTTGCTTGATGGAATTTTGAGGACAAAATTCTTATAAGAGGGGAAGGATGTTACAACCTCAATTTTTGCATGTGTTTTCATAATTGAAATACAATGATTTTGTGAATTTGCTGTTAACTAAAAAGGTTGTAAGCTTTGCTCCAAAGGATGGGTTTCCTTGCAAATATTCCTTTGGATAGGAATTTCGTGATTCCTATTATTATAATAATCCAATAATGGATATAAAAGAGAAGAAAAGAAGAAAAGTCAAAATATTAGAAAAGATACAAGATAATGAGTATTAAGCAAAGTATTTATAAGAAATACTTGGAATTATCTAGAAAGTGGCATTAATGGCCACAATTGAGTAAAATTCGTTTACATATAATTCCTAATAAAAGAAATATGAAAAGAAGAAAAAAGAAATGAAAGATAATGAGAAATCCTTGAAAAAGAATATTCTAATAAAGAAATAAGAAAATGTAAGAAATACAGAGGGAAGTGAGGGTTTGGTCATAATGAGAAATATTTCGAACCCCACTTTCTTTCTTGGATTGCAAGGAATAGAAATGGTAGAAAAAGGAAAATAAGAAAGAGAAAATTTATGAGAAATAAACCTAATTGGGTAATATCTTGCACCTTAAGAAAAGGCACGTTTTATTTTAGATAATGGGCCCAATTTTGGTAGAGAGGTATATTAAGTCATTATAGAGTTTCTTTTAAAATTTGTATTAATTGGATAAACTATTTGAGAGTTATGATTTTTACAAAATTCCCAAAATTGGAGACATTTCCATAAAAGGTCACGATTTTCCAATTTAATTAGAAATGGTTTTCTTGGCGCGCGAAATATGAGCCATCGGATCTGAGATCTGATGGTGGCTGCTCATCACCTACTTTGAGCCAAAAGAGGAAATAGGGAATAGCAACTCCGATCAGATCCCTCGCACATCTCCCTCTCTGATCCATAAGCAGTCCAGGAAACCTTCCCTTTAGTTTCGGGAGATGTTTTCGAATCTTTCAAACCCTGACTTATCCACTGCGGAAGGTTCTTACAGGTTTCCTTGGATTCGAGGGCTGCCTTGAGGACAACCCTTAAGAATCTTGCCTATATAAGGCTGAGTGTGCCTGCGAATCTAGAGCCACAGCCTCGGGTTTTTCTTCTCTACCTTCGATCTCCCGTTCTCGTTTCCTTTTTCTCGGTCTGCGCCCCTGTTCTGCCTTACTGTTCGCCGGATTGGGCGCCTAGCTGGATGCCTTGCTCGGGGCCGTGAGGAGAAAGTGAGGACTACCGTGTGATTTGGTAGGATCAGACGAAGGTAAAGAAGCCTTCACCGGCGGCTGAGGAGGGCAGAAACCCAAAGTCAACTGTGGGGTTGACCGCGGCTGAGTACAGCGTTCGTGAGTAGGAGAGCGCTCGGAGGTAGAAGATGAAAGAGTAGGATTACTATCCTACCCCCAAGCGCGCGGGACCCCAAGCCCAATGGCAGGGGGCAATGATGTATTTTCCCCCCGGCCGACGCCCTGTGGATAAGGAAAAGAGGGGCCGCCTTGCTGACGTGGCACTCGACCATTGGACAATAGGTAATTTATCTTGCATAAATCATATCTAAAGATTGCTAGCTCCGATGAAAATAAATTATATATGAAAATTTATCAGGATAATGAATGTAGTGCATTAAAAATATAATCGAAACCTAATTATGCTTGAAATTCAAAAAGTATGTAAAGATACTATCTTTAATGGTTTAATTAATGAAAAACCCTAATCTTTGATGATTAATGAATTGGGAAGGGTTAAATGGATGTTTAATGTTGATATTAACTTGTTGATAGTAAAAAGGATGATTCATATCTAAAGAGATGATATTTATGCATTATGGGCTTAATTTAGGGTTTCATATACATGAGTATGCATTGATGGGCTTAGAAACCCTAATATAGGAGAATATGTCTTTTAATGGTTTTAATGGTACAAATTTATGAATAAGACAGAGTTATGTTGCTACAAATCCAATTTGAGTATAAAAGATCATTAATGTGGATAATTTGGAAATTAGGGTTTCCTAGTATATAATAGTGAAATTAATGATAAATTAGGGTTTGCTAACCTAAAAGATGTGAAATATAGTAATTAGGGTTCCTTTGAGAATCGAACTATAATTCTTTATTGAGTTGTCAATTCAAAGGAACCCGAACATGACAATTGGCCTTAATAATCATTTCATGACTTAAAAGGGTAAAGATGGTAGTTTTAGTGTAAAAGAGGCATATTGTACTTAATTGACTTTTAATTGTGTCTATGATGTTGAAATTAGGGTTTGTGGACTAAAAGAGCATTAAAAGTGATAAATGTATAATGAAGGCTAAAACCCTAAAGTTGGCCTAGAAATCATAAGGTGGAATCCAAGTTGATCTTGAGAGTGTTTTGAATAAAACAATGACACTTGGATGTTATGCATTATTTTCAGGATATTGTTGATTGCTTGTTTGATTGTATTGAATGTGAATGCATGGACATCAAGTTACTCTAGATCAGGTATGTGGTTACGCTTATGAATTATCGCTCTAGTTTCACGGTGGTTTTCAAATGTTTTTATCGGTTGCTTGGAAATAACTGTTGGATGCCTTTTATTTCGTGCAACTATAAAGTGACTATGATTATCACTATGAATATATATATATATATATATATATATATATATATAACTGGCTTAGATCTGAATCCACCTCTGTGGCTTGTAAGGGCTAAAAAGGGGTAACCTAGAGTAAGATCTAGGTTATCGTGGGTTAGAAATTGGGCTACCAAGTGTAGTGCCATGAGACCATTTAGCATGCCATGAGTTAAGGAGTGGGCTACCTACGGGTAGTGCCATATGACTCAACCCTAGAAATTGGTTCATCTATAGGTGGGACCTTGAGGGGTTTAATGGGGATCTACTATAAGGAAAGTAGCATCCAGGTCCCTTGCAGGGACATCACAGAGGATAGGGAATGCATGGATCGCGTAGTTATATTTAAAACGTAAAATTGTTTGTTAAATGGTAATTGGCTGCAATTCATTGTTACAAATAATTGCATGATTATTGTTTCCCCCACATACCAGCTTTATGCTGACCGATGTTTTGTTTGTCGGTGTTTTAGGTACAAAGCCAAAAGGACAAACAATAAATCGTCATATTGTGAAATACATGAATTAAAATACAAGGAGGATTAGTTAGAGTATAATTCATAAGTGGATAGAAGTTTAGTGATCCAAGTTTTCAAAAGGTATGCAAAGTTTATTTTCTTACAGCTTTCCAGTTTAGTCTGTTAAAATTTAATAATTGTTCTTGGTTAATTGTCGAACCTTTGATCCAAAAATTATGTGTGCGGCTTCGACCTATCGGTCTCCCTTGATTGGGGGTTATCGGAAGGTGGGGTCATAACATTTGGTATGAGAGCGTAGGTTCCTCACTTAACCATTAATAATTATTAAATTTTTACAAACTTTGTAGAACCCAAGGGAGTTATTAGAGGATTTTCTGAAAGACAGAGGTGTCTAGAAAAGGATCATGCCTGGGGGATGGCAAGATTTTCCTTCGCACCGCTAGTCAGAATATGAGGACTCCCGGATCCGTGTGACTTCCTGGACAATGTCTTAGGATCTGGCTCGAAATAAGATACCATTAGGACTCTCTCATCTATTTTCATCCCTTCTTAACCCTAATTCTGTTAAGATTTTGAGGTTTAGGGTTTTTCTCTCTTCTCCTCACCCTCTTGAGGTATGAGTAAGGTTGATAAGATTTAAGGAATCCTCCACCAAATTAAATGAAAATCATGTAAATAAGATGTCATGGACATAAGCTTAATAGATTAAGCGTAAACTAAAGGATAGATACATGCTTAGGTCGTATGACATAAGTTTTTATGCCCTCAGGAGAGACCTGAGGCTAGACCTTCATGTCAGGAGGATAAGTAAAGAGAGTTAGTCTTGGAGGTAGAGACCTCCATTAAAAGTAGAGACCTGGCACATCCTCTGAGGATGATGTTAACCCTAACCCTAAGTGGAGATTAGAGAAAGAGATGACATGATGAGTTAGATGTCATGATAGACCAGGTGCATGGACATGATTTTGGATGCCCATGGCGGTATGAACCCTGAGAGGTTGGATAACCTAGTACCTTTGACGACCAAACCCTGGGAAGGGTCGTGCATGTTAGAGTGAAGGATAGCTCCTTCATTGAAAAGTTAGAATGGGAACCCCATGAGCTTATATGAGCATGGCATAATAGGCACCCAGTATACGTCAATAGTGCAAATAGTAGGTTGAAACCCTGGCCGGGATAGCTTATGAGATAATCATATCGAGCTATGGATAACCTTGATCAAACATAAGCTTCATCAGGTAGGGGTATGCTTGTAAGCTTGATCCTTCATGAAAATAGGACCTCTGATAGTAAGATTGGTTGTAGGGTTGGCTCTAGAGAGAGAGAACATGACTCATACAAGAAGGATTGAAAGCCTAGACTCCAAGATATGAGGAAAAGTGGGGAGTTGAGGATGATGCGACCTAAGTAGATGATAGTGGTTTCCTCATTCTTGATCCCTGGAGGCTGGTGGTGTCTTGTTTACCTTTATAGAAACCAAACCCTAGAGAGAGGATGAGGCTTCTGGTACCTATATGCTTCACCTTCTGAGATAGGAAGAAGAGTTCCTTAGACCTGGAGAGGTTTAGTAACAGGTTGTGAGGCCTTGTACCTTGTTGGTTGTCCTTGAGGAGGACTCAACTCTGAAGTGTTGCTCGAGTAGAAGGACCACAGGAAATGCCTGTCATGCCGTATACATGCTTGATTAGTGGTTAAAAGTTGAACAGGCAGTTGGACACCCAAAAGTGGATCTAGGGTTCCAAGGCCTAAGAGGGGAAGTGGTGTACCTGATGCTCATGAAGGGATTTGAGTTTCTATAGATTCGAGCATGGTACTCCTTATGTTCATAGATAAGGGAAACCCCCTTAAGTTTAAGGTATGTTTGATGAACCCCTCACAGATAAGTTGATGACATAGGAAGGTATGATCTTGATTTAGTGTTGAGGAAAGAGAACAAGTATGACCTAACATGGTTTAGTAGGTGGTCTGCTTGTGCCTTAGTAGCTTTCTAGGGTTAAGCATGCTAGACCTAAGCACGTTTGTGACCTTGTTGTTAAGATGTAGTTCCTCCCATCCTGGGAGAGAGACCCTTTTGTAGGGTATATACCAGCCTTGGTGGTTTTAAAGTAACCTAAAGGGGTCTCATAGGATCTTGAGAAGCTAAGTGAAAAGTACATGGTATGAGGATGAACCTGTAGACCCATAGATAACCATCTCTAAGTGCATGTGGATGTGTTACCATGAAGGTAATAAGTATGGGGCCTGACCAGGGTAGGCAGGTTGCCATGACCCCTATGAAAGGATGAGAGTCAGCCCATGAATGCAGAGGGAGATGATGAAGGCTTGGGTAAGGTTATATGTTGGACATGTACTATAATGGAATCCTAAGACTATCCTACGGTCAGGTGGGGATGAGACCGATGAAAGTGGGAGTTGCCTAATTCCCTAGTTGCACATGACCATAGGGTCGGGAGGTAACAACTATCATTGTCTGAGGGACATGGGTTAGGATATTGATCACCTTCATGAACTCATGGACCCAAAGGGAAGATGAGTAGGGCACTCTCTGGATGCATAAGGGAAGAGAGATGACCCCTAAAGTACCGACACCCTATAGACCTAGAGGAGATGATCAAGGAATGTGTGTAAACCTCAGTAGGTTCGAGACCAGTTTTCCATGGAAGTAACTTTGGTATTGAGATGATTGTAATGTAGAGACATATGTGGCACGTTTCAACTTAGATGTAAAGGTGTACTAGCAAGGTGGGATGTACCATCTCTACTCTTGGAACAGGAAGAACTCTGTATTTGGATTGCATCCAAATGCTTATTTCCTCTTATTATGGGAGCGAGAGATAGGACAGTATGCATGCCATATACCAAGGATAGAGATGATATGAGTTGGGACGTTGCTACGAGGTATGAGGATAGAGATGATAACATACCCTGGTGGAGTGAACTATACATGGATGGTTTACCAACACTAATAGAAATAAGGTGGTCATCTTATGAGGATGCTTTTATCATGAGCTATGAGTCATACAAGGTTGACTTCAAAAACCAAGAGGATGAGCTCAGAGTTTTCTCAATGAAGATAGACTTAGAGCTGAGATGAGATAATAAGTGAAATACATGGAAGTGTATGCCTTCAACGTTACCTAATACCTAAGGATGTGAAGTGGTAATGGATGATCTGGTTGAGATATATCTTCCTAGTTTGGCTAGAGGCTAGAAGGGGTTGTTAGGTTAACCCTAAGTAGGAAAGGAGATATGTTTGGTTAACACTCAGATGTAACGAGATATGTGGAACAAGTTAGTAGTTGTTTGGTTAGCTAGCCTAGACTGTGATGCAATAAGAGGATGGTTGTAGAACCTCAGATGCACTTCTCTAGAAAGGAAGGTGATGAAACCCCGATTAGAGTGGTTAGGGTTTCTGAAGAATCGATCTTAAGGAATCCTGAGAATACAGGAGATCATGATTTAAGATCACCATACATCATACTACCGAGAGTGGCAATAGTACTTTGGATGCTTAAGATGAAGTTGCATGTAGCATGTGGCCATGCAAGTCAGGAGGTGAAGGACGAACACCAGTAACCCAGTGCATGGATATAAAGCATAAAGAGTTCCCGAGGGGGAATGAGAGTTCATCACTATGGATGTTGTAAGTTTCCCTAGACCAGGGAAGGTCAAGCTGCAATATGGGTTATGGTAGGTCACCTTACCTAGATGACATAAGAAAAGAAAGAGTTCTATCAAGGGACAAATTTGGTTGAACTACTTATAAGAGATAGAGAGAGAGATGGTTCAACTACACCATGATGTGAGTTCAAAAGTTCTTGAGTATGACCTAAAGATTCACTTCCATAAGGTGGAAGAAGATACATGAAGAACTCAATGTTAGTATAGTTTATCACCCCTAACTAATGGTTAGTATGATCCAGACTAGAGGGTCTGATGAGAAGTGTGTGTGCTCACTCAGGGTGATACATGGAGACAATTCTTGTCTTATGTAAGAGGTGATGATAACCACCATAGCCAGTATTGGGATATAAAGAAGTTTTGCAAGGGAGGTTGTGTCGGGCACCGCTTCATTAAGATGATGTTGGTGAATAGACCTCACGAAGGTCAGAAAAGGGCCACAATGAGTGTATATGAAGTCGCTTTGATCGTGCAATGGCTGAAAGGAGCCCAGGGATGAAATGAGTCGTCAGCTGATGCAAAGTAGACTGACATGCAGTTCACTGTGGGGGAATATGTGATATGAAAAACTGACCCCTCTAAGTTATAGCTAAGAGATCTAAGTCCCCGATACCTGGGCCCATTTGAGATGGATTGGTGGAGAAGGTTATGGTTGGCCTTACCCCTCAGGATAAAATAATGTGTGATGAGTTCCATGTGTCCAATTTAGAGCACTATGTAAGGTACCCGACCATGTGCTGAGCAATGAACCTAGTGAGCCCCAAGGGAGGCTGAAATGGCATGAGTCATCTGTACAGTTTATAGACGCCGGGATGAAAGAACTCAGAGAAAAGAATATGTGATGATAAAGGTTCTTTGAAAGTGCCATGGATGGGGTAAAGCCACATAGGGGTCAATGATGGACATGGAAAAGTCTTATCCTGAATTGTTTGTTTGCTTGATGTAATTTTGAGGACAAAATTCTTATAAGAGGGGAAGGATGTTACAACCTCAATTTTTGCATGTGTTTTCATAATTGAAATACAATGAATTTGTGAATTTGGGCTTAACTAAAAAGGTTGTAAGCTTTGCTCCAAAGGATGGGTTTCCTTGCAAATATTCCTTTGGATAGGAATTTCGTGATTCCTATTATTATAATAATCCAATAATGGATATAAAAGAGAAGAAAAGTCCAAATATTAGAAAAGATACAAGATAATGAGTATTAAGCAAAGTATTTCTAAGAAATACTTGGAATTATCTAGAAAGTGGCATTAATGGCCACAATTGAGTAAAATTCATTTACATATGATTCCTAATAAAAGATATATGAAAAGAAGAAAAAGGAAATGAAAGATAATGAGAAATCCTTGAAAAAGAATATTTTAATAAAGAAATAAGAAGATAATGTAAGAAATAAAGAGGGAAGTGAGGGTTTGGTCATAATGAGAAATATTTCGAACCCCACTTTCTTTCTTGGATTGCAAGGAATAGAAATGGTAGAAAAAGGAAAATAAGAAAGAGAAAATTTATGAGAAATAAACCTAATTGGGTAATATCTTGAACCTTAAGAAAAGGCATGTTTTATTTTAGATAATGGGCCCAATTTTGGTAGAGAACTATATTAAGTCATTATAGACTTTATTTTAAAATTTTGTATTAATTGGATAAACTATTTGAGAGTTATGATTTTTACAAAATTTCCAAAATTGGAGACATTTCCATAAAAGGTCACGATTTTCCAATTTAATTAGAAATGGTTATCTTGGCGCGCGAAATATGAGCCATCAGATCTGAGATCTGATGGTGGCTGCTCATCACCTACTTTGAGCCAAAAGAGGAAATAGGGAATAGCAACTCCGATCAGATCCCTCACACATCTCCCTCTCTGATCCATAAGCAGTCTAGGAAACCTTCCCTTTAGTTTCGGGAGATGTTTTCGAATCTTTCAAACCCTGACTTGTCCACTGCGGAAGGTTCTTACAGGTTTTCCTAGATTCGAGGGCTGCCTTGAGGACAACCCTTAATAATCTTGCCAATATAAGGCTGAGTGTGCCTTCAAATCCAGAGCCACAGCCTCAGGTTTTTCTTCTCTACCTTTGATCTCCCGCTCTCGTTTCCTTTTGCTCGGTCTGCGCCCCTGTTCTTCCTTACTGTTCGTCGGATTGGGCTCCTAGCTGGATGCCTTGCTCAGGGCTGTGAGGAGAAAGTGAGGACTACCGTGTGATTTGGTAGGATCAGACGAAGGTAAAGAAGCCTTCACCGGCGACTGAGGAGGACAGATACCCAAAGTCAACCGTGGGGTTGACCGCGGCTGAGTACAACGTTCGCGAGTAGGAGAGCGCTCAGAGGTAGAAGATGAAAGAGTAGGATTACTATCCTACACCCAAGCACGCGGGACCCTAAGCCCAATGGTAGGGGGCAGTGATGTATTTTCCCCCTGGCCGACGCCCTGTGGAAAAGGAAAAGAGGGGCCGCCTTGTTGACGTGGCACTCGACCATTGGACAATAGGTAATTTATCTTGCATAAATCATATCTAAAGATTGGTAGCTCCGATGAAAATAAATTATATATGAAAATTTATCAGGAGAATGAAAGGAGTGCATTAAAAATATAATTGAAACCCAATTATGCTTGAAATTCAAAAAGTATGTAAAGATACTATCTTTAATGGTTTAATTAATGAAAAACCCTAATCTTTGATGATTAATGAATTGGGAAGGGTTAAATGGATGTTTAATGTTGATATTAACCTGTTGATAGTAAAAAGGATGATTTATATCTAAAGAGATTATATTTATGCATTATGGGCTTGATTTAGGGTTTCATATACATGAGTATGCATTGATGGGCTTAGAAACCCTAATATAGGAGAATATGTCTTTTAATGGTTTTAATGGTACAAATTTATGAATAAGATAGAGTTATGTTGCTACAAATCCAATTTGAGTATAAAAGATCATTAATGTGGATAATTTGGAAATTAGGGTTTCCTAGTATATAATAGTTAAATTAATGATAAATTAGGGTTTGCTAACCTAAAAGATGTGAAATATAGTAATTAGGGTTCCTTTGAGAATCGAACTATAATTCTTTGTTGAGTTGTCAATTCAAAGGAACCTGAACAAGACAATTGGCCTTAATAATCGTTTCATGACTTAAAAGGGTAAAGATGGTAGTTTTAGTGTAAAAGAGGCATATTGGACTTAATTGACTTTTAATTGTGCCTATGATGTTGAAATTAGGGTTTGTGGACTAAAAGAGCATTAAAAGTGATAAATGAACAATGAAGGCTAAAACCCTAATAAAACCCTAAAGTTGGCCTAGAAATCATAAGGTGGAATCCAAGTTGATCTTGAGAGTGTTTTGAATAAAACAATGACACTTCGATGTTATGCATTATTTTCAGGATATTGTTGATTGCTTGTTTGATTGTATTGAATTTTAATGCATGGACATCAAGTTACTCTAGATCAGGTATGTGGTTACGCTTATGAATAATCGCTCTAGTTTCACGGTGATTTTCGAATGTTTTTATCGGTTGCTTGAAAATAACTGTGGGATGCCTTTTATTTCGTGCAACTATAAAGTGACTATGATTATCACTATGAATATATATATATATATATATATATATATATATATATATATATATATATATATATATATATATATATATATATATATATGTATGTATGTATGTATAACTGGCTTAGATCTGAATCCACCTCTGTGGCTTGTAAGGGCTAAAAAGGGGTAACCTAGAGTAAGATCTAGGTTATCGTGGGTTAGAAATTGGGCTACCAAGTGTAGTGCCATGAGACCCTTTAGCATGCCATGAGTTAAGGAGTGGGCTACCTACGGGTAGTTCCATGTGACTCAACCCTAGAAACTGGTTCATCTATAGGTGGGACCATGAGGGGTTTCATGGGGATCTACTATAAGGAAAGTAGCATCCAGGTCCCCTGTAGGGACATCGCAGAGGATAGGGAATGCATGGATCGCGCAGTTATATTTAAAACATAAAATTGTTTGTTAAATGGTAATTGGCTGCAATACATTGTTACGAATAATTTCATGATTATTGTTTCCCCCACATACCAGCTTTATGCTGACCGACGTTTTGTTTGTCGGCATTTTAGGTACAAAGCCAAAAGGACAAACAGTAAATCGTCATATTGTGAAATACATGAATTAAAATATAAGGAGGATTAGTTAGAGTATAATTCATAAGTGGATAGAAGTTTAGAGATCCAAGTTTTCAAAAGGTATTCAAAGTTTATTTTCTTACAACTTTCCAGTTTAGTCTGTTAAAATTTAATAATTGTTCTTAGTTTATTGCCGAACCTTTGATCCAGAAATTATGTGTGCGGCTTCGACCTCTCGGTCTCCCTTGATTGGGGGTTATCGGAAGGTGGGGTCGTAACAATTATTTTCCTTTATTTCAATTCCTTGTATCTCAAGGATCCATGTGGGGTTCGAAACACCATCCATTACGATCATATCCACGCTTATCTATTTATTTCTTATATTTTCACCTTTATCCCAATTTTCATTATTATTTATGAAATTCTTATTCCCTTTTAACTTATCTTCCTCTTTTATTATCTTGGACCCATTATTACCAAACGGTCCACGAAAAAACCATGCACAAGGAGGAGTTGTAAAAGAAATCCATATATTTATCATTAATCATGCAATTTACAACCAAGTGCATTTCTTTTGAAAAAATTACAATTACAGTCATATAAGCAAAAATTTAGGTTGTAACATAAACTATAGGATCCTAAATCAACCCTTCATCATCTATTGATCAACTCTAGGGCAAACATGTCACTTAAAGGTAAGGCAAGTATTCTAACTAGGGAGACAAAATTGAAATAGTTAGATTCCGACTACCATGGGCTCTGATACCATGTTGTAAGGAGGCGGGATCACCCCCTACTAAAAAAAATTAAAGAATAAAGCATCCATTCCAAACACACTCAAAGATATGTTGGAATAGGTGTAACATTTTCCAAATTTATTATAATGGTATGCAAAAGACCAAAGTGTAGTTGCGGAATTAAACAAATGACTATATTCGATTTTCACAAAAGATTACAAAAGTATATCATAATATCTCATAAGGGTTTACATGTATGATACAACATAAGGATCTAAGTAGAGGGAAGTCTAAACTACTTCAAATCTATCTCCAAGAAATATATCCAAAAGCTAGGTCCATGTTGGAAGATATGTTCTCCTTGGTCATGTTCAACACCTCAATCTAAACCTGGGTGGTTGGGTAATCACCCAGTAAGAGAGAGAAATACAAGGTATGTGTCAAATAATGAATAAGAACAAAAGATAAGGAAATAAAATGAAAGTAAAAGCTAAGATTTCATCATAAGATGAACAGAACAAGACTATGGGGCTATATTCAAAAGAAACTTGCTATTAAAAATTATATTAAACATGATTTGTATGTAAAATAATTATATCTACCTAACTAAGTAGGGTTGAGGCACCTACCAGACCTCTTACCTATATGTGAGGGGAGAATAAGAGATTCTCAGTCACCTACACAATTATATAGAGGAGAATAAAAACATTCCCCAAGGTGATTAAATACATGCCCTCTTTGGGTGGTTGTACATAAGTACCACTATTTTAAATTAAATAGAACATAAATCTACATGATAGAAAAGTAGTCATGGCAAGAGTAGTCATAATATTCAATAAGTATGGCAGTGGGGTATAAGACCCAAGCAAGAAGAAATTATAATCTGATTTGAGGAATGAACAACATTAGGATTCAAGAATAGAAGATTTAGGGTTCATTTAAGCCTCATTAGGGAAATATAGGGGTTTGACTGAAATTATCCCAAAATAGGGTGTAAGGAATGCACATATCTCTCTTTTTGATATCAATTACTAGATTTCACCACTTTAATTGAGTCCAAGTTCCACTTTTCCTATTTTCAATGTATTAACATGTATTAAGAGTACATAGTGCACATTAATGTATATAAACCCTAATTTCATATTTTTTTTAGCAAAACTCAGATTTAGATTTTGAAAATATCACCAATGAACTTATTAGGTTCTCCTGATGAAGAAAACATATTTTTATGTTAATTTTTGAATTATGATGATTAAGATGTAATTTTATGGATTTTATGCATTCAATTCATTTTACAAAAATCACCCTTCATCAAACCACAAAATCAGACCTTGAAAATATTTTTATTAGATACAGATTAATTTTAGAATTATAAAACATATTTATTTGTCAGATTTGGATAAGCAGATTAGAAGATATGAATTTTTCAATACTGACCAATAGGAAATTGCCACATCATCAAACTGATTGAGATAATTGAAGAGAGAGGGAGAGGGAGAAAATACCATTTGACCCAAGATCAGGTTTGAAGTTGCATAGGTAACCAAACTAGAGCTTCTAGAGAAGGTAAAACAGTAAGAAACCAAAACCCTAGAAGAACATGGTAAATAGAGATGGAGATCATCGATTTTAAACACAGAAGCATGAGTTTTAAGCATGTAGTAAGCAATATATGAGAAGGGGGTTAAAAAAACTTGCCTCTAAGAAGGTAAGAAGGTCCAAACAGAAAGGATCATGAGATTAGAAGGTCTGGTTGCTCCAAGCCAAGATCCTTTCTTGAGCAAAGATCACCTTCTCCACTTTAGAGGTGCAACCCTAGCAAAAGAGCATGGAGATGAGATGTTTTAGGGTTCTAGGTGGAGTTTTACCATGGAAGGTCATGGTTCTGACCTAGAAGAATATGGGAGGAATACTAACAACATGAAAAAAGGGAAGGAAAGGAGGATACTTACTATTTTTGGTCAAAATCACCAAGGAGGAGCTTACGAAATCCTAAATAAAGAAATTTGGAACCCTAGGAGCCTTCTTCACCATGGTAGGCACCCTTTTTACCTTGGGACAACAACTTCATGGATGAACATAGAAGGGATGATGCTCTAAGTTGGGGGAAATAGAAGGAGAGAATTGCTTCTTGGATTGGGAGGTGGGACGGGGTAGGCATGGCTTTATAAAGAAGGGGGCAAGCATGAGGTGTCTATGGGACTTTCCATGTGTCCTTATGCTAAGGTTTCATGGCCATGCAAGAGGACAGCTCATAGATACTTCTTTTATATCCAAGGTCAGTCCTAAAAGCCCATGGAGGTTTCTAGGCCATCCCCACCATCCTCCAATCATAGAAATAACCCCATTGGTTGATAGCTTTTAAAGATAAGCTCATTTATAAAGAGGGCAATCCCTAAAATGCCCTTGGAATGAAACACCTTCAAACCAAGGTGCAACCAGGTTCCCCATGGTTCAAAATATCGAGAATGGTAAGGGAATATATAAGAATTAAAATTTAGGTGATAATTTGCAAAGAAAACCTCATAATTGGGTAAATTGCATAAAAGTCCAGAATGTACCTAAAATTGCATAACTTGCACAAACAACATCCAAATTGAACCAAACTTCATCCACAAGTTATCTTTGATGTGTTGAATATGAATTTGACATTATTTTTACATTATTCATTATTTACTACTTATTCCTTTTACTCACTTTCTCTCTCCTAAACAATATCTTTGAAGTTATATAATCACATTATTCATTACTTATGCCTTTTACTCATTTTCTCTCTCCTAAACTTATCCTAATATTTCAAGACTGTCCAAATTAGATGAAATTTGACAGGTAGGCTAATTTTGATTTGTAGATTTCTATTTTGAAGTTTGTTTCCACTTTTGAGACTTATTTTTATGAGATGTGTCATATGACCCATTAACGACCCATTATCTAAATTATTCATCCAGTTAAGTTTCTTATCTTCATATTACCATCAAAATGAGTTATGTGGCATATTTTATGTATCCATTAAAAACCTAAGATTAATGTTAGAACATTAGGTTACATTAAGGTGATCTATACATGCATTAGCTCATTGGGGTTATACTAAACATCTATTTAGGTATAACCTTCAACCTTGTTTGGCTAAGTCAAAAATGTCAACTTTCAGGGTAGGATCTGAGATCTAGTATGTTACAGTTCTATTGTCCATGTAGGCATTGCGCTAATAACTTGAAAGTCAACACTGGTGATGAAATCAAAATTCATGTCATGTGCAATGGGATTGTACATGGCTATACAGAATGGTACTAGCATGGAGAGATTTCAAACTTGAGATCTGTGAATGTCGATAGTAGTACTTGTGTTGAAGAAGAAATTGCCGCTGATGACGTAGATATGAACGAACCGATTTGATAAACATAATTCATGTGATGTTGGATAGTTGTGGGGTAGAGCACACCGATCCACCTTCCTTGTTTAGTAACATTGTGCATGATGCTGAGAGACCTTTATACATATGTTGTACTATGTTTATGAAGCTGAGCGTTGTGTTGAGATTGTATAATATGGAGGCTAACAATAGATGGAGCTACAACAGATGCATGTTATTTTTGTCTTTGCTGAAAGAAATTCTTCTTGAAGGAAACGAGCTTCCAATTTCAACATACGAGATAAAGAAAATATTATGCCCAATGGGAATGAAGGCTAATAAGATACATGAATGCCCACATGATTGTGTATTATTTCAAAAGGACTATGTCAATTTGAAAGATTGTTCAAAATGTGGGACGTCAAGGTATAAAATGACAACTTTTGGGAAGTCCAAAGCTGGCTCTCCTTCCAAGGTGATGTGGTATCTACCTATAATACCATAGTTTCAATGCTTGTTTGCCAATCCCATAGATGCAAAGAATTTAAGGTGGCATGCAGAAGTTAAGAAAAATAATAATGGGATCATACGACATGTGTTTGATTCTCCATAGTGGAAGAAGATTGATTTATTGTACTTTGAATTTGGTGAAGAAGTTAGGAATCTAAGACCTGGACTTTGTACTAATGGGATGGATCCATACATCACATTGAGCAGCCAACATATCACTTGGCATGTTATGCTTGTTATATACAATCTTCCTCCCTGGTTGTGTATGAAAAATAAGTATGTTATGTTGTCATTGTTGATATCGGGCCCTAATCAACCTAGAAATGATATTGATGTTTATCTTGAACCTTTGATTGATGATTTAAGGAAACTTTGGGGGGAAGGTGTGATGACCTATGATGCTTTTCTAGAGAGACATTTTGTGTGCATGCTATGTTGTTTTGCACTATTAATGACTTTACAACATATGAGAATTTGTCTGGATATAGTATAAAAGGATCTAAAACATGCCATATATGTGAAGAGAACATTGATTTAATATGGCTAAAACATGGCAGCAAGACTGTATATCTTGGTCATCAAAGGTTTCTTCCAAACTTTCATCCTTATTGAAGGTTGCACAAAGCATTCAATGGATTGAATGAGGAATGGAGTGTCCCTAAACCTATACCAGGGAGGTTGTTTATGAAATAGTAAAAGACTTTGTCAATGAATTCAGTAAGAGATCACAATGTACCATTCCCACACAAAGTGACAAATCTTTATTCAAGAAGAAGTCAATATCCTGAGATCTTCCTTATTGGAGTTCTTTGGCAGTTAGGCATTGTATCGATGTCATGCATGTTGAGAAAAATGTTTGTGATAGCATCGTTGGTTCTTTGTTGAATATACCAGGTTAGACTAAATATGGCATGAAATCTAGGATGGATCTGCATGAACTGGGAACAAGGAAAGATGGCATCAAATCAGAGAACATATTTACCTCCCGCTTTTTACACATTGTCTAGAAAGGAGAAGAAAACTTTTTGCGAGTGCTTGCTTAATGTTAAGGTACCATGGGGTTACTCTTCCAATATCCGTAGATTGGTATCAATGAAATATCTAAATCTGATAGGTCTTAAATCTCATGATTGTCACACTTTAATGCAACAAATATTGCTTGTGGTAATTCAATGTATACTGCCAAAGTATGTAAGGTTTGCAATCATCAAACTTTATTTATTCTTCAACAATCTATAGAGCAAAGTTATTGATCTTGAGAATCTCGATAAGTAGCAAAGATAAGTGGTTGTTACCCTATGTCAGCTTGAGATATATTTTCCTCCTTTATTCTTTGATATCATGGTGCATCTTGTTGTCCATTTGACTAGGGAAGTGAAAATATTGGGACCAACTTTCTTGCATTGGATTTATCCTTTTGAATGATACATGAACACTTTTAAAGGTGATGTTCAAAATTATTATCGGCCTGAAGGGAGTATCATTGAGTGTTATGTAGTGATGGAGTTATGGATTTTTATAACGACTACCTTAGTGGTAATGAAGCTCCTGTAAATGACAAAATATTGAGGGCTATTCTGGCAAAGGGACTTTAGGAACACAAATGATTTTAATCAGTCGTGAACTGTGGGAACAAGCTTGCTTGTATATGTTACACAACATCGATGAAGTGAGTTTTATATCACCGAACATACCAATTTCATCAAGAAACAATATCCTCTAGCCAATTCAATGTGGCTTGCTAGAGAGCATAACAAGACATTTATTAAGTTGTTTGAAGATAAAGTCTTACATCAACTATCTCAAACACCAAATAATGTTGCTGAAAATATCAAATGCCTCACTGTTAAACCAAAAATGAATGTTTTGTCTGATGAAGGGTTTGACATAAATGGGTTCTCATACTACAGAAAGTGTCAAGATGATAAGAGCGTCGTCCAAAATAGTGGGGTTACCCTTCATGCATCTTTATTGTTTTCTTCTAGTGTGAAGGATAAGAGTCCACGTGAAGCTAAAATGCCATATTATAGTGTCATCAAAGACATATGGGAGTTTGACTATGTAGATTTTAGAATTTCACTCTTTAAGTGTAATTGGGTTGATAACACCAAAAGAGTTATAGTGGATGAATTGGGTTTCACATTAGTGAACTTTAAAAAGATTGGTGAGAAGGGTGAACCATTCATTTTGGCATAATAGGTGGAGCAAGTATTTTATATTGATGATCCTGTAAATGAAAAATGGTCAATTCTTCTTCATGGTAAAAGGCAATTCATTGAAGATCCTATAGATGAAGATGAATACTGTGATAAGTATGATGACTCCAGTCCATTCTCAGTTGGCTTGCCAACACCAAATATTGAAGCTAATGATGACTTATATGTGCGTGGACACTGAAGGAATGTTAATTGATAATAGATCTCAATATTAGAGACACATTTTTAATTTTTTTAAATGTTTTCTTTTTTTGAATGTTAGATCAATGTGAACTTTACAATCTTATATTAATTTCATTGTTAAATGTTAAATGTTTGTTTGTTTTTTATATGATACTTTTTTAGATGGCTGACCATGAGTATGATGATCGTGATGATGATCATCATGAGGGTGGGGCACCACATCACGATGTAAGTTTTACAATATATCTAGCTATATGTTCATTCATAAGTTATATCCTATATCTGTTTTCTTTTGTCAATTTTTAGGTTGAGGATGTACCCCCTGAAGACCCTGTCCCACTTGATGAGCAGCATAAAAAAACTAAAAGAATCAGGGGCATCACTATGATGAACAAGTTACTACAACAAAGGGGCAATGGACCAAAATTGTTTGTGGATTTTGATCATGCAGGTAATCCAGTTGGAAAGTGCCACAACTCGTTTGTTTCATATCTTGGGGTTCTTACTTGTGGCCATTGTAGTGTAAATGCAGAATCTTGGCATACAATTGATAAAAGAAACAAAGACTTCATATGGAAAGAACTATGTGTGAGATATTATCATTTGTAATTATGTTTTAAAGCTATTAACAATTCTATTTTTCAGAATACTCTATTAAATATATGATATTTTGTAGAGTATATTTGAACTGGATGAAAACCTACATCATAAAAAGGTGATACAACACTGTGAGAGGGTCCTAACGAACTATAAGACAACTCTCAACCAACTATATATATGAGGGGCTAATAAGATGAAGAAGTCAATCACTGAGCAATGGAACTACCTGGGCCCAACTCAGTGGGAGGTGTTTATTTCCAAGAGAAAAATCGATGAATTCAAGGTATTAAGTGTCACTCCCAATTTAATTAGTATACATTCTTATGAATTCATTATTTTACGGTTGACCTTGATTGTTACTAACCAATTCAATGTGCTTACTAACAAGGCTATCAACGATGCTCAAAGAGCAAGGCGTGCACTGAATGTGCATGACCACACAATGGGTCTAGGTTGCTATGCAACCCTTCACGAAAAACTACATGTGTCTACCATTCACCAGCCTACTGCTCCTACTACTGGGACTGCTGAGACTGCTGAGTCCTCTACTACTCCCGCACCTCTGCATCATCATGATGTGTGGATAGCTGAGAGGCAAAATACAAAAGGAGATATAACCAACCCCATACTAGGCGGATGTAAAAATAGTAAAATTCAACTATCAAAGTGATTAGTATTAATGATTTTTATGTTTACTTACCAATTTTTATTGATGATGATTAGCGGGAGCTTCACGAGCAGAGGAAGCAAGGCTCATTTCATCCCTCAGGGCACAAGGGATGAATTGACAGTTGCTCTCAGTAACCCAGAGCATCCTGGACGTGTTAGGGCTGCATGCATTGGTGTGGGCCTAAGAGCGTTCTTTGGGCCATCACAACGTAAACATGTCCAAAAAGAGAGATTTTCAAAAGCTGAGGTAACATAATCTTTTTTAGAATATTATTGCAAAGGAAATTCAAGAATCAAAGAGTGTTTCTCTTGACCATGTATAGGTAGATGAATTAATTGATAAGAGAGTCCATGAAGCAATGAGCAAGTGGTAGGCATCTCAAGCTGCCACTCAGACAGTACCTATGTCGTGCCGCTCTTCCCCTACAACATAGGTGGTTGGGAATCATCCTGTAGACCCACCACCTAGCATGCCCGCTGTAAGTATTTTTATGACATAGTATCTAGTCTTTTCAAGATGATATGTTTATATATATATAAAACATACTCTAAGTAAATTTGTAGGGGTTGAGGTCATGTTGTCTAAAATTATAAGAATACGTCATTGCAGAGGGTGAGGCTTATCCACGCCTTCTAGGGCACACAATTAGATGACATAAGAGAACAATGAGCAAAAGCCTTTGAAAAGGAGGCAATATTTTATTATGATTGGGGTGCTGATTAAAGAATGATATTTCTAAACTTTGATGTCATTATTTTTGTATATATGTGGTGCTTATATATACATGTGTGAATGACTTTTTTTGAATTGTCTTATTGAAAGTTGATCTATATACGTGTGTGTGAATGTGAAGATGAATGAATGAATTGTGTTTGTACATGTGTGTGAATGTGAAGATGAATGAATGAATGAATTTTGTTTCTATATGTGTGTGAATGAGAAAATGGATGAATGAATGGAACTGCATGTTTGTACAACCTGTGATTTATATACTTATGAATACACCTGTGTGAATGGAACTGCAGGTTTGTACATACTATATTCATATAAAATCACAAGATGTATATATCGTCTTGATATATAGATAATCTTGATCATCTTGTTATTACATGTTTTTGGCATGTTATTAGGCTGAAATCAGAGGATGCTGTAAACCTGCAGTTCAGTTCCATGTTCTACATCCTGCTGACTCACCGGACAGTAGGCCTGCAGCCTAATATTAAAAAAAATACTTAGTCGTCGGTTATTTAAAAAACCCGTCATTGTAGGTCTCTATCGTCAGTTATTTATAAAAAACTGACGACTACGTCCCTAACCCGAGCTATTTTTTTTATTTGGGTATGGCGATAGATGCCGATTTTTGAAAACATAACCGACGACTATATATCACTTTATTGTCAATTTTACTTTGGACCTACGACTATGGACCAAACACGAGATCATTTTTTTGTTTGGAAATGAAGCTAGTCGTCGGTTTCGAATGAAATAACCGATGACTATGGCTGTAACATGGGCCAATTTTTTGTTCAGGTATGAAGATAGTCGTCGATTTTCTATAAGTAACCGATGACTATGGCTCCTATCAGTGTCAGTTCTTTTTTGATTGCAAATAGGGCTAGCTTTGTGTCGTCGACTTTGGAACCGACGTCGTAGGTCTCTACCTTTAGTGTTGCCCACTTGAGTGTCGCTTGAAAACCGACGTAAAATGTCCATTTTAACCGACGTTAAAGGTAGTATCTGTACTAGTGAAACCGATTAACAACCACCCATTTTGACCTCCTTTAATGTGCATAAACCTCCTATCAACATGCTTCAACCCAACAACTTAGTCAAAGTGTTGCAAGACAACATATATTGACCCCTCCTCGATAGGCATCGATCCGAAGTGGGATGCTTGGGCCCGATTCAAGTTGCATTGACCTGGCCCAAACATGCATCAATTGCATAGAGCGGTCAAAGCTACCCACCAAAACTACTTTGACCAATCCAAAAGGGTTGAAGCGTTTTAACCAAAACATGCTCGTTTACCTAAATCACCTTGTTTGCATTGATCGATCTAACTAATAGATGCAACCTATACTATACATGTTTCTTTAAAGTATGGAGCTTTCAAAATTTCATCGAACCTAATTCTAACCATGGCTTTTCCTCTCATTTGAAACATATATGCAATAAATTACACATAATTTCTAATATTCAAATATATTTCAAAATTAATGCACAATGGCATATAGCATACAATTAAGAAAAAAATAAGATCAAAACAAAAAAAATATTATTGACTCACATATGTGCAACACTGAGTCCATAACATCTTTGTATGTTCTCATGACATGTGAAGTGCCTAGAAAGTAAAATTGTGGCAATACTACTTGCAACACGGAAGGCTTGTGTACTTGCCAACTAGCTCAGTTGGTCAAGCCTGAAGCGCAGGTTGCGGGTTCAAATCTCAACGAACTCATTGGGGCACTATATGAAAAGATTATTGCCCTCGGTGTAGATGATGGTGTTCTCTCTCTCCTGCTACAGGGTGAAATTTCCCACTTAAAAAAAAACACAAAAGGCTTGTAATGTTTTTCTCACTCTACTTTGTCACCACGGAATCCTCTCTGGTGGAACACTTTATTGGTCGGAAGAAAGTAACTAGTAGACCTGCAAGGAAGTGGGAACGCAACCAATTAAAAACCTTATTATTTATTTCTTATTTTTTTACTAAGAAAGTAAGAATGAGGTTGTTAAAGAGGCAGACATAGATATGGGAGGAGCAGTCGCAGTTGACTATTTCTTATTTAGCTGACTTTTATAAAACATAATTGGACCAAACCTCAGTGGCTAATGAATGGTCCTGACAAGCGCCAAGGAATAAGGAATGCTTCTAATTCAACCGGCGGTAAAGATAGTGTACCGCTACACACAGTCACCTATATATGTTTATTTTTTTGTTGTGAATTAATTCTCTGCGGAGGTTGAAAAGTCTCACATTACCTCCTCTCTCCATTCTCATTCTATCCCATCAAAGTTTCTTGCGTTAGTGTTGTACGTCCGACAACTTAATTCCATCCCACCAACGTTCCCGCACTAGTACAATACGTGCCATTTTCAACTCTCGCCAATCCAGTCGGTTCGTTTCGTTTATGCCAAAGTCGAGCATCCTATATTCTTCGTCCATCGCGTGATGTTCGTACAATACGTCTTGTACTTTACTTCACATACTCATACTATACATCTATACTATATATGAAAGCTCGTTGGGGGTGTTCGATGCAATTTTAACCAACATTTTTCTAATTTACGTATCCATCCTTTACAGTATACAGACGGTCTGTGCAAGGTGTTAGATATAATATGTATAGCAGAACCAATCCCTGGATTGGCTGCGTTTACATAGAAAATCTATACTATATATGAAAGCTCGTTGGGGGTGTTCGCTGCAATTTTAACCAACATTTTTCTAATTTACGTTTCCATCCTTTACAGTATACAGACGGTCTGTGCAAGGTGTTAGATATAATATGTATAGCAGAACCAATCCCTGGATTGGCTGCGTTTACATAGAAAAAAAGGGTTTGAATATGCAAACTTTCTGAACTTGACAGTTCGCTGCCGTCTGGGTCCATCCGCTTCTCGACAATTCGTCACCGTCTTTCTGTCGTAGCATCTCTAGGTTAGATACTGTAGGAAAATAGTAGTTTGGAAGGCGACTGGTACGGTGCGACGGCTTCCTGGTGGTAGCATCTCTAGGTTAATCATTTTCCATTTTACCAGATTCTTCCACTCCTCTGAAAGATTCTCAGTTGTCTTTGGTTGCTTGTAGGATTTGTCACTAGAGGAGAACGACAGTTCCGAAGATGATTGGAACGACATAGAGAGAGAGCTTTTTGGTGGTAGTATTGCCAGGTGAATAGCTTTTCATTTTTCCAAATTCTTCTGCTATATGCATACTCTCCCTAATCTCCATCAGTTCTCTTGGCTGCAAGTTCCATTTGCTCTGATGATGCTAATGCGATTCCAGATAGTGATTTTGATGTACCTCGCTCGGAAATTGATAGTCATGATTTCTGCGGTCCATGATTTGGCTTCACTGTGTCAGCCATGATTCTTTCGCGAGATGGCTCTCTATTTTCATTCTCTCTCAATGTTAGTTATTTGTCCGCCTTTGTCCTTCCTTTCTTACCTATATTTTTCCGTTCTTTCCATACTTTTCATACCTCCCAGACCACGTAGCATCCGAGGTGGTAGCTTACTCAATAATTAATTTTGAGTATGAAGATGTAGACAGTGGTTTATCTACTCATATGATTCACCTCCTTGGCAGATTTAATTGATAAATCTTTACATGTGATACACCATGCTTGCTGAAATTATATATGTTTTGGTTCTTTTCTATCTGGAATAGAGAAATAGAAAACGAGCAATGGTACTATGTATGTGTAGTTGTGTTGGTTCCCGCCACCACCTCCATGACGTGTGCCCTTTAACCATCATCATTACTATATATGTTTTGGCTCACCTTCCATTCCAAACGGTATCAACGAGACCTGAGTGTACCCTACTGCGAAAGAGGAAATGATAACACCCCTGCGATCAACTAGGTTTGACTGTCACGGGCTCTCATATATGGTGGCTGCTGTTAGCTTACAGCCGATAGCAGCTCACACTTTGCCTTTGCCTTGCCTCTATGTAATGTGAAACAATAGAATATATATTTTTAATGTTACAAAGTTGCCTATACAAATCTATCTAGAACTTGCTTCGTTGACATATATGTTTCAATTTTCATGGAAATGTCTCTATAAACTTAGAAATTAGTTTTCGTTAGTAAGACTTAAAATTTTGTGATGCTAGCAACTATGCTTACACCTGTGACATCTTTGGACACGTACCAAGACCACAATTATGTTGTAGAAGCCATATAGGTTTGTAGCTATGCAGTAACATTTTTTGAGCAAATGTTTTTTGCACATCTGTTGTTGCTGTTCAATTTTGTTTAAAGAACAAAATTCTTAATTATATTGAAACTTTATTTGTGGTTAAATACACTCCCAATGTTAATATGCATGTTACTTTACTTCTATTTTGTTCTGAATTCAAAACATTTGGTGCTATGGCTACAAACTTTTTTGAAATGAAAAAACAAACATTGCTGCGTCCAATTATTTTCTTTTACTTTTATTAAAATCAATAATTAATGTGCGATTCACAATTTTCTCCTACCCGTGCGTAGTACGGGTTTCTTCCTAGTTTGTATTTTAATGACATGTAAAATAAAACATGTGCAAAATCTGAGGTACTTTAATGGTGTATGTACTGTACGTCTCGTACTGTACGTCTTGTACTGTACGTCTTGTACTGTACGTCTTGTACTGTACATAAAATGGGACAATTAATGATTCTGACCATCAGGAACCATCACTTTAAATGGGGAGTGATCTTCAATCAATATTGTACGTCTCACACTGTACGTCTTGTAGTGTACATAAAATGTGATTAACGATTGTAATTTGTAAAATAAAGAAAAAATGGTCAATGTATCACGCGAGTAAATATATAGATATAAAATTCAACATAAATGGTAAATGTATCTCTCGAGTAAACACATAGATATACAATTCAATATAAATGGTAAATGTACAGTATTTATGGATTTATGATAGAATATAGACGTACTGTACAAATGTATGTACGCCTCTACAAGTACGCATTTGAATATTCTTAAAAAATAAAAAGAACTAGCAATGAACGTAAACTTGAATTTAAATATTTTTGGTAATTTGTGGTAGAATTAGATATTATATTTAATATATGTAGAGTTGATGCATTATCTGTAGTTTGCTGCATATCTTTTGCATGGGCTCTAATGCCATTCGACTACACTTAAAATCTCTCGTGGAAACGTTGAGGGGCACGTTTTTTCAAGTTCTGGGCGGGGCAGCGCGGTTGGGAAACTACCTATGTTATAATTTTCCTAAAGATATTATTTAAAACCCTAGCGCACAAAGTCCACCTGTTCCGAGAGCGTCACGAAGGGCGAAACAGAGGACAGGAGCAAAAGACCTCTGCTACAGTCCGAGTACCACAAGTGTAAGCAATTCTCGCTGTTTTGCATTGGCCACTGGACGACCGTTCAGGTAGTCAACCCCGCCGCACGACAACGAAGCAAATACCCTGGTCACATCGATTTCTCCCATGGAGGGGGAAGAAATGGCGAACAAAGTCGGGCCACGCAAAGTGCCGGTGGTTTCAGATTCTGTCAGCAACGACCAGGTGAACAGGTCCAAAGGCCCTGTTCCGTCTCCGGTATGAACAAATGCTCATGATGCTAAATTCATGTAAACCTTTACGAACAAATGCGACCTTATGCAAATTTTCGTTCTGTATGATAAGAGGATACATTCTATTCTTCCTTTCCGTTTCATTGCTACCATGGAAAGGGCGATGCCATTTGTAGTGCTTCTTACTCAGATCAGATACCACTGTTTTGCAAGCTTTATGGACAGCCACTGTTAGAATATAATTTTATCGTACAAGATAGTTCAGCTGTTTTTTTTTTTTGAAATAATTGCTTCAATTAATCAATGACGGGATACAAAGCGGAGATGAAAGGCATGTCTAATGGACCATTACACGCTAGCCATGGGGGCCATTGTGAGAACTCTACTCTTTGGTTGTTCTTGAGTACGAGTTTGGCAGTTGTGTCAGCGATTGTGATGAAGTCCCGGGGACTGCGCAGGATGCAGTACGAGGGATTGCTGAGGATGAGCTTCTTCCATTGACGGTGGTCAGCACGGAGGCGAGCCTGAGTGCACTTCTTGGCAGACAAGGCTTGGATGGCCGATGTAGAATCGGAAATGATGAGCACTTTGGACCAGTCTCGGGATTTGGCAAGAGCGGCAGCTTGCGTGATTGCTAAGACTTCGGTTTCTGTCACAGAACCGGCCTTGGTCAGGCAACCTCTCCCTAGGAGAAGCCACACAGCCATAGCTGGATCTCGGCGGAGATGGAGTGTAGGCAGCGTCCGTGAGGATTATGTGCTCATAATGCATTGACATGGTGTGTCTCCGGGGTGGATTGGGGGGTGCTCAGAAGGGGAAGCTTCTGCACCGTCTCCGACCGCAGTTGAATGAAGCGTACCACAGCTGGAGTGGGTGTGATACTACCCCCATGAACCTCGTTGTTCCGAATGGTCTACAGGTGCCATGACGCGACAAGCTGCGTAGTTGGGTGTAAGATGTCATACTCGCCTTTTACAACTTTGGCCAGTCATAGTTCTTCATCTTCAAGGAAGAAGCCGGAAGCAGGTTGGAGTGCCCGCCAAATGGCAGCGCTCCTCGGACAGTCCCTAAGACAGTGGATTATAGTTTCATCTCCAGCATGGCATCTCGGGCAGACCCCGTCGACATTGATGTGGCGACGGCGCTTCTCGACGTTCATGAGCAATGCTCGGTGCTGGAGAAGCCACAGGAAAGTCTTGATCCTCTCTGGAACTTGTGCCTTCCAGATTGAGGCCCAGGCGCCAGGGACATTCAGCTCTTTGTTCCTGCGAAACCACCGATACGCGAATCTAGCAGTCAGGTTCCCGCTTGTTTCGTGGGGCCAGACGAAAGTGTCTGCCCCAGCTGCATTATCTGGCGGAGGGAGCATACGGATGATGTCCCAGGTGCTTGTAGGAAGGTGGGCCTGGATAAAATCCCAGTCCCACTCACCGTTGTCAAGACCATGGAAAGAGATATCGACGATATTGTCGGTATACCGACCGGTATACCGATATCAACAACATCGGTCATCGGTTCACACAAACCTGTCGTTGGGATTGCAAATATCGGTAAACTGACGATATACCGCCAAATATCGCCAAATATCGACGAAATTTACTGGTATACCGACAGATATACCGATTTTTGCGTGCTTAAGTCTGTTTCTGTTGTTTGAGAGGAGGAAATGGTGGAGCAAAGGGATCTCGACAACTAGGGCTCAGATTAGTCTAATCTAAGGTGTTCCTTTATGTTTTCTACCATTTCTCTCATTTACACGTCATCTATCTCAATTAAAATGTAAATTCGTCCCAAAATGCCTTAAATTGGCAAAGATCTCGCCATCTGCTTTTTTATGTCTTCCTAATTGTATGTGTTTGTAGATCTACAACACTTTCTCATAATCTACATAATAATCATAGTAATATACCTAAATAATCCACGAAATATAAGTATAATTTGCTATCATTTTTAGCAGTAAGATAATAAGTATACATATGTTCTTCTAACTAGTATTTTTATCATACAAAGGAAGAAAATGTACTAGTTCGCAACACAACAAACAAATATTGTAAAAAAACATAGATTTTGTAATTTTCTAGTCTTATATTTAATTATACATGGCACTTGCTACATATATCCCACAAGATGGACATGGTTGACATGGTAACTAGACTTTTAAATTATCGCATCCCCACGACATGCATATGGTGGGCATGGTAATAATGGCTTTTATACTTATCCCGCTATTGTACATAATCCATGGAGAAACTCACTACTGCATATCAAGATCCTGTGCTACAAACAACAACAGAGAAAAGGTGTCACAACAGTGATGGTGCCTAACTTCCTTGACAGTCATGAAGTTAATTGTCAAAGTCACACATTGAAGAAGAGCAATAGAAAGCCCTGGTGTATATTTTCTTTTAGAATCTGATGTGATGCATATGGAGACATATACTGTAAAATTCTAAAACATATCATGTTTAATTACATAATACGAACGAGTATTATACACTTATATAATATTGTACATGACGTGTATGAGCAACACGTAACTTGATACCACCAACCTTACATAATGTACATGTCATGGGAGCAATATGTCAACTATATCAACTCAATATTGTATGGAGAATTAGTGTGTAACTCGACATACAACTGATATGAGTTAGTAAGTTACTATGCTATTTATGTGTTGTAAATTGGATATTATTGCATAAGTGTGTGTATTTATGTTTATGGATTGTGCTAGTAAAATTTCAAATCTTAATTCCAGTATTTTGTCATCGAAATCCTTCATCGAAATCTGCAGAAAACATGATAGGTTCCCTACCTCCCACATGATGGACCCCCCCCCCCAAACATACCCAATATAGAATTTTATTGCATAAAACGTTGCATCTAGGTGTTGGGACCACGCCTGTAAAATTTCATGATTTAATTCGTTCATTTAGGCGTCGATAAGTCCAGGATTGCATCTGTCGATATTTCCGTCGGTATACCTGTAAATATCTATTTCCACGTCGTCGATAAGGCGTCGGTATCGGCATTTAATTCCTTGGTCAAGACACATCGACGAGACCTGGAGATCTGCAGTATCTGTTGGAACAATATGGTGAGGTGCTAAGGTGAGGACGTCCTCTCTGGCCAACCATTTATCCTGCCACACTCTCGTATCAACTCCATTGGCAATCGATTTGGAGCACGTGCTTTAGAGCATTGGTAGGTTAAGGGTGATGAAATGTCAAATTGCAGAACGAGATGTTTTTGACGCAACTCCTCTCCCATTGTATTTTTCTTTTAGGATCTTGACCCATAGTTTATTTGGCTCGTTTAGATATGACCAAACGTTTTTCAGCAACAAAGTTGCGTTCTGATCGCGGGCGTCCTTGATCCCTAAGCCGCCATGATCTTTATTCGATGAGATTTTCTTCCAGGAAACTAGGAACATCTTCTTCTGGTCACCTAAGCCTCCTCTTGATCCCAATGTCAATTGGGATGATGATTCCTCTGCTATGTTTACTGATCATAAAAAATTCAGGAGGCTGATTGGTAAATTGATCTATTTAACTGTTACTCGTCCTGATATTGCTACTGCAGTGGGTCTTCTTAGCAGATACCTTGACAATCCCAGACAATGCCACTGGGATGCTGCATGCCAAGTCTTGAGATACTTAAAAAAATCTCCTGGCAAGGGACTTCATTATAAGAAGAATGGACACTGTGTTCTTGAAGGATATTCTGATTATGATTATGCAGGCAGCAAAGTTGATAGAAAATCTACTTCTGGCTACTGTACCTTTGTAGGGGGCAATCTTGTCACTTGGAGGAGCAAGAAACAGAATGTAGTGGCCAGATCTAGTGCTGAGGCTGAGTACAGGGCCATGGCCCATACTGCTTGTGAGTTGCTGTGGGTGCGTTCTCTTCTGAAAGAATTTGGGATTGAGTCTTCATCGACCATTCCTATGCATTGTGATAACAAAGCTGCCATCTTCATTGCAAATAATCCTGTCTATCATGAGCGCACCAAACATATTGAAGTTGATTGCCACTTTATCAGAGAATCTATTCTTGCTGGCAAGATATGCACTCCATTCACAAGATCTGAAGACCAAGTTGCTGATATCTTCACTAAGCTCTTGGCTAAGAAACAGTTCTGGATGCTGCTGGACAAGTTGGGCATGATTGACATCTATGCTCCAACTTGAGGGGGAGTGTTACATTATATATTTCCTGTTTTACATAGCATGTTATTTGTTTTGTTATTTTCCTTTATATATGGACCTCTCTGTAATTGTCTCAGTTATATATATATATATGAGGGTGCACACGTTGTGCAACCCTGAGTTTTCTGCAATTCCTGACTCTGTCACACTCTACAAGTATACAAGCGAAGACCGAAGCCCGTCACTGCCCCGGCCGAACCAACTCCTCCGTCTGCGGATGATCCACCACCGGCTGAGGTACTTTCTGACTTGGATATTCCTATTAGTTTACGGAAGGGTGTTCGTTCTTGTACTCAGCATCCTATTAGTCGCTTCTGCTCATCTGCCAATCTCAGTGATAGCTTTGCCTATTTTACATCTGCTTTATCTGCTGTGACTATTCCTAAAACCGCCAAGGAGGCGCTTTGTCATCCTGCCTGGAAACAGGCTATGGAACAGAAAATGCAAGCTCTGAATGACCAACATACCTGGGATCTGGTTGACCAACTTCCTGCCAGTCTGTGGGTTGTCGCTGGATCTTCACCATTAAATATCAGCCAGATGGTACCATTGAACGTCTGAAAGCTCGTCTCGTGGCAAAAGGATATACCCAGACCTACGGAGTTGATTATTTTGAAACCTTTTCTCCAGTGGCTCGTCTCAATTCTGTTCGCATTCTGATATCTGTTGCAGTCAATAAAGACTGGCCTCTTTTCCAACTTGATATGAAAAATGCCTTTTTATATGGCGATCTACAGGAGGATGTCTACATGGAGCAACCCCCCGGATTTGTTGCTCAGGGGGAGTCTGCTTCAAAAGTCTGTAAACTTCGCAAGGCGATATATGGCTTAAAACAAAGCCCACGAGCATGGTTTGACAAACTCAGTAAAATCTTACTTTCTTTTGGCTTTCGACGGTCGCAGGCTGATCACTCTGTTTTTATACGAAAAGCTACAACATGGCTTGTTATTCTCATTGTGTACGTTGATGACATTATCTTATCTGGCAGCGATAATGCAGGGATTCAAGCAACCAAAAACTATCTAGCACAACATTTTATCACTAAGGACCTTGGTAAATTACGATACTTTCTGGGAATTGAGGTTGCTAGGTCTTCTGCAGGATTGTGCCTATCACAGTGGAAATATGTTCTGGATTTGTTGCAAGAGACGGGCATGTTAGGCTGCAAGCCAGCCAACACACCTCTGGATCCCAATATGGATTGGGACAGTGAATCTCCTCCTCCATATGCTGACCGACACCAGTTCAGGAGACTAGTAGGCAAACTTATCTACCTGACTGTTACTCGAGCTGATTTAGCTGCTGCTGTTGGGTTTGTTAGTCGGTATCTTGATAAACCACAACAATGTCACTGGGATGCTATCTGTCACATTCTTCGATATCTCAAAAGTGCTCCTGGGAAAGGTCTATTATACAAGAAACATGGCCATTGTGATCTATCTGGTTTTTCTGACTTTGATTATGCAGGAAGTAGATCTGATTTAAAATCCACATCTGGATATTGTACTTTTGTGGGGGGAAATCTGGTTACATGGCGCAGTAAAAAGCAAACGGTTGTTGCACGATCTAGTGCTGAGGCAGAATATAGAGCGATGACTCATACTACATGTGAGCTTCTATGGGTCCGCAGTCTTCTGAAGGAATTTGACATCTCTCCGTCTAGCCCCATCCCTATGTTCTGTGACAATAAGGCATCTATTTTTATTGCGAGAAACCCTACTTTTCATGAAAGAACCAAACATATTGAAGTCGACTGCCACTTTGTACGAGAAAAGGTTATGTCTGGACAGATCCACACTCCATATATCAGCACGGAGAAACAACTTGCAGATATCTTCACCAAGGTGCTACCCAAAAATCGCTTTCAGACGCTGATTGACAAGCTGGGCCTCTTCGACATCTACTCTCCAGCTTGAGGGGGAGTATAGAGATATGTGTTTTCTTGAGCGTCATGTGCTTAGCATGTGCTCCACTTATTCTATTTCTTATGTTGTTTAGTCCCATATGGGTTGCATCTTAACTAGTCTCTTTCTCTGTTTGCTATATAAGAGACTACTATGTACACTGTTTTATTCATTCAATAAACAACAATTCTCCACTTTACAGGGTCAAAATGGGATTCGATTAGCAAAAGATAGGACCGATTAAGGATCCGAATAGAGATAGGGATAATGCATATGGGGGCAGTAAACATGGTTGTTTGGTAGCGGTGGAGAGTGCAGTGTTGTCAGGGCGGGCGTCTAGGGCGCCGCCTAGGCGGGCCATTGGCCTTGAAATTTCAGGCGCCCAGGAATCCACTACAAATCTAGGCGGCCAGGCGGGCTAGGAGGCCAAGGCGGGCTAGGCGAGCCGCCAAGGCGTTGGCCCAATGCGTCCGCCCAAATAAAGGCCCATTAATTGGTTGAATTTAATTAAAGCACAAAATGGAATCCTATTTTAAATATATTTTTAATTAAAACTAACATTAATATTATTCTAAATGGAATGTGAATCGTTCAACCCAGACCCTCTATAAAATAATACCCTAAATTACTAAATTACTAATCTGATTTGTGCTTTCATATTTTATTGATGTATCAAGTTCAACTTCTATTCTCCACCAATTTTGGACATCTTTTCAGTTCTATCTATTTTCTTGTTTATTACTGGCAATGCATAATAGATTTCTGGATATAGGGCTGTCCAGTCTGTACTCTGTTCTTGTGTAGTTTACAGTTTAATACAATTTAATGTATTACTCAATTTAGGATTTATATATCTACAAGACAACAGATTTTTCCATCTGTTCAAAACGCCTAGAAACGCCTAGGCAGGCGCCTAGGCTTACTAGGCGTTACTGTAGAAAATTGAACGCCTAGCCGCCTTAACAACCTAGGAGTGATGGGTGACCGCTTGCAGTAGACAACAACAATTGACCTGGGGGCCAGGATGATGAGATGCCGGTTGAAGAGTGCGATCGTCGGCTGGGGATATGGTTGCTGTATGAAGAGACAACAACTCTGCAGCAGGTGGACACAGCGACGACGACAATGACTGATGGTTTCAGCGGGGATGTTTGCTGATAGGCGGCTGTTGTGCAACAACTAGTATTGCCACTGCGGTAGATGGCGGCTGCTGGATATAGGCGGCGGAAGAGGGCCGGCGGCGCCTGGACTGGCTAGTTGTGACTACAGCAACGACGGGTGGCTGCGGCTAGGCCGAATCAGCGTCGGCTGTTGCTGTTGCCCATGACGGTGATGGTTTCTGGAGGCCGGCGGTAGTGATCGATGCTGCTGTCCTTGGCGGCTGTTGCTACTAGCGGATAGCGGCGATATGAGGTTGAGTGGAGGAGGCACACGTACAACAGGGCGTGAGCAGCAAACATAGTAGTTGCGGCAGGAGCAAGGCAGTGGAAATAGAGAGGAGATATGGCGGCTAGAGGCTAGCCATGAAAGGGAAGAAAGAGCCCTGTAGGCCGGAATTGCCTAACGGGAAGCCGACCTAGGCCATGGTGACGGCCGCCCGTAGGCGGGGAGAGCCCGCGGTTGCTCTCTCGAAGAGAGGCGGCGGCTATGTCTAGGGTTGTTGTGGGCACCGACTAGGAGAGGGAAGGGAGGACGACTGCTAGGTTTTCCTCAGGAGCCGCCAAGGACACGTATAATTTGCAACACCAATCAGGGTCGACCATGCTTAGAATAACATTTGTCTTCTGTATGTCCCAATTTCCCACAAAAGGAACATTTAGAACGAGGACCTCACCCACGTCCCGTGCCACACCCAACTCCTCTAACCACAACAACAATAGAGGCATGATTCTCAGATAGTTGTCCTCCCACGGTAGTAGATAAGGATTCGAAGGAGGATTGCTGGATTCTCACAGAAACTTCTTCAAGACTGATAGTTTATTAGTGACGAGAATGAGACTTCTAGCAGGAGCATATACTGGATTTAATCCAGGTAGGAATCTTTCTTTCACTAAGTTATCCCTATATTTCATTTGGTCATTAGTTTTCAACGGCTGATAGAAGCTGAGTTCTTGAGAGAGGAACTGTATAGCGTCGAAATAATCCTCCAGAGAACGACTATCTTACCTTTCTGCTAAGAGACGATCATATACTGTATATTTACAGAGAGCGTTCTTCTCATGGGAGAAGTATTTCTTTGCAGCCTCCCATACTTGTTTTGTTGATGGATAAACCATGAACCTAGATGCAATCTGTGGTTCCATGCTATTCCACAACCATGACTTTACCAACCCATTATTCTTCTGCCATGTAAAATAATCTGTGCTAGTTTCATTAGGAGGTTCTTTCTCAATAAATTCCACCTTCTCTCAAGACTTGAGAACCGTATAGATAGCATACATCCAAAGGAGATAGTTCTGTGAGTTGAGCTTCATAGAAGTAATCTGAGACTGACCATTGTTTACAATTGTAGCTGGCATAGCAGGCTTTTCATCCCCCATGATTGATCAAAAGAGAGTTGATAGAACGACATAGACAACCTGCAACACGCCGTGTGGCACACTAACACGACGTGTGGGGTCACTGGCTGAAAAAATCACAGAAGTCGTACAGTATGGCGTGTAAGGGAGTGACACACCGTGTCTGTTGGAGGTTGAAAAATCACAAAAGTCCTGCACTACGCCGTGTAAGGGAGTGACACGCCGTGTCTGTCGGAGGCGTAAGATCCAGTCAATGTTGAAACACCATGTCTCTGACTTACACGCTGTGTGAGGCGGCAGGATGAGCAAATTGACGGGATTTCACGCCTGAGGGAATTCTCCGGGAAGACACACTAGGGAATTGTTGAGATGAAAAAATACCCAGGAAGATGCTCCAGGAGGATGATCGGAATTAGCACTTTCACCGTTGTCAATCAGATGATGCGAAACTGACGCATCAACAACCCCAAAGACCTTTAGGCACTCATCCACGTATGGGGATTACATGAAGAGGAGAGAGACATAGAAGGAAGACCTTCCTCCTCTTCTTCTAGATAGAATGAACGATCCTCCCCTTCTACTTCAAGCGTCCACGATGATGCGAGTGGGAGAAAGGAGGATCAATCGGCGGTGGCAGACACCAAGACTGGCGGCGGTGGGCGCCGAAACCGGCGTCAGCGGTAGTGCCTCCTGGCAGTGCGGGAGAGAAAGGAGAGGAAGAAGGGGGGGGGTGACGGCTAGGGTTTCTAGCCTAGGGGTTTGCTCTGATACCATGTGAAAAGGTATTGGGTCAGAACGATACGCTGTGACGGGTTCCCCTTTATTATATAGAGAAGGAATATTTACATACTAGACCCAACATATAAAGAGATAAGAAAGAAGTACAGAAATAAGAAGTTATTTCTATCACCATCCTAACTAACGACATATTTTTGGTCAAGCAAGCGTGGGTCTTTTATTAAATAACCAAACTTGAGGTACATCATAAGGTGCACCCCTAAAAAAATAGGTCCAAGAAACTAGACCCTAACCTACAATACCAAAGAGGGAACCAACATATAGAGTTAAACCTACACTGGCATGAGGCCAAAGGACCGACAGTACATCGCATTAAGAGTTCTAAATTGCCTAAATGCTACCTTGATAACAACCCATCAACAAACAAGCAAAAACTAACCTGTGTAGATCAGTAACTGAAGGTTCACTAAACCTTCAAAGGACAAACAAGAAGCAAAACCAAGGAAAAAAACACGCACGAGTAGACCATTGCAATTCAAATCGAGTTTATCAATCGACCAAGATCATAGCCGATTACATCAATGCACTTCTTTTTCCTTGATGTGTTTCTTCTTTTTCTTGAATCTGGAGTCTTCATCCCTGATTCTAGACATATCCCATTCCTCTGTATCAAACACATGTGATCATCTGTAAAGGCTTCATCTTCCTAATGTGATTGATTGTTTGTCCTTCTATGCTGATAGTTGAGGGAGAAGCCGTAGCTTTCAAGCAATTTGTTTGCCATCATTTTAGGAGGAGAACACCGTTACTTGAGATGATCTAGCACCCAACTCTTTTTCCAGATTGAGGTGACTTGCAATAGAAATGTGAATAGAGCAAAGACCCTACATTTCTGGCTGTTGAGAGAGTGTCTTAAACTCTCTAGAAAAGCTTCCTTGACGAACTGGACGTCTACACCAAGTCTTGACATCTTCGGGATGCGTTTGGGGCACCTATAGGTGTATTTACAGTCATTACTCCAGACCATATATGGCCTGCCTGGAGGCCCTGGACTGTATTTGTATTTATGGTCCATCCGGACCGTATACAGTCCAACGCCGAATTGTAAATGTTGCTGATTTGGAAATACAATCCGTGTTACAGACCGTATACAGTCCCTGTCGGACCGTAAACGCGGCCGGAAAATAATCTAATGACTCCGGGACTCTGGATGTGGGTCCTATTCTTATAAACAGACCCCCCAACTCGTCCCAAACATGAAGAGCAATGAAGAGACATCGTTAGGGTTTCACGCCTCTAAGAGCTCCTCTCCAAGTAACCGTCTTCTTCTATGGTTGGCTTTCGGGTGTAAAAGGGGATTGGGTACTTCTTCTCTCTTCTGTAATCATCATCTTTGTAATCTCTCTATCAATAATATCATCTCCTCCAATGGATGTAGGCTCCCGCATTGGGAATTTGCCAAACCACTATAAATCTCGTCTTTGTGGTTGCTTGCTTGTTTGTTGTTGATCTTCCTCGTACACATTCGGTTTGGATTGCTCGATCTCATGCTTCCGCATCTCCGCAACAAGCTCGTTGGGCCTTGTTGTTCGGGTCTCTCATCACCACCATATCCCAACAAGTGGTATCAGAGCAAGTTCTACCTCCGGGTCTCTACCATGAAGTCGAAGTACAACATCAAGAAGTTCGATCACTTGAAGAGCTTCTCTCTGGCAAGTCGTGTGAATCTTGCCTCATGCAAGGAGTCCAAAAAGCTCTTCTCGGAAAGGAGAAGTCGGAATCCATAACGGATGACCGGTGGGAGGAGATTGATCAGAAGGCACATACAAGCATCTTTCTCTATTTGGAGGATGAAGTCCTCCGTGAGGTCGTCCATCTGGAGACCGCCAAAGACGTTTGGGATGAACTTGAAGCACTCTACATGAAGAAGTCCATCACCAACGAGCTTGCACTAAAGAAGCGCCTTTTCATGCTTCACATGGAAGGTGGCTCCTTGACGGCTCTTCTCGATGAGATCAATGAAATCATCCATGACCTCGGGCAGATCGATGTGAAGATAGAGGACAAGGATCAAGCAATGTTGTTTCTTTGTACCCTTCCACCGTCCTATAAGAATCTCTGGGATATGATGATATTCCGTGAGTCAAAGACTATCTCACTCTATGAAGTCAAAACGACCTTGATGTTTCAAAAGAAATTAGAGAAGAATCTTACTTCATCAAAAGTAGCGGGTGAAGCTTTGACCGCTAGAGGAAGGGAGCATCCACGTGACAAAGACCCTGAAAGTTCAAAGCAAAAGAGAACAAGTCAAAGTCACATTAATCAAAGAGGTGCAACTATTGCAAGAAGATAGGTCATACCTGGGATGAATGCTACAAGTTGCAAAACAAGCAAAAGCATGAGAAATCAAATGATGTTGCAACTCATGCAAAGGTGGCTCATGGAGGTTCTGAAAATGACGGCTACGCTCTTGCTTCATTACCGTCCTACGACTACAAGAAGGATTGGGTTCTTGATTCAGCATGCACGTGCCACATGATCGAGCGTAAGGATTATTTCCATACCTATGAGTCACATCAAGGTGGAGATATCCTTATGGGTGACGATCGTACTTGCAAAACAAATGGTGTTGGCACGGTGAAGATCAAGATGTTTGATGGTGAAGTCAGAACATTAATGGACGTCCGACATGTTGTCGGGTTGAAGAAGAATCTCATCTCATTGGGCACATTTGAAGACAAGGGCTGCAAGTTCTCCAGTGAAACCGGAGTTCTTGATGTTCTTAAAGCTGATCGGGTCCTCATTAATGCAGTGAGAAATTCACACAAACTGTACATCTTGCAAAGTTCCCCTATCTTAAGCTCCGCAGCAGTTATAACTTCATCTAAAGACACCATAAGGCTCTGGCATATGCATTTGGCACACATGTCTGAGAAAGGGATGATGCTTCTGAGCAAGAGAGGGTTGTTGTGTGGCGAACTAGGAAGCACGGATACAGATACATATAGGATACGGGTAGGGGTACGGGGATGCAACAATTTTCGAAAATATAGGATACAGGTACGTCACAGATACAACACATTTTTAATATTTGTTTTAATATTTTTAAAAATAACCAATATCTTTATTTTAAAAATAGACGAAGACAATCAAATTTCATTAAAAAATCACAATATTTCTAAAGAAAATGAAAACCGATACCATAATATCAAACAATGATTTTAAAAGGGGCCTTTCATTCATATAAATGTGAGACAGAAGTTACAAAAAGATATGATAATATCATATCCTAAACCTTTCACATTTCATGTATTATGTAATGTTGTGTTGTAAAGTGAGTTGTGTCATCTGTGATACCAAACTATCTTCTCTCATGTATGGCTAGCTACCATGAAGTGCGTGTATAGATACAAAAATGGATATGGGTACAGTATGGGGATACGACAAATTTTCAAAAATATAAGATACAGGTACATGTATACAACAATTTTTTTAATGTTTATTTTAAAATTTTAACAGAAAATACCAATTTCATTCTCAAATCAAAATACAATAGGGGGAGTCTAGAGTTGGAAGTCACATGGTTTTAGGATTTTGAGGGATCACACGAGTGGGGTGCTCTCTTGGCTGCTAAATGGGTTGGTTGTATCTTGGCTGCATTGAGGTCATATCCTGCTAATAAAAAAAGGTATATGACTTGAGAAGTATTTGGTATGTATTAAATAGTATCTAGGGAGTATTAGTATCATATATGTATTCAGTACTGATAGGACACCTATTTTGGAGTTGTTACATTATATATTTCCCGTTTTACATAAGCATGTTATTTGTTTTGTTATTTTCCTTTATATATGGACCTCTCTGTAATTGTCTCAGTTATATATATATGAGGGTGCACACGTTGTGCAACCCTAAGCTTTCTGCAATTCCTGACTCTGTCACATGGTATCAGAGCAGGCTCTAACCTAGCCTCCCTCCCTCCCTTCTCTCTCCTCCGCCGCCCCCCCCCCCCCCCCCCCCCCCCCCCCCCGCCCGCCCGCTGCCCGCCGCCGGCAGCAAGCCGCCGGTCGGCAGCAGCAGGCCGCCGCCGCTGGCTTAGCCAGGGCCGCCGCAGCTCCGGCCGGCCGTCTCCAGCGGGCCGCAGGTCGCTCCGTGGGCTCCGTGGTTCCGTCTTGCCTCCTGGCGTGGTGCACCGCTAGTGCTTGAGCAACCGTAGTTGTTGTTCGCACAGCAGGTGCGCTGCTGGGTGGTCGTTTTCTACGGGACCACTGACCCACTGGTAGATCTGGACTAGATCAGTCTTCAGGGGGAGATCGGCGCATTGTTCGTCTAAGGGGTTACCGTTGGTTCGTGCTTGTTTGTGCCTGCCTGCCCGTGTAGGCTTCGGCCTCCGGGTTCTCTGCTACGCCTTGGCGTAGTGCGTATGTGAGAGGTCCACGGTGACTTGTTTCTGCCTGCCTGACGGCGTAGTCCGTCTTCTGTCTGTGCCTACCTGTGCCTGTGCCTGCCTTCCTGCATATTCTCATGGCGTCTTCTGGGGATGACATGTGGAGAGAGTCGCGCCGTCAAGTCACTACTGTTAAGCTTGACGGGCGCAACTACCAACTGTGGGTCTGTTCCTTTGTGATCTTTGCCAAATCACAAGGGAAGTACTCTCACTTGATTCGGACGGGTCCGCCTCAGCCTGCAGAGGAGGCGGATGCAAAGGACATCAAGGCCTTTGATGACTGGGTTCGTGATGACTCGACCGTCATGACGTGGATTCTCAACAGCTCCGTTGAGAAGATTAGCGTCACTCTTCTTCAGCTGCCTACGGCGAAGCAGATGTGAGATCAACTCGCCAGTACCTACTCGCACAGTGAAAATCCGAAGAAAGTCTTTGATATCACAAAGCAATTGGGGCGTCTACAGTTTACTGGTTCTGACATTTCAGACTACTTCTCCACTTTCACTGGTCTGTGGGGTGAGTTGGAGATGTATCACCCGCTGTCCACCGATTTAGCTACTATGCAGAAACAGCGGGCGGAGCTTCAGCTGATTCAGTTTCTCAGTGGTTTACCTGAGTCCTATACTGGAGTGGTAGATCAAATCTTGGCGAGTGATCCACTCCCTACCTTGCAGACTGCCTACAAGCGTCTCCAGCGCCTTCCGTTATCGACACCGTCTCCGCCTCCTGAGACTGGAGACTCTACTGCTTTGGCCGCTTGGGGCGGGCGTGGTCGTGGCCGTGGCCGTGGCCGCTCCAGTGATGGCCGTCCTCCCCTGGGTGCAGGCCGGGGGCGTGGACATGGTGCTGGACGAGGAGCTCCTCCTGCTGCCCCGCCTTCTGCTGCTGCGCGTCCTCAGTAAGGACAGCGCTTGTGTACTTTCTGTGGCCGGTCCAACCATATTGAGGAAAAATGCTGGGAAAAGTATGGTAAGCCGGCGTGGGCCAATGCTGCGGCTGATTCTTCTACGTCTGAGGGTGCTACTCAGACACCTGCACCAGAGCCTGCGGGGGCTACCATAGACTACATCCGTGCTGAGGTGGAGCGTCTTCTCCTTGAGCATGCTGGTTCCTCTCCTGCTGCATCTACGAGTGGAGCACATGCTGCCTTTTCTGGTTATGACACTGCCTTCCTGAGCTCCTCCTCACCTTCTACTTCTGGTAATACTAAATGGGTGATAGACTCTGGTGCATCTGCACATATATCTGGAAATAAATCTTTGTTTAAACATATATCTGCACCTGCTCGACATTCTTCTGTTATGCTTGCTGATGGCTCTAAGTCGTCAGTCCTTGGAGTCGGTGATATTATTTCTCATTTTGGCCTAAAATCTGCCTTATATGTGCCCAGATTTCCTCTTAGCCTGTTATCTGTCGACAAGATTTTACGGAGTTTAAATTGTAGCCTGACATTTGTTCCTGGTTCATGCGTTTTTCAGGACCTTCACACGAGGATGAAGATTGGTGGGGGGTATGAAGGTGCTGATGGGCTGTTTTACTTGGACCAGTTACCTAGATCAGAGAAAGCTGCTGTGGTATCTGCATTATCTGCTTCTGTTTCTGCTCTCCAGTGGCACTACAGGCTGGGCCACCCCTCTTCAGAGAAGTTGCGTAGTTTAGTTCCTGATATTGACAGTTGTCATTTTCAGTGTGATTCGTGTCAACTAGGGAAACAAACTCGTACTGTGTATCCTAGACGTAGTACTGTGAGCAGTAAAAACATTTTTGATTTAGTTCACTCTGATGTATGGGGTCCATGCAATGTACCAAGCTTGTCTGGTTACAAGTACTTCATTCTGTTTATTGATGATTTTTCGAGGACTACTTGGCTGTTTCTGTTAAAAAGTAGGTCCGAAGTGCTGTCTACTATTAAATATTTTTTTTGCTGAAATAAAGACGCAGTTTGGCTTGCCTATTAAAACTTTTCGCACTGATAATGCTTTAGAATTTGTTAAGCAAGATGTGGCTGTTTTTTGTAAATCTGTGGGTACTCTTCACCAAACTTCATGTGCTTATACCCCACAGCAAAATGGTGTTGCTGAGCGAAAGAATAGGCACTTATTAGAAGTTACAAAAACAATAATGATACATTCTCATGTGCCCCGCTCTTATTGGCCTGAAGCTATCTTGACTGCATGTTTTCTGATTAATAGGATGCCATCGTCTGTTATTGGGAATAAAATTCCCTTTCAGGTTTTGCACCCTGACATCTCCATGTTTCCTGTGCCTCCTAGAATTTTTGGGTGTACCTGTTTTGTTCGGTTGCTTGGACCTACTTCTGATAAGCTATCTCCTCGAGCTGCTAAATGCATTTTTTTGGGCTATTCTCGCACTCAAAAGGGTTACAGATGTTATAATCCCAGCACTCGGAAGTGGTTTACTAGTAGTGATGTTGTCTTTTTTGAGGATACACCGTATTATTCTTCAGCAGGAGATAGTTTGCAGACAGATATTCTGGCTCCTCCTTTACCTGTTATTTCTGACTGTATGCCTGACCACACTGATACTGAGACTACTGCAAAGCAAGACCCTCTTATTGTTTATCATCGCAGGAATAAAGCACCTTCCACACATGTACCCCCCCAAGACAACCAATCTTCTCCTCCAGAAGGTTCTGCTGCTCTTGAGGTAAACTCTGATCTTGACATACCTATTGCTCTCCGTAAGGGTACTCGTTCTTGCACTTCTCATAGCATTGCTTATTTTGAGACTTTTTATACACTCATACTTATGGCATTGATTATTTTGAGACTTTTTCTCCTGTTGCTCGCCTTAACTCTGTCAGGATTCTTTTATCTGTTGCTGTGAATCCAAACTGGCCTCTCATGCAGCTTGATGTGAAAAATGCTTTTCTCTATGGTGACTTACAGGAGGAGGTGTATATGGAGCAACATCCTGGGTTTGTTGCTCAGGGGGAGTCTCACAAAGTATGCAGGCTTAAGAAGTCTATCTATGGGCTCAAGTAGAGTCCTCGTGCCTGGTTTGATAAGCTGAGTAGGATTATGATTGATTTTGGCTTTCTGAGGTCACAAGTTGACCATTCTGTATTCACAAAAAAGACTTCTGCTGGTATTACTGTTCTGATTGTATATGTTGATGACATTATTATTTATGGCAGCGACACTCTTGGTATTCAGGCTACCAAAGATCTAGTCGGACTCCGGTACTTTCTTGGCATAGAAGTCTCTAGAAATTCTAATGCCTTGGTTCTTTCGCAGAGAAAGTATGTTCTTGATATCCTGCAGGAGATTGGTATGCTTGGTGCGAGACCTGCAGATACTCCTCTTGATCCCAATGTCAATTGGGATGATGATTCCTCTGCTATGTTTACTGATCATAAAAAATTCAGGAGGCTGATTGGTAAATTGATCTATTTAACTGTTACTCGTCCTGATATTGCTACTGCAGTGGGTCTTCTTAGCAGATACCTCGACAAACCCAGACAATGCCACTGGGATGCTGCATGCCAAGTCTTGAGATACTTAAAAAAATCTCCTGGCAAGGGACTTCATTATAAAAAGAATGGGCACTGTGTTCTTGAAGGATATTCTGATTCTGATTATGCAGGCAGCAAAGTTGATAGAAAATCTACTTCTGGCTACTGTACCTTTGTAGGGGGCAATCTTGTCACTTGGAGGAGCAAGAAACAGAATGTAGTGGCCAGATCTAGTGCTGAGGCTGAGTACAGGGCCATGGCCCATACTGCTTGTGAGTTGCTGTGGGTGCGTTCTCTTCTGAAAGAATTTGGGATTGAGTCTTCATCGGCCATTCCTATGCATTGTGATAACAGAGCTGCCATCTTCATTGCAAATAATCCTATCTATCATGAGCGCACCAAACATATTGAAGTTGATTGCCACTTTATCAGAGAATCTATTCTTGCTGGCAAGATATGCACTCCATTCACAAGATCTGAAGACCAAGTTGCTGATATCTTCACCAAGCTCTTGGCTAAGAAACAGTTCTGCATGCTGCTGGACAAGTTGGGCATGATTGACATCTATGCTCCAACTTGAGGGGGAGTGTTACATTATATATTTCCTGTTTTACATAAGCATGTTATTTGTTTTGTTATTTTCCTTTATATATGGACCTCTCTGAAATTGTCTCAGTTATATATATATGAGGGTGCACACGTTGTGCAACCCTAAGCTTTCTGCAATTCCTGACTCTGTCACAGGAGTATCAGTGCTTCATAGGGGGAGACAAAAGGATGGGGATGCAATGATTATCTTCAAAGGAGATGAAATAGATATTGTTTAGATAGAAATCCCGAATAAATCACAATGGATTTAGTTACCAAAACAAGAGGCATGTTAACCCAACGATACTACATTGAAGCCTTTCATAGAATATGGAGGACATCAACATGCATAAAACTTGCACCTTAGCATGGAAAGCATCCGCAAGTACCATGTAAAGGTGAATGAATTGGTTTGCAATAAAGAACAAACAAAAATCCAAATTACATATGAAAGTTCTTTAAAAAGTGAAATCCAAAAAAATAGAGGAGGTACAAACAATAAAGAGAAGATGGAAGATTGGCATTTAGCAAGAGGAATGTTGACTAACCTTGAACTACTTCCAGGAAGCAACTGTGACAGCCTTGCTGCAAGCTACTACTTAGCGGAGAGGGTTGAGACATGAGTTGGTGTCAAATGCTAATCAAGCAATGTCATGATTTTTTTTCTTGTTTTTACCGACTGGATGCGGACTGGATACGGATTAGGAGTATTCGATACGTATCCATGAGTATCCACAGAGTATCGGTATCCGATACGTATCGGATACGGGTACGACACCTGTTTTGGAGTATCCGTGCTTCATAAGTGGCGAAAGCATTGGAAAGTTAGATTTCTGCGAGCATTGTGTTATGGGGAAGGCCAAACGCAATAGCTTCGACACGACAATTCATTCTTCCAAGGATGCTCTAGATGATGTTCACTCTAATCTGTGGGGCCCTTCTCGTGTTCCTTCCAAAGGTGGTGCTAAATATATGATGACCTTCATTGATGATTGTACAAGGAAGGTTTGGGTTTGTTTTCTCAAGAGCAAGGATGAGGCGTTCTCGACTTTCAAGCAATGAAAGGCTCTTGTTGAGAATCAAACCGACAAGAGCATAAAGACTTTTCAGACCGATAATGGCTTAGAGTTATGTTCTAAGGATAATTTTTGCAGTGACCATGAGATCAAAAGACATCGTACAGTGCGTCACACTCCCTAACAGAATGATGTAGCAGACAAAATGAGCAAAACGTTGTTGGAAAATGCCTGATGCATGCTTCCCAATGCAGGTTTGGATAGATCTTTCTGGGGAGAAGCGATATCAACCTCCTGTTATTTGGTGAACTGTTCTCCATCGTCTTCTATTAATTTTAAGACTCATGAAGAAGCTTGGTCTGGTAAACCTGTTGATTATTCGAATATGTGAATATTCGGTTGCCCTGCTTATGCACATTCTGATACTGGCAAATTAGAACCTAGAGCTATGAAATGCATATTCCTTGGTTATGCTTATGGGGTGAAAGGATACCATCTTTGGTGCAAGAATCCTTCTTCACCACGTTTCTTGGTAGAGCGCAACGTTACTCTTAACAAATCTGCCATGGTGTCTACTATGCAAGACACAAATAGCTCTTCTACAAGTTCTCTACAGGGCGTCTCACAACAGGTGGAGACCAAAGAAGATGTCGGTTCACAGGTTGATGAACAAAATCCCTCTTCTACGCCAGATGATTCAGTGCCTACTGAAGATAAAGAGGAGATTCCATAGAGTTCTTACAGTGTAGCCAAAGGCAAAGGCAAACGAAACGTCAAAGCACTCCAGCGCTATGGCTTTGGTGACTCCATGGTAGCCTTTGCCCTTTCCAACGCCGTGGATGTGGATATTGGTGATGAGCCCACCAATTTTTGTGATGCAGTCGTAGGTCATGATGCTCCGCAGTGGATTGCTGCAATGAAGGAAGAGATGGAATCTCTTCACAAGAATCAAACTTGGGAGTTGGTGGTACCTTCCAAAGGCAAGAAAGTAGTGGGCTGCAAGTGGGTCTATAAGAAGAAAGAAGGTGATAGATACAAGGCACATCTTGTTGCAAATGGCTACAGTCAAATTGAAGGCATTGATTATAATGAAGTCTTCTCACCCATTGTCAAGCATAGTTCCATACGGGTGCTTCTTTCTTTGGTAGCCATTGAAGACCTAGAGTTGCAGCAACTAGATGTAAAGACAACTTTTCTGCACGGTGAACTAGAAGGAAAGATCTACATGCAACAAGAGGGTTTTGAAGACAAAAGAGAACCATGTGTGCTTGCTCAAGAGGTCACTCTATGGGATGAAGCAATCTCTAGACAATGGTACAAGAGATTTGACTTTTTCATGACGCACAATGGATTTTCCAGGAGTAGCTATGACACTTGTGTCTACTACAAAGGGCTGGATGACAATTCCTTTGTTTACCTACTGTTATATGTTGATGACATGTTGATCGCTTCTAGACGCACATCTGAGATTGCCAAGATGAAATCTCTTCTAGGTAGAGAATTTAATATGAAAGACCTAGCTGAAGCTAAGAAGATTCTTGGCATGGAGATTCAAAGGGACTCAGATTATGCAGGCGACCTCGACAAGAGGAGATCTCTCACTTGTTACATGTTCACAGTGGGATCTACAGTTGTTAGTTGGAAAACAACTCTACAAAGTACCATTGCTTTATCTATCTGAAATATTAAAAGACGGCTAATCGTTGTATTAGATAAGAGAAATCCTGCTCCTATATATAGGAGAACAGGGAAACGTACATGACACAACCTAACCCTAATGGGCAAAGACATACTTGGGCCCATCTTACAAAGACAATAATAACAATAATAAACAGACTCTCTAACACTCCCCCTCAAGTTGAAGTAGGGAGAATACCAGATCAACTTGCAAACAGAGAGTCGCACTAGAAAATAAAGAAACAAAACAAAAAGATAAACTAAGCCCATACAAGAAATTTCTTCCCCTCAATATTACAATTAAACACTCAAACACTCAGACACTCCCCCTCATGTAGATACTCCAAGCAAGTAGGTCACAGAAGCTTCTCGATCATCTGGAGCAGAAATAAACTGCAACACGATCATCTGGAGTAGAAGTAAATATCAAAGCAGCATGATCTTCATCTCATCACTAACGTCGCAGCCTAGAGAGTACTGGGTCACAACAGTAGTAGTGGTCAACGTACAGATAAAGTATGGACGGGTCAATGTGCGAAACAGAGCACGGACGAGCTAGAGAGTGCCTGCACACAGTAGTAGGGAGTCGACATGCACATAAGGCATGGATAAAACGAGAGTCAACGTGTCAAAACACGGACATGCCAGAGAGTGCTGGCGCATAGAAGCAACAGTCGACGACGTAGGCAGATACAAGACCAGTGGACAAAGTAGCTAACAAATAACTAACTCCAATATGCAAGCTCCATGAAAAGTCAGCAACAAAGATCTTCATCATCTTCCCTCTACATACAGTACCCACCACTGTAGTAGACGTCAAAGTCCAGAGAGTGCTGGTCCACAGTAGAAAGTCAACATGCAAATAAAGCACAAACAGATAGATAGCAACAGTAAAATGTGCTAAACATAGCACAAGCAACAACAATGACGTCCCAATATGTAACTATATAGCAGCAGTCAGTTAATTAAAAAACGGCCCAGGTGGTCGCTTAATTGGCCATGACCCTCATCCGCCTAATTTAGCCCCTAAGCGCCCGCTTAATTGTTTTGAACATAATCGCCCGTTTTTTGCCCGCCTCACCCGCTTTTTCCCGCTTTTTTCCCGCTTTTTGCCCGCTTTTTCCCGCTTTTGTTTAAAAATCCTAATGTAAGCATCTAACATTAATTAAACATAGTCCAAGTAGTGTTGACTATAATATATGAAACTTGTATACATTAAATGTTCTATGATATAGCTAGTCCTAATTTAGAATGCATACTTTGTGTGTAAGCTGTAATAATTGGGTACTGCTGTAATGCATCTAAGTAAATATCATATTGCTCTATTATACTTCTAATGCATGATTAGTTTTACTGATTTCCTTACTGCATTCAGTGATTAATGATTGGTACTACTGGTTAGTATTACTTTACTGATTACTTTAATTCAATAATTCATAGTTTGTTATTTACAATTACTGATCTGCTTGCTGATTTTAGTGATTAGAGATACTGATTAATAGTAAAGTATTGATGAATACTTAGTTAATTACTGATTTTCTGATTAGATATGTATAGAAGTTCGTTATAAATATATTTTTTATATGCACATACATGTAATTTTGTATAAAAATATATATAATTTAGACACCCGCTTTTTCAAAAATCGCCCGCCTACCGCTTAATCGGTTACAGGGTGCTGTCCGCACGCCTCCCGCTTCCCGCTTTCTGATACCTTGGTAGCAGTGGAGGTAGATGATGAACAGTAGAAAACACCACATAGAAGCAAAACTATCATGTAGTATATGTAGCACGAGATCCATAGAACAACAGTAAAACGTGGCATGAAGTTCCACATAGCAACATAACTAAATTCTTCATTTCTTCTTCCTTCATCTCTCCTCGCATTTCATCTCTTTATCTTTTTCTCTCTTCTATATCTCCCCCTCACACCAACCACAGAGAAGATCAAGGGTTGGGGTGGACAAACACAAATTCCATTAGATTCAGGGAATGAAACAAAAAGAGGTGCAAGTGGTGTGAAAACCTCACAAATAATCAATATGTAGACCATGGTGCGCAGATTATCCAAGGAGGCAGCCATCTTAGCAGTATAGCAGCAATAACACTAGAGCAATAGCAGCGACATATGTAAATGGCACCAGTAGCTGCAACAAAAAGGTAAATCGCAGCAATGCAATTGCAGCAGCAATAGAGGGCTTAAAGGCCAAAGTATTTCAAACCAGTAGCAAAAGGAGAGCACTTAGCAAGGAAAATGTCAGAAAAAAATATTGTGCAACAGACATGCTGCTACAGTACCAGCGGCAGCATAGAGGTTAGAAAATGAAACACCAGCTTATTCCATAGAGATCTGATTGTTTGGCAGCTAGGGTAGGAGATGCTCAAGACATAGACGACCCAAATGGAGCAGGTCCTAAGGAGAGGCATCACTTTAGTAGTCCGTAATGGAGCCGGAGATCAGAAGCATGGACAGACTTGTACAGACTGCCAAAAGAATATGCAATTACTCCTTCTCCAAGGCACGCAGAAGACTCTCACCCTCTCCTAGAAGCCACTAAGGGGTTGAGGAAGAGAAGAGGGGCACTGGAGGCAGGCAAAAACCATGAAGGAGAGGGTTGGATGCTCATAAAATCCCGCCACACTACAGTAGCGTACTGTAGCAATATGCCAGAATTGAAGGAATAGGAAATCATGCACAACATCAAGTGAAAGGGAGCATAAAAGGAGATGAAGGAGCAATAGAAGTTATGGAATGAAAGAGTGGACAAGGCCCGCAGGCGGTCAAGAAAGAAGAAGGGGTAGCCGCCCGCCGGCTGTGGCTCTCTCTTTTCTCCCTTTTACTTGACGGCTAGGGTTTTGGATCTCTGCTCTGATACCATCTGAAATATTAAAAGACGGCTAATCATTGTATTAGATAGGAGAAACCCTGCTCCTATATATAGGAGAACAGGGAAGCGTACATGACACAACCTAACCCTAATGGGCCAAGACATACTTGGGCCCATATTACAAAGACAATAATAACAATAATAAACAGACTCTCTAACAATCTACTACTAAAGCAGAGTACATGGCGGCAACAAAAGCCATGAAGGAGGCTTTATGGCTCAAGGGCTTGATGAATCAGTTGGGCATGGTTCAAGAACAAGCTATTGTTCATTGTGACAGTTAAAGTGCTATACATCTTAGCAAAGATCAAATGTTCCACGAGAGAATGAAGAACATTGATGTCAAGTACCACTTCATTAGAGAAGTCCCAGTTGAAGGCAAGATTCAAATACAGAGGATTGGTACGTCTGAGAATCCAGTCGACATGATGACAGAGACTCTTTCGTTAGCTAAGTTTGAGCTTTGCTCAAAATTAGCTGGTCTTCTTTCTACTTGAGCTTTGACTAAGCATGGCATGTGGAGGAGATGGTATTCTTAATCAGTTCTAATATTGGAGAAGATTGCAAGTGCTTTTCTACTTCCATCGTTTTCGAGTTGAAGACAAGGTGGAGTTTGTTGAGAAATGTCTTAAACTCTCTAGAAAAGCTTCCTTGATGAACCAGACGTCTACACCAAGCCTCGACATATTCAGGATGTGTTTTGGGCACCTACATGTGTATTTACGGTCATTACTCCAAACCATATATTTCTTCCTGGAGGCCCTGGACTGTATTTGTATTTAAGGTCCAACTGGACTGTATACAATCCAGCGCTAGACTGTAAATGTTGCTGATTTGGAAATACAGTCCGTGTTACAGACCGTATACAGTCCCTGTCGGACCGTAAACGCGTCCGGAAAACAACCTAATGACTTCGGGACTTTGGATATGGGTCCTATTCTTATAAATAGACCCCCCAACTCGTCCCAAACATGAAGAGCAACGAAGAGACATAAAGAGATGTCATTTTTCAAAGACCTTAAGCCACAGACAGACCTAGGGCTTTCCTTAGGGTTTCACGCCTCCAAGAGCTCCTCTCCAAGCAACTGTCTTCTTCCACGGTTGGCTTTCAGGTGTAAAAGGGGATTCTGTACTTCTTCTCTCTTCTGTAGTCATCATCTCTGTAATCTCTCTATCAATAATATCATCTCCACCAGTGGATGTAGGCTCCCACATTGGGAATTTGCCGAACCACTATAAATCTCGTCTTTGTGGTTGCTTGCTTGTTTGTTGTTGATCTTCGTCGTACATATTTGGTTTGGATTGCTTGATCTCACGCTTCTGCATCTCCGCAACAAGCTCGTTGGGCCTTGTTGTTCGGGTCTATCATCACCACCATATCCCAACACTGGCTCTTCCATATAAGTACTAAGCTTTCTTTGGATCGGAATTTGAGATGCTAGAATCCTCCCATCAGTGGCCTTTTGAACAGTCTTGGGTTACTGTAACCTAAGATAGTTCAACATCTTGGTGTACCTGCTGTGTACATGGAATCCTTGTGTCAACCGAAGCTAGCTAGACTTCCTGTTGCCTTGGTGAATCACTAGTAGAAATCCATTTCATATCCCCCAAGTCCTTGAATGATCTTCATCATATCGTCGAGTACCCATCTTATGCTTCCGACATCTGAACTGCAACTTGTCATGGCCCTTGACTCCTTTGTTCCTCACAAGACACGAAAATAGACGATGGCCAAACTGCTTGCAACCAGTATAAAGAAGGTTTGACAATATACTCAATAGTTGTAATGTGATCATTGACAAAGACTTTATAATTCTAATCTGATTGATTGTATGTCCTTCTATGTTGATAGTTGAGGGAGAAACAATAGCTTTTAAAACAATTTGTTTGCAAGCATTTTAAGAGTAGAACACCTTGTTACTTGAGATGGTCTAGCACCTAGCTCCAGTTCCAAATTGAGGTGACGTGCAATAGAAATGTGAATAGAGAAAAGACCCTGCATAACTGGCTCTTCCATGTAAGTACTAACATTTATTTGGATCAAAATTTGAGATGTTAGAATCCTCCCATCAATGGCCTTCTGAACATAGTCTTGGGTCACTGTAACCTGAGATAGTTCAATATCTTGGTGTACCTGCTGTGTACATGGAAACGCTGCATCAACCGAAGCTAACTGGACTTCTTATTTCCTTGGTGAATCACCACCAAACATCTACTTCCTGCCCCCCCAAGTCCTTGACACGATCTTCTTCATATGTCGAGTACCCATCTTATGCTTCCCACATCTGAACTACAAATCATCATGGCCCTTGACTACTTTGTTTCTCAAAGACACGAAGAGAGGCGATGGCCAAACTGCTTGTAACCAACACAAAGAAGGTTTGACAATATACTCAATCTTTAGAAGGACATGGGATCCATCCACAATTGTTGTTGTAGCTTAGGCATTGGCAACACAAGCCTTTGTTGCACACCTAGGCATCTCACCGACAGGATCATAGTCTAAGGGCTCAACAGCTAGACCTGTAAATGGATCAAATACGGAGCGGATACTGCTATATCCGATATCCAAATCTAAAAAACATGTTCGATGCCATATCCGTTGTATATCATATGATCATGATATTAAATGTCATTGATATTGGTCAAAATTTTTCGATTTTGTCGATGTCGACAACTGGGATGTCGAATCCACATAAACATCCTCATCCCACAGTATCCTTGACATTTCGTCAAAGTTGTCGACAATTCCCCATATGTCGATGAAGTTGGCGCAGGTCCATTAAAAAATTCCCTAATTTCCTCGACATCAACCGAAGTTGGCGACATTCTTCTGGTGTTTTGTGGAGTTTGATGTGTGAGGGGAAAACGTGTTGGAGCTTGAGGTAAGGTATTTGATGTTATCTTTTATTATTCCAAGCTAATATTAATAGATCGACCCCCTATCTGCTAGATCTACTACAGATTTACACCATTTTATGTAGTTTGTTTATTGTCATAAACTTTATATATGGAAGAACTCTATAGTCCGAAGATGACTGTATGTAATCGTGTATTTTTTATCATAATAATTGTGTATTTTTCTACATATGTAAACCTAGATGGATGGCTATATGTAAACATATATTGTGTTTTTAGCCATATTTGATGAAATCTATCGTTTTTCTGTTTCATCAAAAAATGACTATTTTTACCTTAATTTTTGTTGAATTTGCATCGAAGTTAGTTGTAAAAACCCTTAATGTTTCCTCAATATTTTCCACAAACTTCCACATCCACACGTGTCAAAGTCGACTCAAAGTCGAAGTCCTATTCCATGTATATGATACATTTGAATCTGATCCAACGGGTAGTATCCAAATTCAGATTAATATTAGGTCCAAACCAAATATCGTACTTTTAATGTCAATAAATATATTCTATACATAAAATATTGATATTATATTTAGATATATATATACATATTAAAGTGTCTATTTTTTATATTTTTATATGTAAATAATACACATATAATAATATATGTATAATTTTTTCAAATTTGAATTTTTCCTAGAGCGCATATAGCGCATCCGATATGCAATCCAGAAAATTTTGGGTTCGAAATTCGATTTTCGAAACCCGACGTGGATGTCAATTTTTTCAAAATTCTGGACTTGTATCCAGATCGAATGTGCGAATTCCAGATATCTGTTTACAGGTCTACCAATAGTACTCGCCACCCTTGCCAAGCTATCCAAACTCCATGGAACCCCTGGGTTTGCAAAACTTAGCCATACCGACGCCACAGAGAAGAAAGGGTAGGAAGAAGAGAACATGGCTTTCAATCTTGAACTATGACCAAAACTCCACCTAACGCCTGAGGAGCTGATTCTAGTATCCAATCCTTTCCCATCTTTGTAGGTAATTTAATCACAAAGCCTTCCTTCTCCTCCACTACAATCTCAAAATTTCCACTTGGGCGCCAGTGCCTTTGGATCCGCCTTGCAAGTAGGTTTTGAAATGGTTTCCTACCTACAAAACAAATTGAAACATGATCGTCCGATGTAGGAGATTCGATTCCATCTCCCGAGATCTTAGCAAACTTCACTCCATTGCACATAATCTGTACAATAAACAGAATTTCCGCAACCCCAATCTCGCCCTGTCCATGTCGGTAGGATGCGATCCAGTCCGCAACACTTTTTGTTTCCATAGCCGCTGATGCTGATGGACCCGCTTCCTAATGCTTAGGGTTCTCCGAGGAATCGGAGAACATTGGTGAGGTGGCGGGATCACAACTTTGCTCCTTCCTGGTCTCCCCCTTTTGGGACTCAGACCTAGACTATCACGACACACGCCCCATGTGTCTTGAAAACGGACTGATCCTCTTCACTAGTCACTCTCAGACTAGTCAGGGAAGTCGATGAGATCGACACACCAACCTCTTCCTCTCCATTCCCTCTGCCTCTCAATAGAGAATCACTTGCGCCCTCGCCCTCTCCTGGATCCTCTCCCTCTACCTCTCAAAATCCCTTTTTTGTGGTCCCGTTTCTTTTACTAACGACACTTATCTTCCATTTTCCAACATTTTTTTAATATTTTTAGTAGTTCCTTTACCCCCTTTTGAGCCTTACATATACATATAGCTTATTTTCCTCAATCCATGTACTACTCCTATGTATACCACACTAAAATTGGATCTAATTTTTGACCTGATCCATGCAGCGGGCTCCGCTCCTGCAACCTCACATCAACTCACTTTTTCGGTTACTCTCCTCCATTTATTTCCCTACATGTTCATTACCTGATTACCTCTACCTTTGTTTATTACTCTCCACCCCAAGTAACCGCTATGTACATTTTGTTCGTGGTTGGCATGAGGGGGAGAATAGAGGAGGAGATGAGTAGAGGAAAGATATGAGAAAGAGAGGAGATATAGAAAGGAAGAATTTATTCTCATTGCTTTCTATGTATGTCTTCCTGTTATTTCTTTTATAGGTTGATTTTTTTTTTTCTACTATGTGGAGTAATCTGGAGCTTATTCATCATCATATACCTCATCTGTTGCTAAGAAGTTATGTACTTCACATGTGCTATATGTTGATTCGGTAATATTTCATCCACATTTTCTCATGGTTTTCTAATCAGTAATGTTGTTCTTGCTATTTATGCTATGTAGCAGATTTTATCTGCTACTTTGTGCGTTTGCATTATTCGCTGTCTGTGCTTTATTTGCACATTGACATTCTGCTTCTCCGTGCTTTATATGCACATTGACTACTACCTGCTTGTAACCCAACACCATATGGAATGTGGCCCTACACCTTTTGGACTACCATGTTTTCTACTGCGGTGGAATTATACGAAGAGAAGATGACAAGATCCTTTCTGGTGAAAAAATAGTAAATGTACATGATGGAACTTCATATTTTTCTACTACTACTATGCATCTTGAAGTCTTGCATATGTGTGCTTTGTGCAATGAGTTATTCATTTTGACTACATCATCTTTGCTACTATATCTCCACGCTATTATTTTTGCACATTGACTACTAGTACCTCTTGTGTGCCAACACTTTCTAGTCTACTTGTGCTCCATCACTCTTAGGTCTACTTCATGAAATTAGCGACTGAGATGAAGACGCTTGTGCCTACATGCAGTTGTTTACTACTGCTCCAAATGCCACTTCATTTTGATTGAGAAAATCCTACTGCATGTGCCTTTATACCCACTTTGGAGAATCTGCTTGAGGGGGAGTGCTTGAGTGTTGGCTACTTTATTGTAAGATTGAAGGAGTGATATTATTGTTTGGGCTGACTTTTTTTTTTTTAGTCTATATGGATGCCTTTGCAATCATGTCTGTTTTTCTTTATGTCTGCAAGTTGGGCATGTGATTTCCCATGCTCCAACTTGAGGGGGTGTTAAGAGTATAGGAGTGTTTTATTTATTTTGTATATGAGTTCAAGTCTATTTGGCCCACTAGTGTTTGGACTCCTTGTCCATTAAGGTTTTCTTGTGTCTTGTACTTTCCTCCTCTCTTATACATAGGAGAGGGGTCTGCCCATCTATCAATGAGAAACATATGTGGGAATTCCCCCATTATCTTGTTTTCTTATAGGTTGGATTACACATGTATAGTTTTTAAAGCAGTTTGAAACCAATCCAAACCAAACCAAACCAAACGACAAATTAAAGTTGGTTTGGTTTTGGACTAGCTGACAGTTTGATTTGTTTGAAAAATTTACAAGCCAATATGTCTTGGTCGGGTTTCCTTCGAAAGATTATGGACCATTTGTTTGAGTCGGTTTGTAGTTTTATGGTAAAGCAAATCAAACTTAACCGTGCCACCCCTCGCTGACACTCACATTTAGACTCCTCACCTGAATGGACTGAGTTTAAATCTGTTGATCCAGACCTGTTTGTCACCTCATACGCTAAGTAGGATGCACACCTCGTTTACAACAATCTGTTTCCCTTACAACAGTCTCTCTCCCTTAATATCTGAGATAGCTAAGATGGTACATGGGTAAAACTTTCCTATTCCCATTGTATACCTAGGACGATCCATTCTCACAGGAAACCTTCCCTCTCGAACAAACCACACACATCACACATTCTAAAAATAGTAGAAGACTAATTTATTTGGTTTTGGGTCTTGCTTCTCTCCCAACTTTTATGGTCTGTCTAGTTTGTATATAATAGATATAATCTCTGAATTTGACACATTGACATCTTTGAGATTAAGGCTTAAATGTGAGACTCTTTGTTTTGCTGTAGACACGACCCAGAATCAAATCTCAGTCGGCATAGACTTGATCAACAGCCCTATCTGCGCTTGTATCAATTCATCTACTTACGTTCTGAGACTGCATGTGCAGAAGAAAACTTCTTCATCCTTGTAGGATACCAAAGATGGTCCTTTTTGTGAAGTCACCTCATTGAATCCATGCGTGCTTTGTGTTTTAATGTAGTACATGGCTAGTATCATGCAAAACACGTACATGTTTGTAACCATTAGGTTAAGAAGGATTTGATATTTAGCTTAAGGAGTTTCTTGTAAATTGCAGTGGATTTACCAACCTAAATAGTTACAACCAAGTTAAATTCCAAAAGTGACATTACCTAAAGTCTAAAATAAGTTGTACTAAGCTATTCTGAGTAGATAACGAATCTATAATACTAATTTAAATTTAATCTGAAATTTCCATTGTATCTACCATCATTGAGAAGTGAACCCCTCCTAGGGTGTCATTATATAACTTTCTCCATTTTTTTCACCTTTGTAGACTGTCAACTTTTAACACAAGTGTGCCACTACAAATGCGACAAAATGCGACAACTAACTCTGAATGAATGCCTCCTTTATGACTCAACTCAACCTTGGAGTTGGAGCTCTAGGCTTCCCTGATATCTGAAGAAAAGGATAATCTCATCTTATGTGCCATGTCTAGCAGTAATTAACCAATCCTGGAATCCTTTGCCGTCTCTTATGATTTTTTCTACCATAGTTGGCACATAGGTTTAGTCCACCATCCAGGTAGGTCCGTCAGAAGATTGTAGAAAGGTTGATGAAGTAAATTGCTCTCATTTAGATGGGAGAAACGTTTACTAGAAGAGGAAGGAGTAAACATCAGGTTGGGGGTATCCATGATCATGAGCTAAAACATCCTTTCACGGGAAATGTTTTTTGGGTAAAAACAATATAAAGTCAGAGGATGAATCTGTGTAATCCATGATCATGACTAAAACATCCTTTCACGGGAAATGTTTGTTGGGTAAAAACAATATAAAGTCAGAGGATGAATCTGTGTATTCCTTAAATTTTGTAAAAGTAGCTTTGTCATACATCTAAGGAGCATGATTGGGTGTTTAATGCAAAATTAATTTATTTCGACTACACGTGTTTGTTAATCAAATGATCAACAAGAGGAGAAAGAGGCAATTCATTCATGAAGACTCAAGTCTGTCCAATTATATACGATGTTAATGCCAAACTACAACAGGCACGTATATTTTTGGCATTAGTTATATCTTTTCAGTGTTGCTTACAAGTTCTTAGGTGGAGGAATACAATGACTGATACTCTATATAAAGAGGAAAAATCAAATTAAAACATTAGGTTACATGGCATATAAGCACTTGAAGAATTGAAAAAATCTTGCTTAGTTATGACAACAACAACAACAATTTCCAACCTTGTGTAGATCGTGTGAAATGGTGATAGATAATAAATCCTAGTTGAAATATTGTTCTTTTTGCTCCGTTGGTTTTAGTCGTACGATCTCCTTGATTTTCATAATGATTTTCTTTTGCAAATATTATCAGGATTACAATCATAGGGGATCCATAAAGAGCCTTATAATTGATATATGTAAAGCGTCAATCATGTCGACTTTTCCTGACGAGCAAAATGTTGAAGTATTTGTGGAACCCTGCAAAACAGGTTTTGGTGATTATCAATGGTATGGGGTTATCTTCTTTTGAAAGTTGTTTTGACTTGGTTATATATTTTACTTGCTTGGGCCACCTAGTAGGAGTTTGGACTTTTGGTTGTTCAATATGTACCTCACTTGTTGCAATTAATTTAAGTTATAGGCTTACATATATGATTGCCCCCTACTAAAACAACATATTATAAGCATCTTCTTTTTTTCGTCTTGTTGGATTATGTAGAAATTGCATGCTTATATATTATTGGTCACCAAAATACTATATTTGAAGTATCTTCTTTTTTTGTACATGTAATCATGTTAAATAGAATATGGTTTTGCATTTTAAACCACCTTTTTTTTTATCTTATAGCAACAATGCCTTCAGATTATGGTCTAAAATTAAAGGGAAATCTACCGAGTTCAGAGACTGTAATAGTATTGGACAGGTATAAAATTCAAATTATATGATATATATCTAATAATTTTTATTATTTTACGGTTGATTGGCATTTATTAATCTGGATGAAATATAATGTTTTTGCAGGCTATAGCAAAAAATATACATTCAAGGGATGTCATAGAATTTACTTCTGTTGCAACCACTGGATTTGTGAACATTCACTTATCTAATAAATGGATTGCAGAGGTATGTATTTGTGGATGCAGAAGATATATCTATCTTTCATTTTCTTGCTTCTTGATGAAGAAGCTTTGTTATTACTAGTAAAATTTGACTAATAGAGCTTGAAGGCAAATGACACAGAGAAAACGTTTGTGCACAGTTTGACATGTTTGCTTTATATTACAAACCAAATGCAGTAAATTTGAATATATTGTAATTTACATGCAAACATATTTTGTTTTCTAGGGTGCCTGTAGTGTAGCGCGTGTGATGGTGCCTTCCTTAGGCTGATCGTTAGTACTTAGTGGTGGGACCAATACAATAAGATGGGATTCTAGAGTTTTATGCAGCTGTACTACAGGTATACAGATTTTGGTGTAGGATTGATGTGGACTAATTGGTAGGGTTGGGCTAAAAAGGGTGGCTGTTGGGAGCATAGTACTAAATGTCGTCGATATATGAAGAAACCTGGACCATATTATTGATGTTGACAATTCGACAAGTCAAAACTAGGTAAACTTCTTTGTTTGGCGAACTTTGTCAATGTTGACCCAAATGTCGACGATGTTGACTTGACCCAATAGGAAAAGTAGGAAATGCCAACAACTACCTAGAGGCGACCAACTTTGTCAACACACTATTGCTGTGCATTGCACAAGTCTATTGCTACTCTTTATCTTAGAAAACCCCCAACTTACGGATGGTTGCTACTTTTTTCTTTCAAACTAAATCTTCTACATATATCCCTCCTCTATTAGATCTACTTCATGCTTGACTCGAACCAGTCAGTGAACTGGTGAGGCCTCTGGTTCTTGGTTCACTGGTTCAACCTGTGGTCTGACCGGTTCAACCGGCGACGTCAACATGACGTCACTAATAGTTTAAAAATATATAAATGTCTTTGATACTCATGGAAAATATCCCTGTAAAAAATATGAAACATGAGCAATAGCACAACTGCTTACAATAACTTAATGAACATATCATATAACAAATATTATTCTATTCATGGACATTTATATTAAAACATTTATATGGTATTCAAAATTAATTAATGAAAAATAGCAGCAATAATACATTTATTTGCTAAGTGAGAACTGGCCGGATGGGCTAAAACCGGACCGGTTCGCCGGTTCACCAGTTTGATGCCGGTCAGACTTCATTTCTGGCTTTGGGAGAGGACCGAACCAGTAGAGTGATCGGTTCCCCGTTCAACCGATTCAACCGACCGGTTCGGTTCAATTCTGATAACCATGGTCTATATCATATAACACCGTTTCACCTTTCCTATTCTGCTCCATTTGCCCAGATGCGAAAACTGTGAAATCTATTCATGTTATTGGGAATTTCACGCCATGTTATTGGTTAGTCTTGATAGAGTTTTTGGCATTTTACTTTACTTTATGTTTTTAAGTGGTTCCCTATTTATTTTGTTATATTTTAGTTTGTTATTTGTTATTTGTTTTTATAAGTATCCATGTCATAAAAGTGTGACAAAAGGTTTAAGGCTGGCTGGGACCCTACATAAACCCTCTTTTCCTGGCTTGGGACCAACTATATTTGAACAAGTTCTTGGAGGAAAAAAAACAAAATTTTATTGGTGCTTATGCCCCTCAGCTTGGCCTTAGCAAGGAGATTTAGAAAAATTTTTAGGATACCATGGATGAGTTGATGTAAAGAATACTATAAAGAGGAAAAGCCTTTATTTGATATCTAAAAGTGAGTACAACACTCTCTTTTATAGTCTAAGAGATAAAAGTAAAAGTTAGAGATAACATGTATGGGATAAAACTAATGAAACGTAAAACTAAAGAGACAATAACAAAAATAAGGAATATATATATATATATATATATATATATATATATATATATAGAGAGAGAGAGAGAGAGAGAGAGAGAGAGTTAGGCTAGAATACACTCGAGTGTATCTGGAGCAGAATACACTCAAGTAGTTTTTTATGATGCATTTTTTTTAAATCTAATCCGTTGATCTTCTTAAACATCTTGTGAATAGCTCATATATAAAATTTGAGCCCATTTGGACACTTATAGGTCATGTTATGAAGACCACAAAAATTATGCATTTCAAATTAGTTTCGTACGTCGATTTTGTTGCCCTCGGATGAGTGATTTATACTCATCCAAATGAGTTTAAAATTTGTATGTAGCCTAATTATAGTATGACAATGAAGATCAATGGTTTATATTTTACAAAAAAAAGTCTTGATATGCAAACATCACTTGAGTGTAGCATGCGATCTGTAGACTCGAGTGTATTCCAGCCTGACTCTCTCTCTCTCTCTCTATATCAATGCTCCCCCTCAAGTTGGAGCATAGATATCAATCATGCCCCGCTTGTCCATCATGGTAGCGAATCTGGTCTTAGGAAGAAGCTTTGTGAAGACTGCTACTTGATCAGAAGTATGAGTGTATGGAGTAGAGATGTTGCTAGACATGACGACTTCTCAGACAAAATGACAATCCACTTTAATATGCTTGGTGCGCTCATGAGACGTTGGATTGCTGGCAATCACTACTGACAGTGACAAGATCCACATATATGGGTAACTGTAATTACAAATAGGAAACAAAAAAGGATAAAGTAATTGATTAGAGCGGCTGACTGCAAGGAGTAATCAACAACACATAACCAAACCCAAGGGACAGATGATTGGGGGACAAAATTGATGATGTCATAAAAATTCAATCACATGGTAATGAAAGTTGAGAACAAGTAAGGCTACACAGAACATAGGGGATAGTTGAGTGCTCTTCATGGAACTAAAATCAAAGGACAACTAATTGCGGACATGGCTGAGCTACATTATGAAAAGTAATCCACACAAAAACAAATTTAGAGGACAAAAAAGATGCCTGTGGGCAATTGACATGAGAAGATCAAAATTCAGGAGGCATTTTCAGAGGTTGCCAATCAGACAGGGGTTGAAAAAGAACAAGATAAGTGGTGTGACTGAATCGAACAAGTCCAAACAAAGATAACAAAGTTTCTTTCTCTGATCCATCTTATGTCATGTTGCTTTGTCACAAGGTTAGACTTAGGATCGACTTGCTTTGCTTGTCATGTAAGAATTTTGTGGTGGGCAGAACACAGGTGATTGGTAGGAATCACGACGTTAATCACAAAACATGGGTGGAAACAAACGAATGCAATACACAAAACACCTTGACCGCCCACTGGTTGACTTGATCTGGAGGAAGAGATGTCGGGGGAACAAGGTCAACAATTACCATGCCTATAAAATAAGAAGAAAATGAGAGATTTAGTTGTCGTTGCTTTTACCTACTGACGAAGAAGATCCTACTCTCTTGCAGCGATTGACAATGTTGAAATCGAAGATCGTAGCCGAAAGTCGTGCTCGGAGAGGAACGCCATCAGGCCACCGTATCTCACCCTGGGTCCTTCAACTTTAACAACCCTCGTGGACCCCAACTGCTCGTCGATCTGAATACGATGTGGAATAGGTGATGGGAAATAATACAATTGTAATTTGGAGTTTCGGCTGGAGGAGGCACAACAGAAGAGCGCATAGAAGGGGACAGATCGGGGCGCTAGGGCATAAGTGGGGAGGGGGCGGATAGGGGAGTCGAAGTTTGAGAAATTTATTGTCTTATTGACGCCATAAGCGAGGGCCGCATATCTTTTAGGCTGAATTTGTCTAGCATAGTTAGTACAGTGAGTAAAGTTAGACGAGTTGGCATTTCTTAATTGCCGTTGTTAGAAATTTATAAATGCCTGAATTGGTAGGTTCTTATTAAACACTCGTACCGAGGAATTTAGTGGCATTAGAACAAAAAATGCCTATATGGATGATGATTTAATGGCCTTTTTTAGCAAATGCCACAAAATTAAATGCCACTAATAGGTATTTTTGTTGTAGTGACGTGTGCTATTTCTACCCTCATAGCTTTCTCTGTCCCACTGCACATAGCTGGTGTGGTTTGTAGGCCCATAATTCGATGCCTACTCTAAGGGTAGTCCTATAGTCCGTGTTCTGCCCTCGAGGTGGGGCTGGTGTTCAAACCATATCGCCCCATAGTCTGGCATCCTAGTGCAGGAGAAGGTGATTTGATATTTACTCAGAAGAAGGTGGTTAACTCCATACCTTTACAGAGTTTGATGTTGATGGGGACAACACAATGTAAAGGTGTCTTATTGAGGATGAGAGCACGTTGAGTGATGGTGTTGAGCCTAATGAATGCTCTGCCTCGAACTCTTTTAGGTGGTGGTAGAAGATAGAGGAGCAAGTGTTGTTGATGGTCTTTTTGATATGTATGATGAGTGAGCAAGCTATAAATGAGACTTTTGGGTTTATGGATGATAGATATAGTGTTGTGGTTGATGGGGAAGGGGGTATGGAGGTATATTTCTTCCTAAGCAAGATGCATCTTTAGGAATGGGAAGAGGTGGTATGGTGTTTGCTCACTTGGTGTTGTGGACTCTAACCCGAGCATGGGATGTCTAGGAACATTAGGTAGCTATTTATAGCCAAGGAGGGTCAGTTACAACCCCTGAGATCAGCCAAAGAGGGGTGGGGTCTCATCTAGAATCTTCTCCTTGTCATATGAACCATAGGTGTGCTAGGAGTCATTTCATGAGGAATGGAGAAGCAAGGGGCTAGTCCATAGGTTTTCCTAGCTTCCTGAGCACAATAGTAGCATATAGGACATATTTCCTTAGTCATGGAGGCTCTACACAGTGTTACTGATGTCAAAACATCAATCCAACAAGCTCTTGGGTGGGGTGGATGTTTTCTATATGAGAGTTTTAGCGGTTCCAAGTACTTTATCATCGCATATCAGAGTTGAGAAGACTTTATGGGCAGTGGTAGACTGTAGTACGTGGGATGGGGAGCTTGCCGACACACTTCCAGTCGTCTTCGACGGTACGGGGGTGCAACGGTGGCAAACACAAATATGTTTGGATGGGTGGTGGAGACATGTCTGGTTGCATCCACCATCTTCCTACGGTTCCAACGCACTTTTTCCCGCCGACTTTGGTGCATCGTAGGCGCTGTAGTCTCGACTGCAATAGCAGCCATATCAGCCTCGACGACAGGATTCGTTGGGGAAGAAGGCTGAGCAACACTGCTGTCTGCGGGGAGAGAGGAAAAAATTGCTACGAATTAATTGGATGTCATTGCTGGGCCTGGTCAATGTGAGCAGAGGAAAAGAGAACGTGGAGAGAGAGACTGCGTAGGAGCGTGCATGTGACACTGTTGCATCGGGATTGGGGATTAGAAATCGGGGAGAGGGAAGGTTAACACCGTGATTTTATCGCAATTGGTGGGCCCGTGGTTGCTGGCTGACTTGTCGAGAAGAAAACGCGGAGAGCGAGCATGATGTGCGATGGGAAGCGGGAATATAACGGTTGTGTAGTCGTTACAACACGAGGAGAAAAACAAACAACGTGGCGAGAGAGTATGTGATCCGACGATTGTGGGTGGTAGGGGAGTAGTGGATTATCAACCAATAGGAAGGAGAGAGAGGGTGTGTGAGGATAAGGATAAGGGAGAGAGGGAGTGTATGGTTTTGTAAAAAGGAGAATCGTAAAAGGTGAAAGGCGCATGGCGACTGATGTGTTTTGAGTGGGAGGAATTGTATAACATGTTATTTGAAGTTTTGATTATTACAACAAATCCTCTTAATTATTTGATAAATATTAATGAGTTCAAACTTCACATATTAGCCCTTGTAAACTTAATAAATTGACAAAAAGATTTTTTTTGTACATCACTATTTATCTATTTTTATGTAAATTTTTTGTACTGTCTCTTTAACCCTTTACCAAGCCATTTCTATGCTATTTATTAAAGAATCTCTCCTCAACTACCTTAATCACAAAATTATATTAGGAAAAATATTCTTTTATTTTTTTTCTTCTTATTTACGTATGATATTAATTCTAGAGGGTTTTGTTTTTAAGTGATCATGTTGGTTAACTAAATATTTTATTGGGAAAAGAAAAAAAACTGGGTTGTAACAGAGGAGGTGGCAACGACAACTAGGGAAGAGAGTGAGGGAGTTGTGGCGGGTTGGAGAGGAGAAAGGGGGGTTGCCGACGGGCTGTGGGGAAGACGGAGGGGTTGGGATGGGTGGTGGCTAGGGTTAGAGGGTGTCGGGTAGCATTAGGGTTGGGGAGGTAAAAGATCAGGGTGGATCATAATGCTCTGGTACCATATAAATAGAAAAAACCTTTATTTGATATGTAAAAGTGAGTACAATGCTCTCTCTTTTATAGTCCAAGATATGAAGGTAAAAGTCAGAGATAATAGATATGGGATAAAACTAAAGAAACATAAAACTAAAAAGACAATTACAGAAATAAGGAATATATATCAATAAATACCAATAGAGGATAAGATCACTATTGGGAGCAATTTAGATTTCCATGTGGGGAGCAAAGATGTTGGTTATGAGAGAGTTCATGGTACAACAGGAATAGAGAAGGAAAGAGCATATCAGATTCATTGTTGCTGATGATATATGATTTTGACAAACACCCATTTTAAGAAAAGAGATCCTCTCATCTCGTCACTTTCAAGAGTGGGTGCAATTGTAGCCAAATCAATTACTTCCTTACACGGTGGGCACATTGAAAAATATGTAAAGATTGTAAAGTAAAACCTGGAGAACAACTCACCACCCAACATAGGTTGACGATTTTGAATATTAACATAAAGGCTAACAAAAGTAAGCACAACTGAATTCAAGATTGAAGAATCAAGTCGCGGAATATGATCGGATTAGTAACAAAGGAAGATTAAGTTGAGAATAAAAAAGCTCTAAGGAACTTCTCTAGAGGCTTGCTCTAGTCTCAATAGACTTTTATCTAGGTACCTAGAACAAAAGAATGGCTTGTTGAGGTTGGCCACTAATTATCATGCTAACTCTTGTCCCATGATATTTGATACCTGATGTGGGTGTTAACTTTTAGTAAGGATGGGCAGAAAACCAGACAAAACTGCAAAATCAAACTGACGAGTTTGGTCTGGTTTGGAAAGATATGCAGTCTGGTCTGGTCTCTAAACTTTCCAGAACAGTCTTACTGTTCTAGTTTCAGATTAAGGGATTGGTCTGACCATTCAAATCAAACCAGGGCAACACATATGATGGTGTGAAATATTTTTGGATATAGCTTCTAAAGTACCAATATAAGTATTATCATACCTCATCATATAGCCTCTGCCTTAATATGTTATTTAACAATCAATAAACTTATAACACTTATGTTATAAATAATTAATAGTTCAATATTTACTCGTTAACCTAATAATAATCTATCATCATTTAATAAAGAAGAAAAGTAGTTCCATTTCCTACTCTTCAAGATCGTAGCACACCAACGAGCTTGACAACAATTTTGCAGTTGTACCCATACGACTCTTGCTTTTATACATGGTCAAGCACTAACCTCGATGTTTTTGGCATGGCAATGCTCATGCCCCCTCTACTGTTTATACTTTATAGTCAGTGCAAGTACAATAGGAAGGCGTTTCTGGCTTTGTTAGACTCATGCATGACACACGATATCGACACTTTACTTTGCTAATAATACATTATCGTATTGATTTGAGACTAGACCAAACCAATCCAAACCACGACGATTGCAGTCCCTTCTGGTCCGGTCCCTACTCGCCAACAGTCTAGTCTGGTCTAAAAATTTTCTAGGTTTGGTCTATATGGCTGTCTAGACCAGATTGAATCAGATCATGCCCACATGTAGATTTCAGGCCCATTATGGCATTAGTTTCTTGCACAAAGTAACCTCTGAAATACTCTCATTGTTGGACTGGTTGCATTCTAAACACTCTCGCCAACACAATGTGCCCAAGTTATTCTAATTGAGACTTAAGTTTTCAGTTGAAGGATCTTCTAGAGTGTATATGTCGTTATTTCTAATCCATTAATGTTGGTATTTCCACTTAAACAAGAAATGATATTAAGTAGTTACAAAGTTGGAGTTTGAATTGTGTAGTTAAGATCTTGTCTGGATGTAGAAATTTGCTTTTGGACTTAGATACAACATATCTAAAATATCTGAACCTGAGTCTAAACTTCCATTTGAAGATAATATGGATTCTAGTATGAAACATAAATATAATGATTGGAAAATATGTTTAGTGACTTTACTCTGGTTGCTAACGCATCTCTCAACCCACCCCTTCAAGATGGAGCATAGATATTTATCTTGCCCAACTTGTTATTAAGTTTCGAGTGCTTTTCTATAAGGGGCTTGGTGAAGATATCAATAGTTCGTTCTTGTGTCTTAGGCATAGTAGAAGAATACCAGATAAAAACATCACATAGGAAGTTACAATAGATTTCTATATGCTTTGTGCGTTCATGGAAGACATTGTTAGAAATTAGTTTCGTTAGAAATTTGTTTTCTTATTTATCTATCTCTTTACTATTTCCTTTTTCCTGTGGGGTCTATTATGTAAATATTCTTCTCTATGTAATAAATTGGAACCCGGTCTAATCGAGTATCACTTTGACCCAAATACACTCGCATGGTATCAGAGCGTATCCGGCTGCAGCAACCCCAATCTCCACCCCTTCCTCCTCTCTGCCCGTTCTTCTTCTTCCCTCTTTCTTCTCCGGTTGCATCCACTGTCACCATCGCAACAAGACAACCGTCGGCGGTAGTTTTCACCGGACAGTCGGTCCTCCTCCAACCCGTCAAGGCACAATGGTTGCTTGAAGGAGAGGAGAACCCCTCGTTCTATCTCAAAGAGAGGAGTACCTTTCTTCTCATCCTCTTTTCTATCCACGTAGTCCCCGTACGTGGATGAGTGCCCACATCATTTGGGACTATTGATGTGTCCTGTCAGATTCGCATCATCAATTGACTAGTGACGACACTATTTCCCGTCACCCCTCCCCGACGCGTCTTCCCGGGGCTATCTTCTCTTCGGTGCGTCTTCCCAGAGTCCATTTTCGCCCTTAGCGGAGCTAATTCCCGTCAAAGTGTACGTATGCCGCCGCTGACACCGTGTGTATCCTAGGCGACACAACGTGTTGCCACTCCGATATCTCTGTTCTGACGACAATGTTCGCACAGTACACAGTGTGTCTCATCCCTGACACGACGTGTCCTAGCTGTTGAAAGTTACACTCCGAAACCGGACACGGCATGTCTCCTATCAACACGGCGTGTGCATATCTGTCAGGAGACTCTGGCAACCCACAAGACGTGTGAAAAATCAGACAAGGCATGTTGAGTACCTAGATTTTGTCTCTGTCAACTCACACGACGTGTGGAAAATCAGACACATTGTGCATTTCATAGACACGACGTGTTCCGTCTTCGACACAACGTGTTCTTCACTCTGTCTGCTACTATTGTCTTAATTTCTTAATATGAGAGATCCCAAGCCTACTGCTTCTGCAACGGTCATCTACAACGACCAATGTCAGATCACTTCTGTGAAGCTTAACTCACAGAATTATCTTCTTTGGATGAATGCTATCTACACTGTGCTTGAATCTCGCAAGAAGGTGGACATTATTGAGTTGGATCCTCCTGATGAAGATAACAAAGAATATCCTAATTGGCGGAAACTATAATGGGCTGGTGAAATCATGACTTTTGAATAGCATGGAGCCTCAAATTGCTTCCAGATTTATGTTCTACACTGCAACTAAACAAATATGGGAAGCTGCAAAGAAACATTTTCCCACAAAAATAATGCTCTCCGTCTTTATACTGTCTATGCTCGTCTATTTAAAAAAAACAAAATAGTCGCTCCCTTGAGGATTATTTTGGCACTATGCAGTCTATTTCTCAAGAACTCAGTTTCTATCAGCCGCTAAAAATTGATGACCAGATGAAAGACCGAGACGATCTAGTAAAACAAGGTTTCTATCAGGCTTAAATTCTGTGTATTCATCAACCAGGAGCGTTATTTTGGCCACAGACGAACTACCAAACTTTAAAGAAGCCTCTGTAAGGATTCGACAATCATCATTTGAGTCTTTTTCGACTACTCCAGGAGAACACCATACGGAGAATCAGACTTCTCTCGCTGCTGCTGCCAAAGGAACATGACGAGGTGCTGGTCGAGGATGAGGTACTGGAAATCGTCTAAAATGTATTTTCTGTGGGAAACTTGGACGTGTAGAAGAAAAATGCTGTTCTAAGCATGGTCGGCCCCCAGTGAGTGCTGCGTATTATACTGCCGATTCCTCTGGATTATCTGCCTCTAGAGCTTCTAAACAAATGCACTCAGATGTTACGATCTCCAGGGAGGAGTATGACCATCTTCTGTAGGCCACTCAGCAAGCTTCCCTTGGCGCTTCAGCCAATCTAGTTTCAGATGCAGGTAACCAGGGGACTTCACTTGTTGCCTCTCACCCATCCTCTATGTGGGTGGTGGGTTCCAGGGCCTCCCAGCATATGACGGGTATATGGTCTATGCTTCTTTCCTCTGACTCGTATATCCTACATTCTTCTGTGACACTGGCTGATGTTTCTGTCAGACGAGTCCAAGCGTGTGGCACCATACAAGCATCATCCAATTTAACTTTACAATTTGTACATTATGTACCCGACTTTCCATTTAACTTAATATCTGTTGCTAAGCTGGCTGATTCTTTGAAATGCTTGGTAATTTTTGGAGATTCTTTCTGTGGTACAAGATTCCAAGAGCTGGAAGACGATTGGTGGGGATCTAGGAAAGGTGATCTCTACTTCTTTGAAGGTGGTTGCCCAGCTCGCCAGATTCCATCCACTGCCTCCACCGTGCTCAACTGCTTTCCCTTGCAATGGCGCGGTCGCTATGGACACCCATCCCTGCAGAGTCTTCAGAAGCTTGTTCCAGGCTTAGCCTCAATAAAGTCGTTAGAATGTCAGCCATGTCAATTAGGCAAACATCACCGCATTTCTTTTCCAATTCGCACTGTGAAACACCCTAAGCGTCCTTTTGATCTTATTCATAGTGATGTTTGGGGTCCTGTTAAAGAGCCAAGTTATAACGACTTTCGATATTTTCTATCTTTCATTGATGATTTCTCCCGCATGACTTGGTTTTACTTAAGTGTCACGATGAAGTCTTGTCTGTATTCAAACTTTTCATCAATTAGTAAAAATTCAGTTTGATGTTCATATAAAGATTCTTCGTACTGATAAAGTCTAGAATATGTTCAAAAGGCTGTTTCAAGGTTTTGTAATTCAAAATGGGGTTGCTGAATGCAAAAACCACCATTTACTTGATGTAGCACGTACACTACCTTTTCAAATGTCTGTGCCCAAGAAATATTGGTCTAATGCTCTTCTCTGCCTGTTTTTTGATTAACCGTCAACCATTTATGTCCTACAAGGGGATACCCCCTTCTCTATTTTATGACCTGACGAGCAACCTTTCCTTGCTCCTCTTCATGTGTTCGGGTGCACTACATTTGTTCATGTGTTTGATCTAGGAGCTGACAAACTGTCCCCTCACGCAGTTTGCACCATCTTTTTGGGATATTCTCCCACACTTAAGGGATACATGTGTTATTGTCCTCATCTTCGTCGTCTTTTTGTGTCGGATGACTTCACGTTTCACGAGTCTAACCCGTTCTTTAGTGACTTTGTTCAGAGTGAGGGGGAGCACAATCTTGAGAGTGACTACATATTTGAGCGTGAGAGAGAGCCACCACTCCTTGTACCGTGTGATGAGAGTGTTATAGAGAGACCACACCATCATCACCACCACCACCGCCTTAACCTTTTCCATTGGTTTACACCAGGCGAGCAAGGTGGTGCCTCGAGGATGTAACGTCACTAATCCGCTGAATGCCTCCTCATCGTCCAACACTCTTGAGGTACCTGTTTCTAGTGAGAATTCTCTTGATGATTTTGCTTCAGATTTACACCTTCCTGTTGCAGCTCGGAAAGGTGTTCAGTCTTGTAGTATTCGTCATCCTTTGGAGAATGTTTGTTGCTTGTCTCATTTGTCACCTGCAGCTCGTACATTTGCTCTTCACCTTGATTCTACGATTGTTCCTCGCTCTTATACAGAAGCAGCCAAACATGAGGGTTGGATCCAAGCTATGGACGATGAGATGGCAGCACTTCATGAGAACTCTACCTGGGACTTGCTGGATCTTCCTCCTGGCAAGTCTGTTCTAGGCTGCCGCTGGGTTTATACTGTAAAACAAAAACCAAATGGGTCTATTGATCGCTTGAAGGCTCGTATGGTAGCAAAGGGGTACACTCAGACACATGGCGTTGATTTCTTTGAGACATTCTCTCCAGTGGCTTGACTCAATTGTGTGCAGATTCTGATTTCTATTGCTACTCATTTTCACTGGTCTATATGGAGCAACCTCCTGGCTATGTTGCTCAGGGGGAGTGTCAGAAAGTTTTCAAGTTAAAGAAATCCTTGTATGGTCTAAAGTAGTCACCTCTGACATGGTTTAATAAATTCAGTGATGCACTTATACAGTTTGGGTTCACCCGGTCTTCTACTGATCACTCACTATGTGTAAAGTCTTCAAGTGGCACTATTATTTTAGCTGTGTATATAGATGATATTGTCATCACCGGTGATAACTCTATTGACATTCTACAACTCAAGAAATGGCTGCAAACACAATTTTAGATGAAATATCTGGGTAATCTTAGCTATTTTGTTGGCATAGAAGTTCTACGCTCCAATAAGGGCACAAACCTCTCACAACGGAAGTATGTCCTTGACCTCCTTGCAGAGACAGGCATGGCACAGTGCAAAGCCGCCTCCATGCCTATGGATTATCATACCAAGACTTCTATTTCCGATGATAGTGAATTTTCTGATCCAACAAAGTATAGAAGGATTATAGGGAAACTGATTTACTTGACAGTTACTCATCCTGATATTTCTTATGTTGTGAGGGTTGTTAGCCAATTTATGAGTGCGCCTAAGATGTCACATTGGATGACAATCATCCGAATTCTTTATTATATTAAAGGATCGCCAGGTAAGGGCCTTACCTACTCTACAGGATAAAATCTGACACATACACCCTTGAAACTCACTGGGTTTTACTGATGCTGATTGGGCAAGTGATGTTGAAGATAGACGTTCTACATCTGGCTATTGTGTGTTTCTTGGGTCACATTTGGTGACTTGGAGGAGCAACAAACAGAGTGTGGTAGCACGATCCAACACAAAAGCCGAATATCGAGCCATGGTACATGCTTGTTGTGAGCTACAGTGGGTTGTGTTTGTTTTAGCAGAAATGGGGGTGTCTGTTGAGACACCTATTTCTCATGTGTGATAATCGGACAACCGTTCATATTGCTAGCAATCCGGTGTTTCATGAAATGACCAAGCATATAGAAGTGGACTGCTATTTTGTTTGTGATTTAGTGCTTTCCAAGAAGATTCAAACTCCTCATGTTCGGACTGGTCAGTAAGTGATAGATATCTTCACCAAGCCACTTCCATCTTCAGCTTTCAAGCATATGACTTCCAAGCTGGGCATGCATGATGTAAATGTTCTAGCTTGAGGGGGAGTGTTAGAAATTAGTTTTGTTAGAAATTAGTTTCCTTATTCATGTATCTCTTTACTATTTCCTTTTTCCCGTTGGGTCTATTATGTAAATATTCTTTTCTATATAATAATAAACGGGAACCCACTCTAACCAGGTATCACTTTGACCCAAATACACTCACAAACGTAATTGCTGAACATGTTGGTGTCTTCCCAAAGATTAGAATGCATAGGTATTGTCATCTTAATATGGTGTTAAAACTCCAATAAAGGAATTTGACCCATAGGAGTTATGTTCTGTGTGAGCCATCACTTTTGCATTTTGCTTCTACAGTGGATCTTGTTGCCACATTCTATTTTTTGCTCTGCCAATTGACAAGGTTTCCACCTGCAAAAGTATAATATCCTGAGGTGGATCTCTTGTTATAGCAAGCATCTGTATGTTGGCATTTGAGTATTTAACAATTTTCAAGTTTCCCTTTTCTTGTAAAAAAATTATTTGCTAGGGGGTCATTTTCATATATTTAAAAACATGGCATAAGTCCTTGAGCGTCCATGAATCGTATAAGAATCACAAAACATAAGAGATATTGGCCTGGTGTACGATAGTGTATAATAGTTTCCCGATAAACCTTTTTAACTTGGATTTATCCTTAAGAATAGAAGTGGTGTTCTAGAGGTTACGTGATAGGTTTGTTCAAGAAACAAATAGGTCTACAACCAAGCATGCTAGTTTCTTCCAGTAGATCTAGGGTATGCATCTTTTATGATAGATATATCCCTCTTTTGCTGTGAGCTATCTTAATCCTACGGAAAACCCATATTATGCTAAGACTTTTTGTGACAAAGTACCACAACAAATGTAAATTCGTTTCTATGATACCACTTTCATCACTTTCAGAGGTGATTATATCTTTAATAGAAAAAATCAAGGTAACTATCTCTATTGTACTTTTTCTTAATGAGACAAAGTGATTACAATGCGATCTAGAGAAGCTAAAATGTATTGGAATTTCAAACTATATGTTAAACCATGCATAGACTTTGTTTCAATCCATATATATCTTGATGAAGTTTGCATAGGATTAGCCACACCCCTTTAAGCAACATAAAGCTGCTCAATGTATAAAATCTCTTTGAGATAACCATATATAAAGCATTTTAATGTCTAGTTGATGAAGACACCAACCTTTATTAGAGTGTCTATTTATTTAAGTGTTTTGTCTATTTACTTAAGTCATTTAGTCTATTTGTAACATGGGCCGAATTGTCCATTGGCCCATTAGGGTTTGTCTAAGTGTCTGTATGCTTCCCCCTTATCCTATTTATAGGAAAGGGTGGCTGCCTCCTTTCTATCAAGCAATAAGAAATTCCCCATTATATCTCGTTTTCCTCATGGTATCAGAGCAACTAGTCTTGTGCCTGCCTCCTTTCTATCAAGCAATAAGAAATTCGCCATTATATCTCGTTTTCCTCATGGTATCAGAGCGACCGGTCCTGTGCTGCCTCTAACCTTGAGAGAGAGAGAGCACAAAGGAGAGTGCCTCCCCTTGCGGGCTGCCGCCGACGTCGCTAGGCGCTGCTGATGGCTGCCCGCAGAGACTTTCCCATCCCTACCTCTTTTGGAGCCGTCTCCATCTTCATCAACAACAATCGTCCTATGAAGTTGCTGGTATCCAGATCTACAAGGGCTGCCATGCCTCCGTGAAACTTGCTTGCTAATGAAGCCGCCACTATCCTATTTGCTGCTATCGTCGTAGATCTACACCGTCTTCCATGTTACCGCCATCGCCACCGCTACCGCTACCTTATTTCATCCATGCATCCGCCCCTATTTGGATCTACTCCTATATTAAGGAAAAGATCTCCTATTTCCGCTAATATTGAGGATCCATCATCCTCTACTACCTTGGTGGAGATCCGGAAGGATTTCCCCCTCTTATGCTGTTGTTGCTGGGGTTTTTCTACTACTGATGGCTGTCGACACGACATGTCTTTTTTCGGACACAACGTATGGGTGGTGTTCTGCTTCTTCTCCACTGCGTTCGCCCTTTTTGGACACGACGTGTTTGGTGATTCACCTGTGTGAGACACGACATGTCTCCCTTTGACACGGTGTGTCACCTGCTTCTGCCCTGAGCTTCTGTTAACTTACACGACGTGTCCTTAAATGATACGGCGTGTCGCCGGCTCCTGCTGGCGCTGACTGTTGCTATTGTGCTATCAGACACGACGTGTCGTATGCTACTGCTGCTTCACGTGTTAATTGACACGACATGCATCTTGGCGTGCTACAATGATTCTATCATATGGCGGAGGTATCTATACATGGCGAGTCACTTCTTTCTCTTACCAGTAACAATTATCTTCCCGTTTTCTGCATTTTTATAATTTTGTTTACACCCCTCGGCCTTCCAACCCCATAACCTTTTTCCACCCCCTTTTTTGTACCTATTCATCATACCGAGTAACATTTCAGTAGTGTATCTCCTCTTCTATCGAAGTTTCCATTCCGGTAGTCTTCTTTTTGTTCTTCTTGTCCTACCCCCCCAATATACACTACATATTTGTGCTAATCATATCCATTTTTTAGCCTAATCGGAATTTTGTGGGGGCTCCGCCCCCGCACCCCTAGATTTGTTGCCCTACGGGCTAAACAAATCCCCTTTCGGGTTGAAGAGAGATCCATTTATTTTTCTACCCGGATCTACCTAATCGGGTCATTTTGCACCTCGACTCGCATTATCAGTTACCTCCTCCACATATTTGCCTACATAACCCTACCACTACCACTATTTTTGACTTTCTACGCCAACCACTCTCTTGAATCTTTTCGTGGTTGGCATAAGGGGGAGAATAGAGGATGAAGAGTAGAGGAAAGAGATGAGATGAGAGGAGAGATGAAGGAACAAGAAGAAAAATTCAATTATGCTACTACATGGATCTTCATGCCACATTTACTATTGCTATAAGGATCCTTTTGCTACTATATGGTGTTCCTCTGCTTCTATGTGGATCCGTCTATTGTTATGTGGATTGCTCATGATTGTATTGCTATTATATGGAGCTTTTGGTTGCTATTATTGTTTATTCATCATCTACTTCGATTGCTGCTATTAAGTTACATATTGGGACGTCATTGCTAATATCTGTGCTATGATTAGCACATGTTACTTGCTGCTTTGTGCTTTTGCACTATCTTCAGTCCGTGCTATGTTTTTGCACGTTGACTTTCTACTGTGGACCAACACTCTCTGAACTCTGTGGACCAACACTCTCTGGACTTTGACGCCTAATACTGTGATGGATACTTTATGAAGAGGGAAGATGATGGAGACTTTTTGTTATTGACTTTACATGGAGCTTCGTCTACATTGCATATTGGAGCTATGTATTTGCTTGCTACTTTGTACACTGGTCTGCTATCCACCTACGTCGTCGACTTTTACTTCTGTGTGCCAGCACTCTCTGGCTTGTCCGTGCTTTGTGCATGTTGACTCTCTGTTCGTCCGTGCTTTGTTTGCACGTTGACTGTTGCTGTTTTTTGTGACCTAGCACTCTCTAGGACTTGTGATCCAACACTCTCTGGATTCTACAATGACGAATGTGATAAAGATCTTGGTGCCTATCCGCTATTTGTTCTTTTGCTCCAGATGCCACTATGATGATCAAGAAGCCTCCATGTCTGCCCAGATATCTGCTGCTTTGAAGTATCTACTTGAGGGGGAGTCATTAGGTATTTCTGTGCTTGAGAGATTTTATTGTAATGTTGAGGGGGAGAATTTTTTTGTATGGGTTTCGTTATCTTACCCCCTTCTCCTATTTATAGGAAAGGGTGGCTGCCTCCTTTCTATCAAGCAATAAGAAAACCCACATGTAAGGGGATCTTCCCCATTATATCTCCTTTTCCTCAATCTTCATTAACAACAATTGAAAGAAGAATACAAATAGAATTATTCTAGCTACATGAGAGAAGGTTTCAAAATTGCCCACACTAGATTCTTGGTGTATCTTCTGGCAAAAAGACGAGCCTTAAAACGTTCAATGGTACCATCCGAAAGACGGTTGATGGAGAAGACCCCATCGAGACCTAAGTGCCTTATTTTGGAGGCAGGCCCACCAATGACTTAAGTGACACATGATTGTAAAGAATCCATCGCAACATCCATGTTTGTTTCCATCCCGAGTGAGGTAAGGCTTCATTGGTTGTCCGAGGAACATAGAGGGATGCAAGGGTAGTTGTAAACGTTTGTCATTTCAATGCTTAATTAGCTTGTAGATAAACAATGAGAGATGCAATTCTTTGTGAATGTACATGGTAGCTTCCATAGAGAAATAGGAAAGTGGCAATAAAAAATTACAATATTTCCAAAACATGTTGGAGGATCATTAATTGTTATAGAATCGATGGTTGGGGGATCTCTGTTTAAGATGGTTTCTTGTAACGATGATTGCGATGATAAACATGGATGACTAGGCGTTTGGAGGAAGATTATGAAGTTTGTGGATCATAAGGAAAGACATGAACAAGGAGAGGAAGATTCTCAGAGTAATGCTCACCTTCTGGCTAATAACAATGAGCAACAAAGTTTCGTCAAAGAAAGTGACATCCACTGTAACATATGTAACTTTAGCAACAAGGTCAAAGCATCAATGCCCCTTTTGTGTGCGAAAATAGCCAAGAAAAAACACCACATAGTATGAAATGCATATTTCTTAAGGTTAGCTTGATAATTCTGCACAAATTATAGACAAACATAACCCTTTAGGCGGGAAGCAAAGATGGTCTCATGAGGGTATTGTAGGGAATATGGGAAGGCATTATTAAGAACTGTGGGGGACATGTGGTTGGTATGGTAGTTGGAAATTGGAAGTAACAATTACATCATATGCCTGGAAATTGGTTTTAGGCATAATGTTGCGCCCTACATCTATAAGTTGGCTCTTACTTCCATCAACATCATTTTGTTGTGGGCTATAGGGCCATGATGTTTGGTGAATTATACTCACAGATTGAATGAAAACTATCTTGCATACAAGTGTGTTGTGAGTGCGAATATGTTTAACATGTAGAAAACTATATGAATACTTATTTAAAATATCATAAACACATTAAGAAGTTCAAACAATCCTTTCTTAAATAACACCATGTCCACTCATCAATGACTCTCAAAATATCACACCCCGACACGAGTTGGTACATGCCACAACCCCCGAAGACTCAGATTGAGTGTTTTGAAGTTGTGGAATAACAATGAATGATGTTTTCCAAGTTGATAGGATAAATACTACAAAGTGGATACATATAATTGCGGAAACATATTTTAACTTGAACAAAGTAGGATGACATGGACGTTGGTGCTGACTAGCGGTAAATGCTGTGGAGGATACATGGTCAGCTGTAGGAGACACATGCATTTTGTAGGTAGAGCGACTATTGCCACCTTCACATCCCCACGAATCACCTTGTTTGCTTGAAGAAATTTGGAAAGAAGGTTATGTAGTTGATGTCTAGATTCATAACACAAGAATAAGTAGGATATCATGGCAGATTACGGGAGAAGAAGTTTAGAAATTAAGGAAAATCAAATCAAATATACATCAGTGGCATCTAGATTTGACATTTAGGAGCAATAGGGGAAAAGTGTGCGGATGGCTTGCCAACGAAAGAGGGGAAGGAGTGGGTTGGTTGAGGGTGACATATCACGAAGGGGAGAAATGGAGTGGTGCGGTGGGTGCAATAGGAGGACCAATAGGGAGGGGGGCGCTGGTAATTGGGAATGGGATGCAGGAGAGTGGCCTCGCAGAGAAAGGTAGGGAGGTAGTGCAATAGAAGAAAAAAGAGGAAGGGGTTGGAGGTAGAAGAATATGGGAGGAGGGTGTGGCAACATTGTGAAAGAGTAGAAGAAGGCTAATCGATATATTTGACAAGAGGAATCCCCCTCCTTTATATAGGAGAAGGGGGAAGCGTACAAACTTTAGACTAAACCCTAATGGGCCAAGACACACTAGAGGCCATATAAAAATAGATTCAATTAGCTTAATTAACTAAATTAACTAGAATATGTAATACTCCCCCTCAAGTTGAAGCTTGGGAGAATCCCAAGTCAACTTTGAAATAGAGAGATAGGCTAGAAAAAAAGGCAGAAATAAAGGTAAGCCAAGCCCTTACAAGAATTTCTCCCCCTCAAGATTACAAGAAAACACCCATCCCTCAATTACTCCCCCTCAAGTAGATAACCAAAGCATGTGTGCAAATAAGTCAGATGTGAAGTATGTCACAAGTCGCAGGTGCCAGGTGCAGGTCACAAATAGGTAACAAAATCTTCTTGATCAAAAGGATGTGGTATCTAGAGCAACAGTAAAAACAGTAAGGCGTCAGAGTCTTCATCACAATCACTATAGTAGCAGTCTAGAGAGTGTTGGTTCACAGTAGAAAAGGCTAGAGAGTGCTGGTTCACAGTTACGATAGTAGTCAACGTGCAAAGAAAGCACAGACAAGTAAAGAGTCAACATGCACAAGGCACAAACAAGCCAAAGAGTGCTGGCACACAGAAGTAGAAAGCCAACATGCGCAAGGCACAGACAAGTAAAGAGTCAACATGCGCAAAGCATGGACAATGTCAACGTGCAAATAAAGCACAGACAAAAAGTAGAAACTAGAGTCGACGTAGCCGGATAGAAGACCATCTACTTGAAAAAGCAAGCAGTAGACATGAAGCTCCAGATAGTAAGTACTCCAAGAAGCAAATAACAATAAGTGTTAATAGTAGAAGTCCACAAATTCTTCAAGAAGTCCATCAAGATCCACAAAAATATAAAGAAGCAAAATATAATCTTCCTCTCCTCCATCTCACTCTCCTTTGTTTCTCCCCACACACCAACCACGGAAAGAACCAAAGTGGTTGGGGTGGACAACCATAAAGAACCGCCCCTGGAAGAAATATAGGCTGTAGCACTGCCTGAGGGGGGGGGTTGCCCCCCCCCCCCCCAATAGGGGGCCTGTTGCCCTTTAGCAGTTGGGGGTCTAGGGGAGGCCACCCCTCACGGGGGCTCGGGGGAAAAGCCCCTAAAAAAAGGTCTACGATGATTTGCAAAGAGAAATCAAGCATAAATGAGATTGGTATCATGACGACAAAAAATCACCAAGACTTGCTTTACCAAATGACAAGAAATCAACCTTGCCGTCAAACAAACTAAACTGTTGTAGGGTGATGGATTCCTCCAACAATGAAAGTGTCACAATACGTTCCAAGCTCCAATACAGGAAAAGAATGCTTTTGTAGGGAAAAAATAGCAATAGCCAAGGAAAGAGGTTGGCTTCCAAAAAGATTGAGTACGAACATATCGCTGTATGGGTAGAAGTAGGAGCCATCCTTACCAGGGGACCTTCACAGCAAGTAGACTGGGTACACCTATAGAGGAAATGGGAGTGTGAACAATGTCTTCAATGTAGATTCATCGAGTTTTGTTTTTTCTCTACAACGATTCTGGAAGCGGACGCCATGACTCGTCGATCTCAACATGGCCGTAGTTCTGATGATGAGTATAGTGGCTGATTCTCCATCCATGATATGGCACAGGGATGAATGAATGGAGGAAGTGGCCAACGACATTATTGAGATGTTTGCTGTCTGAGAAGCTCCCATGACCGCAGTCATGTCCGAGTACGAATACAGACTAAAACATGGTCCCTTACACGACCAGGGCAACGATGACGATGAAGTCACGAAGCACGTAGGAGAGGGACCTCATGGGGTACTTGACCCAACAATGTTTAGGGATGGCGGCACAGATCTCACCGATCCCGTATGGAGGTGGCTGGGTTGCGTCGAAGGACAGATCGGAGTTGATCATCTTCTTCCCTTCCTCCTCCTTAGCTGGTAGCCACTCGTTGGTGACACCATTGCAAGTAGGTACGCCATTGGGGGCTTCTTAGCTGGGTAGCCGCACGTGGTGAAGGCGTCAGTCCTTTGGCGGTAGAAGAAACATATGGGGAAACTTGCGGATTGGGTTCAAGCGAGCGGGGGTGGAGTTACAGGAGGCAGGGCTCGGTGGTGTGTATGTGAGGTTTAGGGGTTTCGTAGGGAAAAAAGGCAAAATGACAGGGATTTGTGGAATAGATGTATGACGGTGGAGATGCAAGGGATGGAAGGCAGAAAGGAGTAGGTTTCCTCTCCGGAAGAAGAGATGTGGCCCGACAGGCAGCCAAACCAAGGAGCGACTACGACCGCCCGCAGGCGGAAGAAAGTCTTTTTCTCTCCTCTTAGATTAGGGTTTTAAGATCTCTTCTCTGATACCATGTGAAAGAGTAAAAGAAGGCTAATCGATATATTTGACAAGAGGAATCCCCTTCCTTTATATAGGAGAAGGGGGAAGCATACAAACTTTAGACTAAACCCTAATGGGCCAAGACACACTTGAGCCCATATACAAACAAACTCAATTAACTTAATTAATTAAATTAACTAGAATCTCTTATAAACATAATAGGGGGAAGGGAAGGGATGGTGACGACGTTATAGGAAGAGTGGGTGGGCACGTTGGGGGTAATCATAATGCTCTTAAACTTGTATATGGGCTTATCATGTTCTAAATAATGAAAAGGTTTTCTATTGAGTAAAAAAGAGTACAATGCCTTCTCTTTTATAGGAGAAGAGAATAAAACAACAACACAACTGTGACAGAGTCAGGTATTGCAAAAGGCTTAGGGTTGCACAACGTGTGCACCCTCATATATATACAACTGAGACAATTACAGAGAGGTCCATATATAAAGGAAAATAACAAAACAAATAACATGCTTAAGTAAAACAGGAAATATCTAATGTAACACTCCCCCTCAAGTTGGAGCATAGATGTCAATCATGCCCAACTTGTCCAGCAGCACGCAGAACTGTTTCTTCGCCAAGAGCTTGGTGAAGATAACAGCAACTTGGTCTTCAGATCGCGTGAAAGGAGTGCAGATCTTGCCAGCAAGAATAGACTCTCTGATAAAGTGGTAGTCAACCTCGATATGTTTGGTGCGCTCATGATAGACATGATTATTTGCAATGAAGATGGCAGCTCTGTTGTCACAATGCATAGGAATGGCCGATGAAGACTCAATCCCAAATTCTTTCAGAAGAGAACGCACCCATAGCAACTCACAAGCAGTATGGGCCATGGCCCTGTACTCAGCCTCAACACTAGACCTGGCCACCACATTCTGTTTCTTGCTCCTCCAAGTGACAAGATTGCCCCCTACAAAGGTACAATAGCCAGAAGTAGATTTTCTATCAACTTTGCTGCCTGCATAATCAGAATCAGAATATCCTTCAAGAACACAGTGCCCATTGTTTTTATAATGAAGTCCCTTGCCAGGAGATCTTTTTAAGTATCTCAAGACTTGGCATGCAGCATCCCAGTGGCATTGTCTAGGTTTGTCGAGGTATCTGCTAAGAAGACCCACTGCAGTAGCAATATCAGGACGAGTAACAGTCAAGTAGATCAATTTACCAATCAGCCTCCTGAATTTTTTATGATCAGTAAACATAGCAGAAGAATCATCATCCCAATTGACATTGGGATCAAGAGGAGTATCTGAAGGTCTCACACCAAGCATACCAGTCTCCTGCAGTATATCAAGAACATATTTTCTCTGCGAAAGAACCAAGGCATCAGAATTTCTAGAGACTTCTATGCCAAGAAAGTACCGGAGTCTACCTAGATCTTTGGTAGCAAAATGCTTGCCCAAATGATCTTTAGTAGCCTGAATACCAAGAGTTTCGCTGCTAGAAATAATAATATTCATCAACATATACAATCAGAACAGTAATACCAGCAGAAGTCTTTTTTGTGAATACAGAATGGTCAACTTGTGACCTCAGAAAGCCAAAATCAATCATAATCCTGCTCAGCTTATCAAACCAGGCACGAGGACTCTGGTTGAGCCCATAGACTTTTTGAGCCTGCATACTTTGTGAGACTCCCCCTGAGCAACAAACCCAGGAGGTTGCTCCACATACACCTCCTCCTATAAATCACCATAGAGAAAGGCATTTTTCACATCAAGCTGCATAAGAGGCCAGTTTAGATTCACAGCAACAGATAAACGAATCCTGACAGAGTTAAGACGAGCAACAGGAGAAAAAGTCTCAAAATAGTCAATGCCATAAGTCTGAGTGTATCCCTTCGCAACAAGCCTTGCCTTCAACCTCTCAACCGTACCATCAGGTTGATATTTGACTGCATAAACCCACCTGCAGCCTACAGGCCTACACTGAGGAGGTGGATCCACCAGCTCCCAAGTGTCTCTGTCAGTAAGAGCTAGCATTTCATCGTTCATAGCAGATGTCCAAGCTGTGCTTTTCAAAGCTTCCTGAACATTCTTTGGAACAGCCACAACAGATAAGGCAGATACAAAATTGCTGGAATGAGTAGTTAGATGAGCAGTCGACACACACTGAGCAATGCTATGGGAAGTACAAGAACGAGTACCCTTGCGGAGAGCAATAGGTAAGTTAAGATCAGAGTTTACCTCGGGAGCAGCAGAACCTTCTGGAGGAGAAGATTGGTTGTCTTGGGGGGGTACGTTTGTGGAAGGTGCTTTATTCCTGCGCTGATAAACAATAAGAGGAGGGTCTTGCTTTGCATTAGTCTCAGTGTCAGTGCGATCAGGCATACTGTCAGCAATAACAGGTAAAGGAGGAGCCAGAATTTCAGTCTACAAACTATCTCCTGCTGAAGAATAATATGGTGTGTCCTCAAAAAAGACAACATCATTACTAGTAAACCACTTTCGAGTGCTGGAATTATAACATCTATAACCCTTTTGAGTCCGAGAATATCCCAAAAAAATGCATTTAGCAGCTCGAGGAGACAGCTTATCAGAAGTAGGGCCAAGTAGCCGAACAAAACAGGTACACCCAGAAATTCTAGGACGCACAGGAAACATGGAGATGTCGGGGTGCAAAACCTGGAAGGGAATTTTATTCCCAATAACAGACGATGGCATCCTATTAATCAGAAAACATGCAGTTAAGATAGCTTCAGGCCAGTAAGATCGGGGCACATGAGAATGCATCATGATTGTTCTGGTAACTTCTAATAAGTGCCTATTCTTTCGCTCAGCAACACCATTTTGTTGTGGGGTATAAGCACACGAAGTTTGATGAAGAGTACCCACAGATTTACAAAAAATAGCTACATCATGCTTAACAAATTCTAAAGCATTATCAGTGCGAAAGGTTTTAATAGGCAAACCAAACTGAGTCTTTATTTCAGCAAAAAAAATATTTAATAGTAGACAGCACTTCAGACCTACTTTTTAACAGAAATAGCCAAGTAGTCCTCGAAAAATCATCAATAAACAGAATGAAGTACTTGTAACCAGACAAACTTGGTACATTGCATGGACCCCATACATCAGAGTGAACTAAATCAAAAATGTTTTTACTGGTCACAGTACTACGTCTAGGATACACAGTACGAGTCTGTTTCCCTAGTTGACACGAATCACACTGAAAATGACAGCTGCCAATATCAGGAACTAAACTACGCAGCTTCTCTGAAGAGGGATGGCCCAGCCTGTAGTGCCACTGGAGAGCTGAAACAGAAGCAGATAAGGCAGATACCACAACAACTTTCTCTGATCTAGGTAGCTGGTCCAAGTAAAACAACCCATCAACACCTTCATACCCCCCACCAATCTTCGTCCTCGTGTGAAGGTCCTGAAAAGTGAATGAACCAGGAACAAATGTCAAGCTACAATTCAAACTCCGTAAAATCTTGCTGACAGATAACAGGTTAAGAGGAAATCTGGGCACATATAAGGCAGATTTTAGGCGAAAATGAGAAGTAATATCACCAACTCCAACTACTGACGACTTGGAGCCATCAACAAGCATAACAGAAGACTGTCGGGTAGGAGCAGATATATGCGTAAATAAAGATTTATTTCCAGAAATATGTGCAGAGGCACCAGAGTCTATCACCCATTTGGTATTACCAGAAGGAGAGGGTGAGGAGGAGCTCAGGAAGGCAGTGTCATAACCAGAAAAGGCAGCATGTGCTTCACTCGTAGATGCAGCAGAAGAGGAACCACCACGCTCAAGGAGAAGACGCTCCACCTCAGCACGGATGTAGTCTGCAGTAGCTCCCACAGGCTCTTGTGCAGATGTCTGAGTAGTACCCTCAGACGCAGAAGAATCGGCCGCAACATTGGCCCATGCCGGCTTACCATACTTTTCCCAGCATTTTTCCTTAATATGGTTGGACCGGCCACAGAAGGTACATAAACGCTGTCCTTGCTGAGGACGCGCAGCAGCAGAGGGTGGGGCAGCAGGAGGAGCTCCTCGTCCAGCACTAGGTCCACGCCCCCGGCCTGCACCCAGGGGAGGACGACCATCACTGGAGCGGCCACGGCCACGGCCACGGCCACGACCACGCCCGCCCCAAGAGGCCAAAGCAGTAGAGTCCCCCGTCTCAGGAGGTGGAGACGGTGTCGATGAAGGAAGGCGCTGGAGACGCTTGTAGGCAGTCTGCAATGTAGGGAGTGGATCACTCGCCAAAATCTGATCAACCACTCCATTATAGGACTCCGGTAAACCACTGAGAAACTGAATCAGCTGAAGCTCCGCCCGCTGTTTCTGCATAGTAGCTAAATCAGTGGACAGCGGGTGATACATCTCCAATTCCCCCCACAGACCAGTGAAGGTGGAGAAGTAATCTGAAATGTCAGAACCAGTAAACTGCAGACGCCCCAATTGCTTTGTGATATCAAAGACCTTTTTCGGATTTTCACTGTGCGAGTAGGTACTGGCGAGCTGATCCCACATCTGCTTCGCCGTAGACAGCTGAAGAAGAGTGACGCTAATCTTCTCAACAGAGTTGTTGAGAATCCACGTCATGACAGTCGAGTCATCACGAACCCAATCATCAAAGGCCTTGAGATCTTTGTCATCCGCCTCCGCTGCAGGTTGAGGCGGACCCGTCCGAATCAAGTGAGAGTACTTCCCTTGTGATTTGGCAAAGATCACAAAGGAACAGACCCACAACTGGTAGTTGCGCCCGTCAAGCTTGACAGTAGTGACTTGACGGCGCGACTCTCTCCACATGTCATCCCCGGAAGACGCCATGAGAAAGGCAGGCACAGGCACAGGTAGGCACAGGTAGAGAACGGACTACGCCGTCAGGCAGGCAGAAGTAGGCAAGAACACGTCACTGTGGACCTCTCACATACGCACTACGCCAAGGCGTAGTAGAGAACCTGGAGGCCGAGGCTTACACGGGCAGGCAGGCACAAAGAAGCACGAACCGACGGTAACCCCTTAGACGAACAACATGTCGATCTCCCCCTGACTACAGATCTAGGCCAGATCTACCAGTGGGGCAGTGGTCCCTTAGATACGACCACCCAGCAGCGCACCTGCTGTGCGAACAACACCTACGGTTGCTCAAGCACTAGCGGTGCACCACGCCAGGAGGCAAGACGGAACCACAGACCCGACGGAGAGACCTGCGGCCCGGTGAAGGTGACCGGCCGGAGCTGCGGCGGCCCTGGCTAAGCCAGCGGCGGCGGCCTGCAGCTGCCGGCGGCGGCCGGCTGGATGCTGCCGACCGCCGGCCTGCTGCTGCCGGCGGCGGGCGCTGGGCGCGGGGCGACGGGGGGGGGGGGGGCGCCGGAGAAGAAAGAAGGGAGGGAGGGAGGCTAGGTTGCCTGCTCTGATACCATGTGACAGAGTCAGGTATTGCAAAAGGCTTAGGGTTGCACAACGTGTGCACCCTCATATATATATAACTGAGACAATTACAGATGGTCCATATATAAAGGAAAATAACAAAACAAATAACATGCTTAAGTAAAACAGGAAATATCTAATGTAACAACAACTAAGCAATATGGGATAAATAACACAAGTAACAAGTAGAGTAGATCATAGGTAAATAGTAAATATAGCATATCTGATATCTCTTTACTCCCCCCTCAAGCTGGATCATAGATGTTGAACATGCCCAACTTGTCCACTAGAGTCTTGAATCAAGCTTTAGGTAAAATCTTGGTGAAGATGTCTGGCATTTGTTACTCAATATTGAGATGTGGGGTATAAATGCGACCAGAAAGAATAGATTCCCAAACAAAGTGGCAATCTACCTCGAATGCTTAGTGCACTAATGAAAGGTAGGGTTGCTCGCAATAAAATAGAGGCTTTGTTGTCACAGAATATCTGAATAGGACTAGTATCAGATATATCAAATTCTTTGAGAAGGCTTTGAACCCATAGAAGTTCACATGCAGTGTGAGCCATATCTCTATATTCTACCTCTACGCTTGATCTAGCAACCAGTTTCTGCTTTTTCCTACGCCACATAACTAGGTTGCCTCCAACAAAGGTGCAATATCCGGATGTAGATTTTCGATCACATCCACTTCCTGTAGAAACAGAGTCTGAGAAACCAGAAATATTGCAATGGCCATGTTTCTTATACAATAGACCTTTTCCTAGAGAGCTTTTAGATATCTCAGAATGTGACAAACAACATCCCAATGACACTGTCAGGGTTTATCAAGGTACATGCTTACCAACCCGACAATAACAGTAAGATTAACTTTCGTTACAACCAGGTAAATGAGCTTACCAACCAATCCCTTGAATTGGTGGTTATCAATATAGGGTGGAGAAGATTCATCGTCCCAATCAGTGTTTGGGTCTAGAGGGGTGCTGGCTGGCTTGCAACTAAGCATACCCGTTTCCTGCAAGAGATCTAGAACATATATGTGTTGAGAGGGACATATACCTTCAGATGATCTGGATACTTCAATGCCTAAGAAATATCTCAGTTCACTAAGATCCTTGGTGACAAAATGTTGTTCTAGATATGTTTTTGTAGCCTGAATGCCAGAGATGTCACTGCCGGATTGTGACAAAGTTAGGAATTGCAGAAAGCTCAGGGTTGCACAACGTGTGCACCCTCATATATATATTACTGAGACAATTACAGAGAGGTCCATATATAAAGGAAAAATAACAAAACAAATAACATGCTATGTAAAACAGGAAATATATATAATGTAACACTCCCCCTCAAGTTGGAGCATAGATGTCAATCATGCCCAACTTGTCCAGCAGCATGCAGAACTGTTTCTTAGCCAAGAGCTTGGTGAAGATATCAACAACTTGGTCTTCAGATCTTGTGAATGGAGTGCATATCTTGCCAGCAAGAATAGATTCTCTGATAAAATGGCAGTCAACTTCAATATGTTTGGTGCGCTCATTATAGACATGATTATTTGCAATGAAGATGGCAGCTTTGTTATCACAATGCATAGGAATGGCCGATGAAGACTCAATCCCAAATTCTTTCAGAAGAGAACGCACCCACAACAACTCACAAGCAGTATGGGCCATGGCCCTGTACTCAGCCTCAGCACTAGATCTGGCCACTACATTCTGTTTCTTGCTCCTCCAAGTGACAAGATTGCCCCCTACAAAGGTACAATAGCCAGAAGTAGATTTTCTATCAACTTTGCTGCCTGCATAATCAGAATCAGAATATCCTTCAAGAACACAGTGCCCATTCTTTTTATAATGAAGTCCCTTGCTAGGAGATTTTTTTAAGTATCTCAAGACTTGGCATGCAGCATCCCAGTGGCATTGTCTGGGTTTGTCGAGGTATCTGCTAAGAAGACCCACTGCAGTAGCAATATCAGGACGAGTAACAGTTAAATAGATCAATTTACCAATCAGCCTCCTGAATTTTTTATGATCAGTAAACATAGCAGAAGAATCATCATCCCAATTGACATTGGGATCAAGAGGAGTATCTGCAGGTCTCGCACCAAGCATACCAGTCTCCTGCAGGATATCAAGAACATACTTTCTCTGCGAAAGAACCAAGGCATTAGAATTTCTAGAGACTTCTATGCCAAGAAAGTACCGGAGTCTGCCTAGATCTTTGGTAGCAAAATGCTTGCCCAAATGATCTTTGGTAGCCTGAATACCAAGAGTGTCGCTACCAGAAATAATAATGTCATCAACATATACAATCAGAACAATAATACCAGCAGAAGTCTTTTTTGTGAATACAGAATGGTCAACTTGTGACCTCAGAAAGCCAAAATCAATCATGATTCTGCTCAACTTATCAAACCAGGCACGAGGACTCTACTTGAGCCCATAGATAGACTTCTTAAGCCTGCATACTTTGTGAGACTCCCCCTGAGCAACAAACCCAGGAGGTTGCTCCATATACACCTCCTCCTGTAAGTCACCATACAGAAAAGCATTTTTCACATCAAGCTGCATGAGAGGCCAGTTTAGATTCACGACAACAGATAAAAGAATCCTGACAGAGTTAAGGCGAGCAACAGGAGAAAAAGTCTCAAAATAATCAATGCCATAAGTCTGAGTATATCCTTTCGCAACAAGCCTTGCCTTCAACCTCTCAACCGTACCATCAGGTTGATATTTGACTGCATAAACCCACCTGCAGCCTACAGGCTTACACTGAGGAGGTGGATCCACCAGCTCCCAAGTGTCTCTGTCAGTAAGAGCAAGCATCTCATCCTTCATAGCAGATGTCCAAGCTGTATTTTGCAAAGCTTCCTGAACATTCTTAGGTACAGCCACATCAGATAAGGCAGATACAAAATTGCTGGAATGAGTATTTAGATGAGCAGTAGACACACACAGAGCAATGCTATGAGAAGTGCAAGAACGAGTACCCTTACGGAGAGCAATAGGTATGTCATGATCAGAGTTTACCTCAGGAGCAGCAGAACCTTCTGGAGGAGAAGATTGGTTGTCTTGGGGGGGTACATGTGTGTAAGGTGCTTTATTCCTGCGATGATAAACAATAAGAGGAGGGTCTTGCTCTGCAGTAATCTCAGTATCAGTGCGGTCAGGCATACAGTCAGAAATAACAGGTAAAGGAGGAGCCAGAATATCTGTCTGCAAACTATCTCCTGCTGAAGAATAATACGGTGTATCCTCAAAGAAGACAACGTCACTACTGGTAAACCACTTCCGAGTGCTGGGATTATAACATCTGTAACCCTTTTGAGTGCGAGAATAGCCCAAAAAAATGCATTTAGCAGCTCGAGGAGATAGCTTATCAGAAGTAGGTCCAAGCAACCGAACAAAACAGGTACACCCAAAAATTCTAGGAGGCACAGGAAACATGGAGATGTCAGGGTGCAAAACCTGGAAGGGAATTTTATTCCAAATAACAGACGATGGCATCCTATTAATCAGAAAACATGCAGTCAAGATAGCTTCAGGCCAATAAGAGCGGGGCACATGAGAATGCATCATTATTGTCCTGGTAACTTCTAATAAGTGCCTATTCTTTCGCTCAGCAACACCATTTTGCTGTGGGGTATAAGCACATGAAGTTTGGTGAAGAGTACCCACAGATTTACAAAAAATAGCCACATCTTGCTTAACAAATTCTAAAGCATTATCAGTACGAAAAGTTTTAATAGGCAAGCCAAACTGCGTCTTTATTTCAGCAAAAAAATATTTAATAGTAGACAGCACTTCGGACCTACTTTTTAACAGAAACAACCAAGTAGTCCTCGAAAAATCATCAATAAACAGAATGAAGTACTTGTAACCAGACAAGCTTGGTACATTGCATGGACCCCATACATCAGAGTGAACTAAATCAAAAATGTTTTTACTGCTCACAGTACTACGTCTAGGATACACAGTGCGAGTTTGTTTCCCTAGTTGACACGAATCACACTAAAAATGACAACTGCCAATATCAGGAACTAAACTACGCAGCTTCTCTGAAGAGGGATGGCCCAGCCTGTAGTGCCACTGGAGAGCAGAAACAGAAGCAGATAATGCAGATACCACAACAACTTTCTCTGATCTAGGTAACTGGTCCAAGTAAAACAACCCATCAACACCTTCATACCCCCCACCAATCTTCAGCCTCGTGTGAAGGTCCTGAAAAACGCATGAACCAGGAACAAATGTCAGGCTACAATTTAAACTCCGTAAAATTTTGCTGACAGATAATAGGTTAAGAGGAAATCTGGGCACATATAAGGCAGATTTTAGGCCAAAGTGAGAAATAATATCACCGACTCCAAGGACTGACGACTTAGAGCCATCAGCAAGCAAAACAGAAGAATGTCGGGCAGGTGCAAATATATGTTTAAATAAAGATCTATTTCTAGAAATATGTGCAGATGCACCAGAGTCTATCACCCATTTGGTATTACCAGAGGTAGAAGGTGAGGAGGAGCTTAGGAAGGCAGTGTCATAACCAGAAAAGGCAGCATGTGCTCCACTCGTAGAGGTAGCAGGAGAAGATCCTTCACGCTCAAGGAGTAGACGCTCCACCTCAGCACGGATGTAGTCTGCGGTAGCCCCCGCACGCTCTGGTGCAGGTGTCTGAGTAGCACCCTCAGACGCAGTAGAATCAGCCGCAACATTGGGCCACGCCGGCTTACCATACTTTTCCCAGCATTTTTCCTCAATATGGTTAGACTGGCCACAGAAAGTACACAGGCGCTGTCCTTGCTGAGGACGCGAAGCAGTAGAAGGCGGGGCAGCAGGAGGAGCTCCTCGTACAACACCAGGTCCACGCCCCCGGCCTGCACCCAGGGGAGGACGACCATCATTGGAGCGGCCACGACCACGGCCACGACTACGCCTGCCCCAAGCGGCCAAAGCAGTAGAGTCTCCAGTCTCAGGAGGCGGAGACGGCGTCGATGACGGAAGGCGCTGGAGACGCTTGTAGGCAGTCTGCAAGGTAGGGAGTGGATCACTCGCCAAGATCTGATCTACCACTCCAGTATAGGACTCAGGTAAGCCACTGAGAAACCGAATCAGCTGAAGCTCCGCCCGCTGTTTTTGCATAGTAGCTAAATCGGTGGACAGCGGGTGATACATCTCCAACTCACCCCACAGACCAGTGAAGGTGGAGAAGTAGTCTGAAATGTCAGAACCAGTAAACTGTAGGCGCCCCAGTTGCTTTGTGATATCAAAGACTTTCTTTGGATTTTCACTATGCGAGTAGGTGCTGGCGAGCTGATCCCACATCTGCTTCGCCGTAGGCAGCTGAAGAAGAGTGACGCTAATCTTCTCAACGGAGCTGTTGAGAATCCACGTCATGACGGTCGAGTCATCACGAACCCAGTCATCAAAGGCCTTGATGTCCTTTGCATCCGCCTCCTCTGCAGGCTGAGGCGGACCCGTCCGAATCAAGTGAGAGTACTTCCCTTGTGATTTGGCAAAAATCACAAAGGAACATACCCACAGCTGGTAGTTGCGCCCGTCAAGCTTAACAGTAGTGACTTGACGGTGCGACTCTCTCCACATGTCATCCCCAGAAGATGCCATGAGTATATGCAGGAAGACAGGCACAGGCACAGGTAGGCACAGACAGAAGACGGACTACGCCGTCAGGCAGGCAGAAGCAGGAAGAAACCAGTCACCGCGGACCTCTCACATACGCACTACGCCAAAGCGTAGCAGAGAATCCGGAGGCCGAAGCCTACACGGGAAGGCAGGCACAAACAAGCACGAACCGACGGTAACCCCTTAGACGAACAATGCGCCGATCTCCCCTTGAAGACTGATCTAGTCCAGATCTACCAGTGGGTCAGTGGTCCCATAGAAAACGACCACCCAGCAGCGCACCTGCTGTGCGAACAACAACTACGGTTGCTCAAGCACTAGCGGTGCACCACGCCAAGAGGCAAGACGGAACCACGGAGAGACCTGCGGCCCGCTGGAGACGGCCGGCCGGAGCTGCGGCGTCCCTGGCTAAGCCAGCGGCGGCCGGCTTGCTGCTGCCGACCGACGGCCTACTGCCGGGCGGCGAGCGACGGGCGGGCGGGGGGGGGGGGTGCGGCGGAGGAGAGAGAAGGGAGGGAGGGAAGCAAGGACGGCTAGGTTAGAGCCTGCTCTGATACCATGTGACAAAGTCAAGAATTGCAGAAAGCTCAGGGTTGCACAACATGTGCACCCTCATATATATATTACTGAGACAATTACAGAGAGGTCCATATATAAAGGAAAAATAACAAAACAAATAACATGCTATGTAAAACAGGAAATATATATAATGTAACACGGATAATATTATGTCATCTACATAGACAATAAGAATGACTAGACCAGCCGCAGTTTTTTTGATAAATACAGAGTGGTATGAATGAGAACGCCGAAAGACAAATTTTGTGAGAATCTGACTGAGCTTGTCAAACCAGGTGCAAGGACTTTGTTTTAGGCCATAAATTGCTTTCCGCAATCTGCAAACTTGCGAAGAATACTACCCTTGAGCAACAAAGCCAGGCGGTTGCTCCATGTAAACTTCTTCCTGTAAGTCTCCATAAAGAAAGGCGTTCTTGACATCCAACTGAAATAAAGGCCAATCTTTGTTCACACCAACAAAAATGAGGACACGAACAGATTTGAGTCTAGCTACTAGAGAAAAGGTCTCAATATAGTCCAAACCTTAACTTTGAGTATATCCTTTTGCCACCAGGCGTTCTTTCAAATGTTCAATCATTCCTCAGGCTGATATTTGATAGTGAAGATCCATCGACATCTAATCGTAGGACAGACAGAAGGGCGATCCACAAGATCCCCTTGCTTGTCATTAGAGAGTGCCTGCATTTCAGCTTCCATCGTTTGTCGCCATGCGGGGATTTAAAGTGCCTTTGTAGCATTTTTCAGGATAGACACAAAAGAGATTGCAGTAGTAAAGCAAGCAAAGCTAACACCCAGATTAGTAGAGGAACATAAATGACTAATTAAATGTTGAGTACGAGAGCAGACACCTTTTCGAAGGCTAATAGGAGGGTGTAAGTCAGTGTACCTGAATTGTGTTGTGATCTTCTGCCAAAGGAGGAGTTGGTTGTTGAGGGGTATAGAGGGGATAGTCGACTTGGGTCTTCTCTTGTAGACTTGTAAAGGTCGTTCTTCAAGTGCCAGCTCAGAAGGTGGATGAATATCCACAATGTCAGGTAACGAAGTGGGTGCCAAAATATCACAAGATAAGGAAGCCCCGTTATCAGAATAGTATGGCGGATATTCAAAGAATACTACACCCACAATAACATACCAGTGTCGCATTACAAGTTCATAACAACAATATCCTTTTTGGGTTCTAGAATATCCTAAAAAGATGCATTTTATGGAGCGAGGGTCAAGTTTCGTCATACCCGAACGAAGGTTTTTAACAAAGAAAGTGCAACCAAAGATGCGTGGCAGAACTGAAAAAAGTTACACATCAGGAACGAGAATGCTGTACAGATCTGATTTTGCAAAATAGAGGACGAAATGCGATTGATAAGGTAGCAAGCCGTAGAAACAACCTCAGGCCAAAAACGCTGAGGAACATGGTAATGAAGAAGAATAATGCGAGCAACCTCTAGAAGATGTCAATTTTTTGTGTTCAACAACCCCATTTTGTTGTGGGGTGTTGGGGCATGAAGTCTAATGGATCGTCCCACGGGATGAGCAGAAGTGACTGATTTTTTGCATGAACTCAAGAACATTGTTAGTGTGAAATATTTTAATGGGTTTATTGAATTGAGTTTTACTTTTAGAAAAAAGGTGGTGATGATGTCCATAATAGTGCTGCGATCTTTAAGTAAAAATAACCATATAGCTCGAGAAAAGTCATCAATGAATGTCATATAATATTTAACACCAGAATGACTTTGAATAGAACAAGGGCCCCATATATCCACATGAACAATATCAAAAATGCATTTAGAAAAAAAATCTTTCTTTACAGGAAACACAGACCGAGTTTGTTTGCCATATTGGCAAGATTCACAAGAAAAACTCTTATCAGCTAAAGTAGAAAATAAATGTTTCAACTTAGAAGTAGACGTATGACCACAACGGTAATGCCATCGAATCCCGTTCACCGATGTCAATAGCATAGCAACCACTGATGTCGGTCCATCCAGGTTGTAGAGCCCATTTGGTCCCTCATGTCCCGAACCAATTCTAATCTTCATGCGAAGATCCTGAAACACACAACTTGAAGGGTCAAACGTAATAGAGCACTGAAGGCTCTTTACAGTTTTACTAATGAAAAGTAGGTTAACAGGAAATCTCAAAACATATAAGACATATTTTAGATGCATATTTTGAGAAGTCCGGAAGAGGAGAACGAAAGGATAGGAGAGGCTAGAAGGTATAGATTATGGTGTGGGAGAAGAGTGGCAGTAGTGGAGATGGGCCGTGGTGGGTGGAAAGAGAGCACGAAGGGGTGGGAGAGGTGAAGGGCGGCGACAACAGGGTGGTGGAGGACGGTGGCAACGGCGGGTTTGGGAGGGGAGAGGGAGGTGAAGGGCTAGGCTGGGCGGAGGAGAGGGTGGAGAGGGAGGGCGACAACAGTGGCCCGGGGGGTGGGCGACAACTAGGGCATGGGAAGAAGGGGAAGCACTAGGGTTGGGAGGGGAAGGGGGATCGTGATGCTCTTGATAATATCTAAATAATGAAAATGTTTTCTTTTAAGTGATTAAAAAAGAGTACAATGCCTTCTCTTTTATAGGACGAGAATAAAACAATTGTTAGAGAGTCCGTTTATTATTGTTATTATTTTCTTTGTAATATGGGCCTAAGTATATCTCGGCCCATTATGGTTGAATTGTGTCATGTACGCTTCCCTGTCTCCTATATATAGGAGCATGGTTTCTCTTATCTAATACAACACATAGCCGTCTTTTATTTTGTAAGATGGTATTAGAGCCGCCATCCTAGGGACTAAAACCTTGCTTGAGAGAGAGAGAAAAGGAGCACCCCCTTGCGGGCGGCCGCCGCCCATGGCGGTGCTTGGCTGCTCGCAGGGAATTCCTTCCTAGTTCCCTGTCTTCTTCCTTGTTTCTCTAATCTCTTACTACTGGCCGTCATGGCCGCCACCCCTTTTGATCATCTACTGTTCCACGCTGCCCACTGCAGCCCCTTTCCATCTCCGCCGACTCTTGCTGCCTAATTGTGTGTCGCTGCTACTCTGTGCGCCGCCGCTACTACTGTACCCCGCTGACTCACCTACTACTACTCTACCCGTCGCCACTCCCCGACCCCTGTTGCAGCTCCACTTCCTGCGACCAAGCCACACCGCCATCCACTATTGCCTGACAGCCTCTGCTGCCCTTTGCCGCTGTAGCTGCTGCCTTCTGCTGCATGCCTTGCAAAGGCTATCCTGACCACTGCATACTGCTGCCTTGTCGCAGCCGGTGATCCTCCGTGCTGCTACTGCCTGCTGCTAAGTCGTCATGCCGTCGTAACACTCGTCATTGTCGCCATCTTACTGCTGCAACTGTTGCCTACCGCCGCCAATCACTTGCCTCTGTTGCTGCCGCGCCTACGCTCGCCTCCACGCCGCCTTCGCACTGCCGGATCTTGTTGCCTGCCCCGCCGCATGCTGCTGCCCTTTCGTCTGTACTCCAATGCCGCCTACTACTCCTAGATGAGCTGCCACCGACTTGTTGCTGCTGTCCACCGCCCCCTACTGCCTCTAATCGTGCCACCAAACATCCAATTTTTTTTATGCCTCTTAATATTTTCTACTGCTCCCCATATACACTCTACATATCTATGCTAATCAGATCCAATTTTTAGCCTTATCGGATTTTTGCGGGGCTCCGCCCCCGCACCCCCGAATTTGTTGCTCTACGGGCTAAACAAATCCCCTTTTTGGGTTGGAGAAAGATCCATTTATTTTCCTATCCAGATCTACCTAATTGGGTCATTTTGCACCATTACTCACATTATCTACTACCTCCTCCACATATTTTTGCCTACACCAAACCTTGCCTCTACCATTGTTTTTTGACTCTCCACGCCAACCACTCTTTGACTCCTTCGTGCTTGGCGTGATTGGGGGGAATAAAGGATGAAGTGTAGAGGGAAGAGGTGAGATGGAGAGATGAAGAAAAGAAAGAAGAATTGTATTCTGCTGCTTCATGCCACATTTACTACTGATATATGGATTCTTCTGCTACTATGTGATGCATTCTGCTGATATTATTGCTTATTCGTCATCTACCTCGACTGTTGTTATGAAGTTACATACTGGGACATCATTCATGCTACTTGTGCTATGATTAGCACATTTTTCTTGCTGCTATGTGCTTTTGCAGTTTCTGTTGTCCGTGCTTTATTTGCACGATGACTTTCTTCTGTGGACCAGCACTCTGGACTCTGTGGACCAGCACTCTTTGGACTTTGAAGTTTGTTGCTACTGTGATGGATATTCTATGAAGAGGGAAGATGATGAAGACTTTTGTTGCTGACTTTGCATAGAGCTTAGTCTACTGGAGTTATTTGTTGCTTGCTACTCTGCCTACTGGTCTTCTATCTGCCTACGTCGTCGACTTTTGCTGCTGTGCGTAGGGATGGCAAATGGGTGGGTTTGACTGACCCATACCCATACCCACTATACCCATTCATACTTTGGGCCAACCCATACCCGCCCCAATAAGAAAAAGATTAAAACGACGCAAACCCATACCCACCCCAATGGGTCATGGGGACCCAATATAACCCGTTTAAAGAAAAAATGGAAACCATAATTACAAAAGGACTTATTTTCACTCCTAACTATACAAATATTTGGAAAAATTACAAAGAGATCCTTAAGTACTAAATATTTTACTCCAAAGTGAGTTCCACATGTTTTACAACTTTGACATCAATTATCAAATAATGAAGACTTGCTTTAAAACTTGTTTTCAATACCGATTATAAGTTGACCAGAAAAAACTACAAAATGTATTGCATTATAGAGCCAAGTTACAGCCAACCGGCTGTAACCACTATAGGATTTTTTATTCTGTTATACTCTGTTACATTTCTTCAAATAGTTTGTGAGCCAAATCACAAGTTACACACCCAAGCTTCTTTGACGATATGAATTAAACCCAGGAAATATTGACCAGCAGTGGGCACGAAGCACGACGACTTGACGGAGCAGCTACTCTCGCCGGCTATCAGTTCCACGGGTTGCATGAACTCCCTCTGCCTGACCACGAGCTCGGTGCTGTGGTCGTGCAGCCCTATAGGACCTGCCGACGACGCCTTTGCCTAGGATCTCCACGGATGAATGCAGCAGGCTCTACCAAGTCGGCGGATATGGCGAAGCATGGGGGGCCATTAATTTGGGCGCTGGTACGCAGTAGCAACCACCGTCGTGGGAGCTTGTGGTGGTCAAATCCCTGTGTGGATTGCAGCGGTATTCCATTTCCCTCCATCACATAGACGATTGATAGCGGAACCTGCCACTCAGGTCGTTGCCGCCGAAACCTGCCGTTATCTCCGTCATCCAAATTACTACGCCGCTGCCCAGATCAAGTTGCAAAGTCTATCATCTACACGACTGATACAGCACGACGCTTGTCTCGCCGTGACTGGGTGTGTGCTCGCACTTAGCCAATACCCTTCCTATCCCCCATGCCCATCAGACACCATGAACCGACAGGGCACTGGTATAGGGCGTGAGACCAATGCAGCAACCACGGCAACGGACAGAGTCAGGAGGACAGCGTGCCGACATCTACGTTTTCATTATAGATCCTCTCCGTGTCGGCCTTGTCCTCCTTCTCTAGGAATTTATTGGGGTTAGGGTGATCCAGAAGAAGTGAGCATCATCGTTGGTTTTAGATCGAGCATAACAAGGATTTGCAGAAGGGGCAACCGTCGATCAATATTTGTCAGAGGGGAGGTCGACAGCGGAAGAGACGAGAACAGTGAAAACGACGATCAACAATTCGAGAGACCGGGAACCCAAAAAGGGGTCGAGAGACGAGAGGGGAACGAGGGTCGCAGACTCGCAGTGAGACTTGTGGGTATAGGTGGGTCTCACTGGGTCCCCACATTGAAAACGGGTCTCGTACCGATATCCCCACAAAAACCCAACTATTATCTAAAACTCATATAACCCATTATTATTGGGTCAGGTTATGCGGAACCCATGGGGTTTTGTGTGCGTTGGAGAATTTTGCCATCTCTAGCTGTGCGCCAACACTCTCTGGCATGTCCGTGTTTTTGACACGTTGACTCTCTTTTTTTGTCCATGCCTTGTGTGCATGTCGACTCCCTACTTTATGCTTCTGTGTGCCATCACTTACTGGCTCGTCCGTGCTCTGTTTTGCACGTTGACCTGTCGATACTTTATTTGTACGTTGACCAGTACTACTGCTGTGACCCATCACTCTCTGGGCTGCGACGTTAGTGATGAGATGAAGACCATGCTGTTTTGATACTTCTGCTCCAGATGATCGTGTTGCTGCTTATTTCTGCTCCAGATGATCGAGAAGCTTCTGTGACCTACTTGCTTGGAGTTTCTACATGAGGGGGAGTGTCTAAGTGTTTTAATGTTTAGTTGTAATATTGAGGGGGAGAAATTTCTTGTATGGGCTTGGCTTATCTTTTTGTTTTGTTTTTTTATTTCCTAGTTTGAATCTCTGTTTGCAAGCTGATCTGGGATTCTCCCAACTTCAACTTGAGGGGGAGTGTTAGAGAGTCCGTTTATTGTTGTTATTATCGTCTTTGTAATATGGACCCAAGTATGTCTTGGCCCATTAGGGTTAGGTTGTGTGATGTACGCTTCCCTGTTCTCCTATATATAGGAGCATGGTTTCTCTTATCTAATACAACACAACCGTCTTTTATTTTGTAAGAACAATAACACATTTAAGCAATATGGGATATGTTAGAGAGTTTGTTTTATTATGCTATTAGTAGCTTTGTTATATGGGCCTAAGTGTCTTGGCCCATTAGGGTTTAATTGTGTCTTGTACGCTTCCCTGTTCTCCTATATATAGGAGCAGGGTTTCTCCTATCTAATACAACACATAGCCGTCTTTTACTTTCTAAGATGGTATTAGAGCAGCCGTCCTAGGGACCAAAACCCTACGTGAGAGAGAGAGAGCAAGAACCAAAGGAGTGCCCCCCCTTGCGGGCGGCCGCCGCCCTTGGCGGTGCTTGGCTGCCCGCAGGGAATTCCTTCCTTGTTCCCTACCTTCTTCTTTGTTCCTCTACTCTTCTTCCTTGGTTGCAACCGCTGCCATCATCGACATCCACTGATGCTTGTTGATGCCCCGCGTCCTGCGCCCGTGCGGCTCTGGCGCCGCCATGCTGCCCCATCGGCCGCCCTGCTATCCTTGCGCCGCCGCCTGCCCCTCTGGCGCTCCTGCTCCATATGCCACCACCACTTCTGCCCGCTGCAACTGCTGCCCAGCCGCCGTCCAGCCTACTCCTGCCGCTTCGCCGACCCATGCTGCAATTTCGCGCCCAGCCAAGCCGCTCCCTTGCCGCCGCCGGTGCAACACTCGCTTCCTACGACTTCTCTACCCGCTGCTTTTGCCCCTTGTAGCACTTTCATCCTTGCTGCCGCCTGTCCCTTACTGCCTTGCTAGCCACCGCGGCTATAAGCCCTCACTGTTGCTATGTACTGCTGCCCACTGCTACCCACCGCTACCAAACAACCCATTTTTTTATATCCCTCAATATTTTCTACTTTCCATCCTCCCATATACACTCAAATATTTGTGCTAATCGGATCCATTTTTTAGCCTTATCGGATTTTCGGGTCGGAGAAAGATCCATTTATTTTTCTATCTGGATCTGCCTATTCGGGTCATTTTGTACCTTGACTCGCATTATTGGTTACTGCCTCCACATATTTGCCTACGCTAAACCTTGCCTCTACCATTATTTTTGACTCTTCACGCCAACCACTCCTTTACTCTTTCCGTGCTTGGCGTGAGGGGGAGAATAGAGGAGAAAGAGTAGAGGGAAGAGACGAGATGGAGGAGAGATGAAGAAAAAAAGAGAAGAATTATGTTATGCTGCTTCATGCCACATTTACTGCTGATATATGGATCCTTCTGCTGCTATTTAGTGCTTTCTGCTGCTATTATTGTTTATTCATCATCTACCTCGACTGCTGCTGTGAAGTTGCATACTTGGACGTCATCTTTGCTACTTGTGCTATGATTAGCACACTTTACCTACTGCTTTGTGCTTTTGCACTTTCTACTGTCTGTGCTTTATTTGCACGTTGACTTTCTACTCTGTGGACCAGCACTCTCTGGACTTTGACGTCTGCTACTGTGATGGATACTGTATGAAGAGGGAAGATGATGAAGACATCTGTTCTGACCTTACATGGAGCTTCGCCTACTGGAGTTATTTATTTACTTGCTACTCTGCCCACTGGTCTTCTATCTGCCTACGTCGTCGAGTTTTGCTACTGTGCGCCAGCACTCTCTGGCATGTCCGTGTTTTGACACGTCGACTCTCTACTTGTCTGTGCCTTGTTTGCACGTCGACCTACTTCTTCTGTGATCCAACACTCTCTGGGCTCTACTACTGTGATCCAACACTCTCTGGCTACTACGACGACGACTTTGATGAAGACCTTGGTGCCTATCAGCTATTTAATCTTTTTCTCCAGATGATCATGTTGCTGCTTATTTTTTCTCCAGATGATTGTGATGCTGCTTATTTCTGCTCCAGATGATCGAGAAGCTTCTGCGACCTACCTGCTTGCTTGGAGTATCTACTTGAGGGGGAGTGTCTGAGTGTTTGAGTGCTTTAATGTAATATTGAGGGGGAGAAAAATTTTGTATGGGCTTGGTTTATCTTTTTTTGTTTTGTTTCTTTGTTTTCTAGTTTGACTCTCTGTTTGCAAGCTGATTTGGGATTCTCCTAACTTCAGCTTGAGGGGGAGTGTTAGAGAGTTTGTTTTATTATGCTATTAGTAGCTTTGTTATATGGGCCTAAGTGTCTTGGCCCATTAGGGTTTAATTGTGTCTTGTACGCTTCCCTGTTCTCCTATATATAGGAGCATGGTTTCTCCTATCTAATACTACACATAGCCGTCTTTTACTTTCTAAGAGGATAAATAACACAAGTAACAAGTAGAGTAGAGCACAAATAAATAGTAAATATAACATATCTCTTTAGATGTCTTATTGTCAAGAAAACCATGCTTATCTATAGGAGTTTGGGAAGCGTGAAAAACCAATTTTCATGGCATGGGACTAAAGCAGATGTAGTGGCATAGGGAAGTAAATACATAGAGAAGGAAAACAAAAAGGACCACAAAATATGTAAATACATATTTCTCAACCTTTATTCATTTGTCATAAAACTTTAAGCAAATGGTTATAACAATTCTAGATTTTATACTCCAGCAGATGTATAGTATTTGCCACTTTTTTATTTATTGTGATCGTGATTTTTAAAACTAATTTTATGCCTTTTAGTTCCTAATTCATAGTTCCTACCAGTGCCAAATTTACATCTCCCCCGATCATTTTGTCTAACTACACAATTTAAAAGTAATTTACAAGTCATTTTTTATTTGATTATTTGACGAACAATTGTTTTATTCCAACCGTCTTTTCCTTAAGAAATACGTATGATGCCAACCATCTTTTAATATTCTTTCTTTCAGTTCTTAATATATTCTATTTATAAATGTAATTATATATATCTGATATCTCTATCTTTTGTCCTTTTCTCACCTTGTTAACAACCCATTATGCCTTGGACACTATAAACTTTTTGCTCAAGCTTGCCATGACACGCCCTTGTCTTGATTTCGTGTGTCATGTAATATATTTGTCAAATGGTTTGGTTGCAGAGCATCATGAATATGCTGCAGAATGGTATTCAGGTGTGGGCCCCTGCCCTATCTGTTAAGAGAGCACTAGTGGATTTTTCTTCACCAAATATTGCTAAAGAAATGCATGTTGGTCACCTGAGGTCAACCATAATTGGTGATACTTTGGCAAGGATGTTAGAGTACTCCAATGTTGATGTTATCCGTAGAAATCATGTTGGTGATTGGGGTACACAGGTAATAATTCATGTATGTTTAACTTTTGTATATGATGTTATATTCTGGAAGATGGATAGTACTCTTTGTGAAAAACAATGAGATTTGGAGAGCTTAGGGTTGCACAATGTGTGCACCCTCATATATATAATACTGAAAGAATTACAGAGAGGTCCATATATAAAAGAGAAATAACAAAACAAATAGCAGGCTATGTAAAACAGGAAATATATAATGTAACACTCTTGTTGTTCACTGTTTTAATATTTATTTCTTTCTTCTTTTCTGTATGAAGTTGCATTCTGGATAATTTCGTATTATTGTATATGTTTGTATATATGTTGCATCATTTTGACTTGGAAGCATGAGTTGACCTTTACTGCTGCAATATATGGGTTTTATTATTTAGAAATAGGCTATGCAATAATAATTATTCTGTAGACTACCCAGAGAGCCTCCAGGAATCTTTTGGATCATAGTGAAGTTGGTTCTTGTTCCAACATGTCCAAATATCTTCATCTAAATCAGCCTTGTCCAAATAATTTTAGCTGATTTTTAATTCATTGATATGCTATTTTTCCAGTATAATGCAAAATGTTCTAAAAACTAGTTAGCTCCAAACAGTGACTTATTAACATTCTTAGATTTTACATTGAGCAGTTTGGCATGCTGATACAGTATCTTTTCGAGGAGATCCCAAACTGGAAGGATGAAAGTGAGAAAGCTATTGGCGATTTACAGGTGATTTAGTAATTAATCAATTGACATCTTAGCTTCTTCTGTTCTACACTCTATTTAAAATTGCTCTGGCTTCTCATTTCGTGGTTTGAATATGGAAGGCATATTCTGTTAACTGTAGCTTTTTTCTAATGATAATATTATTATACTGACTTTTGGATATGCTGCCTCATTCAATTGTTTGGCTCTGTGGATGAATGCATTATCACCCAGCTGCTTGACATTCGATACCTGTTAGGACAGGCTACCCATGGCGCTAACAACTGCTACGGGCCTAAACAAATGATCATTGTCCTCTAGGAAAGGTCTCCTTCTGGGCCTAAACAAATGATCATTGTCCTCTAGGAAATGGTCACCTTCGCTAGTGGGTGGGTCATGAATTGTTGAACCAGACCATTCAAACTTGGGATACTAACCACCCGGGCCGTGAGATGCTCGAAAGTCCATAATGTATCTATCCCAAAAGAAATATTTCCGGATATCGTGTGACTCATTGATCATGGTTGCAGGATCTTGAAGACACACACACCATATGTATGTAGAGTATCCAAGACTGTCGCGTCAAAAAGTTCATCTATTGCTCAAGGAAAGTTCTTTTTGCTCTTCAAACCATCAATTAGTATACTACATCTTTCATTTTTCCAACATGGATGATATTTTTCTTGCACAGTCCTCCTCAGTCCTTCACTTACTCACATAACAACAATCGTTTTTCTATTTGGTGCAAGAGAAAGTAATTCTTATATTTCTAATGAGCTACTGCCTCTCCTATATAGAGGAGTCTATGGATACACGAGTACACTTAAGTGGGTAAACATATCCCCACTTAACTGCACTAATAATAAACATAGAAGATGAAGATAATGGGCCTAAGCCATAGTTATCCAGGCTCCCGCATGGGCTCCGCCTAGGCCCCCTAGGCTCTAGGCGGGCCGCCTTAAACTGAGCACCTAGGCTTTCAGATAACTAAAGTTGATGCTTAAGACCATTTAAGCCCAAATTAAGTTACTTAAAGACCAAATTGGCATGTATCAGGTCTGAATTTGGTCAGATTAGATCCAATTTAGTTATCATATGGAAGAAATAGACCTGATTTAAGCCAAATCAGATCTAAATTAGGTCTGATTTGGGGGAAAATAGGTTTGATTTGGGGAAAACATGTCTTAATTTGGGGAATTAGGTCTGGTTTTTGCCAAATTAGGGCTCATTTACGTCAATGTAGGACAAACTAGGGGAAGTTACGTCTGATTAAGTCATAGTATACCAAAATAGGTCTCACTTAGGCCTAATTAGGGAAGACTAAGTTAAATTAGGTCCAATTTAGATCATGTTAGGTCAAATAGGTCTAGCCTAAGTCATGACAGATGTGATGTAGGTGAAGTTATGATTGATTAAGCTTAGGGATAACCAATACAAACATACATAGTGATATATATATTTGAATATAGCTAAATGTATGCGTAATAATCGTTTATATGTATGTAAAATATAAACAAATACGAAGAACACCTAGAAATGCTTAGTCTCCCACCTAGGTGCCTAGGCCCCTAGGCTTTCCTTGAGTGGGAAGGACCACCTAGCTGTCTAAACAAGTATGGCCTAAGCCCACTTAACCAACAACTACTTATACTAACATTCCCCCTTAAGATGGAGTAGACATTTTGTAGTCCCAATTTGATACCGATATGTTGAAGAAAAGCCAAAGGAAGTGGTTTTGTTAGGATGTCAGCGATCTACGCCAGTTCGTATGTGAGGAGCCGCAATCCTTTTAGCTTTGACTAGGTCTCATACAAAATGGCAATCCGTCTCAAATTGTATTGTATACATGGAATAGTGGATTGTTGGCAATGTGGATGGCAACCTGGTTATCACAATACAAAGTAGTTGAGTCTGTTCACGAATTTCAAACTCAGTTAGAAAGGATTATCATCATCATCATCATCATCATCATCATCATCTAAGCCTCAATCCCAACTATGTTGGGGTCGGCTAGAAAGGATTATACCCATTGTAAATCACAACACGTATGAGCAATAGCCTGATATTCAGATTCAAAACTGTAGCGAACAACCACATATTTTTTCTTGCTTCTCTATATCATGGAGTGGTTTCCTAGCATAATGCAAAAAATAGATGTAAAATGACGGTCTTGAGCATCAATTGCCCAATATGTATCTGCATACCAATAATTAGTATTAGTCTTCTGCTTAGGATGAGTGTAGAATAATCCTCTTCCTAGAATGCTCTTGAGATAGCGTAAGATCCGTTGAATGCTGCACCAATGAGCTTGAATTGGCACTCTTATGTTGACTGACTACTCCAACTGCAAAAGTGATGTCAGGTTGAGTGATCGTCAAACAAATCAAATGAACAACTACTCGATGATACTTTTTTGGATTAGAAGAGCCCCCCTCATGTGGAGCCTTCGTGTGATAGTCCATCTAAGTGGAGGTCAATATGGCATCTGCCGTCCTGGTTTCTTGAACTAAGTTCAAGACATAACGCCATTGGGACAAGTTGATCCTTGTGGTAGAGCGAAGGACCTATATGCCGAGAAAGTACTGTAGATGTCCTAGATCCTTTGCATTAAAGTGAGCTTGTAAAGATTGCTTGTGTCATTTCCAAGGATCACGGTGCCATCCGCATATACAACAAGGAGAATGTGCTCTTTTGATGACCTAGAAGAGAATAATGAGTGATCCGTAGTTGATCTCTATAAACCTAGCTTTTCAAAGACTTTGCTTAGTTTATTGAACCAGGATCTTGGAGATTGCTCAAGGCCATACAAGGAATGTAGAAGAAAGCATACATTGTGAGAAAACTCCCCCTCAACAACAAAATTAAGAGAATGCTACATGTAGACTTCCTGTAAGAGATCACCATGCAGAAAAGGGTTCTTGATATCTAGCTGAAATAGTAGCCAATCAAGTGGGCTGCTAAGCAGATCAGGATGCAAACAGAAGCAATCCTTGTCCCAAAAGTGGTGTCAAAATAGTCACATCAATGGGTTGAGTAAAACCTTTAGCAACCAGCCATGTCTTTAGTAGCTTGACAATGCCATCAGAATTGTGTTTGACCAAGAATACCTACCCACAACCAACATTGCGAAGTGGAGGGTCAACTAGGTCCCATGTGCCATTGTCACATCGAGCTTGGATCTCATCCATCTAGCAGCTTCCATACAGGAGGTCTGAGAGCATCTGCTGGATGTCTGGTAATAGAGGTGGTATCCAAATATGTGGAAAAAATAAGGGAAGGAGAGAGTCGAGCGAGGCAATATATGTCAGAGATAGGATGCCTGATGGTGCAAGAATGTATACCTTTGCGAAGCGCCACCTATTAGTCAGATTGGACTGGAACAAACGATGATGGAGGGGCCGCTTCTTGGGGGTCAACTTCTGTGGCTGGTGATTGACCTAGGAGAAGAGGTGTAGAAAATGGTGGTGGTGAGGGTGGAGGAAAGGGATCTATAAGTGAAACTATCTCATTGATATTTACCGGGGAAGGCAGCAAGGAAGCGAAAAAAAACTCATCCTCATAAAAATCTATTGATAGATACAAATTGTTGCCATATAATCTATTATTATGGACCTCTTTGTGATACTTGCTAATTGGTGCTTATGTCTTTTTTAATTACATGAATAATATATACATAAATGTTATGAATTATTTCTATTTATCAAGATTTCTTTAAAATTTTCAAATGCTTATTTCTAGGCTATGAAAAAGTTGAAATTGCATATTATATTCTATAACAGAGCTCACAAAACAAACTTGCTAGTCTGGTATTCGCGTTGCACCATAGAACTAAACTTTGCCAAAGTTTGGAACTTTGGGCCTAGGCGATGTCGAACCACCACTGTGTCGGCTTGGTCCCAACTTCGGACCGACGTTTCCCCCTAGTGAACGAAGTTGGATTTTTACAGTGCGTTTTCGTCCCATCATCCTTGAAGTTTTCGACGTTTCCTTGAAGTTGGTGATATTGGGGTGAAGTTGATAAGACCTAGAACATTACCCCTAACTAGTGCCCTAAAGACCATATGAGTCATAAGTGGTACATTCAACTCTTTTCACAACTTCTAATATCAATTCTTATGTTTGTTGGATGCCGCTCTTTGCAACTACTATTTGACTGCATATTGTGTGGAGGACATATGGTGAACTGTATTTGTGTATTTGTATTGCACATTTGATCCTTGCAACTATAAGATCACATTGTGTTATCAACCTAACAAGGGATATAGAGTCGTGACTTGTGTTTTTTGTGTTAGATTAACATACGTAAGGTGGAGTATAGCATAATTAGAAGTTTTCTATCGAAGCTTCCTTCAAATTTAGAACATTTTCTTCAAAAAAATGCCATCGAAATCTGCGTCTAAACTTCGTCGAAGTTTCCAAAAAGTTCTGCCACAGCTGGCGAAATGACACAGTCAAAATTCTGCACCATGCTTTGCACTTAGTTGCCTATTTGTTTTTTTTTCCTTATAAAAACACCCACTAGTGAGGTTTGACCAGTCCAAGCAAAAACCTTTTGTAGGCTGGCTTAGGATGGGTACAAGTCTTAAGTCACCGAGTATATATATATATATATATATATATATTAATATTGTTTTATAATTACAATAAGCTTCAATATCCTTGTTAATCCAAAATATAGTTTTTTTTTGCAAATTATTAATTATAAATAATTGAATATCATGATAACCACCTCAAGCCAATAAATTCTTGATTTATCGGACAGCCGAATTGTCTCAAACTTTTGCATGCTATCTGTCACCTCTTCTTAAGAAAATTCTAATTAATGTGAAATGCTGCATCTACTTGCCATTCAAGAGGGTCCTTGATGCTTCTGAGGCCAGAGATGACTTTTGCACAATTATCATTTCAAACTTAGTGTGTTACACAATAAACCAAATCTTTCTTAGAAATACTACCTTAGATGCTGAATATTTTTAAGAAATATATGTAACAAGTGTCAGATGAAATGATTTGGGTGTAGAGGGGGAAGTGGCTGGAGCAATGACATGTCAAAGTCATTTGTGTTTTATTGTATTTGATATGATAAATTTGACGCATAGGCCTATGGATGAACCCATGACATTAAATTATGCATGTCAAAGAATTTATGAACTTTACGACATGTATTGCCTAGCTAAAATTTTATGTTCCTTGTAGGCATCAATTTTTTTTTCAATATTCAAAGTAAGCATATGTTTGAGTAACATGCATTCAAGTTGGCTGCTACCACAAATATATAAGATGTTATCATATGATTAATGATTTTCTTTTTTGTAAAACTTGTATCTTGATAAGCACTTTGCTCTTTCCAGAAATTATACAGGGAATCGAAAATTAAGTTTGAGGCAGATGGTCAGTTCAAGGAGAGAGCACAAAAGGCAGTTGTTCAACTACAGGTGATTTTGTCCATGATAAGTATACATTGTTGATCATTTAGATGTAGTAGCACATTTATTTGAAATTTGTTTTTAAATGCCACATGTTATATCATTCTCAACCCTTGTAACTCAAACTATTAGGGTGCAAAGGAAAGAAACTGTAAAAAATAAGATTCAATGCAATGGAATGGGATGAATACAAGACTGGACGCCCTCTCCTTTATATAGGAGAGGGGAGACACCCTAAGACTTAAGACACAAGTAATCTAAATGGGCTGAGATACAAAAGCCCACTAACTAATTAACCTATTAATTAAATAGGCTAATATATACTCTATAACACTCCCCCTCAAGCTGGATCATGGGTGAAACACATGTCCAAAGCTTGGAGGTTACAAGACTCGATAAAACAATAAAAGAAATGATAGATGAAAGATAAAAGATAAATATCACTCCCCATACGAAAATTGATACTCCCCCTTAATTAATACTCCCCGTGAACCATGTGGTGACAATGCCTCTCTTCTTTGAAATTGTATTCTGCAGGCTGAAGATCCTCGAACTTTGAAGGTCTTTGGAGTGCATCTAGAATGAAGAGCATCTGAAGAATGGAACCTGATACTACAACAGTAATTCGTCACTTGGAGCAGACAATCCTCAACACCATCACTACGTCATCTTCATTGGATTACGTACTGAACGCGGCACGAACGCGGATGCCCAATGTCGATGTAGCAATAGAGGAATCTTCAAATTGTCTGAGAAGACGTGCATAACGTGGCACAAACACAAACGGACGATATGCTGGTGATACGATGCAGATACCAGACTTTGTCGCATGAACCTTGGGGGCTTGACAGGAAAGGAGATATCATCCATCAAGGAAAGTCCCAAGTAGATCAACAACAGGTGATGTTGAAATAGCAGATGCGGCTCGGAGAAGATGTGATGAAGCAGCTCGGTGAAGATAAACTGGATGAATCAACCTTGCAGAAGTAGATTGGCAGGCTTGCTGAGCTTCTGAAAATCTGAAGAATCACCCTCTGTCTCATGTGAATGCAGCTGAAGTACACCATCAACACCTGACGTACATAACGCGGTACAAATACAGATAACTCGGTGTTGATGCTGAATGAAGATCCTTCATTGCTGTCTGGAAATAGAGAACGGATGTGCTGAACAATGCGAAGCTCCATGAAGATAATAGCATGGAAGATATATAGCCTGAATACATATATCATCTCTTCTGATACTCTCTCTCATACATTATACATATTCTCTCTCACTCTCTCTTCTCATCTCTTCCTCTCCTCTCTATCCCCCCGCACACCAAATACGACGATAGTGAGTGTTTGGTGTGGAGAAATGGTTATATGACCCCCCCCCCCCCCCCCCCCCCCGCACTGTGGAAAGGGATACACACATGATATGGGTGGGTGGGAAAGAAATTGGTGGATTTGAGAGGATTTTGTGATATATGGAGATGTGAAATATGTGGAGAATGAAACCGATCATCAGAGAGAATATGCTAAATGGGTCAATGTAAGATCCGGATAGAAAAATAAATGGATCTAATCCCAAAAAATCCGATTAGGCTAAAACTTGGATCCGATTAACAAATATATGACTGATTAAGGATCCAAATAGGCATCATGAATATAGGGGCAGTAATAGGGCTGTTTGGTAGCGGTGGAGAGTGATGGGTGACTGTGCTTCAGCCAAGGATAGGCGAAAACGTTGGGGCAGCAACGACGAGATGGAGAGCAGCAACAGAGCAACGACCAGGGACATGGATGACGGCAGCAGCTGAATGGTGTGATCGGCGGCTGGGGATATGGTTGCTGGATGATATGGCAGTAACACAACAACATGACAGATGACGATGATTGTGTCGCTCGGCTGATGTAGCACTTGGCCGCAACGAAAGAGATGATACTGGTCTCCTGCACAGCTCCAGAGATATTGCATGCCATGAGGCTGCATGCGGAGTCAAGTGCGGAGCCTCTCCTTATGAGACGACGAAGGCTGGAGCTGAGGACATCAGGGTGATTCAGCAGTAGACGACTGCTGAATAATGCGAGTGCGATAGCGTCGACGGATGCAGACGGCGGCTGCTTTTGGGCTGGCGATGCTTATGATGCTGCTGCTAGATGGTGATAATGGCGTCAATAGGTGACGAAGGCGCGAAGATGGCTGCTTGGAGGTCGGCGGTTATGGCTGTTGAATGCACCGGGACGGAGATAGCCAATGTATAGAAAGAAAAATTAAATCTTTAAGAAAGAGAAGGAGAAGCCATGGAGGCCAGGATTGCCTAGCAGGCAGCCGACCTACGCCATGGCAATGGCGGCGATCGCCTGCAGGCGGGGTTCTCCCCCTCGGTTGCTCTCTGGAAGAGACGAGCGGCGGTGGCAGCTAGGGCTGCGTGCGTGCCGGAGATGAGAGGGAAGAGGGGCGGCGGCTAGGTTTCCCTCAAGAGTGAACACATTCTATTCACGCCGGAGTTACTGTTCACCGCTGGAGTTACTGTTCACGCCGCTGTTACTGTTCACCGCTCTGATACCATGTGGAAAATAAGATTGGATTGAATGCGATGGGATGGGATGAATACAAGACTGGATGCCCTCTCCTTTATATAGGAGAGGGGAGACGCCCTAAGACTTAAGACGCAAGTAATCTAAACGGGCTGAGATACAAAAGCCCACTAACTAATTAACCTATTAACTAAATAGGCTAATATATACTCTTTAACAGTAACCTTCCTATTTAGCACCTCTGGTACCTTGAGGCTCTAGATATAGCGTTAGATCTAATTCTGTTATGTTCACTAGCCCATGAAATAAGTAGCACATATATTACCTAAGACAATTTTTATTAAAGAATATCGAAAATGCTGAGGAGCAATGTACTGGGATCATGCATAGATGAATTGGGATGATTTGTGATCAGGACTGTGTGGTGTACAACTTTTTCCTCTTGATAATATCTGAAATTTTTAGGCATGATGTATTGTGAACTAAAAGTTCAGTCTAGCATTTGCCGTATCTCTAAGATTTGAATGACATTGTACAGCTCGTTCAGAATCTTGCTATAGCTTTTCAATTGATTTTCTTCTTGACCCTATTGGGCTCTTACATTATTGCAGAAAGGAGAGCCTGAGTACCGTACTGCATGGGAACATATATGCGTAATCAGTCGAAGAGAATTTGAGAAAGTATATCAAAGACTTGGAGTTTATTTAGAAGAGAAGGTAGTAATACCTACTCCAAGATTTTCATTATTTTCTGAAATCTCTCTTTCTTTTTCTTTGGTTATTATTTTTTGGTCATTCAAAATTCTCTTTTTTTATCTATGGTGCAAGCATCTTTTTTTAGGTGGCTAGATTGTGGCCCCCAAGACTGGGTGGCATGGCCCTTCTAGGTGCCCAGGTGGTCCGGTGTTCTTTTGTTTTTTCCCTTCAAGAATTTATACATGTTTTACATATTCTTCTAGACATTTTTAAGTCTAAACTCAATTAGAGTTCAATTAATCTGTATTTCACAAGAATGGTTGAGGACCAAGGTGCCCTGATTAGACCTAAATTTCCTATATAAAATCTGTACTGACCTAAATCTGTTCTTTCCCTCCCTTGGTTAGAGAAAATTAAAATTGGGCTGAATTGAAACGAAATGATCTAGGCACTACTTACTGTTTTCTAGTAGGTGCATAATACACTTCTTAAGATATCAACCGAATTTCAAAGTTGTTAAAATTGCTCTTTGATTCAGTTTCCGTGTTGGGGTGTATATCTATTTAGAATCTGATAACCATTAAATAAATCTTTATGTCTAGTACTTCACAAAAATATTGATACTGAAAGGGGAAAAGACTCATAGGAACCTAAATATATACATAAGAGGGAGAATGCAAGGCGTCAAGGCTCCTTGTCTTCTCACCTTGAGCTTTAACTAATGTGGTCAAGCTGGTAAATAAAATTTTGTAGTGTCAAATTGACAATTCATAATTAGTGTAACAGCCAAGGGGAAGTGGAATCACATGTGATGTAGGATAAAATTTAGATCTGACCAGTTATTTGACCCGTGTCAGTTGATCATCATATATTAGCGCCCTCCAATTTTAGTTGAGTTTTCAATTTGAGGACTCAATTGATCAATTGGGACTTATTTGTAAGTCCAATTTTTATTCACATTTTTCAAGGCTCTTGCCTAGGCACCATCCAAGCAAGCCCAGGAGTGCTGGGGTTTGGAGGAGGTGTCAAATGTAAGTGCCTAGGATCCTAAGTGAAATGCTGAATGGGTGGGTGCCTTGGGCTATTTAAACCCAATCCAATTCATTTTGGCACTGGATTAGGTTAGTTGAGGCCTGATTTATATCATGTAAGGTTATATTACGGATAAATTAGGTTAATCTATGCTTGATTTAGTTAAATCATGTCAAATAGGTTCAATTAGGTTAAATTAGAGTAAGCTAGGTCTTTAGCTCATGCAAAGTGTGATCTTGGTAAATTTAGGATTATCAAATAAATGATAACCAATATGAATATATATAGTAAAATATATGTATAAACATGTCTAATAAGCACACATACCATCTAATGTATGTACAACAATAAGATTAACATTACAACGCCTGGGCCATCTAGACAGTTATGTCTAGCCACTTTGGCGGCTAGGCTCCTCAGTCTTAGAGGCTACTAACTAGCTACCTAGGCATCTAGGCTCCTCAGTTTTAGAAGCCACTGCCTAGCTACATAGTCAATTTTAGTTAGGTTTGTTTAGTTACATTTTATTTGTTGTCAATTAGATGATTAGTTGCAATTTTCACGACAATTACATATCTAGTCTTTGCTTATAAATACCAGCCTTCGGGCTTGTGTCTAGGATAATAGATGATTAATATTGAATTTTGGCTTTTGGGGAATTTCCCTCCCTATTAGTTAGTATCAGACACTGGGATCTCACTCTAAGGTCGAGATCCCAAGACCTCCACATCGAAAATGGCCAAAACTCTAAGTGCGTTCTAATCCTAGCTATTATCCATCGTTCAGGTAACGACCTCCCTTTTTATTAGCGTATTGCCAACCATTAGAGAGAATCTTTGAACCTAAACCCTTATTAAAAAAACAAACATTGTATTCACATAAAAATGATCAAAACAGTAGTCAATAAAATAGTTAAAATTTTCTATTCCATAAAACCTCAAAAAAACCTCCACGTTAAATAAAAATCCACATCTTCTTCATCAACCAAACTCTTTCGATTCATTGAAACAATCCAATCTTATTTTTATATAGAATACTTTACATCAGAGCACACATAAATAATAGAAACAACTCGGTATACAATCCCACCCGGGAAAGAGAAGATACATGGACATTCTAATCTAAATTGCTACTATTTCCATCTTCTTTATCACAAACTCTTCTCTAGATGCCATTATACGCAAAAAAACAACATTTGAAACTACCACATGAGCTCAAATAAAGCCCCACTGAGTGGAAAATTCCCACTGTAGCTAAGTAACATGTATCACATCAGATTAGACTAGGCATGTTGAACTTAAAGGGAGTTGGCGGATATTAGTTTAGAAGTCTAACAAATAATTCTAGGCTTAAGTACTTCTAGTTTGTGAGTATAAATCAATTAATCTCGAGAAGCATTTTTTAGATCAAGTTCCAATTACTTAAATATATTTTAAGAATATCCTACTAAAGTATAAAACCTACTAGCTATCTCACGACCACAATTTTATTGTGAGAGATATACTTGAATTAAATACAAACTATTAAGTCTAATCACTTATAGTCTAATAATAACAACTTTGTGACACCTCACCTACCAGATCAGGAACATATCTTGCAGTCCAGAAGTTGAAGTGTATAGAAGACATGTCTACCAGATAAAACTATTCCAATAACAAATAAGAATCCATCATTAACAAGAGTAGATTTCAAACCCTCAATGGGCTAGATATTAGAGTTTACTTGTAATCCAACATTTACTAATCAGATTTCATACTAAACAGATAAGAATAAGACAACAATATATCTTACAATATAAGAGTAACCAGTCCTTACACATTAGAAATATATTCAATAACAACAAATTCATCAACTAGTTGTGAATGGAACATAGCACCCAATCATTTCATTTTTCAAACGACTTATCATCTTTAATCTAGTTTCCCTAAAACTACTTAGCTCGTACCTCACCAAGTAGAAATCACAACGCCATATTCTCGTGTCAACGACTCACCGTCACTTTCTAGGGTTTAGCTGGCCCTAAGTTAGCTACAAAAGATCCTGATCCACCAAGGAAGCTAAGATAGGATGCTCAACCTCTCTACCATCACGTCCTCATCTAGGTACACGAGATTGGTACAAACACAATAGAATATCACATTTCATGACTGTTAAAATATGAGATTGATTGAATAGGAATAGATCAATACAAGACTGGACACCCCTGTCCTATATATAGGAGCAAGGGAGAAACCCTGAGACTTGTGTCCCAAGTAATCTAAACTAGACGGGCCGGAATATAAAGGCCCACTAAACTAATTAGCCTATTTAAGTAATAGACTAATATAGACACTTTAACACTCCCCCTCAAGCTGGAGCATGGGTGAAACACATGTCCAAGCTTGGAGAGTTACAAGACTCGATAAAAAGAAATGATAAATGAAAGATGAAGATAAATCACTCCCATACAAAATATGTTACTCCCCCTTAATCAATACTCCCCCTGAATAGTGATGATGACTTTGCAGGCTGAAGATACTCGAGCTTTGAAGAAGGTCTTCCTTGAAGTGCATCTGAAATGAAGACATTCTGAAGATACTCTGTAGGCTGAAGAATGCGCCACTGGAATACGTGCTTAATGCAGCACGAACGCGGATATAGTGTCGACGAATGGACCTGATACTACAGCAAGTCGCCACTGGAATACGTGCTTAACGCGGCACGAACGCGGACGGACGATCTGCTGCTTGATACGATGCAGGAACCATGGGGGCTTGACAGGAAAGTAGATATCATCCATCAAGGAAAGTCCCAAGAGAATCAGCTACAGGCGATGTTGATACAGCAGATGCAACTCGGAGAAGATGTGATGAAGCAGCTCGGTGAAGATAAAACTCTGAGCTTCTGAAGAAGCACCCATCTGTCTCATGTGAATGCAGCTGAAGGAATACATCATCAACAACGGATATGGTGTCGACGCTGGATCTTCACTGCTGGCTCAAGTAGATAACCGGTGTGCTGAACAATGTGAAGCTCCATGAAGATAGCCTGGAATATATATAATCTGAATACATATATCATCATCTCATCTCACACTCTCTCTCTCATACATTCTCTCATATGCTCGCTCTCTCTTCTCATCTCTTTATCTCCTTTCTATCCCCCCCGCACACCAAATACGACGAAAGTGAGTGTTTGGTGTGGAGAAATGGATATATGACCCCCCCGTAATGTGGAAAAAGGATGCTCACATAATATGGGTGGGTGGGAAAGAAAATGGTGGAAAAAGAGAGGAATATGTGAAATGGAGATGGGTAATGTGTGGAGAATGAAACCGATAGCCAAAGAGAGTATACTAAATGGATCAACATGAGATCCGGGTAGAAAAATAAATGGATCTAGTCCCGACCCAAAAAGGGGGTTTGTTGGCCCGTTAGGGTCAAAATAGGATCCGATTAGCAAAAGATAGGACCGATTAATGATCCGAATAGCAGTAGAGAGCATAATGAATATGGGAGTAGACATAGATGGGAGGTAACGATGGAGTGATGATGATGAAGACAGCAGGTGATGGCGTAGGGATAGTAGTAGCATGATGATGCAGATAGCAGCAAACGGAAGATGAAGATCGCCGGGATGATGATGAAGTGGAAGAACAACTTGCGGATGATGGCAAATATGACGTTCGTTGGTGTAGCACTTTGTCGCACCATAGGAGATGACAAAGGGTCTCCTGCGTGACTCCGGAGAAATTGCATGCGGAGCCAAGGCGGAGCCTCTCCACAACGGCGATGAAGGCTTCAAGCGAACGATTATCTTTTTCCGTCTGCAGTGATCTCGATAGTATCGACGGAATTGTCGATACTATCGACGGAATGCTCTTTGCGTCTAGACTGATCTCGATACTATCGACGCTCGGATCGATAGTATCGACACGACGACGGCTGGGCTGCTGCGGCAGATGGAGTATCGACGACGTCTGGACTGATCTCGATACTATCGACGCTCGGGTTGATAGTATCGACGCGGCGGTGGCTGGGCTGCTGCGGCAGATGGAGATGGCTGCTCCTTGCAGATGGGAAACGATTTCTGATGGCCAGCGACACTGTGGAGATGGCTGCTAGCGAGTAGCGGCTACTTCTGCTGATGGTGGCGGTGGCGATGCTATCGTACGAAGTTGGATGCGAAGCTGCTGGTTTCAGATGGCGGAAGGAGATTACCGCGGCGGATGCCTACGACGGCGACTGTTGCGGATGATGATGGAGGACGGCTGCTATGATAGGCAGCGGAGGTGTTGTATGGAAAGAATGAAAGAATAGAGAATAGAGATGACCATGGAGGCCGAGATATGCCTAGCGTGCAGCCGGCCAAGCCATGGTGATGGCGGCTGCGGCCGCCCGCAGGCGGGCGCTCGCCCGGTTGTTCTCTTGGAGAAAGGAGCGGCGACGACTTGAAGGGCGAAGACGGAGGCTTGGAGGGAGAGAGAGAGGGAAGCGGCGACGCTAGGGTTCTCTCAGGACGGAACCTGCTCTGATATAGGAATAGATTGATTGAATAGGAATAGATCAATACAAGACTGGACACCCCTGTCCTATATATAGGAGCAAGAGAGAAACCTTGAGACTTGTGTCCCAAGTAATCTAAACTAGACGGGCCGGAATATAAAGGCCCACTAAACTAATTAGCCTATTTAACTAATAGACTAATATAGACACTTTAACAATGACATTAATCATAATTCAATTAAATATTTCCTTACAGTATATTCCTTATTATTGAATACTTTAACAAAGGATTTAGGGTTAGGATCACTCACCACATGACACATCTTTAAATTGTGGCGGTCTAAACTTCAAGGTTTAGATCCACATTTTGGGAACTCCTGGCCATGCCTACCGACGAAAGTTTTGCCATTGTCTACTAATGGAACTCCGAGTCTTGTCCACCAATGGACTCTCTACTACAACATCCACCACCTTACTCAGTTAGGCACACGGCCCAAGGCACGTATCCCCCAATCGTAGAGGATAAGTAAAGCTCCCGTCCTTCAGATGCCTCGAGCGCCACCGAATCCCATAAATAGGGACTCCAAACCTTCCTAGAAAAGAGGTCCTCTTCTACGCGAAGTGCTGTCAAATTCCATTTCCGCTCCAGATTTCCACCAGCAGGCAAAGAATGGGAGTCCAACGCCCATTGATTAATGTCTCTAGGAGGTACATGTCTTCCACCTTTGAAAGAGGAAGGATTGCAGTGGTCTCCATCGTTGCCACAATCGCCATCCGCAAGGAGAGGAGGTCTACACTGACTTGTTTTACCATTACGACTACTATTCAGTTTTGACGGTTATGCTTCCTCGCTTTCTCTCACTCTGTCGACTTCCCTTCCATTCCACTACCTGCTCGTGCCCTTTTCCATATGTAAAGTATTGTCACTTGTGAACATGAGTGGCTAGATCACTTAACTTTGGTTGGGAGTAGCCACTAAGGCTCTCCCAGTATGTAAACATTCATTATCCATTGAATGTATATACTCTTAGCAACGTTTATCACCTTACTCTTGTTCTTGAATGATTCACTTGTAGGATTAGCTACCATCTTGGATGCTTGATTTCTAATACCTCAAAAGAGTAGTATTAGTTTAGATCTAGTGTTAAGGAGTGGTGTGGATGCACGAAGGTGTTGGAACATTAGAGCTAATGATCATCTGTTTGTATGTTTGATATTTTGTTTGTCATCTCGAGAGGGAGACATGCCTATAAAATAGATCTAGCCCAGTCTTAAGAGAGGAGGGATAAACACTAATGATCATTGTTTGTAAACTATGCTAAGGATATACAATGGGTAGTGTTTGCATGTTAGTGAGAGTGCTGAGATGGTGAAACCCAATCCAAGTTCTATCCATACATCGAAAAACACCAAAAAGTCTAAATTCCAGTTTGCTTTGTTAACTTAGTTTTATTTTATCACTGTTTAACTTGTTCTTATTTACTTACCATGTTCCGTAAGGAAATCTTAATTTTCTCCTTTTATTTTGACTTAGCTAAGGTAAAGCCTTAAATCCTAAACAATTTGTCACCCTTATCCTTGCGTTTGTCCCGTTTACTACACATGACCTATTATCGTTGCGGGCGTCTAAGGTGTCAGGTATAAATTTAAAGTTCAATTAGTCTTGATCTGCCTCCATTCTGAACGCGTGAAATCATAGGCGATCACCTTCCCTTTTCACTTGGTCATGATTAACATGATAGTAGTAGATCGCCACCAACCCACAACAGTTGTAGCTACTTCTGTTGTGGGAAATAAAAACCAGTTATTGCGTTAGCCACCCAAGCTCTAGTGTCTTGACCTTACGCAATTGCTACAAGAGTTGAGGTAACCAACTACCACATCAGAGTTGCCACCATCTACATCACTAGAACTTTTGGTTTTCGCCACCACCTACAATAGTAGCAACACTTGAGGCCATCACCATTTACTCTAGCTCAAGTCAGATTAAATTTTCTATTGACTGCTCCGCCCCTGAACCCCTATATCTTTCCTTAGGGCGCTAATCACACTTCCAGAGGAGCCATCAACCTCAAAAATTGAAGATATGTATTTCACTACACAAGTGGTGTGCAATGGGGACTTCATTGCCTAGATCACTCAACTTGACAATGGTTTCACGACCAAATATGTGGAAGCCACAAAAATTAAATATATCATTACCATAGATATACAACATCTTCAACAACCGGACTAATGACATGACAATCAACAAGAAAATTTATGTTCACCTCTTTGCCAACAAACAAACACAAACCCCACCAACAACTATTTTGGTCACTGAAGATCAATGTACCAAACTTTCGTAGGCGATCCCAATCTCTTCTACAACTGGATGCACAATATTAAGGCCTTTTTCAACTGACATCACTTATTAGAGGATCAATATATCTTGTATGCCGAGGTGAAGATGCGAGATACCATGCTTGTGTGGTGGTAGAAACTACACACAATCCACCACGTAGAGATCTCTACCGACATGTGTTGGATCCTAGATGGGTGATTGGATGCTCTAGAGGGGGGGTGAATAGAGCTGAATGCACTTAAACAAAATTCATTAGACCTTCAAGTTATATCACAAGATAAGGTTGCTAAATAGGAAATTTGAGTGCAACTAAAACATACATAGCAAGGGAGAGAGAGATCGAACAAGTACCAAGTGACAAGCTATGTAGAGTGGTTCCACACTCCAAACTAGGAGTATGTCAGTCCACTACCTAAAGAGGTCAACCTCTAGGATTTCTTAACCATTGCACTCTTATATTCATTCATAAGATTTACAATACATGACCCACCAAAGGACTTACCTATCTAATACAAAGAGTCTTCAACCTTACTAAGGACTTACCCACTTTGCAACGAGTCTTCGGCCTTCTGCAAGGATTTACCCACTCTTGCACAAGTCTTCAGCCTTCTAGGAATTACCCACTCTTCTTGGATCTTCAACCTTTGACTTCACCTTCACTTGGAGAAGCTTCCACCAAAGACTTACCCGCTTGAGCAAGGAGTCTTTTGCCTTCACCAAGGTCTTACCCACTCTTGCTCCAAGTCTTCAGCCTTGATCTTCACCAAGGGACGCCTTCCCTTGTTCTTCTTTACCTCTCTTAGCCAAGAGAGAGAACCTTCATCTTCATGGTTGAAATGAGAGAATGGGAGGTGGTGGAAGTGAGAGCCTCACAAGATATACATGTAGCACTAGCTCTCTTACAAATCTCCTACTCACTCTAATGGATGTAGCAAGTGATTAAGCTTATAGAGAGAGAGAGGAGCCTGTAGGATCACTCAACTATATAATAGGGACCTTCATAGTGCTTTACTTGAATGCTCAACCTTGGAATGAAGTCCAAGGGGTCCTATTTATAGCTGGGGATGCCTCTTAGCCTTTGGGAACACTGAAGAACAAAAACTAGCCGTTTTGTGGCTTGCAACAGATATATTTGTGATTGTTGCAACTCTACAACGACTAGAAACACTTTTTCAGCACTTTTCTGTACAGTGCTATCGGTCGAGTTTCTATAAAGGTAACTCGACCGAATGCACTATGCAACATCAATCGGTCGAGTTTATCCTGGATGAAACTTGACCGATCACTTAAATTAGTTTTGCTCCAGTGCAGGGATCGGTCGAGTTCTGTGAAGTGGCAACTCGACCGAACCATGACATTCTCAAAATCCATCAAGGATCGGTCGAGATTGTAACTCGACCGATAAAGTGCCTGATGAATTTTGAAAAATGTCATAAAAGTGCTTAAACATTCGTTTTAAGTGCTCCTGATATTTTCTAAGCTTAATTACAAGTCATACAATCATTACAAATGATTTACAACATGATTCTAATGGATTTACATTATATTCAAAAAACGTGCACTTGTATTGACTTTGAGTTGTCTTTTCTTCAAGTTGAGATGCGCAAGTGAGGGCATTTGGAGTGTGTTTATACCTAGTCTAAAATCACTCAAGTAGAAGCATTAGACACAAATAAGTGGAATGATTTAGTCATCATCAAAACAAGGGTTTAGTCAATTTAGACCTTGAGTCAACAACATGAAGGTGAGCATGGAGTCCTTCATCCCGATAAAAAAGCAACAATTGTGCCTTAAGCTGTCTGGCCTCAAGTGGGCATCGATTCAGTTAAAGCGTACACCCATAATTTTGATGATTTAGTCCAAAAATCAAAGGTCAACTAGGACGATACGACAATGGTCACTAATGGCTAACTGAAAGCACTTTCATTAAGATGAATATGATTGCAGGTGGTCCATATATAAGTGGGGACCAATGTACACCATATTTGAGGAACATGCTAAGACAAGCTATACTTCTACTATTGGGCTTAGTTGGGCTAGGCCCATAAACTCTTAACACTCCCACTCAAGCGGGAGAGTACAAAACTTGAATTCCCAACTTGTAACACTTACAATTGAAGGAAGTAGGAAGCACATGCTTGGAGAAAAGTTTTCTATTGGTTCACCATTCGCCACGTAAAGTGTGCTGATTTTTTGCTCAAATCATGTCTCGTACAAAATGACATTCAACTTGAATAATGTTTGGTGCGTTCATGGAAGATCAGATTTCTTCCAATGTAATTTGTTGCATGGATGTCACATCTGAGATTTGTTGGAGTTGTAGCAAGAATCCCAAGTTCTTGTAGAATAATAGTCATCCATTGACTTATACAACAAGCATGCACTGTAGCTCTATAGTTTTCATCAGTGCTTGAGCGAGCAACACATGCATATTTCCTAATAACATTGTTGACATATGAGTGATTACTTTAGGCCATAAAGAGATCTTTTGAGTTTATGGAGTCGGGAAGACCCACCCTCAAAAATAAAACTTGGAGGTTGTTGCATGTAGACCTCTTCTTACATATAAGCAATTAAGCATGAGAAAAGCATCGTGATGTCTAATTGATATAGAAGGAATCCAAATGAGCCGTAAGAGAAATTACAATTAGAGAGATTAGATAAGTGTGACATGGGAGAAAGTTTTAGAAAATCAATGTCAAAGGTTTGGGTGAACCATTTTGCACTCAGGTAAGCATTGAGGCATCTAATAGTTCCATTGGATTTGAGTTTTACGGAGAAGACCCATCAACATCAAATAAATTTCTAATCTTGCAATGTCAGAAGGCCCAGAACAAGATCGTATGCATCATTGGCATGCAACACTGCCATCTCCTCAAGCATTATAGCTTTTCAACAAGGGTGTCTAAGAGACTCATGATTTTGTATGGGAATCTTGATGGAATCTAGATTTTATGGCTATGGTTTTGGATTTTTAGTAAGCTTGGCTAGACAACATGTATGAGTAATGGGTATGGTGCATGCATCTTTCGCTGCACCATAGGGTGTGTAGCATGGTGCAAGACTTCGACTTCGTGTCGACTTCGTCAAGTGTGGAAGTGGAAGTTTGTGGAAACTTTGAGGAAGTTTCGAGGAAGTTTAGTCGCAAACTTCGACAAACTTCGATGCCGATTTTTGAAGAAAATGACGTGAATTTGAAGGAAACTTCAATTGAAAACTTCTAATTATGTTATACCTCTATCTTATAATTGTTAATTTAACACAAAAACATGATTCATGACTCTCTAGACCTAGATAGGTTGATAATACGGTGCGTTGCTTGCAATGGTCAAACATGCAATACAAATACAAATACAGTTCAATTGTTGAACATATGTATTATATACAATATACAACCAAATAGTAGTTACAAGACCCTCTCTAGAAAAGAGTGATAACAACAAACATAGGAGTTGATATTAGAAGTTGTGAAGAGGGTAGGAGACAACACTTATGCCTTATATGGCCGTTAAGGCACTAGTTAGGATTAATGTTCTTGGTAGTCTCAACTTTGCCCCAACTTCGCTAACTTCGAGGAAACTTCGAAAAATTCAGAGAAGTTGGGACGAAAATACACACAAAAAATCCAACTTCAACGAAAACAAGGAAACTTCACCCCAAAGTTTGGACGAGGCCAAAGCATTGGGGATTTGACTTTGCCCGTGGTAGAAGTTCAAAGTTTCGGTGAAACTTCGCCCAACTTCTCCGAAGTTTAGTTCCATGGTGTGTAGATTCCTCATGAATTTGAAAAAGGCTAGCGACGTCTGCAACAATGGATTCCCTTTTGGCATCAATTGTAGGAGACTCCGTCAGGGTGGAGGCACATGAGATGGTGAGGGGTGAAGATAGGAAAATCATGATTGATGGTATAGAGATATGTGTTGTCTTGAGCGTCATGTGCTTAGCATGTGCTTTACTTATGTTGTTTCTTATGTTGTTTAGTCCCATATGGGCTGCTTCTTAACCAGTCTCTGTCTCTAGTTGTTATATAAGAGACTACGATGTACACTGTTGAAATCATCCAATAAACAACACTTCTCCAATTTACATGGTATCAAGAGCAGGTTCTATTTTGTTTCTCCCACCCTAGTTTCCCACCCATGACCTAATCCTCTCAGCCCCCCCCGCCGCTGCCCCCCCCCCCCCCCCCCCCCGCCGCTGCCCCCCCCCCCCCCCCCCGCCGCCGCCGCCGCCAACATCCCTCCCCTCTTCAGCCGCCGCCGCCGCCAACATCCCTCCCCTCTTCAGCCGCCGCCGCCACCCCTCCTCTCTCCAGCCGTCGCCGCCCTCCCTCCCCTCTCCAGCAGCCGCCGCCACCCCCCCCCCCCCCACTCTCCCCCAACCCCACCCTCCACCACCACCACCGCCGCCCCCCCCCTGCCGTCGCTGCTTGCAGCAGCAGGTTGCCCGTCCACCACCACCCCACCGGCCTCCTCCACCATCCTGTGACCCCCCCCATCTCTTCCTATCCATCCTCTCTACCTACTCCTATCTTCTTCCGCCATTTTCTCCACCTATAATCATCTCTCCACTCCTACGTAAGGCCTGAACACTTTCTAATTCTTTTACGTCTACGACCGGGCTTCCGTCAGTTTCTGCTCGGGTCTCTGCTGGACATCTAAGTTGAGAGTCCTCTTTGTTCTTGGGGATTTTTGCCTGCGCCTCATGGGAGAACGTTGAGTTTTTCTCATGTTGGCGTAGGTCTCTATGATTTTTCTGCCCGGTTTCGGGTCCTTCTGATCTGCTGCGTCAGATCCCTTCTGCCCGGTTCGGGTTCCTCTGCTCTGCCCATTACGGGTATGTACTGCTTCTAAAGCGTCATCATCATCTGCTATGGCTTACTCTGAACCCCCCAGATCTCTGTGTGTCACTACGGTGAAACTCGACGGCGGGTCCAATTACCATCTTTGGTCGGCGTCGTTTGTTCTTTATGTCAAGGCGCAGGGCCGATATCACCATCTGACGGCCGACCCTCCTGATGCTCCTACGGCGGATTCCGATGATAAAACTAAACAAAGCTACATCCAGTGGTCCAAAGATGATTCAGGCGTCATGTCTTGGCTCCTCAACAGCTCTGAGCCCCGGATCAGTCAATCTCTTCTCTGCCACCATGATGCCAAGGCGATGTGGGATCATTTGGCACATGTGTACTCTCATCAGGAGAATCCAAAGCGGGTCTTTGAAATTTTCAAACAACTTGCCAAAAAGGAGTTCTCTACTGACACATCTATTGATGATTTTTATAATCAATGTTCTGCTTTATGGAATGAATATGAGTTGTATCATCCTCTTACTGCTGATATCAAGATTGCCCAGAAACAACGAAATGAGCTTCAACTTGTGCACTTTCTCGCTGCCCTTCCTGCCTCCTTCTCGGGGGTTGTTGATCAAATTCTATCAAGTGATCCGCTACCCACTGTTCGTGATGTCCTCAAAAGAGTTCAGAGACTGCCTTCTCTGACTCCCGCACCTGCTCCTGAGCATCCTGCGCTTGTTGCGCGCTCTTCTGATTCTACTCGTGGCCGTGGCCGTGGTTGCGGTCGTGGTGGTCGACCTCCTCCTGCTGGTGGCCGAGGCTCTTCTACTCCGGGTCGAGGTCTGTCTCAAGGACCACGTCACTGCAACTGGTGTGGCCGCGACAATCACAATGAGGACCGCTGCTGGATAAAGCACGGGAAACCTGCTTGGGCGAACCAAACTGCTGATGATGCTGCTGTGACTGATTCTCCTACCGATTCGACACCTGCGCCACCTAATACTGATTGGCTTCGCTCAGAGTTCGAGAAGATGTTTCAAGAACGTCTTGCACAACTGCCCTCTGCATCCAGCTCGTCTGCCATGCTCACCTCTTCGTCTTCTGGTAACAAACAATGGTGCATCGACTCCGGTGCTTCCACTCATATGACTGGTGCACGTCATTTATTTTCAAAACTTAGTTCCACATCTCCGATATCTTCTGTTACTGTTGCAAATGGCTCGAAAACTGCTGTTCACGGCACTGGCACAGTTCCTTTGTCACAAAAGATGAATCTCAATTCTGTTTTATACATTCCAAAATTTCCTGTGAATTTACTTTCAGTCAGCAAAATGATTAAACAACTACACTGCTCTGTCAAATTTGATCCCTCTGGTTGTATTGTGAAGGATATCCGCACGAAGACGAAGATTGGTTCGGGCCGTGAAGGACCAGACGGGCTGTACTACCTGGATGGGCCACCTATTTCAAAGGCGATGATCTCCACCTCTGTGTCAGGTCTACAGTTGCATGTTCGGCTTGGACATCCATCGGCTGCGAAACTGAAATTTCTTTATCCACATATATCTGAAAATAAATTTTCCTGTGAAACATGTGTTTTGGGCAAACATTCTCGTTCTGTTTTTCCTGCTAAAAAAGTTATTTCTTCTAAAGCACCTTTTGAATTAGTACATGCGGATATTTGGGGACCTTGTTCTGTGCCTAGTATTTCTGGTGTGAAGTATTTTTTGACTTTTATTGATGATCATTCTCGTACCACTTGGCTGTTTCTTCTCAAAGGTCGCAATACTGTGCTTGATTGCATTCGTACTTTCTTTGCTGAAATTAAAACCCAATTTGGTCAACCTATTAAAATTCTTCGCACTGACAATGCTCTTGAGTTTATGCAACAAGCTGTTACTTCTTTTTGTGTGTCCCAAGGGACTCTCCACCAGACCACTTGCCCTTACACACCACAACAAAATGGTGTAGCTGAACGGAAGAACCGCCACCTTCTTGAGGTTGCTCGCACCCTCCTCTTTCATTATAAAGTTCCTCACTGTTTTTGGCCTGATGCTGTGTCTACGGCTTGCTATCTTATCAATCGCATGCCGTCCTCTGTTTTGAAAAATAAGGTTCCGTATGCCCTTTTATTTCCTGATAAACCTTTGTTCTCTGTGCCACCTCGTATATTTGGGTGTACTTGTTTTGTGAAAAATCTTCGCCCCGGTATCACTAAGTTGGATGCTCGATCTGTGAAGTGTGTTTTTTTGGGGTACTCTCGCACTCAGAAAGGCTACCGTTGTTTTGATCCTATTACAAAACATTGGTATGTTAGTGCGGATGTGATTTTTTTTGAACACTTGCCCTATTACTCTGCCCCGGGGAAACAAGTGACTCCTGATATTTTGGTTCCCACTCCTCTACCTTTGGTAGATGATCCACCTCCTGCTGCGGTACCTTCTGAACGCCCTCTACAGGTCTACAAGCGCCGCTCGAAGCCTGCCACTGCCCCGGCCGAACCAATTCCTTCGTCTGCGGATGATCCACCATCGACTGAGGTACCTTCTGACCTGGATATTCCTATCAGTTTACGGAAGGGTGTTCGTTCTTGCACTCAGCATCCTATTAGTCGCTTCTGCTCATCTGCCAATCTCAGTAATGACTTTGCCTGTTTCACATCTGCTATATCTGCTGTGACTATTCCTAAAAATGCGAAGGAGGCGCTCTGTCATCCTGCCTGGAAACATGCTATGGAACAGGAAATGCAAGCTCTGACTGACCAACATACCTGGGATCTGGTTGATCAACCGTCTTCTTGCCACCCAGTAGGTTGTCGCTGGATCTTCACTATTAAATATCAGCCCGATGGTACCATTGAGCGTCTAAAAGCTCGACTCGTGGCAAAAGGATATACCCAGACTTATGGTGTCGATTATTTTGAAACCTTTTCTCCAGTTGCTCGTCTCAATTCTGTTCGTATTCTGATTTCTGTTGCTATCAATAAAGACTGGCCTCTTTTTCAGCTGGATGTGAAAAATGCCTTTTTATATGGCGATCTACAGGAAGATGTCTACATGGAGCAACCTCCCGGATTTGTTGCTCAGGGGGAGTCTGCTTCAAAAATCTGTAAACTTCGCAAGGCAATTTATGGCTTAAAGCAAAGTCCACGAGCTTGGTTTGATAAACTAAGTAAAATCTTACTCTCTTTTGGCTTTCGCCGATCACAGGCAGATCACTCGGTTTTTATCAGAAAAACCACATCAGGGCTTGTTATTCTCATTGTGTATGTAGATGACATTATCTTATCTGGCAGTGATAGTGCAGGGATTCAAGCAACCAAAAACTACCTAGCACAACATTTTATCACGAAGGATCTTGGTAAATTGCGATATTTTCTGGGCATTGAGGTTGCTAGATCTTCTGCAGGATTGTGCTTATCACAACGGAAATATGTTCTGGATTTGCTAAATGAAACAGGCATGTTAGGCTGTAAGCCAGCTAACACACCTCTGGATCCCAATATGGATTGGGATAGTGACTCTTCTCCCCCATATGCTGATCGACACCAGTTCAGGAGATTAGTAGGCAAGCTTATCTACCTGACTGTCACTAGAGCTGATTTAGCTGTTGCTGTTGGGTTTGTTAGTCGGTACCTTGACAAACCTCGACAATGTCACTGGGATGCTATCTGTCATATTCTTCGATATCTCAAAAGTGCTCCTGGGAAAGGACTATTATACAAGAAGCATGGGCATTGTAATCTATCTGGCTTTTCTGACTCCGATTATGCAGGCAGTCGATCTGATAGAAAATCCACCTCTGGGTACTGTACGTTTGTAGGGGGCAATCTGGTTACATGGCGCAGTAAGAAGCAAACAGTTGTTGCACGATCCAGTGCTGAAGCAGAGTACAGAGCAATGGCTCATACTACATGTGAGCTTCTGTGGGTCCGAAGCCTTCTGAAAGAATTTGACATCTCTCCGACTAGCCCCATTCCTATGTTCTGTGACAATAAGGCATCGATTTTTATTGCGAGCAACCCTACTTTCCATGAAAGAACGAAACATATAGAAGTCGACTGCCACTTTGTACGGGAGAAAGTTATGTCCGGACAGATTCACACTCCATATATCAGCACAGAGAAACAACTTGCAGATATCTTCACCAAAGTGCTACCCAAGACTCGCTTCCAGACATTGACTGACAAGCTGGGCCTCTTTGACATCTACGCTCCAGCTTGAGGGGGAGTATAGAGATATGTGTTGTCTTGAGCGTCATGTGCTTAGCATGTGCTTTACTTATGTTGTTTCTTATGTTGTTTAGTCCCATATGGGCTGCTTCTTAACCAGTCTCTGTCTCTAGTTGTTATATAAGAGACTACGATGTACACTGTTGAAATCATCCAATAAACAACACTTCTCCAATTTACAGATGGCATCTGAGAGATCTAGCTTGAAAACACATTTTCCACGCATGAGGGTTAGGGTGGAAAATTGTAGTCTCTCTACATCCATCGCCGTGGCACATGCAATGTCACACATCTACAACATAGATGATATTGTCCATGTTATGACTCATATTGAGTGTAATATAAGTGTTGATTTTTGGGAGAGTCCACCTCTTGGCAATGAGAGCCTTATTCTACACTAACTATTGATATTACATTAACTAAGCATGCCACTCTTGCGCATCTCCAAAGACTGCATTGATCCCAACAAGGTGTAGTTTTCTCCTGTTAAGGTTATGCCGTCACTCCAACCGATGCCCTAGTTTTGTGATGACAATCACGTAGACATGTAGGACAATGATGAGGAGTACGGGGATGTGTCCATACAAGGGGCACGACAAGAATGAGGATACTATGCCCACCAGATGCAACGTGGTACTGCAATTTGTACACTTAAGATTCCATAGTTTGACCCCAGGCTCACAAACTTATTTTGCTTCGAGGTTGAGTGTGTCAGGCATACATGTATTGCCCTCATTGGCTGTGCTAATACTGTCATATCAGCAACTGTCATCTAGGTCTTGGGGTTGTTCCCAGATCATCATCCATCACCTTTTGCTTGTACAAGATCGATTAGACCAACTAGTGCTACAAACAAAGATGCTATGTCACATTTTTAGATCACAATGTCTACGTTGACAGGGTGTTGTGTGATGTGCTACCTTGCAGCATGGTGCATGCCATGTTAGTTCGAGCATTGCTGCATGACTAAAAAGCAAAATATGATGCCGACACCAACATTAACTCCTAGATTCTTGGCGGGTCTTTTCCGTTGGCATTCACAACCAGTCAAGACTCTACAAATGCAGACTCCGCTACATGCTTTTGCGGCAACCTGGATTGGCACTCACAAGTCGCAGCGTAACTTGTTAATCACTCGTTTTCGGCCGGGGGAGATGATGTAGGACAATTGGAAAATCTAAGCCGTAATCAAGCCTAAGTGCACCAATTACCTTAGACTAAGGTTCTCCAATTTCAGTTGATTTTTCTATTACAGGGCTTATCTGTAAATCCAAGTTTTGTTAGTTATCTATTTTTGGTTAATTAGACCATTATTGCATTTGTCACGATAATTAAGGCTTCAATCTTTGCTAATAAATATCAGCCTCGAGGTATATGTCTAGGAAGATGCATGATGATTATCAAATATCGTATTTTTAGGAATTGCCTTCTTCATCAGCACGCCATCTTAAAGAAATCTGCTGGTGATAGTGTGAAAAGGAGTCAATCACCTACATAGCTTCTAATTCACTTGTTATGTCATGGACATTAATTAATGTTAGCAACCGATTGGCGATGCCTTTGCCTATATGTCTGTGGCCAAGGTTCATTGATTTGTTTTACCGTCGGTACTGAAACTTTCTCCTAGTGGTGATAATGAGGACTTCTGTCACTTTATCGTACTTAGGATGAGGTGGACAATACTGGTTTGTTACTCGAAGAGAAGATTCTGGAGGGTGATTGTAATGGTAATGTTGAATCTACAAATGATACTTTTAAGAGAGTTCATGGTTGTTTAGACATGGAAATAGATATGAGGTGAGTTAATATTACAATGCGCAATTGCTATGATATGATATTTTGAAACACTCATTTCAAGAAAGAAAAAAATGCATTGGATATGTGTTAGAGAGTGGTTGTGATTGCAAAACTGATTATTTCCTTGTAAGATGTGTAGATTGAAAAATTGCAAGATTGAAAATGATGCTGAGAGAAGTACTCATTGCTCCATATTGTTGGTCGCTATGTGGAATGACATGATTTTTTAGCATAAAAAGAACTATACTGAAATTTGCAGAAATTTAGAAGGTTGTGTGCCCATATTAAATAAAATGTAACCTAAGGTTTTTTATGTCTTTAAACCTCTACAAAAGATTATGACATGACAAGTCCTTTCATAATTAGATCGGTTTTATCATGATTACGCTATCCTTCGTGCAGATGGTCACATTTTCATACAAATGAAGAGCCTATGCTTGTTACACTCTTCTGTACCTTAGATCTTCAAAGTTACTGGGTTACTTAGCTTTGTTATGCAGTTCATCATGTCATTTCTCAAACTTCTTCTGTAATTTGTAGATTGATGATTTATTCCACAAGGTTTCTAGCTTTATTCCTGCTACTTTATGAGTTACCCTATGTATAACATGCACGAATCTTAAGATAATGTACAAATTCGCCGATTTATATTATTAACTGTGCAAGCCGTGTGTGTAACTTTATCACACTTCAGTCAGTATAATACTCTCTGATCAGAGCAAGCTTTGAGATGAAAATAAATAAATCTCAGTATATATATCAGCTTACAGTTTCCCTGAAAAAAGAAAGGCGAATCTTCTCTTTTCCTGTGGTGAAACTTTCTTTTGATAGCTAGCTTCAGTAAGTGACTCTTTTACTGAAATAAGGGGTGTTCTGGAGGATGTAGTTTGTACTCTCTTTTCATAGGTTGCTTCTGTACTCTCTGTGATAGTCACACAATTCTGACTCTTTTAGTGGCACCAGCGAGCTTCTTACTCTTGGTTATATTTTAATTTCATATTACATATATACATATATGTATATCATGTGTTTCCACCTATTCCTGTGATCTACTTGTTTTTGATATGTATGTAAGGCCTGACACTAGTATTCGTTCGTTTCTACTTTCTACTCTTTAATGATGTTACACTTACATGCTTGAATCCGTGCAATGGCTTAATAACTTCTGTAATAGGGGGAAAGCTTTTACAATCCTTACATCAAAGATGTAGTCAAGGAGTTGTCACAAAAAGGCTTGGTTGCAGAAAGCCAAGGTGCCCAGGTTATTTTCATTGAAGGGCAACCTAATCCTTTGATTGTGGTGAAGGGTGACGGAGGATTCAATTATGACTCAACGGATCTGTCTGCTCTCTGGTTAGTACACCTATAACTATTCACACGCTAATATTTTCAGCAAGGTTACTCAATTGCAAGACATATGTAATGTGCTTTTTCCAAAAAAAAAAAAAGAAGACATCAGTAATGTAAAGCGTTATTCCTTAAATTGACATCTGCTCTTCTTCTGTGGATGTAACTAATTTTCCATGTTGGTGTATAGCTCTCTGTTGCAATACGTGACCAGTGTAAAAACTTTCTTTTTCCACGGTTAGTGTGTAGCTAATCTTTATGGCTTATGGTTGTGGTAAATTTCATTAGACATTTTCAAAGCATGATTGATCTCCGTTTTTGTTCTTATTGGCAATATCCGGACTCCAGAGTGTGTGTATACTTCCCTTTTTGCCACCTTCTACTCAGTTATTCAAGCTACATTTTTAGTGTAACACACCTAAATTGGTATTAAGGTAGATACATCTCAACCTTAATGTAAAATAAATCTGGAGCTTGAAGGTATAAGACGTATCATTGCCTTTTGCATGACCTGGTCTGACCAGAATTTGATATCATATTCCCCTTTCCTCAATACTGACGCATGAAATCTATGTTTCTAACACTGCTATTTAGTAAATTATGCTTCTACAAGCTACGGATCCCATGCATAATGTTCTTTACAAATGTCTATCAACTTCAGAGAAGGATTAACCACCAGAAAAATATTAATCAAATAATATAATTTATCTAAATCATAATCATAAACAACAAAGTTTTTATGAGAAGTTCAACATGATTATGCTTGATTTATCTTGTTATATATATATTAGTGATAAAATAGGAAAGAAACAAGTCGGTCTGATATCTCCTTTATAGATGACAGCTAAATATAACTCTACTAAATTACTTTCATATATTAGTTTTTTGCGCCATGGTTGTTAAGGCACACTCCTAAGCACCCAAGGGAGGAGCGCATAGGATTTGTCCACCTTGAAATTTACGGGTCCCTTGTAAGATATGCTCATATCTTCTAAGCTTGCCTCTTGCATTAATTCTACAAGCATGTCCTTTCGTGGTTGTCATCAGCTGACATTTTGCTCCTATCTTGTCTCACATTTAGTACATTCTATTTTTTTCCCTTTCCCTTTTCTTCTGTCTTCCTCTTTCAGGATTGAGGTAAGGGGTACCCATGGCCATGGTCAAACTGCCCCTCCTCCCAACCAGAGCATCTTAACACAGAGGCAAAAACAGTAGCATTTAGCACTTCACTATTTCTTTTCGTATGATGAGCTAATTGAACATGTTTTCAGGATTAAGATAGTCATCTGGCAACATAATCACAAGTTCAGGAAGCCTGAATCATTTGGTGAGGTTGAATTGTTTTGACATATGAAATTCTGCTGAAAATTTGGCAGAGATTTGAAAGTAGTTCTCTCCACTATAAGGAATTCAGAAAAATTCACCTATAAATGTGTGTGTGTGTGTGTGTGTGTGTGTGTGTATGTATATATATATATATATATATATATATATATATATATATATATATATATATATGTGTGTGTATATATATATATGCATGTATGCATGGATTACTCATATATACATTAACACAATATACATATAGATATCTATATGTGTATTCACCTGGTGTGCATATTGATATTTATGCAACTCCAACTGTCGGATAATTTATCACGTTCTCATTCGCAAAAAGGAATCACAAGATAGTTCATGATGAAATATCAAGGTATGGTAGTAATCATCATGGTTGCCATCTTAGTTGATGATGATGAAATAAACTTTCCGTTGAAATGGAAAAATAGACTGGGTCTACAGAGAAAAAAAAGAGAAAATTACCAAAAATTTTTACAAATTCATGAAATTCTGACAAAGGATGGTGAATACGATATATCCTACTACTGATTTGATTGTGAAAATTTTCCCGAATGTATTGGCTATCATACATTTTCTGGGACCTTGCACAATCTGTGGAGCATCTGATTGCATGGTGCAATCTAGAATCCAGTGCATGAAGATAGGGTCATCACCTTCTCATATACAGCGCACTGATGGAGTTTCTGCTGCACTCTCTCACCTTGATAGTCTGCCTTGGCCCTCATGGGAAGATGGGGTGGTGGGGATAGGGACATGGGTCCAGGTCTGCTGGTAAGGGGAGGCATACACATGCTGATCTTATGCATCTGAACAATAGTAGTTGCTTTTTTCAGGAAGTCAATAGGAATTGTGAGAAGAAAGGGAAAAGGGGATATGAGAATAAGAGTAAAAGTGTACAACTGGACGATTATAACACTTACTTTCCTGCTATTTTCAAGTCACTTGATTAACTTGGTGTCAGATCAGTAATTTTTAAAATTGTACACTAGATTTGGTTGGTGGCCATGGTATTTATTTTTGTATTTCATTACTTTGAATCTTGGTTCCGACATGCAAAGGGATCCTACAAATTATTAAGGTTTTCTGTCTTAGTGACTTGTTCCCGCCTGCTTTTAGCATATATTCTTAGCTGTTCACCAAAGATCATTGCAATATTTTAGCCAAATAAATGGAAAAATTATCCTTATTGTTGCTGAAATGGTTGTCTGCTGTTTCATATCAGGTATAGAATTTTTGTAGAAAAAGCAGAATGGATAATATATCTCACTGATTATCGTCAGTCACAACATTTTGATATGGTATTCCATGTGGGTATTATAAAGTTGAACCTTCGCATGACACATAAGAGTTTATTCCAACTAATATCTCACTAATTACCTTTTATTATGCTTCCTCTGTTTAACAGGCTGCCAAAAAGGCTGGTTGGCTTCCTGATACAAAGGTAGCTTCCTTTCCCAAAACAAGCCATGCTCGGTTTGGTCTTGTTCTTGGTCCTGATGGAAAGCCCTTTCAAACTAGAGCTGCTAACGGTGTTCGCTTGGTAGATTTACTTGATGAAGCCGTAGCACGCTTTAGAAATCAACGACTTGAGAGTAATGGTAGGCTCTATTCATGGATGATTTTTTGCACATCTTTATACCTTGTCATGGGAATTTTTTTATTGGAATTCCAGGTAAAATGTCTGAATGGACCAAAGAAGAAATAACACAAACGGCCGAGGCAGTTGGTTATGGGGCAGTTAAGTAAGTAAATTTTTTATCTTCATGTTCTTTTTCAACCTTAGTCATCACACGAAGTTACTTTTATGAGAGGTGTCATTTTACACGTATTGACAATCTGGTATCTGAAGGGTTTCTCGTCTTTGTTTTATATTTTTGATTGCCCAATTTTACTAGTGGTTCTTTGAAACGGTTCTTGGTTGAGCTGAATTGACAGATTTAAAAGTTAATTGTGTTCCTGTAGGCCTTTAGAAGTGGCGTTTGGTGGTTTAACATATGATTATTGCACTAGTTGTTTGTATAATGTAATTGTTTTTGTAGTTTAGCTGTAAATCCAGTACAAATGATTCAGGAAAATTGATCTGCCCTCTTTAAAGGATAGGTTGACTCGTTCCAATATATTGAACTTGAAACATATACATTTTCTGGTGGCAAGGCCTTATCGCCTCTTGGAACGTTTTATATTATAAACTGTGGCTTTTCTATACATAATATATGGTTATAACGATTTTTCCTATTTTATAATACAGATTTATTGTTCTATACATGATAGTATACATATATGTTTAAGTTCAACTCAGATATGCAATTGAATTGCTGTATAGGATTTAGTATAAGTAGTATGATGATTTCTTGCAATGGGATGCCTAGTAAGGGTTGAAAAAACCTTGTAAAGAATTAGGATTTATTGAGATGATCAAACCAAATACAATACTGCTCTTTACATAGGATAAGAGAGGAAGACTAATTACATACATAAGCAATATTGGATAAAAACTATTGGAAGATAGAAGCTATTCAAGTAGTCTTTTCTTATTTTCTTTCTCTACTGGGTCTATCATGTAAATGTTTATTGCTATATAATGAAATGCTAATATGCTACAACATGGTATCACTTTTGGCTCAATACTTTCACATGGCATCAGGGAAAACCCCGGGCTTGTAACCCTAGGAGCCGTCAGCTTCCTCTCTCTCTCTCTCCTTCTCCTCTTCGCGCCTGCCGCCGCTTCTCTCTCAGCATAAGGCGCCCCTGGTTGCAACTCATCTCTGCGCGCCACCGACATTCCATAACTCAAAAATTACGTTCAAACAAGTTTGATATCAGTAGATTTCTGTAAAATAGGCACAGATTCCAAATTTCATAATAAAATTCCCATTTTCACCACAATCAACCAAATTCTCTAAGATAGGACTAAATTACCATCAAGTAGCTCAAATTGAATTTATTGCATACTTAAATATCTTAATGGGTGTTAATCCACTCATCCTTACCGTAACAAGCATGTGAAATACCTCCTCCCCTTTTCCAAGAAGGTGAATTTCCGAATTTTACAAAAGGTTCCACCATACTTTTCTAAAGTTGAAAATCACCAAAAAACCCTAGCTTGGTCCTTCTTAGATGAAAGAATAAAAACAGAGAGAAAAGATGGAGATATTAGAGTTTTTGCTCCTCTTTGAGGAAGATTTTGGCCACACTAATAAATCTAAGTAAACTTGGAAGAAAGAAGAAGCGAAGCAAAAAACTTACTAGATTCAAGTTGGACATGGGGAAGAACTTGAGCTAGATCAATTCTAGGTCAACATCCACCCAAAATCCAATCAAATTCACCTCTCTACCTCTCACCACAAAAATTAAGAGAAGAATGGTGGGTTTTGAGGTATTTAAGGTTAAACTAGGCTTATAAGGCCATTTGAAATGCTTGTGTATTTTGCAAAAAAGTTTCATAATTGAAGTTTTCCTCTAAATTTTGTCTTCTAGAAAATAAATTTGGCATATCTTGAGCATTTGACCTCCAAAAAATATCCCTAAAATTCTATAGGTTCCACTTTCATTATGGAGTCCAATAATAACCTAAGTTCACTTATAGTTATAAGTAGTAAACTTAATTTACCATACATCCATCATTTTAACCCTATTTTAGTGCAAATTCAGCATAAAAAATCTAATTTCACTAGTCAAGGGTTTTATCTACCCAAATCATATCTAGTCAACCATAATTGATATATGCCATGTTAATCAATTAATAATTAAAATGAATGTGATATTCATACTAATTTGGCAAAAGCATATTATTAAGGAAAAAGTGTAGATTAAAGGCTAATAAGGGTTTAGGGTTTGCTAGCCGTACAAGAAAGCATTCTTCACATTTGATTGAAATAAGGGTCAATCTTGATTGATGACAACCGAAATAAGCACACAAACACGGGCAACAGGAGAGAAGGTTTCAAAAATCGGCAATTATGCGGGAAATTCAGATAAAAATCGGTCAACATACGGTAAAAGTGCGGTCAAATATTTGAGAAAAATTCGGGAAGAAATCGGAGGATATATACATATATTGCATGCAAATATATGTATATATAAGTTATGCACGTCTAAATATACATATATATATTGCATCTATATCTATAACTATTACTTACATATACATATATTACATACACACAAATATGCATGTACATATACACACATATATATGCACTCAAAGTCTCAAACTAAGTTGGAGTCTTAATCACTATAATACAGGAAAAGAACGTATAGAACACAAAAAAAATTAAATGTGATTATTTTGTGAATAATACAGAGATAAGGCATTACATTCGGGAATTGGGATTTATTCGGAAGTTTCATACGTTTAGGGAAAAATTCACGTCTTAAACACGACTTTTCAAAAAGTAAGTATATTGTGATTATGCTTATCACATGACATAGGAAGTGGTGGCTCTCTCTCACACTCAAATACGTAGTTACTCTCAAAATTGTGCTTCCCTCACGCTGAACAGAGTCACTAAAGAATGGAGCACAGACTCATGAAAAGTAACGTCAGCAGACACACATGCGATGAAGATGAGGGCAATAACATCTGTATCCCTTCTGTGTGGGAGAGTATCCTAAAAAGATGGTGCGGACAACGTGAGGAGACAACGTTTCAGCACGTGGATCAAACACATGAACAAACGCAGTGCAACCAAACATGCAAAGAGGAACATGAAAAGGTCGCTCGTTAGGTCGTAAAAATAGATAAGGGGGTAGCCCCATGTAAGACAGAAGATGGCTAACGGTTAATAAAAAACATGCAATGAGAAGAGCATTAGACCGATATTTCTTTGGCACAAGCATTTGAGAAAGTAGCTTACATGCTACATCACGTAAATAACAATTTTTGCGTTCAACAACCATATTTTGTTGAGGTGTACGAGGACAAGTTATTTGGTGAATGATGTCAGCATAATTACCAAAGGTGGAAACAACCTTTCGAATGTATTCTAGGGCATTATCAATACGAAGAATCTTTAAATGAGCATCAAATTGAATTTTTGTTAATTGGTGAAAAGTTTGAATGACAGACAAAACTTCATCCCGAGACTTAAGTGTGAAAAACAATGAGATTTGGAGAGCTTAGGGGTGCACATATATATAATAATGAAAGAATTACAGAGAGGTCCATATATAAAAGAGAAATAACAAAACAAATAGCAAGCTATGTAAAACAGGAAATATATAATGTAACACTCCCCCTCAAGTTGGAGCATAGATGTCAATCATGCCCAACTTGTCCATCAGTGTGCATAACTGTTTCTTCGCTAACAACTTGGTGAAGATATCAACAACTTGATCTTCTGATCTCGTGAATGGAGTGCATATCTTACCAGCAAGAATAGATTCTCTGATGAAGTGGCAGTCAACTTCAATGTGTTTGGTGCGCTCATGATAGACATGATTATTTGCAATGAAGATGGCAGCTCTGTTATCACAGTGCATAGGAATGGCCGAAGAAGACTTAATCCCAAACTCTTTCAGGAGAGAACGTACCCACAGTAACTCACAGGCAGTATGGGCCATGGCCCTGTACTCAACTTCAGCACTAGATCTGGCAACGACATTCTGTTTCTTGCTCCTCCAAGTAACAAGATTGCCTCCTATAAAAGTACAGTAACCGGAGGTAGATTTTCTATCAACTTTGCTGCTTGCATAATCTGAATCAGAATACCCTTCAAGAACACAGTGCCCATTCTTTTTATAATGAAGTCCCTTGCCAGACGACTTTTTTAAGTATCTCAGGACTTGACATACAGCATCCCAATGACACTGTTTGGGTTTGTCAAGGTACCTGCTAAGAAGACCCACTGCAGTAGCAATATCAGGACGAGTAACAGTTAAATAAATCAATTTACCAATCAACCTCCTGAATTTTTTATGATCAGCAAACACAGAAGAGGAATCATCATCCCAATTCACATTGGGATCAAGAGGAGTATCCACAGGTCTTGCTCCAAGCATACCAGTCTCCTGCAGAATATCAAGAACATACTTTCTCTGAGAAAGCACCAGGGCATTAGAGGTTCTAGAGACCTCTATGCCAAGAAAATACCGAAGTCTGCCCAAATCTTTTGTAGCAAAGTGCTTGCCCAGATGATCTTTGGTATCCTGAATACCAAGAGAGTCGTTGCCAGAAATAATAATGTCATCAACATATACAATTAGAACAGTAATACCTGTTGAAGTCTTTTTTGTGAACACAGAGTGGTCAACCTGTGACCTCAGAAAACCAAAATCAATCATGATCTTGCTCAACTTATCAAACCAGGCACGAGGACTCTGCTTGAGCCCATAGATAGACTTCTTAAGCCTGCATACTTTGTGAGACTCCCCCTGAGCAACAAACCCAGGAGGTTGCTCCATATACACTTCTTCCTGCAAGTCATCATACAGAAAAGCATTTTTCACATCAAGCTGCAGAAGAGGCCAGTTCAGATTCACAGCAACAAATAGGAGAATCCTGACAGAGTTAAGGCGAGCAACAGGAGAAAAAGTCTCAGAGTAATCAATGCCATATGTCTGAGTATAGCCCTTTGCAACTAACCGTGCTTTCAACCTCTCAACCGTACCATCAGGTTGATATTTTGCGGCATATACCCACCTGCAGCCCACAGGCTTACACTGAGGAGGTGGATCCACCAGCTCGCAAGTGTCTCTGTCAGTAAGAGCAATCATTTCTTCTTTCATAGCAGATGTCCAAGCAGTACTTTTCAATGCATCCTGAACATTCTTAGGTACAACCACAATAGATAAAGCATATACAAAATTGCTAGAATGAGTATTCAGATGAGCAGTAGATACAAACTGAGCAATGCTATGAGAAGTGCAGGAACGAGTACCCTTTCTGAGTGCAATAGGTATGTCAAGGTCAGAGTGTACCTCAGGTGCAGCAGAACCTTCTGGAGGAGAAGATTAGTTGCCTTGGGGGGGTACTTGCGTAGAAGGTGCTCTATTCGAGCGCTGATAAACAATAAGAGGAGGATCTTGAGTTTCAGTAGTCACAGTGTCAGTACTGTCAGGCACATAGTCAGAAATAACAGGTAAAGGAGAGGCAAGAATGTCTGTCTGCAAACTATCTCCTGCTGAAGAATAATACGATGTATCTTCAAAAAAGACAACATCACTATTAGTAAACCATTTCCTTGTACTGGGATTATAACACTTGTAACCCTTCTGAGTTCTAGAATAGCCCAGAAAAATGCATTTAGCATCTCGAGGCGACAATTTATCAGAAGCAGGTCCAAGTAATCTGACAAAGCAGGTACACCCAAAAATTCTAGGAGGCACAACAAACATAGAAGTCTCAGGTTGCAGAACCTGAATAGGAATCGTATTTCCAATAACAGACGATGGCATCCTATTAATCAGAAAACACGCAGTCAAAATAGCCTCAGGCCAATAGGAGCGGGGCACATGAGAATGCATGATGATAGTCCTGGTAACTTCTAATAAGTGTCTATTTTTCCTCTCAGCGACACCATTTTGTTGTGGGGTATAGGCACATGAAGTCTGGTGGAGCGTACCAACAGATTTATAGAAAACCACCACTTCTTGCTTAACAAACTCTAAAGCATTATCGGTGCGGAAAACTTTAACAGGCAAACCAAACTGCGTTTTTATTTCAGCAAAAACGTATTTGAGAGTAGATAGCACTTCGGACCTACTTTTTAATAGAAACAACCAAGTACTCCTAGAAAAGTCATCAATAAATAGAATGAAATATTTGTAACCAGACAAACTCGGTACATGGCATGGACCCCATACATCAATGTGAACTAAATCAAAAATGTTTTTGCTGCTCACAGTACTACGTCTAGGATACACAGTACGAGTCTGTTTTCCCAGCTGACAAGATTCACACTGAAAATTACAACTGCCAATATCAGAAACTAAATGACGCAGCTTCTCTGACGATGGATGTCCCAGCCTGTAGTGGCATTGCAGTGCAGAAATAGAAGCCGATAAAGCAGATACCATAGCAGCTTTCTCTGATCGCGGTAACTGGTCCAAGTAGTAGAGTCCATCAGCACCTTCATACCCCCCACCAATCTTCGTCCTCGTGCGAAGGTCCTGAAAAACACATGAACCAGGAACAAAAGTCAGGCTACAGTTTAAACTTCGTAAAATTTTGCTGACTGATAATAAGTTCAGAGGAAATCTAGGCACATATAAGACAGACTTGAGCCAAAACTGAGAAACAATATCACCGAATCCAAAGACCGAAGACTTTGAGCCATCAACTAGCATAACAAAAGAGTTACAGACATGTTTAGATAGAGTTTTAAACAGAGATCTGTTGCCAGATATATGTGCAGAGGCACCAGAATCTATCACCCATTTGGTATTACCAGAAGTAGAAGGTGAGGAGGAACTCAGGAATGCAGTATCATAACCAGAGTATGCAGCATGTGCTCCACTAGTAGAAGCAACAGTCGAAGAGCCAACACACTCAAGAAGGAGGCGTTCCACCTCAGCACGAATGTAGTCTGCGGTCGCTCCCGCAGTCGCTGGCTCAGGCGTCGGAGTAACAACCTCAGAAGCAGTAGACGATGAATCTACAACAGCATTGGCCCAAGCCGGTTTACCGTACTTTTCTCAGCACTTTTCTTCAATATGGTTATACCGGCCACAGAAGGTACACACACGCTGTCTCTGCTGAGGACGCGCAGCAGCAGGAGGTGAGGTAGCAGGAGGGGCTCCTCGTCCAGCACCAGGTCCACGTCCCCGTCCTGCACCCAGGGGAGGACGGCCATTAGTAGAACGACCACGACCACGACCACGGCCACGCCCGGTCCAAGCAGCCAGGGCAGTAGAATCTCCAGTCTCAGGAGACAATGTTGATGAAGAAAGGCGCTGGAGACGCTGGTAGGCACTCTGCAAAGTAGGGAGGGAATCACTTGCCAAGATCTGATCCACAACGCCAACATAGGATTCTGGCAAGCCACTCAGAAACTGTATTAGTTGTAGTTCCGTCCGCTGTTTCTACATAGTCGCCAGATCAGTAGACAACGGGTGGTAAGTCTCCAACTCACCCCACATGCCGGTGAAGGTGGAGAAGTAGTCAGAGATGTCAGATCCCATGAATTGGAGTCGCCCCAGTTGCTTGGTTATGTCGAAGACCTTCTTGGGATTCTGACTGTGAGAGTAGATACTGGCGAGCTGATCCCACATCTGCTTTGCCGTAGGTAGCCTAAGTAAAGTAACACTAATCTTCTCAACGACACTGTTGAGAATCCATGTCATCACAGTCGAGTCTTCACAGACCCAATCATCAAAAGTTTTGACGTCTTTTTCATCCGCGTTCGCTGCAGGCTGAGGCGGACCAGTGCGAATCAGATGAGAGTACTTCCCTTGTGATTTGGCATATATCACAAAGGAGCACACCCAAAGCTGGTAATTGCGCCCGTCAAGTTTAACAGTGGTAACTTGACGGCGCGAGTCTCTCCAGAAGTCATCTCCAGAAGACGCCATGAGAACAGGCAGGAAGGCAGGCACAGGCAAGCAGACACAGACAGGAGTAGTCAGCAGTCAGAGGCAGAAGTCCAACACATGGACTAGTAGTAGAAGGTAGAAGATCCACGCATGGATCTTAAAAAAAAACCCACGTAGGGGCAGCAGATGAAGAGAAAAAACCTACGCCAACATGGAGGATCAATCACTCCACAATGAGGCGTAGGCAGACAGAGAGGATGAAGCCCGTTACACCGTCAACGTGCCAGAACTGGAAAGTTACCGAGGCTGTCCGGAGATTTCGGAAAGAGAAACTGAGCTAGACGGAGGGTCATGTGGTGGATTAGGCCACAAGGATGGAGTTTATTAGGGGATTAGAGACGGATGGAGGGCTGTGGAGGGGTAGACGACGATCGGTAGCGGCGACAGTACTGTAGCAGTACTGTAGCGGCAAAAAAATGGAGATTTCGGAGTGTGGTGGCAGCTAGGGTTGGTGGAGATATGGATTAGGTTTAAGGTGGATCGTCCCGCTTTGATACCATGTGAAAGACAATGAGATTTGGAGAGCTTAGGGGTGCACAATGTGTGCACCCTCATATATATAATACTGAAAGAATTATAGAGGTCCATATATAAAAGAGAAATAACAAAACAAATAGCAGGCTATGTAAAACAGGAAATATATAATGTAACATTAAGTATATACCCAAGTCATGCGGGAAAATTATCAATGAAAGATAGAAAATTTCAAAAGTCATTATAACTTGGTTCGTTAACATGATCTCAAACATCACTACGAATAAGATCAAAAGAACATAAAGAGATATGCTTATATTTAGTATTCACCTGTGTTGTACTCTACATGTCACTTGTGTTATTTATCCCATATTGCTTTACTGTGTTTAGTGTTTTTTCTCTTGTCCTATAAAAGAGAAGGCATTGTACTCAGTTTTATTCACTTAATACAACACCACTTATTCTTCTATATGGTATCAAAAGCAATATGACACCCCTTCCCCTCCCAACCCTATTGCCTCTCCATGCACCCTAGCCGCCCCCATCCTTCATTCCTACTACCGCCACCACCTCCCTCCTCTCCTCCTAACTCACCACCACCACCACTTCTCCCTTCCTCTTGCTGCCCCCTTCCCCAATATTCTGCCCACCCCTTCACCATCTAGCCCCACCAACCCATCTCCCTTTCTTCTTTCTTCTCTATCCCTGTTGCAAGTTGAAGTTCTAATCGGCCTTCGCTTGTTGCCTACCTGCGCCTCATGGTGGGGTAACTATCTCCCCATGTTGGTGTAGGTCTTTATCCCTTCTTCTGCCCCTGTGAGCGTCTCTGCGATCTGATGCCTCAGATCTACTACTGCAATCTTCTGCCCCGTAGCGGTTTTCTTCAGATCTAGTGATCCATGCTTTCTTCTTCCTGTACCACTAGTTATTCTGGCTATCTCCTGATTACTGCCTTCCCTCTGCTATCTGCTTCTGCTTTCTACCCTACCTCGGCTACAGATCTGTGCATCATGGCATCTACTGAGCTTCCACGTTCTTTGTGCGTCACCACGGTGAAACTTGATGGCCAAATTACCATCTCTGGTCGACCTCTTTTATTCTGTATGTGAAGGCACAAGGTCGCTACTCAAATATCATCATCGACCCTAAACCTCCTCCTGACACTTTGGTGGATGATAAGACGCAAAAAGCCTACACATAGTGGAGTAAAGATGACTCCGATGTTACGTCCTAGATCGTCAACGACACTGAGCCGAGGATCAGTCCCTCCTTTGTCTACATGATGCCGAAACCACGTGAGATCAACTATCTCATGTCTATTCCCATCAACAAAATCTCAAGTAGGTGTTTGAGATCTTCAAAAACCTGGCAAAGGAGTATTCGATTGATGCTTCTCTTGAAGACTACTACAATCAATGCTCTGCACTCTGGAATGAATATGAAATCTGTCATCCCATATCTACTGACATCAAGGAAATTCAACGACAACAAAATGAACTCTGTAAAAGACAATGAGACTTGGAGAGCTTAGGGTTGCACAATGTGTGCACCCTTCTATTTATAGAAAAGTAACAATCAATGTTTTAAAAAACGTTAAGCGGTAAGCGTGCGGATAGCACCTTGTAACTGGTTAAGCAGTAAGCGGCCGATTAAGCGGCCAATTTTTTAAAAAACGGGTTTTGATTTTCTATACAATTTTATAAAAAAATGCAGATGTATGCATATATATACTATACTTTTTGGAACCATTATACATATCTGAATACCCTAAATAACCATACTAAACACCCAAATACTTTACAACACAACTATAAAACAATGATTATAGCTAAACTATTAAACAATAGACTTGTCACACATAAAACACCCTATACAACTATAAAACAAAAAAGTATTAAGTATATATGCATGATACAATAACTATTTTGCATCACATTACAGCAGACTTATCATTGATACCTTACTAACTTATTGCTACATTTACATATCATCACTTGATCAAAAATTACAGCAGTACATTTAACCAAAGTATGCATTCTAAAATCTATATCATGATTAGTTACATGTAATTTACTTGGATATACAACAGTACCCGATTACTATGTCTTACATACAAAGTATGCATATTAAATTAATTAAGGCTTATCATAGAACATGTATTGTATATAAGTTCAATATATTACAGTCAATAATTATTTTACTTTCAAAAATTACTTAATGTTACAGGCTTGTAACAGTTTTCTTAAAAAAACGGGTCTGAGCGGCCGATTAAGCGGATTAAGCGGCTGATTAAGCGGGAAAAAAATGCCCGTTTTTTTGAAAAAAAATAATCGGGCGCTTAGGGGGTATTTAAACGGCTGGGCTCCTGAACCGATTAAGCGGCCGCACAGAACGTTTTTCATTTCACTGGTAACAATTACAGAAAGGTCCAGATATAATGGAAAATAACATAACATAAATAAAGCAACACATATATTAACACTCCCCCTCAAGTTGGAGCATAGATGTCAATCATACCCAACTTGTCCATCAAAGCGCTGAAATGCTTCTTAGGAAGCAGTTTGGTGAAGATATCAACAACCTGGTCTTCAGATCGAGTAAAAGGTGTGCAGATCTTGCCAGTAGAATAGATTCCCGAATAAAATGACAGTCGACCTCGATATGCTTGGTGTGCTCATGATAGACATGATTGTTGGCAATAAAGATAGCAGCTTTATTATCACAGTGCATGGGTATAGAAGAAGAAGACTCAACACCAAAGTCTTTAAGAAGAGAGCGTACCCAAAGCAGCTCACAAGCTGAATGGGCCATAGCCCTATATTCAGCTTCAACACTAGATTTGGCAACCACATTTTGTTTCTTGGATCTCCATGTGACTAGATTGCCTCCAACATAGGTACAATAGCCAGAAGTGGATTTCCTGTCAATCCGACTCCCTGCATAATCATAATCAGAATACCCTTCTAGAGAGCAGTGCCCATTTTTCCTGTAATGAAGTCCCTTGCCAGGAGACATTTTTAGATATCGCAGAATATGACATAGTGCATCTCAGTGGCACTATCCGAGTTTATCTAGGTACCTGCTAAGAAGTCCCACAGAATTAGATATGTCAGCTCTAGTCATAGTTAAGTATATCATTTTACCAATCAATCTCCTGTACTTTTTATTATCAGCAAAAGATGGAGACAAATCATCATCCCAATTGACATTGGGATATAGAGGAGTGTCAGCAGGTCTAGCTCCAAGCATACCAGTTTCCTGTAAAAGATCTAGAACATATTTCCTCTGAGACAACACTAGTGCATTAGAGGTTCTGGATACCTCTATGCCCAGAAAATACCGCAGTTTACTCAAGTCTTTAGTAGCAAAGTGCTTGCAGAGATGGGCTTTAGTATCCTGAATAGCAATAGAGTCACTGCCAGAAAGAACAATATCATCCGCATAGACAATAAGAATTACAATGCCAGTAGAGGTCTTCTTAGTAAAAACAGAATGATCCACTTGAGATCTCAGAAAACCAAAAGCAATCAGAATTTTGCTTAATTTACCGAACCAGGCACGAGGGCTCTGTTTGAGCCCATAAATAGACTTCTTCAACCTGCAGACTTTGTGTGACTCCCCCTGAGCAACAAATCCAGGGGGTTGCTCCATATACACTTCCTCTTGCAGATCACCATACAGAAAAGCATTCTTAACATCTAATTGCAGCAGAGGCCAGTCCAGATTAATAGCAACAGAAAAAAGAATTCTGACTGAATTAAGGTGGGCAACTGGAGAAAAAGTTTCAAAGTAATCAATACCATAAGTCTGTGTATACCCTTTTGCAACCAAGCGTGCCTTCAGCTGTTCTATAGTACCATCATGTTGATATTTAACAACATATACCCATCTGCAACCTACAAGCTTACATTGAGGAGGTGGATCCACCAACTCCCAAGTTTGTCTATCAGTAAGAGCACGCATCTCTTCTTGCATAGCAGAAGTCCAGGCTGTACCTTGCAACTTTGCAAGGCATCATGAGTATTTTTCGGAATAGTGACAACAGATAAAGCAGAGACAAAATTGCTAGCATGAATACTCAGATGTGCAGTAGATACATGGTTAGCAATGTTATGAGAAGTGCAGAAACGAATTCCCTTTCTAAGAGCAATAGGTATATCCAGGTCAGAAATTACCTCAGGTGTGGCAGGACCTTCTTGAGGAGGAGATTGGTGTTGAGTGGGGGGTACTTGTTCAGGTGGAGGCCTGTTCCTGCGCTGATAAACAATAAGAGGTGGTGTCATATTCTTAGATGGCATTTGATCAGAATTCTCAGACACACATTCAGTAGTAATAGGCAGAGGGGAAGCAATAATATCAGGCTCCAGACTATCTCCGCTAGATGAGTAGTATGGGGTATTCTCAAAGAAGACAACATCACTGCTGATAAACCATTTCTTTGCAGTAGGACTATAGCATCTATATCCTTTTTGTGTATGAGAATACCCTAAGAAAATACATTTCTCAGCACGCGGAGATAATTTATCATGAGTAGGACCAAGCAATCTCACAAAACACGTACAACCAAAAATCCGAGGAGGTACAGTAAATAAGGGTGCATCAGGTTGTAGAATTTGGACATGTACTTTATTTCCAATCATAGAGGAAGGCATCCGATTAATTAAGAAACAGACAGTCAATATTGCTTCAGGCCAGAACAATCTGGGTACATGATAGTGCATCATAACAGTTCTAGCAACTTCTAACAAATGTCTATTTTTCCTCTCAGCTACTCCATTTTGCTGTGGTGTATATATGCACAAGAAGTTTTGATGTAAAGTGCCAACAGAACGACAAAACATTGCAACATTTTTTTGGACAAACTGAAGTGCATTATCAGTACGAAAAACTTTAACAGGCAGAGCATATTGTGTTTTCACCTCAGGAAAAAAGAATTTAATAGTAGACAACACTTCAGACCTACTTTTCAACAAAAACAACCAAGTGGTCCGAGAGAAATCATCAATAAATAGTAAAAAGTATTTGTAGCCAGACAAATTAGGCACATTACAAGGACCCCATACATCAACATGAACAAGATCAAAAAAGTTTTTGCTACTACTCTGAGGACGTTTTGGGTAAACAACCCTAGTCTGTTTCCCTAACTGACATGATTCACACTGAAACTTATGAGTGCCAGCACTAGAAATGACATGTCTTAGTTTTTCAGAAGAAGGGTGTCCAAGACGGTAGTGCCATTGTAATGCAGAGACTGATGCATATAATGCCGATAAAGTAGAAGCCAATGCAACCTTGTCCAGTCTTGGCAGATCATCCAGATAAAAGAGGCCATCATATCCTTCATGCCCCCCACCAATCTTCGTTTTCGTGCGAAGGTCCTGAAAAACACACAAACCAGGTATAAAGGTCAGGCTACATTGCAGGCTGCGTAAGATTTTGCTAACAGATAATAAATTCAGCGGAAAACGAGGCACATATAAAGCCGACTTCAGAAGAAACTTAGATACAATGTCTCCAACCCCAGAAACTGCAGACTTAGAACCATCAACAAGCATGACAGAAGAAGCAGTAGCTGGTCTAGATAAATTTCTAAATAAACAATTTCCAGAAATGTGAGACGATGCGCCCGAATCGATAACCCATTTTGTATTACCAGCACTAGAAGATGGAGTACTGAGGAAGGCAGTATCACAACCCGAGTAGGTCGCAGCATGGGCTCCACTTCTAGTGGCAGTAGAAGAGGAGCCAGTACACTCACGTAGTAGGCGCTCCACCTCAGCACGAATGTAATCCGCAGTGGCAGTACCCGAGTCATCAGACAGAACAGGCTGGGTAGGTGTCTCTGAAGTAGCAGTAGTGTCACTGGCCTCATTGGCCCATGCAGGTTTACCATACTTTTCCCAGCACTTGTCTTCAACATGATTAGACCGGCCACAGAAGTTGCAGAAGCGTTGGCCAGTCTGAGGACGAGCAACAACAGTAATAGATCTAGAGGATGCTCCACGACCCGCAGAATTCCTCCCCCTGCCAGTACCAAGAGGAGGACGAGCATCATATGAACGACCGCGTCCACGGCCACGACCACGACCAGACATCAAAGCAAAATCAGTCGAATCCCCAGTATCAGTAGGAGTCTCAGATGACGATGCAGGCAAGCGTTGTAGTATCTGAAAGGTAGTCTGAAGAGTAGGTGGCGGATCACTGGCGAGAATCTGATCCACCACCCCGACATAGGAATTAGGTAAGCCACAGTGGAACTGGACTACTTGCAACTCCTGTCGCTGTCATTACATAGTAGACAGATCAGTAGACAAGGGATGGTAGGCTTCCAACTCCCCCCACAATCCCTTGAAAGTAGAGAAATAATCCGTCAGATCAGAACCAGAGAAACGTAGACGGCTGAGTTGCTTGTTGATATCAAACACCTTCTTTGGATTTTGACTGTGTGAATATGTGCTGGCAAGTTGATCCCACATTTGCTTTGCCGTCTGCAGGTACAATAGTGTGACACTAATCTTGGTCTCACTACTATTCAGAATCAATGTCATGACTGTGGAGTCGTCCTTCACCCAATCATCATAGGCTTTCACATCCTTCGAATCGGCTGTTGCAGGAGGCACATGTGGTGGATCTCGCGTCAGGTGCGACATTTTTCCTTGTGATTTAACATATATCTACATAGAGCACACCCAGTGCTGGTAGTTTCGCCCATCCAGCTTCACAATTGTCACCTGACGTCGTAGATCTTCATGAGTAGACGCCATCAGGAAGAAACAGATGTAGACGTAGGGTTACAGGCAGGCAGCAGCAGTCAGGCACAAGCAGTAGAAGTCAGCAGTCAGAGGTAGAAATCCAACACATTGACTAGTAGTAGAAGGTAGAAGATCCACGCATGGATCGTAAAAAAAAACCCACGTAGGGGCAGCAGAGAAGAGAAAAAACCTATGCCAACATGGAGGATCAGTCACTCCACCATGAGGCACAGGAAGACAGAGAGGATGAAGCTCGTTACGCCGTCAACGTGCTAGAACTGGAAAGTTACCGAGGCTGTCCGAAGATTTTGGAAAGAGAAACGGAGCTACACAGAGGGGCCTGTGGTGGATTAGGCCACAAGGATGGAGGTTATTAGGGGATTAGAGGTGGATGGAGGGCTGCGGAGGGGTAGACGGTGTTACTGTAGCGGCGACGCTACTGTAGAAGCGACGACAGTACTGTAGCGGCGGAAAAAAGGAGATTTCGGAGTGTGGCGGCGACTAGGATTGGTGGAGAGAGAGAGGGATTAGGTTTAAGGTGGATCGGCCCGCTCTAATACCATGTGAAAGACAATGAGACTTGGAGAGCTCAGGGTTGCACAATGTGTGCACCCTTCTATTTATAGAAAAGTAACAATTACAGAAAGGTCCGGATATCATGGAAAATAACATAACATAAATAAAGCAACACATATATTAACAAACTCCAACTTGTCCAGTTTCTTGCCAGACTCCCCCTCTTTTTCTGAAGTTGTCGATCAAATCCTTTCTAGTGATCTTCTTCCCACTCTACGAGATGTGCTCAAACATGTTCAACGTTTACCATCAATGACTTCTGTTCCTGCTATTGAACATCCTGCTTTTTCTGTGCACTCCACTAATATTAGTTGCGACCGTGGCTGCGGTCATGGCCGTGAACGTAGTGGACATTCCCCTCCTACTCTCAGGACGAACTGCGTCTACCCTCTGGTCGTGGTCAACCCATTAGCCCTCGCTTCTGCAACTACTTTGAACATGACAATCATAATGAAGATCGGTGCTGGATCAAACATTGCAAGCCCGCATGGGCTAACCAAATCACCTCTAATGCATGTGAAGATTCTCCTACTACTGATCCCAACTCATCTCAACCCTCCTTAGCTTGGATCCGATATACTGCTCCATCTACTGGTAAAAGTAAATGGTGCATTGGCTTTAGTGCTTCGGTCCATATGGCCGATAATTCTGATTTATTCTCTGCCCTAACAAGATCCAACAGCCTACCTCCGGTGATGGTAGATGGTGGTTCTCAGACAACAATACATGGCATTGGGACTATTCCTTTATTTTGCAATTTGAATATGAAATCTGTCTTATATGTTCCTAAATTTCCTGTTAATCTTCTTTCTGTTAGCAAAACTATGAAGAGCTTTCAGTGCTCTATTACATTTGACCCTTCAGGTTGTGTTTTTCAGGATCTCCACAAGAAGATGAGGATTGGTTCGAGCCATGAGGGACTAGATAAGCTCTATTACCTGGATGGACCGACATTAGTGACTGATATGCTCTCTTCGTCTGTGACTAGGCTTCAGTGGCATTATCGTCTTGGCCACCTGTCTGTTTCAAAACTGAAACATTTATTTCCTACTTTAGCCGATAAAAGTTTTTTCCTGTGAATCTTGCCAGTTTGGCAAGCAAACTCGTTTTGTGTTTCCCGCAAAGAAAGAAATTGGACTAAATGCATTTTTGATATTGTCCGTTGATATATGGGTCCCTGTTCTATCTCTTCGTCTGTGACTGGGCTTCAGTGGCATTATCGTCTTGGCCACCTGTCTGTTTCAAAACTAAAACATTTATTTCCTACTTTAGCCGATAAAAGTTTTTTCCTGTGAATCTTGCCAGTTTGGCAAGCAAACTCGTTTTGTGTTTCCCGCAAAGAAAGAAATTGGATCTAAATGCATTTTTGATATTGTCCGTTGATATATGGGTCCCTGTTCTATCACAAGTCATTCTGGTAATAAATATTATATGACATTCATTGACGATTTTTCTCGTGCGACGTGGTTATTTTTACTTAAAGATTGCAACACTATTATGGGCACTATAACCACATTTTTTTCTAAAATTCTTACCAAATTCAATAAATCTATCAAATTTTTTTCGCACCGACAATGCTCTTGAATTCATGCAAAAATCTGTCACTTACTTTTGCTTATCATGCGGGACGATTCATCAGACTTCATATCCCTATACCCCAAAACAAAATGGGGTAGCTGAATGGAAAAATTGCCATCTTCTAGAGGTTGGTCGCACCATTATTATTCACTATCTTATTCCTCAGTGTTTTTGGCCTGAAGCTGTTTCTACAGCTTGCTACCTTATCAATTGCATGCCTTCCTCTGTTTAGCAAAATCAGATTCTGTATAACATTCACTTTCCTGATGCACTACTTTTTTCTATTCGCCGTACATTTTTGGGTGCACTTGCTTTGTTAAAAACCTTCATCTAGGGATGACGAAACTTGACCCTCGCTCAACAAAATGCATTTTTTTGGGTTAAATTCCAGAACCCAAAAATTGTATCGCTGTTACGACCCTATCATGAGACAATGGTATGTTAGTGCGCATGTAGTATTCTTCGAACATCTACCATACTATTCTAGTAAAGGGGCCTCCTTATCCTACGAGCTCTTGACACCCACTCCGTTACCAGATATTGTGGATATTGATCCCCCCCTCTAAGCTGCCACCTGAAGAACGACAATTGAAAGTATATAAGAGAAGACCAAAGCCTACTATCCCCTTCGTGGCCCCTCAACAACCAAATCCTCCTTCGGCGGAAGATCACAACACAACTCAGGTACACTCTGATTTACACCTTCCTATTAGCCTTCGAAAAGGTGTCCGCTCTTATACTCAACATCCGATTAGTCATTTCTGTTCCTCTACTAATTTGGGTGCTAGCTTTGCTTTACCGCGACCAGGTGTAGTAGAAGAAGTTCGTCCTGAGGTAGGAGAGGCACGTCCACTACGTCTAAAACCACTGGTCCTTTATCTCTTTTCTTATGTATGTCCAAGTTTCCCACAAAATGTACATTTGTCTCTAGGACGATTGCCCCATCCCCGACCAACACCTCGTCCAGATCCTTTGGCTGCAACGACAAAAGGCATGATTCTCAGAGTGTTGTGCTCCTAGAGTAGCAGAAACAGACTCAAATGACGACTGTTGAATCCTCACAAAGGCTTCTTCAAGGCTTGCTAGTTTGTCTGTGGCAAGAATAACACTCATGGCTGAAGCATAGACATGATTTAAACCGGATAGAAACCTTGCCGTACTAGATCATCTCCATCTTTCATCTGATCATCAATGTTCAGTAACTGGTAGAAACTATGTTCCTGAGAAATGGATTGTATAGTACCAAAATAATCTCTATAGAGTGACTATTTTGTCATTCTACAAAGAGACACTCATAAACAATATAAATACGGAGATCATCCTTCTCATGAGAGAAGTGTTTCTTTGCAACTTCTCATATTTGTTTGGCTGTAGAGTAGAACATAAATCTAGAAGCAATATGAGGCTCCATGCTATTCCATAACCAAGACTTCACCAACCCATTATTTTTGTGCAAAGTAGGGCAGTCTTTGCTACTTTCATGAGGAGGTTTTGACTCGAGATTCAAAGAACAGTTTAAATAGCATTCATCCAGAGGAGATAATTCTGTGAGTTAAGCTTCACAAAAGTTATCTAAGATTGATCATTGTAGATGATTGTAGCATAAGTAGCTGGCTTCTCATCTCCCATATTGAGATTAGATCAAGATATCAACAATAGATAGGGCAAGAAACACACTGTGTAGAAGACTTGACATGGTGTGTATGGAAATAATACGTCGTGTTGAACATGAAACACGTCGTGTAAGTTGGCGAAGACGGAAGACAAACTTTTTGAATATCTTCGACATCCCGTGTTGAACTCTTGACACACTGTGTCAGTTGGTGAAGACAGGAGACAGATCTTCTGATTCTCTTCCAAATGCCGTGTAAATAGGAGACATGCCGTGTACTTCGTTGGAGGCGTAAACTCCAATAGTCGTCAACACGCAGTGTAAGCAGGAGACAAGCTGTGTACTTTGTCGGAGGCGTAATCTCTAGTAGCCGTCTACACGCTATGTTACTTAGGAACATGCCGTGTAACTTGCAATTAGGTGGAGATCTGCGCCGTCAAAACGAACTATGCGCTGCAACACGCTGTGTTGCTTGGAGAACATGTCATGTTGTCGACGACAAACGTAGATCTTGACGGGAATTGGCTCTGTCAAAGAGATAAAGGACCCCGGGAAGATGCGCCTGGGAGGAAGATAACCCTGGGAAGACACATTGGGGGGTGACGGGAATTAACACTGTCACTTGTTAATTAATGATGTGAATCTGACGCATCAAGAACCCCTAATTGAGTTAGGCATTCATCTACGTACGGGGACTACACGGAGAGGAAAGAAGACAAGGAGGGAGTTTTTCCTCCTCTCTACAAGATAGAATGAGGGTTTTCTCCTCCTCTCCTTCGAGCAACCACTGTGCTCTGGTGGAGACGAAGGAAGACCAACCTGGAAAAAACCAAGATCAGTGGTGGCGGCAGCGACGTGTGACGCTAACGAAGAGAGAGAGGTCGACGACTAGGGTTACCACAACAAGACTTACTCTGATACCATGTGGAAGTATTTGGGTCAAAGCAATACCTTGCTGTAGTGGGCTAACCTTTATTATATAGGATAAGAACATTTACATAATAAACCCAATAGAGAAAGGAAATAGGAAAGAGGTACATAAATAAAGAAACTATTTTCTAACACTTTCTTTTATGTTGAGCAGGTTGATCTTCATCATCATCCAAGCCAACAATAGCACGTGTAGCCCCACTGCCTCCACTTGCACCAGATGGCCCATATCTCCTAATAATTTGAACGACCTCCTCCTTTTCCCACTCACTTTTGTGAGATTCACTTTTCTAACACACCTCTATGTACGATGTGTATAAAGTTGTATCGAATCCCAGAGGATGTACCATCATCATCTGATTTAGCAGAAGAACTCGTGGGCCTAACATCAAAGAGTGTATGTGTAAGCCTTTTCAACCTTCTTCAACTTTTGTTGTATTTGTCTCTTTTCACCCATTAACTTCTTGAAGTCATCCCTAACACTTTGGGGACACTTCTAGCACGTTGCCACATTTTTGTCACCACCATTAATGTGACACTTGAATCTAGTGATTCCTCCCCCCCAATTGTTTTTGTTAGCGGAATACGTAAAACGGAACAGCCGCCATGTGTGTGTTGCGCAAGGCAACGTGAGAGTTCCCAATAGGGCTCTCCTCTTTATTTATATAAAGAAGTAAATTGCACATAGGTACAACAGTAATGAAAAATAGAAAATAAAGACATAAAGAAAGATATATTAACACTCCCCCTCAAGCTGGAGTGTACACATTGTGGATGCCCAGCTTGCCACATTAATTCTGGAACACTGCTGGACCTAATGGCTTTGTCAAGATGTCAGCTAATTGATCCTCAGACTTGACATATGGTGTCACAACATTGCCATTCTTTATCTGATCTCTGATGAAGTGACAGTCAACTTCTATATGCTTTGTACGCTCATGGAAGACAGGATTCCTGGCAATATGTATAGCAGATTGATTGTTACACTTGAGTGTCATGGGAGATTGAATCGAAATCTTCAACTCAGATAAGACAGATTTGATCCATTGTAATTCACAGCATGCATGTGCCATAGCACGGTATTCAGCTTCAGTACTAGACCGCGCTACCACCTGTTGTTTCTTGCTTTTCCAAGTGATCAAATGGTCACCAAGGAAAGTGCAGTAGCCAGAAGTAGATCTTCTATCAATCTGATTGCCAGCCCAGTCTGCATCCGCATAACCTGTCAAAATCAAAGGTGATGAGGAGCTCTTTGGTTTGTAGTAAGTGATTCCCTTTCCAGGAGCACTTTTCAGATATCTTAGAATCCTGCATACAGCTGTCCAGTGTGACTGTCGTGGTGTGCACATATTTTGACTCACCACTCCTACAGCAAAAGAAATATCGGGTCTTGTTACAGTTAGATAGATTGACTTCCCAACTATTTTCCTGTAGTGTCCTGGATCTGAATACTCAGTGTCATCATCCATCTCCTTGGTGTGATAATCCATAGGAGTGGATACTGGCTTAGAATCAGTCATGCCTGTTTCCTGTAGCAAGTCCAGCACATACTTCCTCTGAGATAGGTTTATACCTGCATGGGATCTAAGAACCTCAATCCCTATAAAATATCTCAGTTTCCCCAGGTCCTTTTTGTGAAAGTGTTTTTGTAATCCTTCCTTCACACGTGATATACCTGTAGAATCGCTGCCAGTAATCACAATATCATCAACATAGACAGCAATAATGATAGACCCACAAGAAGAGTTTGAATAAAATAGAGAGTGATCAGTCATGGAACGAGAGAAACCCATCTGTAAAACAACAACACTGAACTTGTCAAACCAAGCTCTAGGAGATTGCTTTAGCCCATATATAGCTTTCTTCAGTTTGCACACTTTCTGACACTCCCGCTGAGCAACAAAACCAGGTGGTTGCTCCATATATACCTCTTCTTGGAGATCACCATGAAGAAAAGCATTCTTGACATCCAGCTGAAAAAGAGGCCAGTCAAAGGTAGTAGCAAGTGATATAAGGATCCGTACAGAGTTCAAACGAGCAACTGGAGAAAAAGTCTCAAAGAAGTCAACTCCATATGTCTGTGTGTAGCCTTTTGCTACCAATCTAGCCTTCAGCCTTTCAACAGATCCATCAGGGTTGTGTTTGACTGTGAAAACCCATCTGCAGCCCACAATTTTCTTTCCTGCAGATATTTCCACCTGCATTGCCTGTTTCCAACCACTGTCCTTCATAGCATCTAAATGATTTCTTGGTGTCGTAATTGAGTCCATCCCAACAGCAAATGCACGAGCCTGTGTAGATAAGTGGGACAAACAACACACATTGGATATGGGATGTCTAATAGTACATGAACGAATACCTTTCCTGACAGCAATAGGAACATCAAGATCAGAAGCTTCTGCAGGAATCTCGTGAGTAGAAGACGATAAAGGAAGCTCAGAGACTGGTGTCGCTGCCTCATCTGGATTCTGTCTACCTCGCCTGTGATACACCTGTGAATAGGGCTGAATGACAGGTGCATCATCATGCTGCATGTCATGAATAATAATGGGTGGCACTCCCTCACTCGGCACATGTGGTGCCACTCGCTCACTTTGAATTGGGGGTGGCACTCTCACTCAATTGCTCCCCCTTGCTCATAGAATTTGCAAAATATGGAGTGGTTTCATGAAAAGTGACATCCTTAGAAACAAACATACGACGCAAACTAGGACAATAACACTTGTAACCTTTACTCGTACCAGAGTACCCAAGGAACAAGGTTTTAACAGACCTAGGTGAAAGTTTGTCTTGTTTAGGATCAAAATTATGAACGAAGGATGTACAACCAAACACCCGAAGAGGAACATGAAAAGGTTGATCCATAGGGCGTAAAACAGAGAAGGGAGTGCGTCCATGCAAAACGGAGGAGGGCTGTCTATTAATCAAAAAACATGCGGTGAGAAGGGCTTCAGACCAGAACCGTTTAGGCACATTTGATTCAAACATGAGGGATCGAGTAACATCCAAAAGATGGCGATTCTTTCTCTCAGCAACTCCATTCTGCATAGGGGTGTGAGGACAGGATGTATGATGAATCATCCCAACCGAACTACAAAATTCATTCATCGCTTTCTGAACATATTCGAGAGCATTGTCAGATTGAAAAGTCTTGATGTTGCAATTAAATTGAACTTGAATTTCTTTATGAAAATATTTAATGATGGAAAGCACAGACTCACGACTTTTCAACAAATAAATCCATGTCATGCGAGAGTAATCATCCACAAAGGAAATAAAATAGCTAAAGCCATTATAACTTTGGTCTTTAACAGGACCCCACACATCACTATGGACTAACTCAAACGGACTAGTAGCCCGATTATTGACACGAACAGGATATGACAATCTATGATGTTTGCCCAACTGACACGATTGACACTCTAAAGAAGACAAATGAGCCAGATCTGGTTCCAACTTCTTCAGGCTTTCTAAGGATGGATGTCCATATCTGCAATGCCACAGCAAGGGGGAACCACTCATCATGACGGCTGAAACTGGAGCAGGAGATGGATGGCGAGGTAGACAATCACCAGGGAAGAGGTAGAGATCACCTTTCCTAGCCCCCCCACCAATCATCTTCATACTCTTGAGATCCTGTAAAACAAAACAAGAGGGCCCGAATGTTACTGTGCATTTTACAGTGTCAATCAGCTTGGCAACAGAAAGCAAATTAAATGGAAATTCAGGCACAAAATGAACAGATTTCAGATCAATATCTGGTGTAAGAGACACAGATCCACTAGCTACCACCTTCCTCACTGAACCATCTGCCAAGGTAACAGATGGATGAGGAATATATGAGTCAAGTGAACGGAGCAATCTCCTCATACCAGTCATGTGCTGGGATGCGCCAGAGTCAACCACCCAAGGATTTGCGGATCCAGAAGCCATAAAGGATGTAGCCTGATTACCCGCAGTAGACGCAAGGTTGGCTGCCGAAGCAGATGACGCGCCCATGTTCCAGTGCTGAGTTGCCTGAATAAATCTGTCGTATTCCTCCTGAGTAAGAGTGATGCCAGGAGTACTAGAACCCACAGCTGAAGATTCCGAGGTGGCACAGTTTGCAGCTCCAACAGGCGGGGCAACAGGTCTCCCATGTTTCTTCCAGCATTTTTCTACAGTATGCCCAGGTTTGTCACAGAATGTGCATCTAGGACGAGTCCCACGTCCTCTGCCCAAGCCAGATTTGTCAGATGGTGCAGGTCGTCCTCCTCTTACTGCTGCTGCAATAGAAGCATGAGAATCTCCAGAAGGAACAACAGAAATAGAATCAGCAGACTCAAAGGTGGACTGCTGAATCCTAGAGTAAGCTTCTGCAAGGCTTGGTAATTTGTCTGAAGCAAGGATCACACTTCTGGCCGAACCGAAGGAGGGGCTAAGTCCAGAGAGAAATTTAGCAGTGACCAGGTTGTCTCGATCTTTAATCTGCTCAACAACTGTCACTGGATGATAGTAGCTCAGTTCTTGAGAAATAGCTTGAATCACACCAAAATACTCTTCAAGTGGCTTATCACCCTGTCTTTCCGCAAAAAGACGGTCATAAATCATAAACTGGCGAAGAGCATTCTTTTCTTGAGCATAATGTTGCTTCACAGCATCCCAAATTTCCTTGGCTGTAGAGTAAAACATGAACCTAGATGCAATTGTAGGTTCCATGCTGCCCCATAGCCAAGTCTTCACTAGGCTGTCCAGACGTTTCCACTCGGCATAGTCTTTGTCAGTGCTAGCTAGGGGTGCAGAATCAACGAACTTTGCCCTATCTCGGGACTCCAAGACGGTATGAACAACATTCATCCATAGCAGAAAATTCTTCCCGTTGAGTTTGATGGGAATAGGCGACACCTCTCCATAATAGGTGGACATCTTATTCTCCATAATGCAACGAGGATAAGTGACGGAATGATACGCGTCACAAGGAAGGCTGGAATGACGGGAAGATACACGTCACGTGACGGAGAGATACACGTCACAACTGAAACTGGATAGAGGATGCATTACTGACGCATCGACAACCTTCAAGAGAGAGATGTTCCTAATCACACATGAAGGAGATGTGATTAGGAAGGCACTTTGGAAGAGACGAGACCTCCGGTTAGAGCTTTAGATGGCCATTTGATCAACCGAAAATCCCCAAACAGCAAATTCAGCTTCCGAAAATTAGCCGAAAAGTTGCTGAAAAATTGCCGAAAACGTAGACAGAGCTTCAGTTCTTGGCTGCCGGGCCTACGGTAGCATGGAGGAGACTACCGGAGGTCCAGAGATAGTAGACGGGCGACGGAAGCCCTTAGCCGACGGGCTGCAGCGCCGGCGGTGGCGTCTGCCCTGCCCCTGCCGCGCGGCGACGACGAGAGGGGAAGGAGGCCGCTGCTGCGGCGACGCCCTAGGTGGAGGACGGCGGCGGCCCTGCTGGGATGGAGGAGGAAGGGCGGCGGCGCTGGAGAAAGGAGAAGCGGAAGCGGCCGATCACACTGCTCTGATACCATGTTAGCGGAATACGTAAAACGGAACATCCGCCATGTGTGTGTTGCGCAAGGCAACGTGAGAGTTCCCAATAGGGCTCTCCTCTTTATTTATATAAAGGAGTAAATTGCACATAGGTACAACAGTAATGAAAAATAGAAAATAAAGACATAAAGAAAGATATATTAACAGTTTTCTTAGAGTAGCTTACAGTAGTTGCAAATAACCTTTCCCCTATTCCTAGGAACATGCATGTCGTGACTCCATGCAAAATCCACATCCTTTGTTGATGCTTGACTGGCCCCAATATCCTCAACATCACGTGAAGTTGAAGACATCTTCTCAAAAGTCAACACTTGAAAAAGACAAAGGCAAACAAGCAAAGAAAATGATATATTAGTATTTAACCAATAGTACTACAAATGTGCAATACTAATATAAAATAAATAACCCATCAAGTGAACAAAATAAGTTTCATTTTATGTATCTTAAAATCAAACACAATATTTAAGTGTATAATACCTTTATGCATTTTTAACATCAAACACAATATTGTTTAAGATTTTTCTTTTGAAGAAAACAAGTTTTTAAAAAAAAAATCGTAAAAGTCAGAAATTATTTTTAAAGTTACAAAATGTGGTATTTACTTATTCAAAAGACAAGTGATATGTTACCAAATACTAATTTCATCTTATACAACATGAAAACACAAATATATAGAAAAACAAAAAAATGTATGAGTTTTTAATTTTCAACATTTTCAATAAACAAAAAAATAAATATTTTGACTAAATTTTTGTTTATATATGTTCATGTTAGTTTTAGTAGAACTTCTTTTACTAAACCTAAATTAAATTCCTATTATTAATAGTAGTTATTGTATTGTTACTGTTAAAATATGAGATTGCTTGAATATATATAATCTGAATACATATATCATCATCTCATCTCATACTCTCTCTCTCATACATTCTCTCATATGCTCTCATGCTCGCTCTCTCTTCTCATCTCTTTCTCTCCTCTCTATTTTTTTTAATGGGCCTTTATATTCCGGCCCGTCTAGTTTAGATTACTTGGGACACAAGTCTCAGGGTTTCTCCCTTGCTCCTATATATATGACAGGGGTGTCCAGTCTTGTATTAATCAATTCCTATTCAATCAATCTTTTATATTTTAACATGGTATCAGAGCCGTCGCTCCTGAGGGAACCCTAATCCGCCGCCCCGCTTCCCTCTCTATCCAAGCCGCCGTCTTCTCCCTTCAAGCTGCTGCCGCTCCTTTCTCCAAGAGGACAACCGGGCGAGCGCCCGCTTGCGGGCGGCCGCAGTTGCCATCACCATGGCTTGGCCGGCTGCCCGCTAGGCATATCCCGACCTCCATGGTCATCTATTCTTTATTCTTTCATTCTTTCCATACAACACCTCCACTGCCTATCATAGCAGCCGCAACAGTCAGCACCGTAGGCATCCGCCGCGGTAATCTCCATCCGCCATCCGAAACCAACAACAACCGACGTCGATGCTAGCAGCAACAGCCGCCACCTCCATCAGCAACAGCCGACGTCGGCGCCAGCAGCCGCACCAGCCGACGCCGTTGCCGCCGACAGCAGCACCAGCGGGCGCCGCCGCCGCAGCCAACAGGAGCAGCACCACCCCTAGCAGCCGCCATCTCCAACAAACGACCATCATCCAAGCCACCATCCCAAAGGAACAACCGCCGACCATCCGTGACGCAACCTGCATTCCCGTCGTCGATACTATCGACCCGAGCGTCGATAGTATCGAGATCAGTGCAGAAGCAACCTGCTGCATTCCCGTCGATAAAGTCGATGGTATCGACTTTATCACAGCGACAGAAGAACGTCTGTCGATGGTATCGATAGTTGATCAGTGGCGATGTAAAAAGGATACAATCGCCACTTTGGAGAGGGTCCGTCTTGGCTCCGCATGCATCCTCTTGGCATGCAATATCTTCGGAGTCACGCAGGAGACCCTTTGTCATCTCCTATGTTGCGAGAAAGTGCTTCATCAACCGAGTGTCATATCCAGCCATCATCTGCAAGCTGCTGCTCCTCCACTTCATCATCATCCCGACGATCTTCATCCGCAAGTTGCTGCTGCGTTGTGCGTCATCATGCTACTGCTGCCATCTACAGTTGGCGATCACCCATCACTCTCCACCGCTACCAAACAACCATGTTTACTACCCCCATATGCATTATCCCTGTCTCTATTCGGATCATTAATCGGTCCTATCTTTTGCTAATCGCATCCTATTTTGACCCTAACGGGCCAACAAACCCCCTTTTCGGGTCGGGACTAGATCCATTTATTTTTCTACCCGGATCTCATGTTGACCCATTTAGTATACTCTCTTTGGCTATCAGTTTCATTCTCCACATATTATCCATCTCCATTTCACATATTCCTCTCTTTTTCCACCATTTTCTTTCCCACCCACCCATATGTGAGCATCCCTTTTCCACATTACGGGGGGTCATATATCCAGTTCTCCACACCAAACACTCACTCTTGTCGTATTTGGTGTGCAGGGGGGATAGAGAGGAGAGAAAGAGATGAGAAGAGAGAGCGAGCATGAGAGCATATGAGAGAATGTATGAGAGAGAGAGTATGAGATGAGATGATGATATATGTATTCAGATTATATATATTCCAGGCTATCTTCATGAAGCTGCACATTGTTCAGCACACCGGTTCTCTACTTGAGCCAGCAGTGAAGATCCAGCGTCGACACCATATCTATTGTTGATGATGTATTCCTTCAGCTGCATTCACATGAGACAGATGGGTGCTTCTTCAGAAGCTCAGAGTTTTATCTTACCGAGCTGCTTCATCACGTCTTCTCCGAGCCGCATCTGCTGTATCGACATTGCCTATAGCTGATCCTCTTGGGACTTTCCTTGATGGATGCTATCTACTTTCCTGTCAAGCCCCCATGGTTCCTGTATCGTATCAAGTAGCAGATCGTCCGTTCGCGTTCGTGCCGCGTTAAGCACGTATTCCAGTGGCGAGTTGCTGTAATATCAGGTTCATTCGTCGACACTATATCCACGTTCGTGTCGCGTTAAGCACGTATTCCAAGGGCGCATTCTTCAGCCTACAGAGTATCTTCAGATGTCTTCATTTCAGATGCACTTCAAGGAAGACCTTATTCAAAGCTCGAGTATCTTCAGCCTGCAAAGTCATCATCACTATTCAGGGGGAGTATTGATTAAGGGGGAGTAACATATTTTGTATGGGAGTGATATTTATCTTCATCTTTCATTTAACATTTCTTTTTATCGAGTCCTGTAACTCTCCAAGCTTGGACATGTGTTTCACCCATGCTCCAGCTTGAGGGGGAGTGTTAAAGTGTCTATATTAGTCTATTAGTTAAATAGGCTAATTAGTTTAGTGGGCCTTTATATTCCGGCCCGTCTAGTTTAGATTACTTGGGACACAAGTCTCAGGGTTTCTCCCTTGCTCCTATATATAGGACAGGGGTGTCCAGTCTTGTATCAATCAATTCCTATTCAATCAATCTTTTATATTTTAACAGTTACTATTAATTAGTGAAATACATGGTAATGGTAATTATTGGTATGCTAAGTAGGTAGATCTAATAATAAATTAGTAGATCCACATAATATAGCCATAGATCTTGAGATAAATAGCATTAATCATAAGTATTTTAGAGTAGATCTAGGATTTTGGGGTATTTGGTGAACTATACCGGTGAAAATATAGGAAATAAAGGGGGGGGGGGGTTGGAAATGGTGGGAAATGCAAGAAATGAAGTAATCATACCTTTATTAGGCAAATTCGAGCTACAATCTAAAAAATCACCATGCTTTTCCACTCCAAACAACAACAACATAAGACTCACAGATACAGACATATCTGGCGGTATACCGCTCTGTATCGGTGGATAAGTGGTGCATTTTGCACCAGTACCCCCAATATTTGGCGATATCGGTGGTAAGTCCACTGAAATGTCGATATTTGCGATCCTAACGGCATACATGCTTTTTCTATAGCTGACCCGTCAATATCAATATTTTAGGCAAAATATTGACGATATCTCATTCCTTGACACCAGTGTCACATGATTCGGCGAATTATTCAATAATTCACGTATTATTCGCGCATTTTTTAGTAGACGTATGCAACGTCCGAATTGCGCAAGGATCCCGAACTGTTTCCGAAAAATACGAATAATTCACGTATTATTCGTCGTACGCGTATATTTCACGTTTCTAACGGATTCTGGCGTATAATTCCCGATTTAATTCAAAACATTCGGCCCCATGGAGGCGGCCCACTTAAGCTTTCATTTCCTTTCACGTCTGCACTCTCCAAAACACCCGACACCCTAATCCTAAACCGTTCTGCCCCGACGCCTCTTGCGGTCGACGAGTCGACAAATACGACGCCTGCCCGGCTGCTCCTGCTGCCTGCAGGCTACAACAGCGACCCCGGCTGCGGCCACTCCACTGCAGGGACACGAGAAAGCAACGGCAAACGGCCGACCTTCTACAAGCGACGGGCGACGGTCATCCTTCTGCAACCGGCGGCTACCAAGTGCCAACCAGGAAACCTGCAACAGCGAAACCTGCAACAGCGGCCTGGTACTCCTCTCTTATCTCTGATGTTCTATTTTCATTTGTTTGATTCTTGCCTTCACAACTCCCTCCCCTATCCATCGTTATTGTTTTGTTTGGTTTTAAATTTTAGAGTACGACGCTGCTTGATATCAATTGGTTATACATTGGTTATTTATTCAGCCTGCTACTACTCGTGTATGTATACATAGATATGCCCCATATTGCCAATTTTTATGGTCAACTTCAGCATGCTATTATGTTACATACCTGACTTTTTAAGCAGGTATTAGGTTATAGTGGAAGATGCTAATGCTAATAATTAGACCAGAACACTAGATTGTGTATACGAAAATTAGCATACTAAATTTGTTTCTCTCGTAGACATCTAGTCTGTTACTTCTTCATGTTGTCAGTTACTATTAACTTTGTTCACAGATGTCACATTAGTGTTGTGTAACGTGTGTTTACTGTTTAGTCTTCTTCTTCTTCTTCATTTGTTTTTTATTACTATCAAATTAGTTTACTATTGTACTGAATGTTTATTCATGAGCTTCTGTCAATGTCTTATGTAGTAGCTTAACCCTGTGATTTATTTGTCCATTTGATTTGGGTGTGCGGTCTGTAGCATAAATGTGTAAAACACTAATCTAACGTGCATTATTGCACAAATATATGTGTTGTATTGCTCGCAAAATTTATGTGTTGTATTGCTCACAAAATATCAGTATGTAACTGTTTGGCTTGCTTTTGTTAATTCTATGTTAACAGTGTGAGGTTGGACTGTGATATTTGAGCTTGAACAATGCCACGTGGAAAGGATCCATTATGGGAACATACTGACAAGTAGGGTCTAAAGTAACATGTAAATACTGCCAATTAGAATTTCATGCTGGAATCACACGCATTAGATATCATCTTGGGAAAATAATTGGGAAAGATATCAATCCTTGTGCTTCAGTTCCTGATCATGTGCGAGATTCTGCCTTAAAATCTATTGATGAGATCCAAAACAAGGCCAAGAAGCAAAAGCTCTCTCAGTTTTGGATAACAGGCTCTTCTTCTAGCTCAAACACATCAACCACTTGTCTTGCCACACAAAGCAATAGAAGTTACATTGATGTGGACAGATTACATGGTGATATCCAAAAGCAACAAATGTTGCATGATCTGACGAAGGAGGAGAGGAAATTGGCTGATAAAGCTATAATGAAGTGTGTTGTTGCCAATAATCTCGCTTTCAATTTATTGAGGACTCCTGAATTCAAGGAGGCATGTGCAGCTATAGCTAGGTGCGGTGTTCGGTATGTGCCACCTAATAGTGAAACAGCAAGGACAAGGTTATTGGAGGAACTGAGAGGTGATGTTGATGAGTATATCAAGTCCATCAAGGAAAGTTGGTCATTTTTTGGTTGCACTTTGATGTCTGATGGATGGAAGGATGCTAGAAGTCGTTCGCATATAAATCTCATCAGTGTTTTAAAAATCGGTCTATGCGGCCGCATACAAGGTGCGGACCTCCAAAAAAACGCATAATGGAAATCCCTCCAAAAAGCGGACCAAGCCGCATAATCGGTTGTACGGCCGCATACAAGTCTGATTAAACCCCGATTTTTAGTTAGAGATATTCTGATTTCTTCTTTTATACATTTACATTCATCTATGTTTGTTTAAATTTAGATTATAGTGCATGTTTCTATTTATTTAAGTTGTGATGATTGCATATTTGCATAATTGCATCCATTATTCTTGTAATTGTACTATTTAGATACACAATTGCACAAATTAAATATGTAAATCATGATTAATATATATATATAATAATTAATTAAAAAAATCCAAAACCGCATATATTTCCGCATATACTCCCGCATACCGCATATACTCTACAAGGTGACCTCTCCGAACGCATAACGCATACCGCTTTTTAAAACACTGAATCTCATGGTTGCTTCTCCAAAGGGTGTCATGTTCTTGAAATCAATTTGGACTGAAGGGCGCAAAAAGGATGCACAATATATATGTGATTTTGTCTCCTCTGCAATTGAAGAAATAGGCCCCTCTAATGTTGTCCAGTTTGTTTCTGACAATGCTCTTAATGTTTTCGGTGCAGCAACATTGTTGGAAATGAAGTACCCGACAATATTCAAAGTTAGTTGTGCAGCACATTGTATCAATTTGATGTTCCAGGACTTTGATAAGTTGGATACTGTCAACCCTATCATGGAGAATGCTAGGAGAATTCTGAAGTTCATGTATAAGTATCAACACGTTCTTGATTTGATGAGGAAGCATACTGAGGGAAGAGAGCTGAAGAAACCTGGCACCACACGATTCATCACTCATTTTCTATGCGTACAATCTTTGTTGAATGTGGAGCAGGGCTTGTGCTTTATGGTGGCATCTTCTGATTGGAGGGCTTTACCTCAGTCAAAATTGGAGGATGGTATTGATGTACAGGAAATCATTCAAGACAATGACTTTTGGCATTCTGCTGCTGGTTTGATTCAAGTAATGGAGCCTCTTATGAAGGTTCTTAGGATTGTAGATGGTGATGGATCTACCAATGGGTATATCTACGAGGCCATGGACAGAGTAAAAGAAGCAATAAAAGATATGTTTGATGGAGATCATGTTCAATATTCTCCTTTCTGGAAGATTATTGATGAAAGGTGGGCAAAGAACTTGCATAATAATGTTCATGTTGCTGCTGGTTATCTCAACCCAAAACTGCATTATGAAAAAAGAGTGAGGATGGATGCTGAGGTAAGAAGGGGGGTCTCAAAGGTGGTTATTAGATTGGTTACTGAAGCAGATGATATTGTTCTAGTAACCCAAGAACTATCATGCTCTGAATCCTGAGATATTTGATTCACTAGCCATCATAGCTTTGCAAGATACACATCCTAGTAAGTCTCAATTCTTGGTTCAAATTTAACACTATATGTTTCTACTATATTAATGTATGATATTTTGAATTCACAGGGATGTGGTGGGACATGTATGGAGGCGAGCTTAAGATTTGTAGAAGGTGGCTATTCGTATATTAAGCCAACCTTGTAGTGCATCCGCATGTGAAAGGAATTGGAGTGCCTTTGATCCAACACATACAAAAAAGAGGAACAAGCTTGATCCTAAAAGGTTGGAAAATTTGGTATTTGTAAGGATGAACATGCATTTGATGATATAACTTCCAAGGCAAAGGAAGTTGCAGATACCAATCCCATTGATCTTGACAAAATTGATGCATTTGTGGGTGTGAAAAACAATGAGATTTGGAGAGCTTAGGGTTGCACAATGTGTGCACCCTCATATATATAATACTGAAAGAATTACATAGAGGTCCATATATAAAAGAGAAATAACAAAACAAATAGCAGGCTATGTGAAACAGGAAATATATAATGTAACACTCCCCCTCAAGTTGGAGCATAGATGTCAATCATGCCAAACTTGTCCATCAGTGTGCAGAACTGTTTCTTCGCCAAAAGCTTGGTGAAGATATCAGCAACTTGATCTTCTGATCTCGTGAATGGAGTGCATATGCCAGCAATAATAGATTCTCTGATGAAGTGGCAGTCAACTTCAATGTGTTTGGTGCGCTCATGATAGACAGGATTATTTGCAATGAAGATGGCAGCTCTGTTATCACAGTGCATAGGAATGGCCGAAGAAGACTCAATCCCAAACTCTTTCAGGAGAGAACGTACCCACAGTAACTTACAGGCAGTATGGGCCATGGCCCTGTACTCAGCTTCAGCACTAGATCTGGCAACGACATTCTGTTTCTTGCTCCTCCAAGTAACAAGATTGCCTCCTACAAAAGTACAGTAACCGGAGGTAGATTTTCTATCAACTTTGTTGCCTGCATAATAAGAATCAGAATACCCTTCAAGAACACATTGCCCATTCTTTTTATAATGAAGTCCCTTGCCTGGCGACTTTTTTAAATATCTCAGGACTTGACATACATCATCCCAATGACACTCTTTTGGTTTGTCAAGGTACCTACTAAGAAGACCCACTGCAGTAGCAATATCAGGACGAGTAACAATTAAATAAATCAATTTACCAATCAACCTCCTGCTTTTTTTATGATCAACAAACACAGAAGAGGAATCATCATCCCAATTCACATTGGGATCAAGAGGAGTATCCGCAGGTCTTGCTCCAAGCATACCAGTCTCTTGCAGAATATCAAGAACATACTTTCTCTGAGAAAGCACCAGGGCATTAGTGGTTCTAGAGACCTCTATGCCAAGAAAATACCGAAGTCTGCCCAAATCTTTTGTAGCAAAGTGCTTGCCTAGATGATCTTTGGTAGCCTGAATACCAAGAGAGTCGTTGCCAGAAATAATAATGGCATCAACATATACAATCAAAACAGTAATACATGCTGAAGTCGTTTTTGTGAACACAGAGTGGTCAACCTGTGACCTCAGAAAACCAAAATCAATCATGATCCTGCTCAACTTATCAAACCAGGAACGAGGACTCTGCTTGAGCCCATAGATAGACTTCTTAAGCCTGCATACTTTGTGAGACTCCCCCTGAGAAACAAACCCAGGAGGTTGCTCCATATACACTTCTTCCTACAAGTCACCATACAGAAAAGCATTTTTCACATCAAGCTGCAGAAGAGGCCAGTTCAGATTCACAACAACAAATAGGAGAATCCTGACAGAGTTTAGGCGAGCGACAAGAGAAAAAGTCTCAAAGTAATCAACGCCATATGTCTGAGTATAGCCCTTTGCAACTAACCGTGCTTTCAACCTCTCAACCGTACCATCAGGTTGATATTTTGCGGCATATACCCATCTGCAGCCCACCGGCTTACACTGAGGAGGTGGATCCACCAACTCCCAAGTGTCTCTGTCAGTAAGATCAATCATTTCTTCTTTCATAGCAAATGTCCAAGCAGTACTTTTCAATGCATCCTGAACATTCTTAGGTACAACCACAGTAGATAAAGCATATACAAAATTGCTAGAATGAGTATTCAGATGAGCAATAGATACAAACTGAGCAATGCTATGAGAAGTGCAGGAACGAGTACCCTTTCTGAGTGCAATAGGTATGTCAAGGTCAGAGTGTACCTCAGGTGCAGCAGAACCTTCTGGAGGAGAAGATTGGTTGCCTTGGGGAGGGGTACTTGTGTAGAAGGTGCTCTATTCCTGCGCTGATAAACAATAAGAGGAGGATCTTGAGTTTCAGTAGTCATAGTGTCAGTACTGTCAGGCATACAGTTAGAAATAACAGGCAAAGGAGAGGCAAGAATGTCTGTCTGCAAACTATCTCCTGCTGAAGAATAATACAGTGTATCTTCAAAAAAGACAACATCACTACTAGTAAACCATTTCCTTATACTGGGATTATAACACTTGTAACCCTTCTGAGTTCTAGAATAGCCCAGAAAAATGCATTTAGCAGCTCGAGCAGGCAATTTATCGGAAGCAGGTCCAAGTAATCTGACAAAGCAGGTACACCCAAAAATTCTAGGAGGCACAACAAACAAAGAAGTCTCAGGTTGCAAAACCTGTATAGGAATCTTATTTCCAATAACAGACGATGGCATCCTATTCATCAGAAAACACGCAGTCAAAATAGCCTCAGGCCAATAGGAGCGGGGCACATGAGAACGCATCATGATAGTCTTGGTAACTTCTAATAAGTGTCTATTTTTCCGCTCAGGGACACCATTTTGTTGTGGGGTATAGGCACATGAAGTCTGGTGGAGCGTACCAACAAATTTACAGAAAACCGCCACTTCTTGCTTAACAAACTCTAAATCATTATCGGTGCGGAAAACTTTAACAGGCAAACCAAACTGTGTTTTTATTTCAGCAAAAAGGTATTTGATAGTAGACAGCACTTCGGACCTACTTTTTAATAGAAACAACCAAGTAGTCCTAGAAAAGTCATCAATAAATAGAATGAAATATTTGTAACCAGGCAAACTCGGTACATGGCATGGACCCCATACATCAGAGTGAACTAAATAAAAAATGTTTTTACTGCTCACAGTACTACGTCTAGGATACACAGTACGAGTCTGTTTTCCCAGCTGACAAGATTCACACTGAAAATTACAACTGCCAATATCAGAAACTAAATGACGCAGCTTCTTTGACGATGGATGTCCCAGCCTATAGTGCCACTGCAGTGCATAAACAGAAGCCGATAAAGCAGATACCATAGCAGCTTTCTCTGATCGCGGTAACTGGTCCAAGTAGTAGAGTCCATCAGCACCTTCATACCCCCCACCAATCTTCGTCCTCGTGCGAAGGTCCTGAAAAACACATGAACCAGGAATAAAGGTCAGGCTACATTTCAAACTTCGTAAAATTTTGCTGACTGATAATAAGTTCAGAGGATATCTAGGCACATATAAGGCAGAGTTGAGCCAAAACTGAGAAACAATATCACCGACTCCAAAGACCGAAGACTTTGAGCCATCAACTAGCATAACAGAAGAGTTACAGACAGGTTTAGATAGAGTTTTAAACAGAGATCTATTGCCAGATATATGTGCAGAGGCACCAGAATCTATCACCCATTTGGTATTACCAGAAGTAGGTGAGGAGGAACTCAGGAATGCAGTATCATAACCAGAGTATGCAGCATGTGCTCCACTAGTAGAAGCAGTAGTCAAAGAGCCAGCATGCTCAAGGAGGCGTTCCACCTCAGCACGAATGTAGCCTGCGGTCGCTCCCGCAGTTGCTGGCTCAGGCGTTGGAGTAACAACCTCAGAAGCAGTAGACGATGAATCTGCAACAACATTGGCCCAAGCCAGTTTACCGTACTTTTCCCAGCACTTTTCTTCAACATGGTTAGACCGGCCACAGAAGGTACACACACGCTGTCCTTGCTGAGGACGCGCATCAGCAGGAGGTGAGGCAGTAGGAGGGGCTCATCGTCCAGCACCAGGTCCACGTCCCCGTCTTGCACCCAGGGGAGAACGACCATCAGTGGAACGGCCACGGCCACGACCACGGCCACGCCCGGCCCAAGCAGCCAGGGCAGTAGAATCTCCAGTCTCAGGAGACGGTGTCGATGAAGAAAGGCGCTGGAGACGCTGGTAGGCACTCTGCAAAGTAGGGAGCGAATCACTCGCCAAGATCTGATCCACAATGCCAGCATAGGATTCTGGCAAGCCACTCAGAAACTGTATCAGCTGTAGTTCCGTCCGCTGTTTCTGCATAGTCGCCAGATCAGTAGACAGCGGGTGGTAAGTCTCCAACTCACCCCACAGGCCGGTGAAGGTGGAGAAGTAGTCGGAGATGTCAGATCCCGTGAATTGGAGTCGCCCCAGTTGCTTGGTTATGTCGAAGACCTTTTTAGGATTCTGACTGTGAGAGTAGGTACTGGCGAGCTGATCCCATATCTGCTTCGCCGTAGGTAGCCTAAGTAAAGTAACACTGATCTTCTCAACGACATTGTTGAAAATCCATGTCATCACAGTCGAGTCTTCACAGAACCAATCATTAAAAGTTTTGACGTCTTTTTCATCCGCGTTCGCTGCAGGCTGAGGCGGACCAGTGCGAATCAGATGAGAGTACTTCCCTTGTGATTTGGCATATATCACAAAGGAGCACGCCCAAAGCTGGTAATTGCGCCCGTCAAGTTTAACAGTGGTAACTTGACGGCGCGAGTCTCTCCAGAAGTCATCTCCAGAAGACGCCATGAGAACAGGAAGGCAGGCACAGGCAAGCAGGCACAGGCAGGAGTAGTCAGCAGTCAGAGGCATAAGTCCAACACATGGACTAGTAGTAGAAGGTAGAAGATACACGCATGGATCTTAAAAAAAACCCACGTAGGGGCAACAGATGAAGAGAAAAAACCTACGCCAACATGGAGGATCAATCACTCCACCATAAGGCGCAGGCAGACAGAGAGGATGAAGCCCGTTGCGCCGTCAACGTGCCAGAACTGGAAAGTTACCGAGGCTGTCCGGAGATTTCGGAAAGAGAAACAGAGCTAGACGGAGGGTCCTGTAGTGGATTAGGCCACAAGGATGGAGTTTATTAGGGGATTAGAGGTGGATGGAGGGCTGCGGAGGGGTGGACGGCGATCGGTAGCGGCGGCGGTACTGTAGTAGTATTGTAGCAGTACTGTAACGCCGAAAAAAATAGATTTTGGAGTGTGGCGGCGGCTAGGGTTGGTGGAGATAGGGATTAGGTTTAAGGTGGATCGTCCCGCTCTGATACCATGTGAAAAATAATGAGATTTGGAGAGCTTAGGGTTGCACAATGTGTGCACCCTCATATATATAATACTGAAAGAATTACAGAGAGGTCCATATATAAAAGAGAAATAAGAAAACAAATAGCAGGCTATGTAAAACATGAAATATATAATGTAACAGTGGGTAACATTGAGGATGCACATGGAGATGTTGAAGATGAAGGACAAGATGAAGATGATACTGAAGCCGGTTCGGGTGATCATTTGGAGACAAATGATGATTCAGATGACCTTGATTTAGATTTAGATGAAGAAGAATAACCTGGCATTCTAAATATTTTGGTGACATCTAGTTCCTCAGTTATTTTTGTGGCCAATTACTTTATCATATTCAGGACTCATCATAGTTGTCTTCATGTAATATCTTATAATTCCTTTTTGAGATTGAGAACAGGTTATTTAACTTGGTTATTAGGACGTTGCAATTGGATCAATATCTGTATCTTGTGATATACATTATATACATTATATATATACACATTATATATATATATATATAGGGAGTTTACTTGTTGCCCGCGCGGGTAGATTAATTAAGTTACCCGACTTTCAAGCTTACGGGATCGCCTGCCCTTTTAGAATCCCCTTTTCTTCTGATTCCCGGAGTCGTCGTTCCGTTCGCGAACCTGGTGCTTTTTACGACAGGGTTGAAATAACAGGGACTCAGATTGCCGCTCCAATCTTAGATACATTCTCATTGTTCTTGAGTAGCTTTATGCAGTCGTCGACCTTCTCGCCACCCACTAGCTGCTCGGTGGAAATTGACGTCAGCCTGAAGTTCTGTGGTGGTGATGTTGAATGGCTGAAAGCATCCTGACGGATCCGATATGACATTGCAGCTAGCCGAACCGTGAGGCGCTGCGTGGTGTCGGTAATCGAGGACATCATGGAGATCTGCTGCTAACCACGCAGGTCTAGCGATCCTCAGAAAAAGATCCCGCCTTTGCGCCCACCAGCCTCAAGCGCCAATTTCGATCTGGTGCACCTGAATCTGACCGACGCTGAGGAGCTCCTTCCAGTTGTTCATACCAACCGGCTGCAGCGGCGAATGCAGAGGCCGCTCGGGATTACCACCCGACGGAACGCACCTTACCTTTTATCCGGTCAGATCCCTAACACGACGGTGGCTGTGGCGGTGCGCCGCTCTTCCCCCCGGTATGGATCTGGTTAGATGAGAGGGGTCGGAGAGAGGACGACGGTGTTTGATTCAGATGATGATGGATAGGAATCGGGAGGCAAGCAGGAGAGGGAGCATGGCGGCTGTCAATGGTGCCTTGTCTAGGAGAAGGCAAAGGACAGGGAGTAGCAACTTAAGGGACTCGCCTGGTAAGATAACAAACATATCCTATCTCTCCATCTTTGTCTCCTTCTCTTCCTTGTTCATCCTAACCATCTTACTTTTACCGATTTGTTGTTTATGCTTCTATCGTCCGCTGTCGTTCATCTTTCTATTTTTGTTACTAGAAGCTATAATAACAACCGTCTCATTGATTTCTCCGCTTTTATGTTTTCCCCCTCCTCACGCAAAGGACGACGACGACATGGACTTGCAAGAGTCCAGCAGGCTACGCGACCGGGGATCCAAGAAAGACAGGGATCAGGACAGATCTAGTTAGACTGCTGCATGGCAGTAGCAACCGAGAGGAAGGGGAGGACTCCTCCGAGGAGAGTGTAGAAGACGACGATGACGAGGAACATGATGACCATCACCACCGCCACCCGTCGTCGGCTTCCACATCTGCTTCCTCGCAGTAGAGGCTGGTGTCGGCCCTCAGCCTGGAAAGGCTGCTAAGGGTGTTGCTGGCCGGAAAGGTGATGTGAGGAAGAAGGTCGTGTCGAGGACCGCCAAGACAGGGCTCTAGTTTCCCGTTGGAAGGATCTCCAGGTACCTGAAGAAGGGTTGCTACGCCCAGCGTGTCGGGCCCGGCGCCCCTATCTACGTCGCCGTCGTCCTCGAGTACCTTGCTGCCGAGGTACTCGAGCTCACTGGAAATGCGACAAAGGACAACAAGAAGAACATAATCACCCATCGCCATGTGCTCCTGGCCGTGAGGAACGAAGACGAGCTTGGAAAGCTGATGTCTGGCGTCACCATCCCCTATGGTGGTGTTCTACCGAACATCAACCAAGTGCTCCTCCCTAAAATGATGTCTGTATTTTATATAGTAGGTGCAAGTAACCTTTTTTTACATATAAAAATGATGTCTGTATATTACAAAATTTCTGGCGTCATTAAAATTTGTTTATACACATTACAAAAAGACTGACCATATTATAGGACATAGTTTCTTACATAAACTTTCCAAATGTATAAAGTTGATTTTACAGTTCTGTACTACAATATTTAGATTAGTAGTGTATGTAATTCGATCATTCCATTTCATGTGAGTCTTATTAAAATTTTATTAGACAATGGATGAGTACTAGGAATTTCTTCTAACATTATAATTTTTATCTATATATTACAAAAAAATTATCGTCTTTATAGTTTCTTAATGTATATTACAATATGTTTGATCATATTACAAAACTGTCACATACATTACGGTTGGCTCTTGTCTATTACAATGTGACTCCATATTACAGATGGCACTTGCTTATTACAATATGAGTATGCATATTGTAAAACTATCTCATACATTACGGTTTGCTCTTGCCTATTACAATGTGATTGTCCATATGACATATGACATATGACACTTGTTTATTACAATATGACTATTCATATTACAAAAATGTCACCTACATTACAATCGGCTCTTGCCTATTACAATGTGACTGCCCATATTACAGATGGCATGTGCTTATTACAATATGAGTATCCATATTACAAAATTATCACCTACATTATGCTTGGCTCTTGTCTATTACAATGTGACTAAAATTGTTACATTTTGGGGGTTGGTATGAAATTGTTGTCTCAAAATACATTACGAATATATAACAAAAGAAACCCAATCCAAGCGCGATTTGATCCCCCTCTCATCTATAGTTTGATGATATAAGTCGTTGCCGCCCCATGCTCCAGCACAGTCAGTAGTGTTGTCGACGTGCGTGACTCGCGGTGATAGCCTTCTGCAGAGATCGAGTAAAATGATATTTGTAATAGAAACAACGCAGCGGGCGAGCTCGACGATAGCCCGCACGACCCGGTCGGGGCTCACGTGATCCGATGACGGGTCACGACCGTGACGTGGTGGAATCATTACTTGTCGACGAGGCCATCGCTGCCTTGCCGTGCTCTGCCTTGCAGCTGAAGACGAGTACCATGGACCTTTCTTGATGCCCTGGGAGTGGCTCCTGGAGATCCTAGATGCTGCTACTGACCTACATTCGAGAAGCTACACAGGCAGTTGTTGCAGGAGGACGACGATGTCTCCAGTGCCTCCTCTCTCTCCGCCTTCGCCTCATTTGCTGGGGCGGTGGCGCCTAGTCCATCGAGCTCGGAGCTGTCCCCCGTCACCTCGGCTGGCCCTGGCCGGCACAGCAAGGGCTACCTTCAGCCAGAGCAACCGTCATCCGTCGAGGTCCCATCCAAGAAGAAGAAATCACTGTGGTCTCTCTCCATTTCCGTTTAATATCCAAGGTTATCGAGCACACTGCCTGGTTGTTGGCTATCTGCATATATGACATTGGATTAACTAAAAGCTTCCAGATCTACACAGATGAGTATAGATAATCTATACCATCTCCATCTAGAAGAAGCAAGCGGTGAGGGTAGTTACCGGCCCACGGAACCAAAAGCACTAACGACGGGTTTCCCAGATCCACCCCCCCAACAACGTATGCACCTTTCTCTCGGACGAGAAAGCAATTGCTTTGCTGCCATTCCACCCACCTATTGCGGTGAAGATAGCCAGATTGCGGTAATCTTGAATGTCGGTATCTTGATTTGCATCATCGTAGAAACATCAGAGTTCGCTGGTCAACTTGGCGGGTGGAAAATCGGGGGCCGTCGACGGAGAACGATAACGAGTAATCGGGTAAAAATAGATCCGCAAATTTTTCAGCAGGGTAGCCATTGCTACAGTACCCACACGAATTTTTCAGCAGGGCAGCTTATAACTTGTAGAGGCCGGCACACATGACGGCGAGGTGTGCGGAGGAATCACCTTCATATCCCAAGTTTCAGTTGGAGTAACTATTGAAATCATTATAATAAAAACTGCGGAAGTGTTGACCTCTGCTTCTGCTTCTTGGGGCAGATGTGGTGCTTGTCGTCCTTAGATTCCTCTCCCACATCATGACAACACTTGTATTTGTGAATTAAAGATCCCTATAAGTCAGACAAGAGATCCCTATAATTCATGTTTACTTTTTATATTACATACTTACTTTTTGTGTAATAGGAACGGAGAAGGAGAGAGGATATTAGATTTTGCAGTTGCATATGATATGATTTTGGCAAACACCTATTTCAAGAAAAGAGAATCTCATAAGATTACTTTCAAGAGTGGGCACAACTGTAGCCAAATTGATTACCTCCTTACAAGGCGGGTGGATCGTAACATATGCAAGGATTGTAAAGTGATTCCTGGCGAAAAACTCACGACCCAACATAGGTTGGTAGTTTTGGATATTAACATGAAGATCAATAAAGGCAAACATAACGGAAACCAAGATAGCAGGATCAAGTGGTGGAATCTTAAAGGAGAAAAGAAATCGACTTTTCATGATAAACTCATCAAGGAGGTAACTTGGAACTTGGAGTATGATGTTAACACTATGTGGCATAACATGAGCTCCTGCATAACAAAAATTTCCAAAGAGGTTTTGGGAGAGTCTAAAGGTTGTGGACCTCCATAGAAGGAGACTTGGTGGTGGAATGATGAAGTACAAAAGGCTATTAAACTGAAAAGGGAGATCTATAGGAGCTTGCCCAAATCTGGAGATGATGCAACGTTCCAAAGATACAAGCAAGCAAAGAAAGAAGCTAAAAAGGTGGTTCGGGAGGCAAGGTCTAGATACTTTGATGATATGTATAAGAAGCTGGACACTAGAGAAGGGGAAAAAGATATATATAAAATGGCTCGTATAAGAGAAAGGAAAGGAAGAGACTTGAGTCAAGTAAAATGCATAAAGAATGAAGATGGTAGAGTATTGGTGAAGGACGATGATATCAAAAACCAGTGGAGAAATTACTTCCATAAGCTTTTCAATGGAGATACTGCATATAATGTTAGTGACTCGTGTGACATGAATACGAGAGATATCATTTACACACGACGAGTTTCACCATTTGAGGTCAAGCATGCTTTGAAAAAGATGAAAATGAGAAAGGCATGCGGACCAGACAATATTCCCATTGATGTATGGAAGAGTATGGGAGATGAGGGAGTTACATGGTTAACAAATTTCTTTAACAAGATTATGAAGACCAAGAAGATGCCGGATGAGTGGAGAAATAGTATTATAGTCCCAATCTACAAGAACAAAGGTGACGTTCAGAGTTGTACAAACTATAGAGGTATCAAGCTGATGAGTCACACGATGAAGCTTTGGGAGAGGATTATTGAGCAAAGGTTAAGATCTATAACACAGGTATCAAACAACCAATTTGGTTTCATGCCTGGAAGATCAACAACAGAGGCTATTTTTCTGATAAGGAGGCTTATGGAGAAGTATAGACAAAGCAAAAGAGATCTTCATATGGTGTTTATCGATCTAGAGAAGGCTTATGATCGAGTACCCAGAGAAGTGTTATGGATGGTTTTGGAGAAAAAGGGTGTGCCTATCCAATACATTGACTTGATCAAAGACATGTATGATAGCTCTACTGCAAGTGTCAAGACTCCTGGAGGAGAGACACCAACTTTTCCTATTACAGTTGGGGTACACCAAGGATCCACACTCAGCCCATATCTATTCGTTCTGGTTATGGATGAGTTAACAAAGAATGTTCAGGATGATATTCCTTGGTGTATGTTATTTGCTGATGATATTGTTTTGATTGACGAAACAAAAGATGGATTGAATGATAAAGTTGAATGTTGGAGAAAGGCATTGGAATCAAATGGATTGATGATTAGCAGGAGCAAAACTGAGTATATGCATTGCAATTTCAGCCAATCTTGCAGTGTGAATGATGGAGCCAAGTTGGACGGAGTAGATATACCAAAATGTGACAAATTTCGTTACTTAGGTTCTATTATTCAAATAGACGGGGATGTCCAAAATGATGTTTGTCACCGGATCACTGCAGGATGGTTGAAATGGAGGAGTGCAACTGGAGTTTTATGCGATCAGAAGATCCCTCTCAGGTTAAAAAGTAAGTTTTATAGAACAGTTATACGACCATCCATGCTCTATGGGAGTGAATGTTGGGCGGTGAAGAAACAAGGTCTCAACAAGATGAACGTGGCCGAAATGCGTATGCTGAGATGGATGTGTGGGAAGACAAGAAAAGATCGTTTGAGAAATGACTATATCAGGAATAAAGTGGGGGTGGCGAGCATTGAGGACAAGTTGCGTGAGGGCCGACTCAGATGGTACGGACATGTGCAACGCAGACCAACTAGTGCGCCTATACGAAGCAATGCTATTGAGCCAAACACTATAAATAGAAGAAGAGGAAGGCCTAAATTAACATGGGATGAGCTTATAAAGAGAGATTTTGAATCTCTACATCTCAATCAGAATATGACCCATGATAGAGCTGAATGGAAACGAAGGATCCATGTAGCCGACCCCAACATAGTTGGGATTGAGGCTTAGATGATGATGATGATGATGATACTTACTTTTTGTGTCATATAATTACTTGTCATACAAGATAGTTACTTTTGGTGTTAAATTGTTACTTTTCATACTATATGGTTCGCAGGGTTGTCACAGTTACTCGTAGTGCTTTTTCAGTTACTCATATTGTTTTCATAGTTACTCTAACTGCTATTTGAGTTACTCGTAGTGCTTCAGTTACTCACATTGTTTTCATAGTTACTCGTAGTGTTTCACAGTTACTCGCAGGGTTTTTTCAGTTACTCGTAGGCTTGTTTCCGTTACTCGTAGGCTTTTTTCAGTTACTCGCAGTGTTTGTTCAGTTACTCGCAGTGTTTTTTCAGTTACTCGCAGGGTTTTTTCAGTTACTCGCAGGCTTGTTTCAGTTACTCGCAGGCTTTTTTCAGTTACTCGCAGTGTTTGTTCAGTTACTCGCAGGGTTGTGACAGTTACTCATAGTGTTTTTTCAGTTACTCTAACTGCTATTACAGTTACTCGCAGGGTTTTTTCAGTTACTCGCATTATTGTCACAGTTACTCGCAGTATTGTCACAGTTACTCACAGTGTTTTTTCAGTTACTCCAGGGTTGTGACTGTTACTCGCAGGGTTTTTTCACTTACTCAACCATTACTCTCAGTTACTCAAGTATTACTCTCTGTTACTCAAGCATTACGTTTCAGTTACTCAAGCATTCTGTTACTTTCAGTTCAGTTACTCGCATGGTTGTATGAGTTACTCGTAGTGGTTTCAGAGTTACTCTTACAACATTCAAAGCATAACTGAAAAAACAATGCGAGTAACTGAAGCATTAGTTTCAGTTACTCTACCATTACTCTCAGTTACTCAAGCATTACTCTCAGTTACTCAAACATTACTTTTCAGTTACTCAAGCATTCTGATACTTTCAGTTCAGTTACTCGCATGGTTGTATCAGTTACTCGTAGTGGTTTCAGAGTTACTCTTACAGCATTCAAAGCATAACTAAAAAAACAATGCGAGTAACTGAAGCATTAGTTTCAGTTACTCAACCATTACTCTCAGTTACTCAAGCATTACTCTCAGTTACTCAAGCATTATTTTTTCAGTTACTCAAGCATTTTGATACTTTCAGTTCCGTTACTCGCATGGTTGTATCAGTTACTCGTAGTGGTTTCAGAGTTACTCTTACAACATTCAAAGCATAAAGGTATTGAAAGCATTCAAGAACATAAGCATTCAAACCATAAATGTATTCGACCATTACTTGCAGTGTTCAGTTACTCGCAGTGTTTGTTCAGTTACTCAACCATTACTTGCAGTGTTCAGTTACTCGCATGCTTGTTTCAGTTACTCGCATGCTTTTTTCAGTTACTCGCAGTGTTTGTTCAGTTACTCGCAGGGTTGTGACAGTTACTCGCAGTGTTTTTTCAGTTACTCTAACTGCTATTACAGTTACTCGCAGGGTTTTTTCAGTTACTCACATTATTGTCACAGTTACTCGCAGTGTTTGTTCAGTTACTCAACCATTACTTGCAGTGTTCAGTTACTCGCATGCTTTTTTCAGTTACTCGCAGTGTTTGTTCAGTTACTCGCAGGGTTGTGACAGTTACTCGCAGTGTTTTTTCAGTTACTCTAACTGCTATTACAGTTACTCGCAGAGTTTTTTCAGTTACTCGCATTATTGTCACAGTTACTCGTAGTATTGTCACATTTACTCACAGTATTTTTTCAGTTACTCGTAGTCCTTTTTCAGTTACTCGCAATGTTTTTTCAGTTACTCCAGGGTTGTGATAGTTACTCGCAGGGTTTTTTCAGTTACTCAGCCATTACTCTCAGTTACTCAAGCATTACTCTCAGTTACTCAAGAATTGATTTCAGTTACTCAAGCATTACTTTTCAGTTACTCAAGCATTCTGTTACTTTCAGTTCAATTACTCGCATGGTTGTATCAGTTACTCGTAGTGGTTTCAGAGTTACTCTTACAACATTCAAAGCATAACTGAAAAAACAATGCGAGTAACTGAAACATTAGTTTCAGTTACTCAAGCATTACTCTCAGTTACTCAAGCATTACTCTCAGTTACTCAAGCATTACTCTCAGTTACTCAAGCATTCTGTTACTTTCAGTTCAATTACTCGCATGGTTGTATTTAGTTACTCGTAGTGGTTTCAGAGTTACTCTTACAACATTCAAAGCATAAAGGTATTTAAAGCATTCAAGAACATAAGCATTCAAACCATAAATGTATTCGAAGCATTCATTCTTGCATATTGTCAAAAACGTTTCATTCGTTTCTACTAAATAAAAAATATAGAATTCGTTGTATTCAGTGAATCTACACAATGGTGTAGAAGAAAAGGAATAAGAGGGAACAAAGTACTTGTAAGCCTCTTAGTTTTGGAGCATCTGTACACGGACATAACTACTAATTCTGGAAATACACCGTATTCCTGGGTATTAAGTAAATGCAAAATATACCATAATCCACTTCAAATCTTGGGTATTAAGTAAATGCAAAAAAGGGTTATACTATTGTATTGGAAACTTTTCGACCTTCATTCTGCTATAAGTCACACGACTCCAAGAAATTATGCCATTGCAGACAATAGAAAATGAAAGCCAGTGTCGGGGATGGCTACCTCAAACTCCGCAAGAGCGCTAGGTGCACTGGTTTCGGCAATACGAATGCCTCTAGTGGACGAGATGGAAGCACACAGGGAGATCCCCCTAGTTGTGGCGCTGCTAAGAAAGCCAACGGAGCTAGCAGCCGCGGCTGTGTGGGCCGTGATGGAGATGGGGAGGCACGGTAGGCGCGAGGCTGTGCAGGCCATGGTAGAGGCGGGAGTGGTAGAGAAGCTGGTCAGGAGTTGGATTTCGGCGGCGAGCTCGAGGAGGAGAGGGGAGACGATACGTGGAAGACAGAGACAGAAGGGGTGAGGGGCGGGGAGGTAGACATGACAGATCAAGGCTTGTGCCTGTTTCAAGGCTGCGTGGCTCGGTTCGCCGTGCAGGTCGACACTGGCTGAGGGATGGGGAGGAGGGACAAGAGGGAGGTCTAGGCCGAGATCGTCCGCAGTCTCAGGACCTCCGCTGAGGCCGACGCACGCGCAGGGAATATCGTCACCGAGGTGTTGTGGGACATCACGTGATGATTATAGGGCCGATTGAGAAAAGGGGGGAATCTATATAATTCTTTAATCATCTGATTCTCTTATGTGGCACCACTGTTAATCGCAAATCTGATGCCACAAAGACAAAGCTAGCAACTCGAGGTGGACCTAAGGTTTGGTTCAGATGGATGCGTGAGCGTGATGTGGCCAAGGTTCCGGCAAGTGAACGGAAACTTGGGTTTCGGCAGTTGCTCGTCTTGTAGCTCAATTGTTCGATCCTATGAAGTCCCTGGTAGTCGGTTTGGATTGCTTGCGCTTACGCCGCCAACAGAACTCGCCGGTGCTCTCCAGAAACATATAGCTCCTACTTTGCTCGCACCGCCCGACGGCCGGAGAACTCTGCCACTGCCTAAGAGAGGATGACTCCGATGGAATCGGTGAAGAGACCAACTCCGCGAACAAATGTATGATCGATAAATGATGAACATGAGTGAACAAATGTTTTAGACGTCATCCGTGAGATTGGGGCTGGTTGCGGAAAGAAAAAGAAAGCCAGTGTCGGGTTGTCAGGGTTGGGAGGGGAAGTTATCAGGGTTCTCCAGAATCATTACCATGTGCCCAAATCTGCGAAGTCTGCATTTGCAACCCTGCGGTCGTATGCCGGAGGAGGAGGTGCCACCAGGAAGGGAGAACAACTGAACGAAGGAGGCTTGGGAGATCGGCGGAGTCGCCGAGTCGGGACGGAGGAAACTGGAGACGGGATGCCTTACGAAAATATTGCATCTATTTACTAACATGCCACCGTGTTTTTACCGGACGGGTAGTAATACAAGTTACCCGCGCGGGTATTAAAAACAATCTCATATATATATATATATATATATATATATATAGAGAGAGAGAGAGAGAGAGAGAGAGAGAGAGAGAGTCAGGCTAGAATACACTCGAGTGTATCCGGAGCGGAATGCACTCAAGTAGTTTTTCATGATGCAATATTTTTTTTGAAAATCTAATCCGTTGATCTTATTAAACATCTCGTGAACAACTCATACGCAAAATTTGAGCACATTTGGATATGCATAGCTCATGTTATGAAGAGCGCAAAAATTATGCATTTTAAATTAATTTCGCACGTCGATTTTGTTGCCCTTGGATGAGTGACTTACACTCATCCAAATGGGCTAAAACTTTGTATGTATCCTAGTTATAGTATGACGGTGAAGATCAATGGTTTACATTTTGCAAAAAATAGTCTTGATATGCAAACACACTTGAGTGTATTCGTGCGATCCGTACACTCGAGTGTATTCTAGCTTGACTCTATATATATATATATTCCGATTTTTTTTCCGATTTTTTTCCGAATAGTTGTCCGAACTTTTGTCGCATTATTACCGACTTTTATTCGAATTTCCCGCATAATTCCCGAATGCCGAATTTTTCAGCCTCGCCGAATGATTGCCGAATGCCGAATTTGTGACTATGCTTGACATAAAGCACTATATATGTTAACAAACCTCAACATAGATATCATATCTAAGCAACTACCAAAGAAATATAATGCTATGATTATCAAGGATATGGATTCCTAATAATAGTGATGTTTTGCAACAAGCATAAACAAAAACTTGATCTGAAGATTAGGACACTCATAAATAACACCAGTACCCATATGCTAAGGTGTGCATAAAAATGCACGAGGTTGCATTTAGATCAAGGTTCACCCCCCCGGGGTTCTTTGACACCTTAGGCAGTCTAGACTTGCATTGGCACCTACCATAACAAAATCATGTACATATACATGCTTACCCATATGCTCATGATTCATATGATTAAAGTCTTCTATGAAGTACCTTGATCTCCACTCAAGTCATGGATCATTGATTCATCTCCATTCGACTCGCTTTGAACCCAGGGGCACTATCGCCAATCCTAAAAGAGTTTTTGTCCTGAACACCCAATGTTTAATACAAAATTGTATACTTGTATAACATTCTCGTTTGATGCTGGCTTTTTTTGTGATGCATGTATGGATCTATACCCTTACAACTAATCTAAATGGTTGCAGATCTAAGTTTAGTCATATTTGCATTTGCACCCATTAAACAAATTTGGGATTTGTCAACTTTTGGCTTGCTTGAAAAAATTGCAATTTGAAAAAAATTGAGAAAAGATTGTTAATGTTCGGTCACTATAAGGTATATATATATATATATATATACATATATATATATATATATATACATATATATATATATATATAGAGAGAGAGAGAGAGAGAGAGGGCCGATCCTATGAGAGCCCTCCTACCGTGAGAGCATGAGAGCCTTTTTAATAACTACAAATTTAGAATTTTTTTGCAAATCCAATCGTATGCATGTGAAAAGCAACATTTCCATTAGCTTCACACAAAAAATTATCATGATCGAACATTGTTTGCTCAGCCATATATACAATCTACATATATTGCATCTAACGGTCAGCCCAAAATTCAATATGGAATGTTAAAAACTTTTCTATTACCACGGGCAATCCGTAAGTCCGATGTGTATGAAACTTTTTGGATAGGTATATACAATGATACATTTTCAAACCATATAGTTGGATCAGAAAAAATGGATCATCGTTGGGAGTTATTCAAAGGGCTCTCATGCTCTCACCATCTTAGGGCTCTCACTGGATCATTCTCTTATATATATACATATACATACATACATGGTACTAAATGTCGTCGACATGGGGCGAAATTTTGCCGATAATGTCTATGTCGACGGCTGGCGACGCCGAATCCACGTAAACATCCTTATTCCACAATATCCTCGACATTTCGTCGAAGTTGTCGACATTTCCCCTTATGTCGACGAAGTTGACCCAAGTCCATATAAAAATTTCACAATGTCCTAGACATCTGTCGAAGTCGTCAAAGTTGGAGACATTCTTCTGGTGTTTTGTGGATTTTGCTGTGTGAGGGGGAAAAGTGTTGGAGCTTGAGGTAAGATGATTTTGATATTATTTTTTACTATTCTAAGCTAATAGTAATAAACCGACCCCCTCTCTGCTAAATCTACCATAGATTTACACCATTTTTATGTCTTGTTTAGTGTCACAAACTTTATATATGGAAGAACTCCGTAGTTCGGAGACGACTGTATGTAATTGTGTATTTATCTACATACGTAAACCTATATGGATGGCTATATGTAAACATATATTGTGATTTTTAGTTAGATTTGATGAAATTGTCGATTTTCATCACAAAATGAGTATTTTTAGCTTAATTTTTGTCAAAGTTGCCTTATTGTCTAGATAACCCTATACAACTGAGAACTCTTCCATCTCTGCTTTTTACAAACAAACTTGATAAGTCCAAGAGAAAAAGATACAAATTAGAGAAATCCATGGGCTATGACCTTATCCTACTTACAGACATGTCCCCTACCCTTTTGTTCAGAAGCATGGTTAATGTCTCAACTGCCATTGCTAGTCTATGCAACAGTAGGCTCTTTGTGCCATGCATTAACATGTAAAGAAAAATAACATGTCTATTGTTTGGTCGCTTGAATTCTAGGTTACCATATCATTTACATTAAGACAATTGCTTGCAAATCTTGCTATTGTAACTAATCCCTAAATCTTTTTACATATGATACAAGTATAGTCCTTTTACAAGCTTGAATGTCTTGACAAAGTTGTTTCTGCTTATTCTTATTCCTAATTTTATCTAATTTCTCAAACAGAAATATATATTTTTGTTGTACTTATCGATTGTTATATATTCTGGATTAAGTGTTTATGGAAAATGGTGCTTACTCGTAATTACTACTATTATTTGCAGGTATGCAGATTTGAAGAATAATAGGGCAACAGACTACACTTTCAGCTATGATCAGATGTTAAATGACAAGGTATTTGACAACTGTATATGTTAGTTAATAAAAAATTCTATTTTAATTGCTTAATTAGGACTAATGGGCCTCTTCTCCTTAAGCCCATTAGCGTTGGCCTAGTTTCTCATTATGTTCTGCATGTGCAATGTCCCTTGACTCTAGTCTATTTATAGGACTCATTTTACTCGTTTTATTGTTTAATATATTGGTCCATAGGTCAATCACATGGTATCAGAGCAATCCTAAAACATTGAGGGTTTAGAGAGAAACTACCAAGGAGGAAATAACAGCCGGCAACATCAGGACAGATCGAAGGCCGCCGCCCCTCCTCTGCTTCCTCACATGTCACCTCCCACACACCCGGCTGAAGGCCACCCCGCCTGCAGCTCCTCCTTCCTCGCCAGCTTGACAGCAGCCGTGCCAGGCCGCGGGCAGTCGCTGCCTCCGTCTACTCCATGGCAACAAACAATAGGGACTACAACAACCCTTTAGGGGGGAGCAGCAGGTTGTCCTCTCCATAGGAGTTGCAACCATTGTCGTGCCTCCTTCACTAGAAAGCACAAGCACTTCCCGGAGGCTTCCGTGGTAGTCATCGACACGTGTCCGACTTGGACACGTTATGAACATGCTTGGACACACGGGAAATGAGTCGACACCATGCCTATCTCAGACACATGTCTAGGACAACTACAATGGCCTCCCAGAAAAGTCCTTGTTCTACCACCTTTTCCTCCTCCCAACCGACCTATCATCTTTTACCTTCTCCTTACATGTCTCTCCCTCTACCTTCTCATGCTTTACAAATGGCCTCCTCCCCTTCCCCACCACCACGAAAATACGTCAAATAGTGCACACAACCTCCGGTATGTCTCCTTTACCTTCCACTCCTCTTTTATCAACCACTTCAACTCATGCCGTCCGCCAACACCACCACAAGCATAATGAAACTATGATTAAACACACATCCTCTTCTCCTATGCCATTCTTTCTCCTCTCCATCCTCTTCACTTTACTACTTTATACACATCCTCATTCTCCTCTTTCTCACCACTAATAGTATGTTATTATTGTTCTCCGATATACATTGTTCTTTCAATCCGTGCGCTTAAATTTTTAGTGCAACTCTTTTGTAGGTTATAAATTCTAGGTTTCGTTCATATTTTGATATTATGAATATATTGTTGGTTTGATTTCATAGCAATTTGCACTATGGGCCTAATTTATATCCGAATATATTGTGGGATTCATTGTATTCTTTATTTGTGTTTGTTGCTAGAATTGGGAAATGAGTCAAGCATCTTTGGAGTTTAAATTGACAAATGACTTTCCTTACACAATCATATATATGTTCTTGAATTAGAAAATGTGATTGACTTTCTTTAATATCTTTTAGATCTTTTGTGTATCTATATTAACTATATATACATCCACGTTCATATATATATATATATATATATATATATATATATATATATATATATATATATATATATAGATAGAGAGAGAGAGAGAGAGAGAGAGAGAGTCAGGCTAGAATACACTCTAGTGTACAGATCGCACGCTACACTCAAGTGGTGATTACATAAGTAAACCATTTTTTTGACAAATCCAAACCGTTGATATTCAAGGTTATCACAAATACATGCTACATGTAAAATTTGAGCTCATTTGGATTCTTCTAAGTCACCCTTTTATGGTCAATAAAATCGACGCACATAACTAATTTGAATTGTGTCATTTTTGTTGCCTTTAGATGCATGGCCTATAAGTGTCCAAATGAACTCAAATTTTGTATGTAGTATGTTCATAAGGTACTTAAGAAGATCCATGGTTTAGATTTTCAAAACAAATGTTGCAAGATGGAAAACAACTTGAGTGTATTCGGTCTCCGCTACACTCGAGTGTATTCCAGCTTGACTCTCTCTCTATATATATATACTGCACGCCGTGCGGCGGCTCAGCCGCAGCTGCTGCTGTCGGTGTCGCGGTGAGAAGATCCGGAGGGAGGAAGGGGAAGATCCGGCGGGCAAGAAGGAATAAGGAGGAAGAGACGGCAGGCGGTGGAGAGAGACGGCGGGCGGTGGAGAGAGACGGCGGCCTAGAGCAAACCTTACTCTGATACCATGTTAACGAGAGAGAAGGAAGACGAACAACATTGGCGGCTGCAAGGTGCAGCTCTTGTATGTGAGGGCAATAGTCGTCTCACTCCTTTTTATATATTAGGGTAAGATACAAGGTGGTTCAAAGGAGTAAAACCTAGAAAAACAATAAAACAACAGGTATAATAAAAATAGTGACATGACGCAGATCGTCGGTTTCCGCCTCTGACGTTCTGTCGATACCATCGTCGATGGTATCGACGGACTGTTGTCCGGTAGTTGTGATAATCTCGATACCATCGACATCCATGTCGATGGTATCGACAGAATGATATATGTCACTGTGATGTCGATGGTATCGACAGAATGATATCTGTCACTATGACTATCTCGATACCATCAACCTCCTATCGATGGTATCGACCGGGAAGCAGGTTGTTTCACAAGAGTATGAGGACGATTGGTGGGGGACCTAGGAAAGGTGATCTCTACCTTTACCATGGTGACAGTCTGCCTCGCCAAGTATCTTCTCCCGCTCCATCCGTCCTGTTGAGTTGTTCCCCCTTACTATGGCATTGCAGATATGGACATCCTTCCTTAGAGAGCCTGCGCAAGTTGGAACCAGAGTTGTCTCAACTGTCATCTTTAGAGTGTCAGTCATGTCAGCTGGGAAAACATCATATGTTATCTTATCCCAGTCGTGTCAATAAATGGGCTTCTTGCCCTTTTGAGTTAGTCCATAGTGATGTGTGGGGTCCTGTCAAAGACCAGAGTTATAATGGTTTTCGTTACTTTATTTCCTTTGTGAATGATTTTTCTCAAATGACATGGATCTATCTTCTCAAAAGTCGAGAGTTTGTACTATCTATTGTGAAACATTTCCACACTGAAATGAAAGTCCAGTTTGACTGTAATATAAAAATTCTTCAATCTGATAATGCTTTAGAATATGTTCTTCAATCTGATAATGCTTTAGAATATGTCCAAAAGGCTATGTCTGATTTTTGCAGTTTTGTAGGTATGATCCATCGCACATCGTGTCCTTACACCCCTCAGCAGAATGGGGTGGCTGAGCGGAAAAATCGCCATCTTCTTGATATTGCTCGATCTATTATGTTCCAATCCAATGTACCTAAGAAATTCTGGTCTGAAGCTCTTTTAACTGCTTGCTTCTTAATTAATAGACAACCATCCTCGGTTCTTAAAGGACAGACTCCCTTCTCTGTGTTACGACCCATGGACAAGCCTTTTTCTCTTCCCCTTAGAGTGTTTGGTTGCACTTCCTTTGTCCATCATGTTGACCCTAAAGCTGACAAACTTTCTCCTAGGTCTGTTAAAACCTTGTTCCTTGGCTACTCTAGTACTAGCAAAGGATACAAGTGTTACTGTCCTACACTTCGTCGGATGTTTGTGTCTAGGGATGTTATCTTCCATGAGACCACTCCATATTTCTCTGATGCTATAAGTAAGGGGGAGCAATTGAGAGAGGGAGTGCCACCAGTTATTCAGAGTGATAGAGTGGCACCATCTGTGCAGAGTGAGGGAGAGCCACCCATCATCCCTAATTATACTTTTATTCCGGATGAGCAAACAACATACATGCATGTTATTGAGCATTACCCACATGTTTATAGTAGGCGAGGCAGACCAGAACCAGAAATGGTAGCGACACCAGTCTCTGAGCCTTCATCTTCGTCTTCTACTCATGGGATTCCTGGAGAAGCATCAGATCTTGACCTTCCTATTGCTGTTAGGAAATGTCCTCGTTCTTGTACTATTAGACATCCTATTACAAATGTGTGTTGTCTGTCCCACTTATCTAAGCAGGCCCGCGCATTTGCTATTGGGATTGATTCTGTTGATATACCAAGGAATCACTATGATGCTATGAAGGACAGTGGCTGGAAACAGGCAATGCAGATTGAAATGTCAGCTCTTTGCATAATGACATAGGGATCTTGTTGCACTACCTACAGGGAAGAAAGCTGTGGGTTGCCGATGGGTCTTCACCATCAAACATAATCCGGATGGATCTGTTGAGAGGTTGAAGGCCAGATTGGTGGCAAAAGGCTACACACAGACCTATGGAGTTGATTTCTTTGAGACTTTTTCTCCAGTAGCTCGTCTAAATTCTGTGCGAATTATTATTTCTTTGGCTACTACTTTTGATTGGCCCCTATTTCAGCTTGATGTTAAGAATGCCTTTCTACATGATGACCTCCAGGAAGAGGTATATACGGAGCAACCTCGTGGGTTTGTTGCTCAGGGGGAGTGTCAGAAGGTCTGTAAATTGAAGAAAGCCATATACGGTTTGAAACAGTTTCCTCGAGCGTGGTTTGCCAAGTTCAGTGAGGTTGTACTCCAGATGGGCTTTTCTCACTCTATGACTGATCACTCCTTATTCTACTCTAACTCTTCATGTGGTTCTATCATTATGGCAGTATATGTTGATGACATAGTCATTACTGGGAGTGATTCTGCAGGCATATCTCGTGTGAAGGAAGGGTTGCAACGACACTTCCAAACGAAGGATCTGGGTAAACTGAGATATTTTCTAGGCATTGAGGTGCTTAGATCTCATGCAGGTGTCAATCTATCTTAGAGGAAATATGTGATGGACTTACTACAGGAGACAGGCATGACTGGATCTAAACCGGTATCTACTCCTGTGGATTATCACACCAAGGAGACGGTTGATGATGTTGAGTACTCAGATCCAGGATATTACAGGAGAATAGTTGGCAAGCTTATATATCTGACTGTTACACGACCTGACATTTCCTTTGCTGTAGGAGTTGTGAGTCAACATATGCACTCACCACGACAGTCACACTGGACAGCAGTTTCCCGGATTCTGAGATATCTGAAGAGTGCTCCAGGTAAAGGGATCACATATTCCAAACCCAAGGTGCCTCCATCTACTTTGACTCTCACTGGGTACTCAGATGCAGATTGGGCTGGTGATCATATTGATAGAAGATCTACGTCAGGCTATTGTACTTTCCTAGGTGACCATTTGATTACTTGGAAAAGCAAAAAGCAGAATGTGGTAGCGAGATCCTGTACTGAGGTTGAATACCGTGCTATGGCCCATGCATGTTGTGAACTACAATGGGTCAAATCCGTTCTCTCTGAGTTAAAAATCACTATTATGCCTTCTATGGAGCTCAAGTGTGACAACCAGTACTTTCCTAGGTGACCATTTGATTACTTGGAAAAGCAAAAAGCAGAATGTGGTAGCGAGATCCTGTACTGAGGTTGAATACCGTGCTATGGCCCATGCATGTTGTGAACTACAATGGGTCAAATCCGTTCTCTCTGAGTTAAAAATCACTATTATGCCTTCTATGGAGCTCAAGTGTGACAACCAGTCTACTATACATATTTCCAGGAATCCTATCTTTCATGAGCGTACAAAGCATATAGAAGTTGATTGCCATTTTATTCGTGATCAAATCAAGGATGGCACTATTGTGACGCCATATGTCAAGTCTGAAGATCAACTGGCGGATATCTTGACAAAGCCTTTGGGTCCGACAACTTTCCAGAAATTATGTGGCAAGTTGGGCATACACGATGTGTACTCTCCAACTTGAGGGGGAGTGTGAAACAACCTGCTTCCCGGTCGATACCATCGACAGGAGGTCGATGGTATCGAGATAGTCACAGTGACAGATATCATTCTGTCGATACCATCGACATCCATGTCGATGGTATCGAGATTATCACAGCTACCAGACAACAGTCCGTCGATACCATCGACATCCATGTCGATGGTATCGACAGAACGTCAGAGGCGGAAACCGACGATCTGCGTCATGTCACTATTTTTATTATACCTGTTGTTTTATTGTTTTTCTAGGTTTTACTCCTTTGTACCACCTTGTATGTTACCCTAATATATAAAAAGGAGTGAGACGGCTATTGCCCTCACACTCAAGAGCTGCACCTTGCAGCCGCCAATGTTGTTCGTCTTCCTTCTCTCTCGTTAACATATACATATATATATATATATATATATATATATATATAGAGAGAGAGAGAGAGAGAGAGAGAGAGTAATGATCTTATGCGAGTCAAGTTTATATGCGAGCATGCGAGCCTTAAATTCTGTCCGCTCGTATTTCTGCATTTGCATTCGGAGTGTTCGAGACGAGACTTGTCAGATGTCTGCCGAAAAGGTATTGTCATCCTCTGCAGCAACTGCATAATTTAATTAATAAAAAATTGTGATACAATGCATCCTTCTTCTTCCGGTTCGTAGCTCTCTCTCACCTCATAATCTTCCGATAATTAATATAACTAAAGCCACGTTTTCCAATCTCCCTTGAAGTTCCGTGCCTCCTGCCTCTACATTAGCTCTCTTATTTTTTTCCTCCCAAATTTTTCATTATCTCGTTATTGCGCCTCTAGAAGTTGCGGCTAATAATCCTCTTATTGAGATGATTAAAAAAGGAGTACAAGGTTCTCTTTTATAAGACAAGAGAAGACCACATGATTTAGAGATAACCCATGTGGGATAAAAACTAAACACAAGAATAACACAGTAAAGAGAAAAATAGACTAAGTAAAAAGCACAGGAAAGTCTATATACTAATACTCGCCCTCAAGCTGGAGCGTAGATGTCTATCATGCCCAGCTTGGATGTCATAGCAGTGAACCTTGTCTTTGGTAGAATCTTTGTGAAGATGTCAGCCACCTGATCAGTCGTATGAATATAGGGAGTAGAGACCTGGCCAGAGAGAACAACTTCGCGGACAAAATGACAATCCACCTCAATGTGCTTGGTCTGCTCATGGAAAGTAGGGTTACTGGAAATGAATGTAGCTGCTTTGTTGTCACAATACATTGGAATAGGAGACGAGTCAGAGATACCAAAGTCCTTCAGTAAGCTCCTAATCCAGAATAGTTCACAAGTAGTGTGTGCCATGGCACGATATTCAGCTTCAGCACTTGAACGAGCAACTACAGACTGCTTGTTGCTTCGCCAAGTGACAAGGTTGCCTCCCACAAACGTGCAGTAGCCAGAAGTAGAGCGACGGTCAACCTTGCTGCCAGCGTAATCGGAATCAGAATAGCCAAGAAGTTTGCAGTGTCCATGTTTCTTGTAAAGCATGCCTTTTCCAGGAGAACTTTTCAGATATTTCAGAATATGACAGACAACATCCCAATGACACTGTCGAGGCTTATCTAGGTAACGACTAACCAATCCAACAACAACAGTAATATCGGCCCGTATAACAGTAAGATAGATGAGTTTACCGACCATTATGCGATATTGATGATTGTCAGGATAGGCTGGAGAATTCTCATCATCCCAGTCGGTGTTCGGATCCAGAGGTGTGCTAGCAGGCTTAGCACCTAGAAGACCAGTTTCATACAGTAGATCCAGAACATACTTGCGCTGAGATAAGCAGAGGCCAGAAGAAGACCGGGACACCTCTATCCCAAGAAAATACCTGAGAGACCCAAGATCTTTAGTGACGAAATGTTTTTCCAGGTAGTTCTTGGTGGACTGAATACCAGCAGGATCACTTCCAGAGAGGATAATATCATCAACATAAACAATGAGAATAATAATGCCAGCAGGAGTATTCTTGACAAAGACTGAGTGATCGGACTGGGAGCGCTTGAGTGAAAAATTCTGAAGAATAGTGCCTAATTTATCGAACCAAGCTTTGGGACTCTGTTTCAAGCCATAGATCGCCTTTTTCAGTCTGCATACTTTAGAGGACTCCCCCTGAGCAACAAAACCAGGGGGTTATGACATGTAGACTTCTTCATGAAGGTCACCATACAGGAAAGCATTCTTGACATCAAGCTGATACAGAGACCAGTCAGAATTAATAGCAACAGAAATAAGAATTCTCACAGAGTTCAACCGTGCCACCGGAGAGAAAGTCTCAAAGTAGTCGACCCCATAGGTCTGAGTATAGCCTTTAGCTACTAGTCTCGCCTTAAGGCGTTCAATAGTTCCATCCGATTGATACTTGACCGTGAAGACCCAGCGACAACCAACAGGAGAGCAATCAACAGGTGGATCAACAAGTTGCCATGTATTGCGCTCAGTAAGCGCCTGCATTTCAGTTTCCGTAGCCTGACGCCATGCAGGATTTTTAATGGCCTGAGTAGCAGTTTTAGGAACATATATAGCAGAAAGGGCCGTAGTAAAATTAGCAAAATTAGCACCCAGATTATCAGTAGAACAAAAATTCCCAATGAGATGCTTAGTACAAGTCCGTGTCCCTTTTCGCAGGCTAATAGGGAGATCAAGGTCAGAAAATACCTACGGAAGTGTTTGATCTGGCACAGAGGATGAAGACGATGGAGAGGCCATAGAGGGAGCTGTCGGCTTCTGTCTTCTGTGATATACTTTCAGAGGTGGCATTTCAGGTGGGGAGGCAGCATCAGAATAATCCACAACAGGTAAAGGTATATCAACCAGTAAATCCGATGTGAGTGCAGAACCAGCCGGAGAATAGAAAGGCATGTGCTCAAAGAATACTACATCCGCAGAGACAAACCACTTTTTAGAAACATGATCGTAGCATCGATACCCTTTTTGAGTGCGAGAGTATCCCAAGAAAACACACTTAGTTGCTCTAGGATCCAATTTGGTAAGGCCAGACCGGAGATTTTTAACAAAGCATGTGCTCCCAAAGATACGAGGAGGCATAGAGAAAGGAGGTGCATCAGGAATCAAGACCTGATATGGAATCTTATTGCCGAGCACAGAGGATGGCATACGATTAATGAGGTAGCAAGCAGTAGATATCGCCTCGGGCCAAAAGGACTGAGGAACATGGTAGTGAAAAAGAAGGGTACGCGCAACTTCAAGGAGATGACGGTTTTTGCGTTCAGCGACACCGTTTTGTTGCGGGGTATAAGCACAGGAAGTTTGGTGGATGGTGCCCGGGCGACGACAAAAACTACTAACAGAGGCTTGCATAAACTCCAAAGCATTGTCAGTGCACAAAATTTTAATGGGCTTAGCAAACTGGGTACGAATTTCTGCAACGAAGTCAGTAATTTTCTCAAGAATGGTAGATCTATCTTTCAGTAAGAACAACCAGGTTGTTCTAGAGAAATCATCAATGAAGCTCAGAAAATATTTAAAACCAGAAGTACTCGTCACAGCGCATGGACCCCAAACATCAACATGTATAATATCGAAGATAGCTTTAGAACTAATGCAAAATTTTGGTGAAAAAGCAAGGAAAGAGATCGACGATACCGTCGGTATACCGACCGGTATACCGACCGGTATACCGATATCGACGACATCGGTCATCGGTTCACACAAACCTGTCGTTGGGATTGCAAATATCGGTAAACCGATGATATACCGCCAAATATCGCCAAATATCGATGAAATTTACTGGTATACCGACAGATATACCGATTTTTGTGTGCTTAAGTCTGTTGTTTGAGAGGAGGAAATGGTGGAGCAAAGGGATCTCGACAACTAGGGCTCAGATAAGTCTAATCTAAGGTGTTCCTTTATGTTTTCTACCATTTCTCTCCTTTACACGTCATCTATCTCAATTAAAATGTAAATTCGTCCCAAAATGCCTTAAATTGGCAAAGATCTTGCCATCTGCTTTTTTATGTCTTCCTAATTGTATGTGTTTGTAGATCTACAACACTTTCTCATAATCTACATAATAATCATAGTAATATACCTAAATAATCCACGAAATATAAGTATTATTTGCCATCATTTTTAGTTGTAAGCTAATAAGTATACATATGCTCTTCTAACTAGTATTTTTATCATACAAAGGAAGAAAATGTACTAGTTCGCAACACAACAAACAAATATTGTAAAAAAAACATAGATTTTGTAACTTTCTAGTCTTATATTTGATTATACATGGCACTTGCTACATATATCCCACAAGATGGACATGGTTGACATTGTAACTAGACTTTTAAATTATCGCATCTCCACGACATGCATATGGTGGGCATGGTAATAATGGCTTTTATACTTATCCCGCTATTGTGCATAATCCATGGAGAAACTCACTACTGCATATCAAGATCATGTGCTACAAACAACAACAGAGAAAAGGTGTCACAACAGTGATGGTGCCTAACTTCCTTGACAGTCATGAAGTTAATTGTCAAAGTCACACATTGAAGAAGAGCAATAGAAAGCCCTGGTGTATATTTTCTTTTAGAATCTGATGTGATGCATATGGAGACATATACTGTAAAATTCTAAAACATATCATGTTTAATTACATAATACGAACGAGTATTATACACTTATATAATATTGTACATGACGTGTATGAGCAACACGTAACTTGATACCACCAACCTTACATAATGTACATGTCATGGGAGCAATATGTCAACCATATCAACTCAATATTGTATGGAGAATTAGTGTGTAACTCGACATACAACTGATATGAGTTAGTAAGTTACTATGCTATTTATGTGTTGTAAATTGGATATTATTGCATAAGTGTGTGTATTTATGTTTATGGATTGTGCTAGTAAAATTTCAAATCTTAATTACAGTATTTTGTCATCAAAATCTGCAGAAAACAGGATAGGTTCCCTACCTCCCACATGATGGACCCCCCCCAACATACCCAGTATAGAATTTTATTGCATAAAACGTTACATCTAGGTGTTGGGACCATGCCTGTAAAATTTCATGATTTAATTCATTCATTTAGGCGTCGATAAGTCCAGGATTGCATCTGTCGATATTTTCGTCGGTATACCTGTAAATATCTATTTCCACGTCGTCGATAAGGCGTCGGTATCGACATTTAATTCCTTGTGAAAAAGTAGCACGAGTTTGCTTGCCAAGCTGGCATGTCTCACAATGAAAAACAGAACTAACTACATCAGGTAATAAAGCTTTTAATTTTGCAGCAGAGGGATGTCCCAATCTATAAGGCCACTGAATGTCGGCCACAGATGATGTCAAATATGCAGCTGGCTTTGGATTGTCCAAGTAGTAGAGCCCATCCGGTCCCTCATGGCCTGAACCAATCGTCATCCTCGTGCGCAGATCCTGAAACAGAACACCATCCAGATCAAACGTAATTGAGCAACGAAAGCTCTTCACAGCTTTACTGACATATAGTAAATTAAGGGGAAACTTAGGGACATAAAGAGTGGACTGCAGTGGGCCAGTGGCAGACTACTAGTAGAACTTATATCACCAATTCCAGTAACCGGTGATTTAGAGCCATCAGCTAAAGTAAAAGGCGGTATAAAAGATGTCTTGTGCAATTTAGAGAATAAAGTAGGATTGCCAGAAATATGAGAAGTCGCACCAGAGTCAATCACCCATGAAGGTTTACCAGTCTTGGTCAGAAGGGCGGCGCTACCATCATTTGACGCATCAGTAGTGAAAGCCAGGCGAGCTTGAAGTAGTTTTTCAAATTCCGAGCAGATCTAGTCAGCTATTGGAGCAGGTTCAGTCTGGTCAGAAGTCACTTTATTGGCCCAGTCAGGTTTGCTGTATTTGATCCAACAACGATCTTCAGTATGGTTGGTGCGCTTGCAGTGAGTGCAGTAGCGGGACTCCACAGGATCAGCTCCAGAGCCACGACCAGGAGCAGAAGAACGTCCTCTGCGGCCACGACCTCTGCCACGACCGCGACCACGAAAGGAATCACCAGAGCGGACAACGAGAGCTGCCCCATCAGAAGAGTCAGGCACGGACTAGGACACAGAAGGTAAGCGTTGGACCCTTTTTAGCACATCACGGAGAGTGGGTAAAGGGTCGCTGGAGAGAATTTGGTCCACAACACCAGCAAAGGAAGCAGGTAGGCCCGCGAGAAACTGAACTAACATAAGTTCGTTCCGCTGTCGATGAACTTCATCGATGTCAGTAGAAAGAGGATGATACACCTGGAACTCATCCCAGAGGGCACAACATGAGTTGTAGTAATCCTCGACGGAGTCAGTAGCAGAATACTCCTGTTTGACAAGTTGCTTGAAGATCTCAAAGACCTTCTTAGGATTCTGTTGGTGCGAGTAAACATGGGAGAGTTGCTCTCACATTTCTTTGGCAGTCGGAAGACGGAGCAGAGACTGGCTGATCTTGGCTTCAACGTTGTTGACCATCCATGTCATGGCCCCATAGTCCTCTTTGGACCAGAGATCATAGGCTTGTTTCGTCTTCTCGTCAGCATCAGGGGCAGGAAGAGACGGGCCTTTTGTAGTCAGATGAGAGTGGCGACCTTGGGATTTGACATACAACTCAAAGGAGGCAGCCCATAGGTGATAGTTGGAACTGTCCAACTTCACCGTAGTAACACAGAGAGTACGCGGGAGATCTGGAGTCGCCATCAGACCAGAGCAGAATAGGAGCACGGGCACAACAAGGATCAGTAGTAGTAGTAATCAGTAGCAGGAGTCCAACACATGGACTAGTAGTCGTAGCAAGTAGGAGATCCACATGGACCTTAGAAGACCCTCACAGGGCAGATAAAGAAGTAAGAAACCTACGCCACCATGGAGAAAAGATCACTCCACCATGAGGTGTAGGCAGGCAGAAGCGAAAAGCTGGTTTACGCCTTCAACGTGCCAGAACTGGAAAAGACACGGGTTGTACGTAAGCTTTCCGGAAGAGCGTACGAAGACGAATGGAAGCCTGTAGCCGAACTAGATGGTGAGCGAAGAACTAAGGAAGAGAAACAAGAGAGAAGAGAGGATGGGGAGGGTGGTTGTGGCGGCGGGAGATGTTAGTGGTGGGTGTGGGGTGGCGGCGGGCAGCGGGGGGGGGGGGGGGGCGGGGGGCGGTGGTGGAGACGGAGGAAGAAGAGGGGGGGGGGCTGCGGTGGAGAAGAAGGGTGGGAAGGAGGTGGGCGGCAAGGGAGAAAGGTAGGGGAGGGGGTGACGGCGGTTGGAGGGGCTGGTGGTGGTGGTGGCGGCACCAAGGGAGGTGCAGGTCGGCGGCAGCAGGGGGGGCAGGGTGGGCGGCTGGGGCAGGGTGGGCGACGGCTTGGGAGAAGGGAAAGGATCAGGGTTAGGGCGGATCGGGAGGCTCTGATACCATCTAGAAGTTGTGGCTAATAATCCTCTTATTGAGATGATTAAAAAAGGAGTACATGGTTCTCTTTTATAAGACAAGAGAAGACCACAGGATTTAGAGATAACCCATGTGGGATAAAACTAAACACAAGAATAACACAGTAAAGAGAAAAATAGACTAAGTAAAAAGCACAGGAAAGTCTATATACTAATAGCGCCAATGAAGAGAAGCATCAAAATAGTTTCCAACCACCAATAAGATTATTTCATTTTCTTTATACAGTAGGTCACCGTTTATATACTCTATCAAAAGACTCTTGGTCAATTCTGCTTTTAGACTGAGCTATACATTTTTGTTTCGAAGGTGTATAATTTCAAGCATTACTCCTTTAAATGAAATCAAATAGGTTCTCTTTAACCAACATTTTTAAGTTTGTTAAATTAAATGGTGTGCAGATTATATTTGTTTGCACCTTTTATGTAGTCATTTTTAATGGATACTTGGTGATTAATTTTGTAGACATTTCTTTTCTTCATATACAATCATTTTTTTATTTTTGTATCTTTTAGTCATATATTTATATTTTGTCCAGTTCTAAAGTTTATTTTTAATCTATTTGGATATTTTTTATCCATGAAGTACATAGGAAAAAGTTAATTAAACTTTTAAGCTTTTTCTGCTATATTGCTATAAGAAAAATAATGTTCAACATGATTGCTGGTTTTTTGAATATGCCACAGTCTAATCTAGATGATGTAAATATTTCTGTTTGAGGTATTAGATAAACGTTTCGGGTAATTAGAAAATATAAATTAGTTCAATGACAGAAAATATGCAATAGTATGCTCAACGGTATCAAATTTTGGGAGTTTTATATTTGGTTTAAGAATATAATGTGAAGATCATAGTAGAATGATGAGTAAGATAATATGACTTAGGTTGATGTTTTTAAGCTTTGGCTTTGATGGAGTATATAAGTCAAGTAAATAAGGCAATATTGAGATTAACTTACAAATTGCGACACTTTTGGTAAATCTAAGTCTTAGTTGTGTAATTAGAAATATAGTGATGCTTGTGGATTAATTTTAGGTCCTACGTTCAAATCATGTACCTTAGAATCCAGCACCGATCTCAATTAAACTACTTTTGGGTTTACAAATAGGTCCTTCAGATCGAAACTAAGAAATTAGATAATTTATGCCCGTAATGAATATCAATGATAATTTTAGTTGTCTTATAAAGGAACTATGAGATCATAAACAAATTTTCAAAGGACTCCACGTTGCCTTGTGACCTAAGTATGTAATAAAAAAAATCTTGAATTATTACTTGTAAACCAAGTTTTAACTAATTAACAAGTTAGTTAGGGCTTGTCTTTTTCCCCAAGGAAGGATAATGGCTAATAAAAAATTATCCAAAAAACTAAGAGAAAATAGGGATATCGCCCGACCTACATAATTTATTATAGGATTTGGGTTATTAAATAAAAAGACAAAAAGTTTTTGGGGAAGCAGAGTCCACCCAGACCCGTACATTGGATCTGGGAGATAGCGTGAGAACAGAGGTTTCCTTCTCTTGCCTAGGACTCTACACGCGCCCCCTCATAATAGTAACTTGATCCGGGAGACAATGTGTGGTCCGATGATGATCCTTCATCCTACAAACTCATTCACGCATCAACTTGATGGAATCAAAGTGTCACCAGATACTAGGGTCAGCAAATGGTTGTGGACATATTCACCACTGAACATTTTAAGGCCAATGGAACAATTTCTTGTGAGAAAAGTGTTACCTTGCCGACGACGAGCCATGTCCACATACTAGGGCCAGCAAATGGTGACAACTGGGGGCCTGGACAAACCGGCTCTGATCGCCTCAAACTCATTCACACGTCTTTTGTGAACATTCTAATGGCCACTGATGAACGCCCGACACACCTATCTAATGATGGGACTCCAACAACCATACATGTTAGCAACAACTAGCAACCGAAAATCCTAAATACAAGAGGTGGCAACCAAGTTGGCGATATTGGGGCCTAAATGGAAAGAACACAAAGAAAAAAGAAATACATGTGAAACCTAGCTAACATCCTCCAAGGTAAATGGTTTCCAATCATTTCTTCTTTCTTCTTTCGTCCATACCTCCTCCTTGGGAAAAATTAGTCGTATGAATTGATTTGAGTATCGCTTGACTTTCTCTTTTTCTACTTTCTCTTCAATAGAAGAGTTATGTACATGAAGAAGGCATTAGTAGACAAGTGAAGCAAAAAGTGGGGATTTTCTCCAATTGGATGGGATACAAACATATTCGACTCGATATATTTCAATGGATATCTGTATCAAACTTCTATTCAAATTGGTAAAAGTATAAATCATTCCCACGTATGGGACCTATTTGGCCCCATGTTTTGACCCACACATATATAAAAACTTTACTTTCGTCCTGTAGTGTTTGTAAACACAAATTCACTTACCTTTTTATATATAAGGGTTGGCCTCAAAGTAGTTTGTGACAAAATCTCTCTATTTATTGAGCATCACTACGGTAAAAATTAGAAATGCTATTATATATGATCCAAATCTAATAATATGTGCGAAAATATTGATTCAAGTTTTCTTATATACAAAGTTAAAAATATAATAATGTTTAATGGGATATTTCTATGTGATTTTCATTTCATGTGCATGTCGTGATCATAACTTAAGGCACGTGGATGTATTTGAGAGATTTTCTATATAGAACTAGACATTTTAACTTAGTGTATATAAAGTTCTAAAAGTAAGGATAGGTAAATATATTTGATAACATCGATATAACCAAAAGGATGATATAAGTTGTTTGTGTTTTGTTTAAATGATTAGATGATGGAAAAGAGAATAGGTTGATAATGATGAAAGAAACAAAAAGAAAATAAAGGCAAAGAAAGAGGCTAGAAAACTCAGGCTTATAATGACACAATAAGAAGGCAATCAATAAACTGACGTCAAGTACACAAAAAGTTGTACATAATGTGTGTTTAATTACAATAGAAAGGGAATAAGCAAGATGGCGATTACGATACGGATCTTGCAAGTGGCAAGTAAACAAATTATTTTATTGTAGAGTTACGTCAGTTGCCAGAGGAGGCAATTCATTGTCGCAGACACACAGAGGGCAGTTTAGTTTTCCATAACATGACGGATCGTCTACATGTTAAAATCAAACAGAGTGTGTGGTCACAGAACGTTCCTCGCATACTCACATACAAAATTGGCTCGCATAGGATCACTACTCTCTCTCTCAAACTTAAGGTTGTGTCCCATATTTTTAGAACTTTATATACACTAAGGCCGTGTCCCATATTTATCCTAAAACTTCGTCTCATGTGCCCATGTCTGTCTTTGTCCATGTTTGTGCTTGCTTACTCCTCCTTCACCAATAGATTTATAATAGAGGTCCATTGATTGCGACACAGGTGCGGTAACTATAATATCCTAGGATTTGAGGCCTCGAATAAATGGTCATAAAAAGAATGATTGGACTACCAATATTACCAAGGTGCACCTCCTTTTTTGGGAGCTCATCCCTAAGAACTCTGTGGTTAAGCGTGCTAGGCCCAGAGTAGTACTAGGATGGGCGACATGTTGGGAAGTCGATCCTGGGTTGTGTGTGAATGAGAACAAAGCATGCAACTGAGGCCTGTGGTGGTCTGTGCGGTCAATTGTCATTCTTGGAACCCTATTGGAGACTTGGGCAGTGGGCCTAGGCGTTACAAATTGTATCAGAGGTTAATTCTCCTCCAGTATGTAGGCCCCATATAGGTAGTGGCATGCCTGTGTTGAGCCGTGCGGTCCAGGCATGTTGAGAACAGGCTAATTGTGGTGATGGAGCCACCCTTGCTCTGGTAGTCATGATCGAGAGCTAGGTGCTCATGGGCCAATCTGGGTTTGTATTGAAATGGGGAAACATTATGGGTCATATAGTTGAGCCTTAATGAGGACGTCAAGAGTCCAAGTGGGGGATATTATAACATCCCATGATTTGTTGCCTTAAATATATTGATCTTAATTGGAATGATTTGACTGTCCATATCACCAAGGTGTACCTCCTTGTTAGGAAGCTCATTATTAAGAACTTTGTGGTTAAGCGTGCTCTGCTTGGAGTAATACTAAGATGGGTGACTTCTTTGTTGTAAGGCCCCTAAACTTACTTAATGAGTTGAATGAGCTTAATTATCATAATTTAATTCTTATAACTATAATATAACCTTGTAATGTGCTTTGAAATCATAATACAAGCTTAAGTTTCAAATTTGGTCCAATTTGGACACTGTTTGAGTAAGTTATGCAATTTTATGCACATTTTGGACTTTTATGTTCATGCACTCTCTATCATCCCATTTCTCATACTTGCTGTCTTTCCAAACTTTCTCACGATGCTAAAATAATTGCCCAACATTTAGACTGCATCAAATCCCAAAAAACTAAAATGAGGCTCTTGGATACCCTAACTGAATAGTTGTGATGCTTGAAAAAACGACAGTTTTGCATGAGAATGGAACAACGGATCATCTCTTGCTGCCCCCAGACAAGAACATTGTATGCTTCTGCTGGATCTTCTACCTCAAGTTCAGTTTTGATGAATCCATTGAACATCTCAAAGCCCGTCTGGTTGCCCAAAGGCTTCACTCAGACAAATGGTGTGAACTTCATTGAGACCTTCCCGCTTGTCACTCATATTGCCTCAGTCCAACTTGTTATCTCCTTAACAACTCAACAAGATTGGCCTTTGTGCCAGCTTGACATAAAAAATGCCTTCAGTTTTTGTTGAAAAGTGTGAGGGAAACTCACTTGTGTTGCATTATATTAGATGGCACACTCTTGTCCTGTATATTGGAGAAAGGGGGGAACATTACAGACTTGGGACTCACGGCTATATGGGCCAAGACACTTAAGCCCAATAACTGATTAACCTATTGAGTAGATAGGCCATTAATACTTTCGAACAGTCTTCTCATGTTTTCTGCCTCAAACGTTCCCCATATGGGCTCAAGTAATCTCCTCAAGCACAGTTCAACAAACTCAGCGATGTCATTGCCTCTGGATTTTTCTTGATCATCCAATGACCATAGTCTCTTCTTCTCCAGAACTACATCTAGAATCATCATTCTAGCTTGTTGGAATATAGGATTGTGTTGTTATATTGATATGTACACCCCTGTCCTATATATAGGAGAGGAGGCAATTACAAGGAAGAACAAAGGAAGCGACTAAACCCTAATGGGCCATGGGCAACATGCCCATGTACATAATAGACCAGTTAACCTATTAACTAAATAGATTAATATTCTAACACTCCCCCTCAAGCTGGAGCATTAGTGAATCAATGCCCAAGCTTGGAGTTACATGACTTGATTGAACGATAAGAAATAAATGATAAATGAAAGATAGAAGTGTCACTCCCATGCAAAAAAATAATTTTTTTGGTCAACAAATTGTGTTACATGAGAATGGAACCCGCAAATTTAGTTTTAAAGGCTAGTAGATGATGCTACTTATCAAGTGTCACTCCCATACAAAGAATATTACTCCCCCCTTAAACAATACTTCCTAACTAAAAAGATATGATGACGCCCTTATGAGACATGTTATGTAGGTCGGAGAAGCTCGAGCTTTGAAGTTCTTTGTCTTGAAGTGCATCTGGAATGAAGAACAATTGAAGCATACAATCATTAATACCACAACTGCGCCATCTTCACTGGAGAGGAATATCGAGTGGAACAAGTGCACTCAACACATCCCACGTACATAACGCGACAGGAGCGCAAAGCAATGTTGATGTAGCAGTAGAGGTGTCTTTGACTCGTCTAAGAAGTGTAGCCTACTAGAATTAGCACAGATGACCACCGACGTGCATAACGTGACACGAACACGCTGGACGAGGCGTTGAGGTGTCGTCTCAACACGTAGAAGTAGCAGATGCAACTCGGAGAAGACGTGATGAAAAAGCTCGATGAAGATCACTCTAGATGAATCCTTGCAGATACAAAATTTTCACAGGCTTGAAGATGACGAGCTTCAGAGATGAAGAATCAACCATCTGGAACACCATCAACGCAACATGGATGATCAACTGGAACGTCATCAACACCAAAGGGACTAAAGGCCGGAATTAGCCGCAACAACTCTTGCCGTGACGTACATAATGCGGTACGAACGCGAAAGTCTTGGTGTCAATCCTGCAACTGTGAGACCCTTCAATGATGTCTGAAATGTAAAGTGATGCTAAGTGGGAATGACACGCCACAGATACATCGGTAATGCAAATGTGCTGAAGAACATGAAGCTCCATTACGATAGCCTGGAATATATCATCTCATTTCAGCTCAGATGTCTCTCCTCATATCCTCTCTCTCATGTTCTCCTCGTACCCCCCCATCTCCCCTCTATCCCCCTACACACTAATTACGACGAGAGTGAGTAGATGGTGTGGGAAAAGGGAAATATGACCCCCACATACGTGGAAAGCCGCACACATGATGGATGGGAAGGTGGGAAAGGGAAAATGTAAAACAAGAGGTGTAGTATGTAGAGAAGAACAAAATGAAGAAGACTACTAAAATGGAAACTCGGTAGAAAGATGAGTATAAATCCGGAATGTTACTTGGTAGGAGAAGAAGTGGCACTGTCGGAATGGCTCTCGGCAGAAAAATCGATAACCAGAATCAATATGCAATTTTTTTTTGCTAGGTCAATAAATAACAGGATCCGACTATCATCAAGTATTGAAAGAGAGATAGACCTTTGGAGGACGTCAAAATTGAAACTAGAAGTGCACATTTTGCTTCTAACACACTATGTTTGTGACTTGACACGCTGTGTAGATTGTCGAGGGTGAGTGGCAAACTCTTGATGACACACCGTGTAAGATTGCTGACACGCCATGAGCTCCTTTGCTCGAAATTGACCGACTTCTTGCAACACGCCGTGTCATATGTTGGAGGCGTAAACTGAATCTCAATCGACACACCATGCTTGAGGATGACAAGCAATGTATCTTGCGATTTTTGCCACCAGGAAGAATTTTGGAATCCAATACGTCGTGTTGTTTGATCAATATGCCATGTCGGTTGCGATCTGAGTGAAACTTGGCACCGTTAGGATGATTTCTAGAGCCAAACACGCCGCGTTGTTTGGACAACACGCCATGTCGATGACAGTTGATGCATGATTTTGACAGGAATTTGCGCCGCCAAGGAGACAAGTACCTCGGGAAATAGCACCATTGATCGATGGGAATTAGCGTCGTCTTTTGTACTCCTTTGATCATGAAAAGTGGCGACTCCTTGCTTAACCATGTCTGGATCTGGACAAGAATTAGCGTCCTCCAGGATCCTAAGAGATGGTGTAGCGGTGGAGTGATGGATGGGCGCTTTGATGGCTGGCCCGGTGACTCGATGCGGAGACGACATGACAACAAGGTTGTGAAGACAATTGCTAGAGCTAAACGTGGATTTGCTTTGGCGTAATTGCTTCAATGGCAACGACTGAAGCTGTGTGACAAGCAGATCTCAGGGAAAGTGACGACAAACAGATAGATCAGAACGGGAAGGATGGCGCCATCCAAAGACTCGGATAGATTGAGAAGGATAGACAAATTGATGGGAATGATGGCGCCGACACATATATGAAGATTTGTGTGAAAGGGAGGGATGAAGCGACCATGGTGGCTGGGATGTGCCTAGCGGGCGGCTTGCCTAAGCCATGGAAGGAGGCAGAAGCCGCCTGCAGTGGGTTCTCCCCTTGTTGTTCTCTCTAGGAGAGAAGGGACGGTGGCTAGGGTTGGAAAGAGGGAGCGCCAAGAGGAGAGGGAAGGAGGGGCGGCGACTAGAGTTCTGTTCCCAAGGCTATTGCTTTGATACCATGTTGGAATATAGGATTGTGTTGTTATATACTTATATTGATATGTACACCCCTGCCCTATATATAGGAGTGAAGGCAATTACAAGGAAGAACAATGGAAGCGGCTAAACCCTCATGGGCCATGAGCAATAGGCCCATGTACAAAATAGACCAATTAACCTATTAAATAAATAGGCTAATATTCGAACATAGCTGTCGATGTTGATAACATCTTCATTACTGACAATAGCACTGTAGATATTTTAGCCTTGAAGGAATCTCTCAAATCACATTTTCACACTAAGGACTTGGGACAACTTCGCTACTTCCTCGGCATTGGAGTTCCAAGACTGGCATCTACCTGTTACAATGAAGATATGTTGTAGATCTCCTTGCTGATCCAACAATGCTCAACTACAAGCTTGTCTCCTATCCAATGGACTACCACACCAGAGTCACGTCCAAGGGGGAGTCTTTCATGATCTTGAACAATTTCAACACATGGTTGGAAAGGTGATTTATCTCACCATCACCCGTCCAGAAATTGCATTTGCACTTAGCATGGTTAGTCAACACATGGCTTAGCCTCTCATTGGTCATCGGAGCTAAGTGACATGTTGTGCCAATGCCGAATGGGCCGTGGACATCAATGACATGAGGTGCACATCTGGCTATTATGATTTCCAAATGAAATCATCCCATCGGTTGGCGAAGTAAGAAGCAATTAGTTGTTATCCCTTCTAGCATTGAAGCAGAATATCAGACTATGGCCCATGCTTACTGTGAAATCTAATCAGTGATATAAATTTTGTATAAAGTTGGCATTCTGTATCCTCTCCCATCATCTTTAATTGTAATGGTCAATTTACAATCCATATAACAAACCACTCCGTGTTTCATGAGCTCATCAAACACACAGAGGTTGACTGCCACTTTAACTACATGTGTGGCAAGTTGGAAGTACATGATGTATACTCTCCACCTTGAGAGGGACCACCACACCATAGTCACGTATAAGGGGGAGTCTTTCATGATCTTGAACAATATCAATACATGGATGAGAAGGTAATTTATCTTACCATCACCCGTCCATACATTGCATTCGTGGTTAGCATGGTTAGTCAACTCATGGCTCAACCTCTCATTGGTCATCGAAGCCAAGTAACCTACTGTGCGGATGGCGATTGGGCCGTGGACGTCAATGACATGAGGTGCACATCTGGCTACTGTGTTTTCTTAGGAAATCATCCCATCATCTGGCGCAGTAAGAATCAATCAATTGTTGTCCCTTGTATCACTGAAGCAGAATATCGGGCTAGGGCCCATGCTTGCTGTGAAATCTAATGGGTGACATCAATTCTTTATAAAGTTGGCATTCCTGTATCCTCTCCCACCATCTTTAATTGTGATAGTCAAGCTATGATCTATACAACAAACCACTGAGTTTCATGAGCTCACCAAACACAGAGTTTGACTGCCACTTTAACTGCATGTGTGGCAAGATGGGAATACATGATGTATACTCTCCACCTCGAGAGGGACTACCACACCAGAGTCATGTACAAGGGGAAGTCTTTCATGATCTTGAACAATATCAACACATGGTGGGGAAGATGATTTATCTCACCATCACCCGTCCAAACATTGCATTTAGAGTTAGCATAGTTAGTCAACACATGGCTCAACCTCTCATTGGTCATCAGAGCCAAGTAACCTGTTGTACGGATGCCGACTGGGCCGTGGACGTCAATGACATGAGGTGCACATCTAGCTACTGTGTTTTCCTAGGAAATCATCCCATCAGCTGGCGAAGTAAGATCAGTTGTTGTCCCTTCTAGCATTGAAGCATAATATCGGGCTATGGCCCATGCTTGCTGTGAAATCTAATGGGTGACATCAATTCTTTATAAAGCTGGCATTCATGTATCGTCTCCTATGATCTTTAATTTAGATGGCCAAGCTACAATCCATATATCAAACCACACTGCGTTTCTGAGCTCACCATACACATAGATGTTGACTGCCACTTTAACTGCATGTGTGGTAAGTTAGGAATACATGGTGTATACTCTCCACCTTGAGAGGGAGTGTCAGTGGTATCAAGGAATGAAGTTTTGTTGAAATCATTGAAATCTCGTTGAAAATTTTGATTTTGACAACATTTTCTAAGAAACCTTGCGCATGTGTTGGTATGTCAAATTTAACGATTTTCTTTGTCATATTTTGAAATTTCCTAGGAAACAAGAAAGTTTCCCTACCTCACACATGAAGGACCCCAACCTATCCCCATATCACATTTTATTGCATAAAACAATGCATTTAGGTATATAGATAACACATGTGATATTTTATGCTTTAATTCGTTCATTTTGGAGTTGAAATAGGTACAATTACATTTATAGATTTTTTTGTCAAAATTTGATAATATTCAACTTCCACATTGTCAAAACGACATCAAAATTGGGTACCTCATTCCTTTGAGTGTAATAAGAAATTCAATTTTATTTTCTTGATTAGGACTTTTGGGCCTCTTCTCCTTAAGCCCATTAGCGTTGGTCTAGTTTCCCATGCTGCATTCCGCATATACACCGTAACTTGACTCAAGTTTATATGACTCATTTTACTCCTTTTATTGTTAATAAAATTGAACAGAAGTTTATCACAACATGATCTGTTCAATCTTGATGGACTCTTCACGGTGTTCCTCAGGGGTTATCTACCCCTCTGTGGTCATGCTTCAATACTCTTTTGCATTAATGGAAGTGGGGTTACATTGTTCTTCTGAGGAATGTCTCTCTTTTGGAACCAATGTAAATCAAGAAGACAAAATAGAATCTCTATTTTTTATGGTGGGTTTCTTTCAATTGTTTTATTTATTTATCTAATGGTATGTGTGTGTCATTCTTTTAATACAAATCTCGGTTTTCTATGGTTTGTGTGTCATTCTTTTATTTTCATTCTTTATTAATTTTTTGATAAACAAATTTTTAAAGTGCTCGTGGCTGTAAGTTAAGATAATATTACCTTGTTTTAGTATGCATATTGTGACAACCTCACTTTTCAGTGTCCCCCAATTAAGGAAGGACCCTTAAGTCGATAGTCATTACCTAAAACTTCCAGGATCCAGATTTAGTAAATAACAAATAATAACAAATAATTTCTATAATTTCTTAAATATTGTTTAATAATGCTCCTATAAGGAGTTGCATAAACTTTCAACATGAGAAATATCACATATGAGAAGAAGCATCTAACTAATCCTCCTTGACATAGCTTTATTGTTTTCATCAGATTCACCATGTCTTGATATCTTCATATATTGCAATTACCTAAAACGTCGACAATCCAAAATGCTGTCAATATATTTCTACATGGTGTAACCAAAATATGTGCATGTAGGTGTAACAACATAACAACCATATTCACAATTATCATTAAATAATCGAACATGCATTTTTTGTTATAACTTCTCAACCCATAATTTCTCAATCTCTGCGGTATACTCTCTCGCGGGGGTTTTGTCCCTACAGTGGACTCGCATAACCTTTCCTCTCCAGGGCTTGGTATTCTATTGGCCTTACCATCCGGACTTGACCCTTGGTGACCTTCCCTTCCAGACTTGGTATTCTATTGGTCTTACCATCCGGACTTGACCTATTGGTGACCTTCCCTACCGGGCTTGGGATTCTATTGGCCTTCCCATCCGTGCTTTGACCTATTAGTGACCTTCCCTTTTGGGCTTGGTCATCAGTCATTTCCATAATGACTTTCTCTCTCTTTCCGTGGATTCAACCCTCCAGAGATTACATCTTTGGTTCGAGTCAGTAATGTTCATATATGGTGTTACACATAGGGCCTTATAGTTTGTAGGAAGTAAATAAACAACCAAGAAGTTTAATTGCAATCTATTCGTGAAACTTTGGAAAACATCAGAAGTCGATAGGAGCGGTTATCCATAACTAACCGCATACCTTGCTTCCATGCAATATTTATGCAGTTATAAAACTTTATGCGATCCAATCATCAAATCACATCTAAGCAATCACCATGATATGAAAGTATGTACAATCCTAAAGTGTCACTAATCATATTCAAGACATACTAATCTATCATATGTCCTAAACTAGGATTTAGGGTTGTCTCCGGTTTGGATAAGGAATAAGGGTACAAACCCTAATTCCGTCGTATGTCTGAATATCACTTTAGGAACCTAATTATTAATCGTCATGATGATCATCATCTTAGTTTTTCATTATATTTAATAATATCAGTTTAAATGGCCAAGTAAACTTATTTACTAATTTGAGCAATATGTTAAACAAATCTAGAGTTTGCTATGGATTAATCACTTCATAATCATGTATCCACTTTACTTTTGAACTATGATGAGAATCAAGTCTCAAACATATTTTATTTAGATTCTACTCATTCTCCTGATCAATTTGATATATGGGATTAAGTAAGAAAGATTTCTCCCCCCCTCTCCCATGCCCGTGGCGGAGGCCGAATGCCCGGGAGGGTGGCAAATTAAGGCGGCAACTGGGATTCGAACCCGGGTCCCTGATCAATTTGATATATAGTTTTGCTATATCTGGGTACTCCTATCAATTCCTATGAATTAAACAAAATAAACATTTATACCTCAAGCATATGACAACATGGAGACTTCTCATTGGTCAGAGCTATGAGAATCCTGCGCCACGTTGTTAAGTTGGGGTGCGGTTCAAGGCCTTGGTTTTTCTCTGGACTGGCCATAAGTGGTTGGTTCACTATTGGATCCCAAGTCTTCCTCTTCCTCGTTCACAAGACTGCGCCAACCTGCGCCCGCTGCCCGCGTACTAGGCATGACGCCTTTGCCGAAGCCTGCTCCAACGAGGCATCGTCCAGACTCCTTCTGTCCCTCTTGCTTTCTCACACGGTTCCATTATCGTCACCCCTACATCATCCAAGAAGGTTTCCTCACTTCTAATCTACTTCCTCCTCCAAACTTCATCAATGGCATGACCTACAACTTGACTCCCTCTCTCTCAGCACAGAGCTCTCTCGTTCTCTCTCAGTCTTGCTCCTTCAATGGAATGTGGTTCCGTCATCTAACTTATGACCACATAGGCCACTCTATAGGGGTTCTCTGGTGAGAGGTTGATCACCGGAACCTACTCTCACTATGAGTAGGCACCTTCTCTAGGCTTCACCTGCCATCGCTTTGCCTTCTCGGCCGCTCCTGGCAGTTTGCGCAACTCGCAGGGACGTCGAATGACACCAGACCAGGACGCCGTAGGTCCGTCCTTTGCTTGTGACAACCATACTGTTGTGGAAGGGTATACAACAAAGAAGGAGAGGATCAGGGTGGTTCATCTCATCTGCATATCTCTCTCTATATATAGCACTAGGTTTGTGGATTGGTGGTTGTGGTTTCCATAAAGATTTGTATATGATTAGCAATCCATAATGCAAAGCAAAGGCAAGAATTAAATATGTTCCTCCTTCCTTTCCTTATAAAGAAAACTCATAGCTTTTTCTATATGGACCCAAAGGTTAAGTAAAGGAAACCTCTACTTTCTCATTAAAACTTGGATTTGGCAAACCTTGAAGATCAATCAATACCTTTCCCAACTTATACTATAGATTTAGGATTTATTGGGATAAATCTCATACACAAAACTTGTCTTTCATGTATTTCTTTAAAACAATTACACATGTCACACGTCACACGGAAGGTTCTTTTGATCTCAAATTCTAGAATTATCTTTGTTTCCTCACTGGCTTTAAGTGTTCCAAAGATTAGATCGAATTATCTTTATTCGATGCCTTAAAACTTGTTTTGCAAGACATGATTAGATAATTACTCCATTAATTTTCTAAATTGCAAATTATCTTAGAATATTTTGGAAACTTGTCTATTATCTCATATTTTGATTATCTAACAATTCACAAAGCTATTATCATTTATTTATGCACGAAATCTCTTATTTCTTAAACTTGTGCAACAAGGGCCTCGTTACAAAGCAAATAATCTCATGGACCTCGCTTAGGCCATGGGTTGAACCCATGCCACAAAGTCGATCCAAGATAATATTATTATTCTATCAATTATGAAATTAGGGGATTTTCTTATCAACTCAAGCCTTATATTTACAGAATTCAAATTTACCAAATTTGAGGATCTTACACATCATGATGCATTTCTTGAATCTTGTAACTTCTTGTTTGCCTTTATCAATTTTTAATGCATTCTTGTTATTACTTCTGTGGATCTTTGACAGGGTAACTCTGCTGTGTACTTGTTATATGCTCATGCCCGTATTTGTTCCATTATCCACAAATCAGGGAAGGATGTAGAAGATTTGAAGAAAGTAAATAGAATACAGACTTTGTTGTTTTGCTGTTATTTTCTCTATCTTAAACCACGATTCTGATGGCTTTTACCTCATATCATTTCTCCTGATCTGATTTTGGCTTTAGACTGGCTTCATTGTATTGGGCCATCCTAATGAACGTGCTTTGGGAATTCATATAATCCGGTTCACTGAGGTAACTGTTATACTAGCACAGGCCAATCTATTGTTGTGAATATGGTTTTCATGTGCTTTTCTTGTTTTCAGAATGTAGAAGAGGCCTGTATGAATCTTTTACCCAACGTACTATGTGACTATCTCTACAAGTTATCCGAGATCTTTACAACCTTTTATACGAACTGCCAGGTAATGGTTTTTATAATCTAAACCTATAGGGATATATTCTTATCTAGCTTGTTAATTCTGTCATTTACTCCTTGTGCTTCTACTTATTTTTCATATTTTGTTTTGCCCATATCTAATAGAAATAAGTGAGTCTTTCAATGCAAACACAAATCTTACATTCATAGTACTACCGTACTAGAGCAGAAACCTAAACCCAAATTAGCCACTACCACCAAAGGAAATCTTACGTTGCCCAGGACCACGAACATCTCTAGATTTTTGGTAGGGATGGCAAGTGGATGGGAATAGGAAAAACCCATATCCATACCCATTTTGTCCAGCGAAATTTTGAGTAATCCATACCCACTTCATTAGGATAAAAGTTATAAAAACTCATCCATCCCCATCCTAGTAGATCATAGGAGTCCCAATTATGTTGAAAAAGTACAATCAATAATGGGAACCCGTATGAGGTTTCCCCACTATTGCATATATGGTAAAATTCAAAAAAATTGTAGGGTCGTTCTTTATTATTGAATATTTCATTCCAAGTCCGATCCACATTTTAAAGTGATATGTATGACAATTTACTAAAATAGGATGCATTGAAAATACTTACACTAGATAGTCTATTCATGTATGAACTTCTTCAAGTGCATAGTATTTGTTTAAGGTTCGTATACTAAAAATATTGCAACGGACCATCTACAAAATAATATATTGTTCTGGTATAATTTTTTTAGAAGTAAAATAGCCTTTTAACTAATTATATCATAAGTTTTTTTGTGGCATGTACGAATGATACTGATACATAACTCAAAAAACAATTTTGCAAACAATATATATCTACATTACTTTGTTATACAAGGTCTTAACAAGAAGAAATTGCTCTTCCTAAGATATATAGACCTTTGATGTACTACCTATTATTTTATATTCTTAAACAATAAAGGAAGCTAATAATAATTTTCAATTTTAGGAAGACTGTGTAACTATATGTAATTAGTAATATAACTTTCTACTAATAGGTAAATGGGTGAAGGAAATAGGGTAAGACCTACTGCATTACCCCATCCATTTTAGATACAAGAAATCAATTAATGGGTATACAAGTGACGGGTAAGCAATCTATTTACTCAGACACCATATCATATATGGTATGAATGGTGGGTAAATGAGCAATACATGACGCATCTACAACCCTAGTGGACAATCACACCACAAGATTTTCTTCAACAATATTCTCCAAACACTCCTTTATTTTACAATCAAGAATAAATGATCCTGTGTTAGAAATAGTTTCCTTATTTATGCACCTCTTTACTGTTTCTGTTTCCTGTTGAATCTATTATGTAAATGTTTTCACCTTATATTATAAAGGAGAACCTGCTCAATTCGAGTGTCGCTTTGACCCACATACACTCACATGGTGTCAGAGCACATCCGACTGTTGTAATTCTAGCCGCCTCCCTCTCTCCTCCTCCTCCCTCTCTGTTAGCACCGCCCATTGTTGTCGTAAGGCACCCCCGCTGCCGCCGTTGCTATTGTCAGTTCTCACTAGGCCAGTCTTCCTTTGTCTTCATCAGAGCACGATGGCTGCTTGAAGGAGAGGAGGAGAAAACCCTTGATCTATCCCGAAAAGAGGAGCAACTCCCTTCTTATCTTCTTTCCTCTCCGCACTGTCCCCGTACGTGGATGAGTGCCTAAGTGTTTAGGGGTTGTTGATGCGTCAGATTCACATCCTCAATTGACAAGTGACAATGCTAATTCTCGTCACCCCGACGCGTTTTCCCGGGGTCATCTTTCTTTCTAGTGTGTCTTCTCGGAGCCCTTTATCTCTATGATGTAGCCAATTCTTGTCAAGATCTATGTCAGCCGCCGACACCCACTATGTGTTCTCCAAGCAACACGGCGTGTTGTCGCCTAGGGTTCATTCTGACGATGCAGATCTCCACTTCAATTGTAAGTTACACAACGTGTAACTTGCATGACGCAACGTGTCACAATTACTAGAGTTTACACCCCCGACGGAGTACACAGTGTGTCCTATCCGTGATACAATGTCTTGACGACCACATAAGTTTACGCCTGTGACGAAGTATACAATGTGTCTTTTTTGTAAATAGCGTATGCAAGGGATTTAGAAGTTGTCTTCTATCTTCACCAACTGACACAATGTGTCTAAAGTTCAACACGAGGTGTCAAAGATAGTCAGGAAGTTTGTCTTTCGTCTTCCCCAACTGACATGATGTGTCCAATGTTTAACACGACGGGTTGTTTCCATACAAGCTGTGTCAAGTCTTCTAGATGGCATGTTACTGGTCAAGTCTGTTGCCGTTATGTTGATCAATATCAATATGGGAGATGAAAAGCCCACTGCTTCTACTACAATCGTCTACAACAATCAATCTCAGATAACTTCTGTGAAGCTTAACTCACATAATTATCTCCTCTACAAGAATGCTATCTACACTGGTCTTGAATCTTGTTAAAAGGTGGATATTATTAAGTCATAACCTCCTGATCAAAGTAGCAAAGACTACCCTATTTTGCGGAAAAACAATGGGATGGCAAAGTCTTGGTTATAAATCAACATGGAGCCCCATATTGCTTCGAGGTTTATGTTCTACTCTACAACCAAGCAAATTGGGAAGCTGCAAATAAACACACCTCTCACGAGAAGAATGCCCTTTGTCTTTATACTATTTATGATCGTCTTTTTGCAGAAAGAGAAAATAGTCGCTCCCTAAAGGATTATTTTGGTACGATACAATCCATTTCTCTAGGAACTTAGTTTCTACTAGTCACTAAGACTGATTATCAGATGAAAAATCGAAATGATCTAGAGCACGGAATGGTTTCTATCCGACTTAAATCATGTCTATCTTCAGCCATGAGTGTTAGTCTTGCCACAGACAAACTGCCAAATCTTGAAGAAGCCTTTGTGAGAATTCAACAGTCTTAATTTGAGTCTATTTTAGTATTTCTGCTACTCTAGGAGAACAACACTCTGAGAATCATGCCTCTCTTACAGCTGCTGCCAAAGGAACTGGACAAGGTGCTGGTCGGGGACAAGGCAATCGTCCTAGAGACAAATGTACACTCTGTGGGAAACTTGGACATAGAGAAGAAAAATGCTACTCTAAGCATGATCATCCCGTGTTGCTGTTGCACATTGCACGTCTACTTTGTCGGGAGCATCTGCATTTGGAGATTCTAAATAGGTGCAATCAGATGTTACGATCTCCAAGGAGGAGTATGACCGTCTTCTTCTGGCTACACAACAAGCTTCCCTTGGCTCCTCGATCAATCTGGTTTCAGATACAGGTAACCATGGGACTTTGCTTGTTGCTTCTCATCCATCTTCTACATGGGTGGTGGATTCTGGGGCCTCCTAGCATACGACAGGTATACAATTTATGCTTCTCTCTTCTGACTAGTATATCTGACATTCTTCTATGACACTTGCTGATGGCTCTATCATGCGAGTCAAGGCATGTGGCACTGGACAAGCATCATCTGATTTGACTTTATAGTGTACATTATGTACCAGACTTTCCATTTAACTTAATTCTGTTGCTAAGCTGGTTGATTTTTTGAAATGCTTGATAATATTAGGACTCTTTCTTTGTGTTACAGGATTCCTAGAGCTGGAAGACGACTAGTGGGGGATGCAGGAAAGGTGATCTCTACTTCTTTGAAAGTGGTCGCTCAACTTGCCCTATTCCATCTACCGCATCTACCCTTTTTAGCTTCCATTCTTACAATGGCATTGTCGCTATGGGCATCCGTCCTTGAAGTCTTCAAAGCTTGTTCCAAGTTTAACATCAATAAAATCGTTAGAGTGTCAATCATGTCAACTGGACAAGCATCATCACATTTCTTTTCTGAGTCGCACTGTGAAATACTCTAAGAGTCCTTTTGATCTTATTCATAGTGATGTTTGGGGTCTTGTTAAAGACCCATGTTATAATGACTTTTGATATTTTCTGTCTTTCAATAATGATTTTTCCCGCATGGAGTTTTGTCTGTCATTCAAACTTTTCATCAGTTAAAAAAACTTCAATTTGATACTCATATAAAGATTCTCCGTACTGATAATGCCATTCAAACTTTTCATCAGTTAATAAAAATTCAATTTGATACTCATATAAAGATTCTTCGTACTGATAATGCCCTAGAATGCGTTCAAAAGGTTATTTCTACTTTTTGTAATTTTGTTGGCATGATTCGTTAGACAACTTGTTTTCATACACCTCAACAAAATGGGGTTGCTGAATGCAAATATCGTCATTTACGTGATGTAGCACGTATGCTACTTTTTCGGATGTTTGTGCCAAATATATATTGGTCGAACACTCTTCTCATTGCATGCTTTTTGATTAATATATTGGTCGAATGCTCTTCTCACTGTATTTTTTTATTAACCGTCAGCCATCTTTTGTCTATTCTAAGACCCGACGAGCAATCTTTTCCTGTTCCTCTTTGTGTGTTTGGTTGCACTGCGTTTGTTCATGTGTTTGATCCACGTGCTGACAAGTTGTCTCCTCACGCAGTTCACACCGTCTTTTTGGGATACTCTCCCACACAGAAGGGATACAAATGTTATTGTCCTTGTCTTCTTCGTCTTTGTGTCGGCTGATGTTACTTTTTGTGAGCAAGGAATTAATTGTCCGATTTCGATTGTGTTTGATGGCCTAGAAATAGAAATTATTTGAAATTTCAGCCGGAATTTTGACATTTGCGGCCCTAATGATTTCGACGACCAAATAAGCGTTTTAAATCATGAAAATTTACCAAGACAGTCTAAACTCCAAGATCTACTCATAATGCAATAATATTTCATATTGATATTGGGGGGGTATCCCACATTTGTAAGTGAAGGAAGCTGAACAATTTTGATGGAAAAATGAAGGAATTAAGTTATGAAATTCTGCAAAACAATGTCTAGACATAAACACACTAGATTATATAATAAATTTGTATGTTTAGAGGTTAAGGCGGGATCCATGTCTTGATGAGTGAGTGCACAAATGGACAGAAATCTCAAGTCTGCTAGACAGTTAGACTGCTAAACACTTCAAATCACATCTTAGAATTTAAAACTTACAGTTACAAGTTACATACATAAGAACTCCAACTTGTATAAGTCTAGTTTTAGCATTTAACTAGGTTACATGGGACATATATATATATATATATATATATATATATATATATATATATATCCAAGAAAGAACTTGTTAGTTTCGGAATATTTTTCTATATTTCAATAGAAGAGTGTAGAAATTGATGACGGTAATTTACAGATGGTTTAGGGATAGGGGAAACATACCTTGGAATTAAGATAAGAAAAATATCGTTTAGAAGCAAGAAATTCAAAAATTAATTGCCAAAATACCAAAGGTGTAGTATTCACAATCTTAGGAACAAATTTCTCAAAATTTAAGTTGTGTTTTTATACCATTTCTCAAAATTACAGCCCAAACTGGGCTTTTTGCTGCGAAATTTCACCCTTTTGGCAAAATTTTGCACCAAGGGTCAAACTTTTCACGAAATTACGTCCCATTCCTTGCATTTGTGCGTTTTGCATGTCCGATCGTAAGTTTTAACTTCTGATTACAAAAAAAAAATTGAGCAAAATTTTGTAATTTTTGATCGAAAATTTTATTCCATGTTCATGAGTCTACTCTGTTCTTTAGTGACTCTATTCAGAGTGAGGGGGAACACAATCCTGAAAGTGACTACATCTTTGAGCATGAGAGAGAGCCACCACTTCCTGTGCCATGTGATGAGACTGTTCTAGATACCACCCACACTTCAACACCATCACCACCTACACCTCTACCAATTCAACCTTTTCCACTGGTTTACACTAGGCGAGCAAGGCATCACCAAGAGGATGTAGCATCACCAGACCAGCAGATTGCCTCCTCATCGCCAAACACTCCTGAGGCAACTGTTGTTACTAAGAGTTCTCTTGATGCTTCAGTTTCAGACTTACAACTTTCAGTTGCAGCTTGTAAAGGTGTTTGTTCTTGCACTATACATCATCCACTGGCGAATGTTTGTTGCTTGTCTCATCTGTCACATGCAACTTGCACTTCTGCTCTTCAACTTTATTCTACAGTTGTTCCTCACTCCTATACAAAAGCAGCCTGACATGATGGATGGATCCATGCTATGGACAATGAGATGGCAACTCTTCATAAGAACTCCATCCGAGACTTGGTGGATCTTCCTCCTTGCAAGTCTATTCTAGGTTGCTGCTGGGTTTATACTGTGAAACATAAACCAAATGGGTTTATTGATCACTTGAAGATCCATTTGGTGGCAAAGGGGTACACTCAGACACATGGCCTACAACTCTGAGACTCTCTCCAATTGCTCAACTCAATTTTGTGCAGATACTTATCTTTGTTGCTACTTATTTTGACTGGTCTCTTCTTCAGTTGGACGTCAAAAATGTTTTTCTTCATGATGATCTACTTGAGGAAGTCTACCTGGAACAATCTCTTGGGTATGTTGCTCAGGGGGGAGTGTAAGAAGGTATGCATGTTGAAGAAATCCTTGTATGGTCTGAAGCAATCACCACAGACATGGTTTGGTAAATTTAGTGTTGCACTTATACAGTTTGGGTTCACCTGGTCCTCTACTGATATTCTTTATTTGTGTTTCAAGTGGTACTATTATTCTAGATATTTATGTACACGATATTGTCATCACATGTGACGACTCTACTGCCATTTTACAGCTCAAGAATTGGCTGCAAACACAATTTTAGACAAAAGACTGGATAATCTCTGCTATTTTCTTGGAATAAAAGTTCTACGTTCCAAGAAGGGCACAAACCTCTCTCAGCAAAAATATGTTTTAGACCTCCTTGTAGAGAAAGACATGGCAAAGTGCAAACCAGTCTCCAGACCAACAGATAATCACACTAAGACGTCTATTTCTGATGAGAGTGACTTTTCTAATCCAGCAAAGTTTTAGAAGGATTGTAGGGAAACTAATTTACTTGACAGTTACTCGTCCTGATATCTCTTATGCTGTGGGAGTTGTTAACGAGTTCATGAGTGCACCCAAGATGTCACATGGGATGACAATCACCCAGATTCTACGTTATGTTAAAGGATCTCCTAAGGAAGGGCCTTACTTTACAGGGAAAAATCTGACACATACATCCTTGAAGCTCATTGGATTCATTGATGCTGATTGGGCAGGTGATGTTGGAGATAGATGGTCTACTTCTAGCTATTGTGTGTTTCTTGAGTCGCACTTTGTGACTTAGAGGAGCAAGGAACAGAATGTGGTAGCATGGTCCAGTATAGAGGTTGAATATCGAGCTATGGCACATGCATGTTGTGAGCTACATTGTGTTATGTCTATATTGTCTGAAATGGAGGTGTTTATTGAGACACCAATCTCTCTCATGTGTGATAACCAGGAAACCATCCATATTGGTAGTAATATTGTTAGCAATCTGGTGTTCCATGAGCAGACCAAGCATATTAAGTGCGCTTCATTTGTGATTTAGTGCTCTCCAAGAAGATTCAAACTCCTTATGTTCAGACTGGACAACAAGTGGCATATATCTTTACTAAGCCACTTCCATCTTCAAATTTCAAGAATATAAATTCCAAGTTGGGCATGCATGATCTGTATGCTCTAGCTTGAGGGGGAGTGTTAGAAAATAGTTTCCTTATTTTTGTACCTCTTTACTATCTTTGTTTCCTGTTGGTTCTATTATGTAAATGTTCTCACCTTATATAATAAAGGAGAACTCGCTCTATCCGGGTATCGCTTTGACCCAAATACACTCACAGTTTGACGATATGAAGAAAAGACTCACGTATATAAATACGGTGTACCTTCCATACGTAATGTAGATTGGTAACAGTGGCTATCGGTCTTGGACCCTGTGTTTATTATTTACCTTGTGTTTCTTTTACCCTTAGTACACTTAAGTGAGGATCCATTTACCCACTTAAGTGTATCCACGTGTCTCCCTACTCTCCTAAATATAGGAGAGCATGTACTCTTGTTTTCACTAATGAGTTTTAAACTCTAATAGTTCTACATGGTGTCAAAGTAACTTCTTTAAACTTAAAACTAACTGCCACCCTCCCCCCCTCACTTGCCCACTTTATATTTCTAGTAGTAGCGACAACCGACCAGGAGGGCAACTGCTTCCGAAGGAGGGAACCCGCAACAACAACCCAGTATAGCGCCACCATCGCCGCATCAACCCATAAAGAGCCACAACAACCACCATAGCCCAAGGGTAGGGCTACTGCATATTATTCCATTCTTTCCTATTCTCCTAATTTTTATATTGTAACCAAAGAAAGAAGTAAAGAAAGTTAAAAGACCCGACGTTCTTTAAAAAAGAGAAAGGGGGAGAAGCATTGACTTTTTCTTCCACCCTATGCAGATTCCCAAAACCGCATGTAGAGTACTCTATACCTTAACTCCACCCCATGTTTTTCAAAATCACATTGCCATATTCCTATAGTTCTTTTCTATCACGCTTTAAATTTTGGAAATGCTTTTGAAACAGAGTCAGTAATTTCTGAAAATGTATGGTTGCACAATGTGTGCACCCTTGTATATATAATAACGGAACAATTACAGAGAGGTCCACATATAATGTAGAAATAACAAAATTAATAATAGAAGATATAAAACAAGATATATATGTTAACACTCCCCCTCAAGTTGGAGCATAGATGTCAATCATGCCCAACTTGTCCATAAGAGTGCAGAATTGCTTCTTCACCAGCAACTTGGTCTTCAGAACGCGTGAAAGGAGTGCAGATCTTGCCGGTAAGAATAGACTCCCGAATAAAATGGCAGTCAACCTCAATATGTTTGGTGCGCTCATGATAAACAGGATTTTTGGCAATGAAGATAGCAGCTTTATTATCACAATGCATGGGTATAGCAGAACAAGAATCAACCCCAAATTCTTTTAAGAGAGAGCGCACCCACAGAAGCTCACAGGCAGTATGGACCATGGCCCTGTATTCAGCTTCAGCACTAGATCTGGCAACCACATTTTGCTTCTTGCTCCTCCAAGTGACAAGATGGCCTCCAACATAAGTTCAGTACCCAGAAGTAGATTTCCTGTCAACTTTGCTTCCTGCATAGTCAGAGTCAGAGTACACTTCAAGAGAATAGTGTCCATTTTTCCTGTAATGAAGTCCCTTGCCAGGACACTTCTTCAGATATCTCAGAATGTGACAAAGTGCAACCCAGTGACACTGTCTGGGTTTATCAAGGTACCTGCAGTAGAACTATCGGCTCTAGTCACAGTCAAATAAATCAGCCTACCAATCAACCTCCTGTACTTTTTATTATCAGAGAAAAAAGGAGAAGACTCATCATCCCAATTGACATTAGGATCTAGAGGGGTGTCAGCCGGTCTAGCTCCAAGCATACCTGTCTCCTGTAAAATATCTAAGACATATTTCCTCTGAGACAGTACAAGAGCATTAGAGTTTCTAGATACCTCTATACCCAGAAAATACCGAAGCTTGCCCAAATCTTTGGTAGCAAAATGTTTACCAAGATAGGCTTTCGTAGCCTGAATACCAAGATAGTCACTGCCAGATATAATAATATCATCAACATAAACGATCAGAATAACAATGCCAGCAAAGGTCTTCTTAGTGAAGACAAAATGATCCACTTGAGATCTCAGAAACCCAAAATCAATCAGAATTTTACTTAATTTGTCAAACCAGGCACGAGGACTCTGCTTGAGCCCATAAATAGACTTCTTCAACCTGCACACTTTGTGTGACTCCCCCTGAGCAACAAACCCAGGAGGTTGCTCCATATAGACTTCCTCTTGTAAATCACCATATAAGAAGGCATTTTTCACATCCAACTGCAGTAGTGGCCAATCAAGATTAACAACAACAGAAAGAAGAATTCTGACAGAATTAAGACGGGCAACTGGAGAGAGTCTCAAAATAATCAACACCATAAGTTTGTGTATACCCTTTAGCAACTAAGTGTGCCTTCAGTCGTTCTACAGTGCCATCAGGATGGTATTTCACAACATACACCCATCTGCAGCCTACAAGCTTATACTGAGGTGGATCCACCAACTCCCAAGTATTTCTGTCAACAAGAGCAAGCATTTCCTCTTTCATAGCAGACGTCCACGCAGTACTTTTTAAGGCATCATGAATATTCTTTGGAACAGCTACAACAGACAGGGCAGATACAAAATTGCTAGCATGGACGTTCAAATGATCAGTAGAAACAAAGTGAGCAATGTTGTGAGACGTGCAGGAACGAGTGCCCTTTCTAAGAGCAATGGGTATATCAAGATCAGAGGTTACCTCAGGTGTAGCAGAACTTTCTGGAGGTGAAGATTGCTTTGTCTGGGGGGGTTCTTGTTCCAGAGGTGCCCGGTTCCTGCGCTGATAGACAATAAGAGGTGGAGGCGTAAGCTCAGGAGTTACAATATCAGAAGTATCAGACACACATTCAGTAGTAACAGGTAGTGGAGAAGCAATAACATTAGGCTGTAGACTATCTCCTCTAGTAGAATAGTAGGGCGTATCCTCAAAAAACACATCATTGCTGGTAAACCATTTTTCCGCAGCAGGACTGTAGCATCTATATCCTTTTTGAGTACGAGAATAACCAAAAAAAATGCATTTCTCAGCACGAGGAGCCAGTTTATCATAAGTCGGTCCAAGTAAGCGCACAAAACAAGTACAACCAAAAATCCGAGGAGGCACAGTAAATAAAGTAATGTCAGGTTGCAGAACTTGAACAGGTATTTTGTTCCCAAGCACAGATGATGACATTCTATTTATCAAAAAACAAGCAGTCAGAATAGCCTCAGGCCAAAACAACCTAGGAACATGGGTATGCATCATAATGGTTCTGGCAACCTCTAACAGATCTCTATTTTTCCGCTCAGCTACTCCATTTTGTTGAGGTGTATACGCACATGAGGTCTGATGTAAAGTACCAACAAATTTGCAAAAAACAGCCACATCTTTTTGAACAAACTCAAGTGCATTATCAGTACGAAAACTTTCACAGGCATACCATATTGGGTTTTCACCTCAGCAAAAAAGAATTTTATAGTAGACATAACTTCAGACCTACTTTTCATCATAAACAACCAAGTGGTCCGAGAAAAATTATCAACAAATAGAATAAAATATTTATGACCAGACAAACTTGGCACATGGCACGGGCCTCATAAATCAGAATGTACTAAATCAAAAATGTTTTTGCTGCTAATATGAGTGTGTTTAGGATAAACAGATCTAGTCTGCTTTCCCAACTAACAAGACTCGCATTGAAAACTATGAGTGCCAACATCAGAAACTATATGTCGGAGCTTTTCAGAAGACGGATGCTCAAGCCGGTAGTGCCATTGTAGAATTGAAACTGATGTAGATAGTGCAGAAGCCACAGCTGCTTTGTCTGCTTTCGACAAATGATCTAGATAATAAAGTCCATCAGACCCTTCATACCCCCCACCAATCTTCATCCTCATGCGAAGGTCCTGAAAAATACATGAACCAGGTATAAAGGTCAGGCTACATTGTAGACTCCGCAATATCTTGCTGACCGATAATAAATTAAGAGGAAACCGAGGCACATATAAAGCAGATTTCAGCAGAAAATCAGAAATAATATCGCCGACTCTAGAAACGGCAGACTTAGAACCATCAACAAGCATAACAGACGAATTACGAACAGGTTTAGATAAATGTATGAATAAAGCTCTATTGCCAGAAATATGAGAAGAAGCACCCGAGTCTATAACCCATTTTGTATTACCAGTACTAGGTGAAAGAGTACTCATGAAGGCAGTGTCATAACCAGAATAAGTGGCAGCGTGAGCACCACTAGTCGATGCAATAGACGACGAGCCAGAGTGCTCAAGTAACAGGCGCTCCACCTCAGCACGGATGTAGTCCGCAGTCGTACCCGAAGAGTCAGTCTCAGTAGGCTGAGTCACTCCCTCAGATGCAGCAGTAGTAGAGTCAGCGGCTGCATTGGCCCACGCCGGTTTACCATATTTCTCCCAGCATTTTTCTTCGATATGATTAGACTTGCCACAGAAAGTATAGACGCGTTGTCCTAGCTGAGGACGCGCAACAACAGTAGGAGTAGTAGGAGGAGCCCCACGACCAGAAGTAGCACGTCCTCCTCCTGCACCCAGGGGAGGGCGGCTTTCAGTACAACGACCACGGCCACGACCGCGGCCACGGCCCGACATGGTTGCAAGGGCAGTGGATTCCCCAACATCAGGAGACAGTGACGGTGACGAAGAAGGCAGGCGTTGAAGGCGCTTGTAGGCACTCTGCAGTGACGGACGAGGGTCACTCGCCAAGATCTGATCCACTACACCAACATAGGACTCTAGCAGTTCACAAAGGAACTAGACTAACTACAGCTCCTGGTGCTGACGCTGCATGGTGGGCAGGTCCGTGGATAGGGGGTGATAGGACTCCAGCTCCCCCCACAGTCCAGTAAAGGTTAATCTGCAATGGCCGACCCCGTGAAGTGTAGACGTCCCAGCTGCTTGGTGATGTCAAACACCTTATTGGGGTTCTGGCTATGCGAGTATGTGCCGACGAGCTGATCCCACATCTGTTTTGCCGTAGGCAGGTGAAGGAGGGTGACACTGATCTTCTCAACACTGTTGTTGAGAATCCATGTCATCACCGTCGAGTCGTCTCGGATCCAGTCATCATACGCCTTCACATCTTTAGAGTCGATGTTCTCAGCAGTTTGTGCCAGATCGACACGGATCAGGTGCGAGTACTTTCCCTGGGATTTTGCATAAATCACCATGGAGCATACCCAGTGCTGGTAGTTGCGCCTGTCAAGCTTCACAGTCGTAACTTGATGGCGGAATTCATCTCCCGAGGACGCCATGATAGCAACAGAAACAAACAGGCAGTGGAGTTTGCAGCGCAGAAGGACATGCACAGACAGGCACGAGTAGGCAGAAGACGGACTAGGTCGTCAGGCAGGAAGAGACAGGCACAGATCTACCACTGGTAGAACCTCTCATATATAAACTACGCCTAAGCGCAGCGGGGAACCCGGCGGCACAACGGCCTACACGTGCAGGCAGGCAAAAAACCGAAAAATCGGTCAATGTAACGACAAACTCAGGCCATCGGACGGTTGTGGATCTTCACATAGCCAACGATCCGGCGGCGGTCAACCGCGGAGGCACACTGACCCCTGCAGCTGGGTGGGCTCGCGGCCCTGCCGGCCTGGTGGCCTGCTGTCGCGGTGCAGCAGCTGCCGGCGGCGGCGCTGCTGGCCGCTGGCGGCTGGCCTACCGGCTCGCAGGTGCGGCCGCCTGGGGAGGGGCGGTGGGAAGGGGCGGTGCTGCTGGGGGGGGGGCGGCGGAAGGAGAGAGAGGGAATGGAGGGAGGGCGGCGGCAAGGGCTGGATCTTACTGCTCTGGTACCATGAAACAAAGTCAGTAATTTCTGAAAACGTAGGGTTGCACAATGTTTGCACCCTTGTATATATAATAACAGAACAATTACAGAGAGGTCCACATATAATGTAGAAATAAAAAAATTAATAACAAAAGACATAAAACAAGATATATATGTTAACAACCTTCTTTACTTTTATTTTCTGTTGCTATTGTGCCTCATACACCCTTTCCTCTATTTGTATATGTAGAAAACGATATGAGTGGGGGGAAAAACCCTGTTGAGAGAGTGTCTTAAACTCTCTAAAAAAGCTTCCTTGATGAACTAGACATCTACACCAAGCCTCAGCATCTTCATGATGCATTTTGGGTACCTACAGGTGTATTTACAGTCATTACTCCAGACCATATATGTTCTGTTTGGAGGCCCTGACTGTATTTGTATTTATGGTCCAGCCAAACCGTATACAGTCATACGTTGACTCTAATGTTGCTGTTTTTGAAATACAGTCTATGTTACAGACCGTATACAATCCCTACCAGACTGTAAACGCGGCCAGAAAACAACCTAATGACTTTAGATATGGGTCCAATTCTTATAAATAAACCCCCCAACTCGTCCCAAACGTGAAGATCAACGAAGAGACATCAAGAAACGTTTTTTAAAAACCTAAAGCCACAGACGGACCGAGGGCTTTCCTTAGGGTTTTTCGCCTCCAAGAGCTCCTCTCCAAGCAACTGTCTTTCTTAGAGAATAAAAGACAGCTAATTGTTCTATTAGATAGGAGAAACCCTGCTCCTATAAATAGGAGAACAGGGAAGCGTACAGGACATAAGATAACCCTAATGGGCCAAGACACTTAGGCCCATATTACAAACTAATAATAAAAACATTAACTAAATAACTCTCAACACTCCCCCTCAAGCTGAAGTTGGGAGAATTCCAAATCAGCTTGCAAATAGAGAGTTGGACTAAGAAAATAAAGAAACAGAATAAAATGATAAACTAAGCCCATATAAGAATTTTCTCCCCCTCAATATTACATTAAAGAACTCAAACACTCAGACACTTCCCCTCAAGTAGATACTCCAAGCAAGGAGGTAGGTCGCAGAAGCTTCTCGATCATCTGGAGCAGAAATAAGCAACATCACAATCATCTGGAGCAAAAGATAAAATAGCTGATAGGCATCAGGTCTTCATCAAAGTCGTTGTCGTAGTAGCCAGAGAGTGTTGGGTCACAGTGGCAGAGTAGCAGAGCCCAGAGAGTGCTGGATCACAGTAGCAGTAGTAGTCAACGTACAAATAAAGTATGGACGGGTCAACGTGTGAAACAGAGCACGGACGAGCCAGAGAGTGCTGGTACACAGAAGTAGAGAGTTGATGTGCAAACAAGGCGCGGACATGCCAGAGAGTGCTGGCGTACAGCAGGTCAAAGTCCCAAAGAGTGTTGGGTCACAGCAGTCAATGTGCAAATAAAGCACGGACAAAGAAAGAGTCAACATGCACAAGGCACGGACAGTGTCAACGCAAATAAAGCGCGACAAAATGCAGAAAGTAGAGCCGATGTAGCCAGATAGAAGACCATCAGCAAACCAAAGGGCAACATAAGCAGAAATAAGCTCCATATACAAAGCACTCCAAGAAGCTAGCAGTAAGCGTCAATAGTAGAAGTCCAAAAGTTCTTCAACAAGTGCATCAAGATCCACAAAATATAAAGCAGCAAAAAGATCCTCATAGATATAAGCAGAATAAAATTCCTTTCTTCATCTCATCTCTCCTCCATTTTTCCCCTCACACCAACCACGGAAGGAAACAAGAGTGGTTGGGGTGGACAATAGTAAAGAAACTCCCCAGAAAAATAAGTCATGGAACTGCTGGGGGTTTGGGGGGCGCAGCCCCCCAATCAGGGGGTCCCGCCCCCGAAAAAAAAGGTCTATAGAGATTTTTCAGAGTAAAATCGAGCACAAATCTTTATAGATTCCATTGAGTCGATAGAGAAAATAAGCAAAAACCATAGTGTTCTCCTGCCATATGGAAAATCATGTACATCACCTTGTCTACTATTCACATCAGCAGTGTTGTGTCGCCTGATATGCGGTGACCAGGATGAGATATTGCTGGAACTTGGGCAGTCAACGGCTTGAGAAGGCGATATAAAAGGCTGGTTCTGAATTCCCATCGACCGTGACGAACTATTTGAACCATAACGTAAATCTCAGTCACTGCATTTCTTATAGCCAAACGACTACGCTATTAGGATTCCACACCCAACATGCACGTTTGGGCCCTGGATAGGTTGCCGTCTCTTGGCCTGTCGGCAGGCACCATCCAAGATGGAGTCAGATTGGGATGTGCCTTTAGATGTCGGATTCCGCGATACTGGTGTGTCTTCTAGTAGAGACGTTGTTGAGGTTCCAAAGATCTCGAAAGATCGGAAGCCCTCACTAACGGCGTTGGTCCTTCCGAAGATCTCATGTTCTGATCGGCACATTCTCCTGCAGGTACTACCGTACATGTCCACCTCCGCAGGAAATCTGGTTGTGGGATTTACGATTTTGCTGCAGCGGAGGATGTAAGGAAAGGAAAGAGGGGAAGGCAGCCTTTTTCTTTTGTCGGGTATCAGCAGCGACACCTTTTTTTTATTAAACTAGATCCAAAGCAATCAGCAACAAGAACATCAGTGGACGAGCAAGTGTGTTTGTAGATGCGGCCAGGATGAGGTAGTATCACATGATGGGGGGTTAGGTTACAACGGAAACAGCTGGGTTACATTGGGTTGGGTAGGGAGATGATTGTGGCATCATTTAGCAGGGGAAGATAGACGCAAGTAGAGACGAAGGAAGCAGGCTCGGGAATCAACAACACATCACGGATGCCTGGCGGGTGGCTAAGCAGGGCCAAGAAGGCGGCGGCCGCCTGCAGGCGGAACAATTCTTTTTGTCTCCTCTAGGTCAACAACAGAAAAAGGAGAGGAAGGAGCAGTAGATGCCATGAATTGATGAGTGTACAAGGCCTGCGGGCGGCCAAGAATGAAGAAGGGGCCGCCCGCCAGCTACTGCTCTCTCTTTTTTTCTTTTTACTTGACGGCTAGGGTTTCGGATCTCTGCTCTGATACCATCTTAGAGAATAAAAGACGGCTAATTGTTCTATTACATAGGAGAAACCTTGCTCCTATAAATAGGAGAACAGGGAAGCGTACAGGACATAAGATAACCCTAATGGGCCAAGACACTTAGGCCCATATTACAAACTAATAATAAAAACACTAACTAAATAACTCTCAACAGTCTTCTTTCATGGTTGGCTTTCAGGTGTACAAGGGGATTACGTTGTTGTTCTTTTTTCTGTAATCATCATCTTTGTAATCTATCTATCAAGGATATCATCTCCACCAGTCGATGTAGGCTCACACATTAGGAATTTGTCGAACCACTATAAATCTTATCTTTGTTTTTGCTTGCTTGTTCGTTGTTTATCTTCGTCGTACGTTTTTGGTTTGGATTGCTTGATCTCACGATTCCGCATCTCCGCAACAAGCTCGTTGGGCCTTCTTGTTCGGGTCTCTCATCACTACCATATCCCAACAAGTGGTATCAGAGCAATATCTACCTCCGGATCTCTACCATGACATCGAAGTACAACATCGAGAAGTTTGATCGCTTGAAGAGCTTCTCTCTCTGGCAAGTCAAGTGCGAATCTTGCCTCACGCAAGGAGCCCACAAAGCTCTTCTAGGAAAGGAGAAGAAACTAGAATCCATGATGGATGACCGGTGGGAGGAGCCTGATTAGAAGGCACGTACATGCATCTTTCTCTATTTGGAGGATGAAGTCCTCCGATAGGTCGTCCATCTGAAGACCACCAAATATGTTTGGGATGAACTTGAAGCACTCGACATGAAAAGTCCATCACCAACAAGCTTGCGCTAAAGAAGCGCCTTTTCATGCTTCGCATTGAAGAAGATGATTCCTTGGCGGCTCTTCTCGATGAGTTCAATGAAATCATCCACGACCTCGGGCAGATCGATGTGAAGATAGAGGACAAGGATCAAGTAATTTTGTTGCTTTGTACCCTTTCACCATCCTACAAGAATCTTCGGGATATGATGATATTTCGTGAGTCAAAAACCATCTCACTCCGTGAAGGAAAAACAGCCTTGACGTCTTCAGAGAAATTAGAGAAGGATCTTACTTTATCAAATGCAATGGGTGACGCTTTGGCTGCTAGAGGAAGGGAGCGTCCATGTGACAAAGACCTTGAAAGTTCAAAGCAAAAGAAGAACAAGTCAAAGTCACGTCAATCAAAGAGGTGCAACTATTGCAAGAAGACATGTCATACCCGGGATGAATGCTACAAGTTGCAAAACAAGCAAAAGCATGAGAAATCAAATGTTGTTGCAGCTCATGCAAAGGTCGCTCATGGAGATTTTGAAGACAACGGCTGCGTTCTTGTTTCATCGCCGTCCTACGATTACAAGAAGGATTAGGTTCTTGATTCAGCATGCACGTACCACATGACAGAGCGTAAGGATTATTTCCATACCCGTGAGTCACATGAAGGTGGAGATATCCTTATGGGTGATGATCGTCCTTGCAAGACGATTGGTGTTGGCACGGTGAAGTCAGAACATTGACGGACATCTGACATTTTGTCGGGTTGAAGAAAAAAGTCATCTCTTTGGGCACACTTGAAGACAAGGGTTGCAAGTTCTCCAGTGAAAACGGAGTTCTTGATGTTCTTAAAGCTAATTGGGCCCTCATGAAGGCAGTGAGAAATTCACACAAACTGTACATCTTGCAAGGTTCCACTATCTCAAGCTCCGCAGCGGTTACAACTTCATCTAAAGACACCACAAGGCTCTGGCATATGCAGTGTATTAAAACGGCCCAAGTGGCCACTTAAGCGGTCGCTTAATCGTCCAAGATCCTCAGCCGCCTAATTTAGCCCCTAAGCGTCCATTAAGCGTTTTGAACATAATCGCCTGCTTTTTTCCCGCCTCACCCGCTTTTCCCGCTTTTGTCCCACTTTTTGCCCTTTTTTAAAAAAAATCTACTGTAAGCATGTAACATTAATTAATTACATAGTCCAAGTAGTGTCGACTATAATATATAAAACTTATATACATTAAATGTTCTATGATATAGCTAGTCCTAATTTAAAATTCATACTTTAGTGTAAGCTGTAATAATAGGTTACTGTTGTAACGCATCTAAGTAAATATCATATTACTCTATTATACTTCTAATGCATGATTAGTTTTACTGATTTCCTTGCTGCTTTCAGTAATTAATGATTGGTACTACTGGTTAGTATTACTTTAGTGATTACTTTAAATCAATAATTCATAGTTTGTTATATACAATTACTGATCTGCTTGCTGATTTTCGTGATTAGAGATACCGATTGGTAGTATTGATGAATACTTAGTTAATTATTGATTTGCTGTTTTGATATGTATAAAAGTTCCTTAGAAATATTTTAATTACAAACACATACATGTAATTTTGTATAAAAATATATAAAATTTATGCACCCGCTTTTCAAAAATTGTCCGCTTAATCGCCCGCCTACCGCTTAATCGGTTACAAGGTGTTGTCCGCACGCCTCCCACTTCCCGCTTTCTAATACACTGGGCATATGCGTTTGGGACACATGTCTGAGAAAGGGATGATGCTTCTGAGCAAGAGAGGGTTGTTGTGTGGCAAAAGCATCGGAAAGTTGTATTTCTACGAGCATTGTGTTATGGGGAAGGCCAAACACAATAGCTTTGACACGACAATTCATTCTTCCAAGGATGCTCTAGATTATGTTCACTCTGGTCTATGGGGCCCTTCTCATGTTCCTTCCAAAGGTGGTGCTAAATATATGATGACCTTCATTGTTGATTGCATAACGAATGTTTGGATTTATTTTCTCAAGAGCAAGGACGAGGCGTTCTCGTCTTTCAAGCAATGGAATGCACTTGTTGAGAATCAAACCAACAAGAGCACAAAGACTTTTCAAACTGATAACGGCTTAGAGTTCTGTTCTAAGAAGTTCAATAATTTCTGCAGTGATCATGGGATCAAAGGACATCTTACAGTGCTTCACACTCTCCAGCAGAACGGTGTAGCAGAAAGAATGAATATGACGTTGAAAAAGGCCTGATGCGTGCTTCTCAATGCGAATTTGGATAGATCTTTCTGGGCTGAAGCTATATCAACCTCTTGTTATTTAAACCGCTCTCCATCGTCTTCTATTAATTTATAGACTCCTGAAGAAGCTTGGTTTGGTAAACTTGTTGATTATTCGAATCTACGAACATTCGGTTGCCCTGCTTATGCTCATTTTGATTCTGGAAAATTAGAACCTAGAGCTATCAAATGCATAATTTTTGGTTATGCTTCTGGGGTGAAAGGATACCATCTTTAGTGCAAGGATCCTTCTTCACCATATTTCTTGGTAGAGCGCAATGTTACTTTTAACGAATCTGCCATGGTGTCTACTATGCAAGACACAAATAACTCTTCTACAGGTTCTCTACAGGGCGTCTCACAACATGTGGAGACCAAAGAAGATGTCGGCCTACATGTTGATGAACAAGATCCCTCGTCTATGCCAGATGATTCAGTGCCTACTGAAGTTAAAGAAGAGATTCCAGAGTGTTCTTACAGTGTAGCCATAGGCAAAGGCAAACAGAACGTCAAACAACTCCACTGTTGTAGCTTTGGTGACTCCATGGTAGTCTATGCCCTTTACAACGCCGTTGATGTGGATATTGGTGATGAGCCAACCCATTTCCGTGATGTAGTCACAGCTCATGATGCTCCGCAGTGGATTGCTGCAATGAAGGAAGAGATGGAATCTCTTCACAAGAATCAAACTTGGGAATTGGTGGTACCTCCCAAAGGCAAGAAAGTAGTGGGCTGCAAGTGGGTCTATAAGAAGAAAGAAGGTGATAGGATACAAGGCATGCCTTGTTGCAAAAGGCTACAGTCAAATTGAAGGCATTGATTATAATGAAGTCTTCTCACCGTCGTCAAGCATAGTTCCATACAAGTGCTTCATTCTTTGGTAGCCATTGAAGACCTAGAGTTGCAACAACTAGATGTAAAGACAACTTTTCTACACATTGAACTAGAAGAAAAGATATACATGCAATAACCTGAGGGTTTTGAAGACAAGGAGAACCATGTGTGCTTGCTCAAGAGGTCACTTTATGGGATGAAGCAATCTCCTAGACAATGGTGCAAGAGATTTGACTCTTTGATGATGCACAATGGATTTTCCACTAGCAGTTATGACACTTGTGTCTACTACAAAGGGTTGGATGTCAATTCCTTTGTTTACGTACTACTATATGTTGATGACATGCGGATCACTTCTAGACACGTATTTGAGATTGCCAAGGTGAAATCTCTTATAGGTGGAGAATTTGATATGAAAGACCTAGGTGAAGCTAAGAAGATTCTTGGCATGGAGATTCAAAGGGACCATAAAGATCAAAGGCTTATCTTGACACAAGAGAAGTACATCAAGAAGGTTCTTCACAGGTTCCACATGTTAGATGTGAAGCCTGTTTCAACTCCATTGGCCGCTCACTTTAGGTTATCGACTTCGCAGTCTCCGCAGTCTGATGAAGAGAAAGAGATGGTGTATGCACCTTACTCCAGTGCCATTGGTAGCATCATGTATGCTATGGTTTGCACTAGACCATACATCACTTATGCAGTTAGTGTGTTAGTCTTTACATGGCTCATCCTGGCAAGGCACATTGGCAAGCAATTAAGTGAATTCTAAGGTATTTAAAGGGCACTTCAAATACTTGTATAGTCTTTCGTGGAGCTCAAGTCATCACGACAGGGTATGTGGACTCAGATTATGCAGGCGACCTCGACAAGAGGAGATCTCTCACAGGTTACATGTTTACGGTGGGATCTACAACAGTTAGTTGGAAAGTCACTTTACAAAGTACTATTGCTTTATCTACTACTGAAGCAGAAGACATGGCGGCAACAAAAGCTGTGAAGGAGGCTTTATGACTCAAGGGCTTGATGAATCAGTTGTGCATGGTTCAAGAACAAGTTAGTGTTCATTGTGATAGTCGAAGTGCTATAAATCTTAGCAAAGATCAAATGTTCCACGAGAGAACAAAGCACATTGATGTCAACTACCACTTCATTATAGAAGTCACAACTAAAGGCAAGATTCAAATACAGAAGATTGGTACGTTTGAGAATCCAACCAACATGATGACGAAGACTCTTCCGTTAGCTAAGTTTGAGCTTTGCTCAAAATTAGTTGGTCTTCTTTCTGCCTGAGCTTTGCCCATGCAGGACATGTGGAGGAGATGGTATTCTTAATCAGTTTTTGATATTGGAGAAGATTGCAAGTGCTTTTCTACTTCCATTATTTTTGAGTTGAAGACAAGGTGGAGTTTGTTGAGAGAGTGTCTTAAACTCTCTAGAAAAGCTTCCTTGATGAACCAGACGTCTACACCAAGCCTCAACATCTTCGGGATGCATTTTGGGCACCTACAAGTGTATTTACGGTCATTACTCCAGACCATATATGTTCTGCCTCGAGACCCTGGATTGTATTTGTATTTACGATCCAGCCGGACCGTATACAATCCAACGCTGGACTGTAAATATTGCTGATTTGAAAATACAGTCTGTGTTATGGACCGTATATAGTCCCTGTCGGACCGTAAACGCGTCCGGAAAATAACCTAATGACTTCATGACTTTGGATATGGGTCCTATTCTTATAAATAGACTCCCAACTCGTCCCAAACATGAAGAGCAATGAAGAGACATCAAGAGACGTCGTTTTTCGAAGACCTAAAGCCATAGACGGACCTAGGACTTTCCTTAGGGTTGTACGCCTCCAAGAGCTCCTCTCCAAGCAACCATCTTCTTCTAGGGTTGGCTTTCGGGTGTAAAAGGTGATTGAGTTTTTTTTGTCTCTTCTGTAATCATCATCTCTGTAATCTCTCTATCAATAATATCATCTCATCCAGTGGATGTAGGCTCACACGTTAGGAATTTGCAGAACCACTATAAATCTCGTCTTTGTGGTTGCTTGTTGGTTCGTTGTTGATCTTTGTCGTACGTATTCAGTTTGGATTGCTCGATCTCATGCTTCCGCATCTCCGCAACAAGCTCGTTGGGTCTTCTTGTTCGGGTCTCTCATTACCACCATATCCCAACAAGTAGTATCAGAGCAATATCTACCTCCGGATCTCTACCATGATGTCGAAGTACAACATCAAAAAGTTTGATCGCTTGAAGAGCTTCTTTCTCTGGCAAGTCAAGTGCAAATCTTGCCTCACACAAGGAGTCCACAAAGCTCTTCTCAGAAAGGAGAAGAACCAGAATCCATGACGGATGACCTATGGGAGCAGATTGATCAAAAGGCACATACAATCATCTTTCTCTGTTTGGAGGATGAAGTCCTCCGAGAGGTCGTCCATCTGAAGACCGCCAAAGACGTTTGGGATGAACTTGAAGCAATCTACATTAAGAAGTCCACCACCAACGAGCTTGCGCTAAAGAAGCGCCTTTTCATGCGTCGCATGGAAGAAGGTGGTTCCTTGACAACTCTTCTTGATGAGTCTTATGAAATCATCCATGGCCTCGGGCAGATCGATGTGAAGATAGAGGACAAGGATCAAGCAATTTTGTTGCTTTGTACCCTTCCACCGTCCTACAAGAATCTCCGGGATATAATGATGTTCCGTGAGTCAAAAACTATCTCACTTCATGAAGTCAAAATGGCCTCGACGTCTCAAAAGAAATTAGAGAATGATCTTACTTTATCAAAAGTAACGAGTGAAGCTTTGACCGTTAGAGGAAGGGAGCGCCCACGTGACAAAGACCTTGAAAGTTCAAAGCATAAGAAGACAAGTCAAAGTCACATCAATCAAAGAGGTACAACTATTGCAAGACAGGTCATACTCAGGATGAATGCTACAAGTTGCAAAACAAGCAAAAGCATGAGAAATCAAGTGATGCTGTAGCTCATGCAAAGGTCGCCCATGGAGATTTTGAAGATGATGACTATGTTCTTGCTTCATCGCCGTCCTATGACTACTAGAAGGGTTGGGTTCTTGATTCAGCATGCACATACCACATGACCGAGTGTAAGGATTATTTTCATACCTGTGAGTCACATCAAGAATATGGGTGACGACCGTCCTTGCTAGACGATTGGTGTTGGCACGGTGAAGATCAAGATGTTTGATGGTGAACTCAGAACATTGACGGACGTCCGACATTTTATCGGGTTGAAGAAGAATCTCATCTCTTTGGGTACACTTGAAGACTCTTGATTTGTCTGGAAGGGTTTGGGTGTACAATGTGTACCTCGTATATTTATAAAGAGAACTATTACATAGAGGTTCACATAGAATAGGAAAATAACAAGTGAATATAAAGAACTTAAATAAAACACTATTTAACACACCCCCTCAAGTTGGAGCATAGATATCAATCATGCCCAACTTGTCCACAAGAGAGCTGAAATGTTTCTTGGCCAGCAGCTTTGTGAAGATATCAGCAAATTGGTCTTCGGAGCGAGTAAAAGGAGTGCAAACACGACCAGTCATAATAGATTCTCAGATAAAGTGGCAGTCAACTTCAATGTGCTTGGTCTGCTCATGAAAGACATGATTATTTGCAATAAAAATAGCTGCTTTATTATCACAGTGCATAAGAATAGGAGCAGAAGATCCCACATCAAGTTCTTTTAGAAGAGACTGCACCCACAGAAGTTCACATGTAGTATGAGCCATAGCATAGTACTCGACCTCAGCATTAGATCTAGCAAGAACATTTTGCTTTTTGCTCCGCCAGGTAACTAGATTTCCACCAACAAAGGTACAGTAACCAGAGGTAGATTTTCTATCTATTTTTCTTCCAGTTGCAGCATATTCAGAATCAGAATAGCCTTTATGAGAGCAATGACCATGTTTTCTATATAATAGGCCTTTACCAGGAGCTTTCTTCAGATATCTCAAGATATGACATAGTGCTTCCCAATGACACCGTCTAGGCTTGTCAAGATACCTGCTAACAAGACCAACAACGGTAGAAATATCAGCTCTAGTGATAGTCAAATAGATCGGTTTGCCAACTAGTCTTCTATATCTTTTACTGTCAGGATAAAAAGGAGATTCATCTTCATCCCAATTCACATTAGGATCTAGAGGTGTATCAGTAGGCCGAGCTCTAAGCATTCCATTTTCCTATAGAAGATCAACAACATACTTTCGTTGTGATAGAATAAGAGCATTAGCAGTCCTAGAAACTTCAATCCCCAGAATGTATCTCAGTTTACCCAGATCTTTAGTGACAAAATGCTTGCATAAGTAGGCTTTAGTAGCATTAATTGCAGAGAGATCACTTCCAAATAAAATAATGTTGTCAATATACACAATAAGAACCACAATACCAGAGGACGTCTTTTTAATAAAGACAAAATGATCAACATGAGATCTGAGAAGTCATAGGTAGACAAAATCTTGCTCAGTTTATCAAACCAGGCACGTAGACTCCGCTTGAGTCCATAAATAGACTTTTTGAGGCGGTAGACTTTATGTAACTCCCCCTGAGCAACAAACCCAGGTGGTTGCTCCATATAGACCTCCTCTTGGAGATCACCATAAAGGAAGGCATTCTTCACATCCAGCTGATTAAGGGGCCAATCCAAATTGATTGCCACGGAGAGCAGAACCTGCACAAAATTTAGCCTGGCAACAGGAGAAAAAGTTTCAAAGTAATCAATACCATAAGTCTGAGTGTACCCTTTCGCTATAAGGCGGGCTTTTAGGCATTCAACAGTTCCATCAGGATGATACTTGACAGCAGAAACCGAACGACATCCAACAGGTTTACAATCAGAAGGAGGATCAACCAGATCCCAAGTAGCTCTGTCAGTAAGAGCAGCCATCTCCTCAGTCATGGCATGTGTCTCGGCCATGCTCCGTAATGCGTCATGCACATTTTTGGGTACAGGGACAACAGAGAGAGCAGCAACAAAATTACTAACATGAACACTCAGATGCGCAGTAGAGACATACTTAGCAATATTATGAGATGTACATGATCTGGTACCTTTCTTGAGAGCAATAGGTAAATCTAGATCAGAAGTTACCTTAGCAGGGGCATGACCTTCTGAAGGAGAAGATTGGTTGTCAGTGGGGGGGTCTTGAGCAGGGGTAAGCTGCGGCGGCCGAATCCTGCGTTGGTAAACAATGAGAGGAGGAGACGTAGTCTCATCAGGTGGCACAAAAGATGTAGAATCACTAACAATGGGAAGAGGCATTGCAATGAGATCTGAACTTAAAATGTTCCCCTTAGTAGAATAGTATGGAGTATCCTCAAAGAAAACTACATCACTGCTCGTGAACCACATTTTAGTAACAAGACTATAGCAACAGTATCCTTTTTTGAGTCCGTTTGTATCCCAGAAAAATACATTTTTCAGCTCGAGGAGACAACTTGTTTTGAGTTGGTCCAAACAAGCGAACAAAACAAGTCGATCCAAAAATTCTTGGAGGTACAAAAAACAGAGGAAGATTGGGTTGTAGTACTTGTACATGAATTTTATTCCCAATAACAGAGGAAGGCATACAATTTTTCAGAAAATAGGCAATAAGAATCGCTTCTGGCCAAAAATGTTTGGGAACATTAGAATGCAGCATGATTGTTCTAGTAACTTCAAGTAAATGCCTATTTTTCCTTCTAGCAAAACCATTCTATTGGGGTGTATAAGAACAAGAAGTCTGATGAATTGTTCCCACAGAACAACAAAATAATTCAACATTTTTTTGAACAAATTTTAAAACATTATCAGTACGCGGGATTTTAATAGGCATAGAATACTGAGTTTTAATTTCAGCAAAGAAGAACTTAATAGTAGGCAGAACTTGGGATCTATCTTTTAACAAAAACAACCAGGTAGCACCGGAGTAATCATCAATGAACAAAATAAAATATTTATTGCCAGATAAACTTGGAACATGACAAGGACCCCATACATCAGCATGCACCAAATAAAAAAAAATTGCTACCAATCTGAGATTTTTTGGAAAATACAATTCTGGACTATTTGCCTAATTGACATGCCTCACACTCAAAACTTTGTGTGCCTACACAAAAAATAACATGTTTTTAATTTATCAGCTGACAGATGCCCAAGTCTAAAATGCCATTGTAATGCGGAAATAGAAGATGATAATGTTGAAGCTAGTGCCGTAGTGCCAATCCGTTTCAACTCATCCAAGTAGTAGAGTCCATCAGGTCCTTCATGCCCTTCACCAATCTTCTTCCTCGTGCGAAGGTCCTGAAAAACACAAGTACTCGGTGCAAAGGTCAGACTGCAATTCAGATTGCGTACAATTTTACTGACAGACATCAAGTTTAGCGGAAAATTTGGCACATATAAAGCAGATCGCAGGACTTGAGCAAAGATATCACCAATTCCAGATACAACAGATTTAGAACCATCATCAAGCATAACATCTGATTTAGAACAAGGTTTAGACAGTCTATAAAAGAGAGAACGGTTGCCAGAGATATGAGAAGAGGCTCTAGAGTCAATCACCCATTTGGTAGTACAACACTAGAAGGAGCACTCAAGAAGGCAGACAGGGTGAGCTTAGGATTTAGTAACAGATGAGGAGGAAGCACCAGTCCTCTCAAGCAGGAGACGTTCCACCTCGGAGCGGATGAACTCAACAATGGAGGTGGTCGAGGGAGCAACAGAATGTGTCTTAGAAGCACCCTCAGACGCACCATTGGCCCATGTAGGTGTGCTATGTTTCATCCAACATCTGTCTTCAATATGGTTGTTGCGGCCACAGAAGTCACAGTACCTCTGAGTAGCGGCACCTCCAGAAGTATTAGCAAATGAGCCACGACTAAGGGAGCCACGGCCAAGCGACCCACGTCCCCGTCCAGGAGAAGAACGGTTGTCCAGAGGGCGACCGCGACCCCTACCACGACCACGGTCAGACATAGAAACAAGAGCAGTAGTGGCAGCAGTGTCAGAAGGTAGATCCGACGAGGAAGCCGACAGTCGTTGTAGACGCTGAAAAACACTCTCCAACGTGGGTAATGGATCACTGGCGAGAATTTGGTCAACCACACCAGCATATGAGTCAGGAAGGCCGCAGAGGAACTGGACAACCTGGAGTTTCTGCCATTGTCGTTGCATCGAGGCTAAGTCGGTAGATAAGGGGTGAAGATTCTCAAGCTCAGCCTAGACGCCTTTAAAGGTCAAAAATAGTCAACAATATCGGGCCCAGAGAACAGCAGTAGGAGTCAGAACCGCCTAGATCCTCTGGCTAGGCGGCAACAGGCAGATAGAGCAACTGGAAGGACCAGCTTACATGAAGACTAAGCCGAGGTGCGGCAGAGAACCTGGCTGCTCAAGGGTCGATGCAGGCACCGGGAAGGGGTAGGGCTCCGAAGACCCTCAACATGAACAGATGGAGGCGAAAAACGATCGTGTGGGCTGCACTAAGAAGCCATGCCTACACACGGAGGACCTCCCGCGGTAGTGGCAGGCGAGCGCCGCGACAGCAGCAGCAGCCGGTGGCGGCTGCGGGCGGCACGGGGTGGGGTGTCGGGGGGGGGGGTCGGGGGAAGAGAGAGAAACGACGACGACTACGGGGAGGGTGGTGGCTAGAGGACATGCTCTGGTACTATCTTGATTTGTCTATAAGGGTTAGGGTGCACAATGTGTGTACCCATATATTTATAAAGAGAACAATTACATAGAGGTCCACATAGAATAGGAAAATAACAAGTGAATATAAAGAACTTAAATAAAACACTATTTAATAAAGACAAGGGCTGCAAGTTCTCCGGTGAAAACGAAGTTCTTGATGTTCTTAAAGTTGATCGAGTCCTCATGAAGGTAGTGAGAAATTCACACAAACTATACATCTTGCAAGGTTCCACTATCTCAAGCTCCGTAGCGGTTACAACTTCATCTAAAGACACCACAAGACTCTAGCATGTGTGTTTGGGACACATGTCTAAGAAAGAGATGATGCTTCTGAGCAAGAGAGGGTTGTTGTGTGACGAAAGCATTGGAAAGTTAGATTTCTGCGAGCATTGTGTTATGGGAAAGGCCAAACGCAATAGCTTTGACATGGCAATTCATTCTTCCAAGGATGCTCGAGATTATGTTCACTCTGATCTATGGGGCCCTTCTCGTGTTCCTTCCAAAGGTGGTGCTATATATATGATGACCTTCATTGATGATTGTACAAGGAAGGTTTGGGTTTATTTTCTCAAGAGCAAGGACGAGGCGTTCTCGACTTTCAAGCAATGGAAGGCTCTTATTGAGAATCAAACTGACAAGAGCACAAAGACTTTTCAGACTGATAATGGCTTAGAGTTCTATTTTAAGGAGTTCAATCATTTTTGTAGTGATCATGGGATCAAAAGACCGTACAGTGCGTCACACTCCCCAGCTGAACGATGTAGCAGAAAGAACGATTAGAATGTTGTTGGAAAAGGCCTGATGCATGCTTCTCAATGCGGGTTTGGATAGATCTTTCTTGGTTGAAGCTATATCAACCTCTTGTTATTTGGTGAACCTTTCTCCATTGTCTTCTATTAATTCAAGACTCCTAAAGAAGCTTGGTTTGGTAAACTTGTTGATTATTCGAATCTGCGAATATTTGATTGCCCTGCTTATGCACATTTTGATACTGGCAAATTAAACCTAGAGCTATCAAATGCATATTCCTTGGTTATGCTCCTGGGGTGAAAGAATACCGTATTTGGTGCAAGGATCCTTCTTCACCACGTTTCTTGGTAGAGCGCAACGTTACTTTTAATGAATCTGCTATGGTGTCTACTATGCAAGACACAAATAGCTCTTTTATAGGTTCTCTACGGGGCGTCTCACAACAGGTGGAGACCAAAGAAGATGTCGGCTCACAGGTTGATGAACAAGATCCCTCTTCTATTCCAGATCATTTAGTGCCTACTGAAGATAAAGAGAAGATTCCAGAGAGTTCTTACAGTGTAACCAAAGGCAAAGGCAAACGGAACGTCAAACCACTCTAACGCTATGGCTTTGCTGACTCTATGGTATCTTGTGCCCTTTCCAACGTCGTTGATGTGGATATTGATGATGAGCCAACCAATTTTCGTGATGCAGTCGCAGGTCATGATGCTCTGCAATGGATTGTTGCAATGAAGGATGATATGTAATTTCTTCACAAAAATCAAACTTGGAAGTTGGTGGTACCTCCCAAAGGCAAGAAAGTAGTGGGTTGTAAGTGGATCTATAAGAAGAAAGAAGGTGATAGATAAAAGGCATGCCTTGTTGCAAAAGGCTACAGTCAAATTGAAGGCAATGATTATAATGAAGTCTTCTCACCCGTCGTCAAGCATAGATCCATACGGATGCTTTGCAATTGAAGACCTAGAGTTGCAACAGCTAGATGTAAAGACAGCTATTCTACACAGTGAACCAGAAGAATAGATCTACATGCAACAACCAGAGGGTTTTGAAGACAAAGATAACCATGTGTGCTTGCTCAAGAGGTCACTCTATGGGTTGAAGTAATCTCGTAGACAATGGTACATGAGATTTGACTCTTTCATGACGCACAATAGATTTTCCAGGAGTAGCTATGACGCTTGTGTCTACTACAAAGGGTTGGATGAAACTTCCTTTGTTTACCTACTAATATATGTTGATGACATGTTGATCACTTCTAGACACCCATATGAGATCGCCAAGGTGAAATCTCTTCTAGGTGGAGAATTTTGATATGAAAGACCTAGGTGAAGCTAAGAAGATTTGTGGCATGGAGTCAGAATGTGGAGAATTTCACAAAGCACGGACAAGTCAGAAAGTGTTGGCGCACAATAGCAAAACTCGACGACGTAGGCGGATAGAAGACTAGTATGCAAAGTAGTAAACAAATAAATAACTCCAATATGCAATGTTGACGAAGCTCCATGTAAAGTCAGCAACAAAAAGTTTTCATCATCTTCCCTCTTCATAAAGTATCCATCACAGTAATAGACGTCAAAGTCCAGAGAGTGTTGGTTCACAGTAGAAAGTCAACGTCCAAACAGAGCACATACAACAAATAGTGCAAAAGCACAAAGCAACAAGTAAAATGTGCTAATCATAGCACAAGTAGCAAGAATGACGTCCCAATATGTAATTTCATGGCAGCAGTCGAGATAGATGATGAAAAAGCAATAATACTAACAGAAAGCTCCACATAGCAACAAACATGAATAGTCCTCATAACAATAGAATGATCCACATAGAAGAAAAGGAACACCACATAGTAACAAAAGGATCCATATAGTATATGTAGCATGAAGATCAATAGAACAACAACAAAAGTGGCATGAAGATCCATATAGCTACATACTAAATTCTTCTTCTTTCTTCATCTTTCCTACATCTCATCTTGTTAAAGAGTATTGTGAAACAACCTGCATCTCTGTCGATACCATCGATAGGAGGTCGATGGTATCGAGACAGTCACAGCGACAGAACATCATTCTGTCGATACCATCGACAGTCCTGTCGATGGTATCGAGATGGTCACAGCGGCGGAAATCAACGATCTGCCCCCTGGTTCTATCTTCATTATATTATTTGTTTTATTGTTTTTCTATTATTTTCTCCTTTGTACCACCATGTATCTTACCCTAATATATAAAAAGAAGTGAGACGACTATTGCCCTTTCAAGAAAGCTGCTTCTTGCAGCCGACAAATCTCTCGGTGTTTCTACTTCTCTCCTCCTCACCTCTTCTAACATGGTATCAGAGCAGAGCTCGATCTAGGGCTTCTCTTCTCTTCCGCCACCGCTTCTCCCTTCCCCCTTCTTCCCCTTCTCTCCTTGCCGGCGGCGCTTCTCTCTCTTTCTCTCCTTGTCGGTGGCGCCGCCGAGAGGCAGCGGCAAGGTCGCCGTTCGGCTACAGCTCATCCGCCGATCTGGAGTGAGGCACCGGGCTTGTAGGGTTATCTCCGTCTACGTTGGGTCTTCGGTAGATCTCCAACGCTGTCGTAGACTTCACCACAAGTTGTTTGGGGATCTTCGGGTTATCCAACGGCCGTCTAAAATCTAAATCGGAGGACTCGTCACCCGACAGTTGGACTCCTTATCACATCTCCTCCATGTGTGATTAGGAAAATCGATTGGAGGTTGTGAATGCGTCAGTAACGCATTTATCTGTTCCTTTTTGGTTGTGACGTGTATCTCTCCATCACCCCATCTATCTCTGTGACATGTATCTCTCCGTCACCTCAGCTTTCTTTGTGACGTGTATCAATCCGTCACTGAGTTCCGTCTACAATAGAGGACACCAAGATTCCCTACGGCGAGGCGTATCCTATCCCCTCCATCAAACTCAACGGGAAAAACTATCTACTATGGATGAACACTGTTCACACTGTCTTGGAATCTCGTGATAAGGCGAGACATGTTGACTCGGGTCCTGTGGACACTGTTGATAAAGGATACGCTGAATGGAAGCGTCATGACAGTCTTGTGAAGACTTGGTTATGGAATAGTATGGAACCTGCAATTGCGGCTAAGTTTATGTTCTATACTACAACTAAAGAGATATTGGACGCAGTAAAGCAACACTATTCCCAAGAGAAGAATGCTCTTCGGCTATTCATGATATATGATCGTCTATTTGCTGAGAGGCAAGGTGATAGATCTCTTGAGGAATACTTTGGAGTTATTCAGGCACTTGCTCAGGAGCTGAGTTACTATCATCCTGTGACAGCTGTTGCACAGATCAAAGACAGAGACCACTTGGTTACTGCTAAATTTTTATCCGGGCTTAATTCCATTTGCGGTTCTTCCTGGAGTGTCATTCTGGCTTCTGATAAATTGCCAAATTTTGTAGAAGCCTATTCGAGAATTCAACACTCTGTTTTTGAGTCTGTTAATCCTTTCTCTACTATATCTTCTGGGGAGTCTCATGCATCCGTAGCTGTTGTGGTGAGAGGATGACCTGGTACGGGCAGAGAACGTGGGACACGTCCGAAGTGTACCTTCTGTGACAAACCGGGACATACAGTGGAGAAGTGTTGGAAGAAACACAGGAGACCTACTGGACCTCCTGTGGGGGCAGCACATTGTGCCACTTCTACAGATTCCGCTCCGTCTTCAGCTGTGGGCACCAATTCTGGGACCGGCATCACCCTTACTCAGGAGGAGTATGATCGGTTCCTTCAGGCTACACAACACATGAGTGTGGGATCTTCATCTTCGTCATCAGCAAACCTAGCATCTACTGCGGGTAATCAGGCTACATCTCGCATAACTTCTGGATCTCCTACATCTTGGGTAGTTGACTCCGGCGCGTCACAGCACATGACTGGTATGAAGAGATTGCTCCAATCTATTGACTCGTATATCCCTCACCAATCTGTCACACTGGCAGATGGTTCAGTGAGGAGAGTGCTAGCTAGTGGATCTGTCTCTCTAACACCCAAGATTGACCTTAAATCTGTACACTTTGTGCCTGAGTTTCCTTTTAATCTTCTTTCTGTTGCAAAATTGATTGACACTATAAAATGTACTGTAACATTTGGGCCTTCTTGTTTTGTCTTACAGGATCTCAAGAGTATGAGAACGATTGGTGGGGGGTCTAGGAAAGGTGCTCTCTACCTTTTCCAAGGTGACAGTCTGCCTTGCCCAGTATCTGCTCCAGCTCCTTCCATCCTGTTGAGTGGTTCCCCCTTACTATGGCATTGCAGATATGGACATCCGTCGTTAGAAAGCTTGCGGAAGTTGAAACCTGAGTTGTCCCAAGTGTCATCTTTAGAGTGTCAGTCATGTCAGCTGGGAAAACATTATAGGTTGTCTTATCCCAGTCGTGTCAATAAGAGGGCATCTTGTCCTTTTGAGTTAGTCCACAGTGATGTATGGGGTCCTGTTAAAGACCAGAGTTATAATGGTTTTCGTTATTTTATTTCCTTTGTGGATGATTTTTCTCGCATGACATGGATCTACCTTCTCAAAAGCCGAGAGTCTGTGCTATCTATTGTGAAACATTTTCATATAGAAATAAAAGTTCAGTTTGATTGCAATATAAAAACTCTCCAATCTGATAATGCTTTAGAGTATGTTCAAAAGGCTATGTCTGATTTTTGTAGTTCTGTGGGCATGATCCATCGCACGTCTTGCCCTCACACCCCTCAGCAAAATGGGGTGGCTGAGAGGAAAAATCGTCATCTTCTTGATATTGCTCGATCGATCATGTTTCAATCCAATGTGCCTAAGAGATTCTGGTCTGAAGCTATGTTAACTGCTTGCTTCTTAATCAATAGACAACCATCCTCCGTTCTTAAAGGACAAACTCCTTTCTCTGTGTTACGGCCCACGGATCAACCCTTCTCTGTTCCCCTCAGAGTGTTTGGTTGCACCTCTTTTGTCCATAATTTTGACCCTAAGGCTGACAAACTTTCTCCTAGGTCTATTAAAACCTTGTTCCTTGGTTATTCTAGTATTAGCAAAGGATACAAGTGTTACTGTCCTAGTCTTCGTCGCATGTTTGTGTCTAGGGATGTTACCTTCCATGAGACCACTCCATATTTCTCCGATGCTATGAGTAAGGGGGAGCAGTTGAGAGAGGGAGTGCCACCAGATTTTCAGAGTGAGAGAGTGGCACCATCTGTGCAGAGTGAGGGAGCGCCACCCATTATTCCTGATTATACTTTTATTCAGGACGAGCAGGCAGCTGACAGACCTGTTATTCAGCAGTACCCATATGTTTATAGTAGGCGAGGCAGACAAGATCCAGAAGAGGTAGCGACACCAGTCCCTGAGTCTTCTTCATCGTCTTCTACTCACGAGATTCCTGCAGAAGCATCAGATCTTGATCTTCCTATTGCTATTCGGAAAGGTGTTCGTTTTTGTACTATTAAACATCCTATTACAAATGTGTGTTGTCTGTCTCACTTATCTAAGCAGACCCGCGCATTTGCTATTGGGATTGATTCTGTTGATATACCAAGGGATCACTATGATGCTATGAAAGACAGTGGCTGGAAACAGGCAATGCAGCTTGACATGTCGGCTCTCTTGCATAATGGCACATGGGATCTTGTTGACTTACCTGTAGGGAAGAAAGCAGTGGGTTGCAGATGGGTTTTCACCATCAAACGTAATTCGGATGGATCTGTTGAGAGGTTGAAGGCCAGATTGGTAGCAAAAGGCTACACACAGACCTATGGAGTTGATTTCTTTGAGACCTTTTCTCCAGTAGCTCGTCTAAATTCTGTCCGAATTATTATTTCTCTGGCTACTACCTTTGATTGGCCCCTATTTCAGCTTGATGTTAAGAATGTCTTTCTACATGGTGATCTACAGGAAGAGGTATATATGGCGCAACCTCCTGGGTTTGTTGCTCAGGGGGAGTGTCAGAAAGTGTGTAAATTGAAGAAAGCCATATATGGGCTGAAACAGTCTCCTAGAGCTTGGTTCGACAAGTTCAGTGAGGTTGTACTCCAGATGGGTTTCTCTCGCTCCATGACTGATCACTCTTTATTCTACTCTAGCTCTTCATGTGGCTCTATCATTATTGTTGTATATGTTGATGACATAGTGATTACTGGTAGTGATTCTTGAGGCATATCTCGTGTGAAGGAAGGGTTACAGAAACACTTCCAAACGAAGGATCTGGGTAAACTGAGATATTTTCTGGGCATTGAGGTGCTTAGATCTCATGCAGGTGTCAACCTATCTCAGAGGAAATATGTGCTTGACTTACTACAAGAGACAGGCATGACGGAATCTAAACCGGTATCTACTCCTATGGATTATCACATCAAGGAGACGGTTGATGATGTCGAGTACTCAGATCCAGGATATTACAGGAGAATAGTTGGCAAGCTAATATATATGATTGTTACACGACCTGACATTTCCTTTGCTGTAGGCGTCATGAGTCAGCATATGCACTCACCACGACAGTCACACTGGACAACAGTTTGCAGGATTCTAAGATATCTGAAGAGTGCTCCTGGTAAGGGGATCACATATTCTAAACCCAAGGTGACTCCATCTATTGTGACTCTCACAGGGTATTCAGATGCAGATTGGGGTGATGATCATACTGATAGAAGGTCTACATCAGGCTATTGTACTTTCCTAGGTGATCATTTGATTACTTGGAAAAGCAAAAAACAGCATGTGGTAGCTAGATCCAACACTGAGGCTGAATACCATGCTATGACCCATGCATGTTGTGAACTTCAATGGGTCAAATCTGTTCTTTCTGAGTTAAAAATCACTATCATGTCTTCTATGGAGCTCAAGTGTGACAATCAGACTGCTATACACATTGCTAGGAACCCTATCTTTCATGAGCGTACAAAGCACATAGAAGTTGATTGCCATTTTATTCGTGATCAAATCAAAGATGGCACTATTGTGACGCCATACGTCAAGTCTGAAGATCAACTGGCGGATATCTTGACAAAGCCTTTGGGTCCAACAACTTTTCAGAGATTATGTGGCAAGCTGGTCATACACGATGTGTACTCTCCAGCTTGAGGGGGAGTGTGAAACAACTTGCATCTCTGTCAATACCATCGAAGACAGTCACAGCGACAGAACATCATTCTGTCGATACCATCGACAATCCTGTCGATGGTATCGAGATGGTCACAGCGGCGGAAATCGACGATCTGCCCCCTGGTTCTATCTTCATTATATTATTTGTTTTATTGCTTTTCTATTATTTTCTCCTTTGTACCACCATGTATCTTACCCTAATATATAAAAAGAAGTGAGACGGCTATTGCCCTCTCAAGAAAGCTGCTCCTTGCAGCCGACAAATCTCTCGGTGTTTCGTCTTCTCTCCTCCTCACCTCTTCTAACAAGTATATATTAGCCTATTTAGTTAATAGGTTAATTAGTTAGTGGGCCTTTAGTGTCTCAGCCCATTTAGATTACTTGAGACATAAGTCTCAGGGTTTCTCCCTTGCCCCTATATATAGGACAGGGGTGTCCAATCTTGTATTCATCTAATCGAATCAGTTCAGTGCAATATTTTTTCTCACTAATAGGTTGATATATACTCTTTAACACATCTCTTCCATGTACTCTTCATCCTCTATTTTCCCCCTCATGCCAATCACAAAAAGAGTCAAGAGAGTGGTTGGAGTCGAGAGTAAAAATAATGGTAGAGGTAGGGTTATGTAGGCAAATATGTGGATATAATCGATAATGCGAGTCATTATGCAACATGGCTACATAGATCTAGGTAGAAAATAAATGGATCTTTTTACGACAAGGTCAAAAAATCGTAGGATCAAATAGTTTCAATATGTATATGAGGGTGGAACAAGGATTGAGGCGGTAGCCAAAAGGTAAGTATGGTTGAAAGACCGGGGGGTTAAAAAAATATAATTGCTGTAAAGGGAAGATAATTGTTACTGGTAAGCAAGGGATAGAAGCACACCATATATAGAACCTTCCGCTATGAGTAGATGATGTAGCAACGGGAAGCAGCGGACACGTCGTGCCGATGAAGAGACACGCCGTGTCTGATATCATAGTAGCAGTAGTAACAGTTGACTCGTCGTGTCAGTGAAGAGACACCATGTTGAATTGTTGAATCTCGGGGCAGAAGCAGGTGACATGACATGTCAAAAGATGAAACGTTATGTCAAGATACAGGTAACACGCCGTGTTCGAAAGCGGCGAATGAAGTCGCGAACGAAGCAAATCTCTGCCAACACGCCGTGTCAAGCAGCAACACGCTGTGTCGATGTCAAATAGTAGCAGAAAAAACCCAGATCAACAGTAAGAGATGAATGTTTCGTTCCGAGTCTCCACCATATCAGTATAGGGGAGATATGTCGCCAAAACCACTTGAAAGGGGAGATCTTTATCCCAGATTTGGGACTAGATCTTAATAGATGCATAGATGACAAATGCGGTAGAGATTTGCAAAGATGTAGATGACGGCGATGTAGATCTACAAAGAATAGATGACGGCGGTGCAGATCTGCAGCAGTATAGATGAAGATGACAAATATGATAGATCTGGTGGCTCTAAAGGCAACAAATCATAGCGGTTGGCATGACGACCCATGTAGATCTAGTAGCAACAACTTCAAAGTGGATGATTTTGGTGTTGAAGATGGAGACGGCTCCAAGAAGAGGCAGGGATGGGAAATTCCTGTGGTGCAGCCTAGCAATGCCTAGCGGTGGTGGCCACCCGCATGGGGAAGCAACTTTCTTTTGTGGTCTCTCTCTTAGGGTTGGGGGTGGCATGAAAGAACTTACTCTGATACCATGTAGAAAATGATATGAGAGGGGGAAAACCCCCTTTGTTCACAAACTCTTCCTCATCGACACTTCTTTACCTACCACGAATTATTCCTATGCCCCCAGTCCTATGAAGCTTAGGTCGCAGTTGTTGCGACAGCACATGGTTGTGGATGGGGGTGTGGACCGCACCCCAAGTGCAAATACTAGTAGCACACTAGGGCACACCAAGGATGCCATCCACTCAAAGTATGGTTATTCCAAATACTACATGTGAAAACGTGATAAAGGTACTACACATATGGTCCAGACTCCACAATCTCACATTGTCTAGGGTCCCACCACGGTACAAGTCATCCCTTTTGTCTCCACTGGAAGCTCCTTTTGCGTCTATGTGACGAATGATGAATATAAGTGTCCGCTTCAAGCATCCTAGCAGTTTGTGGATTCTCTGCTACATGTGCAGTCTGGTCAATCTTCTGCATACACATCAGACTGGAAAATTGGTGATCCTCCAAAGGCCTTGCTTTCAACCCATCTTACAACAGCTCATCAAGGTAACCATGGGACATCCATGATCGTCTCTCCCTCAAATTGGATCATGGACTTCGACGCTACCTAGAACATCATGGGTATGCCACACCTACTTACCTTTCTCGACTCCAGTCCACATTCCACTATCACCTTGGCAGATGAATCTTATAATGAGAATGTGGCACCTTCCTGCACCTTAACATTATCCTTACTACATTTTGTTCCTAATTTTTCTTAAAACTTAATGTTTGTGGCTAAACTTGTTGAGTCCTTGCATTGCTATGTAACCTTTGGGCCGCACGATTTCTAGCTTGTAGGATTTTTTGAATATGATGACGATTGGGTGAGGAGTGTGCTTTGGTGATCCTTACTACTTTGCCTACTACCCTTGTCGTTGTTGTACCACTACAACTCTGTTTACGTTTTAGTCATCCATTGTTGGACAAATAAAACTTTTTGACTCTTTAGTTTCTTCTTTCCCTTCCATGTTATGTGAATCTTATCTATTGGGAAAGCACCATCACCTGTATTTTCCGGCTAGAACTACAAAACAATCTAAAAAACCTTTTAGTATTATTCATAGTGATGTTTGTGGTCCTTTTTAGACATCCAATTATAATGGTTTATATATTTTCCGACATTTTTATGACTTCTTGCTTATGGCGTGGTTGTATCTTCTCAAAACGCATGATGAGGTCTTTCCTCTTATTTGCACTCTTCATTACATGAACTTTGTTTGGTTTTCAACACCGATTAAAGTTCCCTACAAAGGTAATGCTCTTGAATGCACCCAAGAAGCAATTTCTTTGTTCTGTTGTGAAAAGGGGATGATTCATCAAATGCTCATGTGGCTACTCCCCAAAACAAGATGGTATTAGTGAGCGTAAGAATTGTCACATCCTTGACATTACACGCTCTCTTACTTTTTGTGCTAAACTTCCCAAGCACATCCACCAAGGCTGTCTTTAACCACTTGCTTTGTTATTACTCAACAACCTTCGTCCGTTCTAAAATGAAAATTCTAGTTTCCTAGTCTTATATTCTCAGAAAAATCCATTTCCTCTCTCCCATAGGGTTTGTAGGTACATCTCATTCATGTATTATTTCGGCCTAAAGGGTGACAAGTTTCCTTACCGAGTGCTTAATTTTCTAGGATATTCTCATCTAAAAAAGGGTATATGTGTATGATCTTCGACTGGTCGCCTCATTGTCTCAGCCGATGCCACTTCCCAAGAAGATGAGTTTTTGTTCTCATCTTTTTTGTCTTCCAAGGTGTTTTCCGATGAAATGGTCTCCCTCCCATACCCTTTCCCGCAACCTCACCACCTACTTTGCCTCCATTACCACCAAGTCCACCATCATAATTCTCTTGCAAGGTCTGTCACAAACAAGCAGGTTGATCCACAATCAGCTTCCCCATGATCGTCTATTCAATACAATCTGATGGACCAATGGCTCTTCACAAAGGTATATGCTCCAACATCGTGAAATATTCTATTTTGAAACATACTATCTTGCTTGTCTGTCCTCTTCCGCATATGAATTTTTACAACCTTGGACAGTACATTTGAACCAATGATGATACTACTTTTATAACTTTTCGATGGAGTCACTATGAATAATGTAAGAGACTCGTGTGACATGAATATAAGAGATGTCATTTACACATGATGGGATTTACTATTTGAGATTAAAAAATGCTTTGAAAAATATGAAAATGAAAAAGGCATGCAGACCAAATGGTATTTCCATTGATGTATGGAAGAGTATAGGGGATGAACTGTGTGGTTAATGATTTTTTTAAAAAAAGATTATGAAAACCATAAAGATGTCGGACAAATGAAGAAATAGCACTATAGTCCCCCATGTGCAAAAATAAAGGACATGTTTAGAGCTGCACAAACTAAAAAGGTATCGAGTTGATGAGTCACACTATGAAGCTTTGGGAGAGGATTATTGAGAAAAGACTAAAATCTATAATGCATATATCAAACAACCAATTTGGTATCATGCCTGGAAAATCAATAAAAGATGCCATTTTTTTGATAAGGAGGCTTCACGAGAAGTATAGAGAGAGAAAAAGAGGTCTTTATATGGTTTTATTGATTTGGAAAGTCTTATGATTGAGTACTCATGGAAGTCTTGTGGATGGTGTTAGAAAAAAAAGGTGTGCCAATCCAACACATTGACTTGATTAAAGACATGTATGATTGCTTGACTGAAAGTATAAAGACATGTGGAGGAGAGATGCCAACATTTCCTATTACAATTGGGGTACATCAAGGATCAACACTCAACCCATAAGATTGATAATTAATGAGAGAAAAATTGAGTATATGCATTGCAATTTCAGCCAATCTAGAGTTTTGAATGGTGGGGCCAAGTTGGACAGAGTAGATGTACCAAAATGTCATAAAATTTGTTACTTGGGTTCTATTATTCAGATAGATGGGGATGTTGAAGATGATGTTTGTCACTTGAAAACTGAAGGATGGTTGAAGTGTAGGGTTGCACCTAGATTAGTATGTGAGAGAAAGATCCCTCTCAGATTAAAGATTATGTTTTATAGAACAATTATATGACCAACCATGCTATATGGGAGTGAATGTTGGGCAGTGAAGAAATAAGGTCTCAACAAGATGAATGTGGTCGAAATGTATGCTAATAAGGATGTGTAGGAAGACGAGAAAAGATTGCTTGAGAAATGACTATATCAAGAAGAAAGTGGGGGTGGCAAATATCAAGGACAAGTTGCGTGAGGGTCGACTGAGATGGTATGGACATGTGCAACTCATAACGACTAGCATGCCTATACGAAGCATTAGGTCAAGTATAATTGAAAAAAGAAGAGGTAAGCCTAATTTAACCTGGGAAGAGCTTATAAAGAGTGCTTTTGAATCTTTACATCTTTCGATCATAATATACCCATAACAGAGCTGATTGGAAAAGAAGGATCCATGTAGCCAACCCAACATGGTTGGGATTGCGGCTTAGATGATGATGACAATACCTTTATTCCCAAACACCCTACTATGCCCTTCAGCACCTTGGGTGGAAAGCTGCAATGATGAATGAAATGCACGCGCTGCATGACAATGGCACGTGGAATTTGGTGGATCCACCCCCTGTCAGGAACATTGTTGGTTGTCAGTGTGTATTCTTTGTAAAACATTGTTTAGATGGTTCTGTCGACACACTCAAAGTGTGGTTGGTTGCCAAAGGTTTTAACCCAACTTTTAGCATTGAGTACTTTGAGACTTTCTCTCCGGTTACATGGTTCACCTCTATACGTATCTTGATTTTCTACTGCACATCATGATTCGCCTCTGTTTCAGCTGGACATTAATGATTCTCCATGGTGATCTATTGGAGGAAGTATACATGCATCAAACTCCGAATTGTTTTGATAATGGGAGTATTCTCACAAGGTCTACCCCCTTGAATCATTTTGTGGTGTAAAGCAGTCTCCACGGGCCGGATTTAATAAGCTAAGCACTATCCTTGAATAGTTGGGCTTCAAAAGGTCAAGTAATAAAGATCCTTCTTTATTCTCTTACTCATTCAATGTAACATTCTTCTTTCTATATGTGTGGATGTTATTGCGATCACTGGCGGTGACATTGAGGGTATCTTTAGTCTGAAGAGGTCTCTAAAATTCTACTTTCACACTATCTAGAAATTTGTGGTATTTTCTCAACATAGTAATTCTCCGCTCCCAACACAATAATCAATTTATCTCAAAGATGTTATGTCTTGGACCTTATACAGAAGTCAGGGATGACATGTGCCAAACCAGTATCCACCTCGATGGACTACCACACCGAAGCTCCAAGGCGGAGCTCTGGTCCAGAGAAGTATTGCCGCATGATTTAAGAATTACCTGACCAGATATCATTGACACTGTCGGAGTGGTCAGTCAACATATGTGTGCTCCTTTTTAAGCGCATTGATGCAATGTTCAACATATCATGCGACACCATAAAAGTTCGTTGAGAAGAGGACTGTTGTACAACCGACCTACATAGAAGGTCATTACTATCTCTGGGTACGCTGATGCAGATAGGGTAGGAGATGCTCAAGACCAGCAATCTATGTTTGCATTATGTATCATGTTAGGCAATCACCTCATTGCCTGGAGAAGCAAAATAAATCCATCTTTGCTCTATCTAGCAAAAAATGAATATCGAGGAATGGCACATGAATGTTGTGACTTACAGTAGGTGAAGCTGATATTGACTTAGTTTGGGATTCTTCTTTAGACACCACCGACTCTCTTCTCAGACAACTAGACACCTATTCACATTGCAAACAACCTAGTATTCCATGAATGCACAAAACACATAGAAGTAGACTTCCACTTTGTGTGGGAGTTGGTCAGGGCCTAGACAATTTTGATATCTCATGTGCGGATTGGGGATCAAATTGGTGTTATCTCTGTCTCTTTTTCGATATCGAGTATCTAGTTGTGACTACATAATGTATACTCTCCAACTTGAGGGGGAGTGTTAGCATAACTGGCAATTGGGCAATTGCACAACACACGTGTTAATATTTTGCCATGTATTTCCCTTGTCCTTGCTACCCTTAGGTGAGTATCCATTTACCCACTTAATTGTATCTACATATGTCCATGCTCTCCTATATATGGAGCGCTAGCCTACCCCTGATTACAACTTTAAGTTATCAATGGATACCAATAACTGAACTTGCCTTCTACCCATTTCAATATCATAAGGAATTACGGAATACAGTATAGTGATTTTGGAATTGTATTATATCAAGGAAGAAAACCGTAACAAGTTATTTCCAAAGACCATAGTAGATATAGAAGAAAGGTGCATTAAGAGTGTTGAGCTTCTTAAGTGGAGAAAGGCATGGCTTACTCAAATGGCAAGCAGTCAAATGCAAGGAAGCACGAACACGTTTTTAGACACAGACACCGACACAAACACGGACACGGAACACGGTAAATTTCTAAAATGTAGGACACAACACGGCATTGGATGAGTGGAAAATATTTTAATATATACATAAATGTTAGTGTATGATGTATGAACTGGAATTTTTTTTTTAATTCATCCAGATTAATGTATCTATGTATATCTTTATGCATAAAGAGGTGTCCTCGTGTGTAGTAGAAACAATATGAAGTAAAAAACTAAACGTTTAATTTTTGTTAATATAGTAGATTACAGAATATACATGAGTATGTATAACTCATTTAACCAACTTATTAGACTATAATTTGATTCATAGTATCTAATTCAGCATAGACTTTACATATTGGTTCTTTGTAATTGTGATTAGATGTCAGCTCTATGAAACATTTTCTCAGAAAAAGACATAAACAACAGCTGTATCTTCAACATTTGCACTCTGAAATAGGCTAGATTGCAGCAGCAACCACTGCAGTGATGTGTCCAAGAAGTGTCTGGGCAGTGTCCAACTACGTCTGGGGTGCAGAAGAACACAAAAATGAACTGGACATGTCCCAGCCGTGTCCAAAACGTTTTGGGCCGTGTCCAGGAAGTGTCCGCGTCCAAAACGTGTCTGACACGGACACGGGGGCTGTCTAGAAGTATCCGTGCTTCCTAGGTCAAATGTATCAGGATCATTTGAAAGAAACATTATTAGCCGTTAACACAAACGAAATGGCAATATCTAATGACCTTATTTTGTTATAGTGGATGCTGCTGGTAGTTGGGACACACATTTGCTATTGCAGCCTGGAACATTTTGGCTGCTAGTGTGAATTTTACTTTTATAGGAGAGAGGGAATCCCGATACAAACCAGATCTTTGGTTCTTGTGACTTGAGACTATTATATAATAAGCTAATAACATAATAAGCTGCAGCACACAGACACAACTCTGACCAAGCTAGAGATTTATATATGGTGTGCTTCTTCGGTTGAAGAACGTCCGAAATTGAATGTGTGATGCTTGCCAAATGCTTAATATAGATATGCTGTTGGGGTTTGTTGGTAGATTCTGATGGTACCTAGAAATGAGGCTTCATGGTTTAATTGGGTGTGTGTGATAAAGGCTGAGCTGTTGGGTTGAAGAACGGTCTTTAACTTGCTTGGAAAAAGGGTTGCAGGGATTTGACAGTGAATATGGATTATGGATTGAGATTCTCTTGTGGCTGTTTACGCTGTAAATGCGGGTGGTGATTAAAGAAGAGTATCATTCTGTTCCAGTATGGGGTGGCTTCATAAAGATTGGAGAGTTGCTGTCAAACATCTCTGAAATTATTTCTGAAGGAGGTGTATATGAGCAGTGGCGGATAAATAGCCATGCCAGGTGAGCCGTTGCCTCACCCGCGTCCTGCCGTTCCCGATTATTAAATGAGAGGAAGTTGTTGTGGTCTCGCCAACTCTATACAGGTAGCCTCACACATAAAGAATTACTGTTTTTGTGGGAATTAATTGACGTTGCTATCCAAAATTGAGTACACAGAAATTATGCAGATGTTGTACTTATCAGGAGTCAGGAGGGACTTTTAGATGAGAGAGAGCACGTCTATAGTTTATGGGAGAGAGAGATTAGGGAATGGGCAGTTGGAGAGTATACAGTCCTTCTAAGAGAGACCAAGGAGGTTGAGATAACAGAAGAAACTGGGACAGAGAGCAATAGAAGCCAGAGATCACGGAGGTGGAGAGAGAGAGAGAGAGAAACCAAGGAGGTGGAGAGAGAGGGAGCGATACTATGGGAAAGGAAATGATGATTACATATACGTAGTATTTATTCCTTTGAGACTCTCGGAAAGGAAATGAAGAATACAAATACATTCAGCGTATATAATTCAAAGGAGGGGTCTAACTTGTTTGCCTTTCCTAGTTGAATATAGTAATAAAAAGTTAATTGTTTTGTTGATTTTGTAATATGATGTACTTTGATTTGGAATATAGAAGCGTTCAATCTTTGGTCGCCTAGAATCCTTGATTACATCTATAGAAGCGTTCAATCTTATATTTGAAAACTTCATTATTTGATTATAAAACTACTAGTTTGATGTGGAGTAGTACTTTTCTAGAATCCTTGTTGATCACATACTGGAATAGGAAAATTTTCACCTAATTATCTTCTTTTTACCTTTGCATACGTCGCCCCATAGCGTATCGAACAAAATTTTATACAACACACATTTGTAAATTGCAAAGCCTTTCACACAACTACTTCAGCATGTCATGTGATTCAAATAAAAAAAAGTAAACAGAATGACCTACACATTCATCTACTTATTATAGAAAATATCTATAACTGAAGGAACATACTCCTTATTCATCCGCTATTGAAAAAGAAAGTTAACCAATTCCAGTGTAAGTAATAATCATGTGCCAATCTCTAGAAATATATGGGTTCGGCCATGAAGTGGCATGGATCAATATGAGGCCTCATCAGAGTTCTCTTTGACCTTCTTGTAGCATTTTAATATAACTCTTTAGGCATGTAGTTTTCCTTCTTTCAGTACAAATTTTAGATTTTTTGCTAAGTGCAATTATAATAATGAATTTACACTTATTTTCTATTTCATATATTGGCAACATTGTAGAAGACTGGTATTGGGTAATGTGATTGCCTCACCTAACTCAAATTTCTGGTTCCGCCACTATATGTGAGCATGTCATTTCTCCATAGTCCATTTATCTGATGTTTCGGGTTGTATTGTGATAAGTCATAAAATATAAAAAGACAAACATACATCAAGACATTGTGAAGATTTGGTAAATAAAGTTGTTCAAATACCATGGTAGATCCATATTTAGCTGATTGTTCTCATCATGCCATGTTTAGTGATTGTATAGTTCAATCGTGTCTGGTAGTGATGTTGATGTTTAATTTATTTTGTTTTGATAATTGCAAGTTGATAGTATCATGTTTATACCTACTCAGGTTGTAGGGTTTGCTGAAGAAATGAGTAGACTGTTGTTATGCGAGGCAACGGCCGTGACCATGAGGAAGTGCTTCCATCTTCTTGGGATTGAGCTTGTCTACAAGCTATGAGGGTTTATACACTTTTTGTTGTATATAAAGACATCTGCATCTGACCCTCTAGTTTGCATTATTCAATATGGGGCTTTTCTTAAAGAGATAGTAAGAGAGTTTGAAAAATTACACTACATGGGTGAGTGAGCACTAAACTGTTGTGATTAAAAAAGAGAGGAAGCATGGACGTGAAACTGTGAAAAAGAAATTAGGTGTGTTGTATAGTTCATGTCATGAGTTGTTTACTCCATTTTGTGGTTATTTGTACTAAGAAATATCCAAAGTTGATATGCAAGGGATCATGAACATGTATGATCCATCCAACCCTTTCTACATGGTACTTTACAAGAGATACTTCAACATGTTCCATACTTTCCTTTGTTTTGATATTAGAGATTATGCATGTACTCATAATAGAATGTAAGAGAATCTACAAAACCCCTATTTTAGGAACCACATATACATGGCCATTCACAATATACAAGGATGTCACCTTTTTAATTGTTATAATATAGTTAAATTGAAACCAATGTACGGATAAACCTTTCTTATCTCTCGAAAAAAAGTTATTACATAGAAGAACTAACATGACTCTTGGATACATGTTTAACATCTCTAAGACATGAATGAATATGTGAATTCTAAACATAGCTTATTGATAGAAGACCCCTCACCAAGCACACTAAGTCTTTCCCCTAGCACACGATTTCATAGTAACATAAAAAACATGCCAAATTAGTGGCATGGAGCAACTATATATCAAACCAAACTATTATTTGGGAAAAACTTTGAAATAATATGAATAAATAGATTTATATAATGATTTTTTGAACATATCACATCATTGTCAGAATTGAAAATTCTTATCACACGAACCTTCTTATGTGCATGCCCACTTTTGTGCACATGATGCTAGCAAAGTCCTTGAGTATTAGAAAATCCTATGAACAATGTGATTGGGAAGCATATTACAATTATTTCAATTCTTATCATTAAATTTGACATTATTTCACTTCTCTTAAACACGATGAGATTTATCCCTCTTCAGCATAATGTGATTACTCCCTCTTGAACATGAACATGATTTTGAAGAGATTTCATAAATATCAATATCTTCAAATGATTCATGATATTTAATTCTCTTGAAGCATAAATTGTGGAAGCATAAAGATATAAATTTACTTCATGATTGTTATTTAAATTGCATTAAGATAAAATAAGTTAATCATATGTGCACATGAACCATATACTTATATTAAGCGAATAAGGAACTACTTACCATAGTTTTGCTTAGTGTGCATAATCGTTACTTGTAGCATGATGAGGCCATTCCTAGTAATTTTTTTGATGTTAAGTACTCTTAAAGTATGCTTTGTACATAAAGTTTATAATATATGATATTTAACCTAATTCATATAGTCATATGGTTTCTAAATTAGTTTGAGGGTTTTGTGTTCAAAATGGCATTTTAGAGCAGTACAAGGTTATTTTGCATTTTTATCTTTCCATGGACTATTAACACATTGTTCTAATGGCAGATGAATTTTCTATGAATTATTAAAATATCGACCAACTAGGAAATAAAGAAATTGATGTATAGGTTCTACTCAAAAAGCAAAACTTTATCCACGTGTGGGGCCCCTGCCTAGTTGGCCCAATCGGGACTAGCCACATGCGTTGTGCTCTCCCATGCAAAACACAATATCAATTTAGTAAAAAGAAGGATGAGACCACCAAAAGTTCAAAATGTGTGCGACAACAATAAAGCTAGACCAAGGGAAAACTATGGAATCAATGCTGCTATTCTTCTATACAAGAACAAAAGTAGAAAAACCTTGTGAAGAATTATAATTTTCAGGAGCTCATATCCTTAGACAAACTCACGTTTCATGTGAATCAATATCTGAGATTAAAACCATTGACTTTGTCAAGGTCCCACGGTGTTAGAGACACCTAACCTGAAGGTTATGATGATCATAGATTTTATAGCATCTCACCACCATAGAAGGATGCGCATGAGAATACATGAAGATTCATAGACAAAAATTTAGGAGAATTGAACATACATATCTGATATTTCATTAGAAACCAAAGTAGATAGCTAAGAAAAACCAAAAATTGATGCAGTGACAACCTTGATTGGATTTTGGGGTGTCTTAAATGCCAAATAGAGGAAATGAGTCATACAAAATTTCCTACAAACTTAACCAGGAAGAAGGATTCAATGAAGCATACGAATCGACATTGGACGAGGTTTTGAGTGTTGAGAAAGTCCATAACGAGCTGCCAAAAGGAGGAGACAAGTGGGGTACATGGATGGAGTGGTTGACCAAAAAAGGATGTTTTCACTATTGTCTTAAGTTCCCGAGAGTTGGCTAGTTATTATGAGTGAGTTAGATTTATAGATGGGGTTCTGAGGCATCAGTAGATGGAGAGGTTATCGAGTTTAAGTGTAACACAGTCTATGTCCTTTGGGTGTGTATGGTGCATGAAATCTCGTATTGATAACAATCAGGTGGATCACCATGATGTAAGTAAGGTGATAATGAGATCTATTATGAGGGGGGTAAACTTGAGAAAGAGAGAGAGAGAGAGACAGAGGTGGGGAGGGGGTTACAAACTATTTCAATCCAATGGGACTGGACATGCAAAAAACATGGTATTGAATTGTCCAATGGTCCCAAGAAGCAAAACAACAGTTGTTTGATGTATCGGTCGGTTCAAGTTAAAACTTATATTTTGGATATATTCTAGGATTATGTATAGGTTAATATCATTTTTCCTCTATTATTATTTGGGTTAGTATGTGGTTCAAAACATAACAAAAAATGATACCTAATTGAAGTACGAGGATTCCAAAAGTAAATATTAGGTTTTAGGTATGGGAGTCTCAACTATATAGGTCTGTCTCATTAGGACGAACATATATTTAATTACATGGGATTATCCAAAAGAATGAGAGGCCCAAGTTTGAGAAAGACAACTTATTGTCATATTAGACTTATATAATTTATGTTGGGTCATAATAAACAAGGTAGTTAGGTAAATTTCACTTGGAACCCCTATATCTCACTTATTAATCAATTAAGGGTGTCAAGTGTGTAAAGAAAATGCAATCGACTTAATTATAGTTCAAATCCTTTTCATTTTGGTGGAATTGAGTTAAAAGTTTTAATTGAGTTAACAAACACTTATTAATGTCACATATTGCCCAATGAATACATTTGAAGTTAACTTAGGGCAAACTAGGGTTTATCATGTATATCTAAGATAATAGCTGAATTCTAGGGGGAAATTATATTTTGTGTTTCCAGTTTAAGGATTTGGTCTTTGGTTAAGATAAAATTTAGGGTTGTGACATATTACCCAAATTGTAAAGTTATATCCTCAAAATTGTCACAACACTATTCACCTCAGGGTTTCATGTAGTCCTACATGAATACCTCAAAATAATCCATTATCTCCTCAACTATGATTCAGATTAATAACCCTTAAAAAATATAGATTGATATTCCTCAATCACTCTCTAGTTTGATTACCTTGCATGTCATTTAAATCAACGTTTCCCAAATAAAGTTCAGCTGACAAACATATATGACAACTCCTATACCATTGTGGCTTCAATGTCATAACTCAATTATAAAGGTTTAGGGCATCTAACCTTGGAATCATTAGTGACTTCCTTCTATCTACATTATTGTTTTGGGTGATTCTCTACTTTATGTCTTTTGTATCAACTCTTATGGTGGAACGCCCTAATTTTTTATGACCAATCACAAATCTAAAAGTTTGAGGCCTCATCATTAGACTCTACAAAATACTACTAGCATACATGTCCCATACCACATATACTTGCAAGAGGAGGAGATGCATATTAATCCCTTGTGCTCATGATATGCCTTCTAAAATTCAAAATTGGTTCACCATCACCATCGAGAAGAAGGATGACATGTCACTATCTATGTTTAAGTCAATAGATAAGATCCAAACTAGATAATCTCCTATCCCACTACATATGATCTAGATTGCATAAACCTCAAAACATGTGTTCCATTCTAGGGCTCCAACCATATACCATATTTTAAATGATAGGGCACTTGTTCTAACCTCTTGACATCATTTCTTCAATCTAAGAAGCATATGTAAAACAAGTTTATCATAGCCTAATGGACATATAGGAGCATCCAAATACATGAGAAATAATGAGATTTCATGGTGGCCAACTATCTTATTGCCTTAATACCAAGTTATAACACCCCTATTTTAGGAATTACAAATACATGAGCAAAAGCATCCATCCATTCTCACAATATATGAGGATGTCACACTCGTTAGAAAAATTGCAATAATACCATTCATTTGAAATCAACACATGGAATTCTCATCTATAGGAAAACAATTCTTACACAAAGGAATCTAACGTGAATATTGGATAATGTTCATCATCTCTAAAACATGAATGACATGTGATATAATCTTATTGGTAGAATGCACCCCACCAAGGGCACTAAGCCTTCCTCCAAGGGTTATAGCCTTCCTAATGTTACTCATCTTTGAGCTCCATACCTATGGCATCACGTTTACAACCATACAAAGTAACTTAGAAAGACGTTAGTAAGAAATACCAACCAATTATTTATAAAACTAAACTATAATTTGGGGAGAACTTAGGAATAACATGGACTGAATAACTTAATGATTTCTTGAACATATTATATCATTGTCTGAAATTGAGACTTGTCATATGAATCTCCCTATATTCTTGCCCACTTAAGAGCACGCGATGCTAGAAGAACCCTTCAATAACGTGATTGGGACTCATATGACAATTACTTAAATTCTTTTTATTAACTTTAACATTTTATTGACTTATCTTATCTCTATAATATGATGGATTTCCCCCTCTTGAGCATAATGGGATTGCTCCATCTTGAACATCACCATTTGTGAGATTAAGAAGATAATTCTAAAAAGTTAATATGTAACATGATTCATGACATTTCATTCCCTTAAGACATAAGTATGGAAAGCATATAGACATAAATGCACTTTATGATCATTATTTAAATTACATTAACAAAAAAGTAGCTAATCATTTTTTGTACATGAATAACATACTTGCATTAAGCAAATAAAGAATCCCCTAACCAATAATTATGCTCAATGTGCTTAACTTCTTACTTGGAGCACAAAAAAATTCCTAGTTGTTATCTTGATGTTGACGGTGACTCTAAATTCCTCTTCTAGACCTAATGTTCATTAGTATATAATATTTAACCTAGTATTGAAAATAACACAACATGCAATATAAGCACAATCAATGAAATCAAGGCACATTACCCATTAGAATAATTACCCAACATCATGAAAAAAGATAATTTTAGTACTAATGAAACCATAATAACATATAACAGTCAATGCACATAACCCAACATGGATAGAGAAAGGGCGGATATCTTAACTCCCCGCAGAGAATCACATAACCCCTCATGCTAAATATTTTAGTGTGTATTTATAACCTAGGTATGGGACCATAATATCTGGCCCAAAAGATATAAAAAGGACTAAATAAATTATATTACTCTAGAACTATTTTCAAAAACATGCTTAATGTAGAGTCAAGTAAAGTTCAGTCATAATCAAAGAATAAAATAAGGGTTTCACATAAAATAGAACAATGTCATGAAATAATGTCAATAGGGTGAAAATTGAATGAAGCAAGATACAATAATATGATATATCTTACACTTACATCAATTGTAACATAAAATTCTAGCCATTGGACTCAATGGGGTCAGATAGATATGAAATAGAGATATTCAACATAGTGTGTTGCAATGAATTTGAGAGAGGGACAAAGTAAACAATTTATTAATATGATTCAAAAGAGATACATGATACGACAAGAGAGATACAAATCATGTCTATTGTCCAACATAGAAATAAAGGGGCACAACATACACCAAGAAAGAGAAATTAGATAAATCATCCAATACGATTCAAAATGGAGTGCAACATACTATAAGAGATATAAAATAGATATATTGTCCACTATGATTATAAGAGAGTCCAACATTCATGAAATTTTGTATCAGCATGTCAAGGTCAAAACCTACATCTAGTCAAGATATCTTCCACCTATTATTGCATTGAAATATAAGTATCATTAAGTATGATTATACATTTTTTGGCCGGTATATGTGTATAAGTTAAGAACTCAATTATTTAGTCTTAATATAACATGATTTTGGTTATAAATTATATTGGTTTTGGTAAATAATACTTTTTTTATCCCAATGGGTATTTATTTGTAGTTTTGTATGTCGTAGAGAATTAATTACAAATAATCTAAGATAAAAAAATTACTAATTTATTAAACAAAGAGATAGATCAAATGACCATATTTCCCCACATCACATTTCAATCACATTCTGCATGACAAGGCATATTTGTCCCATACCTGGCTATAAACAACACACAATCAATTAAAATGAAAAAAATAACACCACAAAGGCCATGTAAGTGTGACACATGATATAATCAAAGGAGGGCTAGAAACATACAAGTTAAAGAAATTGTTTTCCTCTCTTCATTTCTACTTCTCCAACATGATAAATAGAGAGATGGAATAGCTCCTACTCGAGATCACCTTGAATGATTAGGAGCAAGACTTGGCCAAAGGAAGATGTCATCATCCTCACGACATGAAACCACACATGTAGAACCCAAGAAAATGTTCTAAAGGTGCACAAAACCTACCATAGAAACATTGTCGTGGTCGCCATCACCAGGGTGTTACATGGGTAAAGGGAAAGCCATTATGCAAGAAAAAAATCCTACTGTAAATAGTTTTACATCTCAAACTGATGTCAACCACAAAATAAACTAGGTATAGTGATCAAAATAAATAAGAAATTGATGAGGAATTCCACTAAAATAATAGACTACCAATCCAAAAGGTATGACACCTTCTAAGATGATATCAAAGCTATACGAATCTTCAACAAGGCACAAAAAAGTGATCCACGCGCTCCAACAAATGTCCCAACCACATAGAGTTGTTGTTGAGATCTAGTTAACGAAATGTGGCAACACGAGTTCGACGACCAATTCTAGCATGATTGTGGGTCAAAAGATGAAAAACAATTGCAAGAGGTAGGGTGCACGTCAAGGCATAAATATTTATAGTTAACAAGTCAAATATTAATGTGGAGACCCAATGGGGTCAGAAACATAGGACAAGGTGCCCATGTTGATAAGAAAGATTGGGTCGATGGGATCCCATTGAGTTTGAGATCTCTAAGGTCGAAACCGAGGGAAGAATATGAGGACAATGGAAACTTGGGTCAAGGAGGGGAGGAGAGAGAGGAGGGATGGAATCTTCTTTTTGTTGTTCATGGTAGGGAGGAGTCCTAAAAAAGGTAGGAAAAGGTTTCAATTCCATTGGATCAATCTAGAAGTTGTGAGTACACTCTTGGGTCTTTAGAAAAAATGATTTGCTATGCAAAAAACAATTAATAAGGCACATGACCAAGAAATTTTGAGAAAGTTGCCACCCAACTATTAACATAACTAGTTAAAAGGGGTGCTACCCATTGAACCCATTTGGGTTCAAAACCTCTCCAAGCATAGACTCGATGAAAAGAATACAAGCTTGTGGGTGCCTCTACCTAGGAAATAGCTACGCTGACATAACACACTATTGGGTGTGGTGTGGCTGTGAACAAAAACATGTCTGACCTTATGATTAAACCTTCTAAGGTGAGTCCATTAGTGGCTCTACCTAGGAGGAGTTACTCACCATCAAAAATATTCTGAGAAACTTAAAAATCAAAAGCAAACATAGTTTGGTTTACATTAGGTGTAATATTTGGATATTATCTACTCTTATTATATTTGTATAGCTATCATTATACAATTAGGTTGAAACTTAGCATGGAGACTAATTTGACCGTGTAGATTATGATTTATATGTTTGATTTTCCATTATATATTATCCTATATGATTTCAAATTCAATCAGAACTGGATCAATTATTTTAATGATAATGATCATACTCACCACTAATCTTAGCATTTGGGATTTAGTGTCCAATTATCATCATATTATTATAAAAGGGATCATGTTATATTATATTGCAGAAACTCTCATGTTTTACTTGATTAACCCATTGCATTTTTTAATGTCATTATTATTATAGATGATGGAAGATTAAATATCCTCTCTTACATAAAATATTCAATTATTTTTCATATATATTTTTTAAGCATGTTATACCCCACACTAAACATTTAGGTGTATTTATTCTTTAGTAATTAGTTATTACTTATATTCTAATCATTATATGCATGTGAACAATATGACATGTATTACGTGTTCACTGAGCTCACTTGCATATTAAGTCATACTTAAGTTATAGGATCCATTTTGGGTGTATCAAGATGTGTTACATGAATAAAATACCCAATGTCACTAATTTATCATACATGATATTGATAATGTATAGGTTAGGGTTAGTCAGTTCAACTTCAAGGGTGGGCTCGCCTCTTTCCCTCTCTATGTTTCCGCTCTGACTTCTCTCTAGTCTCCCTGGCGGCGCCACTGGGGGAGGGAGCGCTTTCTCGATGTCTTCCTCCCCCTGGCCCCCAAATGGAAGATCTCCCTGGTGAGGTCGGTAGAGATTCCCTGGAGAAGGTTCGATGCTAGTCGTAAGAGGGACTCCCCTTCTTGGCGGTGATGGATGAAGAGGTGAGAAGAGTAGTGTGGGAGCTAGGATGGGGCTACGAGGTTCGCACAGTCGACCTGGTCGACCTCCTATCCTGTCCAAGAGAGACGGATGGAGAAGAGCATTCACGCCCAGTCCGAAGCGTCTATCCATTCTGCTCGGCCTCGTCGCAGGTGGAAAAAGGGGCTTTTCTCACCCGCCTCTCCTCCTTGCACCTCTTAACTCCGGTTAACCAAGTTGATGGCAGACCTTCGACTTCATCTTCGACGCTAAGCTTCTTCCTGACTGCTTGGTCGGAAAAAAGGTTGTCCTGGGTCCGATCCCAGTTCCCTGGCGGCGGCCCTACAAGCAGTCGTGCTCTGATGTTGCCCCCCTGAAGCTACTGCCTCGGGTGGAGGCCTTAGCGGTAGTTGGTTATCTCTTACCACTGTCTGTGATGCGGCGACGCTCCTTTCTTGGCAGTGCTTCAGATCTGGGGTCAGCTGTCCATCTTCCGCCTGAGAGGGATGTGCATGTGAAGTTGGGTAAACCAACTGTTCGAGTTCGTAGACATGATCCTCAATGGACTCATGCAAGAGCTTGAAGATCATCAATGCCAACCTGTCGCTTCCAGTTATCAGCAGACCGAACCCGACTTGCTCTGGTCTACTCCAGACTGTTATGCAGGGTTTGGGGGAGCTCCGGCCTCTCAGCAAAAGGTTTCGACCCCGACACAGTAGAGGAATGCCTTCCAGGTGTTTGGCAATTTTCTGATGTGCAAATAGAAGCTCTGGTAGGGCCCTGCTGCTCCGGTGTCCATGTTAGTTCATTGTTGGATGTAGGAACACCTCCAAGGTATTGGCGAGCAGCCTCTTCGCAAGATGTTGGTTGTTGTTTTCTATTGTAGGACATCAACAGTTGGTTGTGTGGCTTCAGAGTGAGTTGAATCCTCTGTTTTTTTGGCATAGGACCACACCTTGTGGTGTTTCTATTAGACAGTTGGTACCGTGCCAAGAAGGATAAGACTGTTTCGAATCTCTTAGGCTCACAGCTCTCTGTTGGTGCCTTGCGATGGTTCTGTGATCTGAGAAGATCTAATGCTAGTGATGTTGTTACAGGAAGGGTTACCAGGTGGTTGACTTTTTGTAATCTGTAGGTACTATTTGTGGGTGGGCTTATTGCATGTATTTGCAGGTTGTACATCGTTCTCCTGGTAGGATTGCCTGGTATTTAGTCTTGTTAGTTTTGATGTTCTTCTCAGTGACTGTTATCTTTAGTTGTAGTGTTATACCCCATACGTGGGGTATATGTTCCTGGTCGAGCTTATTAGCTCCTTGTGATGTAATGGGGTACTTTGTGCCTAAAGCTTTTAGTTTTATAGTAACACGCTTTTTGACCGACCAAAAAAAAACATGTACAAAGGGTAGGGTTAGGTTTCATAGACCCATTTTCAATCTCATTGTGGTGTAATGATCTAGGTCATGGATATTCCATATTTAGGGTTTACATTTAAGTTACTTATCATATGTGCATTATTTTTCCATCAGGGTACAAATAGATGTATTGGGGTATATCTTTATCCTTGTTTGGCAATTTCAAAATATTCAAAATACCAACTTCCTATTCATGGGGTTATGGTCTCTTAATTCAGTATTATAGATTTCTTTGGGAATCCTTCCCTTTAAGAAGACTTTGACCTCAAAACTGACATATCCATATTCTAACATACACTATCCTACACCCACTAAAAGGATTTCCTCAATCAACATGCTATATACGCGTGAAGGATATGTTATTTGATCTTTATCATACTGCACTTTCTATTACACATTATCATTTACCAAAGCCCATGTTTTGAGGGTTGGTCTACACAACTATGTGGTTGTATTTTAAGGTTCTATATACTTAGTTCATACTTATCTGATTGTGCCTTAGCGCCAGAGACCAATGATGAAAACTAGAATACCTTGTTATTTACATATAGTACACAAAAGTAATTTTTGTCTACGAAACTATAAAATGTAAAACATACATGTGGTACTGAAATCAATGTGAGAACCAAGTCATAGTCCAACATATTCATATTTGACTACCAAATTAAACTCATCACATTATTCTACCCTAAAGACAGATCTCATTACCACATAAGGGCTACATGGATATCTCACTTATTTTCTAGGAAAATCACATGGTATACAAACACATAAAGGTTAACTTATTCAAGATCATCACAACACTTCATTAGATTATATATACTTATATCAATGTAACATGGACAACATGGGTAGGAACCTCATTTGTAGAGTTTCCATGAAAGCTAATGGTCCTGGTAGGAACCTATGGTGGAGGTAAGAAACCTAAGGGAAATAAGATTGAAATCAGATGCTCAAATACCATACTTTTAAGGAGTGGGACCTAATGGGGGAGCCACTTGATATTTATATAAGGAATGGAATCACCATTATTCAATATATTAGGTATATGATAAATAACCAGAGTGTAGTTGTAACAACCTCACTCTTCGGAAACCCCCAATTAAGGAAGGACAAAAATATGAGCCATTACCTACAAACTTTTCCCAAGATCCATATTTAGAAAATAATAAATAATAGAAACCAATTTCATTAATTCACAAATATTGTTTACAAAATGCTTACATGAAGTTTCTATCCTTAGAAATGTACATTTGAGAAGAAATACTAAATATCTAATCCTTTTGCATAGCTTTAATACCTTCCATGGGTTTCATCTTTTAGTCTTCATGTTTGTATCTTGTGTATCAACTACCTAAAATGCTGGCAGATAAAACACGGTCAACATATTTCTATATTGGTACATGAGTTCATCCTATAATCACAAATATATATATCCAAAAATCATTTACTTACACATACAAACTTGTATTTTCTTTTATATTCTGACCCATACTTGGTCCACTATCTCACATGTAACCACTATCCATCATTGAACTAATGTGCATTACCCTTTGATCAGTGTAACCTAGGGTTCATATTATCATTATTTACTTCATGTGATTCTCATAGGGGATTTCTAATTTGCATGAAATAAATTAAAAATAATAGATATCATTCATTCAATCTTCAAGAAACCTCGGTAAATGTTAGAATTCGGTACATGTAATCATAACCATAACCACGTACATTTGACATGCATAATATTTTAGGAGTACTTTATGCAATCCAATCATCAAGTATAGTCTGCAAGCAAGCGTACAATCCAATCAATCAACATGACATGTAATTGTATACAACCCTAAAGTGTTACCATACCATCATACCATACTAAAGGGACCTAACCTAGATCTTAGACTGGGGTTTAGGGTTATACCAGGTTGAGATTAGGAATAAGGGTATCAAACCCTAATCACTATATCCAATGTATCCCCTTCTTTATGATCATTTATATCCAATGTATCAAACCCTAATCACTATAACCTAGTTCATTATTAACATTGCAAGGTGTGACCTTTTAACCCCAAACCCTATATATGTATGATTATTCACATTAGAAATCCTAAGTATCCATCATTATCATCTTAACCATCTTAGATTCCCATCATGTTCAACAACATCAGATAATAACATAAAAGAGAGGTTTTTACCGTATTTAACATGCTAATACCCAAATCTAGGGTTTCTCATGTGCTAATCACCATTTTAGCACATATTGCACTATTTTTGGAATTGGAAGAATAATTAGGTCTCAAATATATTTTTATATTGGTTTCTCTTGTTTTTTATCAAAAAATATATAATTTTTCTATAATCGGGTTTACTAATAATTAACTACAGATTTTGTAATAATAGTCGATGTGAGCCAATCTTATAAAAGCACGTCAGCAAAATTACCTATTATTGGTTTTGTTTCTGGACCAACTTGTTTCTTTAGAAAATGGACTGATTTGCCCTCATGTCTTCAGTGTGCACAAGAGGGTAAAATGGTCCAATGATGATGTGTTCCCTTCACCCTTGCGACGCGACTCTGTGTGGTGCTTCACGCTATGTCAAATTGCGACGCTCCTCGCCTTGTGATTGAGTCTGTCGACTCTACGCTCGTGATGCACAACACTTTCAGTGAGTTCACATGCCTCCTCGCCTTACTATGCCACCTAATGCCATGTCACATCGCCCCCACCTATCCTTGCTTCCTCCTAGAAGACACCGCCATCCTCCTCCCGCTCTATGCTCCCATACGCCTGCCTACACACTTCAACTGCCATGACAGGGAGCGGGGGTTGGAACCGCCCACCTCATGGAACTGCTTTGATGGCATCCCTCAGACTCTAAGGCAGACCATTGACTCCTGGGAACAGTCTGCAAGTTTCCTAGGAGACTTAAGGGTAGCCCAAATCGGAGGGGAGGCTTTCCCTCCAGGAACCCTGGTGTTTGTCAGGGCTCTGAAGAAGATGATGCCTTGGATTAGGGGATGTTGAGGGCAGTTTTAGGGAAGGTCCTGGTGGTGTGGATGAGAGTCTGTGGTGAGTGTTTGTAAGGTATGACCATAGAGAAAATCATGTGATGATTGACACGGCGTATACCATAAATGATTTGACAAATACTCATAAAGGCAAGCTTCCAATTCATCTGTTTCACTCAGATATGAGAAAATGAGGATACAAAGTGAATGCCTATAGAATGACAATACTCACTGACATATGTCTACAAGTATTATCCTTGAAGAATGAGATCATGTAAATTCTAAGAGTATGTACATTCTTATCATGTCCCTAGTCAGTTGTTACTATTGAATGTAGATAGACACTAGTAACACATAAGAGTAGAGTGTGGGTTAGTTGATCACTGAATCTCATTAGTCATGATACGGTAATATCAAACCAAACACACAGATACATGTTAGGGAATAATGTATCAAACATACCCACCTTTAGAGTGACACATGGAAATCATAGTTGGTGGTCATAGTCATTTCTCATTGTAAAGGTGGTGATTGCAATTCTTAGACCTAAAATCACTGCACTCATCACGTGTTGTTGGGTATGCTTTGACATCATCAAACACATTCTTGAAACATGGGTTGTTATAAAGGTGATGATTGGGTGACTTTAATACATGGGCATAGACTGTGAGTGATAGGTATGGGATTTTCCCCTACTACTGGAGTATGATATCTTTACCACTTGATAAGCGAGACTAAGAAATGCATGTGCATGCGCATGTGAATCAATATGTGATATTGAGATCACATTATCTTAGATAGTTTGCTCTTGGTTCAAGGAACATGAATTGAACATTGACAGGGTGACCATCCATGCCTCGAGTTCATCTCAGATATAAGAGACAAAGGAATTATACAATCACTACAACACCTTACACATATTGTAGGTTGAAGTTGTTCTTCAACTTTCTATTCACTTGGGTAGTACTGATGTGTGACTAGGAACCAGTCATTGCTTGTGATGTCATAATATAGTTATAGACATTCAATGCCAACATGATATGAGACCTATAGGGTCACACACATAGGAACTCATCTAGAAGAGGAGTTTATCTTAAATGATGATTGAATTGATTACTAAAGTATTTACGTATTCAATTCACACAACAAATCAACTGATTGGCTGACTGGACTACCAAACAACCATCTCACTGAGTGAGAGGGACTTTTGGGCAGCCAGAAGGGCATCTCAAGTGTTGAGACGGTCGTTTGGGTTGTCAGGCTAATCAGAGTTTGGATTTGCTGAGTTCTGCCCTTAAATCGACTGGTTCAATGTGATTTAAACTAAGTGACTCATCTAAGACTCACTAGACGGTCGTCTGGGTGAGTAATACGGGAGTCTCACATGGGTGATATGGTTCAGTTGGTCCGAATGAAGTTTCTGGATGTTTCCCCAACTAGTTTCGACTGCACATTACTTGGGGTGAAAGGAATTAATATGTGATATTGATTGGAATCGAAATTGCCAAACTTGTGTGCTATTGGGAAGCTGCCAAATGGCCATTTGGTAGTCCAAGACGACCATCTGGATCACCATAAGACTATTTTTATGGTCGTAGGTTGCAAAAATTCAAGATCTTCTGGTCCCTTCCACTCCCACACAATCCCATATAGACTGGGAACCCTGACCCTAATCCCGCCTATAAATAGAGGTGTACTGTGGGCTTCCCAAGACACAACACAGATCACTGAGAATTAGTTCCTTTGAAAGCTATTGTCTTATCTAGTTGTGGTATCTGAGAGAGCCCAAGAAAGTCCTACCCGATAAGGGAGGGATAGCTATGAGAGAGAACAACTGAGACTCGTTGTTGTGAGAGAGCAAGTCGGTGACTAGTATGCCAATGGGAGGGACAACTCCTTATCTATTCTAGTTGAATGACATGGTTTTAAGTTGATCCATGTGGACTACTCTACGGGAAGGAGTCCTTTGGCTATTGCTAGGAGGACAATTGCAACCTACAGTCTGTGGCGAGTCCATAGCAGGCGTTGTAGAAGCTATCATGTTCATTGTTTGTGGTAAAGTCCATGAGCTGCATAGCCACCATCCTAGGGCAACTTATTCATAGTTACAAAGAAGTGAGTTTTGTCACTGAACTTGCTCCAAGACAAGGTATTACTCATTAAACCATCCTTCATATTTCATAGTAGTTGATGTGATCTTGCTATTATGAGAATACAAATAGATAAATTTTTTGTTTCCGCTACTATACTCTGTGCCCGTGTTTCCGAATAGTGGTATCAAAGCCACATCAATTTATTATAATTTAGGATAATCGATATGATCAAATTTTTATTTAATCATTTATTTATTGCATACAATGCAAATATTTAAATTGTCTTATATGTGTATTCAATCAAAGACCACATAATCCCATAAAAAATATTTATATATATAAATATATGGCCATTCATTCTCTACCCGCATGGGTAACTAACTTTAGTTACCCATGGATCTATTTTGTAATAGAAAGATACCTATTTGTAATGAAACATACATCGTTTGTAATGAGACGACCAAATTTGTAATACAAACACTTATTTTGTATTATAGTGTAAACTGCTATCATAAATATCATTTTTACTATAATCATACGTGTGATATAAGATGAGTGTTTATATTACAAATTTGGTCATGTCATTACAAATGTTTTCTGTCTCATTACAAACAGGTACCTTTCTATTACCAAATAGATCCATGGGTAACTAAAGTTAGTTACATGTGTGGGTAGTGAATATATATATATATATGCAATTCACATGTGTCTCCTAATAGCAGTTTTGGTGGTGGATGTGTAGCGTGATTATGGCATAAACCCTAATTTTGTGTGTGGATTGGATGGTATGGTTTGATTCCTATTTTATCTCGATCTGCATACTAAGCCTTTACCTCTCTTCCCAATTCCTATCTTTGCTCCCCTATAATGTAAATCAAAGTTTCTCTTTAATGTAATAAAGTAACAATAGGATAATTTCTTTTCTTGCAACGATGAGGAATATGATCATCGTAGAAGATGAGATGACTAGTTCATGAGACGGGCCAACCATTTGGAGGACCATGGAGGACAGAATAATGGAACCAGATGACTGCCTAGTAGGCACAACCGACCGTTTGGAATGGGTCCAAATTTTAGTTGGACAGGAGGCTAGACGACCATCCCAAAGGACCAACCAACTGGCTAAGAGGTGAGACGACAAGTTCAAGGGTTAAATCGATCTAACCCAAATTGGCAAGCACAGATCTACACTAACAATAGGTTCATACATAAGATGTGATTATTGACCTAGGTGGTAGAATTCCTTGTGGCTCCAAGGAATTACAAGTAGACATGGCCATAACCATCACTTTTGTTGCATGTTTACGTTGTGGGATATAGCATGTATATGATACATACCTATATACGGTGATTGCATACAATATATGTATATATATGATATATATTAAACCCCTCAATCAAATATACTAAGTCTAAAATGCTTTCCAATATAAATACACATGAAAATCTTGTTCGACTAAGAATAGGTTATGCCTCCGCGTGGTGCACCGTCTACCTTGTGGAAGTGTGATGGTAATAATGTAGGCTTCGCCTCTACAAGGTGCATTGTTATCATATTGGCTATTAGGTCAGGCTTAATTGGTGATTCTCAGAGCGTTTGGGACCAGAAGTATACAAGTAATTACAGCAAGGAGTTGTGCATATTATCTATCAAGAATTGCATATGATGCAACTAGAAAAAGTTGCCTATCTTAGTAATTAACTGTGTTTTTGTGAGTTGGTTTGGCCATAGTTGAATTTTCTTAGATCTTGCTCATGAGAAAATTGTTCGCTCCAATTTTCCAAATTGATACATGAGGGTTATTAATTTAAACAAAATAATGAGAATGATAAGTATTTAAAGACCTAATTTTTATCGCCCAGATTTTAATTAAATCAAATCAAACCAAAATATTTTTTTGACAAAATTGCAAATTCTTTTGTAGAATCAAATTGCAACAAGCAATAATCACTTTTCTCTGTGATCGGTCTTTAAAAATGACAAACTAAATGGGAACAACTTCCACAACTGGTTCATGACACTGAGAGTTGTTCTCACACAAGAGTGAAAGCTCTATGTCTTAGATATGCCAGAACGAGAGGAACCACCTCAGATGCTCCAAGTGATAACAAGGATGCTTATAGGAAGCACATTAAAGATGTCGTGGATGTCCAGTGTCTGATGCTATGCTCCATGAACTATGAGTTATAGAGGCAATATGAGAATATGGGTGTCATTGAGATGGTCACAGATATCAAGAACATGTACAAGGATTAGGCAAGATAAGAGAGATATGATGTCTCTAAGGCACTATTTAAATGTACCATGGCAGAAGGTGACCCAATAGGTCCTCATGTGCTAGCTGATTGGTTATGTGGAGAACCTAGTTAGATTGGGATTCCATTTGGGTCAATAGTTGGCCACTGACGTGATTATGCAATCCCTGCCAGAGTCATATAGTCAGCTTGTTATGAACTACAACATGAACAACATCGACATACCATTGACAGAGTTGTTGGGCATGTTGAGAACAACTGAGACACAAATGAAGAAAGACAAGCCCAAGTCTATGATGATGATCAACAAGACAAAGGGGAAGTCTAAAGGCATAGGCAAAGCTAAGAAAGGTTCAAAAGCTGGCCAGAAACCCAAGTCTTCAGATCTCAAAGAAAAAGGTGGAGTGAAGAAAACAAGAGGCAATTGTCACCAACCTAGACATTAGAAAATAAATTCCCTACTCTGGTTAGAGGAACTAAAGAAGAAATATGTTATACCAAAAGAGATTTGACATACTAATGTGTAGGATCCGATAAGAAGTAAAGGCCTTCATTGAAGGACAAAGATAGACAAGGCAGAGAAAGAGTTACAGAAGCTTTAGTCTACATTTAAATATATCTTAGACAATGGACATGTAATAGAGTTAATATAACTACTATTTCATTTTTCCATCAAATGAAAACATTTACTTTAAAAGCATCTTGTATGACACGGATGATTAATCAATAAATTAAGTTTAATGTTTCTATTTCAAAAGATATGATCTTACGTGGCAATGCCTAATCATCTAGATAGTCTTTGTACAAAAGATTGTGAGATGGATGTTTATAATGTTAATATCAAATGAATATAATTGATAACTCAAGATTATCATTAGAAATAGTCACCTTGCATGTACATATAAGAGATGCATGTCTCAAATACATATTGATGTAAATCTAGATTCCCTTGGTTGGTGAACCTTAGGAAACATGCAAAGCCTTATTTATGCAAAAAGTGACAAGAAATCCTTCACTAGATGTAGTGGGAGGATAAGTTCTCTGTCAGACCTCATACATGTGATGCATGATAATCTTATGGAATAAATTCTATAGATAGTTACTCATACTTCATTTCATTTATTGGTAATATGATGATATGTACGAAGTAAGAGAAAAGCATTAATATCTTAAAGTGTTCAAGGAGATTATAAACGAAGTGTGACTTTGATGAAAGTGTTAAGAAACTTTGATAAGATCAAATGTTGAAATACTTTGCATCAATATCTTGAGAACCTTGAAAGAAAGAATTGTGATAATACATCACAAGTCAAATCCATTTGAACATGATGGTGTCACAATGAAGGAATTATACTTTGATGAGTCATGATATAATTATCAATTAATCTGGTCTTTGTATATCCTCACTAATATATGCATATCACTGTATCATGTACCATAGGATGGTTATAAGACATCATATACAATATGATGTGGGAATGTCCCAATATGTATAAAGGATTGAAACCTACATTGAGGAATTAGTTTCTTAAGAAGGCTTATCCATAAACCATGACTATTATTATTAATCACAATCCAATAACAAAATTGTTCTGATAATAGGATAATTGAGTTCCTAAAGAATTAGTGGGAGTAAAAGTAAAACTCGAAATGTTCGAGGTCAACTACAATGAGAACCATGATAATCACATGTGTTGTGGAGTATAAGGTTCATCACATAACACAGAATAAAGCAATTTTGGAAGAACACATCTGAGATAGGAGGATTGTGAATCCAACAATTCAGATGGGTTGGTCATAATAGGATGAGCCAACTAGTCAACTAGAAGCTATTTTTTAGTATTATGGGATCCATGTAAGCTAACAAAGTAGAACCTTGATAGATCCACCTAAATGGGAAATACCTAAAGGGTACAATAGGGTCTTATGGTAAAGACCTACATGGGTAACATAAAAGGACAAATTGGTTGAGAAGGTTTTACAAATTAGTTCAAGTTGTTGAACATGACAGAAATTTATTTACCAATTTTCATGCTTGTTGTTGTAGTTAAAATAGACTATGAGATTTAGCATATGAATCTAGAAACTGTATTCCTCAAGGAAATACTTTAGAGGATGTGTATGTGACACAACCTAAAAGGTTTTATATATTTAAACTACAAGATTCTTTTTGGCATTGAAACAAGCATCTCAGAGATGGGATATTTTGACTTGACAAGATAGTTAGAGAGTTTGACTTGAATCAAGATAAAAGATGAAATATGTGATTACAAAATATTTAGTAGGAGCATATATATGAATATTCCATTGTTATGAGGAATAATAACTCAATATTGTGAATATTGAGAACTGGCATGAATACACCTTCAACAATGAAGGATGAGATGAAACATCTTATGAGATAAGGATTAAGACCTATGAGATAGTTCTGGAATGTTTCACAATGGAAATTTGAACACACACAATAGCAATGTGTTGAAGGAGTTCAACACTGATGGATTCAATAAGGGATAATTCAGATTAGTCTCTCATGAATCATACATTCCAATTCTTGTGGAGAATGGAAATGACATGATTAAGATGTCATAGGATGTAGCAATGGATTATCATGGATGATATAAATGTTATTATCCCATATAATCTTATATATACTGGACATGACAATATTTCAATAAAGGTTTATGGAAATTCATTAAAGATATCCATTAGTACATGAGAAGTATCTAAAAATAGAGTGTTAGTCAATAGGGATAGCAATAAAAGGAAGAGTTGGATGTAAAGGGTTACATCGATGCAAGCTTCCATAATGATAAAAGTGATCACAAATAAAATATGTTTGATTTAAAAGGAGAAGTGTTGATTAGTTAGAAAGGTTCCAAGCTAACAACCATTAATTCTATTCTATAGTAGAAGCTAAGTATACTTGTGTTATGAACACAGAGTGATACTATATGGATCTAAAGGTTCATATGATGAACTTATATATGTTCCAACCATTGACGACCCAGTGGTGATATTGTGACAACAATGAAGCTAATTGTTAGTAATGGAATATTAGATACCATATTACGGAAATTATGTCTCATACGAGAAATCCTACATTGAAGAGATAAGGAAACATGCAATATATCGACTATAAGCAAAGTGTTGCTAACCCACTGATTAGAACTAGTAGAGAAGAAACATGGTGGGCATGTTTAGTTCACTAAGAATATGATTCATTGGTTATTGGCTCTAAGTGCAAGTGGGATTTTGTTAGTAAGGTGTTCCCATAGAGTAAATCATGTGATGATTGACATGGAATATACCGTAAAGGATTTGATTCATAGTCATAAAGGCAAGCTTTCTATTCATCTGTTTCACCCAGTTATGAGATAATGAGGTTGCACAGTGAATGTCTATATAATGATAATAATCAACGATGTATGTATTCAAGTATTAGCCTTGGAGAATGAGATCACGAGAATGCTAAGAGTATATACATTCTTATCATGTCCCTAGTCGGTTGTTACTATGGAAGGCAAATAGACACCAATAACACATAAGACCATGGTGTAGGTTGGTTGATGTCTAAACCTCATTAGTCATGATATGGAAATATCAAACTAAGCACACAAATACATGTTAGGGAATAGTGTATCGGACAGACCCACCGTGAGAGTGACACATGGAAACCATAATTGGTAGTCATAGTCATTTCTCATAGTGAAGGTGGTGATTGTGATTCTTAGACCTGAAATCACTACACTCACCACATGTCATTGGGTACGCTTTGACATCATCACACACAATCCTAAAACATGGGTTGTTATAAAGGTGATGATTGGGTGACTTCGACAGATGGGGATAGACTGTGAGTGATAGACATGGGATTTTTCCCTCCTACTGGAGTATGATATCCTAGCTACTTGATAAGTGAGATTGAGAAATGCGCGCACATGCACATGTGAATCAATATATGATATTGAGATCACATTATCTCAGACAGTCTTCTCTTAGTTAAAAAAACATGGATTGAATGTTGATAGGGTGGCCATCCATGCCTCAAGTTCATGCTAGATATTAGAGAAAAATGAATTATACAATCACTGCAACACCTTACACATATTGTAGGTTGAAGTTGTTCTCCAACTTTCCATTCACTTGGATAGGACTGATGTGCGACTAGGCACCGCTCCTTGCTTGTGATGTCATAAGATAGTTATGGACATTCAATGCCAACGTGATGGGACCTATAGGGTCACACACATAGGAACTCATCTAGAAGACATGTTTATGTTGAATGATGAAGGATTGATTACTAAAGTGTTTATGTATTCAATTCACACAATAGATCAATTGATTGGATAATTGGACTATCAAATGACCATCTCATTGAGTGAGACAGTCATTTGGGAATCCAGATGGGTGTCTCAACTGTTGAGACAATGTTTATATTGTCAGGTTAATTAGAGTTCAAATTGGCTAAGTTTTGCCCTTGAATCGACTGTCTCAATGTGACTAAACTGATCGGCTCATCTAAGACTCGCCAGATGGCTGTCTGGGTGAGTGAGATGGGAATCTCGGTTGGGTGAGACGGTTTTGTAGGGCCGAACAAAGGTTTTTTATGTTTCCTAAACTAGTTTCAATTACACATTACTTGGGGTAATATGTATTATTAATTGGAAATTGCCAAATTCGTGTGGGATTGGGAAATTGCCAAATAGCAGTTTGGCAATCTGAGACGACCGTCTTGTGTGGCCAGACAACCGTCTAGGTCATTAGACGACCATTTTGATGGTCGTAGGTTGTGTAAATTTATGATCTTCTGGTCCCTTCTCCTCCTGCATAATCCTGTATAGACTGGGAACCCTAACCCTAACCGCACCTATAAATAGAAGGGTACTATGGGATTCCCAAGACACAATAGAGACAACTGAGAATTAGTTCCTCTGACAACAGTTTTCCTATCTAGTTGTGGTAACTGAGAGAGCCCAAGCAAGTCCTACTTGATAAGAGAGGGATAGCTACAAGAGAGATCAACTGAGACTCATTGTTGTTGGAGAGCTAGTTGGTGACTGGTACATCAACGGGAGGGAAAACTCCTTCCTATCTATTCTAGTTGAACGACAAGAGTTCTAGTTAGTCCGTGTAAACTACTCTAGAGGCATGAGTCCTTTGGCTACTGCTAGGAGGACAACTGCTACCTGCAGTCTGTGGTGAGTCCACATGAGGCGATGTGGAACCTATCATGTTTGTTGTTGGTAGTGAAGACCAGGAGTTAAACAACCACCATCCATGGGAATCTTGTTCATAGTTGCATAGAAGCAAGTTTTTTCATTGGAGTTGCTTCAGGACTAGATATAACTCGTTCAACCATCCTTCCTATTTCATAGTAGTTGACGTGATCTTGTTGTTATGGGAATACAAATAGATTTGTTTCTTCTTCTATACTCTATGCCTGTATTTCCCAATAGTGAGAACAAGTCATAGTGATCCTTCTTGTATGTGGCGAGAAAGAGAGGTAGACCTTAAGGCCAAAGAACCAAGTCAGTGTTATGAGCCTGTAGGGAGTCCTTGCCATGGGGACTCAATGTCATCAGGGCCTTTTATAGGCTTAAGGGTAGGGTTGCCACTCTACAATCTGTGTAGGAGGAGACTTCAATGATCGGATGCACATGTACTTCTACAATAATTACTTGTCAATCTATAATTGCTTGAATATATATATTCATGATTTGCCAGAATGATATTGCCTTGTCTTTATAATCTTGCCATGGGTCTCTCTCCCTTATGGTTATGGAAAAGATACTTGCGGAAAAGTATAGATTCCTAATACAAAGACACATATATGTCCATATTTCATGGTTTTCACACCAAAAGCCATACATGGTACTTATGATATTCCTTAAGCACACCATTTTGTATATGTATTAAAAGATATTTCTTATTCATAAATCGATTACCTTTATTTCATGGAAACCTTTCCAAGTTATGTTTAGTCTTTTGGGATTTAAAAAGATATCTTTTCCCATACCAAACTTTCTCTTTTTAGACATTATATAAAATAACACCATTATCTCATGGAATATTGTTCTAATTTCTAGAATGCTCTTCCTTTCCTTTATTAATTTTGAGTATGCCAAAGGTGAAAAAAATAATGCTAATTATTGCCTCAAACATTGTGTTCCAATCTTGGCTAGATAATTATCCTTTAATTATCCAAAACACCACCCATCTTATTTTCTTATTGCAACTTTGCATATTATTTCATAATTCTATTATTTAACAATTCATCAAGCCATTATTATTATTCATGTATGAATTCCTTATATTTATTTATCTTATGCCACAAGCACCCAGTCATGAAGGTGATTACCATTATTATTCCACCAATAATACATTGGGGAAAACATTTATCGACTCATGCCTTATATTTAATAATTTCAATTTCATAAAATTTAGAATATAACATTCACCCCTCCTTAAAAGGAATTTTCCCCCCAAAATTCAAACCTAGTAAGCTTTAAGCTGAGTGAGATCTCATCTTAATTGCAAAACTTAGGGTTAGCAACCATGCTTAGATATCCTTAATATATTTTATTGATGTACAAATTCATCGTATTACCACTAAGGATGCCACCTGAATTCAATTAAGGTACATCCACATCCTTAGCGTTACACAATTTCATCTCTTGGTGACTATATTTTCCATTTGTGATTTCAAATTCACTTGGTGACTATCTTTTCACCTAGGTTTCCAGTCTATTACTCATTTATTTTCACATAAGGGTGAGGTGACACATCTAACCCTAGGTCATCTCATTAAATTTTCAACTTAGGATATTCATTATCAGATCTCAATTTTAAGCATAATATGTATTTACCTGATCTCTCTCCCTCATAATGAGATGAAATAAGCATTTGACTACAACCTAAACATAAAATTCATTCCATTCCAAGAGCAAATATGGTTTATCCACACATTATCTTTCCACTTCACATTTTAAGTTGAATCATTCTAAGCACGACTCTAAACCATACTTGCTTTTAATTCCATAATATTCTTATATTTCAAGAAGTCAAGTGCCCCTTTCTCACTCTAAAGTTTGGGCACAACTTCTTTCAAGTTTTCATGACTTCCTTGTATCTTTTATATTTACACCTCACATATTATGAGCCTTAATCACTTCCTTGAGGTCTCTAGGGGTACATGTAATTTTTGGAGTGATCTCATCCTTATGCATCCAAGGAGTGCCCTTCACATTCACCCCTTGGGCCACATGAACATCATGAAGGTGTCCAACCTCCTGAGACATGGACCTCAGGTAAACATAGTTCTTACCTCCTGACCGCATGGTCTTATGCATTTAGGGCACAATCAACTCCTAATATCATCGGTCCTATGCACCTTTAATACACCCTAGTTGACCTTAGGATTGACTTAAGACTCTACCCTTCCCAAGGGTTTCTTAGAAATGTCACAACTTTAACCATTTTCAAACACATTATTTTCATATGAAATTCTTTAAACTGAATTTCCTCCACCTGTTATAATGCTCATTATTTACTTTATGTCCCTCCATTGGACTCAAGATAACATTTCTCAAAAACATTTCTTTTTTCAGGCCCGGTCTCATACGGTCATCCACTTCCATAGTGACTTTTTCTCGTGTCCCTCAGAGATGGCATACTTGGGTTCAAAGAATCATACTCAATACATGTACTTTCAATTCTTTACACTTTAGGTGACATTTAAGGTTACCTCAATCTTTAAATTGATTTGGTCAACTTACCTTTCTAGGAAAGGCCCTAACCTAGGGTCCCTTCTTTTCTCACATGAGGAGGTTAGGATCTCTAGCTACAATTTGGTCCTATAGGTCTAGGGTTTCTCCTTCCCCATAGGTCCTTTTCCCACTCTTGGGTGGACCCACCCCAAGTTGGCACACTATCCCTACAAGTCAGAATTATATTTTCATATTTCTGCATTGCTTTTATTATAACTCCTCAACCCATTTTTTTTACTCAACCTCTGGGATACCCTCTCTTAGGATCTTGTCCCTATAGTGGATTTTAGGCCACCTCTCAATATGGAGCTAGGTTCCATGTTGGTCTTCCCAATCTAGGGTTGACCTCATATGACCTTCCCACTCTGGAGCCTAGTCTAACCTCATATGAACTTCCCAATTAGAGGCCTGGTCTAATCCTTGTATGACCTTCCCAATCTGGGGCCTGGTATGACCTTTGATGTCTTCCCCTATTGAGGTTGATGACCTTGAGTGTCTCCCCCTATGTAGGTGGGTGACCTTAGGTATCTCTTCCTATGAAGGAGGGTGACCTTTGATGTCTTCAACTATTTAGGCGGATGACCCTTGGTGTCTCCCCTATTCAGGTGGGACGACCTTCAATGTCTCCCCCTATTCATGTGGGTAACCATATATATCATACATCCAGAGGTGGTATGAGGGGGTTGAGTAAATTATATTTAGATTTTCATTTTCATGTATAATAATTGGTTACTTATGTATCTCAAAACCTTTTCTCATTAATGCCTTGTTCCAGACACACCTTTGCATGGAAGACTAAGTTACCTAACTCATTTTTTATAACTTGTTAATTTTTATTTGCCCAATCTTTGTGGTATACCCACTCACTATGGGGTGTTCATACTTACTTGTTGGGAGTATCCTCAATGATCTACCCACTCTCTGGGGGTGATCTCCATTCATAACCACCCACTGGGATATTCTTTATCCATTCATTCCTCCATAGATAACATCAGGTCAATGAGAAAGTTATATTCATTTTTATGCAACCTAATTATGTATTTTCTATTATTTAACTTCTCAGTCCTTATTTTTTTCTCTAATGGTGAGACCTCTCTTTAGGGGAGCCTCTTTATGGGGAGCCCTCTCTTTAGGGCGGTAGTCCTAGTAGACATTCATACCATCCCATCCAGGCTTGGTATTTCTCTAGTCTTTCGATCCAAGCTAGACACCTCATATGTCCATCCCATTCGGGTTTGACACCTTATACTACCATCCCATCTGGCCTTGGTACTCCATTGGCCATCCCATCTGAGCTTGTCACCTTATATGACCATCCCATCCGGGCTTGGTACTCCATTGGCCATCCCATGCTCTTTAATTTTCCAGAGATTGATATAGATTTGAGAAGTTACATCCATAAATGCATTATTCATAGGTTGCTTATGTCTCTTAAAACCCCTTTGTTTTCATATGCATCATGCATACATCTCTCCACATGCATACATAGAAATCTATGTCATATAGACTTATTTACCTTTTTATTATTTCTCATTACTCTTACTCTAATTAGAGTTCATATGGGTAAGGTTCCCATTTTACCTATTCCACTCCCTTTTCTCAGGATTAGGGTTTTATGTAAGGGTTAGAGACTACACCCTACCTGTTAGGGTTTCTATGTCCCTTGACCCACTAGAGTTTTCCCAAACCTAGTCCCATCTAGAGTTTACCCTTACTAGGAAAACCCATAACTATTTTATTTTACCTCATCATTATCTCTGCACTGCATGTACATTATAATTCCATACTACCTGTTATTATTTCCACATTTACATGTACATTAATTGGAGAAGGATGTCTGAATCCTACTTCTTCTCAAAAACCCTAACTTGAGACAAGGAGAGAAGTTCCCTTTAGGGTTTGTTAAGAAATAGGATGAGAAGTGAACAAAAGAGATGAGAAGAAACCCCTAAAGGTATTTTACTTTAGGCAAAGATTTCCGACTTTGGCCATATAGGATGCATGGGTCTGGGAGTCCTCGTAAGCTGACTAGTGGTGTGGAGGGAAATTTTGCCAACCCCCGGTCTTGATCCCTTCTAGACATCATCACCTTTAGAAAATGCCCTAATAATTCCTTCATATTTCTACAGATTACTTAAAATTATAAACTATTAAATATTATTTGAAAAATATGGGGCTCTGATACCAAATGTAATGACCTCACTCTTCAACAACCCCCAATTAAGGAAGGCCAAAAATATGAGAGCCATTACCTACAAACTTTTCCCAAGATCCAAATTTAAAAAATAATAAATAATAGAAAAAAATTCATCAATTCTCAAATATTGTTTACAAAATGCTTACATGAAGTTTCTATCCTCAGAATTGTACATTTGAGAAGAAATACTAAATACCTAATCCTTCACAGAGCTTTAATACCTTCCATGGGTTTCATCTTTATCTTCATGTTTGTATCTTGTGTATCAAATACCTAAAACACCGACAAATAAAATGCGGTCAACATATTTCTATACTAGTATGTGGGTTCATCCGATATCACAAATACAGATATACAATCATCATTTACTTGCACATAAGAACTTGTATTTTCTTTTATATTCTGACCCATACTTGGTCCACTATCTTAGGTGATACCACTATCCATCATTGGACTTATGTGCATTACCCTTTGATGAGTGTAACCTAGGGTTCAAAATATCATTATTTACTTTATGTGATACTCATAGGGCTTTATAATTTGTATGAAATAAATAAACATACAACATATATCATTCATTCAATCTTAAAAAAAACTCAGCAAACATCAGAAGTCGATACATGTATTCATAAATGTAACCACATACCTTTGTCATGTAGAATATTTTAGGTGTACTTTATACAATCCAATCATCAAGTATAGCCAGCAAGCAAGCATGCATCCAATCAATCAACATGATATGTAATTGTATACAACCCTAAAGTGTCACCATACCATCATAACATACTAAAGGGACCTAACCTAGGTCTTAGACTAGGGTTTAGGGTTATATCAGGTTGAGGTCAGGAATAAGGATATCAAACCCTAGTCACTATATCCAACATATCCCCTTCTTTATGATCATTTATATCCAATTAAGTTCATTATTGACATTGCAACGTGTGACCTTTTAACCCCTAATCCTTTATATGTATGATTATTCACATTAGAAATCTTAAGTATCCATCATTATAATCTTAATCATCTTAGATTCCCATCATGTTCAACAACATCAGATAATAACATAAAAGAGAGATTTTTACCATATTTAAAATGCTAATACCAAAATCTAGGGTTTCTCATGTTCTAATCACCACTTTAGCACATATTGTACTATTTTTGGAATAGTAAGAATAACTAGGTTTCGAATATATTTTACTTTGGTTGCTATCATGTTCAAAATTAAAAAGATACATACTTTTGCTATCGTCGGATTTACCAATAATTAACTACAAATTTTGTAAAAGATACATACTTTTGCTATCATGTTCAAAATTAAAAAGATACATACTTTTGACGGACTCTCTCTCTAGATCACCCGCTCCCCCTTCTCTCTAGGGTTCCCGGTGGCCGCCGCTGGGGGGAGGGGCACCTCATCGACGTCTTCCTCCCCCTGGACTCTCTTGCGACCTGCTACGGACTCTGGCGGAAGTGGCGAGTGACTCAATCTAGTCAGTGTCGTTGATTGTGGTGTGTGCCTGAAGTCAGGGAAGTGTTGGCAAGGGGTTTTCGACTCCTTCTCGCCTTTCTCATCTGTTCGTCCTAGTCGGTTGAGGGATAGGTGACCAAGAAAGTGTTTGGTGGTGAGGGACGGGGAGATCTCAAGCAGGATCTGGAGCTGGTTGCGGGTACGGTAGAGTCGATCTGATCGACACCCTACTAGCTAAAGGAGGTTAGTGGGAGTGGAGCCGTCTCCATCTAGTGCCCAGCGATCCGAGAAACTCTCCATGACTGGTGCCTTGCCCCTCTCTTTCTCTCGCCATTCTTCCCGTTCCCCGACTCAGATCCCAGGTCCTAAAAGACCATGGAGTTCGGAGACGTCTCCATCTAGTGGTCCTCCCCCGACGGTCTTGCTGGTAACCATGGCGGCGGGTGGCCTGGTGGCGTTCTCCAGATGTGATGGTGCTTCCAGTTTCTGGTGGTGCCTCCCCACCCTACTGGAGGTTCGGCCTCAATCACCTTCTCAGGTGTTCCCTCCGGTATGGGCGGATGCTTGCAGATGGCGTGGTGGTGCTGGTTCCCTCCAAGGGGAAAATCCTTGGAACATCCTTAAGATGTTCGACGGAATGCTGCTTGCTTTCAGCAGTGTTCGTAAGTTGTGTGTTTGGTGTGGCATGAAGGACCCTTGCAGGACTACATAGGTTTCTGCGTTCGAGGATTGAAGCTTGAAGGATTCCCTCAACTTGGCATGTCACCACACCTTGTGGGTGGTTTGATTGTTAGTGATGATGTGCAAAGCGGCAAAGGCTGATCTTAATCTTTCTTTCTTGATCGCTCTTCTATGCAAGAATGCTCAGTTTCTGCTGGACCTATGGTTCAGGCTGATTCCTAAAGATGCGTGATGCATAGAGATCCTTGGTCAGGTGTTATCCTAACATGGATCATGGTTCCTAGTGACTAGAGAAGATCTGCTACTTCAGTAGTAGATTCTGGATCGAATAACGGTTGTATGAGCTATGTTGAACTGTCTTACCATTTGTGGGTGTGCTTTTTGTATGTATGGCAATTCGAGATAGTTCTTCTTTTGGTAGGATAGTCTGGAACTAATGGCTTGGTGTTTTTAGGTCTCCTTCTTTTCCTGGTTTATCTTGAGGATCCAGTGTTTCCCCCTACGTGGGGCACTGGGTTCATTGCTAGGATTTATTTTGCTGTCTTTTGTGATGTAATGGGGTACCTTCTGCCCAAAGTTTTTGGTAATATATAGCAACACGCATTATAGACCGACCAAAAAAAACTACAAATTTTGTAAGAATAGTCTATGTGAGCCAATCATAGAAAACACATCAGCAAAATTGCCTATTATTGGTTTTGTTTCCAGGCCAGCTTGATTCTTTTGCAAAAGGACTGATCTGCACTCATGTCATCAATGTGCACAAGAGGGTAAAATGATCCAATGATGATGTCTTCCCTTCACCATCACAACGCAGCTCTTTGTGGTGCTTGACGCTGCACCAACGTCAAATTTCGACGCTCCTCAACTGGTGATCAAGTCGACCGGCTTTGCGCTCATGATGCATAACACCGTCAGTGAGGCCAGACGCCTCCTTGACTTATTGTGCTACCTACTGCCACGTCGCTTCGCCCCCCTCCACCTATCCTCGCTTGATCCCAGAGGACTCTACCATCCTCCTCCCGCTCCATGCTCCCCTACGCCTACCTACACGCTTGAGATTCCATGATAGGGAGTAGTGGTTGGAGCCGCCAACCTCATGAAGCTTCTTTGATGGTTCCCCCCAGACTCCAAGGCAAACCAGTGACTCCTGGGAACAGTCTGCAAGTCACCTAGGAGACTCAAGGGGAGCCCTGACTGGAGGGGAGGCTTTCCCTTTAGGAACCCTGGTGTTTGTCAGGGATATGAAGAAGATGATGCCTTGGATTAAGGGATAGCGAGGGCAGTTTTGGGGAAGGTCTTGGTGGTGTGGATGAGAGTTTGTGGTGAGAACAAGTCATAGTGCTACTCCTTGTGCACAGAGACAAAGAGAGGTAGACCTTAATGCCAAAGAACCAAGTCGGTGTTATGAGCTTGTAGAGAGTCCTTGCCATGGGGACTCTGCTTCAACAGGGCCTTTTACAGGCTTAAGGGTAGGGTAGTGGCTTTGCGATCGGTGTAAAAGGAGACTTCCATGATCGGTAGCACACGTCCTTCTACAATAATTACTTGTTGGTCTATTATTCCTTGAATGTATATTCATGATTTGCCAAAATGATATTGCCTTATCTTTATAATCTTGCCATGGGTCTCTGTCCCTTACAGCTATGGCAAATAAACTTGTGGGAAAATATAGATTCCCAATATGGAAACACATATATGTCCATATTTCATGATTTTCACACCAAAAGTCATATGTAAGGGGGCGGGATCACCCCCTTATAAAAAAAATGATTTGAAGAATTAACATCCATTCCAAACACACTCAAAGGTATGCTGGAATAGGTGTAACATTTTCAAACTTCAATAAATGGTATTCAAAACAAACACAAGTATAGAAACGGAATAAAAATGTTGACTATATTCAATTTACCACAAGGTTATTACAAAAGTACATCATAATATCATGTAAGGGTTTACATGTATGATACAACCTAAGGATCTAACTAGAGGGAAATCTAAACCATAACAACTTTGTCTCCAAGCTTTACTCCTTATGCTATATCCACATCATTATGCCATGTCCTCATTGTCCTCCACCTAGGGTTGGAAACATACCCCAACAAGAAGAGAAAATAGATGACATCAGCAAAGGCTGTCATGTGCATACTAAATAAGAAATTGAGCAATATATGGAATAAAGGACATCAAATATAAAAGGCTTCCCATAGAAAGGATAAGGACCACCCAAATGGGTATCAAGAGAAAAAAAATTGAAATCATATGATAACAAAAGAATACTTGTAATTAATAAAACATAAAGATTGTGCCACACAAGCACATGTAAATAATTAGAGAACACACCCCATATCATCAACCTGCACACATGTGAGGTCAACATAGCCCTAGAACAATATAAACACAAAGGCAGCCAAGTCTCATAAACTTTAAACCTGATAGAGAAAGGAATACTACCAATCTCCCAAATATATAAAACATGGGCCAAGAATCACACATATTTCCATGGGTATGAGGTTCATTTCCATCCCAAAAGAGTAGGAAGTATCACATCTTTTCCGTAGGAAATAACACATCTTCCATAAAAACCAATGCAATTACACTACTCTAGTGCTATTGAATCACATAGCATGTTAAATGTAGAGACAAGTAGAAAGTATAGTTAGAATATATAAACTAGTCACCACATAAGTGACCAACATATACATCCACCTCATAAGTGGGAAAAAGACATCACATGTCATATTTTAGAGTTCCATCATGAACAAATCATAATATAAGCGTTCAAAAGAATATCCATGATCACATGATCAATATCAAATAAGGTAGTTCACATGAACCGTGATTTTCAAAAGAAAAGACATCGTGTATAGGCTAATGTCCATAGGAAAAAGTGAATGAATAAGCATAGGTTAATTGCTCAACATAGAAGAATAGAGGATACATCATACCTCAACTTCAGAGTCTAAATAGTCCAAGTCAAGCCTAGGACTCCAAAGAACCTCTAGGGAAGGTGGACATGTCCAATAAGTAAGGTTCCCAATCTTAGAGAGGTTGGTTTCTCCAACAAATCTCCTATCTCGAGCAAGAAGATCCTTATCCACTTTAGAGGTGAAAAACCCTAACAAAAGAACATGGAGATGAGGTGTTTATGGGTTTTAGGTGGGGTTTCACCATGGAAGGCCATGGTTCCGACCTGGAGGAAGGTGGAAGAAAGACTAACAACATGAAAATAGGGAAGGAAAGGAGGATACTTACTAGTTTTGGTCAAAATCTCCAAGGAGGATATTAATAAATCCTAAATAAAGAAATTTGGAACCCTAGGAGCCTTCTTCACCAAGGTAGCACCTTTTACCTTGGGACAACACCTTCATGAGAAAACAGAGTAGGAATGATGCTCTAAGCTAGAGGGAATAACGGAGAGCAAGAGTTTTCGAATTGGAAGTTGGGAAGGGGTAGATATGGATATATAAAGAAAGATTTCAAGTACGAGGTGTCTATGAGACTTTCCATGTGACATGTATAAGGTTGTCCATGGACATGCAAGCCTTTATGGATAAGGAAGAAGTCAAGATCGAGGTGTCCAATTACTTTCCATGTGTCCAATGCTAAGGGTTTTCATGGCCATGCAAGAGAAAAGCTCATAGAGGTTTCTTGAATATCAAGTGTCAGTTTATGGATATTTATAGGCTATCCCAACCTACCTCTAGTCAAAGAAATAACCCCATTGGTTGATAGTTCTAAAGATAAGCTCATTTATAAAGAGGGTAATCCTGAAAATGCCCTCGGAAAGAAACACCTTAAAACCAAGGTGCAACTAGGTGCCCCATGGTTTAAAAACTCGAGAATGGTAAGGGAATACCTAAAGAATATAATGCATGTGACAATTCATAGAAAACCTCCGAATTGGGTAAATTGTAGATAGTCCAGAATGTACCTAAAATTCCATAACTTGCACAAACAGCATCCAGATTTGGTGAAACTTCATCCACAAGTTATATTTATTGTGTTGAATACAAATTTAATATTATTTCCATATTTTGAAGTTATATAATCACATTATTCATTACTTATTCCTTTTAATCATTTTCTCTCTCCTAAACTTATCCTAATATTTCAAGGTTGTCCAAATTATATGAAATTTGACATGTAGGCTAATTTTGATATGTAGATTTCGAATTTGAAGTTTGTTTACACTTTTGAGACTTCATTTAATGAGATATGACATACGGCCCATTAACGGCCCATTATCTAAATTATTCATCCAATTAAGTTCCTTATCTTCATATTACCACCAAAATGAGTTATGTGGCATATTTTATGTATACATCATAAACTTAAGATTAATGTTTGAACATTACGTTACATTATGGTGATCTATACATGAATTGTCTCATTGGGGTTATACTAAACATTTATTTAGGTCTAACCTTCAACCTTGTTTGGCTAAGTCCAAAATGTCAACTTCTAGGGTAGGGTCTGAGATCTAGTATGTTACAGCACACCACCCCTTAAAGGGATCTCTCCCTTGAAATCAAAACATCCACACATAAGAAAACAACTTATTCACCACCCCTGAAAGTATTTATCTTATTAAGTCAAAACTATTCTTTAGGTACAAAAGGTTCAACTACACTTCCTTACATCCAACTACATAAGCATCATGCAAAAAAAGAAACATAACTTGTAAAGACTCACAATGAACTATAGGTTAACTTGCTCTTGTCCATCATCAAATAAGTCTTTACACCTGGGAGACTAGTTCAACATATTAGGGTCCCTAAAGATAAATCATATAGATGTCTAAGGCTACTATTGTCTAAAAGCATGCTATTTCGGGAGTCATCATAAATCAAGCTAGTGGTACAGAGGAAAATCTTTCCAGCCCTTGAACCCTGATCCTTTCTAGACACCTTTGCATTCAACTTCATGTCCTAGTAGCTGCCGAAAGGCCAAGCTAAACAATCTCAAGTTACTGTGGTTACTTATGCATCTTTTAGTTGTAAATATTTTACGGATCTATTTATCATTATTCTAATGTGAAACTATAGGATCCTAAATCAACACTTCATCATCTATTGATTAACTCTAGGGAAAACATGTCACTTAAAGGTAAGGCAAGTATTCTAACTAAGGAGACAAAATTGAAATAGTCAAATTCTGACTACCATGGTCTCTATTACCATGATGTAAGGAGGCGGGATCACCCCCTTACAAAAAAATTTGATTTGAAGAATTAACATCCATTCCAAACACACTCAAAGGTATGCTGGAATAGGTGTAACATTTTCAAACTTCAATAAATGGTATTCAAAAGACCAAAGTGTAGCAGTAGAATAAAAATATTGACTATATTCAATTTATCACAAGGTTGTTACAAAAGTACATCATAATATCCCGTATGGGTTTACATGTATGATACAACATAAGGATCTAAGTAGAGGGAAATCCAAAACCATAACAACTTTGTCTCCAAGCTTTAACTCCTTAAGCTATATCCACATCATCATGCCATGTCCTCGTTGCCCTCCACCTAGGCTTAGAAGCATACCCCAGCAAGAAGAGAAAATAGATGACATCAACAAAGGTTGATATGTGCATACTAAATAGGAAATTGAGCAATATATGGAATAAAGAACATCAAATATAAAAGGATTCCCATAGAAAGGATAAGGACCACCTAAATGGGTATCAAGAGAAAAGGAATTGAAATCATACGATAACAAAAGAATAGTTGCCATTAATAAAACATAAAGATTGTGTCATACAAGCACATGTAAAGAATTGGGGCTCACACCCCATATCATCAACATGCATGCATGTGAGATAAACATAGCCCTAGAACAATATAAACACAAAGGTGGCCAAGTCTCATAAACTTGAAACCTGATAGAGAAAGGAATACTGCCAATCTCCCAAATATATAAAACATGGGCCAAGAACCGCACATCTTTCCCTGGGTATGAGGTTCCTTTCCATCCCAAAAGAGCAGAGAATATCACTTCTGCTCGGAAGGAAATAACACATCTGTCATAAAAACCAATGCAATTACACTACTCTAGTGCTACTGAATCACATAGCATGTTAAATGTAGAGGCAAGTAGAAAGTACAGTCACAATATATAAACTAGTCACCACATAAGTGATCAACATATACATACACCTCATAAGTGGGCAAAAGACATCACATGTCATCTTTTAGAGTTCCATCATGAACAAAGTATAAGATAAGAGTTTAAAAGAATATCCATGATCACATGATCAATATCAAATAAGGTAGTTCACATGAACTATGATTTTCAAAAGAAAAGACATTGTGTGTAGGCTAATGTCCATAGGAAAAAGAGAACAAATAAGCATAGGTGAATTGCTCAACATAGAAGAATAAGGGATACATCATACCTCAACTTCAGAGTATAAATAGTCCAAGTCAAGCCTAGGCCTCCAAAGAACCTCTAGGGAAGGTGGACAGGTCCAATAAGTAAGGTTCTCAATCTTAGAGAGGTTGGTTTCTCCAACAAAGCTCCTATCTCGAACAAGAAGCACCTTCTCCAATTTTGAGGTGAAAAACCCTAACAAAAGAACATGTAGATGAGGTGTTTATGGGTTCTAGGTAGGGTTTCACCATGGAAGCACATGGTTCCGACCTGGAGGAAGGTGGAAGGAAGACTAACAATATGAAAATAGGGAAGGAAAGGAGGATACTTACTAGTTGTGGTCAAAATCACCAAGGAGGAGCTTAAGAAATCCTAAATAGAGAAATTTGGAACCCTAGGAGCCTTCTTCACCAAGGTAGGCACCTCCTTTTACCTTTGGACAACACCTTCATGGCAAAATAGAGTAGGAATGATGCTCTAAGCTAGAGGGAATAAAGGAGAGAAAGAGTTTTCGAATTGGGAGTTGGGAAGGGGTAGATATGTCTATATAAAGAAAGAGGTCAAGTATGATGTGTCTATGAGACTTTCCATGTGTCATGTATAAGGGTGTCCATGGACATGCAAGCCTTTATGGATAAGGAAGAAGTCAAGCGCGAGGTGTCAAGTTACTTTCCATGTGTCCAATGCTAAGGGTTTTCATAGCCATGCAAGAGGAAAGCTCATAGGGGCTTCTTAAATATCAAATTTCAGTTTATGGACACTTATAGGCTATTCCAACCGACCACCAATCAAAGAAATAACCCCATTGGTTGATAGTTTCTAAAGATAAGCTCATTTATAAAGAGGATAATCCCTAAAATGCCCTTGGAAAGAAATACCTTCAAACCAAGGTGCAACTAGGTGCCCCATGGTTCAAAAACTCGAGAATGGTAAGGGAATATATAAATATTATATTTAATGTGATAATTTACAAAGAAAACCTCTGAATTGGGTAAATTGTAGAAAAGTCTAAAATGTACCTAAAATTGCATAACTTGCACAAACAACATCCAAATTTGGTGAAACTTCATCCACAAGTTTTCTTTGATGTGTTGAATACAAATTTGACATTATTTACATATTTTGAAGTTATATAATCCCATTATTCATTTCTTATGCCTTTTACTCATTTTCTCTCTCCTAAACTTATCCTAATATTTCAAAGTAGTCCAAATTAGATGAAATTTGACATGTAGGCTAATTTTGATATTGAGATTTCGAATTTGAAGTTTGTTTCTATGTTTGAGACTTCTTTTTATGAGATATGTCATATGGACCATTAACGGGCCATTATCTAAATTATTCATCTAATTAAGTTCCTTATCTTCATATTACCACCAAAATGAGTTATGTTGCATATTTTATGTATCCATTATAAACCTAAGATTAATATTAGAACATTAGGTTACATTATGGTGATCTATACATGCATTAGCTCATTGGGGTTATACTAAACATCTATTTAGGTCTAACCTTCAACCTTGTTTGGCTAAGTCCAGAATGTCAACTTCTAGGGTAGGGTCTGAGATCTAATATGTTACACCATACATAACACTTAAGATATTCCTTAAGCATGCCATTTTCAATATGTATTAAAATATATTTCTTATTCATAAATCAATTAGCCTTATTTCAAGGAAACCTTTCCAAGTTATATTCAGTCTTTTGGTACTTAACAAGATATCTTTTCCCATACCAAACTTTCTCTTTTAGACATTATTTAAAATAACACCATTATCTCATGGAATATTCTTTTACTCTAATTTCTAGAATTCTCTTCTTTTCCTTTATTATTTTCAAGTATGCCAAAGGTGAAAGCAAAATAATACTAATTGTTGCCTCAAACATTGTGTTGCCAATCTTGGCTAGATAATTATCCTTTAATTGTCTAAAACACCACACATCTTATTAATTGCAGCTTCACATATTATTTCATAATTCTATTATTCAACAATCCATCAAGCCATTATTATGTATTCATGTATGAATTACGTATATTTATTTATCTTGTTCCACAAGAACCCATTTCACGAAGGTGATTACCATTATTATTCCACCAATAATACCATTGGGTTAAACATTTAGCGAGTCATGTCTTATGTTTACTAAATTCAATTTCACAAAATTGAGGACATAATAGTAGTGGTCCAAAATTATCTAATCTAGCTATTAGAATTGTCATAACTAATATAGGTCTTCACTAGAAAAGGTTGATACAAATAGAAACTAAAAGAAACTAAAGTAAAGCTAAAAACATGTTGAGGGAAACCTATCTACTTTAGTCTATCTCCACAATCTGACTCTTCTTTGGAAAGCTATGAGTTTGTCTAAACTATACCAGAGTCCTCTTCACCTAAGCGGTTGGAACATCCCCAAACAAGAAGAACAAATGGAATATTATCAACAAAAAGTTGGTATGTGCTTCAACTGAAGATTAGAAAATATATAACTCAAGGGACATGAAATTTGAGTAAAGGTTTTCAATGAAGTGGGAAGTTGATATATTCAAATGGATGTCAAGAGAACTTCATATGATATGATTTCCAATTATATGAAGAAACAATTAGATATATAAAAAGTACATTCCATTTGCAATATATCAACATGTCTCACATAAGAATAATCACTAAGGTGAAGGAACATGACCAATTCAAAATATCAACCAACGACATATAATGAGATAATTTCAATATTAGTGAAAACATAATAATACATGACAGTCAGGACACATAACCTAAAACATGATCGAGAAAGACAAATAGCGCTACTCCCCTAGAGAAGCTCATAACCCCTCATGTGAAATATTGCAATGGTTGGCACATTACCCATGTATGTGCCTTATATCCGTCATCCCAAAAGGTATAAAAGAACCACACTTGTATATCTCTATCAATTCTACTTTGTAAACATGCTTAATGTGAGGCATGTCAAATTTGATCATAAATATAGAGTCAAATTAGGGGTTTTACTTAAATGGAACAATGTCATTGAATAATATTCAATAGCGTTCATACTGAATGAAATAAAAAAAGATGATAGACAAGGATTTAATTTCCTTCTACATCAGCCCTAAGATCAACTTCAAGGCGTTGTATCCCATCCGATCAAATAAATTTGAAAAATGGATATTCAAAACAATGTACAATTTTGATTAGGAGAGGGATAAATTAAACAATTGTCCAACATGATCAAAAGAGATGTCATATACATTAAGAAGAGAAATCTAGTAATTATCTATTATAGAATTAAGGCCAAGCAACATACATCAAGAAAGATAAATCTGAAAAATTCTTGAATATGATTTAGAAGGGTGTGCGCCATACTAAGAGAGAGAGGTAGCACATATAAGTCATGCAACCTTATCTTAGGAGAGTGAAACACACATCGAGGTTGTGTATCAACATGTCAATGTGAAAACCTATATCCAGACAAAGTATCTTTCATTTTTTATTGCAGTCAATATAAATATCATTAAGTTTGTGTACAAGTTAAACCCTAGATTATCAAATCATCATATAACAATATTTATATTATATATTCTATCCATTTACATAGAGAATATTTTTTTTCCAAAAAGCATTTAAGTGTAGTTGACTAACTACCATGAATTATCTAATACATGTTGATTTAGTGATTTATTATAAAAGGCACATGTTGGGCCATACTCCTCCCCCCCAACACCACACATCAATACCTTGATGCCTGACATGGCACTTCGATCTTTTACCAGGCTATAAACAATGCACAATCAGTTAAAATAGAAAGAGGAAAATACCACAGATCCCATGTAAACATGATACATGATTAATTAACAAAGGGCTAGAAATGTAAAACTTCAAGAAATCATCTCCCTCTCTTCATTTCTTTTTCACCCGCGTGAGAAAAATTGAGCTGGAATATCTCCTACTCAAGACCACCCTGCATAATTAGAAGAAAATTCGACTAAAGGACAATCCCTGTGACATGAAACACACTCGTAGAACCCAAACGAAGGTTATAAAGGTGCACATAACCCACCAAAGAAAGGATGTTGTAGCCTCCATCATCTAGGTGTTGTAGGGGTGAAGTGAAATCCATGTCCAAGAAAAATGAATAATATAAATAGTTTTCCATATGGAATTGAATCCAACCATGACAAAAGTGGGTGAAATAATGAATAGAAATAACAAATTGATGGGAAGTTCCACATAGTAACAAACTAGAATTAATAATGAGAACCTAATGTTTCACCTTTTGAGATGAATTTAAAGGTGTATAAAGATTCTATAAGGAACAAAGAAGCAATCCACATGCTCCATAAGATGTTTTGATCATAGAGAAATTTCATCGAGATCTACATAAAAACTATACACAACTCAACATTTAATGACTGGAATCTAGCATGACTGAGGGCCAAAAGCTAGTGAAAACTATTTCAAGGGCTAGTTTAGAGGTTATGGTATGGATATTTATAGAGTAGAAGTCACTCATTAATGAGGAGATCCAATGGGTTTTGAAATAGATGACAAGACGTCCATGGTTGATTGGAAGGTTAGGGATGATGGCATCCCATTGTGTTTGGGATCTATCAGATTGAGATCGAGGGAAGAATATGAAGACAAGGAAAAATTGGGACTAGGAGGAAAGGAAAAAGACTAGAAGGAGGGACAAAAACTTTCTGGCAAGGAGGAATCCTGACAGAGGTAGGAGAAGGCCTCGACGTATTGGATCAAGATAGGAGCTACGAGAACACATAGGTCATCAAAAACAAAGATACACTTTGCAGAAAGAGTTAAAATATATAATTGACTAAAAAATAATGAGAAACTTTACAAAATCATAAACAAACATAGTATGATTTACTTTGTTACTAATTTATGGATAGTATCTTCTCTCACAAAATTGGCACAACTAACGTCATCCAATCAAGTTGAAACTTGGCATGCTGACTAATTTAAAAATGTAGATTGCAATATTCATGTTAGATTTTCCATCATATATTATCCTATATGAAGTGAATTAAATTGGGCTTAAGTCAAATAGTTTAATGTTAATGATTATGAACCACCTTTATGTATCGACATTTATGACTTAAGAGCTCAATTATCACCAGATAAATAACAAAAGAGTACACTAAATTGTATTGCACAAACTCCAATATTTTACTTGATTAACCCATTACATTTATGGTTGTCATTATAGTTCTAGATGATGGTGCTTTAAATATTATCTCTTATAAAAAATATCCAATTATTATCCATACATATGTTTTAAGTACAATATAGCCCAAACTAACTATTTAGGCATATTTATTCACAACAATTAATTTGCTACCCATATTTGAGTCAATATGTGCATACTGGTCAACAATTTGACATGTTTTTTATGTTCGATAATCACACTTACATATTAATACATACATAACTTATATGATCAATTTTGAGTTTATTGATATGTGTTATGTGATTAAAACCTAGTGTCACTAATAATACATGATATCAAGAATGTATAGGCTAGGGTTAGTTAGTTATAACCTAGGGCTTAGACTAATATGATTACTATTCATCTGATTCAAATCTCCATCATCTACATATTTTATAGGTAGGTTTACAGTTTAATGATCCAGATCATGTATAGGGGCATATGTTTCCATAGTTAGGAGTTTCATTTAAGTTACGTATTATATGTGCAATATATGTTCATTAGGGGTGCAAGAAGATGTATTATGAGAATCCCCAACCCTTTTTGGACAATTCTAAAGATCCAATCATACTAATTTCCTATTCATGATATTATGGTCTCTAGATCCTGGATAGAAATCTCATTATGTTTCAATATTCCACCCCTTGAAGAGGATTTTATCCTTAAAAAACAACATATCCATATTCTAACATGTACCACCCCAGACCCCTTAACAAGATCTTGCTACAACTAGCAATCTAAATAGGCTTAAATGATATGTTAACTAATCTCTATCATACTCCACTTTCTGTCAAGCATCATTATCCACTAAAGCGAAGGCTTTAAGGGTTGGTCTACCCAACCATGTGGTTCTACTAAGGGTTTATATACATAGTTCATAATAATTTGATAGTGTTTAGCTCAAGAAACCAATGATGGAAATTAAAAAAAGTTCTTCTACATATTGTACTATAAAAAAAGTATATGGAAAAAAGTCATGATGTAAATCATATAGATTGTAGAAAAATCAATGCAAGAACCATGTCACAAGTACCACCTCTTATATTATACTAATACACCTCACCACATTATCCTACCCTAAAGTCATATCCCATAACCCCATAAGGGATACAAGGGTATCTCAATTCTTTTCCAGGAAAGCACATGGTATCCAAATACATAAAGATTAACTTACTGAAGTTCATCATAACACTTCATCAGATTTTATATCCTTCTATCATCCTAACATGTCACATATAGATAGTTATCTCATCTAGAGAGTTCATGTAATATAAGGGTCCTTTTAGGAACCTATGGGAGGTATTATTGAAATAGTCAGATTAGCCAACTGCCTTGGTTCTTATACCATACTTCTAAGGAGTGGGGAGTTGATGGTGGAGCCATTCACTTACTTAAAGGAATAACTAGAAGGAAAAAAAATGATCAAACACCATCATAATTTTTACAAGGAATGAAATCACCATTATTCAATACATAAAGTATATTCTAAGTAATAATAGTGTAGCAGCAGAAAGTTAATTAAATAATCTGACTATTACAATTCTCATAACTAATATAGTTGTTCACCATTAAAGGTGGATACAAATGGAAATAATAGAAACTAAAATAAATCTCACAAGATGAATAGTGTAATATGTCTACAATAAATATATCTTCAAGATCCAAAATTCCTCTTGGAAAAGTTGTGGGTTAGGCTTTGATATACCATGGTACTCTTTATCTAAGATGTCAAGAATGCCCCCTCAAAAGAAGAAAAACATGAAATATTATAAAAAAATAATGTATACATCAAGTAGACATTAGACAATATATGAGTAAATTTGAGTTTTATACTTGGTTTGTTGGATTTAATGTGCAATTTTATTTTACTTTTCCTTAACCCACTAACCTATCATAGTTGGAATTTGGAATACTGCATTATTTTGAAGGAAATTGAAATGCAAGATTCCCATCATGTCAAAATATCTTAGAATTAGCTCTATTTTCTGAATCATACAAAGCAAAATAAAACTTTTGCAAATGTATTCCACAATGAAATCCAATATAGTGGGTGATTAGGCTTGCTATAAGATGCATGACACTGAATGTGTTTTTTAAGAGCTCTGCACTACCGTTTTTGGTGCATATGTATCTATGTTGGATGAGGACATAATACTTATACAATGAAAGGAAGCTCAACGAATATGAAAAAAATGTTTACCATAAATTCAAAGGATCTAGAATAATATCTTAACCAAGTGACTTGAAGTAGTGATTTTTTTTCAAGTAAATACTACTATAGATATCATCTAGGTTGTGCCTGGTTCACTACCTCCAATACATCAATTTTTCAACACAAAATGTAACTGTAATCATGAAGTGTCAAGAGCCCAAAGTGGTACCCCCAAAATAAAAAACCATACTTGTGATCAATTTGTATGCTTAAACCTATAAGGAGCAGAGTCCATTGTGTGTCTTAGAAACTTGATGCCTTAACCCATCTAAGTGGGGAGTTGCTTTTATAGGGATCCTAGATGACATTGATTTAGTTCACTAGCTAGACATCCATGATTAGGGTAGCCCTAGGTCCATCTTCTCCCTAGATAAAGAATCTCCTTGTGGTGGAGAATGACACAAGCATCCATAGGAGGAACCCACATTTGATTAGTATGGTGAACAAGGGAAAATCTCTAACTTTATTGGGTTCCTAACCCTCTCAAACTCTAATAATGGAAAATCAACAATGAAGATGACCTAGATAAATGTCATTTTTTATCTCTTCAAACCAACCAATTCAAGTGACAGGTCAATTTAAACTACATTGACTGAACATTGATTGAATAGGGACATGGATCGACTGTTTCAGTTAATGAAATGACCAGTTTAAGGTCTGAAATGACCAGTTCACTTTATGAATTGTCGGTTCAATGATCAATATGATTGGATCAAGGATTGATGTCGATGTCATGTTGTGAATTAATTGAATATTGAAAGCCAATGTGATTGATAATAGGAAAGAAAGTGAACCAACTAGTTCAAATGTTGAACCAATAGTTTCACATGTGAATCGATTGGTTCAAGAGTGAACTGATTATTTCAAGGTTTGCACCTTCTAGAATATTCAATGAGAATCCATCTCTTTGACTCCTAATTGAATTGAAAACCTTGACCACGGTCCTATTAATCAAGGGGTAGTCAAGGATTTCAAAGATACAACAATACTCTCTAACAAGTGTTGTCCTCTCTAGTTATGGTAGTTAGAGAGCCCTAGCAAGTTTTACCCATAAAAGGGAGAGACAGCAAGGGAGAGACAACACAGGAGAGCAAATATGCTAGTACATTGATGTCTAAATGGACATATCCTTCATGTGGGATCTGGTAGTACAATGTGGAGTTCTTTATGGTCCACATGGACTACATAGAGGTGAGGAGTCCTTTGCCACCCACTAGAAGGGAATCATCAACAGTCATGTCATGATCCACCAGGAGGTTGCCGCTGGCACCTGTCCAGGTGCAACTTGAGAAAGAAGCACACTGCTACAAGGATAGTCGCTAGACTTTCTCCAAGATTACATATATGCCTTGCAACCTTCTTTCCCAAATCATAGTTTTTGACACGATATGTTGTTTATGGGAAATATAACAGTTTAAAAAAATTTGTTGTCATATATGTTGTCTTATTTCATAGATACGATCAGATTTTTATTTTATCCCTTTTTATTACATGCGATGTAAATATTTAAATGATTAATATGCATATCTGATTAAAAACCATGTATGATCCCTATATATATGCAATTTATACACATCACCTTAAATTTTGTTTTAGTGGTCGATGTTTGCATTATGGCAGACAACCCCTTGGATCTTTGTTCTTGGTTGAATGGTTTTTATTTATAACTCAGTTTGCACCCTCTCTCTCCTATTTTATATATAAAAGTGTTGTCTTTCCTTCCTATGTTCCATATAGAATGTAACTCAATGTTTTCCTATTATAATGTATAAGTTAAGTAGGAATATGATAGTTGTTTATTTCTTATTATAGAAAAAGAAGGCTTTCTGCTCTAGATGAATCGATTGACTCATAATTTGAACCGATCGACTGGAGGACCGAGGAGGTCTAATGACAGTAGGGGTTGATTGATTGGCTAGTGGCCCCACTTATTCATTGGAGGAATCCAAACTTGAAATCGAGACTAGTCGATCTATCCATGAGACCAACCGACCAACTAGGAGGCCAACCGATCAGTTCAAGAGTTGAATCAATCGAAACAGACTGGTTCCAACATAGATCTTCTTCAACAATAGTTTTCTACATATGTTGTGGACTTTAGGTGGTAGTAATTCCTTGTGGCTCTAAGGAATTGCATTAATATGGCCATAATTATCACTCATATTTTATAATTATATCTTTTGTTTATATATATAGAATGTGTATGGTACATATTATAAGTATGTGGTGATGGATATGTATATATATTTATATAAAATCCCTCAATAAATATTAAGCCTTATCTTCTTTCCATAAGCAACACACATGAAAAGCTTGATCGCATAATAGTATGTTACACCAAAGTGAGTGCGCAGATGCGGCAAATGGACATTTTGAAGACAACAACCCCTACATACTGTATTTTACATGTAGTAGGGGTCTTGTGTCGAACACATGTCAAATGAGGTTGCCCGCGCAGCGTGTTCAACCCACAGTGGCCACACTTACTGTAGTTAGGGATGCGATGCTATCACAACTTGCATATGTACGCAACAAACGCAAGCTATGGTCTAAACAATGTGACTTTGTCTGTTCGACAAGAGCAGACACTGATAGGCTCCAACAAGATATTTCCACTCTACAGAAGAGGTGCCAATATCTTCACAAATGACTTCACATCATGAGCAATAACGACTCTTCAAACAAGGATGGATACAATACATCATAGATGTAGAAAAACCTTTCGTACTGAATTCACTTTTATGTTTGAACAAACAGTTAGGCCTATTTTATGTTTGGAAATTTTTATTTGAAATCTATGTTCAGAACCCGACATTATTTTACTAATCATCAATCATGTTTTAGATGTCGATGAATCTATCTGAAGTTCATAGGTGTGATTGTGGGTTAGATGCAGCCTTGCGGCTTAACACAGAGGATGCAAGGTTGTATGATTTTGGCATTCTGAGTGAAAGGTCGGGCAAAATGTATTACATATGTCCTTCTTGTGAGGTGAGATAGTAAATACATACATAATAAGTTGCCCTTGTGTACGCTGCACATTCTTTGTCATTCACTTAAACTTGATAATACATTTTAGGGAAAAGATCAGTGCAGATACTTTCGTTGGGCAGTCGATCTCCCCCCCAATAATTGATTCTTTGAAAGCTGAGATTATGTTACTAACTGTCGAGTGCAAGTCACTGTAGGGCTAGGAAATGAACATGAAGGACTTTGTTGAAATTTATCACAACTACGATGATATATATACCTAAAAAAGTATGAGCATGAGGTTCTAGAACGCTATGTTGCCAGTCTGGAGGAAGATTGTAGTCTTCTTTTGGACATTCCTTCACCCACGGTGACGCCATAATGTTGAATGGCAGAGCTACATTTATTTTGTCTTCTCGATTTACATTGTCTACCATTTGATGTTTTTAACATTAAATCTTTCTTAATTCATCCGTTGTATTACATTAACATGCTTTTGTTATTTATCGTAATGTTGGTGTATGTTTTATGGAGGGTGTATGTTTTTTCATCGTGATATTATTGAATGTTAGTTAACACCGAATATGTATATTATATTTCCTTAATTGTGCCATACACACTTACGTCTGAAATATATTACTTACAGAATCTGTAATATGGTTGGGCCTCCAACGACGCCTTAGTTTATGTGGTGTACAGAGCTTGATATGGTTCTCCGAGGTATGATGAGAAACTAATATGAGTTGGGGAGATGTGTTAATGGAGTATATACTACACAGGCTTGGATGGAGGCATGACGTGACTTCCAAAACATGACTGGGGGGCTTACATATCTTTGACTGAGTTGTAGATGAGATGGCAACACATAAGGAGAGAGTTCATAAGAGACAATTTTTTATTTTGGGAGATTTATTGCCTCCCCCGCCATTGTTTGTGCAACACAACTTCGTGACGACTCGTCGCATTTACCCACATGGGGTTGCTGAATACCTTAACACCGATGAGTGAATCAAACAACCACGTTAGACGGCGAAAGTAACACATGAACTTGTAATATATTTCCACGACATTGTAGTTGTTTGTGTTTAGTTCACAACATTTGGTTACAAAATATATGTGTTGCATTATTTTGTTTGGACCATCACTTGAAAAACTTCTACTTTATTATTATTTATTGAAGGCATACATCACGTTCTTACTTGTTTGTAGCTAAGTTTGGTTGAAGCATTTATTTGTATTCAATATTATCACAGTTATCTTACTATTATTGATATTTGCTAATACTTATATTTATTTATTAACTATAGATGTCGTCATCGCAGTCAAGGGCAACGACAAAGTTTGAAAAATTATTGATGTCTCCGTCGAAGATTCGAAAATATGTAGAAGAAAACCTTGTTTGCAAGAAATAATGTTGCGAGCCTACACGTGATGAGGGTACAAATGGGAGCCACGAACAAGCCAAGGGTGTTACTCTTCCTATTCACCATCTGTCGTTGTTGTTTCAGTGGCCAAAAAACGCCATCAAACAAGAAACCAATAAGTTGTTGAACGAAGCATGTCCTGTGTCATGGGACGAGTACGACGAGGCCATGAAGTTGGCCGACTGGGACGTTCCTACCTAAATCAAAATAAATCTTCCTCTACATCAAAGCATGTCCCCCACAGTGGCTGCTCACCATCTTAGATTGTGTATCGGTGTATATGTCTAGGTCCAGGGTAGACCTCTCCTTTGTGTCCCTCAGTTTGTATGTTAGAGATGTATTTGTTTGAGAACCAATAAGTTATTATCTTTTTTTATGTGGTATTAAATCTGCTGGAGACATGCTATTCTCTTTGCTACGCGCGTTTGCTACCGTTGAATTTAAATGCATAAATTATGTATTTTATATATTATTTATTTGTTATTTATTATATAATACATTCTTTATGCAATTATCTTTGAATGTTATCTTTCATTGAAACAACAACAATATCAAGGTGTTACACACATTACTTAACATATCACAATTTTCTTTGCATCTGTATTAATATTCACATTAATTTATGTACAATTAAAAGAGAACAGACTGATTAAAATTTAGAAAATTAGAGCAGTCTACAAAGATTAAATCAGATATACAAATGGAAATAAATTAGAAAAATAGAGAGGCTAGTGATACAATATGATTTTGAGTTAGAGCCCACAGATATGATATATTTGCTAAGTCACACTCATCACTTAAGAAAGTACACACAATGTTGGAATAACACACACACAAACATGACACCTTCTCTTATTTATAGGTATATAACAAGATAACATGACAATTTCAATAATCTTTTCATTTTACATTTCCTTGATCAAATATGCAAAATAGTATCTATTTACAACATACACAACAATCGAAGACAACAATACAGTTTGGTTTATTTTAAATCATCACGTACTTATGACCATACTCATATATTATGTTTAGTTTTTCTAAGTACAAAACAGACATTCACAAAATCTATATTGATTTTAAAAAAAAATTGTCCTTCTGCTTAAGCGGCATCACAACTACACATTTCTTACTCTTGTTAAACAGTTTTGCAACATCAGGACGGAATCAACAGATACTGACTACGTTGTCAAACAAAAGCAGACTGAATCCAGCCTAGTAGCCCAACAGAATTTTTTTTTTTTGAAGACACAACATTCATTACATTAAAGCCATACGGCATCTACATATAAAGGGAGATACACCAACCGAACACAAAATAGTAAAGAGCAGATACAATAACCAGAAACTCATATCGGAACGTGATAAGGACAATGATGTATTGATCTCTCTTCTATATCGCTGACCAAAACAACTTTTTATGAGAGATTCCTTCAACCTGAGATTATATCTGATATAAAGTATATGCTCCAAACCAGTGACCGAAGAAGTGCTCACCTTCGCACTTGCTGCCATATAACAAAGAAGCAAAAAAAAAAGACCTAACATGAAAGGAGGACACAAACCACACGACAACATAGAACTTATAACTCACTAAAGCAACAACACCTACCTAACAACACAACGTCCCACAAAAAAGGACGAGAAACACAACTACCAACGACGAGCACTAAGGTTGCAACCAGACTCAAATCAGACCAGTGACCAGAATCAGACTGGGATGTCAAACAGAATCAGGCTGGGTTGCCAAATAGAATCAGACTGAATCCTGACTAACCATGTCTAATCCAGTCCAGACTATGAAATCCCAATCCGTTACCCAATAGAGGCCTAATTACAACTCAATCCGGTCAAGTACGGCAAACCAAAGGTACCCTATATGTGTCTGCTGTCCTCCCGTATCCGCCCACCCGAACACACACCGCACCTGGTTTGTTTCTGCTCTCGCTTGCTTTCTCCTTGGGCATCGCTACCTGCCATCTGCGAATAAACAACGCCACATCTTCACCCACCGCACTTGCCGTTGGGTCAGAAGGAGACAGGAAGACGACGTCTTTTTGGCAGTGGTGGCCTGATGGAGTGAGGAGCGAGGACCCGCGTTTTCAGCACCGCGAACAGTCACCACTCACACACCATCAAAATGGCGCCTCTCACAACAAGATACAAACATAATATCACACCGCAAGCTCAAATTCATAGAGGGCGGCTTTCCACAGGTAGGAAATAACTTAATAAGGTGAGGAAATAACTAACAATGTTATGTAAAACTAAATGAGTACAATCTAATATTGACAAATCTCTCAAGACGATAAGAGGATAGTTACGGGACGTCAGTCATGTGAACAATGAATATTCAAAGCAATATATCTCAAATGGGACAAGGGAGAGAAAATATAGGTTAATTTACCAAAACGAACAGAATTAGAATGCAACATATAGTCTATCACGTCCATTGTAATGATCGAAACTTGGGTCAACCGAAAGCCCTAGATTTATCTTCTTGTTTAAGTGTAAACTCTTCTCAGCTTAACAATTTGAGACCCTTGATTCAAGATGGAATCGATGCCGAAACACTTAATCCTAATTCATGTGGTTAAGACGAGTGCGAAGAAAATACTTAATCAGAACCCTTATTTGGGTAAGGAATTAGTGAAAGCGAGCAATTTGAATAGTAAAAAACAAATTTGCATGTTTTATAAATCGTGATGTTCTCAGATTTTTAACGCCTTGATCACATGTTTGACGTCTAAATAGAAACCCTCATTTACGTGAAAGTCCCAATTCAAACCCGCATACTATGTCAAGAAGAAGATAATCAGGGGAGTCAAAAGGAACAAAAGTAGCACATGCACATGAGCAAAAACAAATTGTAACTACAAGCTTATCATTTAACATATAATTACAAAGAGAACTATTACAACTTTTGAGATCACGTGTTGAACACTAAACTTTTACATATGTACATAGTATATGTGCAACTAAATCTTTTAGATAACAGATCACCTATAAAGGAAATCATGCAAGGTAACACACAAGAATAAATATTTCATCCAATATCTTATGTTTATATATACATATATATATATATGTTAGGTTCCATGTCCTTAATTCCTAATATGCATTAACCCCAATATTAGATGCATTAATAAACTTAGGGGTTCATACCATATATTATAAGTTATCATCAAATAATCATGAATTATGTATATAAGAGTGATATCTTGGTTGTGTTAGGAAATCAGGCAGTAGATAAGGCAGCAAAAACATACACGAATCTTGAACCAACAGATCACTTCAACAACGATGTATCTAGAAAAAGGATTTGCAAAGTATATACATGGTCTTGGAGCAAGTATAGCAACAATCCTTGCAGTGTTTTGTGCTTCTCCTTCAAGTAACACACGAACAGTCGTCAACAATGGCCTCTAAGTGTAACACCATAGATGGCAGTTGTCACCTTTATCCTACTGCAATGGCGACAACCTCCGCACCTCAACGTAGTCCACACAGACCATTAGAAACTCCTCATTGTGCTTTTAGAGCTAACAAGAAGGAGTTGTCCCTTTGATGTCAACGTACTAGTGTTGACTTGTTCTCCCTTGTTGTCTCTCCCTTTTATGGCTAAGACTTTCTCAGACTCTCACGTTACCACAACTGTGAGAGGATAATATATATTTTAGTTGTGTCTTCTAAGATACTTGACTATCCCTCTACTTATAGGAGGGACAAGGTCATGGTTCTATATCAATTGGGAGTTGAAGAGACATATCTTCACAAAATTTTGGCTACTGCAGATCAAGAATTGGTCGGTTCACATGTGAATCATTCGATCGGTCGACTCAACACTTGAATTGTCAGTTCACTATATTTCCTATTCACAAACATATTGTATTTCAATGTGATGATCAATGCACAACATGATGTCAACATCAATCCTTGATCCAATCTTACTGATTGCTCAATCACTCGATTCACATTCTGAACCATTTAGTTCACATTCTAAACCGGTCAATTCACATTCTAGTTTAGCCAATGTTCATCCAATGTAGTTTAAACTAACTTGACACTTCAGTCGATCAACTCACATTCCCAGTAAGCCAATTTTCATCCAATATTCACTAAAAAAACTTGAATTAGCTATAATTTCTGTACCTACGTATGTTCCATCTTTAGTTAATAACTAATATTCTTTATAAATTATAAAAATATAAGTAACACAAATATAGTTAATGGTAATAACTACAAAATTGATCACAAATCTCATATGAAGACAAATAATACTCTATTACAACTCATGTCCCTTCCTCTTGACACCCCTTGCAAATAACGATTTTTATTTTTCAAGGGTGGTGGTGCAAATTGTTGCCTGCCTATTTTCTAATTTAAAATGCATATAACTCCATGTATGCATTTTAGAAATTAATAACATTAATTGGGCACCAATATTAGCTCGCATTTCATCCAAATCCTTCAACCTAGTAGTGATTCTTGTTTTGTCATGCACGTTCATCTACGCGATCATCCACGGCCCTACGCTGCTAGCTCCTAGCCGATCATCTGTGATCCCTTTTCTTCCATTAATCATCTGTGCCTCTGGCCCTAATCGATCATCCCTACCTCTGGTCCCTCTCTCCTGGCATGCTCTCCCATCCAGTCTGCGCTCCATCTGTGCCTTCCTGCGACACCTTGGTGCCGCTTGTGTAGCCCAATCGGCCATCGGTGCCCATCAACCACCAGGGGGCGTCCGTGTAACGACCCCGCCTCCTGGTAACCCCCAATTAAGGGAGACCAAGAGGTCAGAGTCGTTATCCCAATTTTTCGGATCATAGGTTCGACAAATAATCAGTAATAATTATTAAATTTTACCATGACTATACTGAAAGCTGGAATAAAATAAAACTTTGCATACCTTTTTCAAAACTTGGATATCTAACTTCTATCCACATCTTAACTCTATTCTAACTTATCCTCCTTGCACTTTATTTCTTAATTTCACAATATGCCACTTTACTATTTGTCCTTTTCAATTTGTACCTAAAATGCCGACAAACAAAATGTCGGTCATCAGCATAAATGAATATGTCGATATGTGAGGGAAACAATAATTGGGTAATTAATTGTAACAACATATTGCAGTCAATTATGATTTAACAAACAACTTTACATTTTAAACATAACTGCTCAATCCATCCATACCCTAGCCTCTGCGTTTCCCATGGAGTGGACATGGATGCTACCTTCCTTACAGTAGACCCCACTAAACCCCTCATGATCCTACCTAATAGGTGAATCAATTTCTAGGGTTGATTCGCATGGCACTACACATAGGTAGCCCACTCCTTAACTCATGGTGTGCTAAAGAGTCGCATGGAACTACACGTGGGTAGCCCAATTCCTAACTCATGATAACCTGATGTCCTACTTAACAAGTAGGCCCTATACCAGGTTACCCATTTCATCATTAGCAAAGCCACAGAGGAGGACCAGGATCTGAGCTAGTCATGCATACATATTTATGGTGATAATCATAGTCACTTTATAGTTGCATGAAATAAAAGTCATCCAAGCAGTTATTTTCAAGCAACCGATAAAACATCCGGGAATCTCCATGAAACTAAAGCAATTAACCATAAGCCTAACCACATACCTGATCCAGAGCAACTTGATGTCCAAGCAATAATATCCAAGAACAATCAAACAAGCAATCATCAATATTCTGAAATCAATGCATAACATCCAAGTATCATTGTTTTATCCAAAACATTCTCAAGATAGGCTTGGATGCCATCCTAGGATAGCTAGGCCAACTTTAAGGTTTTATTAGGGTTTTAGCCTCCATTATGCATTTATCACTTTTAACGCTCTTTTAGTTCACAAACCCAAATTTCACATCATAGGCACAATTGAAAGTCAATTAAGTCTATTATGCCTCTTTTACACCAAAACTACCATCTTTATCCTTTTAAGTCATGACACGATCATTAGGCCCAATTATCATTTTGGTTCCTTTCAAATTAGCAACTTATCTTTTATATAGTCTAGTTCACATATGAACTCTATTTATCACTAATTCCACATTTATCCATTAGAAAACCCTAATTACCATATTAAGGATATTTATCCACAATTAACATCTTTCATACTTGAATTAGCTTAGAATCATCATATTTTAGCTTTATTCATAGATTCAAACAATTAAAGCCATAAAGAATCATAATTACTAACATTAGGGTTTCAAGGCCCATTAAAGCATATTCATGTATATGGAACCCTAAATTAATCGAATTACGCATAAAGTTCATCCTTTTAGATCTAATGCATCTTTTTACAATCAACAAGTTAATATCAACTTTAATCATCCATATAGCCCTTCTCGATACATTAATCATCTTAAATTAGGGATTCTTAATCATTAATGCACTAAAGTCGATAACTTCAACTACTTTTCAAATTCCAAGAGGAATCAAGCTTCAATTACATTTTTATTGCATTCCTTGCATTTTTCTAAGCAAAATACATATATTATTTGCTACCATCAGAGTTACGAGTAATTAGTTATGAAAATTGCAAGTTTCACTTACTTGGACCAATGGGATGTTGACACGTTAGCAATCCCATGCATCATTCTCCAACGCAACACGACCCACTTAAAAACATATCGGAAAGACTCTTTTGCCCCCGTGCGATGATCCGGCTCTTCAAGCCACGGGTGGACATTTCTGTCCAGACGACTTTGGTCATCTTCTTCCTCGCGCAGCCTTCTGCTGTCGCCGTAGCAAGCATCAAGCACGGCTCGATCTCTCCTTCCCAGACCCCGACGGCCACCAGGGATCACTCGCCTACCTCCGTCATGCCTCCACACACCTAGGGACGCCCTCTGCTCACTGCCAGAGTGGCTGGCTCAAGCTTGTCGGATCTATAACTTGTGACCGGTCTTGCAGCCATCCTGCCGCAATTTCGCATGGCTAGGGTGAAGGGATGACCGCTGAGCTTCTTTATGGCATCATGGGAGCATCATGCTTCCATCTTAATCTCGTCCATGGCTCCTCTTTTCTCCAGGGGTTGCATTACCCCCTTAGTTAGGGTTTGAGCGGGTGTATGGTTAGAGAAGAGTGGGAGACAAGGCAAACTCGAGGCTATGGGTCCGTCCCTTATATAGGGATAGATAGCAATGCCTTAGCTCACCTATCCACGAGGAAAACAAGTCCCTCATCAACCATGGCCATCATACTTTCCTTGTTTGAGATATAACTTCTCTCTTTTAATTATTAAAAAATGTCCTTTTCTATTCATGATCCTTGGTTATTAAGGAATCCGAATTTTACCTCTTTTATGTTCCTTGTGCTTGGTTTTTAATCCATTGGCCACGAAATTATACTTTCTTAAAGCAAATAATATCTCTTTTTGATAATATCAAAAAGTCATTAATCACATTATTTGCATTTTCTCTTTATTCTTCTTTATTGGGACTCCTTGGACCCCAAGAAATACTAATATTTCGAAATTCCTTTTTAGGGATACTTATTATCCTTCTAGATGCATCTACATCCTTTATTTCTCATTATCTTACAAATTTCTTTATTAGAAAATTTCTTTTCAAGGATTTCTCTTTATCCTTTATTCCCTTTTTCCTCTTTTCCTATTTCTTCTATAAGAAATCACATAGAAATGAAACTTACTTAATTGTGGCCATTAATTCCACTTTCTAGAGATTTCTATGTGTTTCTCATAATTACTTTGCTTAATATCCATTATCTTGTATCTTTTCCTTTTATTTGGACTTTTCTTCTTTTCTTCTCTTTTATATCCATTATTGAATTAATCTAATAATAAAAATTACGAAATTCCTAATAAAAGAGAGTTTTGCAAAGAAATCCATCTTTTGAAGCAAAGCATACAACCTTTTCAATTAAGTTTGTATTCACAAAATCTTTACAATTCAATTATGAAAACATATGCAAAATTGAGGTTGTAACAGTCTGTGTCCTCTAAATCAGCCAGCTTCACGTTCTCCTACTTCTGAGTCCACAAAGTCTCTAGCCACCGCAACGATTCATTTTAGCCTCTACAAAACAGTCTTCCCAACTACTAGCAAGGAGTTTTATTCCCCCTTCCACTCCCACTGTCGTTGCTCACATTGCCAAGGAGGTTAGCTATCCATCTGATGATTTGGTTTTTAGATGCCTATTACCTAAAAACATTCAAGATGTTGATAATTATGAATAAATATCAATGACAGTTTGTTCTTAACATATCTTTTCTTTGTGGTAAAACAAGTAAAACGGATTTGGTTCTACCACTTCCTTTATTGTTGAATTGTCCTAGTTCATATAATATGTTTAGATTTTGTTTCTATGATGAGACTAAGGACAATAATATTAACCTCTTTTTTTATGATTCCAATGTTAATGTCTAGTATTTTTTATGTGTTTGATGAATTGGTACTTTAGTTTCTTGTAAGACATTCTTCTCACCTTAAACAAGAATACTTATATGATTGCATCAATACACTCTAATGATTCAACACTCTTACTAGTTGGTTCTATTAAGGAAGTAATATGTGCATGAGATCATGTTGTTAGGCTCTATAAATTGTCTGATTAATTTATCTGCCACTTGGAATGTGTTGATGCAAGGTAAGGCTAAATGAGGTATACCAAAGATCTTTGGGAAATTAATCAATAAGTTTAGAAGCTTATGCAACTTTGAAATTTAATCACTAACGGCCAGTCTCATTTACCACAATATGCTTCAAGTCCATAACATCTAGTATAGAGAATATTACAACATCCCATAATGATGAAAGTCAAATCATATTTAGACCGTTTGTACATCTGATAATCCCAGTAACCAATCAATATGGCCACTCATTCAAATCTCTATATTGTTTCCTTGAAAATTGTAGAACTAAACATACTATCTACTTCAAGCGAGTGAACGAGACAATCATTTATAAACTAAATAGGGGTTAATTGGGATCTAATTCTTCATGATTTTAAGGACTTAAGAACTTTGTGCACCATGTGCACATACTTTAGCTTACCTCTGCTGCATCGCGATCACCTGGGAACAGTAGTAGCCATGGCCAGGTTGGATTTGTCCTAGTAATCCAGGTCCAACAAGATAATAATAAGTTTTTGCTACTAGGTTACAAAAAGAAAGCATTTTGAATCTTGGACTACATGCTTGTATTTTTCTATTATATCTATCTTTGATATCTATGTTGAACTAATTTCTCCTTTATTAGGTAAATCAAAACCCTCTATTGCTTCTCTCCAAAATTGTGAGAACCTATTACACTAAATGAGATTACTCAAAACATAAAATACAATCAATCACCAATTACCCACATACCCAAAAATATGGGTAAATTAATACTGATTTCAACATCAGCACCTGCTCAGAAACATTTGCATAAGACCCCAACATCTTTATTTTATCCATACTATGACAAGAATTTGATACAAATTGTTCCATCACCTTAGCCACAACGTATATACATAGGATAACAATATTTGTATATGCCACACAAACAAGCATTAACATGCTAACAAAATTCTGATTCATTTAAAACACCCTATACAAACTTTTGCTACCCGGACCTAAGAGTACATGGATGACTCCAGGACACACTAGAAATCTAATCAACTTTCTCAAAGATTCAATACTATATCTCCTCTTTACTGTCACATGTTTGTTTTCATCACTTCTGATTACCTAAAAAAATGTGGCGAACCACAAGGGCGAGACCCATGTCCCAATAAGAGATATAACCTCCAACAATGTTTATTGATTCCAACATTTTTAGGTAACGAGATAGTTTAAGTAGTTTAATCATATAACAAATAAGATCAACATCATTGATGATTAACAAAATACATAAAGGAGCCTATAACAACTATCTTCATTAGCCAGACTATTCTCATATCCCTATTAACAATATAAGGAGTCTAGCAGCATGAGCATCTCTAACATCATGAATAAGTCTAGTATCATATGCATAGCTAACAACATCAACATGTCTAATATTTTGAAAAGATCAATATCATAAGCAGAGCTAACAACACAAGCATGAGTATTTGCATAAGCATGATTAGTAGTATAGGCATTTCTAATTACATAGGCATGGTTAGCATGCTAAACATAACTAACAACATGATATAGCTAGCATCATAATTATAATCAGTAGTAGCAATGTATATATCAACATAGGCATGGCTAATGTATGTACACAATTACAATATTAAGCATATCCACAACATAAGTATATCTACTATCTCTAAATTGCACTAAGCATCATCTTTATGTAAAGAGAACAAACAAGAGTTATCATCCAATGTGAAGCATCATGTATAACCCTAAATAGATATGTTGTATGGCTATATTGCATATTTTATTATGCCATGGGGAATTTGAATCGTACCATTCAATGTCCAACCAACCCCTACGAAGGGATATTCAGTTACGTAAAATATCTAGGAGTGTCGATATCCTGAGATCTCTTCCCCTCGGTCAGTACGAGTAAAAAGGCAGTGACATATCAGTCAAAGTTGCCACCACATTGACATATAGTCAAGCTGCTAACCACTAGTCTACCCTGATATAGGTAACAGCACTAGAAACCAGGGTATGCAAAACCCTCTAATCTGAGGTGCAACCACAATTTTCCTTAATCACATCAGATGTATAAGGCATGACCATAGCCAACCTCCAAAACCTGCATTCTGTATGATAATGATATATCCTCAACTTGCCACCCCCACATACTCAATAATATGTGCTCCAAGTTCCCCTTAAGAATACTCATTTCACCATTCAACAAGTTCTGACACTGAAGATGGCTCTACGACATGGGACACTACATGATTAGAGTTGCACTTGATTATTATGCTAAATGGGTGAATTAAGGTTGCATCAAACAAGTGGAGATACAAACCCTAATTCACTTCTAGCAAGCTTATAAATATCACAACTTGTAAAAGATGTAAAATGTGTGGAACATAATTTCTCATCTCATCATCACATGGTACTAGTCACTTGCCATTCATGAGACCACACTAGTAATCATACTACATAAGATATAAATCCTTTTCACAATATCATAGGGTATCAACCCTTATCAACACAAGAGGATTACACCTCATTCAGGGCTCAACCATGCCCAAAGGTCATTAAGATCATCATACTATCACATGATATAAATCCTTTTCACAATATCACAGGGTATCAACCCTTGTCAACACAAGAGGATTACACCTCATTCAGGGCTCAACCATGCCCAAAGGTCATTAAGACCATCATATTATTCCCTGCAAGATCATCATTATCTTTGCATGCCTTATAACAAGGCTCAACAACATCACTTACATATAATACATCAGATCAACACAATATTGCATTAATGAGCTAGGAGATATTCATAAACAATCATAGCAGGGTTATATTAACATTAAGAACATTCCTTTATTACATCAACATTCAAGGAATCTAGATATGATTAACCCTCATCATATTCATAATGCACGTGTTTAGCATAAGAAAGTATCAACCATGTGGCTATGATAACAACCAATTAACATATTAAGGTTATGATAATATTAAGGAGGCTATTCCACCATCATTCCATCATATAAGAATGCTAAACATGAATAATCATCTTTATCTATTTGTATTAGAGTTAGGTTCAACAAGATAAATTATATTAATGTTACTAATCAACACTTATACCGAAACCCTAACTCACGACGTCCCCATTGGATCATAGATGCATAAGGTGAAGCATCACCGTCACATTCCATAATATTCTCAAGTATGAACCCACACATAAATCAAGGTGTAACCATCGGGTTATATCATACTTAGGTTTCAACAACAATAAGAGAGTACTCCATGATTGTATTAATCATTCAAGGACTATACATACCCAATTACCATCATTTAATTATATTAAAACTAGGTATAACAAGCTATACCTCATTGGGGTTACATATCAATACAATATGGTTATCATAACTTCTATTCATATGAGTGAATAGGTAATATTACCTTATTAAGGGTAATCCTCCATTTGTTCCATCATCATTCAACCCATATCACCATACCACAATGTCACCCTGAACCATTGGATGTTTAAAAGGTAAGACCATTGGTTGTTTACATAAGTAAACACCTTGGATAAACCACATATGAAGTCCTTGATTTGTGCTCTAAAAAGAGTCACCATCTAACCCTAGACATCCCTTGATTAAAAACACAAAAAGTTCCATTGAGAGTAGGGTAAAACCCACACTCGACTGTTCATTTAAAACAAGCCATCCATTGTCAACAACTAAGCTCCTTAAGTTGATCATATAAAGGAAACCATCTAAATCACATTATTAGGACCAACATATTACATTATCCATCATTCCACTTTTATTGGAGGAATAAACATTAGATCTTGACCATTGGGTCAAGTTCACATGTTAAAACCATCAATTACAGTATAGGTATGACCACTGCATCAAGTGACCCAAGAAACCATTGGTCTAAGGCTTAATTGATGATACAACTATATGATTAACTCATCATAGGTTGTGGAGACTTGATCCACCATAATTAGTGACCATTAAGTCACCATAGGTTGTTAAATCAACACTATATTCATTAATCAACATCAAATATTAAGGTAATGTCATCATTAATTGATAACATCGGTAGGGTACTTAATGGTTGATCATTAAACTTCTAATTGATACAAAACCTAACCTAAGAGGGTGACCATAGGTTATCACCATCATATGACACCTTTGATCTTGACCATTAGTTGTCATTAAGACAACACCATAGGGTTGTTTCAAGGTACCATCATCGGGTCATGGGTTTATAAAATAAATCAGCTTAAAGCCATCATCGGGTCATGGGTTTATAAAAGATATCAGCTTAAAACCCTAAAATTGACCATTGGTTGATAGGTGATTAGCACCATAGGTTGTCAAACCAACCTGATCCAGGTTATACTATACATTAGGAATAATGTACACGTGATCAAAGGTTCATCTAGAACTAAAATCAGAATAGGGAACATTATAAAAATCAAAATCCAAGTCAAGCATAGCTTTTTAGTGCATGGATCATCATTTTCAAGCAAGAACATGAGCTAGCAAGCTTATGGTAAGCAACAAACGTGGATCAAGTTATAAAACTTGCCTCTAATGAGAAGATGAAATACCAAACAGAAGAAAACTTAAAAAGGTAGGGTAGAAAATTCAAGTATAAGTTGTGAATTCGTCCATCTAGCACCTTTCTTCATCAAATGAGCAAACCCTAAGCATAAGGAGCAAGAAAGTTAGGGTTTTAGAGCTTTAGAGCAATTTCTACCATGGATAAACAAGGTTTCGACCTGGATATAGGTAGGAGGAAGAATAAAAAAGAAATAAACGAAGGAAAGAAGGGGATTTTTACTCTTTTAGGTCAAGATCACTAGAAGGAAGCTTTTCAAACCCTAAAAGGAAGTCAATTGCAACCCTAGATTCTTTTTCCAAGAAGATCCCCTCTTTCTTCTTCCGTGGATAGGAAATTTGCAGCAGAACAGAGAGAGAACGAGTTTCATAGAAGTGGGAAAGTGGTGGAGAGCAAATGACTCATTTTGGTGCTTAGGGATAAGTATATGAAACTTTAAGATAAAGAAAAAGAAAAAGTTGAAGTTCTAGTATCTGTCCAAGTGTCCATGGCCTTAAAATACTAAGAATATACAAGCACACACACAAGAAGCTCCCCCAACATACATAGAGACATGCATATCCCTCGTTTCTTGAATTTCCAAGAAAAACAAATAATTCATTAGTTGATAGCTACTAAAGGTAGCTCATCCATGAAGGGGTAAACCCTAAAATACCCTTGAGGAAAACACCTTCAAACCAAGGTTTAAATAGGTGTCTCATATATGATAAAGCTCAATAATGATGAGATAATATCCAAGGAACATAATGCAAGTGATAAATGGCAAAGAAAAACTCTCAAATGGGTAAATTGCAGAAAAGTCCAAAATGTGCATAAAATTGCATAACTTGCTCAAACAATGTCCAAATTGGACCAAATTTGAAACTTAAGCTTGTATTATGATTTAAATCATATCACAAGGTTATATTAGGGTTATAAGAATTCAATTATGATAATTAAGCTTATTCAACTCATTAAGAAAATTTAGGGGCCTTACAAGTACTATTGTCTTTCTAGTGGCATATCAACAAACCAACACTTCCTCATGTAATCATTGCTTTAAAGTGAAGTTTTACTACCTTAAAATGCTACTAAGTAGCTGCACATTCTTTTTTGAAAAAACAACTACAGAGTGATTACCTTCGCCTTCCACAATTCAAGCAATATTTAAGTTAGGTCTGATCTCAATTCTATAATAACTGACCAATCAAGTAGATCTTACCAACAGATCCTGACATGTCGCTAGGTACACAAGCATTGAAAGCCCTCACTTTCTTGAATGGTATTTTCTTGTGATAAAAATATTGAGCTACCCCAAGCCAATAGAAACCACAAACTACTTAAGCACATATTTCTATTTTAGGTTGTTCCCATCACCCATGGCCCATTAAGTATCTTTATAAGAGGATTGAGCATATCACACAATAAAACATATGAATAAGCTACATATGATATAGTTATATCAAATATCTTGACTTAAACTACTAGTAATCTAATCACTTGTTCAACAACCAATTCAACCCATACTTATCAAGTAATGCAATCAGTCTAGCTTGGAATCATGATTCTATGTTGAAGACATTGCCAGCAAATGGCATTCACTACAATGATCCAGTTAGCTAAGCTTACCTTTTCCATATCAAAGATCTTATTGATAAAATGCATTGTGGTTTTAGAATCACCTGATCTTTTCAGTTACCCTTAAGTAGATGACCAATGGAGAAGGTTGACCAGCCCACACACATGTGGTTAAGATGCACAGTTGTTGTATGATCAATTAGTCAAATATGGGTTAGATGTATTTGCACTTTTTAGTTTCCCTATAATAATTTCAAATTACATAAAAGAAGCATTTTTTCCATCCAAACTATTTTATTCAAGCATCTTGATGCCACTGAGGAAGAAATAAAGGTAAGAGTCAAAGAAATATCAATGATGCTTAAGACGCATGTCTAGTATTTTTAGTGGATTTTAAATAGATAGGAGAACATAAACCTTATTGAAGTGTTGATTTTAGTGAATGAGCTAGTACACTCTTTTTGAATTAATTATTAAATTGAGATATGATTCATGTTAACCATCCTTTAAATGGAGTCAACAATTGGTTCCAAGGTAGAGCTAAAAGCAGAGCATTTAGTATGTGCACGCATGCACACACCATCATAGTATTTTTTAATGCACTTTATGTTCCTTTTTAGATATGAGTGCCAACTTCCTGGAACGGTTACTAGTCAATTTGATATTTGAGTCTCATGCTTGTCATGTTTCTTTTCTATTTTAAATATTTTTATAGATGTTTTGTCTGATTATAGACATCAACATCTTAGATAATCTAAATAAGGTTCCAAGATTCAGCATGGTTTTTCATTTGCTTCTCTTCTCTTGAATGTACAGGTATGTCAGTATTTATACTAGTATGTTTCAAATGTGAATGCTTTCAGTTATTTGTTAGTAAGAAATTTATGATTAAATGTGTAACCATCTCTTTGAACTCTATCAAATAGATGTCACCAGGTTATAGGACATAACACTTCATAGCCAACATATTAAATTCAAGCATCAATATGTCCTTCAGAAGATGAGTCCCAAGTTATGTCTAGTGAAAGTATGATTCTTGCATTATACCATCAAGATTGTCTTATTTGTAATTTTTTATCCTACACATGCTCTTCTTCATGATGGTGCAACAAAAAAAACCCAGGCTATCACCAACTCATGAAAAAAGGAGAAGACAATAAGGATTCTAAAATTGGTCGAGAAAGATACATACTCTTTTGCCAAGATGCATGTAGACCTCACTGAATCATTAATATATGTATGTCCTTTTCTTTGTATACATTATGTAATAGGGGTAAGGTATACGTCCTCCCCATGTACATTCAATATTTTAGTATAAATGAAAGTAATATTGTTGGCATAATGAGCATAAGTTGGTCTAACTACTACAATTTTGTTATTAAAAGAGCTTGCGTACTAACAAATTAAACAATATATGAATATTCAAACTATGCATATATGTATGTGTAATAAATGGCACTACATATGTAGCTAGATGCATAACCCAATTACATACATTATATATATATATATATATATATATATCCTCCCCATGTACATTCAATGCTTCAATATAAATGAAAGTAAGATTCTTGGAATAATGAGCATACATTGGTCTAATTACTACAATTTTATAATTAAAAGAGCTTGTGTACTAACAAATTAAACAATATATGAAAAATCAAACTATGCATATATGTATGTGTAATAAATGGCACTACATATGTAGCTAGATGCATAACCCAACTACATATATACATATATATATATATATATATATATGATTTTAGAAAAAAATGTTGCATCATGAAAAACTATTTGAGTGTATTCTAGCCTGACTCTCTCTCTCTCTCTCTCTCTCTCTCTCTCTCTCTCTCTCTCTCTCTCTATATATATATATATATATATATATATATATATATATATATATATATATATATATATATATATATATATATATATATATATATATATATTTGTGTGTGTATGTGTGTGTAGTAATTGTTGCCTTTCCCTACACATTAACTACACATAAAATGTTTAACCTCATCTTTTGTCTACATATTGACTACAAATGTAATTGTAGTTATGCATTTAGCTACAATTACACTTACATTTACATATGTAAAGATGGTATCTTGCTACGCTTCCGACTACATATGTATTTGTAGCGAATGGGTTATCTAACTACATATTTGAAAAATATAGTCAAAGGCTTTAGCTATACAAGCATATACTACAATTTCTATATGTAAATAAATATGTAGCTAAAGCCTTTAAAAACAAAATATGGGGTTTTCATTATATTCTTTTGTAGTTAAAGACCATTTTTTGTAGTGGTTTTTAAATTGAATACTTCAACAATCAGTAACACCTTTTTCATGAGTAAACTCCTATTCTAAGTGCATCATATGTGGTGACCTTATAGGTCCTAAGTTACGTCTGTAGTGAATGTCCATGTGGTGCCCGACATGCCACAAGAAAGATTACTCAAAACTAAATGTGGAATTATAACTAAGCAAGAGGATTACCAGAAAACACCAGAAATTAAAACTAATTTCTCAAAAACACCATAAGCAATAACTTATCAGATATAAGTCCACAAACATGTCACATACATCATATATAATATCACAAGGTGCTTGCATCATTGTTCTTTAACATTCTTGTCATCAACCGATTACATGAGACACATGTTCCACATATATGTACATGTACATCTGCCATAACTATACAGCAAAAGGGCACACATGCCAAAAACTTCATACTAGTAACATAACCCAAAACTCATAGAAAATACCCCCAAGGACCTGAGTGTATAGGGACGACGCTAGGACTCTATCACCAAAAGACTAGCAACACATCCAACCTTATCAACTAATGCTCTTGTTGTTGCTCTTCCTCAGCTGCAAGATCTCCACCTCATCGTGTACGACCACCTAAAAGATGTGGAAACCTATGGAGTGAGACCAAACGTCCCAGTGAGAGATATAACTCTCCGCCAACATTTACTAAGGTATAGATAACTAAGCAGGTAGATAAAGAATTTAGCCAGTTAAGTAGTTTAGGAAATTGAGTATTGGAATAATTAACATTTGAAAAGGAATATGAAGAACATGTATATCTCTTATCAACTAAGTTGTACAAAATCAAGGCAATGACTCATTCAACTTTATTCACATATGTCCCTATTTAATTTTACTACATGGTTGTATTACATCTTTTATTATGCCCTGAGGAGATGAGGTATACCACTCATGCTCCAACTAACCATTGCTAAGTCAAAATTAGTGCCATACAAGGTCAATGGAAGAGCCAAAATCCATGACCTCTTCACACGTCTTGGTTAGCACAAGAGAAACACTGCAGTGACATATCAGTCAACTACAAAACAACCTAGTCTACCTTGGTATATAGACACAACGCTAGTGAAACTGAGCTACGACCCAAAGTCGCACTCTTGCCAGGAATGGCTCGTAGCCAGTCATGTGAAACATCATAAGTATACATTGAGTCACATCATTGAGCTATGGCCCGTAGCTGCACTCCTGCTAGGGTATGTCCTGCAACCAATCATGTGAATGCATATACTCAACAGTATATGACTCTGAGCTTCTACTAAGGGAGAACTCATTTCGCCGTCCAACACTAGGACTAATACTAGAATGAATCTATGGCACATGTCACCTGCATGATTAGACACTACTACAGAAAATGCTTTTTACTACAGTTCCTTTTCTCAATTTACAACAGGTGTTAACCGTTGTATTAGATCGCGTGGTCTTACGGGGGGTGCTTTACACAACATGTGATCGCATGTTGTAATAGATGTATTTTAGACAACAGTTGAAACATGTCTTTTAAGGAATGGCCTGTTGTAATATGGGTATTTTACACAACATATGGTGCACTTGTTGTAATATATATTATACAATAGTTGAATGATGTTGTCTTTCGCTAAATACACCTGTTGTAATAGGGGTATTTTTTACAACTTGCGGTTCACCATTATAATATATATTATACAATAGTTGAATCATGTTGTCTTTCACTAAACACACCTATAGTAATAGGTAGGTCTATTACAACATGCAGTGCACATGTTGTAATATACATGTTTATACAACCGTTGGAGTATGTTGTCTTTCCATACATTTAACCGTTGTAATTGGATTGAGGTTATGCATGTTGTAGTTCACTAGAAACATCTATTGTAATAGGTGTATTTTTTCCTGACAAACCTGTTGTAATAGGTGTGGATAACACAACATGTGTTACTTGTTGTAGAATCATACATTTTACAACATATTATTAACTGTTGTCTTTGATTAGAGATTGACAAGTCATATATCGAACCAATTGTATTGATCAAATTAACCATATTATTAATAAATTATAATAAATATGCAAGTATACTTTTTTATTTCACAAACAAACACATAGTTGAACAAAATTTCCATCAAACCTTGAAAGAAAATCGTACTAAATTTAATTAATATTAAATCATCCATACAATGATTCAATAATACAAAGTACTGAGTATCCACTCTAGAATCGAACTGAAAACTAACTAAAAAAAGTTTCACACATTGGTCTATGCTAAAGAACAAATGTCTCCCCCACATGTCACATAATCTTATGTGTGCTCAAGAACACATGTCGCCCACTCATTTCAGACCTCATCGATTTCTTCTTGGTTGAAGCAATGACCAATATACTTCGAATAATACTACAATCATATGACAAATATATCAACATATTGTGATTTTTTCAATTTATTTAGAAATTTGAACGAACTAAAAGAATATAATGTTAAGTAGCTTACGCATTCAAGAATATTTCTATTTCTCACATCAAAGATGTCTTTCATATACTTCAGCACATAATACCCGCAATCTGTATTGTTTGGCTGCTTTGGACACTATACAAAATAAATATTAATTTGTTATCCAAATAATTGTGAGAACTTGTTAGCAAATAAGAGGATGTATAAATAGCCAGAAAACTTAATAAAAGGTATGTGTAAACAGAATAAAAAATGCTAGGCATAGTTTATTACTGAAGAAGGCATGGTTTATATGTCATACTGGATGATACAAAACTTGCTCTTGCAAGAGGGGGATTTTGTAAGAGTGAAGAATGCCACCCTTCCAAAAGGAATCTTTGTTAAACTACAGCCTCACACGAAATATTTTTTAGATATATCAAACCCCAAAGCTATTTTGGAAACAACTCTCAGGAACTACTCGTGTTTGACAATTGGCGACAGTATCATGGTAGCTTATAACAATAAAAAATACTACATAGACATTATATAAACCAATCACATTATATAACCTGAGTGTCTTGCTGATCCCTCTCATGTTAGTAAGGCATCTAAAGTTGAGGATGCTCTGGAAAACACAGGACCCAAAATTAACCCTTTCACTGGTACTGCAAGACGGTTAGATGGAAAACATATGCTTCCAAACGTAGTACCTTCTACAAGCACTCCCAAGGATCGTCTACCTGAAGCAGCCAATGGGGTAAATGTTTCTTCGTTACATATGGTAACTTGTGTTATTTGATTGGTCATTCATTAGGATGATAGCAATTTGTATTATAAATGTGATGCATGCTGTGGAGATTTTTATCAGGTTTGCATTATAACTTTTTTAGTAGCATATCTAATAAATTATAGTGATGTTATAAATTGATGTAGTGATTTGTATATATATAGTTTGGTAGGATAATACAGTACTTCTTACTATTAAATATACAAAGACAGACACTATCTACAATATAGCAAATGACAGTTTAGATAATACAGTACTTCTTACTATTATTTTTACTTACAAGATAAATAAGTCACCATCTCTAGTTTTAATGAATAGTTGGGAGTATGCTACTATAGATTTTTGAATGTTTCATGTAGTGTAATTCTATACATGTCTGAGAAAATTGTTTACTGTTTGTGAGCAACTATTTTAATGAAGGTTTATTTAGACAGTCCATGGAGCATCTTCTCCCTTGCTCTTCCATCCATCAGCTCATGTTTCTGTCAGTATATAGTTGTATAATTTTTAATGCCACTTGAAGTTGTGTCGCTTCCACGGACCTAGAAGTGATTAGTAAAAACTGCATGATATGGTATGATTAGTAATACCTAAGCTGCCACTATGCTTAGAAAGAATATTATCCTTATAAACAACAATACAACTCCCATATATTGTTTTGTTGTGATCTTGGAATACATCTATTACCAGTTCCATCATGTTAGTATGACCACCAATTATCTGGTTAAAAAAAGAAAGACGGGTCAGACATGATCCTGCAACCTGCATGGACTATTTTTATCAGTGAGAGCTAATTTCATCATAATTTTCACTTATGAAGTGGATATTTATATGTTATAAATGCAAGCAAATAAACCAACATCTTCCAATAAAGAAGTTTGACTTGGTAAATGACTAAATCTACAGCTCAAACTAAAGAGGAATGTGCACAAAGCTAAATCTATAAAAGGGTGTCACCCTCGAGACAATCCAGAGAATAGATCCAATCAGTAGATCTCCATTTTTGATCTATGGAGTACAATGAAATCATAAGGATCTAGTAAAATAGAGGGCTAGACTAAAGGTGTAATCTGTAAGCTTCTTCATGTTGTAATACCCAGGTTCTAAATTTCTGAGAGCTTATCATAGCATAAAAAGTTATATCACTAGATCAACAAGTTGCACATCCATTTGAATACTTAACTTTTTTAGAAAACATATCATTAGTTCATCTTGGGAACTTGAACTAGGTTTTCCAATGAAATTTGTACAATAGATAGGGAAATAGTTCACCAATATATGATCACTCTCATATCCCCTTTCAAGGTGAGTAAGGTTGTGGGTATCCTAGCTGCTCTTTCGGTGGATTAGTCGGAAGATGCATGAATGAACCTACTGGGGATTTCATCAAATTTTCTAAAGACTGCATTGTAGGCCCTTGTCATGTGGACTCAACATCCACTTTGTATACCACATTCACAAAGAGATAGCTTATTTTGTTGACATAGAGCCTATTGTTCCAGCAGTGGGGTTTAATGGTATTATTGGAGAAATAAATTTACTGTTGAAAAAGTAGAATCAAGGGAGGGACTTGGAGATGTAGCAAAGAAATAAATGTTTTGGTCAAGCAAGCTATTGAAAAAGTTACTAGTGGGTCAATACTAGAAATGGTGAAAGTCTATGTGCATAGGGAAACTACAACACATGATCTTACTACCTATGTGATGCATGGATAGGTTGTGACAAGAAGACAAACTTGAAACTAAGGCCTAGTTTGGATGGCATAATCAAAACTCCTGGTACTTGATACAAGATTTACATATCAAATAAATCACAACGGCTACAGCTGTGTATTTGTTCTGTACCGTTGTATAGATAAGTTAGCACCGAAATCATAGTTGCAACTGATGTTAGGATTGGCGGACTTCAGAACTGTTGGTTCTGCGCTAGATCACTGCTCTGGGTCACAGCTTTTGCATGCAACTCTACATGCTGAGTTGGTTGTAGGTCTCTGTTGCTCCATTGGAAAATACCAAAAATTGTATGACCTTATGCATAGACTACTGCATTTCAGAAGTTGTCATCCAAACTCAACCTAAATGTTTTGAAATGGAGCCATCCAGGCACTCTAGGTACTATATTGAATGTCATTCTATAGATGAAGTAGTTGAGGAAGAGTAGTATAAGAAGAAGGGTATGAAGACCATGAGATTGAATACAGTGATAATGAACAAGATGACAAAGATACAAATAAGAAAATAAATTGAAGCACAAGTAAAGAATAATATGGTGGTAATAATATAGAGTACACAGATGAGGATTAGAGTACCATTACTTTCCTGTTGGTTAATCTACATGAATTTACAACCTTCTTTTATTGACAGACATGAATATGAAAGTGAACTTGGGCAAAATGATGATGAAAAGTAACAAATGTAGTAACTAGAAATTAGAAAATTTTCACTGCCCCTATAGTCACTTACACATGCATATATGCATTTTTCATGTAGAAAAGATTACCCTTTGTTTCAAGGACCATCAGTGCAAGATGAAAAACTATACATCCTTTAGCTATATTCAACTATTGGTTATGATCAATTAAATCATCTTAGTATCAATAATAGATCTAAAATTGGTAATTGTAGAACTGACTAGAAAAGAGACAAGGAGGAGAACTTGTTGAAACCAATGAAATTCATTTGACAATATTTAATTGATTATTGACTTTATTCCACATAATAAATTTGAATTAATAGTGTGCTTGGTCTTCTCCATGAATGGTCAATTGATAAAATGACTATCGTCCCACAAAACTTGACCTGTATATATGATAATTTAGGGGAATGAGAATAGATAGTACAATTGAGACTTGGTCCTTTTACATCATTTACAATTAGGGCATATAGAAAAGTCCAAACAAACTAAAAAAAAGTGATAATTGGCAAGAATGTGTTCAGATGTACCATTATATATAGCATTCAATGCTCCATGGTTGGTGGAATAACAAAGCCCAATCTTTCTAAGAAAATTGGTCATAGTCTTGAAGCTAGGATGTTTATAAGATGATGTTTCTTGACTAGGTATCTACATCTAGAACAAAAACAAGTTCACATTTAGTTATAACATGTCTTGAAATAGAGTGTATTGCCTTGGATTATTTTCCCTTTATTTTGATATAATAAATGCAAGAGATAATAGTGGTGAGGACCATGGGGTGTAACTTAAGGAAAGAGGCCATATCATAACACATACAAAACATGTTGCAATTAACTATATTGACTATGTAATTTAGGAACATAACACAACATGAGACTTGAGGGGGAATGTTTAAAAGAAATGTCTAGATTGATCGTCAAAGAAATAAATGCTTAAACAATGAACATATCAAAGTATCAACAACAAGAACGTTCATACAAGTTTTCCAATCGTGGTCAATAGATAAGATCAAATGATACTCAAGTATATAAGACTGACAATTTGAAATTGTAATAAACTATTCTTGACTTGCTTACATTGATCCCTATACTCATTCTTTGGCAAAAATATCTTGAGATAACACATAAATTTTGTAATCCATGAACCTATTATAAATTACAAGACCACTACAATTTGTTTTTCCCATGCCGGCTACAAGAAAAGCATAGCCTACAGGTAATAACATATAATAGGTGAAACAGTATGAGAAAAGGTCTAGTAAGTTGTATTTGACATAAACTATAATATGGAGTATGGCCACAATATAAGTATGAACTGAAGAGTGATGCAATACCAAAACAATTGTGATACCAAAAAAAAACATAAAGAAGTGACAGGACACTTGATAATTTCCTGGTCGTCCTATGAAGTGAAGGAAGAAACACCTAAGAATATCACATACAACAATTAACAATTGCCCTTCATTGCCCTTGATGATATTGACCCAAAGAATATTTAATCGATATATGTAAAAATAAGAGAATTTGTAAAAATAACACCATATCAAATCAAGTAGCAGAATCTGAAGAAACTAGAACAACACTTCTATTGGAGAATCAGAAAGCGGTATTTTTCTGGATCAAAATGGTAAATTACCTTGATAATTTTCCATTTCAAATTCTTCCTATATTCCACATCTCTCTTTTGATAAACTTTATGAGTCCTATTCAAATTGATATCAAGAATTCTATGCATTAGTAACTATATATGGAACTTTGAATACATGTATTATGTAATTGAAATTGTTTTATGAAGTACTTACAACTCCATGAGTTTTTCCACGTTCCCACATAATTTTCCTCATAACGGATCAAGATAGTGGCACTTACCCCACATAGGGTCGAAGACGCAAAGTATCCAATGTCCCCTATGCATACATGAGTATTACATTTTAAGATTAATGTATTTTTAAGCAACATTTAAAGTAAACAAATAATAGACAATCGAAAAAATGTATGCGTACCCCCACATTATAAGGTATAAAGAACAATTCTAATCTTTTTTTCTTCCCTCTAATGAACTAATCTGCTATGTACTGCGCCTGAGTCTCCACTTTATCATTGTATAACAGATTTATAAAATGTGGACATATAAATCCAAATATATTAAATATATTTCCTGAGGTCACTTTGTTGAACAAATGCCTACAAAAAAACACATATTTAGTATTTGTACTTGTATAGAAACACATATTTAGTCTTTGTACTTGTATAGAAACTTGTATAGAAACACATATTACTCGTATAGTAACTTACTTTATGTACACTGATATGTGCGAGGCTTATAGTTGGTCTTTATCATGGCATATTTTAACCAATTCTGGTGTGATAATCAACTCATGTATGTAACCTACTATATCTTCAGACATCTGAAGAGAGATGTTACGATTCTCATCATCTTCCACATACACCATCAATAGTTTCAGCTTCGTTGGAGGCTTTTTGCATGTTGGCTTGACAGGACTTGAGACTTCATCACAATTTTTTCTAGTTTTTGAATTTCTTATTTGTGTTCTTATTGATTCCCTCACTTTTCTTTGAGACAATGAGTCTTTGGATTCCTTGCATATGATTATAAAAATAAAAAAATATAGTTTATTAATATACATGATTCGTTTCAATAAAATAATAAAAACACTGTCAAATTATCACATATACCTTCATATTTATTTTGATCAATTCTGCAGGCCAAGGAAGGTAGGTGCATATGCCTTGACAAACTTGATAAACTTCATCCATATCTAAAGGTATTGGCACACTTTCTTCAGGCATCAACGGGGTATCAATTATCACTTTTTTTGTGTTTTAGATCCAATGCCACATTGTAAAGGATAATTGGATCATTTGTATGAGATATATACACCCTTCCATCAGCTACTAAACGTAATGGATTATCCAACATCAAAATACACTTGTGATAGCCCTACAAAAATCAAATATAGATATTGTCAACAAGAGAAATCACTATCCCTAAAATTTACTACATAACAGATTTGTTGATTACCTCAGGTAGATTTGAGAATTGTGCAAGTGGGCAATTAGATTTGGAAGTAGGGTATTGGTCTATATCCCCAACATTGTCGAGATCCTTGCTCGTATTCTTCCCTTCAAGATACTTGATCTTCATGGCCAAAGCTTTAATGGTATGTTGCATTTGTAACAGCATATGGGATGGTTGATCATCTGTTCGAGCCACACTTTGACAATATTTTGTAATTGTTATTCCTGATCTGGTTGCTCTCGCATGTCCTGGGTGATCCATTTTTCCTAATGCCATTGTTAACACATCATTACATCCCTTCTCACTAACAAGTCCCTCAGAAACTTCCTGAGATAGAGCATCCTTGCAAAATATAAAACATACATGTGTAAAAATAATAAAAACTATATATTGTGATGAAAAATCAATGAGATAAAAAATTAAACTTACTATCTTGTACACCACTTCCTTGACCTTGTTACTAGTAATAGCACCAGTTTTGTCCATTCTAGCTCTTTTCCATAATTCTGCTCTAGAAATCTTTGAAATAACTGGATCTAAACTATTCTCACTAATCTATTTATAATATGATAAAACCACAATACTTTTATACCTCTATATGAAATTTCACAAATAGCTTTAAAATGAATCAAATCTTAAAATTTCTTGCTCTAGGCCAACATATCCCTTATGAAAAATTCTAGGCCGATACTCATTCTTTGATGATAATTCTCTTCCAGCCTTACTTCTTCTCTGGTTATTTTTATGAACAATAAATATGAAAATATTTTTAAATGTCTTACAAGCAAAACAACAAAAAGGATTTTGTACACTAGTTTATATTATCACCTTAAATTCTTTGGTCAATCGACTCATGACAAAATCCTCCCATTGATCTGCAGATATAAAATTATATTCTTTGGGTGGGTGTTTGCATATGTTTCCATCTTCTTCCCTCAAGAATTTTTTGATAATCGAGATTTGAATTCCCTCCATATATCATTGGCTCTTTGTAATACCCACTTCTTTCTAACAGATCCAATCGAAAAAACACCCTACAAATAACAAAATCACATACACATAAAATATAAAATAGTATTTTTATACAAAAAATATTAACGTCTACATACTCACCTCAATATCTTCCCAAATAAGGTCCTTAAGACCTTCTCTCACATCACTCCAAGTATCGATGTTGATTGGAACTCGCTCTCGGGATGCGACTCCAATATAGCTGCTGAAAACGTTTCAGGTTTTCCTAATTGGTTATCCTTCTGAATTCCATTCCAAATGAATTTTTTGTCCTTTACGTCTCTTTCTTGAAACTTTAGGCATTGTGGTACGGCCCCTACTAATCTTTGTGGTCATTGAGTCATCTTCATTGGAAGACATCTACAACAAAATTTGGAACAAAAAATATTAGCAAACTGCATATAAAACAACAATTACAAACAAGATAATAAAATCTTACAAAATTTAAGACATATTTACATTCATTACAGAAAGATATTAGTTCACATCAAGAAAATGCTAATACTTACTCTCACTTATGCGTACGCTGTTTTTTATTTTTATACACACTGACATCATCAACAAATGTCTCGTCATTATGATCTTCTCGAGCACATATCTCTTCTTCTTCAACAATAAGATCATCATTTACAGACATAGATGGAATGATTGAAGAGAAAGAAGTTTCTTCTTCTAAAATGATGGCATCGTCATCATCTTCTCCTTCATGGGGCCTTCTTCTGTGAGATAAGACTACAGACCAACCCTTGTTAGCTGTGTCTATCACATAGAAAACTTGTTTTGCCTGTAATGCCATTATAAATGGATTGTGTTTACATCCCTCCCTATCTAGGTTCACTCAGATCAATCCATCTTCTGTGCATACACCCTTATCGTTTTCATCCCACTTGCAATGAAAAATAGGAATCCAAAACGTGTTGTAGTCCAACTCATATATATCTTGGATCACACCATAATAGGACATGTCACACCAGACTGGATTTTTGTCTTTAGCACTAGCAATGTGCAAAGCTTCAGAGACCAGAGACACCCCACTATTTTGCATCATGCTTTTGTCATCTTGACATTTTGTATAGAAAGTGTATCCATTTATAAAATAACTAGAAAATGACAACACGGTTGATTTAGGCCCCACAGATAACCATTTCAAGGTCTTTAAAATAGAATTTGGTGAATGATCAATATGTTCACTAATACGATTCTTTAACCAGTCGGAGAAACAACGGATGTGTAAGTTCATTATATTCTTATCATTCTTAGATCGGTAATGAGTTTGTAAATAATCAATGTGTTCTTTAACATATGCTTCAACCTCGGTTGTATTACGAAGGACATACACATGCATTGTGTGTAATTCATCAGCTGAAAGTCGTATAAACTTGCATCCTGTACTGCCTTGTCCATCAATTTTTTTGACATGTCATGATTTAGGAAGACCAATGGCTTCAACATTGGATAAATGTTGGAAACAAAATTCAATAGCCTCTTCTACTATGTAGCTTTCCACCATACAACCCTCGGGTCGATATCTATTCTTCACATACACCTTTAATAGCTTCATATATCGCTCGAACGGATACATCCAACGTAAAAATACCGGACCACATAATTTGACCTCTCTAACCAAGTGCATAGTCAAATGAGCCATTACATCAAAGAATGAAGGAGGGAAGTACATCTCAAGCTGACACAAAGTGATGATGATATGATTTTGCAATGAGTCCAACGTCTCAGGGTCAATGACTTTTGAGCATAAAGCATTGAAGAACATAAAAAGTTTAGTGATTGCATTTCTAACCCGCTTAGGCAAAATGGAACGGATAGCCAATGGCAAAAACTATTGCATTAAGATGTGGCAATCATGTGATTTTAAGCCCAACAGTTTCAAATCTTTCATATCCACAAATCTACTCATGTTTGAAGAATATCCCTTTGGAACCTTAACTCCTTTTAGGAACCCGCAAAATACAGCTTTTTCAGACTTTGAAAGTGTGTAGCATGTTGGGGGCAAGTAGGTCCAACTTCCCCTCATTTGTGGAGCCAATCTATCTCGAATACCCATGTCAACCATGTTCAATCTTGCCTTGAGACCATATTTTGTCTTCCATGGGATATTAAGTAATGTTCCAATCAGACTAACACATATGTTCTTCTCTATGTGCATCACATCTAAACAATGCCTCACAAATAAAGACTTCCAATAAGGAATATCAAAGAATATAGACCTATTCTTGTAGAGACCTTTGAGAATTGGAGATTTATTCTTTTTTCCAAATTTTACTTTCAATTGTTACACCTTAGTGAAGATTTCTTGATCGCTTAATGTTGTGGAGCTCTTCACAGTTCTACTTTTTCGTTAAAAGCTTTCTTCACTCTACGATAATGATGATCCTTAGGCAAGAACCTGCGATGGCCGAGATAAACATCTTTCTTCCCATGTTTTAGTTGGCAGAAAGAGGTCTCGTCTTCACAGATAGGGCAACCAAGATGTCCTTTGATACTGTACCCAGATAGATTTCCATATGACGAGTAATCATTTATCGTACAAAATAGCATCGCCCTCATATTAAAATTCTCTTTGTGGTATGCATCATACAACTCAACACCCTTGTCCCACATAATCTTTAAATCTTCAACAAGTGGAGCCAAGTCAACATCAATATCATTTCCAGGCTGCTTTGGTCCTGAAATTAGCAAAGTCAAAAGCATATACTTGTGTTTCATGCATACATTTGGATCAAGATTATATATAACCAAAATTACAGGCCATGTACTATGACTTCTTGAATTATGGGGATTCATTCCTTCTGCAGAAAGTGACAGTCTTAAGTTTCTAGGATTACCACCAAATTCTGGAAATATATTATCGATTGTCATCTATTGTGGAGAATCTACATGGTGTCTAAGAAAACCATCTCTTTTTCTATCCTTAGCATGCCAAACCAACTTCTTCGCATCATCAACATTATTGAACAAGCTCCTGAATCTCGGTATTATTGGTAAATACCACAACACCTTACTAGGGTTGCCATCCTTCTTGTATCGTGGTTCTCCACAGACTAGACAACTATCCTTCAAAGAATGATCATTTCGATACAAAATGCAATCATTGGAGCATGCATGTATCTTTTCATAATCAAGGCTCTTGGATGAAAGCACTTTCTTTGCCTCGTAAGTGCGATGAGGAAGCACATTATCCTCGGGAAGCATATCTTTCAAGAGATGTAGCAAGGTCGTAAAACTTTTATCAGACCAACCATTGCTCACCTTCAGGTGATATAACTTTAAAACAACAGATAATTTGGTGAACTTGACACAACCATTATATAATGGTGTTTCAGAGTCAGTCATTAACCTTTCAAACATTTTAGGACAGTCTCATATCTTTTCTTCTACATTGTAAGCCATGTCCTACAATGTGTCTCCTTCACCTCCCTCAAATTGTTCACTCTGATCTACAGTATGAAAAGTCTTCCCTCTCGCCATGATGTATCCATCGAGTGTAAGTCGTATCAATGGCGTCTCGAAATAAGTGATGACGTAATGCGTATTTGTTAATCTGCTTATCGAAATCACACTTTATGCAAGGACAAAGAAGTCTACTATCATTTCCTGCATGTTCAATTGCACACCTTACAGATTCATCCACTCCTTTTTCATACTCTTCAGATAAGTGATTTGAAGACATCCACTTTCGATCCATTGTTGCATAACGATAAAAGGGGTGAGTAAAAATATGTGGATAGTTCTTATATGTGATTTCAGACATCCATCCAAGATGCATTGCTATTAAAATTGATAAAGAAGTCATTTCAGGTGAGAGTTATATGTACTTGTTAGTTGTTGAGAGCAAAAATAGTATGCAGCTGATCTGCTATGAGTACGAGTATATGTATTCGTGATCCTTCACCATTGGTAATGCATTGCCATGATAGGCAGTGCCATAGTAGGGTTGGAGTTTGCATTTTTGCTTCTATAGAGATGTAAATCGGGGGCTTCTATAGAGATGTAAATCGGGGGCATTTTATCACAACACTAATGCAGAGTGATATTGGTCATTTTGCAGGGAGGTTGTAGTGTTTGTGTAGCACTGGTGGTATGTTTACAGATATACATACCTTCAAAAGAAATTCTGAATTCAATAGACGAGATGCTTCATTAGAGGTCCTGAGCGTACAATCTGAATGAACCTGGTTAGAACTCAACATCACTTGTTGTCAAAGCAGGAACTGACGAAGTAATGTGGTTCCTTTAAGAAAGGTATGCGTCAACTTTCTGCAGTTAAATTGAAAATGGCACTCACCATCACCATAGTCTCTACTTGGTACCTGAGCGGTATTTATCACTCCGAAAGGTACTGATGTTGAATAGAACCAGTTCTTACATCATCTCCAGAAGGATACATGATTGAGGTTTTAAATTGAATCCCATATTGATATATAATTTAATGGCTATCATCTCCAGAAGGATACAAGATTGAGGTTTTAAATTGAATCCCATTTTTATATACAATTGATGTACGCTTGTGATTGTAACTTGTATAACCAAAAGAAAAGCAATGTTGGATTAGGAATTTTTTATATTAAATTAGATTCGTATGTGTTAGGGAATTGGCATGATGTAGAACTAAGATCTAGACTACTTGTAAACTTCATCATTAGCATACTGAAAATTCAAGCATTTGGGATGAGTACAAGGGCTGATCACTTCCTGATAATTGATGCGCCTTCATGATCATTTCGCTACAATTTCCCATGTGCAATTTATCCAGCAATGTTGTTGGTTGTGACTAATGCCCGGATCCGTAGGCACACATATTGAGACATAGTGGTGTTGTTGTAAATGAAACACTATAGACTACTGGTCACTAATGTCTAAGTACAGTTTCCAGGGTATAAAGTTTTCTCCAACTTAATGACTATCTTTTTCCAATTTGAATTTGTGGTTCTTCCACAAGTGAAACAAACATGAACAACTGTTGAGCTTTTGCAAATCCTGCTATTATCTCTGATAATCTGTGTAGCTATTAAATAAAGGACCAGACTATTAAAAAGTTAGCCATGTTTGTAAGGACAACCACAATGGGTGATGATAACATAGCTCCAGTCTTGGTTCCATGTCACTTCTAGTTTCTCAATTAGTCTATCTTGAGGGGTAGGGGCCCTAGCACTTAGTTCAAATCTGGTTGAATGGATAGGAACTTGAAGATTGTTTTAACATGTAGCAGACTATCTATTTAACAACCTACATCCTATAGTATAGGTCAGGGGTAACATGATAAATGTTTATAAGCTGATTAGATTTCAGAATATACTTCCCTCCCATGAAAGCTTCTTCTGTGATAGTACAAAAAATGATAGGAGACAAATTATCATGTGAGGCGTCATCTTGGCTAATGTTTAATAGGATAGTTAAATAGGTTGACCACTCACTTCTGCCACCTCTACTTTTTAATCGAGACTATTCAATCTTGTTTAGGACCTATGATGCACCCAATACTGAGGAGGATCACATGTAATGGTTATATTCTACAACGAAAGAGGCATCTAAGGAAAGATACATGACCATAGAATATAGGAAATGAAATCAAAACAATTTATAGTGAACTACTTGTAATATATCAAATTCTCATATGCCTAAGGTTGAAATCGTTATCCTGTACATTTAGTAAGAATCAGCTTAGTGAGTAATAGTTAGCATTATATGGATGACTTAGATATCATTGATTTCTAAAAAATCAGGCTTAAACACATATTATATACTAAAGTCCTAATCCTTGAAACCCTTATTTCATGAAACATTTATCAATAGGGTTAGTTATTTAAGAATCACCAAATGAGGTGCAAGACCTACCCTAATATACCCTCTAGTAAACATATAATACACATGTTATGTACTGACTTGGGTACAAATCAATTGATTATTTTCAAGTACATCTTTCTTATAACTTACTATATAATTGTACTCTAATACCTACCACTTCATTCATATAATATTCCTATTGCTTGCATTTTAGTTTTTTTTCATGCTATCCAGATTTTCAATTTTCTAGCATGCTAATATTGTAGATTCTGTGAAAAAAACGTAGTTCAATCCTAGATAAACCCCAAGAATCATTTGTGAGTTATCAAATCCAAAACCTAACACCATAAAGCTTTAAGAACATTTGACAGCTGCAATCAAGGACCCGACAGTGATCTTATGTAGACCATTTTGGATTGTAATTAGTTCCATTATCGCCTTTCCTTGAAAAGCTTCACAACCTAAAGTACATTAAAAAAAGGATCATTTATGGTCCAGTTTATCATAAACCCGATCAGAGAATTTAGTTCTTTGATATTCAAAAGTACATGCTTCATTTTCAGGGGCAATGTATACAACGTAAGATTTTTTTTAATATATATCATACATTTGGTAGCCTAGAGAAATGTCTCAACCACTCTATTAGGGATTATGAATTTGGGGAGTTCCACACCATGTCAGATGGAATTTGAGGTTTTCTCCATAAAAAGGAGTGAGGTTTTCTAAACGTCTGGGTTTTTCTCATGTATGCAGCAAGAAGGAGCTAAAGAGGGAGGTTATTCAAGTATGAAAGTTATCCTTTCTAGATATTTTATTGTTCAATCTCTAGAATTTGGGTTCTAACTTTCTTTCCTATTGTTTATCTTCTATGTCAGAAATGAGTTGTGATTCAATCATTTTTGGTGATGAACTCAAGGAATTTACTATATATTCTTAGTTAATTCATTTCTAAGCCATGAAAATAACTCATGACTCCTTTTATCATGATAATTCCAAATCCAGGCCCAATATTTTTGGAAATTATGTCCCAGTTTCATATTCGTATGTATGCTTCTCTAGATTTTCACAAACTAGAAGTGTCTTTGCATATCTTGACACTCCTCATGAATTTATCATGGAAAATATGTTTATATTCCTAATGTCCAAAACATTGGTACATTAACTAGGAAATGATGTGATGAAAATTTGAAGGCATACGACGGTCCAAGATGTCGGTACTTGAACGTTCATTGTCATTTTATACAAGGACGGTTAACTTTGACATGTAGCCATAAGATTTGGGACTTATGGAGGTAGGACTTACTGACTTGGGACTCTCTGGTATGTGTTATAACTATTAGCACAATCTTATTTATGCAAGGATAAATAGGGTAGTAGACAATGACCCTTTTATATAACCATGCATCCATACAGTAGTGGAACACTTACCACACATGTACCCTGATTAGCTCCCCTATTGTTGAAGATCAATAAAAGAAAGAAGTCTACTACAAATTTTTAACTAAGAGTAGGAAGGGAAATGCAAGTAAGGAGGAAGAGAACAGGGACACGAGAGGATGTCATATCAGACTTGTGTGTCTACAATGTGATATAACTTTTTGTATTGATCAAATGTTTTGATCTGGAGCTATGATTCCTTAAATGAGTTATATAGGAATCAATGAATCAATTTCTATCTTTTCTCTTGTTCCCTAACATTAGCTATCAATAAATTAGAAATCAATGACCCATAAAAAATTGTAGTTGCACACACAAGGCAAGTGATATCTAAAAAGGCAACAATTGCAATAAGAAATACATCTCTAACATTAAACTAAATACCATAAGATGAGTGCTACCTAGGAAGACAACAATTGCAATCCTAACTTGGAGAAATGAGTAAATAAAATGGACATAATATGTAGTTTATTGAACTTCCTAGGAAGGTGGAACATGATTTTACTTCCATGCTTCTTTCCTTGTTGGATTATGAGCAGTGATAGGTATTCTCCTTCGAGCTTTGCAATGGAGTAAATCAATATGAAAGGTTAATAGTTAACAATTTGTCATGGGTCATTCTTATTTGAGGTATCCTTATGCACATATAGTTTTTCTCGTGATAGATTTGCATGGAATTTCAATTAACGATTTGTTTTAGGTGATTCTTTTTGCTCTTCTAGTTATATATGCTTTTGAATTTTGACTCAGATTTTCATATTGAAGGGACTAAAACAAGTTCATAATGGTGGTGGACTCCAAGATTTCATTAGTGGAACTCCTTGGGAATTCTATAATGCTGATGTCAAACTTTTTGAAGGATTCTGATTGAGATCTACTTACTTCAGTTTTGAATTCTCTAAATGAGGTGGTAACTTTAAAAATTTCAGAAGTGGTTTGATTTGGAGCTTTGAAGTTTGAGTCTTGATAATTATGTGGTTATGTATATTTTCTTAACATTCCTGTACCAGTACCAGTATCTCTGTGGGTGTGTGTTCCATTATATTTTTGTATCACATTCCAGTAGCCATGTATGAAAGTGATAATGCATTTTTTCATAGTATTCTCATATCTTGTACCAATAATCATGTAAGTGCGCTAGTGTCCAAAACTCAACATTCCTGACTTATCCTATCCCTCTATGGTTGTACCAGTGTGCTGGAAGCAACAATGTCTCCCTATGTTATTCTTCTAGATGTCCATAATGTAGGGAAACATGTGTCTTACAGAAAATAGGTTTTCCATTTAACCAATCAATTATGTACATTGAATAAATACTCACAGTATTCGATCTAGATAACCTTTAGTTTGCCAACTAAAATCTTAAAGAAGAATAAAAGGACATCATTTTGCTTCAGTTCTGTAATGAGTACTTACTTGATACGATAAATGATTCGAATTTATAGTGAATTAATGGTAGAAATTTGGTTAAATCATCCCCTTGGCTCAAGCGCAGTCAGCCACACAGTACCCATGCTAATACATATGCTTAGATTTACATAATTCATAACAAATTTATAACATAAACCATAATTATTGATCTTTAAGATGCATATTGTGATGATAGCCAACCAACATGTCTTGTAAACCAAATTTCAGTTCTTCCAGTTGAAAGTATGTTTTGTAAATGAACACTATGCAAAAAACCTAGTTGCAAGATACTATTAATTGTTAGTTGGCGACGTCTTTTTTATTCTAGATCACTGTAATATGGGATAGGAATTTATCCTATGCAATAAGTAATGTTTAGCATCTCCATTTATATGCAACTCTTACTAAAATGTAGTTAACTTGTTTTGTCATGGTTGTTGCATTTGATGGATAGGCAGGGGAAGTCTATGCAGAAGCAGGACTTATAGGATTCTGAAAGGGCATTATTCCTATGCTTATTATGGTCTGTTACTTTGTTATATTCTAAAGTTCTAATTTTGTTACATATATTCTAGAATTTTAACCTTGAATTACCAGCCTATCAGGTGTTCCATTGTATATATTTTACTGAGTAGCCTAGCAGCATTAGCTGGTACTTGCTTGCATCCTTAGAATATAAATGATTTGAACATCTATCTGAGATGATTCCACAATGTCTTAATTTTGAAAAGCTAGCTGAGGGTTATCAGTACCAAGACCATGGGGAATGACTCTATTCATATTCAGTTGTTGCAGACTAGCATCACAGAACCTACATTGCTATTTTAGCATATTCGATCCAGAACAACAATCAATATACGTACCTTGGATTGAAGGGAGCTTCAAAGCAGTAGGAGGCTTCAAACCAGCAGGAGGCCACAAAGCTTTCTAGTGAAGGAGGAGGAGGTGGCGCTATTGTCTTCTCCAGGGCACCAAGGGCTTTCTGGCAGAGAAGGACGAGGCAGTGTCGGTAGTATCTATAGGGCAGCCGAGTCGGGCTGCCTGGTGATGGAGGAGGAGCCAAGTCGGGTTGTCTAGTGAGGAGGAGGCGACACTACTGTCTTCTCCAGGGCACAAAGGTATTTCTGGCGGAGGAGGGTGAGGCGGTGTCGGCAGTCTCTATAGGATAGCCAAGTCGGGCTGCTTGGTGATGGAGGAGGAGGTGGAGGAGGAGGAGCCAAGTCGGGCTATCTGGCGACGGAGATTTTCGGCAGTTCACGGTGGAGATTGCAAGCAGTTCTCAGAAAGGGTTAAGAGCACTGATCGTGTCTAAGGAAAAAATAAAGTTTGGGTGTGTAGACGCTAGCGCTATTATATTTTTATTAACATGTAACAAGTGTAGCAATTAAACCTATGTATGTATACAATATATATGATTTATATATGTAGGGTTGTTAACTATTTCTCAGCACTATGAGTGTTGCAGTCGGCCACTCTAGGCCACCTTTTAATTTTTGTGCAATTTAATTAAAAAAATATTTATTTCATATTCATATATCAAATTTTCTCTTTAGGTAACTTGGCTAACTATTTTCAATTTTTTAGATGGAACGGGGCGGCAGAGGCGGTCGGGGAGGCAGAGGGCGAGGGAGGGGGAGAATCCCTAGCGGCAAAGAAGATTCGCCAGTGACGAGTCCTCCTTCACCTGAATCGGCACCGATTCCTCCAGGGAGCTCAAGTATGGCTACCGGAGAGAAAAGGTACCCATCGTCCCCGAATGGCAGCTCCTCTCAGGTGATTTTGACCCTGGAAAACCCCTCGACTTCAACCTCTTCACATCCGCATCTGCACTCCCCGGCAGGAGAACAAATCTTTACTACTCCGAGCGGCGAGGTCGATTGGCTTGAAGCCAGCAGACTGGGCAGGAAGTGTGGAGAGGTCTCTATTTTGGAATTCATTGAGCCTGAGATCAGAAATGGAACCAAATCCTTCTCTTTTTTTAGTGAAGATGAGGTTGCTCCTACCTAGAAAGAGTACGTCTCCATTCGTTTTATGGGAAGGAAGCCCTATCGAATCCAGCTTCTCGGCTGGATTCGTCGACAGTGGCGACCAAGTGGGGATTTCGAGATCACAACGGAAGAAACGGAAGGGTTTGTCGTTAAGCTCCCTACGGCTACAGAAAAAGAAATGATTCTGGAGGAGGCGTCATGGATGATGGACGGCGCTGTCATCATCGCTCATGCCTAGGAACCCGGCTCCCCTCTTCATCCTCTATCCTTCTCTAAGATCCCTGTCTGGGCATTCATCGAGAACCCTGGTTCTCATTGGACCCCGAGAAAGATTAGTGGAGTGGCGAGCCTGGTAGGCAGACCCCTTGACATAGAAGATGTTTGCCTGTCGGTTAACTGCTTGAAGGAAGCATTAGTCTGCATGGAAATGGAGTCATGCTCTGTGTTTCTGAGTGAGGTAACAATTAGAGTCGACGACGTTCCTAAATCTTTGAAGGTCAGATTCGTGGCGAAGCCTAAGCTTTGCACTGGGTGCAACCATTTCGGTCATCGGCTTTCGTCCTGTCATGTGAAGGCTAAGGGGAAACCAATGCCTTGCCAAATGCAGATCAGAGCTGGGAAGATGATCAATAGACAAAGTACTCGACGTTATGTCGATGAGAGCCATAATCAAGCCGCTAGTAATACAGATTCTTCAGGGGCTGTTAGTAAAAAAGGTGACAGTGGTTTGCTGCCAAAACCTGAGATGTTATGTTGCTCGCCTGAAGAAGGGAATGAATCTCTTAACTTGGACTGGGAGTTATTCCTTCCAAAGTTAAGAGCCACTCCATAGGGGGTGAAACAACTGACAGTGGATACTGGGCTAGCTTTGGAGTACCAACAGAAATTCACCTGGAATTCTGATGAAGTCTCTTCAGTTAGCTCATGTTATTCAGATCCGGAGTTGCTGGATGATTTCAAGGTGGATAAGGGAGCTAGATCAAAGAAGAAAAAGAAAAATCATAGAGGCGTTGAAGGTGGAATGATTCCCATTTCTCAGGATCTAATTGTTGACAGATGTCTGTGTGCTTGTCAACGTTCCATATGCAGTTTCTGAACTAGTTATATGGTGTTGTCAACAGCAGGTCTTTTGGTCTTCTGTAGGTGTTTTTCTGCTATGGTATCCTCTATATATAGGTGAGCTGAATGCCAGAGGCTCTACTTTGGTCGATTCCCAACTGTAGAATCCAAAGGATTACTATTTGCAGTTATGGTATAGAGCTAGTCTTTTGTGGTTTGTTTGGTTCCTTGTTCGATGAAGCACTGACCAGGTGCAGATGGTTCAGTTCTTCAGGTGGGAAACTGTGAGTGGCAGGCCTGTTTCCTTTCTTTGTTTCTCTTGTGATCCATTTGAGAAGACCATCTAGAAGAAGGGATGGGGGTTGTCTCATTTGTTTGATCAGGTAGTTGAGGTGTAGTCTCGTACAGGCGTCTTTGTGGGTATTTTTAATTGGTCCTGGTCGTTTCTTCTCCTTTCTGTCTGTTCTCTCTGATGTGTTCAGAGCCTTTTTCTTCTTCTGCCCATTTTTAGTATGGAGTATCTTTTCTATTTTTGGGTACTTTATTTCCCCTTGCGTGGGGATGAGACCCAGTAGTTTTATATAGGGGCACTTTTTTGTACCTTAAGTTTTGGTTATTTAGAAACAGCATTTTTGCGCGACCAAAAAAAAGTTTTCTATAAAAATATCACATAGGAGTGTTAAATAATTGGGTTCAGATAAATTGGTTCTGGGTCAAAACATGAATCGGCCAGGTGTGTAACTGTCATTCCCATACGTAAATCCAATATTGGGTTTTGTTCAATCGACCTCTCAATTGAGAACTGACTCATATTGAGAAAATAAAATAGGAACAAATACGGATCCACATTTGTCAATGATTTTATATATAAAAAATATCTAATTACAATCTCCTAATTATATTCCCTATTAATAAATTTGGTTCAGGTCGGTCTTTATCAAAACATCTATAGAATGTCTAAATGTCAATTCGCTTACCCAAATATGAAATTAGATTTTATTCGGCCGGCCTGTCAATATGAAATCGACTCATATTGAGAAAATTAATTCCGAAACCAACTCCATAACCAAATTTAACAATGATTTTATATTAAAAAATATTTATTTGATTGCATGATCATGATTTATGTTAAGAAAAAGGGTTCGGGTCAGTTTTGGGTCAAAACATGTGACCCATATTTGTTCCATCGACTTCTCAATCTGGAATTGACCAAACTTGACAAAATTAATCTAACACCAATTGCAGAGCTAGATATGACAATTATTTTTTTAGAAAAATATGTCTTGAGGTTAAGGTATGTCATATAATATTTGAGAAATTTAAGGACTTAATTACATGTTTGTGGTTACTCGGTGTTAGAGGTTGATCAAACATATGTTAAATTGATAATGGCAAATATGAATGAGAGAGGAAGAGATAACATATCCATCACATCAATAATTAATTAAAAAAGAGAGGAAGTCAAGGCGGCTGGAAAATATTGTATTTTTTAACTAAGGGGATTTTCTGAATAATAAGGGTACATAGAATAAATTTTATAATTATATATAACAACAACTCAGATTCTGTTGTATGATCTTGGTATATAACAACAGGTTAAACTATGTTTTGTGATTGTGGTCTATTACAACATATAGCTATTACAACAGGTGATCGGAATGAGACCAAAATTTAGACTGTAGTAGATTAGATAAGGGGTATTAAAATATTAAGTTTTTTTGGTACAATGGACCATCATTATTTAGTGTCAAACTTTGATAAGTATTTTATCACTACAAAAGAGTTTAACGACTTATCTATTGTTTAATGGGATGTCAAAATTCAACATCTAATGTGTATTACTCTAAATTAATGTTAAATGGTAAAGTATCATCTGTAACCAATCCATTTTTTTTATATGAAAGGTGATGTGTTGAAATATGATATTTTCTTAGCTCCAAATATTTTTAATTAATCTATTTCAACCAAAAAAGGATATAATTCTAACGAAATCAAAAAGGATCCTATGAAAGAGATAACTAGGTTGTGAACCTAGATTCTGGTATGTTGCAGTGACGGTTCAACCGATTGAACCGGCCGGTTCGGGTCGGGTTTCAAAACTCTGATATCCGGACCAAATCCGGACCCAAGTCGGTCCCAAATTCAAAACTAGATTTTGTTTGACTAGTGTCTCAATTGAGAACAACCTGATTGAAAAAATTAGATTCAAAACAAAATCTAGACCTATATTTGATAATGAATTTATAAAAAATAATTCTCTGATTTTTGGATTATATTTTGTGTTATATAATATTGGGATTGGGTTGGTTCTGGGTCAAAACATCTACCCATAGTGAAAAAGTGTCATTCCCATAAATCCCAAAAGGATCTCGGACCTATATTTGATTATAATATTATACGAAAAAATTATTATCAGATTACATGTTCCTGATAAAATTCTCTGATAAGAAATTAGGTTCGGCTCGGTTCTGGCTATATAACAACAAGTCAGAGTCTGTTGTATAATCTTGGCATGTAACAACTGGTTATAGCGTGTTGTGTGACTGTGGTCTATTACAACATGTAGCTATTACAACAGGTCATCACATGTTGTGTGATAATGGTATATTACAATGGGTTAGTGAATGTGGTGCAATGGTAGTCTATTACAATGATTTTTTATGTGTGGATATTACAACATGTCACAACATGTTGTGTAAATATAATATATAACAACATGTTGGAGTCTGTTGTGTGATCTTGGTATATAACAACGAGTTTCAATATGTTGTATTATCATGGTCTATTACAACATGTACCAAATACAACAAGTGAAGGCATGTTGTGTAATTGATACATATTACAATGGGTTAGTCTGTGTTGTGTAATGATGGTCTATTACAACATGTGACTATTACAACATGTCACAATATGTTGTGTAATTAACATCTTTTATAACATGTTTGATTATGTTGTGATACTACAACCTATTACAACACTTTAGCACTTGTTTTAGTATCCCCCCTATAATACAACGGGTTTGGCATGTTGTAAATGACTTGTGTTGTATAAAATATACAATATACAACATGAAAACAGACTTGTTGTGTTAAGTATGCTAACTACAACACAATCATCAGAACTATTGTCTATCTCCCGTTGTAAAAAGCATTTTATGTAGTAGTAAGAGTTTCACTTGATTTATTAAGCCAATTGAATGTCTTTTAACATCAATCAAGTTACAATGTATAAATCCAAAACAAACTCTACTAAGATAAGGGAATAGTGCAACTACAGAAGATCGAAAACATATAAAGTGTGAACTAGTCACATCATCATCACATGATACTTGTAGCACTGCCATTCACAAGGCCATCACCAATGTCACATCATTGTGGCATATCAATCCCTTGATCATATCACTAGAGGATAATCACCTCGTACTAGGCTTATAGCCTCCACCATGTCATGTATGACCCATCACATAAACCCTGCATGTACATTATCACATTATGTCTTAACAATATGCATAATCATCACACTATATGATATAGAATTCACCATAGCATTCTCATAGCTATGTCATTCAAGTTCACATCACTTATAAGGTTAGAGGTTTCTAAACATGAGAGATAAACATCATACCATGTAACCATTCCATGAGAGAGAAACAAACATATCACATGACCCAAAACTAGGGTTAGGGTTTCATATATAGACATTAGGGTTTTATAGCCTAAGCCATCACCAAACCCCCCGTGCGCCATCTCTCACTTTCTTAGAGAACATTAGATTAAGCCTCATTACGCGGTTATGATTAAATCATTATCTCAAAATCACTTAAATATTACACCATTCATATTTATACATGTACCCATCCTACTGTGATGCCCCGCACAACACAAAAGCAAGATTACTCAAAACAAAACCGCGGAAGAAGATTAACAAACTGATTACTGGAAAACATTAAAATTTAAAACCGGTTTCATAAAATTGTCAAACAGCAAGAAATTCTACATAAAGGTGCTTTCATGCCTCAAAGCACTTACTAGGTGTGCCATCAACCTATTACCATAGAACTTGTTCTAGAACATATATACATGTATCCATTACAATTGTATACAAAAGGGCACACAAGCCAAACACGTATCAAAAGCACATCCACAAAACCTCTACAAAACATCCCCAAGGACCCGAGTGTATAAGGATGACTCTAGGACTCTATCAACAAAAGACATCCAATAACACTTCCAACCTGGTCATCTACTGCTCTTCCTACGGCTACTCAACCTCAGTTGCATGATCTCTATCTCTCCGTGCTTGTCCACCTAAAAAGGGTGTGGGAAACCCATGGGGTGAGATTCCAAATCTCAACGGGAGATATAACTCTCCACCAACTCTATTATTATTAAAAATAAGATAAACTAAGCAGCAATATAATTACAACTATGTGAAGCAGGTATTCATTATTGATAGGAAGAGCAATTGCTATTGAATAATGAAACATATTAACAATTTAAAAGGAATATGAATATCATGTATAAGTTCTATCAACAACATTGTGTAAATATCAAGCAAGGCCTCATACAATATTTCCATATTTTGATCCTATACAATTATACTACACATATGATTACATATTTTATTATGCACTGAGGATTTAAGTGGTACCGCTCAAATCCCACTGACCACTTGATAAGTCGAAATTTGTTCCATACAAGGTCTAATGGAAGATCCAAAATCCACGACCTCACCTTCCTCAGTCAATACGAGTGACCATGCAGTGACATCATAAGTCAACTGCTTCCAGCGACGTATAGTCTAGATGTGCAGATTTAGCCCACCTTGGTACATGTCATGGAGCTAGTGAAATTGAGCTACGGCTCACAGCTGTACTCTTCTAGGGTATGCTTCCAGCCAATCCTATGTTACATCATATGGAGCTATGGTCCAAATTTGTACTCTTCCAAGGTATGTCTCACAACCATCATGTGTGTGTATATATATATATATATATATATATATATATATATATATATATATATATATACATTTAGGACACAAGGAGATACCTCAACTTACACCCCGCATATTCAACAACAAGCGTTCTAAGTTAAACTCATTTTACCATTCAACAAGTACTGACACTAAATGGATCTATGGCACAGGGCAAACTAAAAGATTAGGTCCCACTTGATTAATTAGGTTATTTAAGTATCTTTTAGCAACAATCAAGTTACAACATATAAACTCAAAACAAGTTCTACATAAACAAAGGCATGACCCATCACCAGAACATATTGAAACATATAAGGTGTGATCTCATCACACCATCACTTCATGTCTATCAACATGTGTCCATCACAAGGACCACATATCTTGGGGTGGCAACCCCTCATCTCATCATTGAGGAAACTATCATCACATATGAGGCAGTAAGCTATTATCAGGTCATAAGACCATTTACTCCTCTTTCTATGTTACCATATCACACGTGCCTCACAAGGCTTACTCAAACATATTACAATCATCATAGCTCATACCTGGCTATGCATATCATCTGGTGTTGCTTGCATGGTAAGAAACTTGTAACAAGAAAGGTGAGACATCATCAACACTATCATCTTATAACATGCCATACATATTACATTTTAGGGTTAGGGTTTCTCTTTACCCGATTAGGGTTTATAAGGTTGGATCAACAACCACCCTTAGATCATCACTTTCATCATTGTTATAAGGTATGTCGTGAGATAAAGGTTATAGAAACATTGCTCACACAACCACCCATAGGGTATTACATCTTATTATGTAGTTCTATCATCAACATGATGTATCATAGACACCATTACAAGATATCAGTTAGGGTTATCATATAGTGTATTATATTAACCCTAAGTGTCGGGCAACCACGTCAAGGATTGTATATTGGATTATATTAGCATAATGTATTAGATGAGCAAACATGGTGTCAGGCTACCCTCATAGGAAGTGTATCAGTTTACCATCTAAGGAGAGTGTATCAGGTAGCATCACCTATGAGGAGTGTGTCAACCTACCTAGCTTATAGGACAACACTTCATCAAGGTGTGACGGGCGTCACAATGTGACGTACAACCCATGTCTATGTTGGGAAATGCCAGCCCCAGGCGTGACAGGTGTCAGCATACCGGCATCTCATGTTGTGACAGGCTATGGGGTTGGTTGGGCATCACGAGTTGGATACGTCAGGCATCAATGCCTCTAAGGTGTAATGGCCAAAGCATTACGGGCTAACACTTCAAAGACCTACCAGCTAGCAACGTGTCTCAGATGCAACACATCTCGATTAGGTATCATACTTTGGTCGTGATGGCTAGCCTACCCAAAACCTATTCCCCATATCTTGATACCCCCACTTTTTGAAATGACAAAGGGGGAGAAAGATATGTCTTCTTTTGACAAAATAGAGAGAAGGCATGTCTTACATGAAGAAGAAAAGTATGTCCATGTAAAGGGGAGAAGGTAAATGGGAGAAGACATATATGTGTAGAACATATATGAGTAGAAGACATAGTATTCTATAAATGTTATGAAAGCTAACCATGCAGGAGAAATAGCATATATTGAGGGGGACTATGAGAACTCCACTAGCGTCAATTGAGGGGAAGCATATGAACTCAATTCTATTGAAACCCCTAGGTTTTTCCAAAGGTATGACTTTACTTAAATGCTTTCAATATATTTATGGAATGGTTTGTCATCTTCAAAAAGGGGGAGAATGTTGACTCAAGGTCTAAATTGACTAAACCCTTGTTTTGATGATGACTAGACCATTCCAATTAATTGTGTCTAATGTCTCTACTTGAGTGATTTCAGATTAGGTATAGACACACTCCAAATGCCCTAACTTGCGTATCTCAACTTGGAGAAAAGATAAGTCAAAGTCAATACAAGTGCACGTTTTTGTAATATGATGTAAATCCATTAGAATCATGTTGTAAATCACTTGTAATGATTGTATGACTTGTAATTAATCTTAGAAAAAATCAGGAGCACTTAGATCGAATGTTTAAGCACTCAAAATCCATTTTCCGAAATTCACATCAGGCTATTCATCGGTCGAGTTGCAAACTCAACCGATCCTGATTGGATATTGAAAATGACTTTTAATCAGTCGAGTTTACACTTCACAGAACTCGACCAATGGAGTACCTGACCAATTTGATTTTCATTGGTCGGTCAAGTTTCCCTAGGACAAACTCGACCAATGGTCTGAATATCGGCTTTGTCATTTACTCTATCGGTCGAGTTACCCTTATAGAAACTCGACCGATTGCACTGTATGAAAAAGTGATTCTAGTCATTGTGGAGTTGCAACAAGTGACAATATGTATGTTGCAAGCCACAAAACGGCTAGTTTTTTGCCCCAAGTGTTCCCAAAGGCTTCTAGGCATCCTCAACTATAAATAAGACCCCGTGGGCTTCACCCCATGGTTAGCCAAGCACTATCAAGGTCCCTATTCTATAGTTGAGTGATCCTAGAGCCTCCTCTCTCTCTAAGCTTAATCACTTTCTACATCCATTAGAGTGAGTAGGAGATTTGTAAGAGAGCTCATCCTACATGTATATCTTGTGAGGCTCTCACTTCTACCACCTCCCTATCTCTCTTTTCAACCATGAATATGAAGGCTCTCTCTCTTGGCTAAGAGAGGTGAAGAAGAACAAGGGAAGGAGTCCCTTGGTGAAGATCAAGGCTGAAGACTTGGAGCAAGAGTGGGTAAGCCCTTGGTGAAGGCAGAAGACTCCTTGCTCATATGGGTAAGTTCTTGGTGGAAGCTTCTCCGAGTGAAGGTGAAGTTAAAGGTGGAAGATCTAAGAAGAGTGGGTAATTCCTTGAAGGCTGAACACTTGTGCAAGAGTGGGTAAGTCCTTGGTGATTGGAATAAAGAAATGCATATTAAATATACTTTTAACAGTGTTCCATTATCATAAAATGAATTTCCAAAATATTAGTTAACATATGGTATTTAGAGAGTCTGAAGACTCATTGCAAAGTGGGTAAGTCCTCGGTAAGGTTGAAGACTCTTTGTATTGGATAGGTAAGTCCTTTGGTGTTCATATATTGTATCTCTCATAATGAATATAATGAAGGTGCAAGGTTAAGAAATCCTAGAGGTTGACCTCTCTAGGTAGTGGACTGACTCACTTCTAGTTTGAAGTGTGGAACCACTCTAAATAGCTTGTCAATTGGTGTATGTTCAATCTCTCTCTCCCTTTCTATGCATGTTTTAGTTTCACTCAAATTTCCTATTTAGAAACCTTATCTTGTGATATATCTTGAAGGTCTAATGAATTTTGTTTAAGTGCATTCAGCTCTATTCGCCTAACTCTACTTCTAGTCGTAACACTTTGACGCCTAGTGTTGTTTCGATCAAAATGTTGCTCGGTTGTTGGATGGTCGCGAACTAGTTGTGGTTGTGGTTGTGACTCCATGTTGCTGGGTAGTCGTGACACCCAATTCTTATTCTGGTTGTGACGCCTTGTTGGTTGTTGTGTCTCGGTCGTGACCCTGGTGACATATCTTGATAGAGACCAAGTGCTTGTTGTGGTTAATGGTCAAGACCCTAGGAGAGTTGAGGGGTGTGACACCTGTTGTGATGGTGTGTCGCGGTTGCAACTAGGGTGGTGGTGTGTCGCGGTCGCGACTAGGAGAAGGTGTGTCACGGTTGTGACCAGGGTGGTGGTGTGTTGTGTTTGTGACCTAGTGTAGGTGTGTGATGGTCGTGACATTGGTTGTGTCATGGTCGAGACGCCTGGTGGTGTGTGAGGACAAGACATCTAGTTTGTCATGAATGACACACCTTGCATGAGGGTGGTCGGGATCGATATGTGATGGTGGTCATGACACATACATGTGATGGATGGTTGTTACACATGCATGATGCATGGTTTCTATCTATGTACAACATAGTAGGTGTAAGGACCCTGACCCACATTTTGGGATAACCCTATTCATTTTGCTTAAGCATGTTGATTAGCACCTTTCTCTAATCATCTGAGATGTATTTAGGGCATTTTGGAAGCTTGAGTTTCTTGTTTTGAGCTTGCTTGGTTGTTACTTGTGTTTTGTGGTGAGGTTTTGGTGCAAATTGCAATTTACCCAGGATAAGGATTGATGTGCAAGTTTGCCACCTCTAGTGTCTTCCTTCTCTCTCTTGGCATCATCTATAGGAGAGAGAGAGTGATGGGCACCTTGTTTGGACCTTGGTAGTGTGGTGGCATCTTTGGAGATGTTTTGGGACACATGTTTCAAGTGAGCCTTGCACCTAGAAGTGTTCTCTCAGGCTTGAGAGCCTTGGAGAGGCCTTGTATTGATTTGTGGGTGTCTTGATCTACACCCTATCAGTTTTTGGGTGTCTTGAGCTACACCCTATCAGTCTGTGGGTGTCTTGGGTACCACCCTATCAGTTTATGAGATGTGGTATCGAACATGACCTTGGTAGGTAACCTAGTGGATGAGACCTTATCTCCATGTTTTGCATAATGTTATACATGTGGCTCTTTCTCATGGACAAGTGACACATCTCCCATGATCCCTCTCTCATTTATCTTGTATATATACCCCTTTCTCTCCATGCAAGAGAATCATTTTGTCCATCTTTACTTCCTCTCCTTGGAGGATGACCTTGAGCTAGAAGATATCTCTTGAAGCTTGGTGGATGAGTCCCAAGCTTGTGGTGTTCCCTTCATCTTCTACCTTTGTAAGCCATGGTTTCTAGCTCTCTTTCTTCATTGTTCTTATATATATACCCCTTTCTCTACATGCAAGAGAATCCTTTTGGCCATCTTTGCTTTCTCTCCTTGGAGGATGACCTTAAGCTTAGAAGATCTCTCTTGAAGCTTGGTGGATAAATCCCAAGCTTGTGGTGTTCCCTTCATCTTCTACCATGGTAAGCCATGATTTCTAGCTCTCTTTCTTTCTTTTTCCTTGGCCATGGATCTTGGTTATCTTCTTTCCATCTTGAACCCTCCTAATCTTAGTTCCATCTTCTTCCTTGGAGGTGTTGTGGTGAACAAGCTTAGAAGATCATCTTCTACCTTAAGCTCGTGAAGCTTGGATTTTGACCTTGGAGCTTGGATCTTGGTGGTGATCTTTGAGGCGGGTTGTATAACTTTAAACCTTATTTGTTATTATCACTCCTTACATGATATCTTGTTCTTTATATCTTGAACATTACCTCTTGCATGTTAGTAGTTCTTATTGATGGTTTTGAGTTCTGTTTTGAAGAAAGGAGTTATGTTTAGTTGTTGCCTTGTGTTTTACCTTCTATCTTTCTATAGATGAATGACCTTAGGTTGAAGATGGATTGGCCTATATGTGTTTTGGGTGGTCATCACGACTTGTGATGCCACAAATAGTCACACCTTATAACAGGTCATCACTACCTTGGTTAGGTTTAGGTCGATACATTCTGATGTTGCTTATATCGCAATGTCTTGTGTATGAATAGGTTGATATGAGATGAGAGTGTTAGGTTGCTTGGTGGCTATTCAACTGATATGGGTAATAGGTTTTGGGTATGCTAGCCATCATGACCAGAGTATGATACCTAACCGAGATGCATTGCATCTGAGACGTGTTGCCAGCCGGTAGGTTTGTGAAATGTTAGCCCGTCATGACTTTGGCTGTCACACCTTGAGAGGCATTGATGCCCGATGTACCTAACTTGTGATGCCCAACTAACCCTGAAGCTCATCACAACATGAGACGCCGGCATGCTAATGCCTATCGCACCTAGGGCTGCCATTGCCTGACATACACATGGGTTGTCTGTCACATTGTGACGTCTGTCACGCCTTGACAAAGTGTCACCCGACAGGCTAGGTAGGCTAACACACTCCTCATAGGTGATGTTACATGATACACTATCCTTAGATGGTGAACCAATACACCTCCTAAGAGGGTAGCCTAACACCATGTTTGATCATCTACTACATCATGATAATATAATTCAATATACAATCCTTGACATGGTTGCCCGACACTTAGGGTTAATTTGATACACTATATGATGGCCCTAACCGATATCTTGTGATGGTGTCTATGACACATCATGTTGATGATAGAACTACCCTATGGGTGGTTGTGTGAGCAATATTTCTATAACCTTTATCTCATGACATACCTTATAATGATGATGAAAGTGATGATCTAAGGGTGGTTTTTTATCCAACCTTAAAAAAACCCTAACCCTAAAATGTAATATGTATGGCATGGATCTTAAAAGATGATAGTGTTGATGATGTCTTGTCTTTCTCGTTACAAGTGTCTAACCATGCAGGTAACACCAGATGATATGCATATCCAAGTATGAGCTATGATGATTGTAATATGTTTGAGTAAACCTTGTGAGGCACATGTGATATGGTAACACAGAATGAGGAGTAAATGGCCTTATGACCTGATAATAGCATACTGCCTCGTATGAGATGATAGTTTCCTCAATGATGAGATGAGGGGTTGCCACCCCAAGATATGTGGTCCTTGTGATGGACACATGTTGAAAGACATGAAGTGATGATGTGATGAGATCACACCTTATATATTTCAGTATGTTCTGGTGATGGGTCATGCCCAACTTGTTTTGAGTTTATACGTTGTAACTTGATTGATGCTAAAATATACTTAAATAACCTAATTAATCACATGGGACATAATCTTGTAGTTTTCCATGTGTCATAGATCCATTTAGTGTCAGTACTTGTTGAATGGTGAAAAATGTTTATGCATATTGTTTAATGTGGGGTGCTAGTTGAGGTATCTCCTTATGTCCTGAATGTGTGTATATATATATATATATATATATATATATAAGATTGGTTGTGAGCCATACCCTGGAAGAGTATGGCTTTGGATCGTAGCTCCATGAAATGTAACATAGGTTTGGCTGCAATCCATACCCTAGAAGAGTACAGTTGTGAGCCGTAGCTCAATTTCATTAGCGTCGTGACCTGTACCAAGGTGGGCTAAATATGCTTAGCTAGACTATACGTCATTGGAAGCTGTTGACTTATGATGTCATTGAATGTTCACTCGTACTGACCAAGGAAGGTGAGGTCATGGATTTTGGCTCTTCCATTAGACCTTGTATGGCACTGATTTCAACTTTTCAAGTGGTAGGTGGGATTTGAGTGGTACGACCCAAATTCTCGGGGCATAATAAAATACATAATCAGTCGTGTAGTATAATTTTATAGGATCAAAATACAGAAACATTAAATGAGGTCTTGTTTGATCTGTATACAATATTGTCGATAGAACTTATACATGTTCTTCATATTCCTTTTAAGTTGTTAAGATGTTTCATAATTCAATAGTAATGGCTCTTCCTATCAATAATGAATACCTGCTTCACATAGTTGTAATTATATTTCTGCTTAGTTTATCTTATCTGTGATAATAATAGATTTGGTGGAGAGTTATATCTCCCGTTGAGATTTGGAATCTCACCCTGTGGGTTTCCCACACCCTTTTTAGGTGGACGAGCACGCAGAGGTAGAGATCGTGTAGCTGAGGTTGAGCAGCAGTAGGAAGAGCAATAGCTAACCAGGTTAGAAGTAATGTTGGATGTTTTTTGCTAATAGAGTCCTAGAGTTGTCCATGTACACTCAGGTCCTTGGGGATGTTTTGTAAATGTTTTTTGGATGCACTTTTGATACGTGTTTGGCTTGTGTGTCCTTTTGTATACAGCTGTAATGGATACATGTATATATGTTCCAGAACAGGTTCTCGGGTAACAGGTTGGTGTCACACCTAGTAAGTGCTTTGAGGCATGAATGTACCTTTATGTAGAAGTTCTTGGTGTTTGGCCGTTTTATGAAATCGGTTTTAAATTTAGTGTTTTTCCAGTAATATGTTCGTTAATCTTCTTTTGTGGTTTTGTTTTGAGTAATCTTGATTTTGTGTGGTGCGGGGCGTCACAATCAGGTTGGTATCAGAGCTTTAGGTTCATTGAGTCTACAGGGACCTAGGACTAGGGTTTGTGTGTGTTCTAGTGTCCTCCAATCTGTCTTATAATGACTTCTGCTTATGCAGAAGTGGAAAAGAAAGCTTAAAGATGTTTGAAGAACATTAAGAACATGTTGTTGAGAGCAGTGTTGTTGCACCAGTTGGCGGTGCAAAGAACTAGGCACGAGAAGATCGGGTGCCTAAAGTCCCCCAGTTTGACCCAGCCATGGTTCAAAACCCTGTCTTTCAATATCTTTTTGGGCAGTTTATGGCTACTATGAGTCATATGGCGGACAAGACTCCTGCACCTCAGCCTAGGGCAGTGGTTCCCCATACTGAATCTTCAAGTATTGGGAAGACTTTTAAGCGGCTTCATTGTGTTGGGGCAGTGGAGTATGTTGGGATGGTTGATTTGGAGGATGTAGATATGTGGCTGACTGAGCATGAGAAAGCCTTCAAGATCCTGAGTATCCCTGAAGAGGATAAGGTGAAGCATGTGTTGTACCTTCTAAGGGGAGTACTGGCCATTGGTGGGCCAATAGAGGAGGAGAAGAGATCCAGTGTTATGATTGATCGGGAGGAGTTCCAACGTGAGTTTGTCACTCGGTACTTTCCTCAAACGTACCTTGATGAGAAAATCAGTCAATTTGAGAGGATTCGACAGGGATCCATGAAGATCAACTAGTATAAGGTAAGGTTTATAGAGTTGTTGAGGTTCTTTCATCACATGGTTGGTACAGAGGATGAGCAGATTCATTGTTTTGAGAAGGGGTTGAATGTTGAGTTGTCTACCCCAGTTGCTTCCTTGGAGAATCGAGAGAGGTTTACTATGTTTGTGGGGTCTATTCAAAGGACAAAGCAGTTTGTGAAGGAGAAGAGAGAGACAAGTACTAAGAAGAGGGTTGCATAGATTTAGGGGCAGTCATCAAGAGGCTTTAAGAAGTCAAAGTTTTCTACACCACCAACATCGCAGAGGTTCAGTTGTTCAATGCAGTGGTCACCAAGTAAGGGTAGAAAGCCATAGTTTTCCGCGTGCATGAGCATAGAGTGTTGCATCAACATCGGTGATAGGGCCATCTAGGCCATAGTATGGGAACTAGGCTTGCCACAAGTGTGGGCATATGGGACATCTGAGGTGAGAATGTCCAATAAGAGGTGATGAAGTAACCAAACAATTGAGGCATAGTCAGTAGGGCTCATAGAGACCATAGAACAACGATGTAGGAGGATGAGGATGTGGCCAAGCGTTACAAGACAGATCGTCTACTCAGGGAAGTAGAGGATGGGGGCGACAACATGCAACAACTAGATTCTATGTCATGAGTCAGTCAGAAGCAGTGGTCAATATGCAAGTGGTGACATGTTAGATGGAGTTATTACATTCTGAGTTTTATTCTTCTTGTTTTGTATCTATTTGGTTGACCTGGTTGCAACACACTCTTTTATCACTCTTTATGTGCTAAGCGGTTGTCTTTATCCTGTTAGTTGTAAGAATAATAGTTTGTTGTTAGAAACCTTGTTGGTTGATTCTGTAGTGTTGCAGGATGTGTGTCCTTCATGTGTCCTCTCATTTTCATGACACAACATTCAAGTGGATCTCATACCACTTGATATGTAGGGATTCGATGTAATCCTTGGAATGGATACCTTGGAGAAGTACATAGTAGTCTTGGATTGCAGTTCCAAGCAAGTGATATTTGTGAATGATGGTGAGACGTGGATCTTCCAAGGAGATAGGAAGACTCTTTTGATGTGTCTAGTATCGACCATGGTAGCAAGGAAGCTTCTGAGATAGGGTTTTGAGGCATTTTGGCACACGTGATGGATACTAAGGTAATGAATCCTAGTATTCATGAGGTGCCAGTTGTTAGAGAGTATGAGGATGTGTTCCCTAAGGAGTTTCTCAGTGTTCCTCCACCCTGAGAGATTGATTTTGAGATCAATCTGGTTCCTCACACACAACAGATAGCTCAGACACCATACATGATGGCTCCAACAAAGATGGTAGAGTTGAAGAGACAGTTCCAAGAACTTCTTGGCAAAGGTTTCATCAGGACAAGTATGTCACTGTGGGGTGCTCTAGTGCTATTTGTGAAGAAGAAGGATGGCTCTATGAGGTTGAGTATAGACTACAAACAGTTGAGCAAGGTGACAATAAAGAATAAGTATCCCTTGTTGAGGATAGATGACATGCTTGACCAGTTGTGTGGTGTGACTGTGACATCCAACTCACAAAAACATGATTAACTTAAGTAGAAGCGAGCATTAGCAGAGGATTACTGAAAATCACTAAAAATTAAAATCATTTATATAGAGATCCAAACACAGGGAAAACTCTTTGAACAAGAACCAATGTATTTTATTTACATCATGGTTCATAAGTACATATCCTATACCATCCCTTTCTTGAGGGTTACAAACATCAACTGTTCTGTTAAAACTATACACAGGCAGCATAAAAACCTCGAGGCATTAAGCCAGAATCTCATATTGATTCATTAAAGTTCAAACTACCAACTCTGAGGACCTAAGAGTACAGAGACGACACATAGGACTTCTATCTATAAGACACGACAGACAGTACACTCAACCTGAGCTGTCACTATTGTCCTTGTTGTTGCTGATGTTCTTCCTCTGCAAGATGTTCTCAAACTCCTCCGTGCTCGCCTACCTAAAAAGTTAGATCCCACGGGGGTGAGACAATTGAAAATTGCCCCAGTGAGAGATATAACTCTCCGCCAAAAACATTATTATTGCAATTTAATAATATAAAACTGAGCAGAGGATAAGCAGTTTAGATCATTCTTATCTTTTAAAGTATTGCAACTGTCTATGATAGAATAGTAAATCATCTATTCTCTTTATAAGAAATATGAAGAACATGTATATCATTTATTTATCATATCATTTCAACATCTCAAACTTTTCCTTATTATCCTAATATATCACCCATGATTCATTCTTGTTTCCATCTGTTGGCCTTAGCCAATCTACTAAATAGATATTAAATTATACCAGACATAAGAGTATACATCATCATATTCTATCTAGGCATTGGACTATGTGAATCCCTTGGTTATAGGCTTCATACCTTTGCCAGGTATTGGACCATGCCAATCCTGATTTCACAGCCATGCATTGGACTCTACCAATCCTGATTACACAGCCAGGTATTGGGCACTAACCAATCCTGATTACACAGCCAGGCATTGGACTCTAACCAATCTTAGAATTGGACTCTAACCAATCCTGATTACAGGCTTCATGCCTCTGCCAGGTATTGGACTTTAACCAATCTTGATTACAGGCTTCATGCCTCTGCCAGGTATTGGACTTTAACCAATCCTAATTACAGGCTTCATGCCTCTGCCAGGTATTGGACTTTAACCAATCCTGATTACACCGCCAAGCATTGGACTCTACCAATCTTGATTACACAGCCAGGCATTGGACTCTAACCAATCCTGATTATAGGCTTCATGCCTCTGCCAGGTATTGGACTTTAACCAATCCTGATTACAGGCTTCATGCCTCTGCCAGGTATTGGACTTTAACCAATCCTGATTACACCTCCAGGCATTGGACTCTACCAATCTTGATTACACAGCCAGACATTGGACTCTAACCAATCCTAATTACAGGCTTCATGCCTCTACTAGGTATTGGAGTTTAACCAATCCTGATTACACAGCCAGGCATTGGAATCTAACCAATCCTAATTATAGCATTAAACTTTGGCCATGCCATCATACTTAATCACATTCTTTATGTAATACAAGTATTCCTTTCTTATCCCTTTAAGGTTATTCAAAACACCATAGCCCTTGTTTGGCTATAAGCATAAAGCATGCATGATTAAGATTTCATTATTATTATTGTGTCCATTTATTATTATTACTAAGTTTCCATTGTTTATTTTGAACATTACCATTTCTTTCATGAGACTTTATAAACATCTTGTTACCTCTCACTAGGCAACAACTATTCTCATGGCTCACAAGGCCCATTACACATCTAGTCGACTCTTATTCGGAAACAATTATCATAACACACTTTATGTGTTACTCATTCAAGTATATTGGATTTAGAGTACATCAAGGTGTATCTATCTTAAGGTACTGAATGTGATATCTATCATATCTTGATGTATAACTTTCCTCATCACTTGTAACTTATCTTGTATTAGGGCATTTCCCATCCTAATACTTTATGCACCCGTTTATCACATTTATCATTCAACCATTATCAATAACATGGTCTCATTTTAGGTTAAGGCATTATTGATATATGGTTATCCATTATCCACCACTTTAGGTGTTTCATCTACCAATATATTATTCACTATTCCATTATTAGGAATAGGGTTTCCCCTCTTTATCAATTAGAGTTTCATATAACATCACCCTATCTTAGGGTTTCACATAACATTACCCTATATCAGGGTTTCACATGGCTTTACCTAAAATTAGGATTTCTCAACTCATAGACCAAAGTTAGGGTTATGTTTATCATCATATTGCCCAAGATTAGGGTTTCATGCTCTATAACCCAAAATTAGGGCTTCACGTATCTTTACCCTATATCAGGGTTAGGATTTCATATTAGGGTTTCATATAACATTTTAAAGCATCACCCTAGAATTAGAGTTCACATCACATTTTTGTATTAGGGTTTCACTTAACATACCCCTTGATTAGGGTTTTCACATGACATCACTCTTAATTAGGGTTTCTTCTATCATTACTCTCAATTAGGGTTAGGCTCATCAACCTTCTCAATTAGGGTTTCATGATCTCTTTATCAAGGATCATACCCTAATTACATAATTCATTTATTTTGAATGTGTTAAGGCTGGATTGCTAAATGACTAATATACATGTATGAATTTCTCTCTCTCATCCTTTCTAGGATGTTCATTACTCCAATCTTGATTAGATTGAGTCAGTCCTTTATTCAAATGCATACATTTAGGGTTAGCATAGTGTATTGAGTCATTGCTTCCATAAGCATCAAAGGTTAACCCCTCTAAGGGTACCAATCATCTAAGTACAATAGGGATTCAACCATTGTACTTATCTTTGATAATCATCATTATCAATCATGAGATCAACTGATCTTTCATCACTTTAAGTCTTCAATCAATTTTGTATATGTTGAACCTCCATTCGGTTTTGACCTTTGAAATCAGCAAAACGGTTTGAAGTCAATTGCCCTCCAAACGGTTTTGAAATTGTTTGGCAATCTAGGGTTACGACTAATTTGGACCTCCATTCGGTTTTGATCATGACCTTTAAACGGTTTTGGGATCACACTCTCAAATAGTCTTGGGGTTAGACCTTCAAACGGTCTTGTCCCTTAGTCCCTTAAACGTTCTTGAAACCATTTCCTTTCAAATGGTCAACTATCTCAAACGGTCAACGATCCTAAACGGTTTTAATTGTATTGAACCTATTAAACAGTTTTGATCAAATTGACTCCAAACGATCTTGATCCAATTGAACCCCAAATGGTCTGAGACCATTTGTGTGGCATACAACTCATAAAAACATATTTAACTAATGCAGAAGCATTCACTAAGTAGCAGATTACCAAAAATCACTAAACATTAAAACCTTTTCATCAAGAGATTCGTCAAAGGAAAAATTTCTCACATAGAACCAAAGTAACATAATTACATTCTTGTTCAAAGGTACATATTCTGTGTCATCTCCTTTTGTGAATTACAAGCATCAGTTGTCCTGTTAAACTAAACACAGACAGTATGAAAATCTCGAGGCACTGAACCAAAATCTCGAAAGCACTAACTATTACTCCGAGGACCTGAGAGTACAGAGACGACACATAGGACTCTATCTACATCTATACAAGGCATAACAACCAGTGTCTCCACCTGAGACTTCACTGCTGTCCCTGCTGTCCTTCTCCTACTGAAGGATTCATGTCTCCTCGACCGTGTCCACCTAAAAATGTAGTTCCCACGGGGGTGAGACAATTGTAAATTGTCCCAGCGAGAGATATAACTATCTGCCAGTAACATTATTATTGCAGTTTAAGAAGATAAATATGCACAGAGGAATTATATTTGATTGACAGTAGCTAATTCAATATCTAACAGATTAGAATATTATTCTTATCTAAAACATTGCAGCAACTTGAAAGAGCCACATGTCACTTATTGTAAAGACCAAGTCTCTACTATTAAACATGATAAGCAAAATCATCAATTGTGTAGCAGCGAAAATTTAAATCTTGACTTTATTCAAAATGTATAAAGAGTACATTACAAAATTTTCCCAAATGGGAGTACAACTTTATACAAGCATAGGATCTAGGTAGAGGAAGACTTAGACTAATACAACCTTGTCTCCAAACAAAGCAACTATATAACATAAAAGAAACTAAGATCATGCAAGCTATATATTCCTTTTCTTCTTATCCTATCTTTAGCCTTAGGTCCACCAAGCTTCCATGCGCACTCTGATCCTAACCTGGATGGTTGGGGTCATCCAGTAAGAGAAAGATAAAAGGTATGTGTTAAAAATAGGATAAATGCAATTAATAAGCTAAGCAAAATATTCCATTAAGGGATTTCAAGAAGTGTGAAGCAAATGAGTGAATAAGATTCTAGAAAACTGCCACATTCCAATATCAACAAAATATCACAATTGCATGAATATAAATTATGACTCAACATCCTCTCAATGTAGGGTGAGGCACCTACCGGACCTCACCAATGGCAGGGGGACTAAAACCCCAGTGCCTAAAAAGTGGCAGGGGGACTAAAACTCCAATGCCTAATATATAAAATGGCAGGGGGACTAAAACCCCAGTGCCCGGCAGGGGGACCAAAACCCCAGTGCCCTGTGGGTGGTTTGTACTCATGTACACTACATTGTCAATTGCCCAATAACTATATCATGCATAAACATTCACTTGGCAGTAGAGTGATAAGTATAACAAGATTGCAACATAGCATTGGGAATAAAACCCAAGAGATAAATAAACAGGCCATCATAGGCAACAACAATATCCAATAACTCCAACAAGTAAAGGAGCCAACATAATCAACCACAATATATAATGTTTCCAAGTATTTCAAAAGGATAAGCCAACATAGGCAATAACAAGATTAAAGCATTTCCAAGTAAAAGAGGCAACATATGCAGTAGCATGATTCACATGATTCAATTGAATGAGCCACAATGGCATAAAATAAGTAAAGAGCCAATAAATGAAATTAGAAGGATAACAAGGCTAGCACCATAATGATTGTGGGGTTGGAAAAGTCCCAACTGAAGGATAGGTAGTTTGCACAATAAACATTCACATTCATCTTTGATAGGATTCACATATATAAATAGAGTCCACATACAAAATAGGGTGCACATACTAAAATAGGGCTCACATACCTGTTTTAATTAATTACCTATAACATTCACCAAGTTGATTGTATCACCACTCCTTTTTCCCCTAGTTACAAACATTACACATGTATTAGGTTACTTAAAGGTACTTTAAGTGTAAAATGTCCATATTTATAAAATATGGAATAAAACTTTAGATTTTGGGTCTGGAAATAGGGCCAATCGATTCCTAATATTTTTCTACTCGAGAAAACATATTTTATTGTCAAAAATAGAGTTAAAACACTATTATTATCATTTTACATCACTTTATACATTTAAATTAGGGTTTGAATTAATTATCAGGTTCCGTATGGAAAACAGCGTTCAAAACTTAAAAATATGGATTCTACATGTTTTTAGCTTTCCAACGAGTATTTATTTATATTTTTCTGACAATCGAGCGATTTACTACGAATTAAACAAAATGAGCCAATCAGGGAAAAGCTTCGTGGATGATTAAAAGCAAATAACCAAAAGACGTAGTGCCCTCACCGTGAGAGCAGCAACAGGAGGGTTCTCGGGGGCAAAATGGTCATTTGGCCATTGTCTTCCTCCCCAGGCCGCGCCCAGCCTTGCGGCGGGGTGCAAACTTGACCCTTTGGGTGTTTTTGCGTTTCTCCACCAAATTCGACGTTCAGGTACTCGAAACGAAGAGGATCGAGAGAGGAACTCACCAAACCAAACGATTTCGACGATGGTTCCTCCTAGCTCTGTGGAGGGGGCCGCAATCCCAGCTGTAAAAGCTCCACGTCGCCGACTTCCCTCACATCCTTGGATGAAATTAGTGGCTTGGGCGGGTTTCTAAGGTTCCGACGAAGGTGTGCAGGTGGTATTTTATAGGCGAGGTTGGGTATAGGTACGTTTCATAGGTGGCCGCACGAGACCTTGGTCGGTGTCGGTTGGTGTTTCGACTACAGGGCATGGGAGGCAATGAGGCTTGGCTCGTTCAATGCGGGAGGTTCTCACGAACTCGTGGGCGAAGAAAGATCTGGAAAAGGTGAAGAGACGAGGGAGAAAGATGGAAACGAAGCGAGCGGCGGTTGCTTGCTTCGGCTATAGTTAAACTGGAGGTGGAAGATGATGCGACAACCCTTAGATGCGATCCGCCTCTCATCAGAATCGTTGGATCTTTGGTCCACGATGGTCCTGGGGCGCATGACAGTCATTTAGAGTTGAACTTAGGCTTAAATGTGCATGTTACATTGACATATTAATGCAATAATGTCACACTTTAATTGAAAACTTGTTAAATGTATTTGGAAGGTCAAATGAACTCCAAATGGCCTAAACTTTTAACCCTAGGTTGCTAATGACGTCTAGATTCATGCTATACAATTATATTTGTGTTTCACTCAGGCTTTGGCCTCCAATAATTATTTTGATTATTAAAGCTTATATTAATATAATGCTTGGGCAAATAATTATGTATTGCTTTTATAAGTAACCTTTGGTTCCCAAATCTGAGATTTGGAGTCCAAGAGTCCTCCACTCACTTATTACATGAATTTTCAACTTTAATTATCTCATATTAAGAGTGAGGTATGAAGGTGGGTTATTATTCACCATTTTAATTGACATTATATTAAAAGTGTATTAAAATCATTTTGAGGGGTCAAACCAACTCCAAAAATCACCAAATTCGAAACATTATCTCACATTAAAGTCTAGAAAAATGCTATGTGATTACTTTCTCGTTTTACTCATAATATGGCCCTTACTAAATATATTGCTCATTAAAGTGTATATTAATATATTAAAATGAATGAATTATATGAAAAGACTTCTTTTTATGAAACAAGTGAGTAAATTTCGAGATATTAAAAACATTAAGATTTCAATAATTATTTCTCAATTAAATAACATATTTTCATGAATTAAAATCATATTTTGAGGAGAGAGAAACAATTAAGGTTAATGTTCTCATTAATTAACTTAAATACACATTATTACTAATATATTTATCCAAAAAGCTCCGAATTAATATTATCTACTTATATTCTCACATAAAATTCCATTTTGAATTATTAGCCCTTAATTATTACATTAAGTGAATTATTTGTGCAAACACCCCTTTATTATCATAAATGAGGGAAAAAGATAATTTCAACCTTGAATTGTGCTCAAATTGCACAAGGAGTCCAAAAAGAATATAAAAGAAGGGAAATTTATGAAAATGGTCCAAATGGACTAGAAAGCAAAGGCAAGCTCAAAAGTGGGCAAATTGTAGGGAAGACCCTGAATTTCAGTATGTTACAGCACACCACCCCTTAAAGAGGATTTTGTCCCCGAAATCACAACAAGAGGGAAAGAGAGGGTGGGTGTGCAACATCCCAACCTTAAACACTAGGTTAAAACCCTTAATCTAGGGTACAACACATAATCTACACAAGTCAGGTGTTACTAATGTTTCCACAAAACCTATAGCCTTCTATTAAACTCAAATTAACATTTTTGCCTTATTAGCATAATCTACATCATGAAGAGGTATCATATTTATTATACTATCATTTGTGCCACATTTTATTCAAAACAATTATATCTCAATATTTTATCATGTGTATTTCCCTCATCAAGGGTTTTAAGCACAATTAGGGTTTACTAAGCCATTTCAACATTACTTAATGTATTAGGTCAAAAACCTTAATTACATGAATTCATTTTCCATTATCCTCTTAAAACTATCATGTAGAATTATCACAAATTATTTTGTAGAAAAAGTTAATATTATCCGACAAGTTATTAAGCCTATAATAATTCCAAATAATATTCATAATGCACATGTCATATCATCTTTCATACTCATATTAATGACACCATTAATCATTTTCGTCCATTACACTTTGTATTATAAATTATACATATTTTACTTCACATTAGGCATTTTATGAATATTTATGTGAATCCAATTATTCATTATCATGTTTGAGTCATTATATGCATTTTAGTGAATATGATGTAACACATTAAATATTAATGAATTTATTCATATATCAAATTATGATGAGGTGTACCTTACATATATTGATAACTTAGTGACTATAATCCATTTACATGCATTAAGGTATATTATGTGATGATGATACCTAATGTCACTAATGTATCATGAAAGGCATTAAGGGTATATACGTATGTATATGTTGTCAAAACTAGATGATTACATATTAGGGTTTAGGTCAACATGATTATTACATATTAAAGCATCTTTAGGGTGCATTGTCCTTACATATTTTACCATTAGGGTGGCATAGTCAACATTATGTATATTCACCATTAGTAACTTGTTTATTATGTGCATCAAGCCTATATTAAGGTTCAAGCATATGAATTATCTTTATATGACTTACTACATATTCATGTGTGTATAAAAAAAACAAGTTAAAGTATAATGTGCTTGGTAAATTTCTTGTTCACATAAGTTATTATGTACATATGTCCACATGGATAGGGTTTCTAACCTCAAAGGTATTTGATTTTTCTTTTAAATGGGATTCCATCCCCCTAAAGAGGGATTTCATCCTCGAAATCAGATTTGCAAAACCAAATAGGGTACTAACACCATTATCCTCACACCACCCCTTAAAAGGGTCAAACTAAGTCAAACTAAGCTAAGGGTAAAAGGGTACATAAAACTCAACACTAAAAGGATTTACTAACCAAGCTTCAGGGTGTAACATAGGGTACACTAAACCCTAAATATAGGAGTATAAGGCATTTAAGGATGATTTTTGTGTAAGAGATCAAATCATCACTTAAGGTTTTCCTAAGGTATTCAATAATTAGGCAACATGCCCAAAGATAGACTATTTCAAGTTATCTGTATCAGATCAGGCCAGGCCAGGTCATATGAACTCAAGAGTCCTCGTTACCAAGCTAGTGGGGCAGAGGAAAATATTGCTAGCCCCCAAGCTCTGACCCTTTCTAGACACCGTCACTTTCAACTTCTTGCTCTAGTATCTTCTCAATAGACAATTCACCAAAAAGTTGACAAATTTTATTTTTAATTAATTATTATTATGATACTAAATGAAACTTTCATGCCAGGTCAACTCTAAGGTGAAAACTAACTAAAGGGAAACTATATAAGATAAGGGTTCTATCTAGGAGACAATTTGAATTAGTCAAGAATCTGACTACCTTGATGCTCTGATACCATGCTGTAAAGACCAAGTCTCTACTATTAAACACGATAAGAAAAATCATCAATTGTGTAGCAGCGGAAATTTAAATCTTGACTTTATTCAAAATGTATAAAGAGTACATTACAAATTTTTCCCAAATGGGAGTACAACTTTATACAAGCATAGGATCTAGGTAGAGGAAGACTTAGACTAATACAACCTTGTCTCCAAACAAAGCAACTATATAACATAAAAGCAACTAAGATCATGCAAGCTATATATTCCTTTTCTTCTTATCCTATCCTTAGCCTTAGGTCCACCAAGCTTCCATGCGCACTCTGATCCTAACCTGGATGGCTGGGGTCATCCAGCAAGAGAAAGATAAAAGGTATGTGTTAAAAATAGGATAAAGGCAATTAATAAGCTAAGCAAAATATTCCATTAAGGGATTTCAAGAAGTGTGAAGCAAATGAGTGAATAAGATTCTAGAAAATTGCCACATTCCAATATCAACAAAATATCACAATTGCATGAATATAAATTATGACTCAACATCCTCTCAATGTAGGGTGAGGCACCTACCAGACCTCACCAATGGCAGGGGGACTAAAACCCCAGTGCCTAAAAAGTGGCAAAGGGGCCAAAACCCCAGTGCCTAATATATAAAATGGAAGGGGGACTAAAACCCCAGTGCCCGGCTGGGGGACTAAAACCCCAGTGCCATATGGGTGGTTTGTACTCATGTACACTACATTGTCAATTGGCCAATAACTATATCATGCATAAACATTCACTTGGCAGTAGAGTGAAAAGTATAACAAGATTGCAACATAGCATTGGGAATAAAACCCAAGAGATAAATAAATAGGCCATCATAGGCAACAACAATATCCAAGAACTCCAACAAGTAAAGGAGCCAACATAATCAACCACAATATACAATGTTTCCAAGTATTTCAAAAGGGTAAGCCAACATAGGCAATAACAAGATTAAAGCATTTCCAAGTAAAAGAGGCAACATATGTAGTAGCATGATTCACATGATTCAATTGAATGAGCCACAATGGCATAAAATAAGTAAAGAGCCAATAAATGAAATTAGAAGGATAACAAGGCTAGCACCATAATGATTGTGGGGTTGGAAAAGTCCCAACTGAAGGATAGGTAGTTTGCACAATAAACATTCACATTCATCTTTGATAGGATTCACATATATAAATAGAGTCCACATACAAAATAGGGTGCACATACTGAAATAGGGCTCATATACCTGTTTTAATTAATTACCTATAACATTCACCAAGTTGATTGTATCACCACTCCATTTTCCCCTAGTTACAAACATTACACATGTATTAGGTTACTTAAAGGTACTTTAAGTGTAAAATGTCCATATTTATAAACCATATATTAAAACTTTAGATTTTGGGTCTGGAAACAGGGCCAATCGATTCCTAATATTTTTCTACTCAAGAAAACATATTTTATTGTCAAAAACAGAGTTAAAACACTATTATTATCATTTTACATCACTGTATACATTTAAATTAGGGTTTGAATTAATTATCAGGTTTCGGATAGAAAACAGCATTCAAAACTTAAAAATTCGGATTCTACATGTTTTTAGCTTTCCAACGAGTATTTATTTATATTTTTCCGACAATCGAGCGATTTACTACGAATTAAACAAAATGAGCCAATCAGGAAAAAGCTTCGTGGATGATTAAAAGTAAATAACCAAAAGACGATAGTGCCCTCAGCGTGACAACAGGAAGGCGCTCGGGGGCAAAATGGTCATTTTTAGCCATTGTCTTCCTCCCCAGGCCGCGCCCAGCCTTGCGGCGGGGTGCAAACTTGACCCTTTGGGCGTTTTTGTGTTTCTCCACCAAATTCGACGTCCAGGTACTCGAAACGAAGAGGATCGAGAGAGGAACTCATGAAACCAAACTATTTCGACGATGGTTCCTCCTAGCTCTGTGGAGGGGGCCGCAATCCCAGCTGTAAAAGCTCCACGTCGCCGACTTCCCTCGCGTCCTTGGATGAAATTAGTGGCTTGGGCAGGTTTCTAAGGTTCCAACGAAGGTGTGCAGGTGGTATTTTATAGGCGAGGTTGGGTATAGGTATGTTTCATAGGTGACCGCACGAGACCTTGGTCGGTGCCAGTTGGTGTTTCGACTACATGGCATGGGAGGCAATGAGGCTTGGCTCATTCAATGCGGGAGGTTCTCACGAACTCGTAGGCGAAGAAAGCTCTGGAAAAGGTGAAGAGACGAGGGAGAAAGATGGAAACGAAGCGAGCGGTGGTTGCTTGCTTCGGCTACAGTTAAACTGGAGGTGGAAGATGATGCGACAACCCTTGGATGTGATCCGCCTCTCATCGGAATCGTTGGATCTTTGGTCCACGATGGTCCTGGGGCACATGACAGCCATTTAGAGCTGAACTTAGGCTTAAATGTGCATGTTACATTGACATATTAATGCAATAATGTCACACTTTAATTGAAAATTTGTTAAATGCATTTGGAAGGTCAAATGAACTCTAAATGACCTCAAATTTTAACCCTAGGTTTCTAATAATGTCTAGATTCATTCTATGCAATATGTGTGTTTCAGTCACCTTTGGCCTCCAATAATTATTTTGATTATTAAAGCTTATATTAATATAATGCTTGGGCAAATAATTATGTATTGCTTTTATAAGCAACCTTTGGTTCCCAAATCCGAGATTTGGAGTCCAAGAGTCTTCCAATCACTTATTACATGCATTTTCAACTTTAATTATCCCATATTAAGAGTGAGGTATGAAGGTGGGCTATTATTCACCATTTTAATTGACATTATATTAAAAGCGTATTAAAATCATTTTGAGGGGTCAAACCAACTCCAAAAATCACCAAATTCGAACCATTATCTCACATTAAAGTCTAGAACAATGCTATGCAATTATGTTCTCGTTTTACTCATAATATGGCCCTTAATAAATATATTGCTCATTAAAGTGTATATTAATATATTAAAATGAATGAATTATATGAAAAGACTTCTTTTTATGAAACAAGTGAGTAAATTTCGAGATATTAAACACATTAAGATTTCAATAATTATTTCTCAATTAAATAACATATTTTCATGAATTAAAATCATATTTTGAGGAGAGAGAAACAATTAAGGTTAATGTTCTCATTAATTAACTTAAATACACATTATTACTAATATATTTATCCAAAAAGCTCCAAATTAATATTATCTACTTATATTCTCACATAAAATTCCATTTTGCATTATTAGCCCTTAATTATTACATCAAGTGAATTATTTGTGCAAACACCCCTTTATTATCATAAATGAGGGAAAAAGATAATTTCAACCTTGAATTGTGCTCAAATTGCACAAGGAGTCCAAAAAGAATATAAAAGAAGGGAAAATTATGAAAATGGTCCAAATGGACTAGAAAGCAAAGACAATCTCAAAAGTGGGCAAATTGCAGGGAAGACCCTGAATTTCAGTATGTTACACTTATTCATTAAGGAATATGAAGAACATGTATAACTTTTATTCACTATATAATCATTACCGAACATTAACTCTCTTTAGGCTTAGATCATATATCTACTACCTGGCATTGTCATTGTGGAGTCATGGCATGTAGCCATACTCTTTTCACAAAGTATTGGGATCTTAATCCCTCAACTCACCAAGTACATTTCCTCTTCTTAACAAGTTCATCATCATAATTATAGCATCTGGGTATTTGAACCCATAACTCACCATAGGATACTTATTACTACTTGTTAGGTAACTTTTTACCTTCATATCATCTAACCAAAGACATCATAATTCTTGCTAAACAATGTATTTCACATAGTACACAAAGCTTAATGATTCTTACTACACAAGCATATGAAGGCTTATAAAGCCTATAAAACATTCTCAATAACCAAGCATCATAGCCCATACCTGGCTATGCTTCTCATCTCATCATACTTACATGATTAGTATTCATGATAACAATTATAATGCTTTCATATCAGTATCATACAACACTAAGTAGTATCATCCCTTTTTAGGGTTCATGATTTCTCTTTCACATCAGTACCCTTCATTAGGGTTTTCCATAAATAAGCAATAACCACTTGGGTTCTTATGATCATATCATTAATGATCAACCCTATTCCATTGCTTCTCAAAGCTAGAAACCAAAAAAATATGTCATAAGTATTCAAACGTACTTATATATTCTCATCATTCATCATTGAATGTATTATCAACACAAAGTATGAGTTTCTTTCTCCTCTTTATCAGACTATGATTGAATCATAGTATATTAATTTGGATTAACCTTTTCATAAGGCATGTTATCCTACAACCATCAAGGTGCAGTACATCTCAATGTAACAATTGACATGACACATTTCATGTGTCATCCATTCCAATTATAATGAACTTAGAACACATCATAGTATACCAGAATTGGGGTGTTGGATGTGATATCTATCATACATTGATGTATCACTTCCCTCAACACCTTCATCATACTTGAGTTTATTCACTTAGCTTGTATTAGGGTATCACTCATCCTAATACTTATGCACTAGATCATCACATTCATTATGCAATGTATTGGTCATGATTCATCTATTTTAGAATACACACCCATTGCCAAAGATATGGACTCACCCTTGAGTCAGGGACTATTCATATAAGGATATCCACAATCAACCCTTCTAGGTATTTCATTTGTCAATACATAAATCACTATTCCATCAATAGGAATATGATTTCCATAATTATAATTTTAGGTTCACTTAGCATCTTACAAACATATATAGATTTCACCTATAATCACTCTTCATTAGAGTTTCATATAATATCCTTCTATATTAGGGTTTCACCTAGTATTATGTGAAATTAAGATTTCACAACACATCACCCAGTGTTAAGGCTTCACATTAGTATTAATGGCACTACCCCATATTAGGGTTTCATATACCTTTATCCCATTTTAGGGATTGGGGTTTACCATTCACATCCAAGTGGGGTTTCTCTTTCCTCATACCCAAATTAGGGTTAGGATATACAATTCCCATTAAATTAGGGTTTCTTGCATTGTGACACTAAGTTAGGGTTACATCATCACCTTAGATTATGGTTTCACTAAGCTCTGCCCTTAAATTAGGGTTTCACATAACCTTGTTCTTATTTAGGATCAAGGTACATTAATCTTTTCAATGAAGATTTCATGATCTCATATTATGAATCAAACCCTGATTACACATTTATTCACAATGAGAGGATTAGGGCTTATTAAGTAAGCAATCATCTCTCCCATTCACTCTCCCTCTCATCCTCACTAGGATGTTAACTATTCCAAGATTAATCTAGGTCAACTCTTTACTTGAGTACACAAAGCTAAGGTTAACCTTTATAATCATCATGGGTCTACATCATTAATAATCACATAGCTAATTGACCTTTGGTCATATTAGATGTCCAAATGGTCTAATCAATTAAACCATCAATTATATAAGGAATTCAAAAGAATTGACCAATTAAACTTTCAATTCCACAAAGCGATCAATTGAGTTAACCATTGAAATCTCCAATTACATTAAGTAGCCAAATGGATTCACCATATTGAACTTTCAATTACATAAGATACTCAAATAGATTAACCATGTGGATCTTCACAATGTTAATTACTTAGACCATAAATGATCTTAGTTCTCATAAATCAATTGGTTGAAAACCATTTGAACAAGTTATACTTGAAACCAATTAGACAAGGTAGGTATTGAATACCGTTTGCACATTGGGTCTCCAAATGTTTGAGATTGTTTGGACCCAAACAGTCTTGAGACCGTTTTGTCCAAACCTTCTCAAAACCGCATGGACCAAAAAGGCACTTCAACACTCAATCGACTCAATGTTTCAATCCATGAACCAATTATAAATTGAACCACTAAAGCATTCATCAATTGGACTACTGAATCACCATTCAATTAGACCTTCAATTTAGGGTTTTGAACCCAATTGAACTAGTTTTGGTAATCAAGAAACCATTACTTAGGGTTTGAAATCGAGGATCCATCAATGGTTGACATTGTGGAATCAAATCAATTGAAATCAATGAACTATCATCATCACATGATATGACCTGACCTCAAACGGTCTTGGATGACCACCAAACGGTATTGAGACCGTTTGGTTGATCTCGAAATGGTCTTGAGACCGTTTTCCCATTCCATCATCAAAATCCATGACATCCAATTAGGGTTTTGGACCGTTAGATTGATTATCAAATCAGCACATAGTTGCAATTCAATTTGGTACCTTTGGACCTTCAAACACTTAGCCATACTTAACCCTAGACCTCCAAACGGTCTTGGGTGACCCCCAAATGGTTTTGAAATCGTTTGGGTCAATCAACCCAAAACATCATCTCGATCAATTTCAAAATTAGCACTTAGCCGATTAGGGTTTGCAATTAAGGAATCATACACAATTGAAACCTTAAAGGTCAACCAAATGAAACCATTGGATCAAGATCCAAGTACCACAGCATATATATTCAAATGGTAAACCATCCCAAATGGTTTGGAACCCAAACCACCAAACGGTTTGCAAACCGTTTGGTCACCAAACCGTTTGGTCCCAACATTGAAACTGTTTGCCCTAGATATTTGGGGAGGTGTGTGCTTATGATGATGTCATCATCATCAAGATCCAAACTCACAATATCTACTGTGATTTCCATGGATATTGCATCAATCAACCAAACTTAATTTCAGAAATGTAGAAATGGTCACCAATTGATAAGGAATTGATTGCAATAATAAAATTAAGGGTTCAAGTTATAAACCCGCCTCCAATTGAGCTCCAAAGCTCCAAGATCACGGAAACAATGGTGGATGCAACTCCTTTCACTATTACAAGGGTCGTCCTCAATCTTTGAGTGAAAAGAATTGGTTAGAATTGAAGAGGGGATCAAGATATGAAGAATTCATACATTGATTTTCGATTTTTACCATGGATTCAAGGTGAAAGGAGTTCAAGAACCTTACCAACAGGTTGGGGGTCGTCCTCCTGATCCTACACAGCTCCTTGGTCATTTTCCAAGCAAGGGGAAAGAAAAGAATCCGAAAAAGCCTTTGTTTTGGCTTGGAAAGGGTACTTTTATAAGAAAATTGATGAGAGAGAAAATCTTTTATAAAAGTCTTTTAATTCCAAAATTGTTGCCACTAATTCCCCCTTGGTTTCTTGAATGCAAGGGAATGTCTATCCCCACCGATTTCCCTTCCATTATCCATGAATTAAGGGAAAAGAAATTAAGCACCTTACCCCTTATAATAAGAATATCCATATTTGAGTGGAAATTCTTTTTCTTATTATAATGGTGAGTGGAATTTCACCTCCTTAGGATATGCTCGTGCCTTTGCAAGGCCTTAAGCTCATCTACACACATCTGAATTCAACCATTTTAATTTTGTTTGAAAGACCTTTAATTAATACATTCATTTTTGCCCTAAATTGAATTAGGGTTTCACTTAGGATTAAATCTTGATTATTTTAATATCAAGATTCTCTCTCCTCCAACTTAATTCAAATGAGGTGCCCCTCTCATTTTATTTTTTCTACAAGATTCCAAGAAACATTAGGGACCTTATTGAAGTGGTAAATTGCATGTTGAACCCTAGGTTTTGGGTAAATTGCACATTACACCAAAACTAGGTTTTAATGCATAAGGATTGCTTTACAAGCTTAATCTTGGTGCCCAAGCTTATGAAAACCATACCACTACATCATATTCATTATTATGATGTATCAACATCAGAGGAACATTTTATCATGTGCAATTTGCAATTTAACCCCTCAACTTAGGTAATTTACACTTTAGTCCAAATTAAGCAAACATTGCTTCAACATTGTTCAAATAGGACCAAAATTGAAACATAAGTTTCTCATGAGCCCTAATTACTTTTCCCAAGATAAGATTAAGCATCTACTCAACCTTATTAGGAAAAACATCTAGGGCTAACTCATAACCCAGGTCAGGGATGTTACAAATTATAAACCCCTAACAAGGATTTCGTCCCCGAAATCCCAAGAAAAAGGAGGGACAGATTGTTCATTAATCATGCCCTCAAGTCTCCACATGTCATCTCAATATTATGGATATAGCATGAATCTGTAGTTCACACAAAGTTCCTTTCATTAATTCCACCTTATCACTGTTTATGTTTATGCAGAGCATAAACCCCTAACATATGATGTCCATATTATTGAAAGGAAGAAGCATAAAAGAACATACTTCTATCATCACCCAAGAATATTTATCAAAATAAAAACATACATATCTAACACAGATAATTCACTCAGAAATCCTTTATTTGTTTGGGAAAGTTCACTGAGAAAGCTTACTAAGCAATTAATTTAGAAATATTCACTGAGAAGATTCACTTAGCAGTTTGTCTTAGAAGAATTCACTAGGTAAGTTCACTAAGTATGTTTACTGAGTAATTTGTTTGAGAAAATATTCACTGAGCAAGTTCACTGAGTATGTTCACTAATAATATTGTTTTGAAAATATTCACTGATAAAATTCACTGAGTATGTTCACTAAGAATGTTATTTTGAAAATATTCACTAAGCAAATTCACTGAGTATGTTCACTAAGTATGTTGTTTTGAAAGTATTCACTGAGGAAGTTTACTGAGTATGTTCACTAAGTATGTTGTTTTGAAAGTATTCACTGAGGAAGTTCACTGAGTATGTTCACTAAGTATGTTTTTTGAAAGTATTCACTAAGTATGTTCACTAAGTATGTGGTTTTGAAAGTATTCACTGAGGAAGTTCACTGAGTATGTTCACTAAGTATGTTGTTTTGAAAGTATTCACTGAGGAAGTTCACTCAGTATGTTCACTAAGTATGTTGTTTTAAAAGTATTCACTGAGGAAGTTCACTGAGTATGTTCACTAAGTATGTTGTTTTGAAAGTATTCACTGAGGAAGTTCACTGAGTATGTTCACTAACTATGTTGTTTTGAAAGTATTCACTGAGGAAGTTCATTGAGTATGTTCACTAAGTATGTTGTTTTAAAAGTATTCACTGAGGAAGTTCACTGAGTATGTTCACTAAGCATGTTGTTTTGAAAGTATTCACTGAGGAAGTTCACTGAGTATGTTCACTAAGCATGTTGTTTTGAAAGTATTCACTGAGTATGTTCACTAAGTATGTTGTTTTGAAAGTATTCACTGAGGAAGTTCACTGAGTGTGTTGCTTTGAAAGTATTCACTGAGGAAGTTCACTGAGTATGTTCACTGAGTATGTTGTTTTGAAAGTATTCACTGAGGAAGTTCACTGAGTATGTTCACTAAGTATGTAGTTTTGAAAGTATTCACTGAGGAAGTTCACTGAGTATGTTCACTATGTTGTTTTGAAAGTATTCATTGAGGAAGTTCACTGAGTATGTTCACTAAGTATGTTCACTAAGTAGTTTGTTTGGAAAATTTCACTTATCTCTTCTTATTTCATTTCATTATACTCTCTAGATTGTTTCAGAATGACTACTTGATCAGAGTAATAAAAAAGATAACAATCTAAGAGTTTCATACTTGCCCAATCTACAATAATCATATACCTGGACAGGGTATATAAGTATTGAGATTAGGTAGTATGTACTTTATTTACTATCATATTTCTCACTTTTCATATCATTATACACACCGGATTTTCCATTTTGAGATTTTCTCCAAGCATCACTTCTATATTTCATCTTATATCATAAAGATAAGAGAAATCATAAAACATTTTAAAGAGCACTGAGTAAAATGTAAATTCTCATCTTCCTTGTGTCCTTATAGGACTAGTCAAGGAAGTTTAAAAACAACTACTTTCATATATTTAATACATAGAATCATAATATGAAGTATCGTATTGAATATATTTCATTTAACTATTACCCCTCAAGGTCACCTATCACATTAGGTTGTTTCCAACACATAGTGTCCAGTTATCTCATGTTGCTGCTTTTGCCTTTACTTAGTGCCTACTGCCCTGGTGCACTAGGCATTTATTGCACTGGTGACACCAAAAACTTTGGCTTTCAGAATATCTAGGAAAATGTCTCTGAAATTGTAGAGACCTTACCATAATTTATAGCTTATGGCCCCTCCTTGGGTACTACCATCACAGATGTATTGTTTGTCTAGACTTATGGAAGAGTCTACTTTCTTGCCATTTATTAATCTTTCCCACATTTCCACTGTTCTAACATGACCATGTCACTTAGGAATCCTTTCAAAGCCCAAAGTTTATGCATTAAAGACTGGTAACTTATATTGTAATACTAGTATCCAGTCTTCTATATGCACTACTATTGTCCTATCCTGCCCTTCAAGAGCATAACATAGGATTCTCTATCTTGATTAGGTCAAGGTGGGAATTCTCACGCACTTGTTCTCCTCTTGCCTGGTCCCATGCACCCTCTCCTAGTGCAACAACATTGCCCTTAGCAATGTATTCCTCATGTTCTCCAGTCATTTTCAAGTTCTTCTTCTCCTATGTGAGCAGAAGATACTATCAGATAAACTGGAAGACACTTAGAACAGAATCTACAACCTTAGTCCTATGTCTCTATAGACTCGGCAAACCTAGAGCTCTGATACCACTTAATTGTGGCATACAACTCATGAAAACATAATTAACTAATGCAGAAGCGTTCACTAAGTAGTAGATTACCAAAAATCAATAAACATTAAAACCTTTTCATCAATAGATTCATCAAAGGAAAACTTTCTTGCATAGAACCAAAGTAACATAATTACATTCTTGTTCAAAGGTACATATTCTATAGCATCTCCTTTTGAGAATTACAAGCATCATCTGTCCTATTAAACTAAACACAGACAGTATGAAAATCTTGAGGCACTGAGCCAAAATCTCGAAAGAACTAACTATTACCCCGAGGACCTGAGAGTACAGATACGACACATAGGACTCTATCTACATCTATACAAGGCATAATGGCCAGTGTCTCCATCTGAGACTTCACTGTTTCCCCTGCTATTGTTGTTGTTGTCCTTCTCCTATTGAAGGATTCATGTCTCCTTGACCGCGTCCACCTAAAAATGTATTTCCCACGGGGATGAGACAATTGTAAATTGTCCCAATGAGAGATATAACTCTCTGCCAGTAACATTATTATTGCAGTTTAAGAAGATAAATATGTACAGAGGAATTATATTTGATTGACAGCAGCTAATTCAATATCTAACAGATTAGAATATTATTCTTATCTAAAACATTGCAGCAACTTGAAAGAGCCACATGTCACTTATTCATTAAGGAATATGAAGAACATGTATAACATTTATTCACTATAGAATCATTACCAAACATTAACTCTCTTCAGGCTTAGATCATATATGTACTACCTGGCATTGTCATTGTGGAGTCATGGCCTGTAGCCATACTCTTTTCACAAAGTATTGGGATCTTAATCCCTCAACTCACCAAGTACATTTCCTCTTCTTAACAAGTTCATCATCATAATTATAGCATCTGGGTATTTGAACCCATAACTCACCATAGGATACTTATTACTACTTGTTAGGTAACTTTTTACCTTAAGATCATCTAACCAAAGACATAATAATTCTTGCTAAACAATGTATTTTACATAGTACACAAAGCTTAATGATTCTTACTACACAAGCATATGAAGGCTTATAAAGCCTATAAAACATTCTCAATAACCAAGCATCATAGCCCATACCTGGATATGCTTCTCATCTCATCATCCTTGCATGATTAGTAATCATGATAACAATTATAATGCTTTCATATCAGTATCATACAACGCTAAGTAGTATCATCCCTTTTTAGGATTCATGATTTCTCTTTCACATCAGTACCCTTCATTAGGGTTTTCCATAAATAAGAAATAACCACTTGGATTATTAAGATCATATGTTTAATGATCAACTCTATTCCATTGCTTCTCAAAGCTAGAAACCAAAAACACATATCATAAGTATTCAAACATACTTATATATCCTCATCATTCATCATTGAATGTATTATCAACACAAAGTATGAGTTTCTTTCTCCTCTTTATCAGACTATGATTGAATCATAGTATATTAATTTGGATTAACCTTTTCATAAGGCATGTTAGCCTACAACCATCAAGGTGCAGTACATCTCAATGTAACAATTGACATGACACATTTCATGTGTCATCCATTCCAATTATAATGAACTTAGAACACATCATAGTATACCAGCATTGGGGTGTTGGATGTGATATCTATCATACCTTGATGTATCACTTCCCTCAACACCTTCATCTTACTTGAGTTTATTCACTTAGCTTGTATTAGGGTATCACTCATCCTAATACTTATGCACTAGATCATCACATTCATTATGCAATGTATTGGTCATGATTCATCTATTTTAGAATACACAACCATTTCCAAAGATATGGACTCACCCTTGAGTCAGGGACTATTCATTTAAGGATATCCATAATCAACCCTTCTAGGTATTTCATTTGTCAATACATAAATCACTTTTCCATCAATAGGAATAGGATTTCCATAATTATAATTTGAGGTTCACGTAGTATCTCACAAACATATATAGATTTCACCTGTAATCACTCTTCATTAGAGTTTCATATTTAAGGCTTCACATTAGTATTAATGGCACTACCCTATATTAGGATTTCATATACCTTTATCCCATTTTAGGGATTAGGGTTTACCATTCACATCCAAGTGGGGTTTCTCTTTCTTCATACCCAAATTAGGGTTAGGATATACAATTCCCATTAAATTAGGGTTTCTTGCATTGTGACACTAAGTTAGGGTTACATCATCACCTTAGATTATGGTTTCACATAACCTTGTTCTAATTTAGGATCAAGGTACATCAATCTTTTTAATGAAGATTTCATGATCTCATATTATGAATCAAACCTTGATTACACATTTATTCACAATGAGAGGATTAGGGCTTATTAAGTAAGCAATCATCTCTCCCATTCACTCTCCCTCTCATCCTCACTAGGATGTTAACTATTCCATGATTAATCTAGGTCAACTCTTTACTTGAGTACACAAAGCTAGGGTTAACCTTTATAATCATCATGGGTATACATCATTAATAATCACATAGCTAATTGACCTTTGGTCATATTAGATGTCCAAATGGTCTAATCAATTAAACCATCAATTATATAAGGAATTCAAAAGAATTGACCAATTAAACCTTCAATTCCACAAAGTGATCAATTGAGTTAACCATTGAAATCTCCAATTGCATTAAGTAGCCAAATGGATTCACCATATTGGACTATCAATTACATAAGATACTCAAATAGATTAACCATGTTGATCTTCACAATGTTAATTACTTAGACCATCAATGATCTTAGTTCTCATAAATCAACTGGTTGAAAACCATTTGAACAAGTTATACTTGAAACCAATTAGACAAGGTAGGTATTGAATACCGTTTGGACTTTGGGATTCCAAACGGTTTGAGATCATTTGGTCCCAAATGGCCTTGAGACCATTTGGACCCAAACGGTCTTGAGACCGTTTTGTCCAAACCTTCTCAAAACCGCATGGACCAAAAAGGCACTTCAACACTCAATCGACTCAATGTTTCAATCCATGAACCAATTATAAATTGAACCACTAAAGCATTCATCAATTGGACTATTGAATCACCATTCAATTATACCTTCAATTTAGGGTTTTGAACCCAATTGAACTAGGTTTGGTAATCAATAAACCATCACTTAGGGTTTGAAATTGAGGATTCATCAATGGTTGACATTGTGGAATCAAATCAATTGAAATCAATGAACTATCATCATCACATGATATGACCTGACCTCAAACGTTGGATGACCACCAAATGGTCTTGAGACCGTTTGGTTGATCTCCAAACGGTCTTGAGACCGTTTTCCCATTCCATCATCAATCTCCATGACATCCAATTAGGGTTTTGGACCATTAGATTGATTATCAAATCAGCACTTAGTTGCAATTCAATTTGGTACCTTTGGACCTTAAAACACTTCGCCATACTTAACCCTAGACCTACAAACGGTCTTGGGTGACCCCCCAAACGGTATTTAGACCGTTTGGGTGATCCCCAAACAGTTTTGAAACTGTTTGGGTCAATCAACCCAAAACATCATCTCAATCAATTTCAAAATCAGCACTTAGCCGATTAGGGTTTGCAATTAAGGAATCATACACAATTGAAACCTTCAAGACCAACCAAATGAAACCATTGGATCACGATCCAAGTACCACATCATATATATTCAAATGGTCAACCATCCCAAATGGTTTGGAACCCAAACCACCAAACGGTTTGCAAACCGTTTGCTCACCAAACAGTTTGGTGAAACCGTTTGGTCCCAACATTGAAACTGTTTTCCCTAGATATTTGGGGAGGTGTGTACTTATGATGATGTCATCATCATCAAGATCCAAACTCACGAAATCTACTGTGATTTCCATGGATATTGCATCAATCAACCAAACTTAATTTTAGAAATGTAGAAATGATCACCAATTGATAAGGAATTGATTGCAATAATAAAATTAAGGGTTCAAGTTATAAAACCCACCTCCAATTAATCTCCAAAGCTCCAAGCTCACAGAAACAATGGTGGATTCAACTCCTTTCACTATTCCAAGGGTCGTCCTCAAGCTTTGAGTGAAAAGAATTGGTTAGAATTGAAGAGGGGATCGAGATATGAAGAATTCATACATTGATTTTCGATTTTCACCATGGATTCAAGGTGAAAGGAGGTCAAGAACCTTAACAACAGGTTGGGGGTCGTCCTCCTGATCCTACACAGCTCCTTGGTCGTTTTCCAAGCAAGGGGAAAGAAAAGAATCCGAAAAAGCCTTTGTTTTGGCTTGGAAAGGGTACTTTTATAAGAAAATTGATGAGAGAGAAAATCTTTTATAAAAGTCTTTTAATTCCAAAATTATTGCCACCACTTCCCCCTTGGTTTCTTGCATGCAAGGGCATCTCTATCCCCAATGAGTTCCCTTCCATTATCCATGAATTAAGGGAAAAGAAATTAAGCACCTTAACCCTTATAATAAGAATATCCATATTTGAGTGGAAATTCTTTTTCTTATTATAATGGTGAGTGGAATTTCACCTCCTTAGGATATGCTCGTGCCTTTGCAAGGCCTTAAGCTCATCCACACACATCTGAATTCAACCATTTTAATTTTAGTTGAAAGCCCTTTAATTAATACATTCATTTTTGCCCTAAATTGAATTAGGGTTTCACTTAGGATTAAATCTTGATTATTTTAATATCAAGATTCTCTCTCCTCCAACTTAATTCAAATGAGGCGCCCCTCTCATTCTATTTTCTCTACAAGATTCCAAGAAACATTAGGGACCTTATTGAAGTGGTAAATTGCATGTTGAACCCTAGGTTTTGGGTAAATTGCACATTACACCAAAACTAGGTTTTAATGCACAAGGATTGCTTTACAAGCTTATGAAGATCATACCACTACATCATATTCATTCTTATGATGTCTCAACATCATAGGAACATTTTATCATGTTCAATTTGCAAGTTAACCCCTCAACTTAGGTAGTTTTCACTTTAGTCCAAATTAAGCAAACATTTCTTCAACATTGTTCAAACATGACCAAAATTGAAACATATGTTTCTCATGAGCCCTAATTACTTTTCCCAAGATAAGATTAAGCATCTACTCAACATTATTAGGCAAAACATATAAGGTTAACTCATAACCCAGGTCAGGGATGTTAAAATTTCCCAAACATCTTGAAACTGAGAGGATCAACTAGGGTTCCATTCACTCAAATCAATTAGGGATTTCCTTCATTGAATCCATCATCAATTGAACTATTAATTATTCATCAATTGGTAACAATTGGATCTTCAACCATCCAATAATACTCAACCATAGACCTCCAAATGGTATTGAGACCATTTGGTTGACCTCCAAATGGTTTTGAGACCGTTTGGGTCAATCAACCCTTAAACTGATTCAATTCACTTAAGGATTCAACACTCAACCCGATTAGGGTTTGCAATAGATGGATCATTCACAATTAGAACCATTAAGATCAAATCAATTGTGACCAATTGAATCAACCTTCAACTCTATCATCACTTGTCCTCCAAATTGTCTGGGACCGTTTGACCCCAAACAGTCTTAAGACCGTTTGAGTCCAAACGGTCTTGAGACTATTTGGTCTCAAACGATCTTGAGACTGTTTGGGATCAAGTCCTTTGAAACCATTTGCTTTAGATATTATTGAGGTGTGTGATTAGGATGATGTCATCATCATCAAGCTATGATCATTCATAATTTGCTGTAATTCGCATAGTGGTTCCATTGATTTGATCAAATGAATTTCAATAAGAGCAAAATGATCAACAATTAATGAAGAATTGAATGCAATAATAATATTAAGGAGTTAAGTTATAAAACCCACCTCCAAAGAAGCTTCAAAGCTTCAAGCTCCACGTCTTCAATGGTGAAAGAAACCCCTTCAACTATCCAAAGCTCGTCCTCAAGTCTTTGAGTGAAAAGAATGGCTAGGGTTGAAGTTTGAAGGGAGAAAAGAAGAAATCAAGCATTGATTTGTAATTTCCATCATGAAATCAAGGTGAAAGAGGACCATGGGGCTTACCTACAGTTTAGGGATCGTCCTCCTCCTGCTCATAATCTCCCTTGGTCGTTTTGCAAGAAAAGAGTGAAAGTGGTATCGAAATAACCCTTTCAAGTTATGGATATGTGAGTATATATGTGTATTATTGAATTTCTTTTTAAGAGAGAGAATGTAGGGGATAATTCCTCCATTTTCTAGCCACTTGCCCCCTCTTATTTTTTACATACGAAGCCTCCTTCCTTGCCTTTCATTCCCTTCAATTATCCATGATTTAAAGGAAAAGAAATTAAACACCTTAATCATATAATAATAATATCCATAAGTTAGTGGATATTACTTTTTCCTTTAACTAATGTGAGTGGGCTCTCCACTCACTCAGATATTTTTGAGTGCCTTTTCAAGGCTCAAGGACTTCCACTCTTAATCAAATTCAACCATCTCGTTTTTGGTTGAAGGCACTTCAATTAATATTTTTATTTTTTCATTAAATTGAATTAGGGTTCCAATTATGCTTAAATCTTGATTATTTTAATATCAAGATTCTCTCTCTTCAAAAATGATTCAAATGAGGTGTCCCTCTCATTTTCTTTTCTCTACATGATTCCAAGAAACATATGGGACCCTCTAGCAGTGGTATTTTTCATATTGAACCCAGGGTTTTGGGTAAATTGCACATTACACCAAAACTAGGTTTTAATGCACAAAATTGCTTAACAAGCTCTGTCTAAGTACTCATGCTACCACAAGCCATACCAGAACATCATTCTCATTATTATGATTCTTCAACATTTGAGGAACATTTTATCATATACAATTTGCAAGTTAACCCCTCAAATTGGATAAATTGCACTTTAGTCCAAAATAAGCAAACATCACTTCAACATTATTCAAAAAGGAATAAAATTGAAACATAAGTTCCTCTTGAGCCTTAATTACTTTTCACAAAATAAAATCAAGGATCTAATTAACTTGCTTAAGCAAAACTCACAGGGTTAAGGCATAACCCAGGGCAGGGATATTACAATTATAAACCCCAAACAAGGATTTCGTCCCCGAAATCCCAGATAAAGGGAAGCAGATATTATTCATTTATAATCTCATCAAGTCTTCACATAACATCTCAATGTCATGAAGACACCATTGAACTTTGATCGATACAAAGTTCTTCCACACAGCTTATTATAGAAGATATAACATGTTGTGCCATCTAACCAGCTGACACAACACTAGGCTTTCTTACTACTTGTACTGACAATCTCATTAGTTGTACATTCTCTTATCATAAGGAAAGGTTATTTGTCAAATTAATTTGATAAGCTTTTCTCGCAATAATTTTTTTTACAAATATTCCTTTAAATAGTTCATCCTCATCAATGTTATGTTTATGCAAGGCATAAACCCCTAACATATGGTGTCCATGCTACATTAGGTATCTGAACTTATTTCATAGTTAATCATTTTAGGAAATCATCATAAAATAATCTAATATTTCTTAGATATCAGAATCCCTTACCTTGGTATCTACCATATGTGTTGAAAACACATCACATCCTCACCTTCCTTTCATCATGAGACATTACTTGTTACATTTATCTTTATCTTGAAACCCAAGTCCAAGACAAGCTTATACTTTTGTAAGTATCCATCAAAAGTATACTTTAATTTATGTACATCAAGTGTCATAAGACCCACTTGATTGCCATGTCCCAGAAAGGAAAGAGCATAAGAAAACACATTCTTCTTATCACCCTGTCATCACCCAGGGTTGTTTATTAAAGAGAAGAAATTATCAATTCAATGAACCTTCAACTTGTTCATGAGTCAATTATTCTTGTCTCATCCTGGTTCCTTGCCATCTGCATAAGAAATTATAGGGATAATTATATGTCACCACATCTTAGTATTATCATCATTATATTTACTAGATCTGGGTATTCAAACCTTTGGTTCATCACTGATTATTGTTACCTCTCATCAGGTAATTGTTACCTCTAGGTCTGAGGACCATGGTATACATTATACTAAACATCTTCTTTTATTTATAAGTTGATTTATAATTAAATCAAATTCCTTTGTATATCAATTAGAATGTGGTAGAAATATCCATGCCACATCTTCTACTTCATGAGGCTCTTTTTAGATTGTTTTTGAATGATTACTTGATCAAGGTAATCAGAAAGATAACAATCGAGGTATGTCATACTTACCTTGCCTTCAATAAATGAATACCTGGCCAGGGTATTCAAGAACTGAAATTAGGTAGTATGCATTTATTTTATTTTATGTTTTTATCTCTTTAAATATCTCAGATTTCCTCTGAGTTCCTTTTATCTCTCTTCCCTTCCTTAATGAAGAGAGAGAAATTTTAACATTATAAAAAGAATATTGAACTGAATACCCATTTCCATCCTTTTTATCTCTTCTCCTTGTCCTTTAAGGACTGACTGAAGAAAGCTTATTAATAACTACCTTACTCATAATCAGTAGGCAAAGAGAAGAAAAAGGAAAGGTAATTCAGAATGAAAATTTTATCCGACATGTTACCATTACGAGTTATCTATTGTCTTATCTGTTGGGTCACCTTATTACTTTCTACTTGGACATTTCCACCTCAGATGTCCTCTCTATCCACATCTATAGCAAGCTCGGAGCCTTTTTGGTGACTGTTGCATTGGTGCACTATATTGTGGTTGAGTCAGTACTAATAAAATCTTTGATTGTTTAGTACCACCAATCCACTGTTCTTGTGACTGTGTAGTCTTCCTTTTAAGGTCTATCTCATGTTTCTTTGTCGTAGACCTTTCTATCCTCCGAATTGATTCCACAAATGTAGTGAACCTTTCTCTACTTTCTAATGCAGATGTCGGAATGGACATCTCAGCATTCAATCCCTTCTCAAAATGTCGGGTCTTTTCCTCCTCAGTAGCATCCATTTGAGGACAAAATCACAAAAGTTCCATAAACTTACCTCATATTCATTATTCGACATGACTCCCTATCGAATCTTCTCAAACTATGAGATCTTTTCATCTAAGTATGTCTTTGGAAAATACTTTTGATGAATTCTCGAAGAAATTCCTCCCAATCAACCTCTTCGTCATTCCTTTTTATTTCTTCTATATCCCATCAATGTCCAGCACTACCCTTCAAAAGGTACACAACATGTTTGACTTTGTCGACATCTGGAATACTAAGGATCTTAAAAGCCTTTTCAAACTCAGTGAGCCAAAGATCAACATCTGCTAGGTCAGATGTCCCAACATAATCTATGGCTCCTACATGACGTAGTCATTCAAAAGTCTTACCAGAACCATATCACTCATTGGGAACTGGTGCCCTAGGTGCCGGTGCTAGCATCCAGTTTGTTATATGCCTCATTGTAGTCTTGAGTTGCCCAAAAAGAGTATGAAAATCTAGGTTTCTCATCATGACTTCATCAACATGCAGATTCTCAGGCACTGTTTCTTCTCTTTCCTGGTCCTTGGCACCTTTTACTGGTGCAGCAACATTGCTCTCACCAACGTATCCCTCATATCCTCCAGACATCTTTGTGTTATATATCTTCTTCTGCATAAGCAGAAGGCACTATAAGATACACTGGGGTACACTTAGAACAGACTCGACACCTTAGTCCTATGTCCTTGTAGACTCAGCAAACCAAGAGCTCTGATACCACTAAATTGTGACATCCAACTCACAAAAACATGATTAACTTAAGCAGAAGCGAGCATTAGCATCAGATTACTGAAAATCACTAAAAATTAAAATCATTTACAAAGAGATCCAAACATAGGGAAAACTCTTTGAACAAGAACCAATGTATTTTATTTACATCCTAATTCATAAGTACATATCATGTACCATCCCTTTCTCGAGGGTTACAAACATCAACTGCTCTGTTAAAACTATACACAGGCAGCATAAAAACCTCGAGGCATTAAGCCAAAATCTCATATTGATTCATTAAAGTTCAAACTACTAACTCCGAGGACCTGAGAGTACAGAGACGACACATAGGACTTCTATCACAAGACACGACAGACAGTACACTCAACCTGAGCTATCACTACTGTCCTTGCTGCTGTTGATGTTCTTCCTCTGCAAGATGTTCTCAAACTCCTCTGTGCTCACCTACCTAAGAAATTAGATCCCACGAGGTGAGACAATTGAAAATTTCCCCAGTTAGAGATATAACTCTCTGCCAAAAACATTATTATTGCAATTTAATAATATAAAAATGAGTAGAGGATAAGCAGTTTAGATCATTTTCATCTTTTAAAGTATTGCAACTGTCTATGATAGAATAGTAAATCATCTATTCTCTTTATAAGAAATAGGAAGAACATGTATATCATTTATCTATCATATCATTTCAACATCTCAAACTTTTCCTTATAATCCTAATATGTCACCCATGATTCATTCTTGTTTCCATCTGTTGGCCTTAGCCAATCTGCTAAACAGATATTAAATATACCATACATAAGGGTATACATCATCATATTCTATCTAGGCATTGGACTATGTCAATCCTTTGGTTATAGGCTTCATACCTTTGCCAGGTATTGGACCATGCCAATCCTGATTTCACAACTAGGCATTGGACTCTACCAATTCTGATTACACGGCCAGGAATTGGGCTCTAACCAATCCTAATTACACAGCCAGGCACTGGACTCGAACCAATCCTGGCATTGGAGTCTAACAAATCCTGATTATAGGCTTCATGCCTCTACCAGGTATTGGACTTTAACCAATCCTGATTACAGGCTTGGTGCCTCTCCCAAGTATTGGACTTTAACCAATCTTGATTACAAGCTTCATGCCTCTACTAGGTATTGGACTTTAACCAATCCTGATTACACCGCCAGGCATTGGAATCTACCAATCCTGATTACACAGCCAGACATTGGACTCTAACCAATCCTGATTATAGGCTTCATGCCTCTTCTAGGTATTAGACTTTAACCAATCCTGATTACAGGCTTTATGCCTCTGCCAGGTATTGGACTTTAACCAATCTTGATTACACCGCCAGGCATTGGACTCTACCAATCCTGATTATACATCCAGGCATTGGACTCTAACCAATCCTAATTACAGGCGTCATGCCTCTGTCAGGTATTGGACTTTAACCAATCCTGATTACACAACCAGACATTAGACTCTAACCAATCCTGATTACAACATTAAACTTTGGCCATGCCATCATACTTAATCACATTCTTTATGTAATACAAGTATTCCTTTCTTATCCCCTTTAAGCTTATTCAAAACACCATAGCCCTTCTTTGGCTATAAGCATAAAGCATGCATGATTAAGATTTCATTATTATTATTGTATCCATTTATTATTATTACAAAGTTTCCATTGTTTATTTTGAACATTACCATTTCTTACATGAGACTTTATAAACATCTTGTTACCTCTCACTAGGCAACAACTATTCTCATGGCTCACAAGGCCCATTACACATCTTGTCACCTCTTATTAGGCAACAATTATCATAACACACTTTATGTGTTACTCATTCAAGTATATTAGATTTAGAGTACATCAAGGTGTATCAACCTTGAGGTGCTGAATGTGATATCTATCATATCTTGATGTATCACTTTCCTCATCACTTGTAACTTATCTTTTATTAGGGCATTTCCCATCCTAATACTTTATGCACCCGTTTATCACATTTATCATTCAACCATTATCAATAATATAGCCTCATTTCAGGTTAAGGAATTATTGATATAAGGTTATCCATTATCAACCACTATTCCATTATTAGGAATATAGCCTCATTTCATCTACCAATATATTATTCACTATTCCATTATTAGGAATAGGGTTTCCCCTCTTTATCAATTAGAGTCTCACATAACATCACCCTATCTTAGGGTTTCACATAACATTACCCTATATTAGGGTTTCACATGGCTTTACCTGAAATTAGGGTTTCTCAACTCATAGCCCAAAGTTAGGGTTATGGTTTATCATCATATTGTCCAAAATTAGGGTTTCATGCTCTATAACCCAAAATTAGGGCTTCACGTATCTTTACCCTATATCAGGGTTAGGATTTCATATTAGGGTTTCATATAACATTTTAAAGCATCACCCTGGAATTAGAGTTCACATCACATTTCGGTATTAGGGTTTCACTTAACATCCCCCTTGATTAGGGTTTTCACATGACATCACTCTTAATTAGGGTTTCTTATATCATTGCTCTCAATTAGGGTTAGGCTCATCAACCTTCTTAATTAGGGTTTCATGATCTCTTTATCAAGGATCATACCCTAATTACAAAATTCATTTATTTTGAATGTGTTAAGGCTGGATTGCTACATGATTATTATACATGTATGAATTTCTCTCTCTCATCCTTTCTAGGATGTTCATTACTCCAATCTTGATTCGATTGAGTCAGTCCTTTATTCAAATACATACATTTAGGGTTAGCATAGTGTATTGAGTCATTGCTTCCATAAGCATCAAAGGTTAACCCCTCTAAGGGTACCAATCATCTAAGTACAATAGGGATTCAACCATTGTACTTATCTTTGATAATCATCATTATCAATCATGATATCAACTGATCTTTCATCACTTTAAGTATTCAATCAATTTTGTATATGTTGAACCTCCATTCGGTTTTGACCTTTGAAATCTCCAAACGGTTTGAAGTCAATTGCCCTCCAAAATGTTTTGAAACTGTTTGGGCATCTAGGGTTAAGACCAATTTGGACCTCCATTCGGTTTTGATCATGACCTTTAAATGGTCTTGGGATCACACCCTCAAACGGTCTTAGGGTTAGACCTTCAAACAGTCTTGGCCCTTAGTCCCTTACACGGTCTTAAAACTATTTCCTTTCAAACGGTCAACTATCTCAAACGGTCAACGATCCTAAACAGTTTTGATTGTATTAAACCTCTTAAACAGTTTTGATCAAATGGACCCCAAACGGTCTTGATCCAATTGAACCCCAAATGGTCTGAGACCATTTGATCCCAAACATCTTGAAACCGAGAGGATCAACTAGGGTTCCATTTACTCAAATCAATTAGGGATTTACTTCATTGAATCCATCATCAATTGAACTATTAGTTATTCATCAGTTGGTAACCATTGGATCTTCAACCATCCAATCATACTCAACCATAGACCTCCAAATAGTCTTGAGACCATTTGGTTGACCTCCAAATGGTTTTGAGACCGTTTGGGTCAATCAACCCTTAAATTGATTCAATTCACTTAAGGATTCAACACTCAACCCGATTAGGGTTTGCAATAGATGGATCATTCACAATTGGAACCATTAAGATCAAATCAATTGTAACCAATTGAATCAACCTTCAACTATATCATCACTTGTCCTCCAAACAGTCTGGGACCATTTGACCCCAAATGGTCTTAAGACTGTTTGAGTCCAAACAGTCTTGACACCGTTTGGTCTCAAGTCCTTTGAAACCGTTTGCTTTAGATATTATTGAGGTTTGTGCTTAGTATGATGTCATCATCATCAAGCTACTATCCTTCATAATTTTTTGTAATTCTCATAGTGGTTCCATTGATTTGATCAAATGAATTTCAATCAGAGCAAAATGATCAACAATTAATGAAGAATTGAATGCAATAATAATATTAAGGAGTCAAGTTATAAAACCCACCTCCAAAAAATCTTCAAGCTCCACGTCTTCAATGGTGAAAGCAACTCCTTCAACTATCCAAAGCTCGTCCTCTAGTCTTTGAGTGAAAATAATGGCTAGGGTTGAAGTTTGAAGGGAGAGAAGAAGAAATCAAGCATTGATTTGTAATTTCCACCATGAAATCAAGGTGAAAGAGGACCATGGGGCTTACCTATAGGTTGGGGATCGTCCTGCTCCTGCTCCTAAGCTCCCTTGGTCGTTTTGCAAGCAAAGAGTGAAAGTGGTTTCGAAATAACCCTTTCAAGTTATGGATATGTGAGTATATATGTGTATTATTGAATTTCTTTTTAAGAGAGAGAATGTAGGGGATAATTCCCCCATTTCCTTGCCACCTGCCCCCTCTTCTTTCTTACATAAGAAGAATCCTTCCTTGCCTTTCATTCCCTTCAATTGTCCATGATTTAAAGGAAAAGAAATTAAGCATCTTAAATCATATAATAATAATATCCATAAGTTAGTGGATATTACTTTTTCCTTTAACTAATGTGAGCGGGCTCTCCACTCACTTAGATATTTTTGAGTGCCTTTGCAAGTCTCAAGGACGTCCACTCTTAAGAAAATTCAACCATCTCGTGTTTGGTTGAAGGCACTTCAATTAATATTTTTATTTTTTCATTAAATTGAATTAGGGTTCCAATTATGCTTAAATCTTGATTATTTTAATATCAAGATTCTCTCTCTTCAAAATGATTCAAATGAGGTGTACCTATCATTTTATTTTCTCTAAATGATTCCAAGAAACATGTGGGACCCTCTAGTATTGGTATTTTGCATATTGAACCCTGGGTTTTGGGTAAATTGTACATTACACCAAAACTAGGTTTTAATGCACAAACATTGCTTAACAAGCTCTGTCTTGGTACTCAGGCTACCACAAGCCATACCACAACATCATTCTCATTATTATGATGCTTCAACATTTGAGGAACATTTTATCATATACAATTTGCAAGTTAACCCCTCAAATTGGATAAATTGCACTTTAGTCCAAAATAAGCAAACATCACTTCAACATTATTCAAAAAGGACTAAAATTGAAACATAAGTTCCTCTTGAGCCTTAATTACTTTTCACAAAATAAAATCAAGGATCTAATTAACTTGCTTAAGCAAAACTCCCAGGTTTAAGGCATAACTCAGGTAAGGGATATTACAATTATAAACCCCTAACAAGGATTTTGTCCCCGAAATCCCAGATAAAGGGAAGCAGATATTATTTATTTATCATATCATCAAGTCTTCACATAACATCTCAATGTCATGAATATAACATTGAACTTTGATCGGTACAAAGTTCTTCCACACAACTTATTATAGAAGATATGACCTATTGTGCCATCTAACCAGCTGACACAACACTAGGCTTTCTTACTACTTGTACTGACTATCTCATTAGTTGTACATTCTCTTATCATAAGGGTAGGTTATTTGTCAAATTAATTATATAAGCTTTTCTCGCAATAAATTTTTTTACAATTATTCCTTCAAATAGTGCATCCTCATCAATGTTATGTTTATGCAAGGCATAAACCCCTAACATATAGTGTCCATGCTACATTAGGTATCTGAACTTATTTCATTGTTAATTATTTTAGGAAATCATCATAAAATAATCTGATATTTCTTAGATATCAGAATCCCTTACCTTGGTATCTACCATATGTGTTGAAAACACATCACATCCTCACCTTCCTTTCATCATGAGACATTACTTGTTACATTTATCTTTATCTTGAAACCCAAGTCCAAGACAAACTTATAATTTTCTAAGTATCCATCAAAAGTATATTTTAATTTATGTACATCAAGTGTCATATGACCCACTTGATTGTCATGTCCCAGACAGGAAAGAGCATAAGAAAACACATTCTTCTTATCATCCTGTCATCACCCATGGTTGTTTATTAAAGAGAAGAGATTATCAATTACATGAACCTTCAACTTGTTCATGAGTCAATTATTCTTGTCACATCTTAGTTCCTTGCCATCTGCATAAGAAATTATAAGGATAATTACAAGTCACCAAATATTAGTATTATCATCATTATATTTACTAGATCTGGGTATTCAAACCTTTGGTTCATCACTGATTATTATTACCTCCCATCAGGTAATTGTTACCTCTAGGTTTGAGGACCAGGGTATACATTATACTAAATATCTTCTTTTATTTATAAGTTGATTTATAATTAAATCAAATTCCTCCGTATATCAATTAGAATGTGGTAGAAATATCCATGCCACATCTCCTACTTCATTATGCTCTTTTTAAATTGTTTCTGAATGATTACTTGATCAAGGTAATCAGAAAGATAACAATCGAGGTATGTCATACTTACCTTGCCTTCAATAAATGAATACTTGGCCAGGGTATTCAAGAATTGAAATTAGGTAGTATGCATTTATTTAATGTTATGTTTTTATCTCTTTAAATATCTCAGATTTCCTCTGAGTTCCTTTTATCTCTCTTCCCTTCCTTAATGAAGAGAGAGAAATTTTAACATTTTAAAAAGAATATTGAACTGGATACACATTTCCATCCTTTTTATCTCTTCTCATTGTCCTTAAAGGACTGACTGAAGAAAGCTTATTAATAACTACATTACTCATAATCAGTAGGCAAAGAGAAGAAAAAGGAAAGGTAATTCAGAATGAAAATTTTACCCGACATGTTACCTTTACGGGTTACCTATTGTCTTATCTGTTGGGTCACATTATTACTTTCTACTTGGACATTGCCACCTCAGATGTCCTCTCTGTCCACATCTATAGCAAGCTTGGAGCCTTTTTGGTGACGGCTGCAATGGTGCACTATATTGTGGCTGAGTCGGTACTGCTGAAATCTTTGATTGTTTAGTACCACCAATCAACAGTTCTTGTGACAGTGTAGTCTTCCTTTTAAGATATGTCTCATGTTTCTTTGTCGTAGACCTTTCTATCCTCTGAATTGATTCCACAAATGTAGTGAACCTTTCTCTACTTTCTAATGCAGATGTCGGAATGGAAATCTCAACATTCAATCCCTTCTCAAAATGTTGGATCTTTTCCTCCTCAGTAGTAGCCATTTGAGGACAAAATCGCAAAAGTTCCATAAACTTAACCTCATATTCATTTATCGACATGGATCCCTGTCGAATCTTCTCAAACTGTGAGATCTTTTCATCTAAGTATGTCTTTGGAAAATACTTATTGATGAATTCTCAACGAAATTCCTCCCAATAAACCTCTTCCTCATTCCTTTTTATTTCTTCTATAGCCCACTAGTGTCCAACACTTCCCTTCAAAAGGTACACAGCATGTTTGACCTTGTCGACATCTAGAATACTAAGGATCTTAAAAGCCTTTTCTAACTTAGTGAGCCTGAGATCAGCATTTGCTGGGTCAGATGTCCCAGCATAATCTATGGCTCCTACACGATGTAGTCGTTCAAAAGTCTTACCAGACCCATATCCCTCATTGGGAAATGGTGCCCTAGGTGTCGGTGCTGGCATCCGGTCTGTTATATGCCTCACTGTAGTCATGATTTGCCCAAAAAGAGTATGAAAATCTAGGTTTCTCATCATGACTTCATCAACATGGGGATTCTTAGGCACTGTTTCTTCTCTTGCCTGGTCCTTGGCTCCTTTTACTGGTGCAGTGACATGATTTTACCGTGCGTATAATGCAAGTGCTCGCGTCAGAGTAATATAGGCCTTTGTGAGGCCCGAGTGGAACACATAGACACTGAAATATCGGTAGACTACTTACTAACTACTCGCGATCAGCTAGACCAATTAAAAGGTTTTGAGAGTTGATTGAAAAAGAAAGTAAAAATAAAATAAAACAAAGCAATCGATTAAATGTTTAGTTTAATCAATTTAGATGGGAATCTTTAGGATTGCGGTTTCACCGCAAGTTCTCGTTGTATTCATTCCTACATAATTAATCAAATCCATCTCTCATTCCAGGTAGTGGCTTGTATTCAGAATTGTTCACTGTCGTGATACAATTCACTACCTAAATCTAGGTCGGTTCCATAGTAGTAGTAACCTATACCCTAAACTAGGTGCATGAAGACCAAACTCTGGGTTTCCACCATTAACCGTACATCACCTTATTTAAAGGATTTATTAGTTAATGTGAATTTCGTCTCTTTTCAACCGTTAATTCTTCTTTCAAAGTAATTAAAGGCATTAGATTATCATTAGGATGATCAATCATAATGATATATTGGATAAAATGAAATCATACCACGAATTTAAGAGACAAAATATGAATTAATATGGTATAAATGTCATACAATGATTACCCGGGCTACTCCCAGTCCTAAAGACAAAGGGGATTAGCCCCGCATGTTCATCTCAATGAAAGACATGATGAGAGAAAGGGAAAACATGGAGAAAACGTGAATAAAAGTGATGTAAACCCCTGAACGGAGGAGATCCGGGTGTTTCTTGACATAGAGTGCACGATCTACAGCCTTCCGGCGATGGAAAACGTCTTCTGCGGCTCTCGAAACAATTGGGGCATGATTCTGGGCTCTGTTCTTCTCTCCACCTCTCCTCGAGACTTGTGTAATGGCTAATGACGTGATTTTCTACTTAGGGCCGTCGAAATTAGGTATATGGACCACTTTAGGTCACCAAAAGATCACCACCATCTGATATGAATCGATCTGAAACAAAACATATCCTTACGGCATCGATACCATTGACGCGGGTCGATGGTATCGACCCGTCATAATATCGGCAAGTTGTCTTTTCCTCTGACATTCCCACTGATGCAGACTCGATACTATCGACGTTAGTATCAATGGTATCGACACTTTTAGGCGTCGGTTTTATCACCAATCTGACACTGAAGCTGGGCAAGTCGATAGTATTGACATCTGCGTCGATAGTATCGATGGATTGATTGCTGGCTCGATGTAGGTATCTCGCTACCATCGACTTCCCAATCGATGGTATCGACTCATCTTGGCTCCTTGCGGCTGTCTCACTGTGACCGTTTCAATACTATCGACGGATGTCGATGGTATCGACAGCTGTGTATATCCGTTCTTCCTGAAATTTCAAGAAAAAGTCAAATTTCTCAACACTGTCATTTCTTCTACATCTATTTAATTTAAAATGTATGTTTCACTGGACAAACACATCTTTTAGTCAACTATTGAAACTTCTATTGGATGTCTTTCCACATTTGGTCACATTCCCATCTTCTTATCATGAAGCTAAGAAATTGATTAAGTAGTTAGGCCTTGGATATCAAAATATCTAGGTCTGTAAAAACTAGTGTTTCTGTATAGAATACCTTGGTATGTATAGAATTCCTAGGTCTGTATAAAAATATGGTATAGAATACCTAGATCTGTATAGAATCAGTTTCGACTAGGAAGAGATAATCTGTCAAATAAATGATTTTCTTGACCCAACTTCCTCTGTTTCAACTCATATAACAAATATGTTTGGATTGCTATAATACAAACTTTTTGGTTGATATCTACCCCAAAGTTCCTTCTTTCTCTCTCGTTGTTATTCTTTTTTCATTCCCTGTTGCTTGCTATATGGAGATAATTTGGACTAGGACGAGATAGTCTTTATGTAGTACCCACAAGTATCCCAAAATGATTTTATTGTCGAAAAAATAACTGTAATAATTGATTATGTGCATCTAGGGAATAATTAAAATGATAAACAATACTTATAACTAGCTTTTGTTATACATTACTTGTAGTATTATTGGTATAAGTACCATATTTCATGCTTTATAACTTTTAAATGCTATGATAATATTTTTGTTGCTTGAAACTCATCAAACAAATATGTTTTGATTATCCTATCATGGGTTCTTGTTGAGTTTCCATGCACTAAACTTGTAGATTACACTGAAATAGAATAATGTTTTACATACATGTGCAATTTAGTAGTGTTTCTATTATAGAATACCTAGGTCTGTAAAAAATGGAATCAGTTTGGACTATGAAGAGATAATCTGTAAAATAAATGATTATTTTTTTGGATTCTACACAATGGTTGAATTACATTGAGTCTATTTGATCACCATAATTTATTTCTGACATTTGATTTGTATTTGCAAGGCAACCCAGTCTGTTTGATTTCTATTTGATCACCATAGTAGTTTTCAGTGACCCAACCCAGTCTGTAATAAGGGGGAACAATTTAATCTACTGATTTAATCTATGATAATAACTAGCTCAGTCAAAAGTTGAATCAATTTAATCTACTGATTAGTATTGCAGTATTATAGGTCGAAAATGAGTACTAATAACTACCTTACTTGTATTATAGGTCATGATTTATAACATTGAAATGATATCATTATATTTCTGTTGCTTGAAACTCAAGAAACAAATATGCTTGGATTATCCTATCATGGGTTCTTGTTGAGTTTCCATGCACTGAACCTATAGATTACACTGAAATAGAACAACTTTTTCATTGTTGTAATAAGGGTGAACAATTTAATGTACTGATTAATGTATGATAATACCTAGCATGTGTCATGATTTAAAATATTGAAATGATATCATAATATTTCTTTTGCTTGAAAGCATCAAACAAATATGCTTGGATTATCCTATCATGGCTTGTTGTTGACTTTCCATGCACTGAACATGTACATTACACTGAAATAGAACTGTTTTATACATACATGTGCAATTTACCAGTGTTTCTTTTATAGAATACCTAGGTCTGTACAAAATGAAATCAGTTTCGACTATGAAGAGATAATATGTAAAATAAATGATTATTGTTTTGGATTCTACACAATGGTTGAATTACATTGAGTCTATTTGATCACCATAATTTATTTCTGACGTTTGATTTGTATTTTAAAGGCAACCCAGTCTATTTGATTTCTATTTGATCACCATATTAGTTTTCTATAGGTCAAAAATGAGTATTAATAACTACCTTTATTTATACATTACTTGTATTATAGGTCATGATTTATAACATTGAAATGATATCATTATATTTTTGTTGCTTGAAACTCATGAAACAAATATGCTTGGACACACCAACATAGAGTAAGTATATTTACAGAATACTCCAGGACACACCAACATAGTAGTACCTGCTGTATAGAGTAATTTTGGTGTAATTGCAGCTCAGCCATCACCATTCCAGTACATGCTTTCGTTGGCTTAGCAAGTAATGCAAGACAGATATGTTATCAGCAAACAAAGCACATCTTTAAATATAGCTAACGTGTACAATTTGAGATGAATCCGATGGAATGAATCAAATTCCACTGTAGTATTATCTTGATAGCATAACGAATTGTGTATCATAATATATTGCAGCACCTGCGGGGGTATGTCTTCCGGTGAGCCCAAGTTTCGTATTGTTTGGGCAAGAGACTCTGATGCCGCTCTAGTATCAGCATTGCGCAGACAATATGACCTAGGCAGGTGTGTCGATGGTCATTTCACTAGGGAGGCTTGGCGGGAGGCAACTGCAGAAATGCAAAATAGGATGGGAAAGATGGCCTGCAATATAGACCAGCTCAAAACTCGGTGGAAGAACTTGAGGAGGGACTATGCCTCTTTGAAGCTTGTGACGAATAAGAGTGGCGTTGGATGGGATGACACTAGGCATAAGCCCATGCTGCCTGATAGCCCTGAATGGAGGGAGAGCCTTGCGGTATATCCAATAACCAGTCCCTTATTAATCGAATAAAGTAATGTCCTATATTTACACTTAAACTTTCCTAATACAAAATTTTTGTATACTTAGGCAAACAAGGATCTTGCTAGGTTGCTTAACAAGTCGTTTCCCCACTACTATGACATCGAGATGATGGCGGGGAGGAACATTACTAGAGGACATCATGCAATGTCTTCAACGGACACACAAATCCCTTCTGACGTTGCCTCTGAGGATGATGTCAGTGTCGACTTAGATGGGTCAGAGACACCCATGAACACTGGAAGCCAATCAGGGGTACCGAATATGGCCGTATATGGGATGCAAAGTGAGGGAGACACCGGGGGAGGCGGAACAGATACACAGAGCATTGGCGGGAGGCCTCCTGTCGTTAGGCACAAGAAACGGCCATCAATGGCTGAAGACCGATGTGGGCTTTCAAATGAAGTGTTATCTGAATTCACACAGGTTTATGCAAAGGTTCACGAGTTAGGCAGTGGTGTGGAAATTAGAGCCTTTGAAAATAAAGAGTTTACAACCATCTTACAACATTTCCATGACACTTACCCAGATGCCCCCACTTGTGTGTTTACAACACTTGTGAACGCCATCAAGGACTCAACAAACCGCAACATCTACCTCAGCCTTATAGACACACCTCAAAAGATAACCATATGGTTGCAAGACCTTTGGGAAAGGTCCCAAGCTGCCAATGCAACACCAACACCTTCAATGCCATCCTCGTTTATGCCATCTCACAATGCATTTTTCACGCAATCCCCAACCCCCAACTTCAGCAACAGCTCAAGTATGCCATCGTCGTTTATGTCATCTCACCGTGCATTTTTTCCTTCGTCCAATGATGCATTTTTTCCTTCGTCCAATGATGCTGGCCCTTCCGGATCATAAAGGGGAACATCAGTTTGATTAACGGCCAGACATTTCACTCAGCAAATCATTAGAAAGTTATTTCATTGTTGTAATAATCTATTTCCCTTCGAAACATTTTCTTTCGCCATAATCTAATTTGTTGTATTGTTGAAATATTTTTATTCCCGTCCAGACATTATTTTACCGTAGAAACTAAATTGATTAACTGTTGTAATAATGTATTTCACTGCCATGCTTTTATTTTGCATTCAATCTAATTTGCTATGTATCCCGGAAGCCATTATTTTATATGTCCACGGTTACATATGATTGTAGACTAGTCATTTTTTCATTGTCGTTGCCATGACAACCTTGCTATGCTTCCACTTGTAGGCATAATGTCAAACACTGACCAAATAGAAACACCTGACCTCCTCACGCACATTCTACATACATTGTCTGGTCCAGCTAATCACATTGCTGATACAATAGCTGAGTCCATAACAAACTCCATCATTGATGACATTTCCGACATGCCACCTACAATACCTAGGTCAGTTAGCATTAGGAGTGGCCACCAAAAGGTCTTAGAAATTTTAAACGGTCATGAACAAAGGGCTTATGACCTATATCAAATGAGACCACATTTTATATTGGCCCTTGTGGACAAGCTTGAGAGTCGATCCTTGTTACGAAGCACTAGAGGCGTCAGTTCGGTTGAGGTTGTGTGCTACTTCCTACAAATGGTTGGCCATGGACATACAAATCGTGTTTTGGCTGAGGACTACATTCACTCTGGTGAGACCATCAGTAGAAAGTTCAATGAAGTCTTAGACGTTGTGTGTTCGTTGTCCAATGAGTACATTGTCATGCAAACTGCAGCGACATGCACGACAACACATTCTCGTATATTGGAGAGTCCAAGGTTCTACCCGTAATTCAAGGTAATAGTTAGCCCCTACAATCTTTAATCATTTGGTAATATTTTGTATGTTTACAACCTATTTTGGTGTTATAGAATGCCATCGGGGCAATTGACGGAACACACATCCCCGTCTTGGTTAAACGAGACAAGCAAAATTGCTACCGAGATAGAAAAGGGAATGTCTCTCTTAATGTCTTGGCTGTAGTTGACTTCTCCATGGAGTTTACATATGTCCTAACTGGGTGGGAGGGATCGGCTACTGACCAAAGGGTCCTACAGTCAGTGACGACCACAGGCGGGTTTAAAGTTCTGCCGAAAAAGTTTTACCTAGTTGATGCAGGGTATGCCAACACTCGGCAATTCCTTGCACCGTATCGCAACACAGCTTACCATATTTCTGAGTACCGAGGAAACAGACATGCCTACACCAGCAAGAAGGAGATGTTCAACCACCACCACACACAATTACGTAATGTTGTAGAAAGAGCATTTGGGGTGCTGAAGCGGCGGTTTGCCTACCTTAAAAAGGGGGCGACATATCCCATACATTCGTAGTGTCGCCTCTTAATGGCTTGTTGTATCCTCCACAATTTCATACGCCGCCAACATGATGGTGACAGTATCATAGACGAACTCCCAGATGACATTTCAACATCTGTCGTTCCCCCTGCTGGGGTTGACCTGAGTTCCCTCCAACAAACAACTCAGGCCGATTCAAGGGAGGGCGACCGTTTATGTGAATCCATTTCTAATTTGCTATGGGATGCCCGTTGACATACAATTGTATCTGTAATAGTCTTTGACATTATTTGAAAAATTGTCCACGACAAAACTTTGTAGCCTTTACTTGTTTTTTTTACGAACTTTTTACTGGATCCTAATAATATACATGACATAATGAATCGTTAGGTTGTCTTGAAATGGAGAATGGAATGCCTTGTTGTACATGTGGCCTTCAATGCACTGTACGTGTGTATATGGATGACGTGAATGCGGCAAATGGACGTTTTGAAAATAACAACCCCCACAGACTGTATTTTACATGTGGTAGGGGGCTTGTTTCGAACAGATGCCAGATGAGATTGCCCGCGCAGCGTGTACCACCCACAGTAGCCACACTTACTACAGTTAGGGATGCTATGCTAACACAACTTGCATATGCACACAACGAACGCAAGCTATGGTCTGAACTATGTGACTTTGTCAGTTCGACAAGAGCAGACACCGATAGGCTCGAACAAGATATTTCCACTACGTGAGAGGTGCCAATATCTTCGCCAATGACTTCACATCACGAGCAGTAACGACTCTTCAAACAAGGACAGATACAATACATCATAGATGTAGAACAAGCAGTTAGGCCTATTTTATGTTCGGAAAGTTGTATTTTAAATCTATGTTCAGAATCTGACATTATTTTTACTAATCCTCAATTACCTCAATTATGTTTTAGATGTCAATGGATCTATCTGAAGTTCTGAGGTGTGATTGTGGGTTAGATGCAGCTTTGTGGCTTAACACAGAGGATGCAGGGTTGTATGATTTTGGCATTCTGAGTGAAAGGCCGGGTGAAATGTATTACATATGTCCTTCTTGTGAGGTGCACTAGTAAATACATACATAATAGGTTGTCGTTGTGTATGCTGCACATTCTTTGTCATTCATTAAACTTGATAATACATTGTAGGGAAAAGATAGGTGCAGATACTTCCGTTGGGCAGTCGATCTCCCCCCAACAATTGATTCTTTGAAAGCTGAGATTATGTTACTAATTGTTGAGTGTAAGGCAGTGTGGGGCCAGGCAATGAACATGAAGGACTTTGTTGAAATTCATCACAACTACGATGATATATACACCCAAAAAAAGTATGAGCATGAGGGTCTAGAACGCCACGTTGCCAGTCTGGAGGAAGAATGTAGTCTTCTTGTAGACATTCCTTCACCCACGGTGATGCCATAACGTTTAATGGCAGAGAGCTACATTTAGTTTGGTGTGTCGATTTACATTGTCAACCATTCAATGTTTTTAACATTAAATTTTCCTGAATTCATCCGACATTAACAGGCTTTTGTTATTTATCATAATGTCGGTGTATGTTTTATGGAGGGTGAATGTTTTTTCACCATGATGTTGATAAATGTTAGTTAGCACTGAATATGCATTTTATATTCCCTTAATTGTGCGATACACACTTACGTCTAAAACATATTACTTACAGAATCTGTAATATGGTTGGGCCTCCAAGGACGCCTTCTTTTATGTGGTGTACAGAGCTTGATATGGTTCTCAGAGGTATTGTGAGAAACCAATATGAGTTGGGGAGATGTGTTAATGGAGTATATACTACACGGGCTTGGATGGAGGCATGGCGTGACTTTTGAAACATAACTGGGGGGCCTTACATATCTTTGACTGAGTTACATATGAGATGGCAACACATAAGGAGAGAGCTCATAAGAGACAATCTTTTTATTTTGGGAGATTTATTGCCTCCCCCGCCATTGGTCGTGCAACGCAACTTCATGACGACTCGTCGCATTTACCCACCTGGGGTTGCTGAATACCTTATTAACACCGATGAGTGAATCAAACAACCATGATAGACGGCGAAAGTAACACATTAACCTGTAATATATTTCCACGACTTTGTAGTTGTTTGTGTTTACTTCGCAACATTTATTTGTATCTACCTAAGTTTGTTTGGAGCTTTTTATTGTAATGTATTGAATGCATACATCATGTTCTTACTTGTTTGTAGCTAAGTTTGTTTGGAGCATTTATTTGTATTCAATATTGTCACAGTTATCTTACTATTATTGATATTTGCTAATACTTATATTTATTTATTAACTATAGATGTCATCATCGCGGTCACAATCAAAGGCAAGGACAAAATTTGAAAAACTATTGATGTCTTCGTCAAAAATTAAAAAATATGTAGAAGAAAAGCTTGCTTGCAAGAAACCATGTTACGAGCCTACACACGATGAGGGCCCAATTGAGAGAGACAAAAAAGCCAAGGGTGTTACTCATCCTGTTCACCATCTGCCGTTGCTGTTCGAGTGACCAAAAGACGCCAGCAAATAGGAAAAAAATCAGTTGTTGGATGAAGGCTGTCTTGTGTCATGGGACGAGTACGACGAGGCCATGAAGTTGGCCGACGAGTCCGACGAGGCATGAAGTTGGCTGCTTGCTCACCAACTTATTACATTGTGTAGCTTTGTCTTTGTCTAGGTCCAGGGCAGACCTATCGTTTCAGTTTCTATGTTACATATGTATTTGCTCGGCAACCAATAAAATATTATCTTTTTATTTATGTGGTATTACGTTCTGCTACAGACATGCTACACACGTTTGCTACTATTTAGTTTAAATACATAAATTATGGATGTTATATATTATGTATTTGTTATTTAGTTTATAATACACTTCGGCCAACTTCTGCTTAAGCAGCATCACTACACATTCCTTACTCCTTTTAAAATAGTTCTACAACATCAGGACAGAATCAGCAGATACTGACTATGTTGCCAAACAAAATCAGACTGAATCCAACCTAGTAGCCAAACAGAATCAGACTGCAATCAGACTCAAATCAGACCAGCTGACCAGAATCAGAATGGGTTACCAAACAGAATCAGACTGGGTTGCCAAACAGAATCAGACTAAATCCTGACTAACCCCATCTAATCCAGTCCAGACTACGAAATCCCAGTCCGTTTCCAAACAGGGGCATAGTGGTTCCATTGATTTGATCAAATGAATTTCAATAAGAGCAAAATGATCAACAATTGATGAAGAATTGAATGCAATAATAATATTAAGGAGTTAAGTTATAAAACTCGCCTCCAAAGAAGCTTCAAGCTCCACGTCTTCAATGGTGAAAGAAACTCCTTCAACTATCCAAAGCTCATCCTCAAGTCTTTGAGTGAAAAGAATGGCTAGGGTTGAAGTTTGAAGGGAGAAAAGAAGAAATCATGCATTGATTTGTAATTTCCACCATGAAATCAAGGTGAAAGAGGACCGTGGGGATTACCTACAGGTTGGGGATCATCCTCCTCTTTCTCCTAAGCTCCCTTGGTCGTTTTTCAAGCAAAGAGTGAAAGTGGTTTCGAAGTAACCCTTTCAAGTTATGGATATGTGAGTATATATGTGTATTATTGAATTTCTTTTTAAGAGAGAGAATGTAGGGGATAATTCCTCCATTTCCTTGCCACTTGCTCCCTATTCTTTCTTACATACGAATCCTACTTCCTTGTCTTTCATTCCCTTCAATTATCCATGATTTAAAGGAAAAGAAATTACACACCTTAATCATATAATAATAATATCCATAAGTTAGTGGATATTACTTTTTCCTTTAACTAATGTGAGTGGGCTCTCCACTCACTTAGATATTTTTGAGTGCCTTTGCAAGGCTCAAGGACGTACACTCTTAATAAAATTCAACCATCTCGTTTTTTGTTGAAGGCACTTCAATTAATATTTTTATTTTTGCATTAAATTGAATTAGGGTTCCAATTATGCTTAAATCTTGATTATTTTAATATCAAGATTCTCTCTCTTCAAAAATGATTCAAATGAGGTGTCACTCTCATTTTATTTTCTCTAAATGATGCCAAGAAACATGAGGGACCCTCTAGCAGTGGTATTTTGCATATTGAACCATGGGTTTTGGGTAAATTGCACATTACACCAAAACTAGGTTTTAATGCACAAACATTGCTTAACAAGCTCTGTCTTGGTACTCAGGCTACCACAAGTTGTACCACAACATCATTCTCATTCTTATGATGCTTCAAAATTTGAGGAACATTTTATCATATACAATTTTCAAGTTAATCCCTCAAATTGGATAAATTGCACTTTAGTCCAAAATAAGCAAACATCGCTTCAACATTATTCAAAAAGGACTAAAATTGAAACATAAGTTCCTCTTGAGCCTTAATTACTTTTCACAAAATAAAATCAAGGATCTAATTAACTTTCTTAAGAAAAACTCCCAGGGTTAAGGCATAACCCAAGTTCGGGATATTACAGCGACAATGTTCTCAAAGATAGATCTGAGATCATGATATCATCAGTTGAGGATCAAGGAGGATGAAATACCCAAGTCTGCCTTTAGGATGAGGTATGATCACCAAGAGTTTGTAGTTATGCTATTTGGGTTTACCAATGCACTGACAACGTTCATGGATTTGATGAACAGAGTGTTTCAGCCATTTCTTGATCAATTTGTTATGATCTTCATAGATGACATCTTGATATATTGTCATGACAGTCAACAGCATGAACAACATCTTCATCAGACGTTAATCGTGTTGAGACAACCCCATCTTTATGCTAAGTTTAGCAAGTGTGAGTTCTGGTTGAAGGAGGTAGCTTTCTTAGGACATGTTATATCTTCTAAAGGAGTGTGTGTGGATCCTAAGAAAATGGAGTCTGTGACAAAATGGGAGCAACCTGAGATGCTGACAAAAGTGCATAATTTTCTAGGTTTGGCAGTCTATTTCAGGAGGTTCATCAAGGACTTCAGTGCTATCGTCTTACCCCTAACTAAGTTAACAAGGAAGGATGTGTTGTTCATCTGGGACAACAGATGTCAACGTGCTTTTCAAACGTTGAAGGATAAGTTGACAAGTGCACCGGTTCTGGTCATGCCTGAGTAAGGAAAGGGATACATCATCTTTTGTGATGCGTCTAGGAATGGTTTGGGATGTGTGTTAATGCAGGACAAGCAAGTGGTTTCTTTTGCTTCCCGACAACTTAAAGAAACACAAGGAGAATTACCTGACCCACAATCTGGAGTTACTAGCAGTAGTCCATGCTTTGAAGATATGGAGACACTACCTATATGGGGAGAAGTGTCATATCTTCATAGATCACAAGAACTTGAAGTGCATATTTTTACAACAGGAGTTGAATATGAGACAGCCTTGTTGGATGGAGTTGATCAAATACTATGATTGTACAATTGATTATTATCCGGGAAAAGTGAAAGTTGTAGTTGATGTGTTGATCAGGAAGTCTTCATCTTTGCTTACGGATAAAGCCCAGTTGAGTTCTTTGATGTGCCAAAAGTGGGACATGTTGGTCTCTTTGCATCAAATGAATGTTAAGTTGGAGGTTTCCTTGTTAGCTGATTTGCTGGCACATCTACAGGTGAAGCCTATGCTGAGACAACAGATCAGAGAGGTGTAACAGAAGGATATTGTGATTCAGTAGATTTGATCAGAGTTCGGCAATGAGAAGTGTGATTGTTTCCACAAGTCAGACGATGGAACAGTTCATTACCATGACATGATAGTGTTTCCTGATGCTAATAACCTAAGGAATATGGTACTGTAGGAGGCTCATTCGTCCATATATGCTATGCATCCAGCTAGCTCCAAGATGTATCATAACCTAAAGGATATGTATTGGTGTCCATGCTTGAAGAAGGATGTGGCGGAGTTCATTGCAAGGTGTGTTGTAAGTCAGCAAGTTAAAGTAGAGCATCAAAAGCCTATAGGGACGTTGCAACCGTTGCCTATACCACAATGGAAATAGGATCATGTAACTATGGACTTTGTGGTTGGTCTTCTTAGGACAACCAAAGGTTATGATTCCATTTGGGTGATTGTTGACTGGTTAACCAAGTCAATGCATTTCCTTCCTGTGAAGATGACATTCACAATAGAGAAGCTTGCTCAAGTCTATGTGGATGAGATAGTGCGTTTGCATGGTGTTCTAGCTAGAGGCCCTCAGTTCATGAGCCACTTTTGGGAGCGACTACACATAGCTTTGGGTACACAGTTAAAGTTTAGCACTACTTTTTACCCGTAGATAGATGATCATTGAAAAGGACCATTCAGACCTTGGAGGATTTGTTGAGGGCATGTGGTCTTTAGTTTTCTGGAAGTTGGGATGTACACCTCAATTTGATAGAGTTTGCTTACAACAATAGCTATCAAAGTAGCATTGATATGGCACCTTATGAGGCGTTGTATGGGAGACATTGCATATCTCCATTATATTGGTGTGAGATAGGTGAGTATCAACTTCTTGATCCTTAGCTTGTGCAATAGATGATAGAAAAGATCAAAGTGATATAGCAATAGTTGAAGGCGACACAAAATAGACAAAAGTCGTAAGCAGACAATCGTCATAGATCCTTGGAGTTCCAATTGGGAGACAAGGTATATTAGAAGGTCTCTCCTTGGAAAGGTGTTCTAAGGTTTGGGAAGAAGGGTAAGTTGGCTCCCAGGTTTATGGGACCTTACCCAGTTGTGGAACGTGTTGGGAAGGAGGCTTACCAGTTGGAGTTTCCACTTGAGTTGCACAGGCTACATCCAGTGTTCCATGTGAGTATGTTGAGGAAGTGTCATCTGGATAAAAAGTTAGTGTTGCAGCCTGTGGAGGTGGAGCTTGATGAGGATATGACCTATGTGGATGGTCCGGTGTTGATCCTTGATCGGAGAGTGAAGAAGGTGAAGAGGAAAAACCCTATGCTTATGAAGGTTCTTTGGCATCACCATGGTGTTGAGGAAGTCACATGGGAAGTCAAGGAAGAGATGAGGAGAAATTACCCCTCCCTTTTCTCTTAGGATTTTGGGGGTGAAATCCCTATTAGGGGTTTATGATTTGTAAGGACCCTAACCCATGTTTTGGGATAACCTTAGTTCATTTTTCTTAAGCATATTTCTTAGAACCTTTCTCTAATCATCTGAGATGTATTTAGGGCATGTTGGAAGCTTGAGTTTCTTGTTTTGAGCTTGCTTGGTTGTTGCTTGTGTGTTGTGGTGAGGTTTTGGTGCAAATTGCAATTTACCCAGGATAAGAGTTGACGTGCAAGTTTGCAACCTCTAGTGTGTTCTTTCTCTCTATTGGCATCATCTAGAGGAAAGAGAGAGATATGGGCACCTTGTTTCGACCTTGGTTGTGTGGTGACATCTTTGGAGATGTTTTGGGACACATACTTGAGGTGTACCTTGCACCTAGAAGTGTTGTATTGGGCTTGAGAGCCTTGGAGAGTCCTTGTATCAGTTTGTGGGTGGCTTGAACTACACCCTATAGGTTTTTGGGTGTTGCTAAAACATATCAATATGATCATTTATAATAAAAAAGATAAAATATGAGAGATTTGATACAGAATGAGATTATAGACTAAAGAGAATGAATCATGCGTTACTAACCACAAAAGTGACTAATAAACACATAAAATGCATGTAAAATAAGTCTATAAAAGCGACTCAAAATCCTCGCATCATGCAGCAAAATTGCTCTCAGTATCGTGTCCCTCATGTCCTCTAGACATCTTTGTGTTATATATCTTCTTCTGCATAAGCAGAAGGCACTATAAGATACACTGGGGTACACTTAGAATAGACTCAACACCTTAGTCCTATGTCTCTGTAGACTCAGCGAACCTAGAGCTCTGATACCACTAAATTGTGACATCCAACTTACAAAAACATGATTAACTTAAACAGAAGCGAGCATTAGCAACAGATTACTAAAAATTAAAATCATTTACAAAGAGATCCAAACACAGGGAAAACTCTTTGAACAAGAACCAATGTATTTTATTTACATCCTGGTTCATAAGTACATATCATGTACCATCCTTTTCTCGAGGGTTACAAACATCAACTGCTCTGTTAAAACTATACACAGGCAACACAAAAACCTCGAGGCATTAAACCAAAATCTCATATTGATTCGTTAAATTTCAAATTACTAACTCTGAGAACCTGAGAGTACAAAGATGACACATGGGACTTCTATCCACAAGACACGAAAGACAGTACACTCAACCTGAGCTGTCACTACTGTCCTTGCTGCTGCTGATGTCCTTCCTCTGCAAGATGTTCTCAAACTCCTCCGTGCTCACCTACCTAAAAAGTTAGATCCCACGGGGGGTGAGACAATTGAAAATTGCCCCAGCGAGAGATATAACTCTCCGCCAAAAACATTATTGTTGCAATTTAATAATATAAAATTGAGCAGAGGATAAGCAGTTTAGATCATTCTCATCTTTTAAAGTATTGCAACTGTCTATGATAGAACAGTAAATCATCTATTCTCTTTATAAGAAATAGGAAGAACATGTATATCATTTATCTATCATATCATTTCAACATCTCAAACTTTTCCTTATTATCCTAATATGTCACCCATTATTCATTCTTGTTTCCATCTGTTGGCCTTAGCCAATCTTCTAAATAGATATTAAATTATACCAGACATAAGAGTATACATCATATTCTATCTAGGCATTAGACTATGTCAATACTTTGGTTATAGGCTTCATACCTTTACCAGGTATTGGACCATGCCAATCCTGATTTCATAGCCAGACATTGGACTCTACCAATCCTGATTACACAACCAGCTGGTATTGGGCTCTAACCAATCCTGATTACACAACCAGACATTGGACTCTAACCAATCCTGATTACACAGCCAGACATTGGACTCTAACCAATCTTTATTATAGGCTTCATGCCTCTGCCAGGTATTGGACTTTAACCAATCCTGATTACAGGCTTCATGCCTCTACCAGGTATTGGACTTTAACCAATCTAGATTATAGGCTTCATGCCTCTGCCAGGTATTGGACTCTAACCAATCCTGATTACACCGCCAGGCATTAGACTCTACCAATCATGATTACACATCCAGACATTGGACTCTAACCAATCTTGATTACAAGCTTCATGCCTCTGCCAAGTATTGGACTTTAACCAATCCTGATTATAGTCTTCATGCCTCTGCCAGGTATTGGACTTTAACCAATCATGATTACATCGCCAGGCATTGGACTCTACCAATCCTGATTACAGGCTTCATGCCTCTGCCAGGTATTGGACTTTAACCAATCTTGATTACACAGCCTGGCATTGGACTCTAACCAATCCTGATTACATCATTAAACTTTGGCCATGCCATCATACTTAATCACATTCTTTATGTAATACAAGTATTCCTTTCTTATACCCTTTAAGCTTATTCAAAACACCATAGCCCTTTTTTGTCTATAAGCATAAAGCATGCATGATTAAGATTTCATTATTATTATTGTATCCATTTATTATTATTACTAAGTTTCCATTGTTTATTTTTAACATTATCATTTCTTTCATGAGACTTTATAAACATCTTGTTACCTCTCACTAGGCAACAACTATTCTCATGGTTCACAAGGCCCATTACAAATCTTGTCACCTCTTATTAGGCCACAATTATCATAACACACTTTATGTGTTACTCATTCAAGTATATTGGATTTAGAGTACAACAAGGTGTATCAACCTTGAGGTGCTGAATGTGATATCTATCATATCTTGATGTATCACTTTCCTCATCACTTGTAACTTATCTTTTATTAGGGCATTTCCCATCCTAATACTTTATGCACCCGTTTATCACATTTATCATTCAACCATTATCAATAATATGGCCTCATTTTAGGTTAAGGCATTATTGATATAAGGTTATCCATTATCAACCACTTTAGGTGTTTCATCTTCCAATATATTATTCACTATTCCATTATTAGGAATAGGGTTTCCCCTCTTTATCAATTAGAGTGTCACATAACATCACCCTATCTTAGGGTTTCACATAACATTACCCTATATCAGGGTTTCACATGGCTTTACTTGAAATTAGGGTTTCTTAACTCATAGCCCAAAGTTAGGTTTATGGTTTATCATCATATTGCCCAAGATTAGGGTTTCATGCTCTATAACCCAAAATTAGGGCTTCATGTATCTTTACCCTATATCAGGGTTAGGATTTCATATTAGGGTTTCATATAACATTTTAAAACATCACCCTAGAATTAGAGTTCACATCACATTTCTGTATTAGGGTTTCACTTAACATCCCCCTAATTTAGGGTTTTTGCATGACATCACTCTTAATTAGGGTTTGTTCTGTCATTGCTCTCAATTAGGGTTGGGCTCATCAACCTTTTCAATTAGGGTTTCATGATCTCTTTATCAAGGATCATACCCTAATTACATAATTCGTTTATTTTGAATGTGCTAAGGCTGGATTGCTACATGATTATTATACATGTATGAATTTCTATCTCTCATCCTTTCTAGAATGTTCATTACTCCAATCTTGATTAGATTGAGCCAGTCCTTTATTCAAATACATACATTTAGGGTTAGCATAGTGTATTGAGTCATTACTTCCATAAGCATCAAAGGTTAACCCCTCTAAGGGTACCAATCATCTAAGTACAATAGGGATTCAAACATTGTACTTATCTTTGATAATCATCATTATCAACACTTTAATTCTTCAATCAATTTTGCATATGTTGAATCTCCATTCGGTTTTGACCTTTGAAATCTCCAAACAGTTTGAAGTCAATTGCCCTCCAAACGATTTTGAAACCGTTTGGGAATCTAGGGTTAATACCAATTTGAACCTCCATTCGGTTTTGATCATGACCTTTAAACGGTCTTGGGATCACACCCTCAAACGGTCTTGGGGTTAGACCTTCAAATGTTCTTGGTCCTTAGTCCCTTAAACGGTTTTGAAACCGTTTCCTTTCAAACGGTCAACTATCTCAAACGATCAACGATCCTAAATGGTTTTAATTGTATTGAACCTCTTAAACGGTTTTGATCAAATGGACCCCAAACGGTCTTGATCCAATTGAACCCCAAATGGTCTGAGGCCGTTTGATCCCAAACATCTTGAAACTGAGAGGATCAACTAGGGTTCCATTCACTCAAATCAATTAGGGATTTACTTCATTGAATCCATCGTCAATTGAACTATTAATTATTCATCAGTTCGTAACCATTGGATCTTCAACCATCCAATCATACTCAACCATAGATCTCAAAAACATTCTTGAGACCATTTGGTTGACCTCCAAATGGTTTTGAGACTGTTTGGGTCAATCAACCCTTAAATTGATTCAATAACACTCAACCCGATTAGGGTTTGTAATAGATGGATCATTCACAATTGGAACCATTAAGATCAAATCAATTGTGACCAATTGAATCAACCTTCAACTATATCATCACGTGTCCTCCAAATGGTCTTGAGACCATTTGAGTCCAAACGGTCTTGAGACCCTTTGGTCTCAAACGATCTTGAGACCGTTTGGTCTCAAGTCCTTTGAAACTGTTTGCTTTAGATATTATTGAGGTGTTGCTTAGGATGATGTCATCATCATCAAGCTACGATCCTTCATAATTTGTTGTAATTCACATAGCCCCTGTTTGGGAACGGACTGGGCTTGGATTATCACCCGTCGTTTAGTGCCACGAGGGCCTGATCCGGTCCGGTTTGGTCGAAAAATGTGTTTGGAAGCCAACCCAGTTTGATCCCCATTTTGGGATAATGGAATCCCAAAATCTGCATAATCCCAGTCCCGGTCGAGGCAGGATTGTGAATGTCAGTCCGGTTTCTGCCCAGACACAACCCCCGATCCCTCGCGCCCCTCCCTCTCGCCCTAGTCTTCTCCCTCTCACCCTAGCCTTCTTCCTCTCGACGCTCTGCCTCCCGACGCTTCGCATCTCTTCTCTGCGTGCAATACTGTTGGTCCGTGTGTGAGAGAAGTAAAGCCATGTCTGCGACCTCGACCAAATCGTGGATGGAGGCCATAGGTCATCGTCGGGCGAAGTGCCCGCATGGAGAATTAATTTAGCCGTCTGCAACCGCCGGTCTACTGGGGCAGCTACATCCCTCAAAAGCAAGGTAAGCCATACCCTGCCCTGGTCTTCGACTATCTCAATTTGACATTGTCCCATCTTGTCGACGCACAGGAGAAACCCTAGCGCGTCCAACGCGTCCAAGGCAAAGTGTCTGTCTACCTTCATATTCGCCTTATGCTGCGAGGTTCTTCACTTCCACATACGTCTGTTGGAGTAGCTGTTCGCGGAGGCTGGTCGTCCCTGGCTGAAATCCGGCGGTTCTCCTCCCTAGTGCTCTGGCGGCGCTACACACAGCAAGGACACAGTGCTTCTTCTTTGTCGCCCCTTCCTGCTAAGGTTGGTTACGAAATAGGGTAGCCGATGCTTTGTTTGTGATGTCGATTAGGGCAGACATTTTTGAGGTGGATTGGTCATTAATTTGTGTATTTATTCAGCCGACATTGGTTCCAAACAAGTTAATCGTTGCGTATGACAGTCACATTTTATCAGTCGATGGCATAGTTTAAGCAATGTTTGTCGTTGTTATGCTTTTTTCACAATATATCCATCTCTGTAGTATTATTGTTAATCATTGTGTATGACAGTCAGAATATATCCATCTCATTATTCATGTTTGAATACGGTCAGAGAGGAGGCCAGGGAATAATACAACCTTTTTGGTTGATATCTACCCCATAGTTCCTTCTTTCTCTCCCGTTGTTATGCTTTTTTCATATCCTGTTGCTTGCTATATGGAGATAATTTAAACTCAAATTTGAAAATAAACTTCACAAGGGCAAAAGATAAGAAAAAGTTTGTAAGTAACTTACTTAAGCAAAACTTATAGGGTTAGGCCCTAACCCAGGTCAGTGGTGTTACAATTATAAACCCCTAACTAGGATTTCGTCCCTGAAATCCTGGATAAAGGAAGACAATTGTTATTCCGGTATCATATCATAAAGTCTTCACATAAAGTTTCATTGTCATGTAGATTCCATGTAACTTTGATCAATACACAACCCTTCCACTCAGAGTTATCATAAAATCTACCATACAAGATACATATACAACTGTATTTTTGTATGAATAGGTTGATATGAGACGAGAGTGTTAGTTAACTTGGTGGCTATTGAAATAAGAAACACCACTTGTTAAAGGAAAGGAGATAACAAAAAGTTATATAAGGAGAGTAGAGGAGCACAAATAGGGGCTTGTCCAAGCATAGAAAGAAAAGCAAGTTAAAGCATGCATTTGAACAAGCCAAAAAGCAAGATGAAGTGTTGTAGAAAAATAATAAAACACAATTTTGATCCTCAAGATGACATAATTTGCCCAAAAAGTATCAGGGCTCGTGGCACAACAATGAGTCTTGCTTAGATGGTCATTTCTGCATTAAAAAACACTATTCTCGTATTAAAAATTGAAACTGGAGCAAAATCTACATAAAATCCAAAAATACTCAAATTTCTACATATAATGTAGATCTATGTACCCTGCATCACAATGTTATATAAGCAACTCAAGATAGTAGATATGCAATTCAAGGAACAAGATTGATCATGTATGAGACAAGATACACGCATAGCATATAGTGAAATACCACTAGATGAGCAAAGATACTAATTATAAACAAGGTTAGAACTACATGTATGTGAACCACTAGTAGATGTTATCACAAGTTAGGACTACTAGTAGGATCTAGATCATAGAAAGAGATACTAAAAGATACACAAGATAAAGCAAGCTATGAGTGGATGTAGAGATATATCCAAACAAAAAGATAAGCAATTTTAGAAGCATGAAAGGATATAACTCACATATAAATATGCATAATTACCAAAATATGATTACCGCTAAGAACCTCAAGGTTGTATCAACACAAGATATACACCTAGATAGATGTAGCAAGTTAGAGTACAACGGAAGCAATTTTAGACACAACCAAGATATCGAAAGAGATCATCATCAAAACTTGCAAAACAACTCAAAGCAAGTAATTGTAATATATAGATATACCAATTTAGAGCAATTAGAGAGATAGAGTTGTATGCAAGATAGGCAATTTAGAGCATGGCAATATGCATATATAAAGGTACCAAATGAGAGTGCCAAATAATAAGGTTATTGGTTGAGAAAATCTAGTTGAGAGGGAATCTCATTCAATAAGCCAAATATATATTCTGTGCACAGTGTTGTCAGTCGAGTTTTGTGTATTGACAACTCAACCGATGACAATTGTTGGAAACACCCATTGGTGCCTATCGGTTGAGTTTCAAACAGGGCAAACTCGACCGATAGAGCTACTATCAAAAGGCACATATATTTTTTTAAAACATATTTAAAGTCATCCTAAATATACAAACTATATCCAAACATGTCTAAGAAGGTTAGTAATGCACTATAGAAGCATTAGAAATAGTTTTTGAGCAAGAGTGTGAAGAGAAACACAAAATACCACTTTTGACTCAAAAACCATATGTATAGTGCACAGTAACTTGACAAAAATAAGTTAGAAATGGTTATAATTAAGAAAACCTTTTACCTTTGTTCTTACCATTCATTTTTCTACTTGTTGTCACCCTCTACACATCTCACCTTTCTTCTTTCATGTGGATTGAGAAGTCAATTTGTAATTCAATAGCTCAAGTCAACCCATTTGCAAGTACCTACAAGAAGAAAGATGAAATGGTCCCCAATCATGTTTTTGGGTTTGGAGGGGTTAGTTTATCAACCCAAGTCCTATTGCTCTTGGGTGCTTTCCTAAAAGGACAACAAGTAGAATAATGACCAAAATCATTGCAATAGTTGCATGTGCCCATAGTCTTGGAACTAGAGGATTCTCCATGGAATATTGGAGGTTCTTTACCTTTGTTGTTCCTTTGACTACTATCATATCTTAAACCATGTCTACCAATTTGTTTAGTAGTATGGTGTAGGATATCATTAAGATCCCTTTTACCAACTAAGAATCTTTGCAAAGAAGATCTCAAACTCTCATTATCATGCATAAGAGAAGCAATAGTAGAAGACAAATTGTTGATATTATCTCTAGCATGCAAAAGATCATTTTATAAGCAAAGAGCTTTAGTTAAATAAGAATCTCTATCAATATGAAGAGCAGCAACATTATTCTCTCTACTAGTAGAACTAGAACAAGATTCAAGCACATTGATTTTAGCAAACAAGGAGGCGTTTTCTATTTCAAGCAAAGCAATCTTAGAAATATAAACACCATTTTTAGTTTAAATTCTTGAAAAGAAAAATCTTTGTCCTTATTTTCAAATTTAAGAACATCAATATCATGCATGAGAGAATCAACAATTAAGGTATGCTCTTCATTAGAACTAGGCATAAATGGTTGAGCTTCTAGAAATCTAATCTTATCAAGCAAACTAGCATTTTCAGGTTTAATAGAATCTACTTGACTAAGACAAGTATTTTTATCATCAAGCAAGCAAGATTTAGCATGTTCAAGATCATCTAGTTCTACATGCAAATTATCAACAATTCTAGCAAGCTTTTTCTTTTTCCTTTTATAAGACTTAAGAGAGGCACAAATATCATGAATAATAGCAATGTAAGATTCTTTATCTAAAGAGTTTAGATTACCTCACTTGAGTCTTTACTTGTTGATGCCATGAGAGCAAAATGACATTCTCCTTCTTCACTAGAGATTGATCTTCCACTTGACTCTTCACTTAATTCTTCACTTGAGCTTGAGTTTGAGGAGTCACTTGAGCTTGAGTGTCATTTCTCCTTCTTCTTGTACTTCTCTTCTCTTCTCTTGTGAAGATGGGTCTTTTTGCCTTGTGGATAATCTTCCTTGTAGTGACCATTCTTTCCACATGTGAAGCACCAGATGGAGGAGGACTTGCCTTTATAGAGTTTACCCTTAGAGTACATGACATCTTCTTTAACTTGAGAGGATGGAGAAGCTTGACCAACAATAACCTTGATTTGAGCTTTGATTTCAGCCTTCTTCTTTCTCTTGAGTTCTTTCTCTTCTTGTCTTTCTATTTCCTCCCTCTTGTCAAGTGTAGCTTCATGTGCTTGTAGATTTCCAAACTCTTCAATAGGGACATCCTTAAGATACCTTGCTTCTTCAATGGAAGTCACCTTGGATTCCCACCTCTTGGGGAGAGTTCTAAGGATCTTTGAGTTGATCTCTCCACTAGACATAGGATGACCTAGAACTGCAAGACCATTCACAATGGTGTTGAGCCTTGAGTACATGTTGGCTATATTCTCCTCCTTTCCCATCTTGAAGTTCTCAAACATCCCTTTGAGCATGTAGACTTTGCTTTCCTTCACTTGATCTGTCCCCTCATAAGTGATGCATAACTTTCTCCATATCTCATAGGCCATCTCATAAGAAGAAATCTGGTTGAACTCGGTGGAGGTCATGGAGGCATAGAGGATATGAATGACTCTAGCATTCAAGGTTACTTTCTTCAAGGTAGCATCATCCCATTCTTCAATCTTTGTCTTTGGTAGCTTGTATGGGCTATTCACCATTTACCACATCTCAAGACTTGATCATTGGATGTAGAGTTGAATCCTTCTTATCCAATAGAGGAAATTGCTCCCATCAAAGATTGGTAGGCTAATCAAGTATCTCCCTCCTTGGTAGTCACCCATCTTCTCCTACTTGTTGAAGTATGCTTGGAGAAGCCTGCTCTGATACCAATTGTTGGATCCTAAATGGGTGATTGGATGCTCTAGAGGGGGTGAATAGAGTTGAATGCACTTAAACAAAATTCATTAGACCTTCAAGATATATCACAAGATAAGGTTGCTAAATAGGAAATTTGAGTGCAACTAAAACACACATAGCAAGGGAGAGAGAGATTGAACATACACTAATTGACAAGCTGTTTAGAGTGGTTCCACACTTCAAACTAGAAGTGAGTCAGTCCACTACCAAGAGAGGTCAACCTCTAGGATTTCTTAACCTTGAACCTATATTATATTCATTATGAGAGACACAATACATGACCACCAAAGGACTTATCTATCCAATACAAAGAATCTTCAACCTTACCAAGGACTTACCCACTGTGTAATGAGTCTTCAGCCTTTACCAAGGACTTACCCACTCTAGCACAAGTCTTCAGCCTTCAAGGAATTACCAACTCTTCTTGGATCTTTTGCCTTTGACTTCACCTTCACTCAGAGAAGCTTTGTAACACCCCAATCTTACTATGCAAATTTTCCAAAATATTTTATTCTCTGCATGCTCTTTTTCTAATAAGATAACTGTTGAGGACCTAAATGTAAATTGCCCATGTTAATTTTGCAAATTCATTTTATTATGTTCAATTTCTCTTTTATCCTTAATTTATTTAAAGAAATTGTTTTCATGTATATCTATGCTCTCTTGTTTAGAAAATGGAAATAAATGCTCTTATTTTCTCTCTTTTATGATGATTAGTGGTTTACATGTAAAATTGCTTACTTTATGACATCCGTCACATTAATTGAGGATAAATAATATTTAGTGCATGTTTTCATACCTTGTAATTCTTATTTGAGAAATTAATAGCTTTATATACCCTAATCATAGCCATTTAAATGTACATGATGATTTTTGCTATATTAGGCCTAAAACGTGTACAAGCATCAAATCTAATTAAATGGGAATATTCTAGACACTCTAATACACCAGTGGTCAAAATTTGAACTCTTTTGGCCCATGTTTGACCCTCCAATTAATTTGAGAGAGATTTGAATATAGTCTGACCTAGATTTGAATCCAATCACTAGTACATAACCGACCTTTAGTGTCGGTTATTTTAGGCCTTTAGCATCAGTTTTAATTCGACACCTATGTGGGCACCGCTAAAAGGCAAACTGTTAGGCGTCAGTTTTTAAACCGACGCCACAACTCTTTGCACGCCACCGAAAATGCGCCAGCAGGGGGGTATAGGCGTCGGTTATTAGTTTTGAAACTGATGCCATAAACCTTCGCGCTACAGAAAGGGCGCCATTTAGGGCACAATCAACATCGGTTTTTAATTTATAATTGGCGCCATATCACCTGCTGCCACGGCCGTGCTGGCCAGCACGGTCGTGGTGTCTAGTCTCATTAGGCATCAGTTTTAGCTATTATCCGACGTTGTAAGCATGTGTCGTCGGTTTTTTCAAATAACTGACGCCTATTATATGCATTTTTTTAAATCAGTCTGCAGGCCTACTGTGGCTGGTCACAGGATGAGAAACCTGCAGTTCAGTTATGAACTATAGGTTTTACGACATCCTTTGATATCAGCCAACAACAGGCCAAAAATCTACAAAATTAACAACATTAATTTTCACACATTTAGCAACCTGCAGTTCCATTTGATTTTCACACATGTAGAAACATTCATGTAGCAATCTATAGTTCCATTAATTTTCACATTCACACATGTAGAAAAATTCATATAGCAACCAACAGTTTCATTCATTTTCACATTCAGACATGTAGAAACATTCACACATATTACAATTCAGAAATTCATTTACAAAATATCATTCTTTAGTCATTATTCGCTATCAATATCCCAATTATATTTTAAAAACCCCACTACTTGTATGGCTTTTGCCCATTCTTCTCTTACATCATTTAATTCTTCCGTCGTATAGGGATCATGTACATCTAGTAAGGCCTTTCCTGTAGTGTGGTCAGTTTTAAACACCTACAAAGAGAATGATGTATATATATAATTAATAATATATAAACAAGATTGATATATTTTATATTATCTAATGAGACTATATATAATACCTCAAGAATAGTATCGATGTCCACTGCGGCATATTTGATAATCATGTGCATAAATCACATCACATAGTATGCACATGCCTATCTGTTGTCTTGTGTAGCACACTATAAATTGAAACATACAAAATATTAAAAAATACAACTAATTAAGCACTGTTCACATAAATAATATATACATTGCAGTCGGGAATTTACTTCCACGTTCTTCCAAATTATTGGTTGGTTCTTTTTCCTGGGGACCTTTCCTCTAGCCTTTTTGAACTCATCTAAGCCCCTACATGTTAATGTAACACGGTACATTGCATAATTAAATAGTAATGTAATAACATATGTTAACAGATATGAAAATGAAATATTTCTCACCAGAATAATGTCATTTTCATTGTGTGTCCATATTTTGAATTCAATTTAGTCCCCTTAAGATCTAGATAATAGACAGTGAACGTCTCGGGGACAATAACTAGTAACTCCCAATGCATACCACTAGAGGTAAAAAAGTTAAAAATCAATAACTCAAAATCCACAATAAAAATGTAATTTTCTTAAGTCCAAATTATAAGCAAAGTAAACTTACTCCACATTGAATGGAGCTATTATCACCGTCTTGTTATTTTGAGCAAATTTTGAAAAAGCATCACAGCAATATTGTTGAATTGACGAAGGGTATTTAGCTACTAGACTAATCAAAGATGGAATAAAAAATCCTACATGTTCGAATGAAAAATCTGCACATATCTTGTCTAAGTAGATGCAAAACATGTATTACGTATGTATTAAAAAATAAGAAACCAGATCACCAGATCCTACACAAGGTATATGGATGTATAAAGAATATCTCACCTTATCCATAGCTCTATCACAGATGTATTCAGCCAATCATATCGAAACAACTCCAAAATATCTTGTATAAATAGTTTTCTTTCATATGATTGACCTACAACATCCGCATATATAGAAACAGTTATAGGGCAATTTATATCATGTTCGCCTAACCATATTGCCATACCCCTACAATTAGGACCTAACGGGACAGGTAGGTCCTGTGGAACCCAACTTGGTAATGTAGGAGGTGGAGGTGGAGGCCTAGATGCTCTGGGTGTCTTCTTTTTAACCTATATATATATATAATTTCAGATTAATTGACATCATATACACACACTAACAATTTAATGTAATATAAATTTACCATACAGTTTCAGTATAGAGGACATCCGCTTTTGGCCACAATATCACTCTGCCTTCTACCTCACCAAGCGTTTCACAATCTGGGTCGGCATATGTCAATGAAAGATCCATCCAATTGGGGAATATACGTAGCGGGCTCACACAAACCCAACCACCTGGTAATGGAGACCTATGAAACATTTCCCCTGGTAGGGATGAGTAAGACGACGCCTCTGCAATGACAAATTCTTTACTTTTTAGATGGCATGGCTTCAACTCCAATAAATTTTTTTGTAAAGAATGTTATATACATATATACATATCATCTTGAAAAGACTAGTTACTATGTCATAAAAATACTTACAACGGATGTGCTAGGTGGTGGGTCTATAGGATTACTCCCAACCTCTGTAGTAGGAGTAGAGGGGGATGCCATAGGTACTGTCTGCTAAGTGGCAGTCAGAGATGCCTGCCACTTGCTCATTGCTTCATGGAGTGTTTTATCAACTACTTCCTTGATTCTCTTATCAACTACTTCATCGACTCTCCTATCAACTATCTTATCTACCTATACATGGATAAAAGAAATGTTAGCTTTTGATTATTGAATTCTCTTTTACAGTAACATTATAAAGAAAGAATAGGTTACCTCTTCTTGTGAAATTCCCGCTTTTGGGACATGTTTGCGCTGGGATGGCCCAAAGAATGCTTTGATGCCCACACCAGTGCATGCAGCCCTAACACATCAAGATGCTCTGGGTTACCTAGAGCAACTGTCAATTCATCCCTTGTGCCCTCAGGGATGAACTTACCTTGTTTCCTCAGCTCGTGCAGCTCTCGCAAATCGCCAAAATAAAAATTTGTAATTATGTAAACACCACAAATAATTAATATTCGAACGATTGCTCTAAGAGTTGTATTTTACCATTTTTGCAGCCGCCTCAGCAGTTTTGGGCTTCCTTATTTCTCCCTTCTTATTTTGCCTCCCAACTATCCAGACATCATGGCAAGGCAGAGGTGTGGCACCTATAGTAGATGTCACACCCCGATCTCACACTAACCTCAATCCACGAGATTAGGGCGCGACGGAGGGATTACTCACAAGCCAAACCTCTCATAACTTTTTAAACCATTTTAAAGACATTAAAAAGATAAACTGATTTATGATGTAAAATGAAGCTAAACAATCTGCGGAAGCATTTTTATTAAACTGACTAGTAATATAAATAAAGTCTACAGCACATTACATTGTCCGACATAAAATAAGGCATAACAGTTAATTTACATCTTTATACACATTCTCTCTCACCCACACCATGTCCCAAGGATCGAGGGGAAAGACTAAGAGACCTCTAACTACTAACTACATAAACCTTCTACAGACCGAGCGTTAGGTTGAACGGATCCTTCAAATTCCTGTGATGTTGATAACCTGAAAATGTTTTGAGTAGAGGTATGAGCCTACTCACTCAGTGAATAGCATTTCATTTAGCTATCACTAAACAACTCATCAGGTTTATAAAATTGAAATAAACATAAATACAGTACAAGCAGGGCAGTTCTAATGACATAGCAGATTATAGAATATAATCACATTTCTATGCAACAACAGATAATTTAAACCAATAAACAGATATAATGAATTGGCACAAAAGTTCGGATAATATTAATTTACTGTGATCCTATATGATTACATATTTATATTATTATGCCCCAAACATATGCAGTGCACTCTACATATGAAGATCTGTAGTGAACTACGATCCCACCGTACAAGACTTAACGACACACCCGGGAAATGCTAAGTCTGACTTCCCGTCCTGGTCTGCACAGGACTCTCAGGCTCTCAAGGGCCTCAGGCACTCAAGGGCCTCACAGCACTCTCAGGCTCTCAAGGGCCTCACTGCAGTTCCTAGGCACTCAAGGGCCTCACTGCACTAACTCTGAGTGCTCTAGACTCCTCCTCTAACCTGAGTACACAGGCGCAGGGAGTCAACACTGGGTTACCACCAGAATTACTCAACTGGTTGGTGTTGGATAACCCTATATTACTCCAGTGCCACCGTGACACACGCACGGATTATTGTTGAACACTGGTCGCCGACCATCTAGACTCAGGGCTAGATCGGTCGTTTCACCCCAAAGGTACAGACCGCGCAATGGGGTTCTACGGTGTTGGGGCACCTAAGTCTATTAACTGATTAACATATAACCATTTAAAACAAGAATATCACATTCCATACTTACTGCACATTCTGAACATTTCTTGAAGCACATATATAACATTTGTCATCCTTAAACATGATTCAGTATCATTTATCCTCATGCTAAATATCCATTTTTAAATCAACAAACACACTGCAACCATAATACAGGAAAGTTCATCATTTTCATTAAGCATATTAAGTATTTCAAGTTCCAATGAATCTAACATATTCTATTGTATGTACTACACTGTTTAAAAGTTATACTAACTGATACAGAAGCAATTAAGCATTTAAATTGAGTTAAATAATGATTTCTGAATGAACTACTACTCACCCACTTCGGTGTGTTCGTAACCACCGAAAACATCCACAAACATGCCTAATTCTGCTTTTCTGCAACTTTGCACCCCGTACAACTGATCTGCATGCCGTGCAACTGATCTGCACGTCGTGCAAACTGGCTGACTTTCTATCCTATTTTTCTGTAACTTTGCACACCGTGCAAACTGATTTGCACGTCGTGCAACCTGTGCAGAAACGGAAAACTCATTGAAGATGAACTCGATCAAAAACTAAGTCTTAAGTTAAGACTACAAATTCATGATCAAGACCTTATGCCGAAGTCAGAACTACCTCTCATTAAAACCTTTTACGCCCAGGTTGATCCTAATCAAGCATGCTGCTGCAAGCAGCAGCTCCTTCACGCCTTGGTTCAGGTTGGAGAAAAGCTTCGATTGGTGGATGGAGCTTGGCTAGGAGCTCTGGATTCTGGTGTGGACCTCAAGGTGAATTCGTTGGCGTCAAATTCGGTGCTAGATCGTGCCCTAGGTGGCCCCAGGTCGGACCTGCTGCTGCAAGTAGCGGCTTCTTCACCTCACGTATAGGTGGAAGGATCTCTTGCTAGGCGCTGCTATATCCTTTGGCTATGATTTCGAGTAGAGACCTCAAGGACGGAGTCATAGCGGCCATTTAGTGATACTAGCTGCGCCCAAGGTGGCTCCTAGCTGAGCCACGGCGCCTGGCCGCTGGCAACTACTACTGCAGGTCGGCACCTGCTAGGACGAAGCGATAGAGGAGGAAAGAGTGGAGAAGGAAGAGAGAAAGAAGAAGGCGGAGGTAGAGGAGAGGTGGGCGTAGCCAAATCAGGGCTAAGGGATGGGAATCGCCCAGCCATCGCCTCCCTTTCCTCTACAGGTCGCGCGCTACAGTGCGCCGCCTTCCCTGTTCTATCAGGTGAGAAAGACAATGAGATAAGGAAGAAAAGAAACGTTGGGGTTAATAAGCTAATAATTGGGTAAATTGCAGAAATCAGCCCAAGAACCCAAAAGTGTCACAACTTTCGCCTCGTAGGTCCAATTCGAACAATTTTTCTTGCAAATTTACAAGCACGAGGTCCTCTACACCCTTAAAGCAAGAAATCATCCAAATTAACTAATGACACATGATCAAAACGCTAATTGCATCAGTTAGTACTTAACTCAACTCAATTAACTTAACAATCATCATTACTATTATCATTAATCACCTCAGATGATTAAATCTTGACTATTGATTCACATATTGTCTTATCTTAATTATCCAAGATGTTTAACAAAGTGCTTAGCACTAATCAAGGTGTTTCACACTAATCAAGGTATTTATTGACTAACCCTGATATGGGTCGTAACAATCTCCCTCCCTTATAAGAATTTCGTCCCGAAATTCCTAAAAGAGAAAAGGAAACTTGTTACGCACATCTAACCCCAAAACTCTCATGTGGCTTCCTCTAAGTTGTGGTTTCTCCACAAAACCTTCTCTAAAGGTATCTCACGATTTTTGAGTTTCTTGATCCTCTGATCAACCATCTGCACTGATCTTTCAACCTAGGACACATCTGATCTGATTCTAGGTCAAACCACAATGCATGGTCTTTCTAGAATTGTTATAACAGTATCTCAATTCATGGTAATTACCGAGAAATTATTATAGTATACATGCAGACAAACTAAAATTCTTAAATAAACAGAATGCATGTCAATTTGGTACTAAAATAAAACCATGCAATTTAACTGTTAAACATCATCACATCTCATAATGAAAATTGATATCAAAATACTTGATTCATCGTACACCCTATCCTTAGGGTTTCATTTGCCTTATTCATTCATCACATGCCAACACCCTACTCTTAGGGTTATCTCATTCACTAGTCACATGGCAACACCCTATTCTTAGGGTTTCCATTATCTCATCTGTTTGATTGCAATTCAAATCACGATACGGTATCATTCTAAAACTGGCGGAGCAATATATTCAAAATCATTGTAATTACTGAGTAATCTTTATATCATACATGCAGGAAAATTTAAAATTCATAAATATCCCAAACTCAAATCAATTTTGGCACATACATACTGAATTCATGCAATTGAACATCTTATTACACCAATAAGAGTAATTTACTTCACCTATAAGAAACCATCTGTAATATTTTTCAATTATCTGAAATTTCTCGAAGAATGTGCATATTAACCAAATTCCTGGTTTGTGCATCACATAATTCAATTAAGAGTTGCTTACATATCATAACACAAATAATTAATAGTACTTGAGAATTTCTAATGATATCTCAGAGAAATGTGCCAATTCATGTAAATGTTAAGTCACACACATTAACATAACAGGAAGCATGCAACTAGGTTTATTTGCATATTTTAATGTTATCTTACTGTCTTGAAATCATGCACCTAATGGTTTACCAAATTTGTATTGCCTGGGTTTATATTCAAACCAAACCATTATCAGTTGTGTATTTCTAAACTCAACATTCACACTAAGCACTCTATAAGACTTAAATGTTCTTCCCAACTTCCACTGAGATGCATAACACATGCTCTCAGCATGTCCTTAAGAGTCTGAATGGTTCTCTCAGACTGACCATCCGTATGCGAGTAAAAAGGTTGTACTGAATCTTATCTTTGTGCCCGAAGCACGATACAACTGTTTCTACAATCCTAGATGTGAACTTAGGTTCTCAAAATGACATGATGGAAACTGGATTACCAAGCAACCTAATTATTCCATCCATGTATATCTTAGTCAAGTTTCGAAACATCAAAGGTTGACTTAATATGAAGAAAGTAAGCAGACTAAATTAGTCTATCCACAATCATTCATATCAAATTATAACCTCTAGGTGTCTTGGGCAACCCTATCACAAAATCCATTGTGATATGTTCCCATTCCCATTCAGGCATAGAAAAAAGATTACAAGGTAGCTGTAGATTTCTAGGGTTCAGCCTTAACCTACTGGCACACACTACTTCTAACCACGTACTCAGCTACATCCTTCTGCATATCTGACCATCCATTTCAACTTCTTGAGGTTCATATACATCTTAGTATTTCCTGAAAGCATAGCATACATCAATACATACACTTCCATAAGAATCTTTTCTTTTAACTCACTATCTCGAGGTACACACAACATGTCATGCTAATACAACACCTTATCATCTTAAAAACTTAAACTCTGGTCTCTTTTCCTCCTATCATGTCATGCATGGTCTGGTTTAACTCACTATCACCCTATTGTAGTTCCTTGATCTGATCATAAGAAGTAGGCTTAACTTACATCTGTACAATCAAATCACTCTGTGTTGTCACCCCTAAGTCTAAGTTCAACTCCCACATTTCTACTAACAGGTCTCTATTGAAACCTGTCATAGAGAATGCATTAGTTGTTGAACTTGACTTTCTGCTGAAAGCATCATTCACCACATTCTCTTTACCATGGTAGTAATCTATTGTCACATCATAAAGATAGTGACGCCATGTCTTAAAAAACATGAACTACATCAGCTATCTTTAGATCATATATCGGGTAATACTCCAATTTCTATGCTACTTTCTTATAGTTACATTTTAGGTTTATGTTTTACTCTTTTCTCTAAGTCATTTCATGTTATTCATGTACCGTTCAGATTAACTACCTTAAAACCCTAGATTACTATCACTACCCGCTTACTTTACATAGATCAAATCTCAAGGTCTTATTTTACAGAGATACTAGTATTCAAGGTTAAATCACTAGTGATATCCCTTGAACTACTACAACTCTAATCATTCTAGGGTTTTGGTCCATATCAGTATCATATCATTATTGTGTGTGTGTGTGGTCGATCATATAGATCAATTTGAGCTGCTTGGGTCAATAGCATATTAACCCAACACTCAATTTTAATTATACTGGCTGAAAATTCAGTTTTCACAATATCTTCTGTAATTCGTTTATTAAATAGCTAAAAGAAGCTCCAAAAATTATGGACATTTTATATGTTATATCTAATGAAGTTTCAGACCTCCAGTAAAAATTTGAGATCATTTCTAATTACCAATAAATAATTAAAAATCAAACAGTGCACTGTTATATTGCAGTCTGCAGCAGATTCGGTCGAGTTGTAAACTCGGCCGACACCCTCACTGTAGAGATCAAAAGTTATCCAAAAATTACGAAAATTTAACAGAGTGTCTAAAATTGTGTTTTTCAAGCACAGTTAAAATTTGAGATCAATTGGATATACAAATAAAAAGATAAAATTCAATTACAACACTGCTATATCATTCTGAAAATGTGATCGGTCGAGTTTGAAACTCGGCCGATAAACAAGTCAGAACATTCTTCAAAAATTCTGATATTTTCCAATGTTGTTTACATTTTATATATCCAAATCATATCCAAATTTTAGCTAAATCAGAGTTACACATAAAATACTAAAAATCATTTACTGAGACACTTTACTTATCAAATTTTGTGTTTATGTATCATCAAAACCCTATTTTGGGCCGATTAGGGTCTATGCCTCTCAAACCCTAACTCTCAAGACAAAAGAATACTTAGAGTTCTTATCATAATTAAAACATCCTAGTGTATATACATTCTCACTATGTTACGGGTCTAATTCAACCAGAGTCTATTCTTATTTTACTGTTAATGGGAGTCATTAGATCCCAGTAACGAATCCTGCCAGCCGGACCAGGCCAAACTTGTAGTCCTGAAGCCAAGAGCTACTCGAGATTAATCAACCCCTATTAATCTTAAACATGTGGAAAGAATATCCACTTAGGGCAAACTCATTATACATAATTTCGGGTCTACTTTAATACAAAGAAAACAAACATTAAACAATTCACTTCATGACACAACAATATAAAAGAATCATATTTACTTTACAAATTGAAAAATCTAATTTATGCATATAAAAGCATTTCTAGTGATCTTTAAATCAAATAAGCAATAATAGACAAGATTTGAATCGCATCTTATATGTAATCTCTTATTCATACATTAGTCTCTTATCTCATAATCCTAAGATTTCTAGGGTTTCTCTCTAGCCTATCCTTCCTCTGCATACCTGGCCAGGGCATCCAGAGAAGAACAGACATAGTATCTTGATACTGGTCAATCTAAGTATTCAGACACCTGGCCAGGGTATCTAAACACTCAGACCTTCCAGAGCTAAAACACATCATTTATTATTCGCCTTACTTATAACTTTATCTTTTGACCTTAATGATTCTTAACGACTCAACTTAAGCTCATTACTTGATTCTCGTGACCGCATCCTCTTCCTGCTATCTGCAATAATATAACAGAACACTTCCTGTTAGAAAATTACAGATAGAAGAAAGACTCATAAACCTTAATCCTATTGGTCTCTTATCGTCCCCTGATCTGCTCTGAGTAACTATGTACTCAACCTAGGCTCTGATACCAAGTTGTCACACCCCGATCTCACACTAACCTCAATCCACGAGATTAGGGCACGACAGAGGGATTACTCACAAGCCAAACCTCTCATAACTTTTTAAACCATTTTAAAGACATTAAAAAGATAAACTGATTTATGCTGTAAAATGAAGCTAAACAATATGCGGAAGCATTTTTATTAAACTGACTAGCAATATAAACAAAGTCTATAGTATATTACATTGTCCGACATAAAATAAGGCATAACAGTTAATTTACATCTTTATACACATTCTCTCTCACCCACACCATGTCCCAAAGATCGAGGGGAAAGACTAAGAGACCTCTAACTACTAACTACATAAACCTTCTACAGACCGAGCGTTAGGTTGAATGGATCCTTCAGATTCCTGTGATGTTGATAACCTGAAAATGTTTTGAGTAGAGGTATGAGCCTACTCGCTCAATGAATAGCATTTCATTTAGCTATCACTAAACAACTCATCAGGTTTATAAAATTGAAATAAACATAAATACAGTACAAGCAGGGCAGTTCTAATGACATAGCAGATTACAGAATATAATCGCATTTCTATGCAACAACAGATAATTTAAACCAATAAATAGATATAATGAATTGGCACAAAAGTTCGGATAATATTAATTTACTGTGATCCTATATGATTACATATTTATATTATTATGCCCCAAACATATGCAGTGCACTCTACATATGAAGATCTGTAGTGAACTACGATCCCACCGTACAAGACTTAGCGACACACCTGGGAAATGCTAAGTCTGACTTCCCGTCCTGGTCTGCACAGGACTCTCAGGCTCTCAAGGGCCTCAGGCACTCAAGGGCCTCACAGCACTCTCAGGCTCTCAAGGGCCTCACTGCAGTTCCTAGGCACTCAAGGGCCTCACTGCACTAACTCTGAGTGCTCTAGACTCCTCCTCTAACCTGAGTACACAGGTGCAGGGAGTCAACACTGGGTTACCACTAGAATTACTCAACTGGTTGGTGTTGGATAACCCTATATTACTCCAGTGCCACCGTGACACACGCACGGATTATTGTTGAACACTGGTCGCCGACCATCTAGACTCAGGGCTAGATCGGTCCTTTCACCCCAAAGGTACAGACCGCGCAATGGGGTTCTACGGTGTTGGGGCACCTAAGTCTATTAACTGATTAACATATAACCATTTAAAACAAGAATATCACATTCCATACTTACTGCACATTCTGAACATTTCTTGAAGCACATATATAACATTTGTCATCCTTAAACATGATTCAGTATCATTTATCCAGTTTCCATGCTAAATATCCATTTTTAAATCAACAAACACACTGCAACCATAATACAGGAAAGTTCATCATTTTCATTAAGCATATTAAGTATTTCAAGTTCCAATGAATCTAACATATTCTATTGTATGTACTACACTGTTTAAAAGTTATACTAACTGATACAGAAGCAATTAAGCATTTAAATTGAGTTAAATAATGATTTCTGAATGAACTACTACTCACCCACTTCGGTGTGTTCGTAACCACCGAAAACATCCACAAACACGCCTAATTCTGCTTTTCTGCAACTTTACACCCTGTGCAACTGATCTGCACGCCGTGCAACTGATCTGCACATCGTGCAAACTGGCCGACTTTCTATCCTATTTTTCTATAACTTTGCATGCCGTGCAAACTGATTTGCACGCCGTGCAACCTGTGCAGAAATGGAAAACTCATTGAAGATGAACTCGATGAAAAACTAAGTCTTAAGTTAAGACTACAAATTCATGATCAAGACCTTATGCCGAAGTCAGAACTACCTCTCATTAAAACCTTTTACGCCCAGGTTGATCCTAATCAAGCATGCTGCTGCAAGCAGCAACTCCTTCACGCCTTGGTTTAGGTTGGAGAAAAGCTTCGATTGGTGGATGGAGCTTGGCTAGGAGCTCTGGATTCCGGTGTGGACCTCAAGGTGAATTCGTTGGCGTCAAATTCGGTGCTAGATCGTGCCCTAGGTGGCCCCAGGTCGGACCTGCTGCTGCAAGCAGCGACTTCTTCACCTCACGTATAGGTGGAAGGATCTCTTGCTAGGCGCTTCTATATCCTTTGGCTATGATTTCGAGTAGAGACCTCAAGGACGGAGTCATAGCGGCCATTTAGTGATACTAGCTGCGCCCAAGGTGGCTCCTAGCTGAGCCACGACGCCTGGCCGTTGGCAACTACTACTGCAGGTCGGCACCTGCTAGGACGAAGCGATAGAGGAGGAAAGAGTGGAGAAGGAAGAGAGAAAGAAGAAGGCGGAGGTATAGGAGAGGTGGGCGTAGCCAAATCGGGGCTAAGGGCTAGGAATCGCCCAGCCATCGCCTCCCTTTCCTCTGCAGGTCGCGCGCTACAGTGCGCCGCCTTCCCTGTTCTATCGGGTGAGAAAGACAATGAGATAAGGAAGAAAAGAAACGTTGGGGTTAATAAGCTAATAATTGGGTAAATTGCAGAAATCAGCCCAAGAACCCAAAAGTGTCACAACTTTCGCCTCGTAGGTCCAATTCAAACATTTTTTCTTGCAAATTTACAAGCATGAGGTCCTCTACACCCTCAAAGCAAGAAATCATCCAAATTAACTAATGACACATGATCAAAACGCTAATTGCATCAGTTAGTACTTAACTCAACTCAATTAACTTAACAATTATCATTACTATTATCATTAATCACCTCAGATGATTAAAACTTGACTATTGATTCACATATTGTCTTATCTTAATTATCCAAGATGTTTAACAGAGTGCTTAGCACTAATCAAGGTGTTTCACGCTAATCTAGGTATTTATTGACTAACCCTGATATGGGTCGTAACAGTAGAGGACCCCTGAGTAGCAGCAGACTGAGCAATAGACTCATCTTGTAGTCTTTGGTGAATGCCTGCATACCCCTTTGGACCCATTGTGTGGTCATGCACATTCAGTGCAGGCCTTGCTTTCTGCACCTCACTGAGGGCCTAGTTAGTATGCACATTAATGATTTGGTTAGTAACACTAAATGTTAATCTTGAATAGGTGAATACAACATATATTAATTAAATTGGGAGTGACGCCTAATACCTTGAATTTATCAATTTTTCTTGAAGCAACAAACGTGTCCCATTCTTCTTAGTCCAGGAAGTTCCATTGTTCAGTGATTGTCTTCTTCCTCTTGTCACATTCTTTTATGTATTCTCGGGTGAGATTTGCCCTATAGTTCCTTAGGACTCTCCCACATCGTTGTATCACGCATTTATGATGCATCTTTTCATCCAATTCAAATATACTCTGCAAAATAGAATTTCTATTAACTAGTATCCAAAAAATTAGTAATCTACAAAATAGAATTGCAAATTAATAATAACTCACGCATAAATCCTTCCATATTACGTCTTTCTTTCCCTTAGGAACTTTATGCCAAGAATATATCTTACAACCGCAATGGCTACGAGTAACATACCCAAGATATGAAACAAACGAATTGTGATTCACTCCAATTGCATTTCCTGCATTGTCAAAATCAACAACAAGTTTGGGTCCATTTCCCCTTTGTGCTATTAAATTCTTCATCATAGTGATGCCCCTTCTCTTGTCAACTTTTTGGTGCTGCTCATCAAGTGCCTCAAGTGCTTCAGAGGGTACATGTGCATCATCAACCTAAAATTTGACAAAATAAACACACTTACAGGATATAACTATAAATGGACATATAGATATAAATATATGATATATTTTTAAAACTTACATTGTGAGGCGACACATTGATGTCCTCACCCTCACGGTAATCATCAGCATGGTCATCAGGAGAATGCTCAACCATCTGAAAGTTCACATTGTAAAGTAATTCACATTATAAAGATCACATTGTAAAGTTCACATTCACATTGTAAAGTAATTCACATTGTAAAGTTCACATTGTAAAGTAATTCACATTGTAAAATTCACATTGTAAAGTTCACATTCACATTGTAAAGTAATTCACATTGTAAAGTTCACATTCAGAAAAATAAAACATATAAAAAATATAAACATGCCTCTAATATTGTGATTTTTTATCAATTAACAATCCTTCATTGTGAACTCCGCGCACATACAAGTCATCATTAGCTTCAATATTTGCTGGTGTTGGCAACCCAAATGAGAATGGACTGGAGTCATCATACTTATCATAGTACTCTTCTTCATCTATAGGATCTTCAATGAATTGTCTTTTACCATGAAGAACAACTAACCATTTGTCATTTGCAGGATCATTGATATAAAATAATTGTTTTGCATGTGATGCCAATATGAATGGTTCACCCTTCTCGCCAATCTTTTCAAAGTTCACTAAAGTGAAACCTAATTCATCCACTATAACTCCTTTGGTGTTATCAACCCAATTACATTTGAAGAGAGGAATTTTGAAATCTATGTAGTCAAACTCCCATATGTCTTCAATGACACCGTAATATGATATTTTAGCTTCATGTGGACTCTTATCCTTTGCACTTGCAAAAAACATAGTCGACGCTTGAAGGGTGACCCCACTATTTTGGACGAAACTCTTATCATCTTGGCACTTTGTGTAATATGTGAGTCCATTAATGTCATACGCTTCATAAGACATAACATTCAATTTTGGTTTAAAGGCGAGGCATTTGGTAGTTTTAGTAATATCATCTGGTGTTTGAGATAGTTGATGTAAAACTTAATCTTCAAACCACTTAATAAATGTCTTGTTATGCTCTCTAGCAAGCCACATTATATTGGCTCGAGGATATTATCTCTTGATGGAATTGTTATGTTCCTCGATAGAAACACTCACTTCATCCATGTTGTGTAAAATATACAAGTGACCTTGTTCCAACTGCTCACGGCTGATTACTTTCACTCGTGATCCCAAAATTCCTTTGCCAAATTGCTCCTCAATATTCTTGTCATTACCAGGAGTGTCATTACCACTGAGAAAGTCATTGCAAAAATCCATAACCTCTCTCGCCACATAACCCTCAATAATACTCCCTTCAGGCCGATAACGGTTTTGAACATCACTTTTAAAAATGCTCATGTATCGTTCAAAGGGATACATCCAATGCAAGAAAATTGGTCCCAACATTTTCACTTCCCTAGTCAAGTGGACAACAAGATGTACCATGATATCAAAGAAAGAAGGAGGGAAATACATCTCAAGCTGACATATGGTAACAACCACTTCTCTTTACAAATTATCGAGAGTATCAGGGTCAATAACTTTACTACACATACTGTTGAAAAAGAAATAAAGTCTGGTGATTGCAAACCTTACATGCTTCGGCAATATAGATCAAATTGCCACGGGTAATATTTGTTGCATTAGAGTGTGACAATCATGAGATTTAAGACCTATCAACTTCAGATCTTTCATTGATACCAATCTACGAATGTTGGATGAGTAACCCTGTGACACCTTAACATTTACCAAGCATTCACAAACATCTTTCTTCTCCTTTCTAGACAATGTATAACAAGTGGGAGGTAAGTATGTTCTTCGATTTCCCATTTCATGTAATTCTGTTAATTCTGACCTTATTCCCATTTCACGTAGGTCCAGTCTGGATTTTATCCCATCTTTAGTCTTACCTGGTATATTCAACAAAGTACCAATGACACTATCACATACATTTTTCTCAACGTACATGACATCGATACAATGCCTAATTGTCAAAGAACTCCAATAAGGAAGATCCCAAAATATTGACTTCTTCTTGAATAAAGATTTGTCTCTCCGTGTGGCCATAATACATTATGATCTCTTACCAAATTCATTGATAAAGTCATTTACTCTTTCATAAACAACCTCCCCTGGTATAGGTTTAGGTGCACTCCGTTCCTCATTCAATCCATTGAATTCTTTGTGCTTCCTACGATACATATGGAATTTTGTAAGAAACCTTCGATGACCAAGATATACAGTCTTACCACCATGTTTTAGTCTTGTTGAATCAATGTTCTCTTCACATATAGGACATGCTTTAGCTCCTTTGACACTATATCCAGACAAATTCCCATACGCTGGAAAGTCATTAATAGTGCAAAACAACATAGCATGCAAACGAAATGTCTCTCTTCATGAAACATCATAGGTCATCACACCTTCACCCCAGAGCTTCTTTAAGTCATCAATTAGAGGTTCAAGATAAACATCGATATCATTTCCAGGTTGTTTAGGGCCCAATATCAACAACGACAACATTACGTACTTATTTTTCATACACAACCAAGGAGGAAGATTGTATATAACAAGCATGACTGGCCAAGTGCTATGTTGGCTACTCAATGTCCCGTACAAATTCAACCCATCTGTACAAAGCCTAAGTCTTAGATTCCTGACTTCTTCACTAAATTTAGGGTACAATAGATCAATCTTCTTCCATTGTGGGGAATCAGACGCATGTCGTAGGATCCCATCATTATTTTTCTTAACATCTGCATGCCACCTCAAATTCTTCGCATCTATCATATTGGAAAACAAGCGTTGAAAACATGATATTATAGGTAGATACCACATCACCTTGGCAAGAGAACCAGTTTTGGACTCCCCCGAAGTCGTCAATTTATACCGTGAAGCACCACATTTTGGACAATCTTTCAAATCCACATAGTCCTTTTGAAATAATACACAATCATTCGGGCATGCGTGTATCTTCTTGGCCTCCATTCCCATTGAACACAACAATTTCTTTACCTAGTATGTTGAGATTGGCAACTTATTTCCTTCAGGAAGAATTTCTTTCAACAAAGACAACAATGACGTGAAGCTTTTGTCGCTCCATCTATTGTTAGCTTTCAGCTTATATAATCTCAACACAACGCTAAGCTTCGTAAACTTAGTACAACCTATGTATAACGGTATCTCAACATCATGCACTATGTTTCTAAAAATGGGAGGTGGATCGGTGTGCTCTACCCTACAAGTATCCAACATCGCATCAACGATGTCTATTGGAACTGGTTCATTCACATCTACGTCATCGGAGGCAATTTCTTCTTCCACACAAGCACTGCTATCGACATCCACTGGTTTCAGGTTTGAAATCTCTCCATGCCAGTGCCTTTCTATATAGCCTTGTATAATCCCGTAGCACATGACATGACTTTTGATTTAATCACCTTTGATGACTTTCAAGTTGTTACCGCAATGCCTACATGGATAGTAGAACCTATCTCCAGGTTGTTTCCTATGTTCCTCGACAAATCTAATAAATTGGTCAAGACCAGATATAAAATCTGGGGTGCAGCGATTGCGAATGGACATCCATGATCTATCCATTCTATGATCAAAGAGAAAACAAGTATATATTACAACAAGATTAGGGTCTAGGGTTAACAGATTAGAGTTTTTGCATGGTTAAAACTATAGGCCAACAAATACATGTTCTGTCATTCTTATATATAATAAATGTGTACCACCTATCCCATTCTTGAACACCTAATCTCACTAGTAAGTGTATAATGTGTATTGGGGTTTCAAGAAAATTTTGACAGCATTTCCCCGCTGTTCTCTAAGTACATATGTACTTAGAGAACAAATGGGGAAATGCTGCTGAAATTTTCTTGAAAACCCAATACACATTATACGCTTATATCCTAAGTGAGATTAGGTGTTCAAGAACAGTCCCAAACTGGGGACTATCCAAGATTTACTCCTAATGAGTAAATCTTGGACGATTTTCTAGGCCAAAAAATACATGTGTTGTCATTCTTATATATAATAAATGTGTACCACCTATCCCATTCTTGAACACCTAATCTCACTAGTAAGTGTATAATGTGTATTGGGTTTTCAAGAAAATTTCGACAACATTTCCCCGTTGTTCTCTAAGTACATATGTACTTAGAGAACAAACGGGGAAATGATGCCGAAATTTTCTTGAAAACCCAATACACACATTATACACTTACATCTGAAGTGAGATTAGGTGTTCAAGAATAGTCCCAAGCCGAGGACTATCCAAGATTTACTCCTAATGAGTAAATCTTGGACAGGTTTCTAGGCCAACAAACATAATGATAGATATGTACACGTTAGGGTTTCATCACAATTGATGTTAGGGTTTCATCAATGTTAGGGTTTAATCAAATCAAATTAGGATGCTAGAATGGACAAGTTTAAATCTTATTTCAACATGCATCAAAATTTACTAAATTAGGTCAAGCATTAGCATTAGAAGCACAAATATATGCAAGCAAAAGATTTGTTCATATCCTAGGTTTATTTATAATAACAATATCTACATAAGTAAACTCAAAGCACTAGATAAATAAATCTAATCAGTAGATAAACAAATACAAAGAAATAGATAAAAAAGTACATGAACAAAATACCCTCTTTTCTTCCTTCTCCCTCCTTACCAACAGCAAGCACGACCGTGGCTTACTGTTGGTAATGAGGGAGAAAGAAGAAGAAGAGGGGCATGGAGGAAGAAGAAGAGGGCTACCTGTGGAGCAGCTAGTAGCATGGAGAAGAGCAGCGACAGTGTGAGGAGCAGTAGCGGTGGCAAGAATCGAGCAGCGAGCTGGTAGCTGGAGCAGCTAGGCGTGCGTCCCATAGTCGGAGCAGCTAGGCGCGCGTCCTTGGGAGGCAGAGGGCAGCAGCAGGTGTTCGAGCGACGGAGGGTAGGGATCCGGAGAGCACAGAGGGTAGGGAACCGGCAGAGGGTAGGGAGCACCGACGGCGGTGAGTAGGGAGAGGGTGGAGGCGACGAGCAGAGAGAGGGTGGCGGCGGAATCACAGAATTGCCAGACCTATTCTCAATCGCAATGAAACAGAGGAAGGGGAAGAGTCTGCTTCGCGCAGGTGCTATTAAGTTACCAATAGGCATCGGTTAATTAAAAAAATGACGCTTATAACAAAATGTGTCAGTTATAAATAAAAAACTGACACCTATACTCTATCCTCATATGCCGACAAAAATAAAATGTTCTCGAATTCTGACCATAGTCATCGGTTTCCGTAGGGAACCGACGCCAAATAGGGATGAAAATTTTTGCGGGTACAACGCATGAAAACACATCGGCGTCGATTATTACAACCAAACTAACGATTAAAATGGGCCCAATTTCTGTCTCACAAAAAACATTTAGTCTTCGGTTGTTTAATTAACAACCGACGTCGTATGTTAAATTTTGGAGGTAATTTTTTTATTGAAAAGATTAGATTTGGCGGGTGTTTTTAGGCATCAATTGCTTATTTAGGAACTGACGCTAAATAAAAAGCAGTACCCGTGTTTGGTCACTCCTAAAATATATATGTCGGTTTGTGTACTTAACTGACGTTTTAGGGTTTAGGCATCGGTTTTGACAAAAAATCGACGCCTGTAAATGTGACTTTATAAGCCATTTCTGTAGTAGTGAATTTCATTAATTGCATTGATTTTCCCTAAGATTTCAGTTTTATTTCTAGTCACACGGCTAATTTCCTTGTCTCACGCGATCTGACGACTGCCATTTAATCACTCCATGATCGGACGGCCTAGAGGTCGTCAACTACCTCCGTTTTTCCCGCGGGTCAGAGCTGTTTTCACAGTGCAATCTTCATCAATCTCGTTCTCTCTCATCTCATGATGGTTTTACGAAATTTCTTTGCCAACGCCTTTGCCTCACTCTCCCAAACGGAATGAGCTCTTGTTCACCTCCACCCGTGACCATTTAACGAAATGCCCAAAAGGGTATGTTTCCCTTCGCCGCCATGAAGTTGCAGAGGCTCGGGTAGTTTCCCTCTTTCCTATTTAACCAGCCCAGGAGCATCACATGCCTTCCTCTTTTCCTCCTCCACTGCCAATTTGGCCCCGAGAGCCCCGACTCTCCCTGACTTGCTCGAGCTCTTCTCCGACGACCGAAGCTTCTCCCCGACTCCTCTGACCAAATTTCTCTTACGATGAGCATCCTCGAAACCTAAGATTCATTTTTACTTTCTCAGTTTGCCTTGAAGTCACCCCAATCGACGGGTCCTATAGCAACCTGCAACCTCCTGTTCAACCTTGGTTTGGTTTCTCGCCGCCGACCTTACCCAGTGGTCTTCCGACCACGGAAATGGTTGCTTCGACTCTGAAACGCCTCAAGGAATGCTTTTATGGCCTCAACGGGTGATTTCTCGCTGGATTCCAGTACCTGACCTCCGCCCCTGCTTCAAGCCGCCATTCTCTATTTCTCACCCACGGTGGCCTTCCGGCTGTCCTTGCTTCAGGCAATGCTAACCACACCTCCGTTATGGCTCCACATGACGCCCCAGATCATTTCTGATTGTGATTCGTTGCCGACTGGTTGGGTTCGAGGTCTGGCTCCTTAGCTTTCGACCCCTGTCCTCAGCTCTAGCCATGTCCATGACGGGTTTCTGAGTTCCTATGCTCTCCCGACCCCGAGCTTAGGCTCGCTGCTTTTGCCTTCTCATCACAAACTCGATCGAAGTGTTTCTACTCTCGGGTGGCAGCAAGCTAGGGTCCTTACCCATGGCTGAGAAGCTCGCCCATGGCCTTGGAGCCATGGCTCGCGCTGTGTGAGTGAGGAGCAATCCAGGTCCTGAAATGACCTTGCTACCCCTGTCAGTGTAATTCGGCGATTTAAACCGCAAAGGGTATTTCAGGGTTTTCATCTGTCCTCCCTTCTTTGATCAGGAGTCCTCAGTGGCAAGCCTTCTCGCTAGTTGGCCAAGCTTGATTGGTCCAGCTCAGAAGCCGATCCACTGGTTTGGATTGAGTTTTATCTATGTGGGTTTTCCCTAAATTTTGATTGGTCTGTTCTTTGTAAATTCGTAGTAAATCGCTCGATGCTCAGAAAAATGAGCAAAAATATATTTTGGAAAGGGTTTTCAATGAGGAATCTGATTTTATGATTTTTATTGACTGGTTTTTCTATTTTCACATGTCAATATTTATATGGAAAAATTAGGGTTTAATGTTGTATAATGAAGGATAGTTATGCTATTTTCATGTGATTAAGAGAACCCAATCAGTCAAACCAGGTTTGACTTAGGTGATTTAGCTCAAGGTAAGTGAGTCATGCCCTTGGCATAGATAATAATTGGTTTATTGAATGTTTATGATTTATGTTAAGCACTTAATGTTAAAGTCATGACTAATGCATGTTTTCTTCAAGTATATGGTTATTGGATGTTGATTGCTATTATTTAAGTCTAAATGTAGAAATCACAATAATGTTATGAATTATGATTAAGGTACATGAAACCAAGATTAAGAGGGAAGAAATTCCCATTATGGTTCATGGGGAGAAATCCCAATTATGTTCAAGTGGGAGTAATCCCATTAAGATCAAGTCTAAGTCATTAAGAAGATAATTAAGTCTAGGAAAGATCATGGTTAAGGGAATTTGATTTAGATTTATATGCACCTTGTTATGGACTTTCCAAGCAATTATGGGCTCCTTATGGGGCATTAAGAGAGGATCATATACTTCTTGTCAAATTCTTCATGTAAAAGATGCCAAGAAATGATTAATGTTAATGCATGTTCATGTTTATGTCAAATCATCTTATATGTTATTTTCATGTCTTATAACATGCCAATGCCGCTTACTTACCATGAATATTTTTTCTTTGCATGGCTGGGGATGAGATGTCCGCAGAAGTTGGAGCTAAAGGAAATAAATCAGCTTAAGGAGTTCTAAGAACCCAAGGATCTTAGAAGTTGTTTCCTAGTGGGACGTCCATCTATGGAGATCCTATCTTTTACATGTTATCTAGTTTATGTTTAGCATATCCTTAGAATCATGGTGTAGTTTTCTTTCCAAGAACTTACGTATGAATCTATGTTTCAATAATGCCAAGTGTTATTTATTTCTTGATATGAGATCATGTATGTGACAACCCTCCCTGAAATGCCAAGTACCCCAAATTATGGATAATGTTGGGGATTAGGTTGTGCTTCCGCTAGTTACGTATGAAACCCTAGGGAGGGGTGTTACAAGCTTCCACCAAGGATTTACCCACTTGAGCAAGGAGTCTTCTACCTTCACCAAGGGCTTACCCACTCTTGCTCCAAGTCTTCAACCTTGATCTTCACCAAAGGACTCCTTCCCTTGTTCTTCTTCACCTCTCTTAGCTAAGAGAGAGAGCCTTCATCTTCATGGTTGAAAAGAGAGATAGGGAGGTAGTGGAAGTGAGAGCCTCACAAGATATACATGTAGGATGAACTCTCTTACAAATCTCCTACTCACTCTAATGGATGTAGTAAGTGATTAAGCTTGGAGAGAGAGAGAAGGATGTAGGATCACTCAACTATAGAATAGGTACCTTCATAGTGCTTGGTTAACCATGGTATGAAGCCCAAGGGGTCTTATTTGTAGTTGACGATATCTAGAAGCCTTTGGGAACACTTGGGGTCGAAAACTAGCCGTTTTGTGGCTTGCAACAAATATTTTTTCACTTGTTGAAACTCCACAACGGCTAGAAGCACTTTTTTGTACTTTTCTGTACAGTACAATCGATCGAGTTTCTATAAGGGTAACTCGACCGATAGAGTAAAAGACAAAGTTGATATTCTGACCATCAGTCGAGTTTGTCCTGGGAAAACTAGACCGACCAATGAAAATTAAATTAGTCAGGTACTCCATCGGCCGAGTTCTGTGTAGTGTAAACTCGACCGATCAAAAGTTATTTTCAAGATCCAATCAGGATCGGTCAAGTTGCAAACTCGACCGATGAACAACCTAATGTGAATTTTAGAAAATGGCTTTTGAGTGCTTAAACATTCGATCTAAGTGCTCTTGATTTTTTTTAAGCTTAATTACAAGTCATACAATCATTACAAGTGATTTAGAACATGATTCTAATGGATTTACATCATATTACAAAAACGTGCACTTGTATTGACTTTTACTTGTCTTTTCTCCAAGTTGAGATGTACAAGTTAGAGCATTTGGAGTATGTCTATACCTAATCTGAAATCACTCAAGTAGAGACATTAGACACAATTAATTGGAATGGTTTAGTCATCATCAAAATAATGATTTACTTCATTTAGACCTTGAGTCAACAACCTCGTCATCAGTTTCACTTTCACTGTATTTATCATGTCTGCAATCATTGTATCCAGCTGCAGGCAATGGAACGGTGACTTTTGTGACATGTTCTACAATAGAATTTGAAGAGATGGTAGATCCACGATGTCTCCATAAATCCAATTACATATGCCTATTTTTTCCCTACAAAAATGCACTACTCTAAAATCATCTTTCTTTCTTCTAGTGGGGATCAACGCCAGTATGCTTGCTTAAAATGTCGTTCCATAGTTACACAGAAATTATTCTCCGCATGGGTCGGTCTCAAGTTGTTGGGTTTGGATCTTCGGGTACCCTGGACTCTATGTTCGGGACAAATATACAACATTGGATGTTGCTCGGATGTAACCTTCAACCTCAAAGAAGAAACACACATAGGAGTGAACATGTCCCATACACTTCGCCTTGCCTCCCATCCCGCAAACTCCATACCCCATACGGGTCCACAACTTGGTTTTCTTCTTTTTGCTGTTTTGGTTCCTCTCGCCTCCATCCAACTAACCATTTTGCAGTCAGTATTGCGGTTTTATAACACACTCGTCACTGATCGAGGTTCAACCTAGCGACCCCTAATGTTGACGGAAACGTGTCTGTTTTCTTAATCTGAAGAGACAGCGCCGGCAGGCCCGCGGCGTAGTTTGGGGTTTGATTGTTAGTTGGAGTGTGGGAGGGGACGGCGGTCTGGTTGCGGTGTCTACCTTCTTTCTCTTTTTCTCGCCTCGTTTGCGTTTGGAGACCGTAGCGAAACGCCAAGGGCCGTATTATTCCACAAACGTACCCACTAATGATTAAAATTTGTTCTATGTCAGCACTCGCAAAATCGCGTGTTTTGACGCGCCTCCGCCTGCCAGCCACCTATAGGGCTGTCAATGGGGAGGGTATGGGGAGGGTAAGGTCTTATCCTCTTTGGGTAGCGGGTAAGAGTAAGGATAATTATCCTTCTCAGCAATATCCTTACCCTCCCCTTACCCTTATCCTTACCCTCTTCTCCACAGGGTAAACGGGGAGGGTAAAGGGTAAGTGGGTAATTTTGACAAAAAAAAGTTTTATACACATTGTGTGTTGATTTTTAATAATTTTATAACTAAATTATTGATAACAACATATAAAACATTATATCCAATTCAAAATCATATGTTTCTCTGTGTAAAGTTAAGTCAATTCACACAATAACAACTTTTTATGCATAAATCATTTTTTCCCTTTGCTTATGTATGCATAACAAATAAGTGTTTCACCAACACCTCATTTTCCGCAAGATATATATATTTTTCCCTCAACAAGAAAGTATTACAAGCACAATACCAAGTAGTTTTCCAATGATAGAATAAAGTATTAGGGTTAAACATTTACATACAAACCCCTTTAGAATATATTTTTGTGTAACCTTTATATCATGTGCGGGTAAAAGGGTAAAAGGGTATGAATAATGTCTATACCTTACCCTCCCCTTATCGTATAGCGGGGAAACGGAGAATGGGTAAACGGGTAAAGGGTAATAAAAATCTCTACCCTTACCCTTACCCTCCAGGGTATGGGTAAGGGTAAACGGATAATACCCTCCCCATTGACAGCCCTAGCCACCTACGTATGCGAGCCACCTCTCAACCAGCAAGCCTTTGCCATCTGCTCGCACCCGCCAATGTGCCAGATTTATTTTTATTTTTTTTTATTTTTTATTTATTTTACTTGTAACTTTTAAATCAGAAGGAAATTTTTTTAATGAAATAAATTGCATTATAATCCTTAGAAAGTACATTCCAACAAGACTAATATTGATATATTTTTAAAGAAAAAAAAGAGGAGAATATTTAAATGCGCCCATTGTATTGTTTAAATGTTCATACTTTTGCTTGAATGCACCCACTGCTTCCCTCTCAATGCGCCCAATTTTGTTTGAATACACACACTATTGTCCAAAATACGTCAACTATTGTTTGAATGCGCCAATTATTGCTTGAATACGCCTACTTTTACTTGAATGCACCCATTATTGCTTAAATACGCTCACTTTTGCTTGAATGCGCCAAATTTTGTTTGAATGCACCCACTATTATCCAGAATGCGTCCACTTTTGTTTGAATGCGCCCACTATAGACCTCAATGCGCCAAATTTTGCTTGAATGCGCCTACTGTACTATTTAAATGCGCATACTTTTGATTGAATGTGCCCACTACTTCCCTCCTCAATGCGCTCATTTTGCTTGAATACGTCCACTATTGTCCAAAATATACCCACTACTGTCCAAAATATGCCCATTATTGTTTGAATGCGCCCACTATGCTTGAATGTGTCCACTTTTGTTTGAAATGCTCAATATTATTCAGAATGCGCCCACTTTTGTATGAATGCACCTACTATAGCCCTCAATGCGCCCAGTTTTGCTTGAATGCTCCCATTATTATTCTCAATGCGCTCTCTATTGTCTTGAATGCGCCTACTTTTGAATGTATTCACCCACTACGACACTAAATGTGCCCACTACTTCCCTCCTCACTAATATCGTCACTCCTGCGCCCATTTATTTGAATACACTAATTTCTAATATTTATGTATATTATTTTTTCAAAATATATTAATATTGGTCTTGTTGGATTGCATTTTTCGTAAAAAATTCAACGGTTTTTATTTTTGGTGAAATTTTTTTTTTCTCTGAATGCGCCAACTACTTCCCTCCTTAGTAATATCGTCAATCCTGTGCCCATTTCGTTTGAATATATTTATTCTTAATGCATATTTTTTTCAAAATATATTAATATTAGTCTTGTTAGATTACATTTTTCGTAACAAATTCAATGATTTTTATTTTGTCAAAAAACAGTCAAAAACATTCACTACAAAAATTATATGTAAAATAAATTTTTCTTTATAACTATCAAATGAGCTCCTCACATACCCCCGCGCTGGGAACCACCCACGCGAGTCCTCGCCTCGCGCGTGACAGGAGGATTTTCCATTGAAATTTCAGTCTGCCCGGCTGTTCCCGTTCCCCAAACGTCAACGATCCATAAGGGCCGTCACGACTCACGAGCGACCCACCCGAACCCGACCTCCGCCTCTCTCCCCTACACATGCCATCCCCCCACCCCAACTCACTACTTAAACCGGAAGGTCCGGAACTGACAAATCGGCGTGAACAACAACTACGGGCTCTGTTTCCGTGATTCCGTCCCGTTGGAATAATTTTGCTCCGGATCTAGGTTGGCACCCCTCTCTCTCAGTCGCTCGTACCGCCGGCTGGCTGGTTGCAGGTTCTGCTCTTCCTTCGTGATCTCCGCCTTCGCCTCTCGGCCTAAGCTGCGTGATTGATAGCCGTCGCGGATCGCCGTTTTCAGGTAAGCAAATAATCAGCCCTCCTTCAGTCGCCACCTCCTTTTGCTCGTACCAATATTTGTGCTTTTGGTTTAATCAAAACCCTCCTTTCGGATCAACGTCTTTGATGTTTCCGGTGCCGAGCGCATGTTTTGATCAGGTGGTTGATTCCCGTATCGTATTAATGGTTACCCTGCGGAATATGTTGAGAGTTCGTCGTCGACGCAGTCATCCTTCTCGTTCGGATCCTTCTCCCTCTCTGTACAATCGTCTTTGTTGTTGTCGCAATCGCACTTCCTTTTCCGTGGAAAAGAACCCCTTTTGTTAGTCTCTTCAGCGCCATCGGCTCCCAACTCGCAGCGTTGCAAGCTTACGTCTTTGTTGTCTCATCGCGGTACTCTTTTCGAAATCCTTTTCTTTTTCTCAAGGAAAAATGAACTTCCTTTTTTGTACAGTCTCTTCGGCTCCCAACCGTCCAGGAAAGAAAAAACTCCTTTTTTTTTTCAACAGTCTCTTCGCACTATTTTTTTTCTTCTTCTTTCCGCTCTTCATCTTTACTGTTAACTGAAGACAAATTATGTTAAGCATGCTTAGCTTTTGGTGGAGGAAATCACTCCCAAGGCGTTGACAACGGGGGAGCAAAGTGCCCACCTTGTTTTCTGTTCGAATCGAATGACGTTTTAGCAAAGTGCCCACCTTGTTTACTGTTGGAATCGAATCACATGTCTTATTAATAGAAACAACCTGCAACTTGGGTTTATGTTTTTACTGTGGATGATGATGATGAGGATGTTATTTGTCTCTATGCTCATTCTTTCTGTAGTGACTATCTCTCTTAAGACGTCTGATGATATCAAAATTAAGATTAGTATGATTGCAACAAAGTTTAACGTTCGTCTTGCTGTTTTACCAGGGGTACACGACTAAAATTCGAAATGTCAACCGTTCGCCTCACAACAACCTGCTCCCTGGTAACCCCCGCCAAGCAAACCAAGCCGGCCTCATCAATCCTGCCCCTTCACCCATCTTCACTCAGCTCCTGCCGCAAGACCCTCTCCACAGCCTTCGGCATCAAACTCTCCACCACAGCCTTCCGCGCCACGGCCATGGCGGCCACATACAAGGTGAAGCTGATCGGTCCAGACGGGGAAGAGAACGAGTTCGAGGCACCCGACGACGCCTACATCCTCGACTCCGCAGAGACAGCAGGGATCGAGCTCCCTTACTCGTGCCGTGCTGGGGCGTGCTCCACTTGTGCGGGGAAAGTGGCTTCTGGAACCGTCGATCAGTCCGATGGGTCGTACCTTGATGACGGGCAGAAGGAGCAAGGGTTCCTGCTCACTTGCATCTCGTACCCGGCGTCGGATGTCGTCATACACACGCACAAGGAGACGGACCTCTACTGAGTGAGGAGTTCAGGGAGTTGAGGGGGCGAGGGATTGGGAGTTCCGCAGGAAGAGGAAGGTGGGTGAGGTGGTGTGATGTCTTGATGAGAGGAGCATAAGCATTCATTGGATCCTTACTAGTATCGGAGTGGAGCATTTTTTATTATATCGTTAATATATATTGCTATTACAAGATCTGGACGCTTGCGTAATGGCATATTGCTGGCAGGCCGGCGTGTTAGGTTGGGGTTTTTATCTCTTCTTGGTTACTCGGTGGGCTATTATAATGGTGGCAGTGACGTTTGTTAGCCCTATCACACAAATAAGCTTGTAGGGTTCTGAAGGATACTACCCGAAACTGTGCTCATATTTAATTATCTCTCTGCTTCTTTGTTTTCCCCTTACGTTACGCAACGTTGTTGTTGACCTTAGAATCGGAAGAACACAGCCGTAGTCATCTTCCTTTTGTCCTTTCGAAAGTTCGTTTATCGTGTTTAGTTACGAACGAGTTCAAAGTTTGGTTCAAGTTTCATCTTTTGTTTGAACTTTCTATTGCTGAATTCCTTTTATCAGCTAGCTGTGTGCCAGTCTGAAATGGTGGGCTGTTGGGTTTGGGATAGAGAACGTACGTTACGAACTAGAAAATAACAAGCAGTATTTAAAGTTTTTGAATGAATCAGATCAGGGCCGCAATGTCTCTGAATGTTTGTCTAGTTTTCATGAAAAAGTTATATGAATCTATAGTGATGTGCTTTTTCTATACCATAAGAGGGCCCAAAGGGATCCGGCGCTTTACATGTCTCTAATCAGGGACGATCTAAAAAAGATTCATACTCCTACCAAATACCATCAATAAGTATATTTACCTCCTAATATATTTAATATTATAGACCTCTCAATTATGAATCCAACGGTGCAAAATCACCTCAATCAGATAGTCATAGCCTAAGATATGGACATTTGAACATTTAATAATGAATCGTTGATTTAATTTGATTTTGAGCCTCAATAGGTCCATTTTGGGGCCCAATACCAGCAAGGTGGGTCGTCCCTTGCCTTCAAACAAGTCAGCAATACACGAATCCTTCCTCTAGCCAATCCACTTGGGCCAGATTTGGCCCTTGAATCCTTGCCTACGGATCAAAACTCCAATATCGATTGTCTTCAACCTTGAGTTTGTACACTGTAGCATATGCTACAATAGCTTTGTGCCCAACCAATCCTCGCTCATTTCGACAACTTTGGGCTAAATTAGCTAGCCAAAATGTTCATGTAACATACTGAATTCTGAATGTAGTCTCCATATAATCCTTTTCTCTAAGTTCTCTTCTCATTTCAGTCCTTGTTGATAAATTAGTGTAATTTATAGTGGTCTGGTGAATATTTTTTTTATAATTATATCAGTGGAAGGGTTTATGTACAAATACCTCAATGAAAGCTTATTTAAGGATCTAAAATACAAAATCACCACCTAAGTGTAAGGCCCCAAACATTGCTTAATATGTTAAACAAGCTTAATTACCATAATTAATTACTCTAAACCTTAATCTAACCATGTGAGGTATTTTGAAATCATGAGATAAGCTTAAGTTTTAAGTTTGGTTCAATTTAGATGTTGTTTGTGAAAGTTATGCATTTTTATGTACATTTTGGACTTTTTTGCAATTTATCCAATTGGGAGGCTTTCTTTGCAAATTGTCACTTGCCTTATTATCCTCAGATGTTTTTCCTTATCATTCTTAAGCTTGTTAGGCCATGGGGTGCCTAGTTGTACCTTGGTTTGGAGGTGTTTCTTTTCAAAGACATTTTAGGGATTTTCTCCCTGATGGATGAGCTTATCTTTAGGAGTTATCAACCAATGGGGTAGTTTCTTTGTTTGGAGGTCGGAGGTGGGCCTAGAGAATAAAAAATTGATGGCTAAGAAGTCTCTAGGAGATGTGGCACAACTGTTTGCATGGCCATAGAAGCTCTAGGCTATAGACGCATGGAAAGCTCCATGTACACCTCATGCTTGACTACTTCCTTATCTAAAAGGCTTGCATGTCCATGGACACCCTTAGCCATGGACACATGGAAAGTAACTTGACACCTCATGCTTTGCTTCGTCCTTATCCATAAAGGCTTGCATGACCATGGGTACCCTTAGACATGGACACATGGAAAGTAGCTTGGACACCTCATGCCTTGCTTCTTTCTTAACAATAAAGCTTTTATATAATTCCTTCCTTACCTCCCAAACAAAATAGTTGATCCATATCACCTCCTTCCTACTTAGAACTTCTTCCTCTCTCTATTTGTCCATGGGGAGCTGTCCCAAGGTAGAAGAAGATGTCATCTTAGTGAAGAAGGTCTTCTAGGGTTTCATCTAAGCTCATCTAGGGTTTCTAAAGTCACCTTTTGGCATTTTGGACCAAGGCAAGTAGGTTTCTTCCACTTCTCTATTTTACCTACTGCTCTTCTTTCTTCCACCTTCCTCCAGATTAGAACCCTGGTATTCCATGGCAAAACTTCATCTAAAGCTCAAAAACTCTTCTTTCCATGCTCCGCTTGCTTAGGGTTTGTATCCTTGAGAAGAAGGTGATTTTTGCTCAAGTTTGGAGCTTGTGCTTGGAGCTACCAACCCATCTTGCTTGAGTTTCCTACTGATTGGGATCTGATCTTCTTCATAGAGGCAATTTATATAAGTTGCTCCACATTTATTACTTATAAGCTTGTTATTTCATATTGTTACGCTTAAATGGTGATCTCCACCTTTAGATGATGCTCTTGTTTAGGGTTTCGTTTCTTTGTTGTTCTATACTTTGTTACTAGCTCTAGATGAACCTAAAATGATTGGTACATCCCTCCTAGGGTAAAGCATGATCCAGGACAAGTTATGGGTGGGGGAGGGCAAGTCATGGGCTGGACCCTCTCCCTCTCTCTCTTCCTCGCTTGCAACTAAATTGCTGACATGTCATTTTTTTGGTTGGTCAGAATTGGAAAATTCATATCTTTTAAACCGTTTGTCCAAAATTAATTTAAAAATATGTTTTGGAATCATAAAAATAAGATCGATCTAATAAAAATACTTTTGATGTCTGATTTCAAGGTTTTTTGAAAGGTGATTTTTTGGAATATTATTTTAATATATAAAATCCATAAAATTTATAATTAAATCACCATAACTCCAAAATAGACATAAAGATATGTTTTCTTAATCAGGAGAAGCTAATTAGTCCAATGGTGAGATTTTCACAGTCTAAATTTGAGTTTTGTGAAAAAGGTCCAATCTTAGGATTTCTATGCAATAATGTGCAATATGTACACTAATGAATGTTAATAAATTGAAATAGGCCAAATTCGAACTTGGAACATCTAGAAGTGATGTAATTTGGTATTTGAAAATAGTAAAGAGGTATGTGCATTCTTACATCTTAAATTGGGATATTTGCAAACCAAACCCTATATTTCCTAATGGGCACTGTATGAACCCTATTTTCTCTATTCATGTCGAGCTTATATGAGTGACTCTTCATACTTGATCATACAAATAGCTCAAGTGAGGTTTCCAACATCATATATAGAGAAAGAGAAGGAGATATGTACGGAATAACATTTATGAGTATCTCATGCACAAGGCGTCTTACTCTCAGAACCAAAGTTTTTTTTGTATCACCTCACTTGTAGCTAATGATGAGTTTCACAATATAAGTCACTCAAGCTAGGACCTAACTCAGTCAAAGGATGGACTTCCACAATGAGTCATCTACCCATCTTTTTTTTCTACTCAACTCTCACATATAGGGATTGATCATGCAAAAGGACTCAACTCATCTATTTAGGAGCAACGCAACTTAGGACACATCATTTCACATATATCTTAGAGAAGGTCGTATGACCATCTCCTTGTGGGTCTCACTCTCTCTGAAGTTCACCACGTATCTTGTCCTAACACCGGTGGTCCTCCTTTGTAAAAGAGCTTGAGGCTCATGCATATCCAGCGCTATCTTAACTTAGGTCATCTTAAGTAAGAAAGGGGAATGTACTTTCATCATCAAGACATAGCTTAGAATCTCTAAAATTGGATTCAGCTCAAATACAACTCAGATCCATATAAAACAACTTATACCGTTAGATGTAAAACTTAGAAAAGATCATCCATGCTTATACCAACTATCATTCTATTGTCTGTCTATCTATCTATCTATCTATCTATCTATCTATCTATCTATCTATCTATCTATCTATCTATCATATATCCTAATAAGGCTCTAGACATCTATTATAGATATACTCTCTTCTAAACTGATGTCACCCCCTTTCACTTAGGTTGCCTGCACACTAACTACTCTGCAGTATGAGGGACTCATTTTTCTATTTACATATATAATAAAATATTATATAATTTTTCTCCGAGAAAGAAGACGTCAGAGAAAATTGTTGAGGCTCGAGCCGATTGGAAAACAAAACCAAATCAGCAAAACTGAGTGTCCCACACACAATAGATAGTCTAATATCATGTAACCTAGTAAAATGGTGAGAACAAGGTGTAGACTAGTGTAGCTACCAAAAACATATGAGCTCTATATGGAAAGAGTTTCACACACTTGTCTAAACCTAGTTCTCGAACATATAGGTTCTAACCTAGAGGCTAAGTCCAACCTTATTCCTATAGAACAACTTAATAAGTTTCTAGGGTTCATAGTAAAAGGTGAAATTTTGTTTTATATTTTATGGCGAGTAATTGTCAAGTGTAGATATTGTTCATGCTCTGATACCAACTGTAACGTCCCCGGATTTTCACCTTCTCAAAACCCCATGGAGATGAGAAGACAAAATCTGAAAACGTTAAGCAATTGTATCAAAGTGCGTTGCGGAAGCAATATGCGCATACATGAACATACAACCATAACATACACCATAAACAATCTCAACATTCAACATGTATATTACAAAAATGACTTATTACAACATGAATTACAATTACATATTGAAAGATGATTTGACAAGTCTATGAACATGTATTCTAATTAGGATCTACACAATAGGTACAACCTAAACACTGCTCACTTCACATCTTTTATCCCACGCTATCTCTGAACCTAAAACATATGTGAAACAACGAATCAACACACAAGATGTTGTGTACGTGGGTAGAAAAATACATACTAATGTGCTTGCATAATTGAAAATAACTTGAGAAAGAAAGAGTGAAGGAAAGCATTATTTAAAGTGATAATTAGGTAAACACATCTTTTATACATTTCATTAGATGCAGTTGTACTACAATTTTATAAGCACTTCTCATACATCCAGTATGGGAAAAATTATTTTATCATACATCTAATATGGGCAATTCATCATACATCCATGTTAGGCAGCATACATCCATACTGGGCCATGTACACTAGTAGCTACAACTCATCAAAATGTCCATTTATATTTCATTAAGTTTTGGCGAAGCATATAATACTAATATGCATCCAAGAATTTATATGCAAATAAAAGCATCCAAAGTACATCATATCATTATGCATCCACGAAAACTAGTCATATACTTAATAAAAACCCACGTACCTGATTTAGAGATTCCTTATGCATCCATTATCATCTACAACTATGTCCATGACCTGATTAATAGCAATTAATCATCATTAATACATGTACATCATATTCATGGTATTTAGGTCCATATTAGGGTTTAGGACAAACCTAGATTCAAACTAACCAAAACTTGTCTCTAATATTTTTATACCGATCTAAAGATCATCATTAGAGTATGATTCATGTGTCATAATTTTTTGGTGATTGATCTATTTTCTAGAATTAAAATGGGGTTAAAACATGTAATTTAGGCATTAATGAGAAAAGGCCTAACATAGATCAATAAAAATTAATATCTGAGTCCAAATTTAGCCTCTTTACGATATTAGAGCTCAATAGATATTTTCTGGGATTTTATATCATATAGATACTATTTATTTAAATTAATGAACCCTAAAATGGAGCATCATCTTGTAAATTAAAACCCATCAATATTATTGTTTTAGAGGTATAATCTAGGGGTCTTATAAGAAATAGGATATTTTTCTGAGTCTGGAGGTATTTTTTGTGTATTTATTGGACAAAGGAGCTATTTATAGTGGATTTTCTAAAATCAACATGTATTATTGGAATTGTAATCTTGCATTTACCTCTAGGGATTTACTGGAGCCGTTGATATGATCTTTGGGATCACCTGGATGTCCATCACCTGGACACTAGGTTGGAGCATGGCTCAACATCTTAGACTACTCTTGGATCGACCAGTTCTTAGATTGGTCTGGCTGGTTAGACTGGTCAGTCCTATCTCTCTCGCCCCACGACTGGGGAAATACGCCTATGTGCGTGCACCGCCGCCACGAGGTTCAGCTCCAATGAGGGATCTTGGTAGTAGAGAAGGTTCTCTCTATCTGGTGATAGGCCCTGAAGGTTTAAAGAGACATTCGTACGTCTCCATCCACTTTGTATGCGTCAGAGAAGCAGAGACCAATGAAAAAGGAAATTCGCCGGTTGAGCGCCTCTGCAGTGTAAAGAAGAAGGGGCAAACCGACCATTGACAAACCTGGGATCAAACAGAGGCTTCTGCAAGCTTCTTGGTACCTTCAAGGACCAAAATGTGACCTTTAGAACTCCTAGTATCTTCTTATCCTACATTCCCGAACTCCTACCAGCTTCACCCAGAGACTTGGTTCGACAGTCATGGGTTTGCAGAGAAGTTGCAAGATTGATGGAGCCACTCATCTTTTCTGGCTTCGGAGATGATTTTTCGGTACTCAAAACCTCACAAGATGGCCTCCACCTTTGCATCTGCTGTCTAGGGCTTCTAATGGTGTTTTTAATGGAGAAACATTGAGGAGTAGGTGGTCGTCCTCTTTCTCTAAGCCACATCATCCTCTAATATCGGGCTCGTTGAGTAGATCTCAACCAACCCCAACTATTTCTTCTCTTAGAAATATCGAAAACTTCTCACAGTGCAACTCAATTTATGGGATCTGATCTATGGAACTCCTCTGCGGAACCCAGAGGTAGGGGATGAAGTCTCCACCATTGGATTCATGCGGACGAGCTAGATTGAGGCACAAATCCATGTTGTAGGCACCCCACACAGCTAAAAGGCTGCATGAAACCTAAATTGTCACCGGACCTAAGTACTACATAACCCAAGGACCAAAGTTCAACTAGATTTATATCATTCATGTCCACAATTTCACAAAATTACATCTCTATAGAAATTTCCACAAATTCTGAAATTTTAGACATAGGCTCAGAATTTCCTAAGCTAGCTTCTATCAAAATTTTGGGACCCGAAATCCATTATTTGGTCATGCAAATAAATTCTTCAAACAACCTTAGAAATAGGTGTATAAACCTTGAATATGAGTCAATCAATCACAAAATCTTCATCAAACAAGTTCAATCCAATTAATATGGTTGTTATCTATATCCAAAAGTTCACTATATAATCATTCAAATTCAAACATATATCTAGATGGATGTTTAATCTCATAAACACTTAATTAGTTAGAAAAAGTCATCCATCCCAATTGAACCCAGTTAGATGTCAAAATCATACATCGTATCTCCAATCAACCCCTAGTTGTGTTAAGAGTCCATCATTGGATAGCTAATTCATCAATTTGGTATCAACCATCAACCTAGATTTCATGGTCCTCAAATACTACCTTAGGTTTTAGAAATCTGAAATTCAGGGTCATCACATTCACCCTACCTTATATGGAATTTCGTCCTCGAAATTCAACTAATCTCATATTTAAGGTGAAAATAAGGAGTTCAACTTCATATAAGTCAACACTTCTAGGTTTCAAAGCCGTCATAGTTCTGGATATACCCGAAGTTGTTATCTTAGGATATTTAAGCATGCAAGGGGGTACCCACCCCACCTTGTATAGATGAAAGCATCATTTTTTTAGGGAATCGTAGCATCACTTATTGTCTTAGTCATCATATGAAGTTTTTATTTTTTTTATTTACATCCTCATAATCCCTTACGAATAAGGATTTTATTCATACACATGAAATTAAGGTGGTATTATTCAAGGTTTCATCTTTCACCCCACTAACTCATGTAAGGCGATAACAAAGTATCATTTAATACCACGTTAACACTTAACATCATTAATATCATTTATTATTACCATAGTATTATGATTTCATCATTAGAGGGGATTCATCTTCATATTTGCATTTTAGGGTTTCACCCTATTCTGTGAGAGTTATCCTCAAACTTAGAAGCATAGATTGAAAAGGATTGTGGTTAGGCATTGTACTTGATGATCATATAAGCTAAGATAAAAAGAAATCACTCAAGCTAGGACCTAACTCAGTCAAAGGATGGACTTCCACAATGAGTCATCTACCCACCTTTTTTTTTCTACCCAACTCTCACATATAGGGATTGATCATGCAAAAGGACTCAACTCATCTATTCAGGAACAACCCAACATAGGACACATCATTTCACATATATCTTAGAGTAGGTCGTATGACCATCTCCTTGTGGGTATCACTCTCTCTGGAGTTCACCATGTATCTTGTCCTAACACCGATGGTCCTCCTTTGTAAAAGAGCTTGAGGCTCATGCATATCCAACACTATCTTAACTTAGGTCATCTTAAGTAAGAAAGGGGAATGTACTTTCATCATCAAGACATAGCTTAGAATCTCTAAAATTGGATTCAACTCAAATACAACTTAGATCCATATACAACAACTTATATCGTTAGATGTAAAACTTAGAAAAGATCATCCATGCTTATACCAACTATCATTCTATTGTCTATCTATCTATCATATATCATAATAAGTCTCTAGACATCTATTATAGATATACTCTCTTCTAAACTGATGTCACTCCCTTTCACTTAGGTTGCCTTCACACTAACTACTTTGCAGTATGAGGGACACATTTTTCTATTTACATATATATAATAAAATATTATATATTTTTTCTCTGAGAAAGAAGACGTCAGAGAAAACTGTCGAGGCTCGAGCTAATTGGAAAACAAAACCAAATCAGCAAAATCGAGTATCCCACACACAGTAGATAGTCTAGTGTCATGTAACCTAGTAAAATGGCGAGAACAAGGTGTAGACTAGTGTAGCTACCCAATACATATGAACTCTTTATGGAAATGGTTTCACACACTTGTCTAAACCTAGTTCTCGAACATCTAGGTTCTAACCTAGAGGCTAAGTCCAACCTTATTCCTATAGAATAACTTACTAAGTTTCTAGGATTCAGAGTAAAAGGTGAAATTTAGTTTTATATTTTATGGTGAGTAATTGTCAGGTGTAGCTATTGTTCATGATCTGATACCAACTATAACGTCCCCGGATTTTCACCTTCTCAAAACCCCATGGAGGTGAGAAGAAAAAATCTAAAAACGTTAAGCAATTGTATCAAAGTGCGTTGTGGAAGCAATATGCACATACATGAACATACAACCATAACATATACCATAAACAATCTCAACATTCAACATGTATATTACAAAAATGACTTATTACAACATGAATTACAATTACATATTGAAAGATGATTTGACAAGTCTATGAACATGTATGCTAATCAGGATCTACACAATAGGTACAACCTAAACACTGCTCACTTCACGTCTTTTATCCCACACTATCTCTGAACCTTAAACATACGTGAAACAACGAATCAACACACAAGGTGTTGTGTACGTGGGTAGAAAGATACATACTAATATGCTTGCATAATTGAAAATAACTTGAGAAAGAAAGAGTAAAGGAAAGCATTATTTAAAGTGATAATCGGGTAAACACGTCTTTTATACATTTCATTAGATGCAGTTGTACTACAATTTTATAAGCACTTCTCATACGTCCAGTATGGGTGAAATTATTTTATCATACATCTAACATGGGAAATTCATCATACATCCATGTTAGGCAACATACATCCATACTGGGCCATGTGCACTAGTAGCTACAACTCACCAAAATGTCCATTTATATTTCATTAAGTTTTGGCGAAGCATATAATACTAATATGCATCCAAGAATTTATATGCAAATAAAAGCTTCCAAAGTACATCATATCATTATGCATCCACGAAAACTAGTCATATACTTCATAAAAACCCACATACCTGAATTTAGAGATTCCTTATGCATCCATTATCATCTACAACTATGTCCTTGACCTGATTAATAACAATTAATCATCATTAATAGATGTACATCATATTCATGGTATTTAGCTCCATATTAGGGTTTAGGACAAACCTAGATTCAAATTGACCAAAACTTGTCTCTAATATTTTTATATCGATCTAAAGATCATCATTAGAGTATGATTCATTTTTCATAATTTTTTGGTGATTGATCTATTTTCTAGAATTAAAATGGGGTTAAAATATGTAATTCAGGCATTAATGAGAAAAAGCCTAACATAGATCAATAAAAATTAATATCTGAGTCTACATTTAGCCTCTTTACGATATTAGAGCTCAATAGGTATTTTCTGAGATTTTATATCATATAGATACTATTTATTTCAATTAATGAACCCTAAAATGGAGCATCATCTTGTAAATTAAAACCCATCAATATTATTGTTTTAGAGGTCTAATCAAGGGGTCTTACAAGAAAGGGGATATTTTTATGAGTCTGGAGGTATTTTTTTGTGGATTTATTAGACAAAGGAGCTATTTATAGTGCATTTTCTAAAATCAACATGTATTATTGGAATTTTAAACTTGCATTTACCTCTAGGGATTTACTAGAGCCGTTGATATGATCTTTGGGAACACCTGGATGTCCGCCACCTGGACACTAGATTGGGGCATGGCTTAGCATTAGACTACTCCTGGACCAGCCGGTTCTTAGATTGGTCTGGCTGGTTAGACTGGTCAGTCTTCTCTCTCTCGCCCTCGCGACTGGGGAAATATGCCTATGTGCGTGCGCCGCCGCCACGAGGCTCAGCTCCGGTGAGGGATCTTGGTAATAGAGAAGGTGCTCTCTATCTGGTGATAGGCCCTGAAGGTTCAAGGAGACATTCATATGCCTCTGTCCACTTCGTATGCGTCAGAGAAGTAGGTACCAATGAAAAAGGAAGCTCACCGGTTGAGCACCTCCGCAGTGTAAAGAAAAAGGGGCAAACCAACCATAGACAAACCTGGGATCAAAGAGAGGCTTCCTCAAGCTTCTTGGTACCTTCAAGGACCCAAACGTGACCTTCAGAACTCCTAGTATCTTCTTATCCTACATTCCCAAACTCCTACTAGCTTCACCCAGAGACTTGGTTCAGCAGCCATGGGTTTGCAGAGAAGTTGCAAGATTGATGGCGCCGCTCATCTTTTCTGGCTTCAAAGATGATTTTTCAGTACTCAAAACCTCACAAGACGACCTCCACCTTGCCTCCGCAGTCCAAGGCTTCTACTGGTGTTTTCGATGGAGAAACATTAAGGAGTAGGTGGTTGTCTTCTTTCTCTACGCCACATCATCCTCTAATATCAGACTCATTGAGTAGATCTCAACCAACCACAACTATTTCTTCTCTTAGAAATATCTAAAACTTCTCACAGAGAAACACAGTTTATGGGATCTGATCTATGGAACTCCTCTGTGGAACCCGGAGATGAAGTCTCCACCATTGGATTCATGTGGACGAGCTAGATTGAGCGACAAATCCATGTTGTAGGCACCCCACACAGCGAAAAGGCTGCATGAAACCTAAATTGTCACCGGACCTAAGTACTACATAACCCAAAGACAAAATTTCAACTAGACTTATATCATTCATGTCCACAATTTCACAAAATTACATCTCTCTATAGAAATTTCCACAAATTCTGAAATTTTAGACATAGGCTCAGGATTTCCTAAGCTAGCTTCTATCAAAATTTTGGGACCCGGAATCCATTATTTGGGCATGCAAATAAATTCTTCAAACAAACTTAGAAATGGGTGTATAAACCTTGAATATGAGTCAATCAATCGCCAAATCTTCATCAAATAAGTTCAATCCAATTAATATGGTTGTTATCTATATCTAAAAGTTCACTATATAATCATTCAAATTCAAACATATATCTAGATGGATGTTTAATCTCAGAAACACTTAATTAGTTAGCAAAAGTCGTCCATCCCAATTAAACCCAGTTAGATGTCAAAATCATACATCGTATCTCCAATCAAACCCTAGTTGTGTTAAGAGTCCATCATTGGATAGCCAATTCATCAATTTGGTATCAACCATCAACCTAGATTTCATGGTCCTCAAATACTACCTTAGGTTTTAGAAATTTGAAATTTAGGGTCATCACATTCACCCTACCTTATATGGAATTTCGTCCTCAAAATTCAACTAATCTCATATTTAAGGTGAAAATAAGGAGTTCAACTTCATATAAGTCAACGCTTCTAGGTTTTAAAGTCGTCATAGTTTTGGATATACCCTAAGTTGTTATCTTAGGATATTTAAGCATGCAACGGGGTACCCACCCCACCTTGTATAGATGAAAGCATCATTTTTTAGGGAATCATAGCATCACTTATTGTCTTAGTCATCATATGAAGTTCTTATTTTTTTTATTTACATCCTCATAATCCCTTACGAATAAGGATTTTATTCATACACATGAAATTAAGGTGGTATTATTCAAGGTTTCATCTTTCACCCTACTAACTCATGTAAGGCGATAACAAAGTATCATTTAATACCACGTTAACACTTAACATCATTAGTGTCATTTATTATCACCATAGTATTATGATTTCATCATTAGAGGGGATTGATCTTCATCTTTGCATTTTAGGGTTTCACCCTATTTTGTGAGAGTTATCCTCAAACTTAGAAGCATAGATTGAGAAGGATTGAGGTTAGGCATTGTACTTGATGATCATATAAGATAAGATACAAAGAAATCATTATTTCAATTTCATTATTTCGAACTTATATGTTTCATGAACGACATAGAGGGAAAGAGAATGTATTAAGCCAATCTTGTCATGATTTCAAACTTGGATATTACATGTACGATATAGGGAGGGAATATAGAATATGTCGAGCTTATATGAGTGACTCTTCATACTTGATCATCCAAATAGCTCAAGTGAGGTTTACGACATCATATATAGAGAAAGAGAAGGAGATGTGTAGGGAATAACATTTATGAGTATTTCATGCACAAGGCGTCTTACTCTCAGAACCAAAGTTTTTTTGTATCACCTCACTTGTAGCTAATGATGAGTTTTGCAATATAAGTCACTCAAGCTAGGACCTAACTCAGTCAAAGGATGGACTTCCACAATGAGTCATCTACCCATCTTTTTTTTTCTACCCAACTCTCACATATAGGGATTGATCATGCAAATGGACTCAACTCATCTATTCAGGAGCAACCCAACTTAGGACACATCATTTCACATATATCTTATAGTAGGTCGTATGACCATCTCCTTGTGGCTCTCACTCTCTCTGGAGTTCACCACGTATCTTATCCTAACACCGGTGGTCCTCCTTTGTAAAAGAGCTTGAGGCTCATGGATATCCAGCACTATCTTAACTTAGGCCATCTTAAGTAAGAAAGGGGAATGTACTTTCATCATCAAGACATAGCTTAGAATCTCTAAAATTGGATTCAGCTCAAATACAACTTAGATCCATATAAAACAACTTATATCGTTAGATGTAAAACTTAGAAAAGATCATCCATGCTTATACCAACTATCATTCTATTGTCTATCTATCTATCATATATCATAATAAGGCTCTAGACATCTATTATAGATATACTCTCTTCTAAACTGATGTCACTCCCTTTCACTTAGGTTGCCTGCACACTAACTACTCTACAGTATGAGGGACACATTTTTCTATTTACATATATATAATAAAATATTATATAATTTTTCTCCGAGAAAGAAGACGTCAGAGAAAACTGTCGAGGCTCGAGCCGATTAGAAAACAAAACTAAATCAGCAAAACTGAGTGTCCCACACACAGTAGATAGTCTAGTGTCATGTAACCTAGTAAAATGGTGAGAACAAAGTGTAGACTAGTGTAGCTACCCAATACATATGAGCTCTATATGGAAAGAGTTTCACACACTTGTCTAAACCTAGTTCTCAAACTTCTAGGTTCTAACCTAGAGGCTAAGTCCAACCTTATTCCTATAGAACAACTTACTAAGTTTCTAGGGTTCATAGTAAAAGGTGAAATTTAATTTTATATTTTATGGTGAGTAATTGTCAGGTGTAGCTATTGTTGATGCTCTGATACCACCTATAACGTCCTCGGATTTTCACCTTCTCAAAACCCCATGGAGATGAGAAGACAAAATATGAAAACGTTAATCAATTGTATCAAAGTGCGTTGCGGAAGTAATATGCGCATACATGAACATACAACCATAACATACACCATAAACAATCTCAAAATTCAACATGCATATTACAAAAATGACTTATTACAACATGAATTACAATTACATATTGAAAGATGATTTGACAAGTCTATGAACATGTATGCTAATCAGGATCTACACAATAGGTACAACCTAAACACTGCTCACTTCACGTCTTTTATCCCACTCTATCTCTGAACCTAAAACATACGTGAAACAACGAATCAACACACAAGGTGTTGTGTACGTGGGTAGAAAGATACATACTAATATTCTTGCATAATTGAAAATAACTTGAGAAAGAAAGAGTAAAGGAAAGCATTATTTAAAGTAATAATTAGGTAAACACATCTTTTATACATTTCATTAGATGCAGTTGTACTACAATTTTATAAGCACTTCTCATACATCTAGTATGGGAAAAATTATTTTATCATACATCTAACATGGGAAATTCATCATACATCCATGTTAGGCAACATACAACCATAGTAGGCCATGTGCACTAGTAGCTACAACTCATCAAAATGTCCATTTATATTTCATTAAGTTTTGGCGAAGGATATAATACTAATATGCATCCAAGAATTTATATGCAAATAAAAGCATCCAAAGTACATCATATCATTATGCATCCACGAAAACTAATCATATACTTAATAAAAACCCATGTACCTGAATTCAGAGATTCCTTATGCATCCATTATCATCTACAACTATGTCCATGACCTGATTAATAACAATTAATCATCATTAATACATGTACATCATATTCATGGTATTTAGGTCCATATTAGGGTTTAGGACAAACCTAGATTCAAACTGAACAAAACTTGTCTCTAATATTTTTATACCAATCTAAAGATCATCATTAGAGTATGATTCATGTTTCATAATTTTTTGGTGATTGATCTATTTTCTAGAATTAAAATAGGGTTAAAACATGTAATTAGGCATTAATGAGAAAAGGCCTAACATATATCAATAAAAATTAATATTTGAGTCCACATTTAGCCTCTTTAAGATGTTAGAGCTCAATAGGTATTTTCTTGGATTTTATATCATATAGATACTATTTATTTCAATTAATGAACCCTAAAATGGAGCATCATCTTGTAAATTAAAACCCATCAATATTATTGTTTTAGATGTCTAATCTAGGGGTCTTACAAGAAAGAAGATATTTTTTTTGAGTCTGGAGGTATTTTTTGTGTATTTATTGGACAAAGGAGCTATTTATAGTGCATTTTCTAAAATCAGCATGTATTATTGGAATTGTAAGCTTGCATTTACCTCTAGGGATTTACTGGAGTCGTTGATATGATCTTTGGGATCACCTGGATGTCCGCCACCCGGACACTAGGTTGGGCATGGCTTATCATCTTAGACTACTCTTGGACCAGCCAGTTCTTAGATTGGTCTGGCAGGTTAGACTGGTCGGTCCTCTCTCTCTTGCCCTCGCGACTGGGGAAATACGCCTATGTGCATGCGCCGCCGCCATGAGGCTCAGCTCCGGCGAGGGATCTTGGTAGTAGAGAAGGTTCTCTCTATCTGGTGATAGGCCCTAAAGGTTCAAAGAGACATTCGTATGCCTCTGTCCACTTCGTATGTGTCAGAGAAGCAGGGACCAATGAAAAAGGAAGCTCGTCAGTTGAGCGCCTCCACAGTGTAAAGAAGAAGGGGAAAACCGACCATCAACAAACCTGGGATCAAATAGAGGCTTCCGCAAGCTTCTTGGTAACTTCAAGGACCCAAATGTGACCTTCAGAACTCCTAGTATCTTCTTATCCTACATTCCCGAACTCCTACTAGCTTCACCCAGAGACTTGGTTCGGCAGCCATGGGTTTGCAGAGAAGTTGCAAGATTCATGGCACCGCTCGTCTTTTCTGGCTTCGGAGATGATTTTTCGGTACTAAAAACCTCACAAGATGGCCTCCACCTTGCCTCCGCAGTCCAGGGCTTCTAATGGTGTTTTCTATGGACAAACATTGAGGAGTAGGTTGTCATCCTCTTTCTCTAGGCCACATCATCCTCTAATATCGGGCTCGTTGAGTAGATCTCAACCAACCACAACTATTTCTTCTCTTAGAAATATCTAAAACTTCTCACATAGCAACATAGTTTATGGGATCTGATCTATGGAACTCCTCCGTGGAACCCGGAGGTAGGGGATGAAGTCTCCACCATTGGATTCATGCAGACGAGCTAGATTGAGACACAAATCCATGCTGTAGGCGCCCCACATAGCTAAAAGGCTGTGTGAAACCTAAATTGTCACCGGACCTAAGTACTACATAACCCAAAGACCAAAGTTCAACTACATTTATATCATTCATGTCCACAATTTCACAAAATTACATCTCTTTATAGAAATTTCCACAAATTCTGAAATTTTAGACATAGGCTCAGAATTTCCTAAGCTAGCTTCTACCAAAATTTTGGGACATGGAATCCATTATTTGGTCATGAAAATAAATTCTTCAAACAACCTTAGAAATAGGTGTATAAACCTTGAATATGAGTCAATCAATCGCCAAATCTTCATCAAATAAGTTCAATCCAAATGATGCTAACCCTGATCTTTTGGAATAAGGTTTATGCATTTATATGATATACATGGGATCTTTGGTGCTCAATACACCCTCGAATATGAAAATCAGTAACTTGATTTATCTCTAAGATTAATGATGATCCTAAGAATCCTTGTTGATCTTATGTTAACTTAAATGCACATATTTGATATATCATGAATATTAATGAGGTACCTTGTCCTAATTGACTAATCTTGATTCTAAATGACATGTAATGCCTTTTTATTCTTGAAATCAGTAACCTCGTGATATGTTTTGGCGTTAGTCCCTAAGATAGGCTCTCTAGCTCTATGATAATATTGGTAACCCTATATTGCCTAATGTGACTTATGTGACTTGAGTAGTGGTTCTTGTACCTTGATACTTATGTGGATCAATTCCTCTTGTCCTCCCCTCTCAAATCAGGAAATTCTATCTCACTTATGATATCTTGGATGTTGATGTCCAACCTTAGTCCATATGTTGTTACCCAATGGAATAGGTGAACTATGTTGATGCTTACATGTATGTATGAGATGTTGATACCCAAGGATTGGGAACATGATACCTAGACCCTAGGCGACATAGACCTATATTTGAATATGAATTCTTTTGTCCTACCTTGCTGATCTAAACCATATTTCATGATTGGACCCCTTGACTCAATGAATCATGACCTTGGCTACATTAATATGAGTCTTTTGATCCCAAAATGTACATAAGGGACATGCATCTTGTAATGTGCATATAAAGTGAAATGAACATCAAAATGACTTGAAACTTGAACCAAATCTTCATGATGAACTTTAAACCAGTGAAAGATCATATAATGCACTAATAAGAAACGTTGAACCTAACATGGCCAAAAAACCTAAAATGAATCCAACTAGAGTTATTTATGAGAATCTAATGCATGTATGTATTCTTATGCTTAACTAGGTGGTTGTTTGAAACCTAGATGGTTAAGGATAGGTTATGAAATCTCTAAATTAGGTATGAGTTTTAAATAATTATATGAAATGGATTTATTGCTTGAAATGTGATACATATGTATGCTTACTTACTTGCTCAAATGTTGTGATGTAGTATTATAGTATTGTACTCAATGTTCATCTCATGTAATTGTTTTATAACTTACAAACATAATATAGAAACTCCATTATACAAACCATGTGCACCTGCCTGTATTGTCAGGGTAAGTAGGCATCCTACTTGACTTGTTAAGATAGGACATACCATGCCGATAAAACAATTAGCTCTTGGTGATGGCCTTGAGTGCCTTACATAGAAAAAGGTTAGCTAATCTTGAGCACCCTTACAAACTCTTCCAATGGGAAGATAGTCAGAAAAATCTTATGATATATAATGATGTTGGTATAATTGGAGTAAAATGACCCAAAATATGGGCTCTCATTTTGCGAAATACTTCACTTGTTTTTTCATGTTAGTTTACTTATGCAAATCTTTTCAAATTATGCAAAGCTTATATATATGTATCTTTCATCCCTATACTCAACACATTGTGTGTTGACCCGCATTGTTTCACATATTTTATAGGTTCAAAGATGGCTAGAAGTTGATGGGCTTGGTGAGCTATGTCAAGTGTACTTGTTGTAAGATCCCTAGTGTACATTAACAAACTTGTACAATTTGACTCTTGAATATGTCATTGTAGTCTTGTGATAAAATAATGTTGCTTAATATATACTTGTTGAATATTGAGTTTATGATTGGTGCTTTTATTCTGTTATCTATTCATGTATGCTAAGCTTGTATGCTTCCACATTCATGATTTATTAATACCATGCTAGGGACGAATGCCTAGGTACTATTGCCATTAACTATGTAGTCATTCATCAGGATTTGGATAACCAATGGCTTTGTGACAGATGGTATCAGAGCATGAACAATAACTACACCAAACAATACTCACATGAAACTCAAACTAAACACAACCTTACATCTCAACCCTAGAAACTTAAAATGTTCTCCATTATAGACCAAGGTGACTTAGCCTCACAATTAGAACCTAAATGTTCTAGAACTAGGTGTAGACTTGTGTAATCCTTAGAATCCTTTATTTTCTCCTCCTTCTATCTTGTAGTATGAGCTGTAGGTTTAGGAGGGTGAGAAAAGGGAGATGCTATTACAACCCTAGACATATGTTCATGATATGTTCTTAGGGTAGCTACACAAGTGTGCATAATGTCCTTTCTAGTTCTCTAGGTTCCATTGTATTCGACTGCCTAATGAGTGTGGTAACTCATTTTGGTTTTGTTTTTTTTTTCGAATGGAGTATGGTGGTTTCCACCGCATGTTTCAACTATTTCAAGTATTAGTATATGAACTTATGAAAAATGTTACCAATAGAAGAAAGGCAGTGAGTTTTTGGGCAACCTAAGAGAAAGAGATGCAACATCAATCTAGATGAGACTGATTAGATGCTAGTTGTAGTGTCTAGAGTTGTTTAGAGCCATGATAAATGTTAGTTTAGTAGTAGTCTATATGACCTAAGTTGATGATGATGATGACGACGACGACGATGATGATGATGATGATGATGATGATAATGACAATAATGATGATGCTTGTGATGATGATAATGATGATAATAATGATGACGATGAAGATGAATATTGTGATGATGATGATGATGATGATGATGATGATGTTAATGTTGATATTGGTATTATGAGATTGCTTCTTGATGAACTATGTTTGATGTTGGAAGATTCAAGTAAGTTTGTTGATATGAGATGAGTTTGGCCATGCAATCATAGCTAAACCTAGCACCATATATGAAACATATGACTTGGTTGATGTGCTAAACATAGCTAGTAGGTTGGCATGGCTGATTGTGCCTATTCTTGTACATGTAGAGATTCGATGCGTGATATATGGTTTAGGATCAACATAGGCCTCAACCTCTTTACAAGGAATGACCTCTAGCATGGGACACAAAATAAGGGTTAACTATTGATATGAGTTGACCCAACACGGAAGAAGGTCAGAGTAGCTAACCTCCAAAACATATGAAATGTTGAAAAATATGCATGGTGAAATACATGATGATGAGTCCCTAACTAGAATACTTCTAATTATGTGAATTTAGAAACTTAGTGTGTGGTCCCTTGAAAATGTTGAACTCTGTATTTCTTATGAAAATAAATATAACCATAGAGAAAGAGGTAATTTTATATATGATATTAGCTATATAGGTGAGGGAGATGTCCCAAGACCCTAAGATGATGTACATGATGTGTGATCCATAATGAGACTCATACTCGTGTTAGTTGTTGTACGTGAAAAAAATCTAGTTGTTGTCTTATTTTTGAAAGTCAAAGTAGAAATTTTGTAATTGTTAGATGGTTGTGCTTAACATGTCTAGATGTACATAGATAGGTCTTTGCATGAGTGGCTTGAGCTTGTAGTGCTCCCTTGAGATACAAATGATATAATTACAAAACATCGATGTTCATGATAATGTTGTTCCTCAAATGATGCTTGATGCATGAAATATCTCACTTAAGTTAAACCTTGATACACGTACAATAAGTCAGTCCCTTAAGCAAGACCTAAGATTAAAACCATGCCACACATGAAAGATGTATGTTTGAAATCATGAACTCAATATGATGATGCCTTGAGATCTTAGCTTGAATAGTCATGGGTCACATGCCCAATCTTATGCCCAAATGAAAATGATAAACTCAACATTATGATGCTCTTATGGTCTTGACTAGAATAAAATGATGAATACAATTCTCAATTTCAAACCTAATGATAGATAATTAACATAATTAGTGATGAGTATCATGACTGGGGAAAAACTAAAACATGCTAGAAATCTAGTATTAAGATAAAATACACATTCACCCATAGTCTTGTTTGAAAGTCACAATGATGAACATGTTTTGTTTAGAGATTAATAACATAGATCTTTAATAACACACCTTGGACTTGTATGATTATATGAACAAAAACCATAATGTAATAGGGATAAGGATTATGGAACCATAATGTCAAGATGATGTCATAACATGATGGAACACTAAGTAACATGTGTATAAATGGGATGGGAACACCCTTGTTGATGATAACCTAGTGTGCACTCCACCATGCGGAATGCCTTGGTGCTAAATATTGGTAACCTAAACATGATGAGTACGAACTTTGACTCTTGCTTATGATCTTAGATGAATTTTAAGGATGAAATTTCTTTAAAGGATGAAGGATGTGACAATCCTAATTTTCTCTCTCTTTAATCATTATCTTTCTCTCTCTATTAGTGAACACATCCCTCAATTTGAGTTTAATTACATAATTTGAGTAATTTGATGCTCAATAATAGTCATCTTGCACCCATGTTTTGATATATGACATGAATGTGCAATTTTGAACTATGTATCATCCTTAATACATACCTATCTTTCAATTGAAATTGATCCTCATCAATGAGATATCTTTACCTCCTAATATATTTATTATTATAGACCTCTGAATTATGAACCTAACAACATAAAAATCACCTCAATTGGACAATTATAGCTTAAGATATGGACATTCGAACATTTTCTAATGAAATGTTGATTTAATTCGATTTTGTACCTCAATGGGCCCATTTTGGGGTGTGGACCTACAAGGTGTGCACCCCCTTGTCTTCATATAGGTCAGAAATCCACTGATCCTTCCTATAAACAATCCACTTGGATTGGTTTTGGTCCTTGGATCCTTGCCCACAGATTAAGACTCCAAACCCATCAAATCTCGGTTGTCTTCAACCTCAAGTCCTTACACTATAGCATATGTTATAGCATCTTTGTCACCAACCAATCCCTACTCATCCCAACACCTTTGGGCTAAATTAGCTAGCCAAAATGCTCCCTTCTCTCATTTTCAGCCTTTTCCCCTTCGATTCTTCTTTTTGGTGCCTTGTAGCCCTACTTTTACAATATCTTATCCTTCCTTATATGGCTGCCACCATGGATCTAGGATTTGGGGATTTCCCCCCTACACCTTCACAACCCACCAAAACCCCTACAATAAGGTCGTGACTTTGGGACAAAGCCATTGGCATGTCATCCAGGGCCTTTCGAGCCCTAAAGATCCATTAACGCAGATGTGTTGGTTAGCAAGCCGATCCACTACAATGAAGCCTCCAGCTGTACGCGGTGAGGGAAGAGGAAAATTCCCCCTTCTCGATCAATGACTGCTCGGATGCGGTGAGGCAAGGTTGGGGATCACTGGGTCTGGCCCCAACATCACGCACTAGCGATTGCTAGATGCATTAGATGTCAGAAAGTGGCATGCGGCAATAGACTATGGGTCATTGTGACAACAATCGAGCACATCTTCCGTGTAGGGAAGGGCACATCCTTGTTCCTCCGTCCACGACCCAAATCACATGACCAATTAATAGTAACACCCAAACTCATTTTTCTATAGTTTCTCATCAAAATGATAATCAATAACTCCAACATCCCTTGTCCAAATCATACAATATAATATATCAAATTGGTCAGTTCAACAAGATCTACAACATGGGATTATTCCTACAACCTAATTCCAATGTTGTTCTCTTGGTTTCCTAAATGATGCAAACCCTAATTTTTAAGGTTTATGCATTTAGATGATAAACTTGGGATCTTTGATCCTCAATATGCCCTCTAATACAAAAATTAGTAACTTGATTTCTTGTTGAGATTAATGATGTCTAACGTCCCAAGATTTGAGGCATCGGATAAAATCGATCTTAAAAGGAATGATTGGACTACCCATATCACCAAGGTGCACCTCCTTTTCAGCAAGCCCATCACTAAGAACTCCATAGTTAAGCATGCTTGGCTTGGAGTATTACTAGGATGGGTGACCAGTTGGGAAGTTGATCTTGGCTTGCACGTGAGTGTAGACAAAGCACCTTGTTAAGGCTAGTGATGGTCTGTGGGGCCAGTCGTTATTCCTGAAAATCTACTAGAGCTTAGGGAAGTGGGTCCATGTGTTACAAAATGGTATTAGAGCCAATTACCCTCTAGTAGGTGGGGCCCACATGGACTTGTGGCATGCCAATCTTCATCCATGTGGTCCAGACATGTAGGAAAGGGCTGCCCATGGTGACATAGCCACCCTTGTGCTGGTATTCTGTGATTGGGAGCTGGGTGTCCATGGGAAATTCTAGGTCTGCACTGAAATGGGGAAATATTATGAGACCATATAGTTGAGCCTTGGCGAGGACGTCAAGAGTCTAAGTGGGGGAGATTATAATGTCCCAAGATTTGAGGCCTCAGATAAAATCGATCTTAAAAGGAATGATTGGACTACCCATATCACCAAGGTGCACCTCCTTTTTAGAAATCCCATCACTAATAACTCCATAGTTAAGCATGCTAGGCTTGGAGTAGTACTAGGATGGATGACCAGTCAGGAAGTTGATCCTAGCTTGTGTGTGAGTGTGGACAAAGATCCTTGTTAAGGCTAGTGGTGGTCTGTGGGATCAGTCATCATTCTTAAAACTCTACTAGAGCCTTGGGCAGTGGGGCCCGAGTGTTACATGATGTAACGTCCCATGATTTGAGGCCTCAGATACAATGATCTTATAAGGAATGATTGGACTACTCATATCACCAAGGTGCACCTCCTTTTCTGGGAGCCCATCACTAAAGAACTCCATAGTTAAGCGTGCTCAGCTTGGAGTAGTACTAGGATGGGTGACCAGTCGGGAAGTTGACCCCGGCTTGCGCGTGAGTGAGGAAAAAGCGCATAGTTAAGGCTAGTGGTGGTCTGTGGGGACAATCGTCATTCCTGAAACTCTACTAGAGCCTAGGGCAGTGGGCCCATATGTTACAAATGGTATCAGAGCCATAACTTCTCCAGTAGATGAGGCCCACATGGGCACGTGACATGCTAGTCTTGAGCCGTGCGATCCAGGCATGTAGGAAAGGGTTGTTCATGGTTGACGTAGCCACCCTTGCGTTGGTATTCCGTGATCGGGAGCTGGGTGTCCATGGGCCATTCTGGGTCTTCACTGAAATGGGGTGATGTTATGAGGCCTTATAGTTGAGGACTTATAGTTGAGCCTTGATGAGGACGTCAAGAGTCTAAGTGGGGGAGATTGTAATGTCCCAGAATTTGAGGCCTCAGATATAATGATCTTATAAGGAATGATTGGATTACCCATATCACCAAGGTGCACCTCTTTTTCCAGGAGCCCATCACTAAAGAACTCCATAGTTAAGCGTTCTCAACTTGGAGTAGTACTAGGATGGGTGACCAGTCGGGAAGTTGACTCCGGCTTGCGCGTGAGTGAGGAAAAAATGCGCAGTTAAGGCTAGTGGTGGTATGTGGGGCCATTCGTCATTCCTAAAACTCTACTAGAGCCTAGGGAAGTGGGACCGGATGTTACACATGATGACCCTAAGCATCTTTGTTTCTCTTATGTTAACCTAAATGCACATATTTGACATATCATGAATATTAATGAGGTACCTTGTCCTAATTGAATAATCTTTTTTTAAATGACATATAATGCCTTTCAATTCTTGAAATCAGTAACCTCATGATGTGTTGTGGCTTTAGTCCCTAAGATAGGCTCTCTATCTCTATGATGATATTTGTAATCCTATATTGCCTAATGTGACTTATGTGACTTGAATAGTGGTTCTTGTACCTTCATACTTATTTGGAGCAGTTCCTCTTTTCCACCCCTCCAAATTAGGAAATTCTATCTTACTTATGAAATCTTGGATGTTGATGTCCCACCTTAGTCCATATGTTTTTCCCTTATGGAATAGGTGAACCATGTTGATGCTTACATGTATGTATGAGATGTTGATACCCAAGGATTGGGAATATGATACCTAGACCCTAGGGGACATCCACCTATATTTGAATATGAATTCTTATGTCCTACCTTGCTTATCTAAACCATATTTTATGATTGGATCCCTTGAATCAATGAATCATGACCTTGATTTCCCTATTATGAGTCTTTTGATCCCATAACATACATAAGGGACATAAATCTTGTAATGTGCATATAAAGTGAATGGAACATCAAAATGACTTGAAACTTGAACCAAGCCTTCATGATGACCTCTAAAAAATTAGAACTCATCTAATGCACTAATAAGAAATGTTGAACCTAACATGGCCAAAAACCCTAAAATGAATCTAACTAGGGATAATGATGAGAATTTGATGCATGTATGTAATTGTAACATCCGTGACCTGGGTTATGAATTAACCCTAGGTGTTTTGCCTAATAAATTTGATTAGATGCTTGATCTTATACTTTGAAAAGTAATTAAGGCTTTTGAGGAACTTATATTTCAATTTCAGTCCTTTTTGAATAATGTTAAAACATTATTTTGTTAAAATTGGACTAAAGTGCAAATTACCCAAGTTGAGGGGTTAACTTGCAAATTGCACATGATAAAATGTTCCTCTGATGTTGAAACATCATAAGAATGAATATGATGTAGTGGTATGGTTTCCACAAGCTTGGGCACCAAGATAAAGCTTGTAGAGCAATCCTTGTGTATTAAAACTGAGTTTTGGTGTAATGTGTAATTTACCCAAAACCCAGGGTTCAATATGCAAAATACCACTTCTAGAGGGTCTCTCATGTTTCTTGGAATCAAAATATAGCAAAGAAAATGAGAGGGACACCTCATTTGAATTATCATGGAGGAGAGAGAATCTTGACATTAAAATATCAAGATTTAAGCATAAATGGAACTTTAATTTAATTTAATGCAAAAAGAAATAAATTAATTGAGGAGCCCATCAACCAAAAGTTGAGGGATGTGTTTGCAATAAGTTGGACGAGCTTTTGACTTGCTTGGGCATAAAAAGATCTTGGTTGAGTGGAAGCCAACTCACATTATCATAATATAAAGTAATATCCACTAAAAGGTTGGATATTAATATAAAACTCTTTAAGGTGCTTAATTTCTTTTCCATTAATTCTTGGATAATGGAGAGGTTTTGCAAGATAAATAAGATGGCTTAGTGGCCAATAAATGGAGGGGGATTTTATGGAAATTATTTTGGAATTTAAAGAAAATACTTTTCTTTTTCTCTTTCCTTGAAAACCCACATACATATCCTTTTGTACTCATCCTTTTCCAATAACACCCAAGGCTCGTTTCCTTAGTTTTCTTTTCTCAAACTTGCTTTGGCCGACCAAGGAAGAGCTCAGGAGTAGAGGAAGGACGACCAAACCTGTTGGTAAGTTTTGATCATCTCCTACCTCAGATTCATGGTGGAAACCATAAAGCAATGCTTGATTAATGATTTTCTTCACCCGATTTCCAATTCTAGCCATCTTATTCATCCAAAAGCTCAAGGACAGAGCTTGGACAATTGCTGGAACTCCATCCACCATTAGAGTCGTGGAGCTTGGAGCTTGGGATCAGTTCTAGAGGCGGGTTTTATAACTCAAACCCTTAACCATTGCTATTGCACTCTTTTCTATAATAATCGTTGGTTACTTTTCTCCTTTGATACTCTTTTGAGTTCTTTCTTAAACTCCCATGAAGAACAACAATAGTTCTTGGTCAAACGGAGGAAGATGATGATGACATCATCTTAGATAATTATCCAAAGAACTTCTTTACTAAACGGTTTTATGTTGGTTGCTCAAACGGTTTCCCAAACCGTTTGGGAACAAACGGTTTCAAACCGTTTGGAATGAAACGGTTTCACCCAAACCGCATGGAGGGAAACGGTCCCAAGACCATTTGGTGGCGTTGACCAAGCGTTGACCGTTTGGAGACCTGATGAAAATAATGTAGTTTAATGATCCATCAATTATTATTGATTAACTCCAATTGGTTCATGAATTGAAGGTCCTACAATCACCAAAACCCTAATCAGGTTAATTGCTGATTTGATAATTGCTTGAGTTTGAAACTTGGGTTGATTGACCCAAACGGTCTCAAGACTGTTTGGTGATCACCCAAGACCATTTGGAGGTCTAGGGTTAGGTATGGTTGAGCAATTGAAGATCCAAAGGTATCAAGTTGAAGTGTAATCAATTGCTGATTTGGTGACCAATCCTAGGATCCAAACCCCAATTGAATGACATGGTTAATGATGATGTAATGGGAAAATGGTCTCAAGATCGTTTGGAGGTCATCCAAATGATCCCAAGACCGTTTGTGGGTTACCCAAGACCGTTTGGAGGTCTAGGGTTGACTATGGTTTGGTGTTTGAAGATCTAAAGATTCTAAGTTGAAGTGCAATCAGATACGGTTTTGGTGTTCAATCCAATGATCCAAACTTGAATTGGTTGACTTGGATTTTGATGTTGACATGGGAAAATGGTATCAAGACCATTTGGAGGTCATCCAAATGACCTCAAGACCGTTTGGGGTCAGGCCATGTTCAATTTGGATGATGGTTCAATGGTTTCAAAGTAAGTAATCTCACATTGGTTAATGTTGAAGGATCAACATTTCCAAACCCTAATCCAATTGATTAACTCTAATTGATGACCAATTGAGGGTCAATTGTGGGTCAAATTAGTTGAATGTTGACCTAATTAAATCAATTGAACCACGGTGATAGGTCCACTCGATGAGTGATAACATGATCACAATTAATGAAGGAATCGATCTTGAAAACCCTAATTCAATCTGACTTATTGAGACCATAATTGGTCCATGCAATTTTGAGGAGGTTTGGACCAAACGGTCTCAAGACCGTTTGGGACCAAACAATCCCAAACCAGTTGAGGTCATGCGGTTTCAAAGTTGCTCCTTTAGCAACCGATCTTGAAGGTCACCTTTAGCAAATGATCTTGAAGGTCACCTTTAGCAAATGATCTTGAAGACCACCTTTAGAAAATGATCTTGAGGGTCAACTTTAGTAAATGGTTTCAAAGACCCAACTTTAGCAAACAATCTCCACCACCTACTTTACTAAACAGTTTCAAGGTGGTACTTTAGAAAATGGTTTCATTGGTTGTTCAAGACCGTTTGGAGGTCTAAACGGTCTTAGACCGTTTGGATGTTTTTGTGCAAGACCGTTTGGAGGTCTAAACGGTCTTAGATCGTTTGGATGTTTTTGGTCAAGACCGTTTGGGGTCTATGTGGTCAAGACCGTTTGGTGGATAATTAACCAAAACCGCATGGGTACTTAAAGTGGTTAAAGGACAAAGTGATTAGTTGATTAATACATGATATAATATAAGATGATTATAGTAAATACATATTAATGGGGTAAGGTGATTAGTACCCTTTGAATAATTAAGCCTTAATGATCACAATGACAATGACATAACCCATGATGTCAATTCTTCTTCAAGAGTGAGTTGACTTAACCTAATCAAGACTGAAGCAAACATCATCTTTAGAAGATGAAAGACAAGATTTCCTACATGGATGATAATTAAGTATTGGACTTCTAATACGAATGAATGTCTAATTAGGGCATGATCCTTCATAGTGAGATCATGAAACCCTAATTATTATGGTTAATGAATCATAACCCTAATTAAGGGCATTAATAGGTGAAATCCTAATGCATGATGATGGTATTAACTTAATTCATAATGATGACATAATAAACCTTAATTCAAGGTACTTTGATGCTCACTCCTACTTGGGGTGAATAGTAAACCCCAACCTAGGGTGATGTGAAGTGAATAGTAAACCCTAACCTAGGGTGATGTGATGTGAATAGTAAACCCTAATCTAGGGTGATGTAATGTGAATAGTAAACCCTAATCTAGGGTGATAATGTGAATAGTAAACCCTAATTTCGAATAAGGTAAATGAAAATGTGAAACCCTAATTCTGGGTTATGCTTTTTAGAATGAAGCTCTAAGATTGGATAATGAAAGGATGAGTCACTAATCCTAATTCAGCTAAAGGGGATGATTAACCCTAATTGAAATGAAAAGGGAAACCCTAACCCTAGCAATGACATAGTGGTGTAACCCCATGAATAGTGATGTTATGATTATTTTGCATTGTGCTAATATGAAATTGATGTATCTGTTATCATCTGTGCTAATCATACAAGTTTTATGAGATATTGAACATAGCCAGGTATGAGCTATGATGCTTTATTTATTGAAAGTACTTTATGAGCTTTGTAAGCAATGATATGCTAAGTTGCCTAGTAAAAAGTAATAAAGAGATTGATAGGCTTTAAGAGCCATGTGAAATACCTGCATTCCAATTATCATGTTTACACTGTCAAATGACTTGATGGTATTAAGTTACCTGTTAAAGTGGTAACAAGTATTTTGATTATCCAAGGGTTTGAACACCCATATTCTTGAATCATGATGATGACCTAATAAGGGATTGAGTTCCCAATGTTAATAAAGCTGTGAAATGAACTTGATAAAATAGCACTCTTTCCTTACAACAATTGTTATAATGGCTTATGTATGTAAACATGCCTGATGTTAAAAGAATGATGTAATGTACTTAAATAAACAAGTATATTAATTGTGATAAGAAAACAACACACTATGAGAACATACATGTTTCTTGTAAGGAACCATCCCTTGATCAAACCCGAAGTGATCATTAGGGCATGTCCTTAGAAAAAAACCCAACTTAAAACTAACAATTATATAAATTGAGTTGAAATATTTTGAATAAAACAATCTGCTTAAAGATATGATTACAAACAATCATCACAAAGCATCGAAGGATCTCATACAAAATCATAATACTTACCATTTAAATCATCTCAATAGTAGACAAGATAGAAAGACAAACTTAAATATCTTCATTAACTACAAAAACTAGCTTTAAAAGATGATCCATATCTATGATGACAAACAATATAAGATGTCTATCTCAAGTTACAACTTGTAATCATATAGAAACAACAAGGAAAGAAACCCATCATATTCTACCCACCCATCACTGAGGAAAGTGAGAGTATAGGGACAATCTTGACTCAACTATGTTATATCTTATTACATCATGATCACCACATCCTTTATGTTGTGCTATCATACCTAAAAGCATTGTAGAAGAACCACATGAGACTCTGAAAGAGTCACTGTAACATCCCCAATTTCAGGTACTTATCTGCAAAATTTCAAAATTTTATATCCTTTATGGTCACATGTTAGAATCAGGTCAATAATTAGTATTTTGGTTTATATTATGCCCTGATAAATTTACCATTTATAGGAAACATATAAATGTGACGAATCCTAAAATTTAGAGCGCTAACTCTTTTTAAATAATTAGTTATGTAATATTTAAGCTTTAACTCATTTTAATTATAATAAATAATCCGGTGACCAAACTTACAAACTAAGCACATGCAAATTTTCTAGACCCTTTGGCGATCAACTGGTCAAAATTTGAGTTTAATCCGAGTTCGTTTGGTCAGGGAACCACCATTAATAAGATAATGGTTAGTTTCTATAGATAAATGCCTTTTTCCTGAAATTGTGTTCTTTTGTACTTTGTTTGGGCCGTAGGATCGGCGCCCAGCGTACGCCCATCCGATCTCAGCCGTCCGCAAGAGACGGACTTCCTAGTTGCAATCGAATTCGATTTTCTCGCAACTCGCTCAACCATTTCTCGAACCGTTTTCGCCTTCAACTTCGGGAGATTGTTCCACATCTATTTAACCCCTGGTTAGCCCAAGGTTTTGGAAGATTGCAAAACGCCCAACTTTGCCGCTGTTCGTGTTTTGTCCCTCAAACCAACCAGAGGGTAGGTATTCACCCAGACCTGACATCTCTGTATTTACTTTGTACCATCCGTTTTGCAGTCGACGTTTTGATCTTTTCTATTCATGACGTTGTGCGATCTGTTCTTCGGCTCCGTAGCGTGTGTGCAGTGGTTCCTGGATGATAGGAAGAGCACGAGTCCCCGTTCCTCCTTGTGTCTTAGTCTCTTATTCTTTTTCTTTTCTTCTCTGTTCTCCGACGCGCAGTCACGGTAAGGAGCTTTACCTGCTCCGTGTTCCCTAGACCCTACCCAAGGAAGCGTCAGGTTTGGCCAGGTTCACCGAGGTCGACCTACTGATTTTCTTTTTTGTGGTCTTTTGACTCATTGGCCACAAGCAGTGTATTCAGTTCGTTGTCCCTTCCTTTGTGCATAATGATTACTAGACTATGATACGATCACACCCTCCTCCTTTGTTGAGATTAATATATGAGATCCTGATATGCAGCTCGTCCATGTTGTTTCAACATAGGAATTCTGAGTCCTTCCTATGTAGCCACGGCTGCCTTCACGTAATTCAATGCTAATCTATTTAAACTTCACATTACGAACTGTATTATGCCATAACTTTCTGTATTGATGCATCCTAATGCTTGAATCATGATTGATCGTTGGCATACACACCTTAGTTATGCGGAAGAAACTCTGATCCTATACTCATGTCCATAATTCTGGTCACTTCTGTTATTTTAAATCTGGGTAGGTAACTGTTGTATATAACCACAAGTTATTATTATACTAATCTATTTTACAAATTAGCTAATAAAAAGACTAAGGCTAACCGACTATGCACTTTGACCAGGTCACATTGTCTAACTTAAACTATTAAATCAGAATCTATATCAGTGATCTCGGACACCTATATTGAATAAGCAATTAATTGAGACTTGATTATTTTATCCCTAAGTGGCGACTACTTCCATGATACTAAAATAGTATATCACTAACCTATGAATGTCCACTAATGTCGAGATAAGGAATGAACAATATACCATTTTTTTTGGCCGCTTGCTACTGCTTTAACGTAGAACTGAATCGTGATTTTTCTACCTTAATCGAAAATATTGCATTCTAATCTATTGTATCCACTAATGTGTTAATCAAGAAGCCAACCTAAAAGTCAGAACTGGGGTATCACCCAACCCCAAATATTTGTTCTAACAGCAATGCTAAGGCACTCTAGTATGTATATCCCTAACTATGTTTTTCTTTAATGTTAAGGCTAAGGGCGGATAACCTATATGTTGTTTGATTCATGATTTAATCAAGGGAGATAATCTACCCAAATTCGATTTAGAGCATGGCCTAGGGTCATATACCGGTTTTTGTGCTACCGATTCCTATATCGTCGAAAGTTTCTCGCGCTTGGTTCTAAAGTTTTATCGCAACCCTAGCACCGTGTTATGATTGAATTTCGATGTGGACATCCTGACCTCTAGTTTTCTACACCCGGAATATAAAGGGCCTATTATCCGTACACCTTAATGCACATGGGATACAAGATCTAAGGAACACACTAATGACCCTAAACATGTTGACCAAAGAGGAATATATGATCTAATAAGGCCATTGGGTTTTCAGGAGAGTGGTAGATTCCGAAAGGCTGGGAGCAGAGTTAGGTTTTTGGTTTGCTACAGGTAAGTGGTCCATGCCCATGAGTACTCATGTTTTAAGTTCAGTATGTTTACATGTCTCCTGTTAAGACTTTTATAATTTATATGGATCAATGTTCTAAGAGTTTAAGACAAACAAGAATATTCTCATATCTCTATCGTTATGCAAGTTCAGATATCCAGAATCTCAAATAGAGACATGTTGCTCAAAATAGTTATGACCCATGGACCAATTCCATGAGTAAGTTAAAGAATCATGTTCCTATAAGATCTCTTAGACATGTTCAAAATTAATGAATAAGATTGTAAGATAAGATATGCAAGTAATGTAGCCATACTTAGTTGGTGATTGGTGATAGTTTTGTATTGAGAATTCAAGTACACATATGCCGCCAAGATTTCTCATATTTATAGGCATAACTATGTATTACGATTTCAAGCAGAAACATGCCATTAAGATTCCATGCATATGTATAGATATAACAATTAGATTCCTTAGAATGAATAATATCTAGAATTTAATTACAATATAAGAATATGAACTTCAGAATATTAAGACATGGTCTACTTTTAGAAATAAAGGTACTTTTGGGATCACAATGTATTATAAAAAAGAGTTCATGATGACATCATAAAATAATGACACATTCAGTTCTAGATTAAGTTTATCACTTAAGAATAAAAGATTCAGATTCAGATTCAGATTTAGAATTTAGTACCTGCTCAATACTCAGTAATCAGTTTCAGATAAGTCAGTTATCAGTGTTCAGTTTTAATATAAGATAAGTTCAGATTCAGTATTCAGCAAAGCTATCAATATTCAGCTTCAGTTCAGATTAAGAATTAAGTAAGTTTAGACTTAAGATAAATAAGTTGAAACCTTCACATAAGACATTATATGATAAGTCCTCATTCAGTAGTCCTGGGACGATTCAGAGGCATATGTTGCCAATTCAGAGGAGTGTTTACTCCAACTCAGAGGTGTTGCGGCACCATTTCAGGGCGTAGACACGCCAATTCAGAGACACCTCGGTGTCATTCAGGGCATGTAGTGCCATTTCAGGGTACTTCGGTACCAATTTAGGGTGTAGATACGCCAATTCAGGAGGACTTATTGTATAATGGTGGCCACAAACAGATAAAAATCGTAAGTAAAAGACACTTTAGATTAGAGTAAGAATGTAATCTCCTCCATGAGTGTGATGAGAGAAAAGTATGACCTAGACACTTTGGTGTAGGTCATGAGACCCATGGTATAGGTCTCCAGAAAAGATAGAGTAGAAAGATAAGAGATAAAGAAGTCAGGAGTGAATATGTTTTCAGATTTTAATCAGCATTTGCTATCAGTTTTATAATGTCCAAGAATATTTTGTAACATTGTTAGCTCTTCAATAATGTGCATTTTAGAATACTCATGCCACTTACTCTAACGACTATTTTTTCCCAATGCATGGCTGGGGACGTGATGTCCGCATGTTTGGAGCGATTGAAGAACAAAGGGACAAGTAAAGGCCTAAGAGACTTTCAAGCTTGCCTAGTGGGGTGCCATCTACCGAGGTGATTCTAAGTATTGACATCTTTTTATTTTGAACTTATGCATAAACATGATGTAGTTTTATGTTGACAAAAAACTATGTATGAATCCATTTACAGTTTTGCAAAGTGTTTCATTTACTTTTATTGTGATGGTTATCATGTTTGTGACACTCCAAAAAAAATGCTTCCGCTCATGTGATATGAAAATTGGGGTGTTATAATATGGTATCAGAGTAATTTGGTAAATGGCCACTAGGCAAAGATGATTCTCACAGTCACCCTAGGATGAAGATAAGAGATTAAGGTTTAGGGACAGATTCCCATAGAAATATACAATGACCTAGAATGACTAAGAGTTTTCACCTTTGAAGAAATAGAGATGTCAGAGGTAGATGTTTACCTATTCTATGTCTCAAGTTTCAACCTAACCCTAGCTAATGAGGTTGCTTCTCCATTCTCAATGGTTATGGCCAGCCAATTGAGAATGAAAGAGGACTGTCATAAGCTCTAGACTTTGATGCATCTCTCATTTCGTATTAGTCCATGTGGTATGAGACGCATGTATTGGTAGGTTAGTGAGAGGTAGCACATCAGGATCTCACATCTCTGGGTATGTGCTTGATCACCACATATCTAGAAATGTAGGAGGTACCTGGAAGACCTAAGATTATACAGACCACTACAACTAATGTTAGGAGTTTATGACAAGGTTGAGGTAGATGTCCTATGTATAGAGCCAAGTTTACTTTCAGAAATCCTAATTATGAGTTGAGAAGTAGACCAAGGTAACAGATAATGCTCACATAAATATTTTGTGAGAATACATTACATAGTTCTTTTCATGCAAAATGTGAACATATATGTACCTTACAATATATGAAGAAGTAAGAAGAACCCTAAGGTGGGTAGTAGCCTAGAGAAATTTTGAGGACAAAATTTATTTTAAGGTGGGTTGAATTGTAACATCCCCAATTTCAGGTACTTATCTGCAAAATTTCAAAATTTTATATCCTTTATGGTCACATGTTAGAATCAGATCAATAATTAGTATTTTGGTTTATAATATGCCCTGATAAATTTACCATTTATAGGAAACATATAAATGTGACGAATCCTAAAATTTGGAGCGCTAACTCTTTTTAAATAATTAGTTATGTAATATTTAAGCTTTAACTCATTTTAATTATAATAAGTAATCTGGTGACCAAACTTACAAACTAAGCACATACGAATTTTCTAGACCCTTTGGCGATCAACTGGTCAAAATTTGAGTTTAATCCGAGTTCATTTGGTCAGGGAACCACCATTAATAAGATAATGGTTAGTTTCTATAGATAAATGTCTTTTTCCCAAAATTGTGTTCTTTTGTGCTTTGTTTGGGCCGTAGGATCGGCGCCCAGCGTAGGCCCATCCAATCTCAGCCGTCCGCAAGAGACGGACTTCCTAGTTGCAATCGAATTCGATTTTCTCGCAACTCGCTCAACCGTTTCTCAAACCGTTTTCACCTTCAACTTCGGGAGATTGTTCCACATCTATTTAACCCCTGGTTAGCCCTAGGTTTTGGCAGATTGCAAAACGCCCAACTTTGCCGTCATCTTCTTCCTCCTATCACCACCTCCTCCTCGGACTGACGAGAGGGACCGAGGGAGCTTTCAACGCCTGATGTTCATGTTTTGTCCCTCAAACCAACCAGAGGGCAGGTATTCACCCAGACCCGACATCTCTGTATTTACTTTGTACCATCCGTTTTGCAGTCGACATTTTGATCTTTTCTATTCATGACGCTGTGTGATCTGTTCTTCGGCTCCGTAGCGTGTGTGCGGTGGTTCCTCGATGATGGGAAGAGCACGAGTCCCCGTTCCTTCTTGTGTCTTAGTCTCTTATTTTTTTTCTTTTCTTCTCTGTTCTCCGATACGCAGTCACGGTAAGGAGTTTTACCTGCTCCGTGTTCCCTAGAACCTACCCAAGGAAGCGTCAGGTTTGGCCAGGTTCACCGAGGTCGACCTATTGATTTTTTTTTTTGTGGTCTTTTGACTCATTGGCCACAAGCAGTGTATTCAGTTCGTTGTCCCTTCCTTTGTGCATAATGATTACTAGACTATGATACGATCACACCCTCCTCCTTTGTTGAGATTAATATATGAGATCCTGGCAGCTCGTCCAAGTTGTTTCAGCATAGGAATTCTGAGTCCTTCCTGTTTAGCCACGGCTGCCTTCACGTAATTCAATGCTAATCTATTTAAACTTCACATTACGAACTGTATTATGCCATAACTTTCTGTATTGATGCATCCTAATGCTTGAATCATGATTGATCGTTGGCATACACACCTTAGTTATGCGGAAGAAACTCTGATCCTGTACTCATGTCCATAATTCTGGTCACTTCTGTTATTTTAAATCTGGGTAGGTAACTGCTGTATATAACCATAAGTTATTATTATACTAATATATTTTACGAATTAGCTAATAAAAAGACTAAGGCTAACCGACTATGCACTTTGACCAGGTCATATTGTCTAACTTAAACTATTAAATCAGAATCTATATCAGTGATCTCGGCCAACTATATTGAATAAGCAATTAATTGAGACTTGATTATTTTATCCCTAAGTGGCGACTACTTCCATGATACTAAAATAGTATATCACTAACCTATGAATGTCCACTAATGTCGAGATAAGGAATGAACAGTATACCATTTTTTTTGGCCGCTTGCTACTGCTTTAACGTAGAACTGAATCGTGATTTTTATACCTGAATCTAAAATATTGCATTCTAATCTATTGTATCCACTAATGTGTTAATCAAGAAGCCAACCTAAAAGTCAGAACTGGGGTATCACCCAACCCCAAAGATTTGTTCTTACAGCAATGCTAAGGCACTCTAGTGTGTATATCCCTAACTATGTTTTTCTTTAATGTCAAGGCTAAGGGCGGATAACCTATATGTTGTTTGATTCGTGATTTAATCGAGGGAGATAATCTACCCAGATTAGATTTAGAGCATGGCCTAGGGTCATATATCGATTTTTGTGCTACCGATTCCTATATCGTCGAAAGTTTCTCGCGCTTGGTTCTAAAGTGTTATCGCAACCCTAGCACCATGTTATGATTGAATTTCGATGTGGACATCCTGACCTCTAGTTTTCTACACCCGGAATATAAAGGTCCTATTATCCGTACACCTTAATGCACATGGGATACAAGATCTAAAGAACACACTAATGACCCTAAACATGTTGACCAAAGAGGAATATATGATCTAATAAGGCCATTGGGTTTTCAGGAGAGTGGTAGATTCCGAAAGGCTGGGAGCAGAGTTAGGTTTTTGGCTTGCTACAGGTAAGTGGTCCATGCCCATGAGTACTCATGTTTTAAGTTTAGTATGTTTACATGTCTCCTGTTAAGACTTTTATAATTTATATGGATCAATGTTCTAAGATTTTAAGACAAACAAAAATATTCTCATATCTCTATCGTTATGCAAGTTCAGATATCCAGAATCTCAAATAGAGACATGTTGCTCAAAATAGTTGTGACCCATGGACCAATTCCATGAGTAAGTTAAAGAATCATGTTCCTATAAGATCTCTTAGACATGTTCAAAATTAATGAATAAGATTGTAAGATAAGATATGCAAGTAATGTAGCCATACTTAGTTGGTGATTGGTGATAGTTTTGTATTGAGAATTCAAGTACACATATGTCGCCAAGATTTCTCATATTTATAGGCATAACTATGTATTACGATTTCAAGCAGAAACATGCCATTAAGATTCCATGCATATGTATAGATATAACAACTAGATTCCTTAGAATGAATAATATCTAGAATTTAATTACAATATAAGAATATGAACTTTAGAATATTAAGACATGGTCTACTTTTAGAAATAAAGGTACTTTTGGGATCACAATGTATTATAAAAATGAGTTCATGATGACATCATAAAATAATGACACATTCAATTTTGATTAGGTTGCAATACAATATTTTATAAGATTTCTATTTTTATATTTAAGGTTTAATATGTAAGTTCAGATGTAAAGGTTCAAGGTAACATCATATTTTATAAGAAGGATTGAACCATCTTGTCAGAATTGATATTTTTAGATATGTGGTACTTATGATACTTTTATAAGCTTGACGTAAGATACTTTGTATACTTAGTATTTCTATATTCATGTCAGATCCTTTCTCATAAGGCATTAGACTCATTTATGATATAATTGGTAAAATAAAGTAATCTTACCAAATCAGATTTTTAGAATAAAGTTTACCTAGATAATGAGATACATGTTCAAATCCAATAATGGATTCAGTTTAGAACTCAAGAATAAGAGATTTAGATTCAGACTACTCACTGTGTGAGTAGCCAGATTTTGATTAAAGATACATGATAAGGGTTTTAGACCCAATCTCATTTATGAAGTAATTGAGATCCATATTCACATTCAGTTCTAGATTAAGTTTATCACTTAAGAATAAAAGATTCAGATTCAGATTTAGATTTAGAATTTAGTACCTGCTCAGTACTCAGTAATCAGTTTTAGATAAGTCAGTTATCAGTGTTCAGTTTTAATATAAGATAAGTTCAGATTCAGTATTCAGCAAAGCTATCAATATTCAGCTTCAGTTCAGATTAAGAATTAAGTAAGTTTAGACTTAAGATAAATAAGTCGAAACCTTCACATAAGACATTATATGATAAGTCCTCATTCAGTAGTCCCGGGACGATTCAGAGGCATATGTTGCCAATTCAGAGGAGTGTTTACTCCAACTCAGAGGTGTTGCGACACCATTTCAGGGCGTAGACACGCCAATTCAGAGACACCTCGGTGTCATTCAGGGCATGTAGTGCCATTTCAAGGTACTTCAGTACCGATTCAGGGCATAGATACGCCAATTCAGGAGGACTTATTGTATAATGGTGGCCACAAACAGATAAAAATCGTAAGTAAAAGATACTTTAGATTAGAGTAAGACTGTAATCTCTTCCATGAGTGTGATGAGAGAAAAGTATGACCTAGACACTTTGGTGTAGGTCATGAGACCCATGGTATAAGTCTCCAGAAAAGATAGAGTAGAAAGATAAGAGATAAAGAAGTCAAGAGATATTATGTTTTCATATTTTAATCAGCATTTGCTATCAGTTTTATAATGTCCAAGAATATTTTGTAACATTGTTAGCTATTCAATAATGTGCATTTTAGAATACTCATGCCACTTACTCTAACGACTATTTTTTCCCAATGCATGGCTGGGGACGTGATGTCCGCAGGTTTGGAGCGATTGAAGAACAAAGGGACCAGTAAAGGCCTAAGAGACTTTCAAGCTTGCCTAGTGGGGTGTCATCTACCTAGGTGATCCTAAGTATTGACATCTTTTTATTTTGAACTTATGCATAAACATGATGTAGTTTTATGTTGACAAAAAGCTATGTATGAATCTATTTACAGTTTTGCAAAGTGTTTCATTTACTTTTATTGTGATGGTTATCATGTTTGTGACACTCCAAAAAAAAAAATGCTTCCGCTCATGTGATATGAAAATCGGGGTGTTACAGTCACAGTGAGCGGATTACTCCCACCAAGATATAAACACACATAAATAGATTTTATAATGCAAAAAAAATAATAGACAGAAATTTACTATTCATTTCAAATTCCCATTATCCAAATCACCCCTTAATTTAGATTAAGGCACCTAAAAGACAAGAGTATAAGACATTTCATATAATAACAACAATCTTCTCATAGCATAATCATCTTGAAAACAATAAATATAACATTGCTTATAGTGTTTTAGGTCATTCCTGCAATTATGGAGAATTCATATAGCACAACAAAATTTGTACATAATAAGAGCACAATAGTAACATCCAACATTATGTGTTAATATAATCCTAGCCAAATATACTAAATAGATGAGTTACATGTTTAATTAAGTCCTAAGTAGTTTGAGGCGTACCACTCGAACTACTAGTTGACCACTGTAAAGTCACAATCGCTACCCCACATAAGATCTTAGGATTACCAGACTCCTAAGTGTATCTTCCCCTCAGCTAGTGTGAGTGACAAACAATAGTGGCACATCGACCAAACTACTAAAACAACCTAGTACGCCTTGGGCACACATGCCACGATACTAGAAACCATGGTATAGAGCCCTCAAATCCGAGTTACGACTACACTCGCTCTCAATCAAACACAAAATGAGACACAACCGCAACTATTGTCAATATACCTTGAAGTCAGGATGACAGAGAAAACCCTCCTCACACCTGTGTATACTCAAAAGTATACGACTCTGAGCTCCTTCTCACAATATGAGATTGTTGTAAGGAAACTCATTTTTGTATCCATCAAGTCTTGACACCGAGATAGCTCTACAGTCACATGACACTACATGATTAGGGTTACAATTATTAGTTAGGCCAATCACTCATATTTAAATTACATTAAATTTTTTACAAACAAGACATAGAGATATAAATATAAAAATTAATTAAGTCTAACTACTCCCTTAGACATAGAAAGTATTCACATATTCCAAACCACATACATATGGAATCATATTCCATCCTTGGCCATATCAAGGCCTCAATTCACCAATTATAAGGCACAACAATGCCCAAAATATCATTAAGGTCACACTAGGAATAAGTATTAGTAGGGGTCTCATATCCATCTGGGGTTTTGCAAATATCATCAAAATACAATAATCAAGACAACTCTAAAGTTTTAGATAATTACTCTAAAGCATGTAAAAGTTATGATCAATTCATAATAGGGTGCATGAAGACCAAGACTAAGCATAGGTGAGATATATCAACTTATAAAGTCTATTTCAAACTGGCTTCCAAAAAAATAACTATTAGTTAAAGTTAATGAAGTGTAACTATATTAGTCATTTATTAAGTGCATCGGCATTTATTTAAAGACATTCACATCACATCACATATATTTTCTAAGGCCTATTTAATCGTTTGTAAATTCACTAGAGTGTACAGATCCCATGCTACACTCAAGGGGTGATTACATATATAGACCCTTTTTTTGTCAAATCCAAACCATAGATTTTCATTGTTATAACAAATACATGCGACATGCAAATTTTGAGCTCATTTGGGTTCTTCTAAGTCACTCTTTTATGGTCTACAAAATTGAAGCACAAAAGCTTCATAATGTACCATGTCATTCCAAGAACATCAGAACATGGATCACCATCCACTCTGGCGTCATGCAAGACCCAGTCTTGCACAACATCACTAAAATAGAAAGGAAGCTGATCATGTCAGAGAGTCATAGGTATTCCCTATTCAAAAGGAATATAGGGCTTCTTGATGGTTAGGTTAGCGGTAGTGTTGGTCTTGTAATCTTCTATCAGAGCAACCAAAACTACTTGAAATATCTAGGAAGGTGGGGAGTCATCACACCCTCCATGAACATTGCAAACTATTTCTCCCAGTTGGAGGGTGGGGAGTCATTTGCATGTGCCAGATTGAAGAGGCTCGTGGATGGTGGGTTGGACTAATATGGTATGAACATGGAGTGAACCATCAAGACATAGATCAAACTAGTCATTAACTATTTGGTGATGGTAGATTTTAGGTTATTCATTACTAGTGCAAGTTTTGAGATAGTCATGTGTCACTATACTAAAGTAACCCATGTTGATGCAGCGGATGGGTCTTTGGTGAGTGACCAAATGTCATTGTTGGAGGCACTAATGACTATGGATATGTTGGTGCATGTGTATGATTGTATGATCATTGGGCCCATGTCATAGAGGTGGAGCTTGGATATTTTGATGATCCCTTCCACTTGTTATCCCCAATAAGGAAGAATGAAAGGGCAAGGTCCATTATCATAATTCCAGGATCAAGGTTTAGCAAGTAACCAATGATAATTAGAAATTTCACTGAATGGAAAAGAGATTGATAATAATATGAGGATAAAATCTCCTCTATGGAGTTACATGGAAAGGGAAACTAATATTGCAACATCAAGTAAATCTATCTATAAATCCTGTAGTAGTCTTTAATCATCTTTTCTTTTGGCGTCATCTTCTCTAGATATCCATATCTTTAAATAATTTGCAGTTTGACCTAAATTACAGACAAAGAAAATGCAGTTAACATATCTCTATAATGAGTACGTGGTGCAAGAAAAATATGTGCCTGTAGGTGTAACAATGTAAACAACCATAGTAACAATTATAATTACATAATCAAACACGCATTTCTATTATAACATCTCAACACATAATTGCTCAATCTCTATGGTATACCCACTTGGTGGGGGCATTCTCTGTGGGGTACCCTCTCATTGGGGATTTTGTCCCTATAGTGGACTTCTCATAACCTTCCCTTTCTTAGGCTTGGTTTTATACTAGCCTTCCTTTACCAGCTTGTCCTATTAATAACCTTCCTTTCCCCACTTGATCACCAATCATCACAATTACATCCTTTCTCCCACATGTACATTCTACCCTCCAAAGATAGCATCTTGGGTTTGATCAAGTTATGTTTGTATAAAGTGGTAAACATAGGGCCTTATACTTTGTAGGAAATAAATAAACAACCAAGTAGGTTAATGGAAACATATTCGTGAAAATTCTAGAAACATCAAAATTTGATAAGAATGATTATCCATAATTAAGCACATACCTTTGTTTCGGGGCAACTTAATTTCCAAGAAAACAAAAGCAAAATCAATCAACCAATAAATTAACCTATAATCAGTGAAATGTATTACTATTATGTTCACAAAATATCACTTAAGACTGACTTGGACCTTATGTTACAATTTTAGGGTCAAATTAGGGTTACATTAGGGTTAAGCTTCCCAAACCTTAATGATCACATACTAAAATTTTTCAACTTATGAAACCCTAATTTGGTAACTTGTGAACACTTTACCCTAGATTAGATCCAAAAGCACTCTTTTGTCAAAATAGATGAGGCTTTATTCATTAGGACTAGCTAAACAAGATATAATTATCATTTTCATGAAATTAGGGTTTACATGTATCAAAGTATGCATCTTTATGCACTTTTTGAATTTGAAGTAGAATTAGGTAAAGAAATCTACTTTATTGGATTCTATGTGTTGTTCTGATGAAAATCATATATATAGTCTATATATTTGGACCTACCCTCAAATTACTAGAATTATTTCAATATAATTATATTTGGCCAATTTAACTCGCCATATCAGTGGCTGACTAGATAAAACCCGCATCACGGGGCCGAGGTTGAGCCAATTGGCTTGCACCATGGTGGCAACTCACGCTCATGTATATCGATTGCAAAATGAAGATAAAGAATAGAAATGCCCCTACCTGAACACAAAGACTGGGGGGGTCAGGTCATTTTTTGCACAGTCTGTATATTACATCCTCCCTTCTCGTTTGGGAACTTGGCTTCGAGATGAGTCAACCCGATCGTTGACTTTGGGAGTTCGAGTATCGAGATGTTGGCCACTAATGCATGATCCTTCGTAGGGCTTATCGAAACTCAATGGTGATCTCATATTTGGCTGTAAAGGGCTGGTAAAGAGAGAAAGGAAATAAGGTTCCTTGGCTGGGTAGAGGAAGAAAGAAGAGAAGAAGGTGGGTCTTGCTATGGAATTGGAGGTGAGGAGTGATTACTTAAGATCCAAATGGTCTCACAATGTTCTGGTCTTGAGGAGAGGCTATTATGCCTTATATATGCATGGCCTTGTAGGGTTGGCCGCTAATGGAGTCTGCCTCCTATTAGAAATTGGGGAAAGTCCCCATATTGCTCCAAAGTAGGGTTATCTAGGGACGGGAAGATCCAAAATCACCCTTTGAATTCAATGGAAAATGAATTAAGGAAGAGATGATGAGGAGAGAGAGAATAGGGTTCCAGTAGATTGGGGTTCATATTCCTGGTCTTTCCTAATCTTTCACAAGGTAGGGGATGACTAGGAGACCATAGATGTTTGATCCAAAGGTGCTTATGTGTCTAGTTGAATTAAATGTGACACATAAATTGATTTATCAATTATCCATCCACTTTAGGGAAACTTACCAAATTCATAACTCTCTTGTCTTTTCTCCAATTGACCCCAAATGAACCAAATACTATCGTGTCGAACCATGAAATAACTCTCAGAAAACTTTTTCCCTTTTAGAAGATTCAAGAGAAAAATAGTCAACTTGTTGACATTAGAAGACCAAAAAATATTCTTCCAATATCTCAATTCTGTGTCCAATGGAATTCATAGGTATAGGAAGAAGCCCCATCAAATAGAGATTTTTTTTTCTTTGGACATTCCTTTGATTGATGGTCATGAATTGAATTAGTATCAATTGCTTTGGGTCAATTGCCAATGCCAGTAATTGGAGATTACACAATTCAATCAATTACGAATTTGACTAAAATAAAATTGGCAAAGATAAATCTTTCAATTAAAAAACAATTACCAATTATTCAATTTATTATAATCTAATACATAATATAAAACCTTTTTTCATAGGAATTTGGATTAGTAATACTAAGTACAATTTCATAGAATTAAGAATGACCCTAAATCCAAAAAAATGACTTATTTTATTTTACCATGTGTTATAATTCTCACATAACACTTTTTTTATATGTAATATTTTTTCAAATGTATATTATAACATATTTAAGTATAGTATAAAAACAAATAAAATAGTAGAAGGAAAATAAAGTTCTAGATTTGATCTATCAACATTTGTTTGTTCTATATTTGTTTAATTATTCACTTGTGGGATCTGGGAGGTCCAGAGGGGACCAATGTTGCGAGATCTGGGCAGTCTAGAGGGGACCAATGTGGCTTGTCTCTTTCAAGAATCCATACATCCATTTGCCAGCTTCATAGATAATGTCATTACCTTGAGAAGTTAAATCACACCCTTCATTACGAGCTTGTAGGCATTCTTCTAAAGCCACTCTATTAGCTACTGAACCAGGTGCATTTCCCCAAGGGTGTCCTAAAGTTCCTTCTCTGAACTATAATATAGAATCATCTCCAAAGATCTCGGTCAAGGCTGGCATATGCCAAAAATGAATACCTCCTGAAGCCACATGCCCTGAACATTTTTGTAACCAATTGAAAAATCTTCCTAGTAACTTAATTTTGGATTGGGCAAGAGTTGGTGGAAAAACACAATGGTTAAATGTCTTTTACTTGCCTCCCAAGTATTTTCTTTATTTGAATTATTAAAAGCAAATAACATCTCTTTTCTCTACTCAAACTTGACAAAAAAAAATCCCGTCTTGGTATATTATCACATTGGGTGCAATATAGGCTTAATTAAGTCTATTAGTTGCCTTCAACTTGTCTTTCAAGAAATCCAACACATTTCCATATTTTAATTATCAATTATTTTTTATTCTTAGAAATGTCTATATTATCAAGTTTTCTACTATTTCTTTAACCAACAATTAATGATGGATTATTGAAAAAACCAAAATACACGACATCCTTTCTATATTGATAAATTGTATTCACACCCAAAAATCATTAAACAAGACATAGAAAACTCAAGAGTTATAATATGTCCTAAATAGTCCATTATTTGTATCCAAATATATGTATAAATACATGAAATTCAAGTTATAACGTCCTTTACTTCTTACAAGAATTTTGCCTTGAAAATTCGACTGGGTTAACAAAAAGATGGCAATGAGACATTTCCATGTCCTTCTTTAGCTCCCACATGGCTTCATCCTCACCATGGCCTTTCCAAAGAACCTTTACCATGTCGATATTTTTATTTCTGAGTGCTTTAATCTTGGAATCCAAGATCCTCATAGGCAAATCAAGGTATGACAACCTTCCCAGAAGGTCTATAGATTCTATGCTCAATACATGGGTAGGATCCTTCACATAGAACTTCAGATTGGACATGTGGAATATATCATCCATCATACTATAGTGCGGTGGTAGGAATAAATGATAGGCATCATCTCCAATCCATTCTAGAACCTCAAACAGACCCACATATCCGCGAATCCTTTTCCTCTATTTTTAGCTATAGCTTAGAGGGGTCAGATTTTTAGAAATACATGGCCTCCTACAACAAAGTGAAGATCTGTCCTCTTTGCATCAACATATGACTTTTGCCAATCATGGGATTTCTTCAGCCTCTTCTTGATTAAAGCAACTTTATCAACATATAACTATAGTTCCTCTAACCTAAGCAAGATCCTCTCACCAACATCATCCAAATGAAGCTACGTCTGACATGACCTCCTATAAAGAGCTTCATATAGAACCATCCTGATATTGGCTTGCTAACTATTATTGTAGGCAAACTCAACTAAGGGTAGATATTGTTCCCATGATCCACCCCAATCTAAGACACATGCTCTTAATAGATCTTCTAGGGTCTCGATTGTGCATTCTGATTAACCATCAGTGTGTGGATGATAGGTAGTGCTAAACTTTATTCTCCTATTGAGTTCTTCTTGGACTTATTTTCACAACTTGAAGGTGAACTTAGGGTCACGACTAGAGATGATCAAACTCGGAACACCAATCAAACATTTTATCTCCTGAATGTAAAGCTCAACTAAGTTTGACACCTTAGAAATATTCTTCAGGGCAAGAAAGTGTGTTGACTTGGTTAGGCGGTCCACCACTACCCATATTGTGTTATCTCATTTTCTTGTCTTGGGAAGACCACCACAAAATCCATGGTGATTTGGTCCCACATCCACTCAGGAATCTTAACAGATTACACTAACCCACTAGTTCAATATGAATCCTCGGGAACCCATAAATGATGCTTATATCAAATTCCATTATCCGCACCCATCAAGAGGTGTGTTTGAGGGTTCGCCATCAAACCCTTCATCTTCTCTAGATCCCGACTGACTAATTGGTCTACTACAAGATCAATCAATAGGTCAGGCACGATCTGGATGTTGTCCAGACAGATTCTATATACCAATGGTTGTGGAGTCCATCTAGCAAAGTCTTCCAGTCTCCTCCATTGGGTGGCCAAACCATCACACAACCAAGTCTCTTATGAATGAGAGCATTAGCTACCACATTAGCCTTACCAGGATGGTAGGCTATGGTGAACTCAAAATCCTTTAGGTACTCCATCCAACACCATTTTTGTAAGTTTAGGTTCTTCCGAGTCAAGAAATAATTAAGGCTCTTATGGTCACTGAAGATGTCAAAGTTAGACCCATACATGTACTGTCGCCAGATTTTTAGGGCATAGACAGTTGATGATAGCTCCAAATCGTGGGTCAAGTAGTTCAACTCATTTGTCTTGAGCTATCTAGAGGCTAAGGTGATGACATGCCGGTTTTTCTTTAACAAGCATCCTAAGCCCATATTTGATGCATCATTGAAGATAATGAATTCATCATTGCCTGAGGGTATGGTCAAAATGGAGGCCAAGGTAAGATTTTTGTATAATTCTTGGAATCATGCTTCACATAAGTTGGACTATACAAAATTCTCATCCTTCTAAGTGATATTAGGTAGGGGAAAAGTTGTCTTTGTGAAATCCTTGATGAATTATTGGTAATACCCACTAATCATAGGAAACTACAAAATTTAGACGATGAATTCAGTGTTGGACAATCCTGAATAGCCGCCACTTGGAAGAGTTCACCAATATGGTTCCTCCATATATAATGTTTTTGAGGAACATGACTCATTATATCCAAAACTCACATTTCAAGAATTTCCCATAGAACTTATGCTTTCTCAGGATATCTAGGACCTTAGAAAGGTGATTACAATGTTGTTATGGATGTCAGAATTGACTAGGATGTTGTATGTGAACACTATTACAAAGGTTTCAAGGAAGGCTGGAACACATTATTCACGAGGTTCAAAAACACACTTGGAACATTGGACAACCCAAAAGGCATGACCAAAAACTTGTAGCGATCATAGAGGGTTCTAAAATTAGTTTTTGGGGGTGTCTTCCTCCTTAACTCACAACTGGTGGTACCCAAATCTCAGGCCAATCCTTCAAAATACTCGGGTGGTTTTGAGCTAGTCAAACATGTCATCTATATGGGGTAGGGGATACTTATTTTTAATTGTAGATTGGTCGATCATTCTGTAATCAATGCACACACATAGTGACCCATCCTTATTTTTCAAAAAAGGAACTAGTTCTCCCCATGCGGATGTGTTGTGTCAAATGAATACCTTGTCTAGGACTTCATGCAATTACTTTTTCAAGCCAAGCAACTCATCAGGAGCCATCCTGTAAGGGGCCCAAGAAATTGGGTTTTTCCTAATAGCTATCTCTATTGAGAAATTCACTTCTCTCTATGGAGATATGTCTGGTAAGTCGTCTGGGAACTCATCATCATAGTCCCTAACTACCTCTGTTTCCTTTAAGGGTTGCATCTTAGGCTATGGTTCAGTTACCACAACTAGGAATGCTAAACAACCTTTAGCTACCATCCATTTTTCCTTCATGGCTAACACAAATAAACTGGTGGTTGCACCCTTTTTCCCTTGAATGGTAAAAGGTGGATAACCTGGCCTCTCTATTCTTATTTTCCTTTCCCTAAAGTTTAATTTTGCATTATAGTTATAAATCCAACACAATCATATAATGACATTGAAATCACTACTACAGAAATGGCTTATAACGTCACTTTTAAAGGTGTCAGTTGTAATAATACACCGACACCTAAACAATAAAGCGTCGGTTTATAAAATAAACTGGCATCAATCTGTGAAGGGCAACTAGACACAGGTATCTCTTTTATTTGGTGTCGGTTACTTAATAACACACCGACGCCAAAAATTAACCGCCAAATCCAAACTTACCAGCGAAAAAAATTCCTCCAAAAATTTAACATATGGCGTTGGTCAGGAACTAATAAACCGACGATGAAAGGTTATTCACGAAATAGAAATTGGGCACATTTTGATCGTCAGTTTTACATCAATGACCGACACTTACGGGTTTTCCCACACTCTTCGCAGGAAATTTTTCACACCCTTTGAGCGTCGGAATTTCAAAACAACCGACGACTATGGTCATTAATCGAGAACCAATTTTCTAATCGGCGTATGTAGATAGACGTCAGTTTTTTTCTAGTTAAAACCGATGATTATCATTCGGAACAGGTGTCAGTTTGTGTTATTAACCGACACCATTAGTTTTATGTGTCGGAGTTGTTGAATAACCGACACCTAATGTTAACTTAATATCACGCGAGCGAGCCCAACTCTTCCCCTTTCTCTCTGTGATTGCAATCGGCTATTAGGGTCTGGCAATTCCGGCGTTCTCCTTTCTCACCGTCACCGATCTCCTTGCTCGCCGATGCCGTTCCAATGCTAGTGCCATCGCCGCCATTCGTGGAGCTCGCCGCCTCTGTGGAGCTTGCCACCGCCGTGGAGCTTGCCGTTTGTGGAGCTCGCCGCCGTTTGTGGAGCTCGCCGCCTCCGTGGAGCTCGCTGCCTCCATGGAGCTCACCGTTCATGGAGCCTCCACCGTCATAGGTCCTCTCCTCCAGCCGGTCCTCGTCTCGCCAGTGCTAGCAGTCCTACTGCCAGAGCCAAAGCCAGTGCCAGTAGCCACCGTGCTAGCAGTCCTACTGCTGGAGCCAAAGCCAGTGCTAGTAGCCAGCGCCAACAGCAGCAGCCAAAATCAGAGCTTTACATTATCGTCACCACTGCCACTGCTAGAGGTAAAGCCTCCAATTGACTAGGTTTGCATCCTCAATTCATCCTTAACATATGTTAACAAATAATCCCTATAAACATGTAATGTTTATTTAATAGAATTGATGATTAGCTTGGTTATTAATAATATATGACAAAAATAAAAATGCTTAATTTTAACATATATCCTGGATAAACCTTGTATATATGTGTCTTCCCTGGAAACCTTATATTGGATCCCACAATAATATTTATTACATGAGCTAGTTTGAAATTTTGAAATAAATGATGAATAATAGGATACTTACATTTACGTGTAGTGATTATCTTGATGATGAACATACATGTACATTGGAGATGTTGAAATCAATTGTTATAGAATACAATACCTAGACTAGGGTATGATTAAGACTACAAGATGTTGCTATTGTAAATCAACCTAGGATATGAACAAATGAACGTAGGATCGTAGGTATATAAATGACAACATTGTATTATGGCCTAGAAACCCGTCCAAGATTTACTCATTAGGAGTAAATCTTGGATAGTCCCCGGTTTGGGACTGTTCTTGAAAACCTTATCTCACTTAGGATGTAAGTGTATAATGTGTATTGGGTTTTTAAGAAAATTTCGGCAGCATTTCCCTGTTTGTTATCTAAGTACATATGTACTTGGAGAACAACGGAGAAATGCTGCCGAAATTTTCTTAAAAACCCAATACACATTATACACTTACTAGTAAGATTAGGTGGTCAAGAATGGGATAGGCGGTACATATTTAAAAATGACATCATGTGTATAAACCCTAAAGTTTTAACCATAAACTCTAATCTGTTTACCCTAGACCCTAATCTTGTTGTAATATATACTTATTTTCTCTTTGATCATAGAATGGATAGATCATTGATGTCCATTCGCAATCGCTACACCCTGGAGTTTATTTCTAGTCTTGATCAGTTTGTTAGATTTTCCGAGGAACATAGGAAACAACCTGGAGATAGGTTCTACTGTCCATGTAGGCATTGCGGTAACAACTTGAAAGTCAGTACTGGTGACGAAATCAGAAGTCATGTCATGTGCAACGAGATTGTACCAGGCTATACAGAATGGCACTGGCATGGAGATATTTCAAACCTGAAACCAGTGGATGTCGATAGCAGTGCTTGTGTGGAAGAAGAAATTGTCTCTGATGACGTAGATGTGAATGAACCAGTTCCAGTAGACATCGTTGATGCGATGCTGGATAGTTGTGGGGTAGAGCACACCGATCCACCTCCCATGTTTAGAAACATTGTGCATGATGTTGAGATACCATTATACATGGGTTGTAAGTTTACGAAGCTTAGTGCTGTGTTGAGATTGTATAAACTGAAAGCTAACAATCAATGGAGTGACAAAAGCTTCACGTCATTGTTGTCTTTGTTGAAAGAAATTCTTCCTGAAGGAAACGAGCTGACGATCTCAACATAACGGTTAAATAAATAGTTGTGCCCAATGGGAATGGAGGCCAAGAAGATACACGCATGCAAGAATGATTGTGTATAATTTTAAAAGGACTATGTAGATTTGAAAGATTGTCCAAAATGTGGTGCGTCAAGGTATAAATTGATAACTTCGGGGGAGTCCAAAACTGGTTCTCCCGCCAAGGTGATGTGGTATCAATTGTAGGAGTGTGGCAGTATGGATCGGCGAACATAATCCAAATTGCCCTATAAATGTTACTATTCCGTAGAATGATGCAGGTAAATCATACAATAACAATCTATTTATACAAGTTTAGCATACATATTAATGCATACGTAATAGAAGTTCTGGATACGTATTAATGCAGGTCAAACATTCGAAAACAACATATTTATACAAGATATTTTGGAGTTGTTTAAGTATGAATGGCTGAACACATCTATGATAGAGCTGTGGATATGGTGAGATTAATGCATACAACAATCTACTTTATACATCCATATACCTTGTTTTATATACGGCAATCTGGTTTCTTATATATTAATGCATACGTAATATATGTTTTGCAGCCACTTATACAAGACATGTACAGATTTTGGGTTTTCCCATGTGGGATTTTTGGTTCCATCTTTGATTAGTCTTGTAGATACAGACCCTGGTTCAGTTACTTCATACTACTGTGATGCTTTTGAATATTTTGGTAAAAATAAAAGACGGTGATAATAGCTCCATTCAATGTCGAGTAAGTTTACTTTGCTTGTAATTTGGACTTAAGCAAATTACATTTTTATTGCAGATATTGAGTTATTAATTTTCTACTTTCTTACCTGTAGTTCTAAGCATTGGGAGTTATTAGTTTTTGTCCCCAAGATATTCACCGTCTATTATCTAGATCCTGCGGGGAGTGAGTTGGATGTATTATATGGACATGCAATTAAAAGGCCATTATTCTCGTGAGAAATATTTTATGTTTTTATATATGTTAACATCTGTTACTGCATTACTATAAAAGGACATTTAATTATGCAATTTAATGTGTTACATTAACATATATAGGGCTTTACAAGAGTACAAAAAAGCTGGAGGAAAGGTCCCCAGGAAAAAAAATCTGACACTCATTTGGAAGAATGTGAAAGTAATTTCCTGACTCCAATGTATATATTATTTATGTGAACTGTGCATATTTGTATTTTTGAATATTTTGTATGTTTCAATTTATAGTGTGCTACACAAGACAACGGCTGGGCATGTGCCTACTATGTGATGCGATTTATGGACATAATCATCAAACATGTTGTATTGGAAATCGATAACATACAACAGGTATTATACATAGTCTCGTTAGATAATATGAAATATATGAATCTTATTATATATTATTATAATTATGTATGTACATCATTCTCTTTGTAGCTCTTTAAACCTGAGGACTTCAACATAGGTGCAAAACATTTCGATGTACATGTTCCCTATACGAGAGATGAATTAGATGTTGTAAGAGAAGATTGGGCAAAAGCCCTGCAAAGAGTGGGAATTTTTCAATATGATTTTGATGACAATGATGACAATGATGATGATGAATAAAGAATAACTTTGTTCTCATAATTAATTTTGTGTGAATGTGAATGAATTTTTATGAATTGTCATGTGTGTGAAAATCATCAATACATGAATGTTTCTACATGTGTCTGAATGTGAAAAGAGATGAAATAAATGGAACTGCAGGTTGCTACTGGTTTCTACATGCGTGTGATGAAAAAATAATATGAATTAAATTTCTTATACATGAGTGTGAATCACATATATATAATGTGTCCATCATGTTAATTTTGCAGGTTTGTGGCCTGTTGTTGGCTGATATCAATGGATGTCATAAAACCTACAGTTCATAACTGAACTGCAGGTTTCTCATCCTACGACCAGCCACAGCAGGTCTGCAGACTGACAGAAAAAAAATCAAATCATAGGCGTCGATTATTTGTATAAAACCAACGACATACATTTACAGTGTCGGTTTCCATACTAGTACCGACGTCGATTTCCCTAATGAGGCCAGACACCACGACCATGCTGGCCAGCACGACCGTGGCAACGGACCAGACATAAAATAGGTGTTGGATATCTGTCAAAAACCGACGATATATGGTTACAATGTCGGTTGCCATACTAGTAACCGACGTCGATTTCACTAATGAGGCCAGACACCACGGCCGTGCTGGCCAGCACGGCCGTGTAAGCGAGTGATATGGCGTCAGTTTCTAAGCTAATAACCGACACCTATCCCCCATACTGGCGTGTTTTTGGCACATTTTCGGTGGCGTGCGAAGGGTTGTGGCGTCAGTTTGAGAACCGACGCGTAACAGTTGGACTTTTAGCGGCATCCACATAGGTGTCGCTTAGAAACCGACACTAAAGGCCTTAAATAACCGACACTAAAGGCCGATTATGTACTAGTGAATTATTCATAACAAGGAGGATAAAGTTGGTAGGGAGTTCATTATTCATATACTTAACATGAATGACTAGTGTATTTAAGAGGGATGAGAAGATACGACCACTTAGGGGTAGTGACTTCCAAAATGTATCCTAAGTCCTTGATATCCAAACAAAGCATAGTTGTGAGATTTCTTGAAATGAAAGTATTGGTAGAACCAAAATTGAATAAAGCTTTAACTGTATATCCCATGATGTCAAGAAGTCCTACATTTTACTCATAGCATCAAATTGTTTGAGTTTCTAGGCAAAAATAGAAAATGGAGTTCTAGGAATGGTTACCTTCCATAAGTTGACTCCCATTGGCTTGAGCTTCCTCATTCTCAATGGAGAAAACTTAGGCCTTTCAATGTTCACCCATAACTGGGGCTGCCCTTGGTTGGGTTGCAACCACTAGTTGTGCCACCATAGGGCCTGGCCCCTGCGGGGAAAGGAGGGGATAGTTGGCTATGAGGTGTCCCTCTTGTTGACATCATAAACACACTTGATTCTCAATGCAACATTTACCAGGGTGATTCTTCCCACAGGTGTGAAATATGTGGTTGTAGTTCTCATGATGACGCTTTCCTCTTCCTCCATTCCCATCCCTTCCAGGGTTATCACCTTGGGCCCATCTATTATTGTTTTTCAGAGTGGAAATGCCTTCAGTGAACCCTAGATACCCCTTAGGTGCATTTCAGACAGGCATGAGAGTCTTCTCCAAGGTGAAGTTGAGTCCTCAATGAAGTTTAAGGGTTTTCTAGCCATTACATAGGGTTTCATCTTGGAGTGCAAGCATTCAATGAAGTGCTCCACTTGCTCTTCCTTGTTAAGCATGTAGGTAAAGTTCTCTAAGAGTCATAATTTCCAAGCATAATCCACCATCGACATGTTTCCATAATAGAGAAGCATGAATTGCTTCTCCCTTTCCTTCTTCATAGAGCTGGGGATGAACCTTACTTTGAAGATGGTGCAAAAATCTACCTAGACCATAGGCTCAACACTCAGATGTCGATCGACAATGTAGTTTTCCCACCATAGATTTGTTGGTCGTTTGAGGAGGTGAGCGGTAAAGAGGACCTTCTTGTTGGGTTGTAACTCTAAGATGTGGAAGCCATTCTCTATAGCCAGGAGCTAGGCATCTGCCTTGTCAACAACTTCTATCTTGTCTTGTCCCCTAAACTTCTCTATGTTCATCTTAATGAAGTCGAGGATGGTGACTCCGAGACAAGGGTAGATAGGTTGGGATTCACCATTCTTGTCTCTGGCGATTTCTTTCACGACTAGGGCACTAATGGACTACGTGAGTTTCTTTTGTTGTTCTAGTTAGATTATCTCAAGGATCTGAATTATCACTTGTCCAACTATGGGTATAGAACCAAGGCCGGTATCATTTTCAAGGCCATCCTTAGACTTAGTTTCATCTTCTAACATGGGTTGACCATTGGGGTCAGGACCATCTTCTGGGTTTGGGATTTCAAAGGGGATGTCCTCAAGTTCAGGACCTTTCTTAGGGGAGGCCTCCTTTGGCTTATTTCTCTTCTTGGAATACTTCCCTTCTATGAATCTCCTTCTCTTCTTTAAGGAAACCCTCTTCCTATGAGAGATATTCTTGTGTTGGTTGTTTTTGGGTGTGTCGTCAGCAATGACAGTGGTCTTGACATGAGCCATACTATTTCACACAAGAAATTAATTTGAGTTTTAGGTTTAGGGCATTTAAAGCATCGTAAATTAAGTCTATAACATCTTGGTTACATGCATTAATTATGATTTGGTGAGAGATGCCATAACCCCAATTACTATAAACCCTAATCTCTGATAAGGGTGGAAGAAATATTTATTGGGTCCCTAGGTTTTTGTGAGGAAAGCAAGGGGTCAAGAAGGAGGGAACAATAAGATGAGAAGAAAACCTAGAGGTATTTTATTTTTGGTAAAATCTTCCGAATTTGGCTAGATAGGATTCACAGAGGCTCAGGAGTCCTCATAAGTTGACTCGTGTGCAGATGAAAGTTTTTTCAACCCTTGGGTCATCATTCTTTCCAGACACCATCGTCTTGGATAATGTCCTAATAATTCCCTTGGTCTCTATGGAGTTCCTTAAAATTTACTAATTACTAAAGGTTAATGGTAAAAATGGGCTCTGATACCAAATGTAATGACCCCCTCCCCATGTTATCCCAACTAAGGTAGACTGAGAGGGAGAGGGTCATTATCATAATTCTAGGATCTAGGTTTAGCAAGTAACCAATAATAATTTACAATTTTCATTAATGGAAAAGAGTTTGATAACAATGTGAAGATAAGATCTCCTACAGGGAGTTACATGGAAAGGGAAACTCATATTACAATATAAAGTAAATCCATCTATAAATTCTTTGGCAAAATTTAATCATCTTTTCAATTTTGGTGTCATCTTCTCAAGATATCTATATATTCAAATAATATACAGTTTAACCTAAATCTTAGACAAATAAAACACGGTCAACATATCAATACTGAGTATGTGGTGCAAGGAAAATATGTGGATGTAGGTGTAACAACATAAACAATCATAGAAGTAATTATTATCACATAGTTGAACATGCATTTCATGTTATAAATTCTCAACCCTTAATTGCTCAATCTATCTAGTATACCTACTCACTTGGAGCATTCTTTGTGGGGTACCCTCTCGCTGGGGGTCTTGTCCATGCAATGGACTTCTAATAACCTTACCTTTATGGGGCTTGGTTCTATACCATCCTTCCTTTCTTGGCTTGGCCTATTAGTGACCTTCCTTTCCCAGCTTGATCAAAAGTCATTGCATTAATTTCTTTCTTTATCCCACATGTTCATTCTACCGTCCTGAGATAGAATCTTGGTTTGAGCAAGTTGTGTTCATATAAAGTGGTAAACATAGGGACTTATAACTTGAAGGAAATAAACAAACAACCAAGCATGTTAAGGGAAACACATTCGTGCAACTTCTAGAAACATCAAAATTTGATAAGAGTGGTTATCCATAAATAACCACGTACCTTTCTTCAGGGCTGACTTAATTTCCTAGAAAACAAGTGTAGATTCAATCAACCAATCAATCAACGTGTAATTGATGTTTAACAACAATGTATTACTATTATGTTTACAAAATATCACTTAAGACTTATTTGGGACGTAAGTTAGGGTTTTAGGGTCAAATTAAGGTTAGATTAGGGTTAAGATTCCCAAACCCTAATTATTACATATTAAGACTTTTCAACATAGGAAACCCTAATTTAGTAACATGTGAACCCTTTACCATAGATTAGATACAAAGACACTCTTTTATAAATTAGATGAGGTTTTTTCATTAGGACTACCTAAACAAGATATGATTATCATTTTCATGAAATAAGGGTTTACATGTATCAAAGTATGTGTCTTTATATACTTATGGAATTCGAGGTAGAATTAGCTAAAGAAAATTAATTAATTGGATTTTACGCATTTTTTTTATTAAAATCATATTGTTATTCAATATATTTTGACGTACCCTCATATTACTAGAATTATTTCAAGATAATTCTATTTGAGCCAATCTGAGCTTGCTATGTCAGCGACTAACTAGATAAAACCCATGTCGCACGACTTAGACCTAGCCAATGCCTCCCTCCATGGTGACATCATGTGCATGTGTGGCTCAGTTGTAAAACAAAGATAAAGGACATAAATACCCCACTTGAACACAGAGACTCGGGGGTAGGGACTCCTTTTCTGCCCAGTATGTTGTCTACCTCCACCCTTCTCATTCACAAACTGGGCTTCAAGATGAGTCAACCCAGGCGTTGACTCTGGGGGTTTGAGTGTTGAGGAGTTGGCCACTAGTGCATGATCCTTCACTGGGCTTCTCCGAACTCAGTGGTGATCTCAGTTTTGGTTGGGAAGGGATTATATAGAGAGAAAGGAGATGTGGTTCCTCGATAGGGTAAAGGAAGAAAGAAGAGAAGGAGAGGTCTTTTTATGGAATTGGAGGCATGGGGTGATTACTTGAGATCCGTATGATCTCACAAAGGATGTTTTGGTCTTGTAGAGAGGCTACTATGCCTTGTATAGGCATGGACTTGTAGGGTTGGCCACCAATGGAATCTGATTCATGTTGGCAATTGAGGAAAGTCCACATGTTACTCTAAAGTAGGGTTATCTAGGGTCAGGCTAATTCAGAAACACCTTCCAAATTCAATGGAAAAAGAACTAAGAGAAGAGGTGATGAGGATCGGGGTTCATGTTCATGGTCTTTCCTATATGTCACAAGGTAGAGGATGATAGGGAGACCATGTATCTCTAATCCAAAGGCCATGAGATTGCATGACAAATAAAAGGGACTGGGCTTATGTGTCTGGTTGAATTAAATATGACACATAAAATAGTTTCATCAATTAACCATTCACTTTAGGGAAACTTACAAAATTCCTAACCCACTCATCGTTTCTCCAATTGACCCAAAATTTTAAGGGAAACCTTTTAATAACTTAATCTCAAATAGGGTAAGAGTTGGTGGCAAAACATCGAGGTGAAATATCTTTTACTTGCCTCCCAAGTATTTTGTTTGTTTGAATTGTTTAAGGCATATAAAAACTCTTTTCCCTACTCAAACTTAGCAAGAAATTCTCAGCAACCGCAAGGGAGAGAGCAGCGATAGTGAGTTGACCCCTATGCATTTCACTGCAAATTCCCAAATCTTGGTATATTCTCACGTTGGGTGCAACATAGGGCCGAAATTAGTCTATTAGTTGCCTTCAACTTGTCTTTCAAGAAAATCAAGACATTTCCATAGTCTAATTATCAATTATTCCTTATTCTTAAAAATTCCTATATTATCGAGTTTTCCACTATTTCTTTAACCAACTATTTTTTTTGGTGGTGGGTGGTTGTCAGCTAATTGGTCACATGTGATACTAATGAAGGGCTAGGAACCTACAACATTATGTAAATTGTGGCCCATTAGCAGAAAAGGAGTCTGGGGGATATAGAGGGAAATCACATAGAATTTTGAGAGAGGAAAATTAGAGGATTCAAAACAGGAGGAGGTAGACGCCTAGGACATAGAGATCCACTCATCGACTACATCGCATGTTCTTCCCTACAATTGGACATGATTCCCATGCAATAATTAGAATCCAAAAGTATCCCTTATTACCCATTTCCTTCCCACCAAGTGAGTAGTGCCCATGGCCCTAGCGTAGTTCTTCCTGAAGGCCCAAAAAAATTAGAATTGTTAGATCTATTTAAGTCAGACAATCTTCTGTCAGGCTGGGTAAAATTTTTCAGACGTATCTATGATTGTGTCCGAAATATAATTTAAGGACGTTAGGTATGTCAACCCCAATAGTACCCATATATTCACTAATATATGACTCTGAGAATCTTTTGAAATTCACAGTTTGACTTAAGATTAACCCATTTTATTATTTCCCTGAGTGACCCACATAATTAGGTCTATGACTCAGTGCTCTATAATATTAAGGTAATTAATTAGATTTGTTACTCTTTTGTGATTGCATCAATCAAGTTACATATAATCAACACCATAAGGCTTATAAAACTAATCAATGCATCACAACTTAAAAATATATAAAATGTATTATTATGAAACTCTAACTTCTAAAATAGTGTATACTATCTGTTCTCTTGGTCACATTAAGATCTTTCACTAAAAATTGGGCACCATGAGGCCCTAAAAGTATTAAATCCCATGTCAAGGTACAATAACCTCAAGGATATTATACCAATCCATTAGAAGAGTAAGTTCTTCTTGTAAGTAATAACAATACACACTATAGGATATAATAAAGGATACACCATTCCTACGTAGTAGTTCTTCTTTCACATAATTTGTCAGCATAACGACAAGTAAAAATATCTTAACATATTTTAAAGAAATTCCCAATAAAGTGGGATAACATGTAGCTCTGATCTTACATCCTAGGGTATCTTAAACTCATAAAAGTTCCAACTTAAGTTTTTTTTAATCATAGATTCAATCTATATGTAAGCATGCTAAACTATCATGTTTTTAGAATTAGAAGGTATCTATGAAGCATAAACTAAATGTGCAAGTTCACATATCTTTATACCAATTTAGAATAATAAAAGATTCAACCTTTTTTCATATAAGAGAGGTTAATGATAAGATTATAATATGCATTTATAGAGTAGGTACTAAATGCATCATATGTTATATCACTCACCATGCAAACGGTGCAAATGAGTCCATTCAAAGAAGATGATGGGAAAACCTCTAGCTTCACCCTTTAAGATTCAATATGATACCAACTCAAGCAAGCTATGATCTTTCCAAAGATCTAATATTTCTCCTTTGAAACTTGCTACAAGGCTAGCTCATGACTTAAGAGTAACTATGGCAAGGGATAAAGGGGAAAATATGATGTAAGACTACTAAAGTCGAAACCATAAAAGAGGAAGTATCAAAACATGGATCAAGGTGGAAGAAGAGAAGTTGGCTATATATAGCCCCTGTGGGGAGTGAGAATGTGTGGTCAAAGCTACAAGAACATCACTCTACACATCCATGGCTTCATCGGTCAGCATCTCCATAAGAGAATGACACCAATCTCCCATCAGTATGTGGTAAAAGATGCCCCATCATAGGATAGAAGGATAAGTTATCATTGATCCTCAAACACCTTGATTCCATTGATTGATATCTTTGGTCTCTTCCATCGATTAAGCACACTCAATACGTGTTGGTAGGTCTACATTGAAATTCCATCAGTTTCTAAGCACACACTTTTCATTGGTCACCAAACTGATAATTCTCACTAGTTGGGATCTCCATTGGTTATATCATGGATTCCAACTTCCATCAATTCTCAACTAATGAAACATTAGCACCCCACTAGCAAGCCTTCCCTATTGATTTTTAACTAATGAAGGGTTAACAGTCCAACCGCCAACTCTCATCGGGGTCCCCAATCAATGAAGAGTCAACAACCAGTTACCACATGACTCATATATGTCCAAACTAGCTAAAGGGATCCATAGGCCTCCATGTTATAGCCCCTCAACTAGAGAAAGCAAAAAGGGTAAATAAGGTAGACCACCTCCATCGTTCCTTAGCCAATGGAAGGCAAGGTACCTCTACTTTCCTCAAACAATGTAAATGTACTGTGCTTGGTTTGGTGATCTTAGATCACCCAACCAAGTCCAAACTACAAGGAGACAAAAATCAAGAATGCTAAGTGCAAATTTGCAATAAGAAAATTCAAGAATGGAGAATTTGCACATAGACCCTTAAGAGAAGAACAACAACAACTAATTACATATACAACAAGAATGGAATTATAGTATCCAAACACACAATTAACTTTTCAAATCATGTTTTGGGAGTTAAGATAGGTTAAGAGTTTTACATAGATAAGAAGGCAATATTAGATTTAGTCTAAATATTCACAAGTCCACTCAATTTTAATTTTATAATACAACAAGGGATCAATTATACATTATTTGTGATTAAAGGGGAAACTTGAGATAATGATAGACTATTACATGGGAAATAGTGTTTCCATTTCAAAAATGGAACCACGAGGTATAACTTGAGATAAGAACAACATGATACTAATCTTAGTTTTGAAGTTACAACTTCAAGATGGAAATGATAATATACAATTAATTCCCAAATGTGAGACTCAAATAGGTCATATAGACTCAAAAGGAAAATTCTAGCATATATACTTTGGTTAGGTCAAAGATAGATATGTATTCAATGTCCAATAAGAATCATAAGGAGAGGTAACATATATGGAATATATTCCACAAATATTCAAAATAAAACCTTAGATACATATTAGAATCTTTTTTTATATATTACAGATTTAAATAAATTTAGGTTAACTTCTTTTCAAATATATAAATCCAAAAAACCTACTTGCAAACCCAACTGGTTTAACTCCTCAAACCTAATTGGATAAATATTTTTGTAATTTTCTTATTCTGAAACGTATTTTGTTTTAATTTTTGGACAACCTATCAAATAGTTTGCTTTAATAAAACTTTTTATATGCTTAACGAATTCTCAAAATCAACAAATAATAAAGGAAAAAAATGGCCCACATCTTGATTTAATATCATAGACCATGACAAGGGTAATCTAGTAAAATCAATCACTTAGAACTTGTAGGATCAATTGATAGACAAAATGTTGGAATTACCTATATGCTTAAACCAAGTGTGACATATAAACATTGGGGAAAATATAAAATCATAAAACAAGACACATGATTCATCTAAACCACACCACCTAAGATTACACAAACTTGAGCTCGAGAACTTCTTATCCAATGTTTGATTCACCAACCTTCTCTGTTGGGAGGGTCTTCCATTTAATTCAAAAGGTCCAACAAAAGATGTCAAGTTCAAACATGAGGACCCCCTAGAGTCCTTACTCAATGAAACTAGAAGGTTAAGGGATCCTAAGGATAAGTAAAAGAGGTATTTCTAAAGAAAAAAAGGGACCCAAAATTGTTCATCACATTAGCATAGATACAAACATACATGAGACATATGAATGAGTCAAACTCATATTATTAAAATCATTAGTTTATAGTCTGAAGAAGAATAAAAAGGGGGAGAGATGGTATACCTCATTGGAGATCAAATTGAATGGGTAGAAGAATCACTAGGAATGCCCTTGGACAACCACTAGCTTCCCAACCCATCACCATCGATGAGAAATGAGTCAAAGAGGTTAGGTAGATGTGTAAGAGAGGTAATGAGAGTAATGCAAAACTGTGAAAATGTATAGAAAGCTATGATTGAAGATTCAAGATATTTTTGTAGGTGTTTAAGGCCTTAGGCTAGCAAGAAGATGGAACAAGGAAAAAATAATGAAAGGAAGAGAGAAGGGATCTGACATAGGTGAACATGTTATAGAACTCTATATAATCTAGGATCCTTATGTAAGAAAGAGAGAAAGGAAACTTGTAAGGACTAGGACCCGTAAGGGAATCCACTTATCACTAAATTTGAGGAATAAACCCATCTAATCCAAACACCCTAAAAAGGTATGTTGGAATAGGTGTATTTTCTAATTTTTAAAATAATGGTATACAAGACCAAAGTACAATGAAAATAAATATCATGACTATATTCAATTATAACCTTGCACTAGGGACTTACATGAAAGTAACAACATAAGGATCTAAGTGGAGGGATATCCAAACTACTTCTCCTAGGAGTTATCTCCTCTAATCTAGGTTAATGTCATGATATTGAGTCTTCTATGTTCTTTACCTAAGAGGTTGGAAGCATACACCACAAGAGAAGACAAAAAATGGATGTTTCCACCATAAAATGTCGTCATAAGTATATATACGGAGATTGAACATATTATAGAAAAATGAGATCAATTAATTATTCAAGGCTTCCATCAAAGAAGAAATGTGAACATCCAAATAGATATCAAACGAATTTGATGTAAGGTATATCAAACGTGCACTTGACATAAATCAAAATATGAAAAAGTTTTGCCACATTAACACAATTAAATATACGGAACATAACCCTTCATCAACAATAATCAACCTACATGTAGGTGAGATAAACATAGCACTAGTGACAATATAAAGTCAGTGGCAATTACAACACATAACCCAAAACCTAGTAGAGAATGACACATAACCAAAATCTCTCAGCATATAAGTCGAGGTATGAGGCATATGATCCTCCATCCTAATATATAAAAGTGTAGCAGGACTAAAACCTCAGTTCTTGTCAGGGGAAAAACCCAGTGCCTAATATATCACATAGATGGAATAAAATCCTAGGACAATATCACCCAAAAAACCAAAGCATTATATTACTCTAGGGCTATTGAATCACTAATCATGCATAAATGTAGCGGAAAGTGAAAGTCTAGTCATAATAACAGAATTAATGAAATTTACATCACATAAATGGACACTAATTAGCATCCCCCACATAAGTGGGTAAATAGTTCATATCCACAATTAGGATTTCTTCATGAAGTAAAGTAAAATTTAGAGTAGGGTTTCATCATGAAGTAAAGTAAAATTTTATGTCAATAAGAAAATCAAACAAAAGATTCATATCATCTAACTCACATGAGTCAACCTCTTAGAGGAGAGAGAGGAAAGTGTATAGGATAACATGTCCCAAAGGACTAAAGTGATAACTATGGGTAATTGCTCAATATAAAAGTAAGGGATACAACATACATTAAGAGAGAGAGAAATTGGATTTTAATGCTCAATATGGATAGTAGAATGCAACATACCTCATATGTCTAGGGTCGACCCTAGGTCTAGGCAAGGGTCTTTAGGACGCCTATTAAACATATTACATAGAATTAGAGTTAGTTTCACATTAATTACATAAACCATCTGTGTCACCTTTTTATGATTGTTCAGTCAGATTATGAAAACATACCATATTATGGATTATCTTTTCTTGAGATCATAGGATATTTTATTTTATTTTTCTAACTTATATATTATTTTTTATGAATTTATGATAATTCATAAAAATTACATAATTATTATTTGGGAATCATGGAATACAAACTATGCCAACTGTTGAAGAATAATTTACTAATTTTAGGACATGTTTTATTTTATTTTTATGAGCTATATATAATTTACTATAGATTCAAAAAATTGACCGATCATAGAACTCCATGTAAATCTAAATATCATAAAATAGAAATACACAACATATCCCCATGCTGAGGTGGCCCAATGGCCATCTGCCAAGGCAACATTGACCTAGTTTAAGACCAAGTGTGAGGCGTTCACCCAAATCAAAGAGAAAGGGAAAAAGTGACCATGAAGCCCAAGAGAAAACCAGAAGCGAGAGTGAGGGTAAAACAAGAAAAGAAAGAGGATTGATTGTCTTTGTTGAATCCTAATGAATCAAAGGACTCTAGGTACTAAAACATGAATCAACCATGAAATCCATAAACAAATAGAAATCCAACATTTGGAATGAGTTCTTTGTGTCACCCTAGATCCAAAGACCCAAACATTTAGTCGTATGTTGACCTAAACATCTATCAACCCTCTCAGCCATTATGTCTGGAGAAATGAGGATCCAGAATAGTAAACCAAAGCCTCAAATCGTGTGCAAGGATTTACAACCCTATGGAGGTGACAAGGCACATCGACCCTAGACCCAGAGGAACTCAAAGAACATACATTGATCATTGATAATAAAAACATGAAGAAAAACCTAAAAAGAGGGAAATAACCAAGTATTGGAAACTCACCCAATTGGGGGTGCATGGGCCACTGGAAGGGTACAATGAAGTGAAGTCCATGTTTTATGAAGCTTGCACAAGTCCTGACACTTCCTTCCAAGTATTCTCTATCATATATAGGTAGATGGAGTAGGTATCACTTACTCATGGGGAGAGAGGCCAATCCAACACTAGGATATGATTCCTGGTGATGTGGCAAAGGTGACAACAAGGTTTTATAGGGGTATGATGACTTGGGTGGTGAAGATAAGGAAAGGAAATAGGAAACAAGGTAGAAATAGGGGAGTGGGGAGCTAGGGTTTGATAGGGCTAGACATGATGCTAGACCTAGGAAACCTAGATTCAATGGGTTTAGATTACGATTTTATAGATGAGTGAAAATTAATCAAAAGGAAAGGATGAGAGTGGGTGGAGAGAAGAGACAAGAGAGAAAGAATCGATGAAGGAGAAGGTTTATAGTGGCTTGGAAAAAGAAAGTCTAATGGAGGAAGAAGGAGATGGGATGACCACATCATCAAATCCAGTAGCTGAAGAAAAATTCAAAATTCAAAAAAATCATTACCCGAGCGTGACTATGAGAAAAGAGTGTGCGACAAATAAAAAAGTGGAACTTTAAGAAAACTAGTTACATCGATTAAATACTTTGTATATTAAACATTTTAAAGTATAATTTCTTACCTATCTTATTTGAGGACCCAAACAATGTTCAATTGATATCAAATTTGGTACCTAGGCTAATTAAGATGTGTGAAATTTGAATTCATAATTAGTTTCTACTTTTAAAGTCATTCAAGTATATCATTTAATATTTTTAGTCTTATCTTATATTTTTTCCTAAATGGAATTAGGACATATATAATTATTCATCTAATCTCAAACTTTGCACCCGAGCTAATTGCAAAAGATGATTTTTCCAATTAGTTTGGGTTTTGAAGTTTTCCTTATTGAGTTTGAATACAATTATATTTTAGGCTCATTGCCATTGTATTATTATAACATTACATCACTACCATCATATTATTTTTTATAATCCCATTATCTTATTTATATATGTACATTGTTGCCAAAAGAGTTCCCCTATATTATTATGCATAAATTTCTATATTTTACATATTTATCTTATTTAATCCATTAATTCAATATTTATTTAGATAATGGTAAATTCGAAAAATCATTACCCTAGCATGATAGTAAGAAAAGAGTGTGTGACAAATAAAAAAGTGGAACTTTAGGAAAACCAGTTACATCGATTAAATACTTAGTACATTAAGCATTTTAAGGTAAAATTTCTTACCTATCTTATTTGAGGGCCCAAACAATGTTCAATTGATATCAAATTTGGTTCCTAGGCTGTAAGATGTGTGAAATTTGAATTCACAATTAGTTTCGACTTTCAAAGTCATTCAATTATATCATTTAATATTTTTAGTCTTATCTTATATTTTATCATTAATGGAATTAGGACATCTAGAATTATTTATCTAATCTCAAACTTGCCACCCGAGCTAATTGCAAACAAAATATAATGATTCTTCCATTTAGTTTGGGCTTTGAAGTTTCCCTTATTGAGTTCTAATACAATTAGATTTTTGGCTCATCGCCATTATATTATTATAACATTACATCATTACCATCATATTATTGTTTATAGTACCATTATCTTATTTATATATGTATATGCGTACATTATTACCAAAAGAGTTTCCCTATATTATTATGCATAAATTTCTATATTTTACATATTTATCTTATTTAGTCCATTACAATATTTATTTAGATAATGGTACATTATCCATATTCTTGCACATGAAAATTCACATTGTTATTTCTATTCATGTGTTAAGCACATTGTGCCACTTATCAAACATATCTTAGTAATTATGTGAATTTTGGTTAGCAAGCAAACATATATGACATATTTTATGAACTTACTCACATGTTAGCATATTTACATGTTATTGTGTTAATATGTGATGTTGATTATTATGCCACTTAATATGTTATATTTCCTTAGAAGCCAATATATGTTGTGCAACAACTATACTCTTTCGTGTATCCAGAAACTTCCTTAAGGTGTAACTTCATCCTTGTTTGGTCAAATCTAACAAACCAATAATACTAACCTCCTAATCATGAAATAGGTAATATTCCAAGTTTCAATATGTTACAAAACTAAATGGTAAGTATGCATGATGTGAGAAGGAGAGAAGAGGCATAATGATAGGGGAGTGAAATCGATGCAATGTTGTGGCCATCTAGAGAGAGAAGTGGGTGGAGGATAAAACTTCACAACTATGAGACCATCCAATTGGGATGAAGAAAGATTTAGCTATTGAAAGCATGGTCCCAATCATGTAAAAGTAACAAACTATGCGTGATAGTGATATTTATGTTAACTATATGAATCAAGTTTCAATATTGTAAGAGTTTTATATTATTTCATTTTTCTTATTTCTATTTAGGTACATAGGAGTGTCCATATGATAAACCTTACACCTAGGTAAAGTTGATCATGCGAACATCATTTTTGGACAATAGGTTCCTATTTATATTAACTAATAGTTGGTCTAATGCATTAGGTAAATGTTACTATTACTATAATAATTATTCAAAATAATATATATCACCCATATTCTTAGACTTTGGTTTATTTACAATTATCTATTCATTACTTGTTTTCCTTAATACATGCTTCCATCTATCTACATTATCCTACTAAAGCTCCCATTAGAAGGCATTTACTGTTATTATAGTCTTAATATGTTTAAGTAAGTTATCTAATAAGTATATAAACTCATTCATGTATATCAAAGGGAATTCCATCCATAAAAACTCATTTAATATATACTAGAATGTTATTTTAGGCTTTCTTAGACTTATAGTTGAATTAAGTGTACTAATGGGGGTAATGATACATTGATATGTATCAAGATTTATGGTTAAATAGCATGACATTCCTTATTATATTATCATCCTAATTATATCTTCACACCACAATTACTCAATTTATACTAATTTGTATTCAATATTTTACAAAATGTAAGTTCTAGGTAAATTATGCAATATCTCCCATTAATTACTATGAAACTATTTCATACCTAATCACTTAAACACTTTCTTATATAATCCCTATTACAATCCTATTATGATGTGTTTGGCATGTTGGATAAAATGCCCATAACATATTTGTTATCCAGTAGAAACAAATTCCATGTTTGATACTGTCATCAGATAGGATATCTTGAATCCCACAGATCTTTGTATCTGCTAAAGCTAGATATTTGAATGGGGTAGACCCTTGGGATTTCTAAACCCTTCATCACGCATAGTCTTTATCTTCATTTTGGTGCATCTATGCGGGCCGCCATAATCACAACGAAGGAAATATTTTGACAAGCTTCTCCCTCACTTTTAACTAATACTAATATTTCAGCAACCCTATAAAAATTAGCCTATTCCAACCTCCGTCTTAGGCATTTCAACCTCACAGTGATTGATGTCACTGCTAATGGTATCAACGTGGTTGTAGTCCACTTCTCCTCAATGATCTGGAGGAAGATGACAAAATGTCAAAATTCAAAAGTAAGTTGCTGCTTCGTTGGGCTATCTACATTACTTCAAGGAATATTTTACTTTGTTTTTGATAGACTAAAACTGCAATATATTTTGGTAGATGGTGACATGGTACCTCCAAAAACCTAGAAAAAAACCTCTCATCTTTTTAGCCTTTGCATCAAGAAATTCATTCTGTTCTTTCAACCAAACATAGGAATGGAATTTCAATTCCTTTTAGACCATTATCCCTTCCCAACCTGTCTGTTGTTGCATCCTATCATTTTGATTTCCTGCCAGCCAAATACAACCTTGGAGTCAAGAGGGTACACTATTCAAGCATGGAACATATGTCTCTCTCTCTATGTGCAATAACATAACAATTAACTCACATGATGATGGTAAGTTTGGATATAGATAATTAGGTCGTCACTCAACCTAGATTTATCATATGATCATGGCAAGGTATATCTTACACCTTGGTTGGGATCTTTTTTATGAAATTTGGTACCTAATTGATGGAATTAGGGTATTTGGGGTTAGGAAATATGGTTTTGGTATGTTTAAGTCACTTTCATCCAACTTTAAATATTAGATCATGCACATTACTATCGTTATTACTTATATTTGGGTTTTATAAGTTTGATACTTGTTCACTTTATTTCATGTGATTTCAAGATGAAATGATAAACAAACTAAGAAAAGAGATGAATGCATGGGATTGATCTTCACTGACATCGGTGTGGTGTTCCCCACACCTTCAAGAATGAAATCGTGAAGTTTGAGAATCATCCCAACCATTTTGGTTGTCAAAAACATGATGCAATATATTATACAAAGTCACATGATCTCCAATCAATTAGCTAGATGTTCACTGAATCATTTTGCCATGTTCACCATATAAAGGATGAAATATAATGCCAATTGGTCAATTGTGATGTCTATATAACTTCTGCATATGCTAGTTGAATGACTGGCTTGCCAATCTATTGGTTGGGCTACCAAGCAACAAAAAACATGATTAGGGTTTCCACTGAACACCTTAAACTTGCACCTTGGGTCTTAAAAACTTATAAATAAACTTACTCAACTCCCAAGGGAGGGGATATAACGTATTTAAGTAAAACAAGAGAGTGTTTGGGAGGTGTAAACAACTAGAGGAAAGAGAGGAACAAGGAGGAGAAGATTCATGCAGATTTTAGATTGTCGATCAGTGGAAATAGGAAAACTGAGATGTTACCTCCCTCTCTACCATCTATTTTCTTCTAATTTCTTCTCGAGTACATATATTTGAGATGTATACCATTTATTTTACATATCATTCATTGTAAACACGTCTAAGTGTGAGTACGCCATCTAATTAGGCTTAGGGAGTAGCCCCATGGAATATATTTCTTATTTTGCATAAACTTCCATGTATTGACTTGGTTGTTGAATTTATCTCATTTTCCTTATTTGTAATGATATTTTGAATGTATGATTGTCATATCTTCTAGTTTCGTAACCTAAAAAACAACTTAAAAGGGGCGACTTTGGGTTATACCAAGGAAACAACCAGTTCTCTTGATATAAAAGTGGTCGAAAGGATCATGGGTAAAATTTTGTACTTAGAGGATTATTCAGAGGTTGACCGTTGTAAGAGAATATACTCTACAATAAAAATTGTTTCTTCTATTCTTGAAAAGGGGAATTTAAATCTAGTTAAAAATTATTAATATATCAATAATTCATATCTATGGAAAGTTATCCACAAGATATTGAAATTATATTGGTGGTGCAAAAGACTCCTTAACTATTTATATGATTGATTCAAATCCTACAATTACTATCTTTCATTAAATTAAGTTTTATGAAATTAATTCAATAATCATTATCATAACTATTCACCTAGTTAACTTGATAAACAATTAGTACATCTTTATCACTCTTTGAGGGATCGCCATAAATATATATTGATGTTTTTCTCTTGCGACATATCAAGGTTTGTTAGATTGTTTTAGGTTTATATTAATATTGAAAATTTAAGTCTAATTAGTAATAATGTGTGTCTTTGTTCTTATGCATGTGGTTTTCCTCACTCATGTACGTCTTTTAGTGATATTCATAAGGGAAAATCACGGTAGTATGCAATATATTTGTGAAATTTTGTGCACGAGTAACATGGCAACATGGTATAAATCTAGAAAGTTTTATAGTCCACTTTATTTATTATTAATAAGGATATAATGAAGAATTAGGGTAGAACTCATATGTACATCGTCCAACAACTAACAACTAAAAGGAAGGAGCATCATTGGTAACTTTCACTGACATGTGTGTATGGGAAGAGAAATTTGGAAGGTCGCTTACTTACAATTACCAAAGAGAGATGGTCTTCATAGGTAAGGAATAAATGGCATCAAAAGATTCAAATAGATAAATTTAGTAAGAACAGGCTAACTCACAAAAATGAAGATGTTTATCTTCTTATAGAGAATAAAAAATAAAAAATGTCAACTTAATAAAAGAGAAATATTTTTTGAAACCCTCTCTACACGCATCTCATATAATTGAATATGAATAGGGTAACTATGGTAGAAAATTCAACTTAATGATAAGAATATGATAAACATATCCATGTATGTTGGGCAAATTATAATGGTGCTATAAAACTAGGCACTTCAATTGAGAATTATGTAAACATATTTTCCAACGATATGACAATAAAGTAATAATAACAAGAACAAATTTGATCTACGAGGGAAAAGAATTCAAACACTTATGAAGCAACCTTGCATGACTTCAAGTGCTGCTTATGGATATTCCGTATATGACTATCAAACCTTGTGTTTTGGTGGGTCTTCATGGCAAAGACTCAAATGCGCTAAATTTTGAAGGATCATCTACCCAGTTTAGCCAATTCATATATGTGAGTTTTTGGTTGTGATAGTGTGTCGCTTGTCACAAAAATATCATTCATGAAGTGTATCTTATCTTTGAATACTAGAATCAATTGTAAAATCTCAAACCTTCTCCAACTTAAGTAAGATATAGGAAAACATTAGATGTTGTTTTGACATATCTAAAGCTTGTTTGATTGAACACTCAAAAAAAGTAAATGATTTGTATCTTAAGTTAGTAAAAAGGTAGTAGTTTCTCAATCAACCTATTAATGATACACGTGAGGACCATTATATTTCTATTGACACCCATTTTTCAAACTAGTTCTATAGATTCTATATACAAGTTGAAACTTCAATTGTAAATTTTATCTAATGCCAAAATTTGATCATCACAAATGAGAAAACTTCCACAATGAAACATCAAGAATCACACTTTCTAATATATTTTTGTGAATTTTTATACTATAACTAGATTTACGTGATATTATGTGTGTGTTCCCCTTTGATAATGGTTATGCATGCATGTCATTGGCACTAGGCTACACTACACAATTCATTTACTGCCACCTCATGTGTGTTTTACCCCTACTCTTATAATAAAAAGACAATAGTTTCCAAGAATATGTATGTTGCAGATGGTTGAATAAATGTAATTTTCTTCTTACTTAGATTGAGTTCCATTTGTGATTAGGTCACATAATGTAAGTGTTCATGAATTATAAAAAGCAAATTTGGGGACTCCCATCAGAAAAATAAGCAACTTCAATTGAAGTAAAGGTCCTAAACACATGCCTCATTCAAACTATAGGAGTCATTTTTTTCCAGCCACAACATCCCACTATGCTTGTTCTTTATAACCATTATGAATTATGCATTAGTTATTTCCAAGTATCATAATGGTTATCCACTACTAATAGCCAATGTTGGAATTTTTTTAAGGGTTTATTATTTTCCATCTCATGCATTTTTGTCTCATGGTCAAATATTATATCTTTATCTAGATGACTATTAGAAAATGTTAAAGTTGTTTTGACATGTATAACGATATTTATGAAATGTATCAATGGCTATCTAGACAAAGACATGCCTTCTATAAGAAAGATTTTTTAATTAAACTACAATAGAACACAAACGTTTTTTGTATACTAGTACCGCCTCAGATGAGTGGTACAGTCACTCCTTCTTATTATCATTGGCTAACATTCATTTCAAAAGTGTTCCCATGGTGTTGATGTCCAAAAATCTCACAAAAAACTCTCATATTTGAGATTCAACACTACCTCAGATGAGTGGTACATTCACTCTTGCTAATTTATCATTATCTAACATTCATTTCAAAAGTGTTTCCATGGTGTAAATGTCCAAAAATCTCACAAACAACTCTCATATTTGAGATTTAACCTAGGATATTAATGTCATCTTTGTTGTTTATTAAATGTTTGGTGCTCATTCTATGTCATGAGGGAGAGACAGAGATGTGAAGGAGATCCTCTAAATTAATAGACGTGACTCTATTGCCATACTACTACAACAGGAAGCCAATAGTGGGTTGGGAACTTGGTGAGGAAGAGAGGAAGGTGACAAAGTTTTTAAAACAACACATGTCTAGGATACTAGAATCTGTATTGAGTTGGTCAAAGGGACTGGGACTACTAGTATGAATTGAACTTTGCCTCTATTTGGTAACCCGGTCTGATTCTATTTGGGTGACAATCATAACGACATGGTTGAATCTAGATGCAGCTTTATTTTGATCTAAGTCTATTTGGTTAGCAGTCTAGATTTCATGGTTTTTGAATGCAGTCTGGTCCTGACCTGATTTAGTTTGACTTTCATACTAAGTTTGAGAGTTAAGTCTTGTTGTAGTCTATTTATGATCTAATTCTTATGGATTGGCATGCTGAATTGTAGTGTTAAATCTAGCTATAGTGTTGTAATAGTGTAAATTTGACGTGATGAATTTATTGATGCTAGTATGTTTTGATTTTAATTGTTGTTAGCACTAGTTTGTATTTTTGTACTACATTATAAGCATATTTTACTACATGTTAAACAATTGTTTCTAGTTAGCTACAATGAATAAGTCATATTGAAACTTTACTTAGAAATAAACCATATAGTGATATAGAAATATAATAATCCTAGTCACGTTACAATTAGGTGTCTTCATGGTAACATATCATGTGTCATACCTAATGGATTGTTTTATTGTAAAACATGGTCACCTAGCTTAGTGTCAATTTCAACTAAATCTTGTCTTTCTTGTATAGGATCCAGTAATAGTCCACAATGGTTGTACCAAGACCACCTATTGACCTCCATAATTTCTTTGTACTAGTAGAATTTGAATTTAGTTGACCCCGCTTTAACTTTTTTGTTGAACTTTTACCATTATATGGAACAATACTATAAGATTTTGTATAATCACTAGTACATTTGTTTTACCACTAATAATGTTGACCATAGCATCATTTTGACAGAAAACTGACCATGTAGTTATATGGTTGGTTTTAAAAGAAAAATCATCATTATAGCCTGTCGAGTGAAAAATATGGCCAACAGTTAACCTACTGCATTAGTTTTAGACAAAATAATTGATGTTAAAAGATCCCATAAAATTATATTTTGCACCAAAACTTTCCATATTGGACACAAAGTTTTAGTTTCCTTTAAAATAGACTCAACATGTCTTCCACCCAAAAAAATGACTCCACTTTTACTTCTTTTGAAAACCTATGACATCTATTTTGGTGAAAAAATCAAAACTATAATTCTCGATAGTATCACATCTATGGAGTCTATTCTGTTGACTAACCAAGTCTAAAGCTTGGGCGTATAGAGTCGATTTTGATCATATAACCCACCCTACATCTCTAGATGTGTCACATTTATGGAGTCAGTTTTTGTGACATAACCGAACCTATAGTTTGGGTCTATAGATATGGTTTTGGTCATACAACAAAACTTACCAATCACAATGGTATTACTTGCTTAGGAATCAGTTTTGTTGGTGTAACAAATCCTAAATATTGGGTTTGTGGAGCCAATTTATTTAGTATCACCGACCATTTAGCTCTAAAAGTTGGAAACACTAGCGCTGGTTCTTTTAGATTCAGTTTTCCAATTTTAAATTGATGCATTAGGGTTTAACTGGGAGTAGACATTGCCTCAAGACACACCTTCATGCTCCTTACTTGCATCCTCATTCTCTCTCACAAATCCTTCTTCGAGATCCTTGCTTATGCTCTTTGTCTCAACCTAGCCATTTGTGATATAGCCACCTTTCTTCATACCTGGCTCACACCGTTGAAAGCCACCACTCCATTTTCATTTCCAATAGTCACTAAATATGAATTCGATGATGCCTCGTCAGGCTAAGATACCTACCATCATTGCCTCCTTCCCTGACTCCTTCACATCTTGATCTGTTCCATCACTGCCTCCTTCCATCATAGATGGAGTTGCCTTCTCCCTCAAGTGTGTTTTCATGTATCCACACTGCCTCCATGGTGTTCCTTATTTCTCCACACATGTCATCACTAAATCCTTGGGTGAGGGTTCCATTCCTTCATACCCCCACTACCAAAACCCTTGACAAGGTTTTTGTTCCTTCGCATCACCATTGAAGCCCTGACTTGGCCATGGGTGTTTCTTACACACCATCACTAAAGTTTTGAGTGTTGGCATTTTCTACTCTTTGTCAGTGTTCTCTATTCTGGCTCAGCCTTCGCGTAGGTATATTTTCTTCTCTTTAATTTCATTAATAATGAGTTCAATAATGATGTTACTTTTTGAAAATGCATGCATCCAATGTTGATGTTAATTATTTGAAATTGTATGCGTTAAATGTCAATGTTATTTGTGATATTATGTTAATTGTTTGAAATATACGTGTTTGATCATTACATTGAATCAACATTGACTGAATGATATAATAAATAGCTAAATTTTATATGATTAGTTTTTTTGATAAATGTATATTTTTTGTTTAAATATCAACTAACTAAGGGCTTAGAGTTTAATTTATATTAAATTAACCCAAATGGTTAGGGGTTTAATCTTTAATAATCAAATTGAAATATATTAAACTTTTATTGTTTAATAAATGTACTCAAGTTAATTTTAGGGTTTGGAGTTCAATGCAGAGATGTTAATTTAACCTAATTTATTAATATGATAATGATACATTTATATATTGACTTTTCTTAGAAACCCATCCAATTTTTTAATCATTAGGGGTAAATTTGGATAGTCCTCAGTTTTAGGACTGTATTTGAACATTTAACTTCACTTTTGATGTAAGTGTATAATATATATTTTGTTTTCAAGAAAACTTTGGTATTATTTACCCATCTATTCTTTGGGTACATATGTGGGTGGCTATATTCCATTTACACCTATGTACATGGAGCACTTAGGGAAAATGTTGATGAAATTTTTTTCTTGAAAGTTGAACACACATTATACACTTACTAGTGAGATTAAATGCTCAAAAATGGGATAGGTGGTACACATCAATAAAAAAAATTAGTTTTCTCTCAATTAATCAATATTTTAACATTAACTGCCATATAAAATGCTCAAATTTTACTTAATTTGAATGTGATTTAGAAAATGGATCAAAGTTGGATGTCCATTCAAAATTGTTGCAGTCCAATGTTTGCACAATGTCTTCATGAGTCCAAGATTGCCCAATATATTTATTATCACAACTAATCCATTCATTAATAGCTAGGAATTCAATACTATCTTTCTCTGTGATTCCAAATCCAAGAATCTCCAATTGAGTTTATCTTTTCAATTGTGAGTCCCAAATGAGGTGATTCAATCAAAATGGGGATAAATTGCATTTTGGTGCTCAAATTTCAAGATAATTGAGTCGAGTACAAATATGGATGATTTTTTTGCAAAAGAGGATTTCAATTTTGGAGAATATGTATAATAGCTCAAGATTGAATTTAGTGCCAAAGTCTGGTATGTTACAACTCTCCACCCCTTAAATTTATTTCGTCGTTGAAATCAACACGACTATAGTCTAGTTAGATGCTATTCTCCACCCCTTAAAGGGACTCAACTTGAAATCTAAACTTGGTATGTCAATCTTAAGGTAATCATTCACCAACTCTAGGGATTTTCTCATATTTCCATGATTGTGATTTAGCTCCAGAAATCATTGATAAAATTACATGAAATTATTTTCTATATACATATAGTATTATAAAGAAAGTAATTTCTTGATGCAAAATTGAAAATGGCCAAAATCAATGTGATGGGTAAATCACAATCACCTCTTAGCAACATTCACCATCCTAAGACTTGACTCAAATAGTTACAGAAGATTTGCATGGATCCTAAAGGGTCACTTCATTTATATTAGGAAAGAAGGACATTGTTTTCTATCAATGAGGATTCAAGGTTCAAGCTTAGGGTTTCTAGTCTCGCTACCTACTAGGTTGCTCAAAAATTGCATTCAAGTTTTCTATATTACTTTAACTAGATAAGGCTAAGACTAGGGTTGGTTCTAAACTATTTGTCTAAGTTCTGGCTATGGTAGTTTTTTAACCCTAACTTCCACGAGACATGCATGAGTGTTAATTATTTATTGCTCGGATACCATGTTGTAAAGACCCGATCTTTATGGTTGAATATTTACAAAATGTATCAAAAGTATAATCAATCTTTGTTACAATCATGTTTTTACATCAGAGTCGTGGGAGCTTTAAACATAAAATATAAGATTGAAAATGAGAATTGATTCCTATCTAGTCTTCAATAGAGGACAACTCATGTATGTCTCTTCTAGTTCATATTTGTATAAAATGTCCATGAGTTCCTAGAGGTAACAAAACAACACATGGACCCCATGCAGGTAAGTAAATGTCAGCTAGGTTGGTACTAAATTTTTATATCAAGCTATTTACAAAATAGAGGTTCTAAATATGATTCAAGCTGGTATCAAAATAAGACAAGAAATATTCGGTGGACTAAATCTATCAAAGTAAGGTAGCAATATTTCAATGTTTATATTTCAAGATCTAATTTTTACAAGGCTATGCAAAATAGTTCAAGATATCAATTATCAAAATACTTGCAATGATCAACTTTTAAAAATTACAGTTGATCACTAGCAAATCATTTCCTTCAAGAGCTAAAGTGCCTTATGTTCAGTCATCTGTGAAAAAACGACACATAAGACTAGTTGTTATTTTAACCAGCCGACTGGGGACAACTAATCTATTACAAGTTGTGCATAGGGTAGCAGGATGTACCCTACCTTAAGTGAGTCAAAGTTCAACAGGGCCAAAGCCCAAAGGGACCAAAGTTTAGAGAGTCAAAACTCCAAATAGATCAACTCAAGTATTACTGTAATATTCAATGAAATCCAACAATAATAAATTTAATGTGGTGAACTTTCAAAGAGGCAAGAATGGCTTACAAAAGTACATGGTTAACCACTAACAAATGTACATAGAATTCAAGAGGAAAATTAATAACTCAATATGAAGATAGAAAATCTTGTACCTTTATGTCAAGCAAAAGTCCAATATTTTCACAACTAAGATGCAAACATCTCCATGAATTGATGAAGAGAGGTATCTACAGTTTGGAACCATATGGATACTATTGGGTTGGAATTTAGTGTTGTTCAATCTTTTATATTTAGGTTTTCCTTCCCCATTTAGATTTATTACTATCTCTTCCTAGGGTTGTGATTAATATGCGACATATGTCATTAAGGGGAGGTTAATTCAAAATATTTCTAGCTTATGTTTATATCTAGGATTGATATATAACAATTTTAATCTATGTCAAGAATATAATTCTCGATGATTAAAAGATTGCATATTTTCACTTTACAAATCCTATATGTCGATTACTACTACTAAATTTATCTATAATCATATAGTATCATTATTTGGTATGTTGAATTTTAAGATACAATGGGTTGCTAAAATGTCTATGACTTTATGCCAACTAATAAAATTATCCCATATGTGGATACACTAAGATAATGTGATTAATTAAACTAGTTTATCTTACCAAATGTATTAACATGAATAGTTGGCCATTTTAATCATCACGGTTATTATAAACTCGCTCATTTAATATGATTACAAGATATTAATCTACTAAAATTGTTGATTCATTATTTAATCAGTTAGATAATTCATGTAATTAAGTAATACAACATGCCGACCATGATATATATATATATGTATATATATATATATATATATATATATATATATATATATATATATATATATATATATATATATATATATATATATATATATATATATATATATATATATATATATATGGGCTCATCTATAATACCCGCACACCCTTCCTGTCACTTTTTTTTTCACAATTGTAGAGGAGCATTTTATCTAGCTCCCCAAAAAATTTCATCTAAAAATAATATCATTTGCCCCACCAAAATAAAAAAATACGTCCATATATTTACTGACTGTATATTTTCTATGTAGTTACTTTTTTAGTCATATAGTTACTCTTTTATTAATACAATTACTCTTTCGATCTTAGAGTTACTTTTGTGTACCATATAGTTACTCTTTTGGATGTGCGGGTAGAGAAAAATCAGGCTACTCGCACAGGTAACGAATAAATCCCATATATATATATATATATATATATATATTAGTATGGATTATAAGTACGTGCTAATATATCATTTCATTATTAAAGACGAAGTTAATATATTTATTTGTACTTGTTTAGATTGTTATGACAATAATGGTTTATAGATAACATTTAGATTGGGATTAGTATTTCTAACTATATGTATACAAGTATTAGTGCATGCATGTTTAATTTACTTATAGATTAGTGATACATATATGTTTAACCTATGGTATTCATTAATTCACCATGTTTCATAGAATTAAGGGAAAAAAACAAATAGCACACTTTTGTAAAAATATTTACCCAAGTAGCACCCTCCCCAACTTATTTCCCAAACTAGCACACTTTCAGCCAAAAACACCACATTACTTGGCATTTATCTGATGCTGGGACTGAAAGTACCACATCACTTGGCGTTTTATGATATTGCGAAGCTAAAACGTCAAATAAGTTGGAATTTTAAAGTTTTGTGAAGTGTGGCATCTCTGACAAAAATGTCAACAAGTGTGACGTCTGTTATAAATTGACGGGCCAGTCAATTCCAACTAGCCTCACTTTATGGAAAGCACCACTGTTACAACCCCAATTTTTGGATTCTTTTAGTGAGAAATGTAATTTCTCCTATTTAAGATATTTGAAAAAATAATGATATAATTTGTTTTGAATAAAAGGATTTTGTTTACAATAGCCTTGTTGGTTGTTTTGTGGGCTTTATTGTCTATTGGGCCCAATAACAAGGAAAAAACAAAGGAAACTCCATTATTAATGATATGGAGAAAAGAAAGATGTAGAAACCTCTAGAAGGCAAATGAATATTATCCAACGGTGGATTTCATGCCTCTTGGGTTCCTTGATTTCCAAGGAGTCCAAAGTTGCAAAGATAATACAACAAGAAAAGAAAAGATCAATTAAATATTTATTTATTAATAAGAAAATTGGAGACAATGGTAAAATATGGAAAATAACTAGAAAGAGGTAGGATTGAGTCATCTTTGGTGGATTTTCGTATCCATAAGGTTTCTAATTTTAGAAGAAATTCCAATAAGGAAAATAAAAGGAGAGATAAAGAGAAATCCTCAAAAAGAGATATTTTAATAAAGAAATAAACAAGATAATGAGAAATAATGGATATATATGCATCTAGAAGGATAATGAGTATCCACTAAAAAGGATTTTGAAATATTAGAGTTTCTTGGGGTCCTAGGATCCCTAATGGAGAAAAATAAAGAGAAAGTACAAATAATACAAAATAAGAGGATAATGTGATATATAATTAATGAATTTTGTGGTATTGTTAAAAAGAGGCATTTTCTACTATAAGAAAGTATAATTTCGTGCCAATGGATTAAAAGTCAAGCATAAAGAGGATAAGAGAGAGGATTTTCGAATTCCTAAATATCCAATGAATATGGTTTATTAAGAAAGATAATTAGGAGCTTCCTAATGAAGGAACTTGGGTTCCTATTGGGAAAAGGACTTATTAACTCATGGATGGTCATCTTAGGGCATGGATACCCTCCCCTATATAAGGGGTAGAACCTCGGGTTCGAGTTCAAGAGAGATCCCGCACATCCCTCTCTCTTCCCCATCTTCTTCTTCATTCAAACCCTAACCAAGGAGGGGTAAAGCGACCCCTGGTGTGATGAGGAGCCATGGACGGGAGTAGGAAGGAAGCATGACGCTCCCACACCGCCAGAAAGGATCTCGAACATCATATACTCACTGTGACCCCTACGCAACGCCTGTAGAAGGTCTGCAAACTGGCCGTAGGTCGCATGTCGGGTTCTCTTGAACTGCACCACCTTAGCCACGGTTTGGGGCACTGTTGGGCACAGCGGAGGGCGGTAGAGGCAGGACACCGGTCGTCGATGTCCCTCAGACCTTGGGAAGGTGGGAGGAGCCGCGCCAATCGCGACTAGGGCGGCAGTGTAGGGCTGCGCGAGGTGGGAGAAGGGAGGAGGTGCCGTTGGATGAAAATACCCCTCTGGGTACTGAAGAAACAATGACTTACGTGAGGGCAAACTCGTCTTTTCGTTATGTTTCTAATCGAGCTACGTTGCATGGAAGGAGATGATGTGGCGCTCAACGATTGGCCCAAGTAAGCAAATATTGCAAAATTTGTATCTTTTTATTGGTAGCTCAGATGAATGCGTATAAAATATGAATTTTTTTCACAAAAATGTGAGGAATCCATTAGAAATAGATTTAGAATGTAATTACTATTGCAATTCTAAAAGTAGTGGAAGTTATCAACTTTAATGTATTAATGATTAAGAAACCCTAATTTGAGATGATTAATGTATTGAGAAGGGTTATATGGATGATTAAAGTTGATATTAACCTGTTAATTATAAAAAGGACACATTAGATCTAAAAAGATGATCTTTATGTGTAGTTTAATTTATTTAGGGTTCCATGTGCATAAATAAACTTTAATGGGCCTTGAAACCCTAATGTTAGTAATAATAACTCTTAATGGTTTTAATTGTTCGAATCCATGTATAAAGCTGAGATATGATGGTTCTAAGCTATTTTGAGTATAAAAGTTCCTAATTGTGGAAGAATACCCTTAATTTGGTAATTAGGGTTTTCTAATGGATAAATGTGGAATTAGTAATAAATGGAATCCAAATATGAATTAGATCATGGTGAAATATGAGTTGCTAATTTGAAAGGAACCAAAGATGATAATTGGGCCTAATGATTGTGTCATGACTTAAAAGGATAAAAATGGTAGTTTTAATGTAAAAGAGGCATAATAGTAGACTTAATGGACTTTTTATTGTGCCTTTAATCCGAAATTAAGGTTATATGCTGTTAAAAGGTAACCTTAATATCTTTCGTGAAGAGTAGATGAGATAATTAGGGTTTGTGAGTAATTGTATAAAATTGGGGTTTAAAATAGTAAAAATTAAGTGAAACCCTAATTGTAATGGAAACCCTAAAAGTGGACTAGAAACCCTAGGAAGTGAGATAGGTTTAATAGACCTTGATGGCCTGATCAATGATAGGAAAATGGGATGCATGTTTCAGGATCATCTTGTGTGCTTGCTTGTTTACTAGATTTCTTGCTTAGTTGGATTATTTCTGCACTCAAGTCACCCTGACAGGTATGTGGTTATGCTTATGGTTAATCTCTTTAGTTTCACAGCGATTCTCGGCTATTTTATCAGTTGCGTAAAAATAACTGATTGGATGACTTTTATTTCATGCAACTATAAAGTGACTATGATTGTCACAATAAATATGTATGCATGACTAGCTCAGATCCTGGTCCTCCTCTATGGCTTTGCTAATGATGAAAAGGGTAACCTGGTATAGGGCCTAGTTGTTAAGTAGGACATTAGGTTATTGTGAGTTAGAAATTGGGCTACCCACATGTAGTGCCATGAGACTCTTTAGCACACCATGAGTTAAGGAGTGGGCTACCTATGGGTAGTGCCATGTGACTCAACCCTAGAAATTGATTCACTTGTTAGGTAGGATCATGAGGGGTTTAATGGGGATCTACCATAAGAAAGGTAGCATCCAGGTCCACTGCAGGGACAACACAGAGGCTAGGTTATGGATGGAATTAGTAGTTATGCTTAAAATGTAAAGTTAGTTGTTAAATCCTAATTGGTTGCAATATGTTGTTACAGTTAATTGCACGATTATTGTTTCCCCCACATACCGACATATTCATTTATGCTGACCGATGTTTTGTTTGTCGGCATTTTAGGTACAAATTGAAAAGGATAGACAGTAAAGTGGCATATAGTGAAATTAAGAAATAAAATGCAAGGAGGATTAGTTAGAATAGAGTCCAGATGTGGATAGAAGTTAAATATCCAAGTTTTTGAAAAAGGTATGCAAAGTTTTATTTTATTCTAGCTTTTAGTATAGTCATGGTAGAATTTAATAATTATTATGGATTACTTGTCGAACCATTGATCCAGTTAATTGGGATAACGACTCTGACCTCTTAGTCTCCCTTGATTGGGGGTTACCGTGAGGCAGGGTCATTACATTTGGTATCAGAGCATAGGTTCCTCATTTAATCTTTAATAATTATTAAATTTTACAAATTCCATAGAACCGAGGGAGTTATTAGAGGATTTTCTGAAAAGATAGAGGTGTCTAGAAAAGGATCACGTTCAGGGACTGGCAATATTTTCCACCGCACTGCTAGTCAGAATACGAGGACTCTCGGATTTATGTGACTGCCTGGCCAATGTCTCAAGATTTGACTCGAAATAAGATACCTTTAAGACTCTCTCATCTTGTTCATCCCTTCTCAACTCAAATGTTGTTAAGGATTTTAAGGATTAGGGTTTTCTCTCTTTTCCTCACCCACTTGAGGTATTGGTAAAGTTGATAAGGTGTAAGGAATCCTCCACCAAATTAATGAAAAGTATGTAAATAAGATGTCATGGACATAAGCTTAATAGTTTAAGCATAAACTAAAGAATAGCTGCATGCTTAGGTCGTATGACATATGTTGTCATGCCCTCAGGAGAGAACTGAGGCTAGCCCTCCTTGTCAGGAGGATGAGTGGATAAAGTTAGTCTTGGAGGTAGAGACCTCCATTATAAGTAGAGACCTGGCACATCCTCAGAGGATGATGCTAACCCTAACCCTAAGTGGTGGTTAGAGCGAGAGATGGCATGATGAGTCAGATGCCATGGTCGACCATGTGTGTGAGTGGACATATTTTTTTAGATGATATGAGCCATGTGAGGTTGGATGACCTAGTTCCTTTGGCGACCCAACCCTGGGGAGGGTCGTGCATGTTAGAGGGAAGGATAACTCCTTCATTGATGACGTTAGAAACATTATGGGCTTATGCGAGTAGGGCATAGTATGCACCCATGGTACGTCAGTAGTGTGGGAAGTAGGTTGAAACCCTGGCCAGGAGAGTATGATGGATAGCTTATGAGATAAGCATAAAGATCTATGGATAATCTTGAGAAAACATAAGTTTGAACATAGGTTTCACCCATGTAGGGGTATGCCTGTGAGCTTGATCCACCTTCATGGAAAGAGGACCTCTAGTAGTAAGGTTGTTTGTAGGGTTACCCAAGAAAGAAGGTTGGAAGCTTAGACTCAGAGATATGAAGAATAGTGGGGAGTTGAGAATGATGTGACCTAAGTGGATGATAGCGGTTGCCTCATGATTGATCCCTGGAGGCTGATGATATCTTGGTTGCCTTTAGAGGAACCAAACCCTAGAGAGAGGATGAGGCTTCTAGTACCTATGTGTCTGTGGTATAGATGTTTACCTTCTGAGATGGGAAAAAGAGTTCCTTAGACCATGGAGAGGTTTAGTAGCAAGTTGTGAGGCCTTTTACCTAGTTGGTTGTCCTTGAAGAGGACTCCACTCTGAAGTGTTGTTCAAGTAGAAGGATCATGGGAAGTGCATGTCATACCTTGTACATGCTTGGTTCATGGTTAAAAAGGTTGAGCATGCAGTTGGACATACAAAAAGTGAACCTAGGGTTCTTAGACCTAAGAGGGGAAGTGGTGTACCTAAAGCTCGTGATGAGATTTGAGTTTCTATAGATTTGAGCATGGAACTACTCATGTTGAGAGGAAAGGGAAACCCCTTAAGTCTAAGGTATGTTTGATGAACCCCTCATAGCTAAGTTGATGACATGGGAAGGTATGATCTTGATCCAATGTTGAGGAATGAGAACAAGTATGACCTAGCATGGTTTAGTAGGTGGTCTACTTGTGCCTTAGTAGCATGCTAGGGTTAAGCATGCTCATGTGGATGTAAACCCTAGACATAAGGACGTTTGTGACCTTTGTTTCTATTAATAGATAGTTTCCTCTCATCCTAGGAGAGGGACCCTTTTGTAGGGTGTATACCAATTTTGTTGGTTTTGAGGTAACCTAAAGAGGTCTCATAGGATCTTGAGAAGCTAAGTGAATAGTACATAGTATGAGAATGAACATGTAGACCCATAGATAACCATCTCTAAGTGCATGTGGATGTGTTACCATGGAGGTAACCGGTATGGGGCCTGGCCAAGGTAAGCAGGTCGCCATGACCCCTATGAAAGGATGAAAGTCAACCCAGGAATGCAGAGAGAGATGATGAAGGCTTGGGTAAGGTTCTAAGTTGGACATGTACTATGTTAGAATCCTAAGTCTATCCTAGGGTCAGGTAGGGATAAGACCAATGGAAGTAGGAGTTGCCTAATTCCCTAGTTGCACATGACCATAGGGTCGGGAGGTAACAAATATCATTGTTTGAGTGCCATCGGTTAGGAGATTGATCCCCTTCATGAACTCATGGGACCCAAAGGGCAGATGAGGAGGGCACTCTCTGGGTGCATAAGGGAAGAGGGATGACCCCAAAAGTGGTGGCACCCTACAAACCTAGAGGAGATGATCAAGGATTGTGTGTGGACCCAAGTGTATTCGAGACCAGTTTTCCATGAAAGTAACCTTAATATCGAAATGTTCATGATGTGGAGACATGTGTTGCACGTTTCAACTTATATTTGAAGGTGTACTGGCAAGGTTGGGATGTACCATCTCTACTCTTATAACATGAAGAACTCTATATTTGGACGGCCGCCAAGTGCTTATTTCCTCTTGTTATGAGAGTGAGAGATAGGAAAGTACGCATGCCATACACCAAGGATAAAGATGATGGGAGTTAGAATGTTTCTATGAGGTATGAGGACAGAGATGATAACATACCCTTATGGATTAAACGATATGTGGATGGTTTACAAACATCAAGAGAACTAAGGTAGTCATCTTATGAGGATGCTTGTATCATGAGCTATGTGGAATTTACGAGTCATACAAGGTTGAGTTTGATAACCAAGAAGATGAGCTCTAAGTTTTCTTGTTGAGTCCTAGATGATATGATAAGTGGAATACATGGGGGCGTGTGTATTCAAAATTACCTAACACCTAAGGATGTGAGGTAGTAATGGATGCTCTGGTTGAGATACATCTGCCTAGTTTAGCTAGAGGCTAGAAGAGGTTGTTAGGTTAACCCTAAGTTGGAAAAAGGAGATATGTTTGGCTAACACCCAGATGTAATGAGATTGTTGATTAAGTTAGTAGTTGTTTGGTTAGCCAACCTAGGCCTTGATGCAATAAAAGGATGGTTGTAGAACCTCATATGCACTTCTTTCAAAAAGAAAGTGATGAAACCCGACTAGAGTGGTTTAGGGTTTTCGAGGAATCAATCTTGAGGAATCATGACATACAGGAGATCATGATTTTAAGATCATCATACACTGTGGTACTACTAAGATAGTAAGTGACAGTAGTACTTTGGATGCTTAAGATGAAGTTGCACGTGGCTTGTCGCCATGCAAGCCAGGAGGTGAAGGATGAACACCAGTAAACCAATGAGTTGGTATAGAGGATAAAGAGTCCCCGAGAGGAAATGGGAGTTCATCACTATGGTTGTTGTGGTAAGTCTCCCCTAGACCAAGGAAGGTCAAGATGCAATATGGGTTATGGTACATCGCCTTACGTAGATGACATGAGAAAGAAAGAATGATGTCACGGGACGGATCCGATTGAACTACATATGAGGAAGAGATGGTTCAACTACACCATGATGCGAGTTCAAAAGTTCTTGAGTATAACCTAAAGATTCACTTCCATGCGGTGGAAGTAGGTACATGAAGAACTTGATGTTAGTATAGTTTATCACCCCTAACTAATGGTTAGTATAATCCAGACTAGAGGGTCTGATAATAACATGTATGCTTGTTCAGGGTGATACATAAAGATAGTTCTTATCCTCTACAAGATGTGATGATAACCACCATATCTAGTATCAGGATGTAAAGGAGCTCTATAAGGGAGGTTTTGTCGGTCACCACTTCATTAAGATGATGTTGGTGAAGGGACCTCATGAAGGTCAGAAAAGGACCACAGTGTGTGCAGATGAAGTCGCTTTGATCATGCAATGGCTAAAAGAGAGCCCAGGGGCGACATGAGTCATGAGCTGATGCAAATCAGACTGACATGTAGTTCACTGTGGAAGAGTATGTGATGTGAAATCCGACCCCTCTAAATTATAGCTAAGAGAGTTGAGTCTCGGCTGCATGGGTCCATTTGAGATGGATTAGTGGAGATGGTTATGTTTAACCTTACCCCTCAAGATAACATGATGTATGATGTGTTCCATGAGTCCGATCTAGAGCGCTATGTGAGGTACTCAAGCCATGTGTTGAGCCCTGAACCTATTCAGATTATGAGAGGCTAAAATGTCCTTAGTCACCTATGAGGGTACGATGTACCAAGGTGAGAGAGAACTCAGATGAAAGAATATGAGATGATGAAGGTTCTTGGGAAGCATCATGGAAAGGGTGAGGCCACATGGGAGCTATGATGGACATAAGAAAGGCTTATCTTGTTTGTTTGTGTGTCTGGTGGAATTTTGGGGGCAAAATTCCTATAAGAGGGGAAGGATGTTACAACCCCAATTTTTGGGTTCTTTTGGTGAGAAATGTAATTTTTCCTATTAAAGATATTTGAACAAATAATGATATAATTTGTTTTGAATAAAAGGATTTCATTTACAATAGCCTTGTTGGTTGTTTTGTGGGCTTTATTGACTATTGGGCCCAATAACAAGGAAAAGACAAAGGAAACTCCATTATTAAAGAAATGGAGAAAAGAAAGATGTAGAAACCTCTAGAAGGCAAAGGAATATTATCCAAAGGTGGATTTCGTGCCTCTTGTGTTCCAAGGAGTCCAAAGTTGCAAAGATAATTCAACAAGAAAAGAAAAGATCAAATAAATATTTCTTTATTAATAAGGAAATTAGAGACAATGATAAAATATGGAAAATAAGTGGAACGAGGTAGGATTGAGTCATCTTTGGTGGATTTTCATATCCATAAGGTTTCTAATGTTAGAAGGAATTCTAATAAGGAAAATAAAAAGAGAGATAAAGAGAAATCCTCGAAAAGAGATATTTTAATAAAGAAATAAATAAGATAATGAGAAATAATGGATATAGATGCATCTAGAAGGATAATGGGTATCCACTAAAAAGGAATTTGAAATATTAGAGTTTCTTGGGGTCCAAGGAGCCCTAATGGAGAAAAAGAAAGAGAAAATACAAATAATACAAAATAAGAGGATAATGTGATATATAATTAATGAATTTTGTGGTATTGTCAAAAAGAGGCATTTTCTACTATAAGAAAGTATAATTTCGTGCCAATGGATTAAAAGTCAAGCATAAAGAGGATAAGAGAGAGAATTTTCAAATTCCTAAATATCCAATAAATATGGTTTATTAAGAAAGATAATTAGGAGAGAGAAGTTTGCTTCCTAATGAAGGAACTTGGGTTCCTATTGGGAAAATGACTTATTAACTCTTGGATGGTCATCTTAGGGCATGGATACCCTCCCCTATATAAGAGTTAGAACCTCGGGTTCGAGTTCAAGAGAGATCCCACACATCCCTCTCTCTTCCCCATCTTCTTCTTCATTCAAACCCTAACCAAGGAGGGGTAAAGCGACCCCTGGTGTGACGAGGAGCCATGGACGAGAGTAGGAAGGAAGCATGATGCTCCCACACCGCCAGAAAGGATCTTGACCATCATCTACTCACCCTAACCCCTACGCAGCGCCTGCAGGAGGTCTACAAACCGACCGCAAGTCGCAGGTCAGGTTCTCTTGAACTGCACCACCTTGGCCATGGTTTGGGGCACTGTTGGGCATGGCAGAGAGCGGCAGAGGCAGGATGTCGATCGTCAATGTCCCTCAGACCTTGGGAAAGTGGGAGGAGCCACGTCAATCGTGGCTAGGGCGGCAGCGTAGGGCTGCGCAAGGTGGAAGAAGGGAGGAGGCGACGTTGGATGAAAATACCCCTCTGGGTACTGAAGAAACAATGACTTATGTGAGGGCAAACTCGTCTTTTCATTATGTTTGTAATCGAGCTACGTTGCATGGAAGGAGATGACGTTATGCTCAATGATTGGCCCAAGTAAGTAAATATTGCAAAATTCGTATCTTTTTATTGATATCTCAGATGAATCCATATAAAATATGAATTTTGCTCACAAAAATGTGAGGAATCTATTTAAAATAGATTTAGAAGCTAATTCCTCTTGAAATTCGAAAATTAGTGGAAGTTATCAACTTTAATGTATTAATGATTAAGAAACCCTAATTTGAGATGATTAATGTATTGAGAAGGGTTATATGGATGATTAAAGTTAATATTAACCTGTTAATTATAAAAAGGACACATTAGATCTAAAAAGACGATCTTTATGTGTAGTTTAATTTATTTAGGGTTCCACGTGCATAAATAAGCTTTAATGGGCCTTGAAACCCTAATGTTAGTAATTATAACTCTTAATGGTTTTAATTGTTTGAATCCATGTATAAAGCTGAGATATGATGGTTCTAAGATATTTTGAGTATAAAAGTTCCTAATTGTGGACGAATACCCTTAATTTGGTAATTAGGGTTTTCTAATGGATAAATGTGGAATTAGTAATAAATGGAATCCAAATATGAATTAGATCATGGTGAAATATGAGTTGCTAATTTGAAAGGAACCAAAGATGATAATTGGGCCTAATGATTGTGTCATGACTTAAAAGGATAAAAATGGTAGTTTTAATGTAAAAGAGGCATAATAGACTTAATGGACTTTTTATTGTGCCTTTAATCCGAAATTAAGGTTATATGTTGTTAAAAGGTAACCTTAATATCTTTCGTGAAGAGTAGATGAGATAATTAGGGTTTGTGATTAATTGTATAAAATTGGGGTTTAAAATAGTAAAAATGAAGTGAAACCCTGATTGTAATGGAAACCCTAAAAGTGGACTAGAAACCCTAGAAAGCGAGCTAGGTTTAATAGACCTTGATGGTCTGATCAATGATAGGAAAATGGGATGCATGTTTCAGGATCATCTTGTGTGCTTGCTTGTTTATTGGATTTCTTACTTAGTTGGATTATTTCTGCACTCAAGTCAGCCTGACAGGTATGTGGTTACGCTTATGGTTAATCACTTTAGTTTCACGGTGATTCCTGGGTGTTTTATCGATTGCTTGAAAATAACTGCTTGGATGACTTTTATTTCATGCAACTATAAAGTGACTATGATTATCACCATAAATATGTATGCATGACTAGCTCAGATCCTGGTCCTCCTCTGTGGCTTTTCTAATGATGAAAAGGGTAACATGGTATAGGGCCTACTTGTTAAGTAGGACATCATATTATCATGAGTTAGAAATTGGGCTACCCACATGTAGTACCATGAGACTCTTTAGCACACCATGAGTTAAGGAGTGGGCTACCTATGGGTAGTGCCATGTGACTCAACCCTAGAAACTAATTCACCTATTGGGTAGGATCATGAGGGGTTTAATGAGGATCTACCATAAGGAAGGTAGCATCCAGGTCTACTACAGGGACAATGCAGAGGCTAGGTTATGGATGGATTGAGTGGTTATGCTTAAAATGTAAAGTTGGTTGTTAAATTCTAATTGGTTGCAATATGTTGTTACAGTTAATTTCACGATTATTGTTTCCCCCACACACCGGCATATTCATTTATGCTGACTGACATTTTGTTTGTCGACGTTTTAGGTACAAATTGAAAAGGACAGACAGTAAAGTGGCATATTGTGAAATTAAGAAATAAAATGCAAGGAGGATTAGTTAGAATAGAGTCCATATGTGGATAGAAGTTAGATATCTATGTTTTTGAAAAAAGTATGCAAAGTTTTATTTTATTCCAGCTTTTAGTATAGTCATGATAGAATTTAATAATTATTATGGATTACTTGTTGAACTATTGATCCAGATATTTGGGATAACGACTCTGACCTCTTGGTCTCCCTTGATTGGGGGTTACCGGGAGGTGGGGTCGTTATAGCCATAATAAGTCATATTTTCTACTTTGATTTGATAACATACGCTATGTCACATTTTACTCCTCTACTCTTCTCCTTTACTAATCCTACTCCATACCAGTTCCTTGTCTCGGGCAAATTCATCTCCTTTTCAGTGTTTTCACTCCCGCTTCCCTTCTTCTCTGCCTCCTCTCTTCTTATCCACCTCGGTTCTCACCTCTCCTCTAGCAGTGCTCCGAACCAGAGTCCTTTCTCTTCCTCACCAAGGTGCTAACTGGTCGGATCTGCGCAGGCGGCTTGCACCAATAGCGGCAGCCACCTTCTTCAGTGCTTCGATCTCTGCAAGCAATGACCAACCTTCTTTTGAGCTCAAAGATAGCCGTAAGCACTCCAACCTTCTTCCGAGCATCAGTTTGCTACCTTCTTTTCCTCCTCCGACACCTTGCCCCACCCTCTGTAGGCATCTTGTTCAGGCTCGTTTCCACCGTCGCCTTGTCGCTTTCCTCCACCGATGTTGTCTATTGCTCCTTTTCTAGTTCTTTATTCTCACCGATGCCGATTTGCAGTCGTTCTCCCTCTCTCCTGCCACCACCAGTCTACTCACGGCCACCCCAACAACAGCCTAGTTTCCACTACTGCTTGGTCACAACCGCCACCAAGAAGGTGGGATCTGTGGAGGTGCCGCTTGGATGGTTGTAATAGGAGGACGATCTATGAGAAGGAAGGAGAGGGATGAGACGTCATGATAGAGCCTAGAAATAGATAGGCTGCAGTTTATCTTCCTTCTTTTTCTTCCACTCGAACTCACAAACCCACGTTCAATTTTCCTATTTTTCTTCCATAGTCATCTTTTTTTAAAGGAATTTCACATGAGTTTTTATATTTTTGCCTTCTTCTTGATTTCCTCCCATGTTTAATATTTTTTTTTCTTGGCCCCTTCTCTTCTATTGTCTTCTACACTTTCTTGATGTTAGCAAAGACAGGAGAACAACCTTAGGGGCACAGTAGATTTCATTGCGAGCAAGATAGGATTACTTATGTGTATTTTAGTTTGGGATGTGTGAGTTATGATGTATTTATTAGTAGAATGTAATTTTATTAGATTGTAATTAATTGGATTGTATCTAAGTGGACTGTGTCCTACATAGACTTCTACTATTTAGACATTTGTTTAAATATCGCATGGTTTGTTTTACATTTATTGTTTCCTACTAATGATCATTATTTTGTGAATGATAGTGGCTTAATGGTTTCCTAGGAAAATACTTATATATGGATTAGATTTAGAACAAACATTGTTTTATACTTCCAAAAACTTGTTTTCAAATAAGTTTTTTTTAGTTCAAAAAGTTTGTTTTAACAACATGATAAAGCTTGTTTTATATTTCTAAAATATTATTTTAACAACATGATAAGGCTTTTTTTTTTCAAATATCATTGTTTTATACGTCAAACACCAGTATGTAATATATCAAATAAGTCAAATGAAATTGCTTCAACTCTAACTCAATTATAGTTTGGTTTTATGCCAGTGGCGTGATAAAGCTTAGTTGGATTCTAACAACACAATCAAACTTTTTTTTCAAATAATATTATCTTATACTTTCAATTTGTCACAATTATTTTTTAACACAGAAGAAAATTTTAAAATTTTGGTAAAATTTCTTACATTACAGAACATTTTCAAATACAAATATGTAACATATCAAATAAGTCAAATGAAATTATTTCAAAACAAACTCAATAATAGTTATTCAAGAATTGTTTTTCAACAACATGGCAAAGCTTTTTCTTTTCAAATAGCATCATCATATACTTTCAAAAGGCCACGATTGTTTTCTCAAATGGAAGAAAATTTTCAAAAAAAAATTTAAAATTATTTACATTATCAGAACAACTAAAAAAATATGCAACATATCAAACAAGTCAAATGAATTTATTTAAAATCCAACTCAATAATAGTTATTCAAGAGTTAAAATTATTTTCTACATCATTTGTCATTACTTAATCACAAACCATTCCATTTAAATATATATCTAACTCAAACTACTTTCTACATTCTAGATTATGGCCAATACCTCAAGACATTTTGTCATAGTTTATGATGGAACATACATGCCTATTGAAATATGTATGACATCTACTTATGCTGAGTTGATGACATCATACATCAAATTCTTGACATTAACTCATCAATGCATGTCATACATTTAAGTTACACCAGACAAAGTGATTTAAATTTGACATTTAACTTATTCCCTACTGAAGTTGTTGATGATGATAGATGGAAAGAACTACTCACTATCTCGAACGGGAGGCATACCTATCTTTATGTCGAGAAATCTAATATGCCTGTTGAGGGTTTGGGCCAATTCCAACCTTCCTCAATAACTAGTGTTGATGGACACTATCCTTGTCAACAAAGTCCTACATCTGTTGCGCATCACATAAATCCTTTTAGCCAATTTGCTTCTACTAGTCAAGTTATCCCATGCCAACCCTTTAGATATGACTCCAATATATTGGGTGATGATGGTGATGATGATGTTGATGATGATCCAGATTATTATTATGACGATGTCGACGACGACGATGATGATGAAAACCTTGATAATGACATAGAATTGCAACATGTTCGTATATATGATATCAACCATGGTGTTTATGTTGACCCAGAAACTTGGAAGGATGATTGGGTGGACCATAACATTATGGATAACTACAAAAATTTTAGAGAGGATGATTGTATTGATGACTTTGCAAATCCTTTAGACATGGGAGACTCTGAAATTGTTGTAGGACAAGGTTTTCATAAAGGTGACATTTTTGAAACAAAGGCAAACCTTCTTGTAAAATTGTAGTCTTGGTCAATCAATAATAATGTCCAATTTCAGACAGACCTATCCAATAAGAATTTCCTTACGCTTATATGCATGCATAAGGATCAATGCTCATGGAGACTTTATGCATGTACCTCTGAGAGGGTTGGTGGGTTCTAGAAAATAATAAAATACAATAATAAGCACTCACGCCACAGTGCAATCTTGTACAAGGATCATATGCAATGCAAGTCTTCATATATTGCAAGGATGATAATGCCTGTGTTGAAAGAAAAACTAGACATGAGTGCTCAAGAGATAGTGGAAAAAGGAATGTTGAGTTGCATCTTACCATATCCTACAAGAAGGCTTGGCATGCACGTAGGAAAACCATTTCAGCAATATTTGGAGATTGGGAGACATCGTATGGGATGTTACTTCTATTTCTTAGATGTGTTGAAAAATCTATTCTAGGGACTGTATACAATTTCAAAGCAAGTGAAACAACTAGTGGCCATCGATTTGAATGTGTATTTTGGAGTTTTGGTCCTTCTATTATAGGTTGGGCTCATTGTCGGCCAGTTATTACTAATGATGGGACATTTTTGTATGGTAAATATGGTGGAACTTTACTTATAACTACTAGAATTGATGGAAACAATAGATTGTTTCACTTAACATTTGTAGTTGTTGAGAAGGAAAACTGTTCTTCATGGATGTGGTTCTTGAATTGCATGAAAAGTCAAATTTTTATTGTTCGGCAAAGGAGTGACTTTTGTGCTATATCTAATAGGATGTGCAACATTCATCAAGCTTTTTGTGAGGTGTTCCCACATGCCACTCAACGTTACTGTTTGAGACACTATAGATAGAACTTTCATAAAATATTTAAGTCCATTGAATTATATAACTTGATGTGGAAAGTTTCTAAGGCAACTGAAGTGGTAGAGTTTGATAAACACATGAGTGCTACAAAAGGCCATTGACCCTTCTGCTTACAGTTGGCTCATGCTTATAAACCCAAGAATGTGGACTATGTCTTGTGATGGTGGCTATCGATACGATACAAAAGTGAATAATTACCCTTAGACAATTAATGGAATTTTAAAGTGTGCTCGCAATCTATCCATACAAGCCCTCATATGTAGCACATATTATCGATTGGTAGCAATGTTCTTCAAAAGGAGGAACTCTGTAACATCATTAACATGCCAATTCACTGTGAGAATAGCTCATAAATTGGATAAGTTGGAGGATAAGGAAAGGAAATATCACATCAGTTGTCGAGTGAATGTGTTAGAATTCACTATCAATGATATGACTAACAACAAATTTTAGGTGCATATTCTGCAAAATCCCTATTTTTCTCAGTGTACTTGTGCTGAAAATGGCATGCACTAGTTTCATACATTATGAATATTATTATTTTATCAGCAATTGGTACACACTAAACAATTATAGGATGACATATGCCCCTCAGTTTAGTGGAATCCCTGATAAAAGATATTGGCCAGGGTTTGATCCTACCATTGGTCTTCTTTATCTTCTACCACTAGTTATAAAAAAATGTGCAGGAAGACCAAAGGTAAAGCATAGGATGACAAATATGGATATTGATCCTAATCGCACTTTTTACAAATGTGAAAAATGTAGAGGTTTAGGTCATAATGAGCGAACATGTAAGAGAAGTGATGGTTATAAATCTCTAAATGTAATCTTAGTTTTATACTTTGAAATCTCTACATGTAATATTCATTTTCTAATTAGATATTCCTAATGTAATCTAAGTGTCTTACTCGCATGAGGAGGGCGGGATGAATACAATTTCCTCTTGAATTCTGTAGTAGTACATGTAATAAATTGTTAGATTCTACTTTGGTACATGTAATATTTGATCTGTTACATTTATTGTATGTATTTAGTAATTTAGCACATGTTGTGATATGTTCTTTCATTTTATAGACATGGTGAAAGGAGATGATACATTGCCAATTGCATACCACTCCACTGAAATTTCTAGGTGAGAGTTAACAAATGCAAATGTCTTAGGGTATGTTCGTACAACGGGGTTTAGATCAGTCATTACCCTTTCTAGGGTTCACTTTGATGCATCATTGCCAACATCACTTAGTAGAAGGTGGCACTCAAATGCAAATTCCTTTCACTTCCCTTTAGGTGAGATGATGATCACACTTCAAGATGTTGCAGTGTTACTAGGTTTACATGTTGATGGTGATGTTATTGTTGCAACTCAACATCCTATAGGTCCTAATGAAGGCCAATTTAGTTCTTGGTCTTCCATGTGTGACCATATCTTAGGTTCACATCCAGAAGGGCTTGATCATGGGGCCATCCAGTTGAGTTGGTTGCATTCTACATTTTTAGGTATTGACTTGGAATATGTCAATGATCAAGTCAAACGTCGATATACAAGTGCATACTTGTTACACCTTTTGGGTTGCTTTCTATTACCAGATGGTACTGGTAACGAGGTTCATCTTCGCTACTTGCCTCTTCTAATAGATTTTGATCGTTGTGGCATATACTCTTGGGACGATGCAATTTTAGCATACTTATACCGTCAGTTGTATAGGTGTCGTCCAGGTTCTAGATAGAAATGAATATTTGGGTGTGTGCATCTATTGCAATCATGGTCTTGGGAAAGATTGCATGTTGGCAGACCAGGAAAGGTGGATATGTGAGAAGATTTTGAATGGCCTCAAGATGCTCCACTAGGCTACAAGTTAGTCATAGGAATGTGTAAATACTCTATTTTTAGAAAGTATAATCTCATAATATTCTTATCATTGGTAAATTATGTGAAATAGATGGAACCATACGATGGAGTGTGTGTGTGTAACATGAGGAACTATGACATTCTACCTTAATGAGATTGATACCCATCAGCCAAGCCAAGTGAGAGTTTTAGTTATTTTTTTCTTAACTCGTTACATGACTTCGTTTCCAAATTATTTGTTCTATGTTCTCATTATCAACATTTCAATTGTTACAAATATTTAAATTTGTAGTTAATTTGGACACCTTACAGTCCTGAATTGTTGGCCAAGTTTCTGCCAATATGTCAACTAGGTAGTGACATTTGGATGGCACATGTACTAATGATCTCTTCTACAGTAATGGAGTGGCATGCTCATGATAGAGTACTAAGACAATTTGGTGCTCACTATCAACCCCAACCCCAAGATCTCCCTATATATCATAGGATTTATGGTAGAGGGCGTAGCAACAATGATTGGTTGCTTTAGTATAGCACAGAGCTAAATGTATGGAATGATAAACATAATAGTATAGTTCAACTTCATGATCCTTTGACTGTCGAGCAAACCCCTAGATGGTATCAACCTGAGTGTAATGTTCAATGGCCAGTTGATCACCTACTTTGTACTGTCCTCGTGGATACGTAGAGCAAGAATGTGTAAGTATATATATATATATATATATATATCTTAATGTAGAAATAAAATTAATGTTAATTAAGATACATTTTGATAGGTCCAAACTCATGTGTGAATTCAAGAGACAATACAAGCATTCACACAAGGGACACCTATTGAGGATTGGTTGAGAGCACGTGACAACATATATAGTGTACAGAATGCATGTCTTCAACAGATGCCTAGCCACTTGCATCCAAATTAGAGTATGGCTCCTCCTGCAATGACATCAGTTGATGCCACTCCTGTTGCAGCTTCTACACCACAAGGGCATTCTATTGTACCAGGTTGTTCTACAACAACAAAATCAGAGTATGGCTCCTCCTGCGATGACATCAGTTGATGCCACTCCTGTTGTAGCTTCTACACCACTAGGGCATTTTATTGCACCAGGTTGTTCTACAACAACAAGCGATTCCATGCCTATAGGAGAATCTACATATGCAAGACACTTTTCTATTGGTACTCCTTCGTTTCTAGGAATGTTGTACTCTTATACGTTATAACCATCTGATCAATTTGGAGTTCTTTCTAATTTATCATGGTCTCAACAAGGTTTTAGTCTGTCCCATGGCTTTGATCAACATGGGGCTTTCTTTTCATTTTCACCACATGGACCGCCATCTAGCTGGTCGCAAGGCCTCCATACAACCATATTGGGATCACCTCTACAATCTAGGAATATTCCTTTCGCTCGACCTCTCACACCACCACTTCCTATGAGTAGGCCTACATGTGGAGTTCAAACTCCATAGTTGAGTCCAATTCAAGATTCTCCAAACATAGAGCGACAATTTGGTGACCAAACCAAAGGTTGAGGTAGTCAAGAATGACATGTATGAACTCTTTTGAATATTTTTATGTTCTAAATAATATAATTTATTGTTAACTATAGTGTAATAATTTGGTCAAATATTTCTCTTGTTTTGATTGAACTTGTTTGTTGCAGCATCTGAAGATTACTTGTCGTTTCTAAATATTTTAGATTTACTAGTTGAATCATGTATCTTTTCTTAAATGCATTTAGACTAATGTTTCTTTATGATTGTTCTATGTTTGGATCATTTTGTATTCACTTGTTTAACTTATTATCTTTTGGATATAATTATTGAATTGCATGTGTTGGATCATTTTGTATGGAAATTTGGTTAATGAAGATCATGCAGGAAATGACATTTGAAATGGTTTGAAATGGCGTGTATTCAATGGAAAGCATGCAGGAAATGCCATTTGAAATGGCGTGTATTCAATGTAGAGATGACCAACTCATGCCACAATGTTTGGCGCTTTATAATTTGAAACAGACCAGTCAATTTGGCACCTTACTTGACTGTCTCAGCCAAAGACGCCATCCGATTTGGTGTTTACAGTAAAGCGTCGAGCTATGTGGCGTTTAAACTCCTCGCACAGGTAAAACGCCAGTCAATGTGGCGCTTGCAGTCCCATCGTCAGTTAAATGCCAATGTGGCACTTGCAGTCCCATCGTCAGGGCATTTTTTGCTGAAAGTGTGCTAGTTTGGGAAATAAGTTAGGGAAGGTGTTATTTGAGTAAATATTTATGCAAAAGTATGCTATTTGGCTTTTTTTTCCTAGAATTAATCTGATTTGAAATTAGATATTAACTGACAGCAAGCCAACAAACTCACCAAAATGTTCCGCATATGAGGGCTGATGTGCACCATTAGTCTCCCGATATGATCATGGTCTTGGTTTTCTTTTATCATCCATTGGTTCTCTATCCACCTTCACCAAGCCGATGAGGGGTTCAAGGCCTATGTCTGGTCGTGGAACATTAATGATCACAGCAAGGTGAACGGCAATCGACGCTTGAGGGAGAGGGGTTGTTGTGTTGCTGGTCCAAGGTGACGGGTAGATTCAATCATGATTCCTAAGGTTGTATGTGCACTGGAGTGCTCGCTCTCTTTGGAACTAGCCGACTAAGATTTGGGAAGGAGATAGTGCACTCCTTGAATCTTCTTAACGGCCTGGTGGTAGAGGAACATGTGCCGGTCTCGATCACTTGATGGTGCAGGCCATGGAAGTGCGGTAGTTGAGATCAGCAGCAGGATGGCTGGCGAGGTGACTGGAACCTGAATGGTGAAGGTGGTGGCTGTGGCAATAACAATGAAGAAGGCAGGGTCCGCTGCCAATCAGATGTTTGCAGGTCTCAAAAGTTGCAGATTTTAACAGTTGTTGAGGGAAAGAAAAGAAAGGAGGTGGTGGCGGTATTTGCAGGTTCTCCACAGCTTCTGGTAGGGTTCAGGGTACTCAACGGCTTCAAGAGGGTTGACCTAGTCTCGATGACAAGTAATGGATGGCCGTTTTGTTTGGCAGGCATCCGGTGAGGGAGACAAGTCCTATGGTTAACAGGGGGCGGCTAACGTAATGGTAAGTCAGCGAAGAGTAATGGCGGCTCTGCCGGCCGTTTCCGTTTCGGTTCGCCGGCCTTCAATGGCCATTGGATTGAGTTCTCTTTACCGTTGATTGAGGGCGTGACCGTGAAGACCAGGCTTGGGGGAGAAGAGAATATGGGAGAGATAGGCTAGGCACAGCAAAATGAATCGGTCCGATCCGAACCGTCCAATCCAACCCTATTCAACCAGCAAATATCAGTTTTTGTGGGTCTAGCATGTCAATGCGGGCTCTTTTCCGCGGACTTCAGTTTTGTGCAGACTAAGGGCACGTTTGTTTTAAAGGATATGGTTGTATTGGATTGCACTCGTTAATCCAGCAGCATAAATATTAAGTTTGTTTTGCCGGAGAGGAAAAAGGCTACGAATCCTGCAGTTTGGAATATACAGTCCGTGCGGGATATCAATCTCCATTTCGAAATAGCCAGACGTTGTCCTCCCGCTTGCGAGTTGCGTCGTTGCTGTGGTTTGTTCAACTAACAGCTGACTTCTCCTGGGCCAATAGAAAAAGTATTCTTTTTATATTGTTTTGTTCATATTAGCCGCGATCGTTCCGTAGAAATCGGCTCCCTGTTCTGTTCTTTTTTTTTCACCACAGAACCCAACTGTCAGAGTTTGTTCCACACCCGACCACATATCTCAACCAAACATATACTCCAGCTATTCAGTATCTTCAATGTCCCGTGCAATGTAACTCTGGATTAACAAAGTTCGAGATTCTAATTAATCCCGTTGAATCCTGTAAAGCAAACATGCCCTAAGGGCACATTTGTTTTAAAGGATATGACTGTATTAGATTGCACTCGTTAATCCAGCATCATAAATATTAAGTTTGTTTTGCCGGAGAGGAAAAAGGCTACGAATCCTGCAGTTTGGAATATACAGTCCGTGCGGGATATCAATCTCCATTTCGAAATAGCCGGACGTCGTCCTCCCGCTTGCGAGTTGCGTCGTTGGTGTGGTTTGCTCAACTAACAGTTGGCTTCTCCTGGGCCAATAGAAAAAGTATTCCTTTTTTATTGTTTTGTTCAGATTAGCCGCGATCGTTCCGTAGAAATCGGCTCCCTGTTCTGTTCTTTTTTTTTCACCGCAGAACCCAGCTGTCAGAGTTTGTTCCACACCCGACCACATATCTCAACCAAACATATACTCCAACTATTCAGTATCTTCAACGTCCCGTGCAATCTAAACTCTGGATTAACAAAGTTCGGGATTCTAATTAATCCCGTTGAATCCTGTAAAGCAAACATGCCCTAACTGGGTTTAATACATGGATCTCTTGGGAACCCTAAACCCACAACAATCGCTCTGTAATCAGCAGCGGCCACGGGCCAAAAGTCGTTCCTCCTCGTCTGGGTCGTCCCAGATCCTCTCACGACTCTCTGACGTCCCGTCGCCCCATAGTCCACGACATCCAAAACCGGGCTTCCCTCGCCGCTTGACGTCGATGGTCTCTCACCGACGTCTTCACCTCTGCGCATCTGTATGCGCACTAATATCCGTCTTGGACCTCACACTCTCTGAGAGGCCATGGTGGGGAGGTTGTGGGTCGCCGTTGCCCTAAGACCATAACGGTTGATGTGGTTGACGAATGCATGGCACAAATTCCATATGGTTAGTGGGGTTAGGGGTAACTTGGTCAATGGTCCTTCAACCCACTTAATTTTTGTGTGTTTTGCATTTAAGTCCCTGACGAATTTTAGGAATTTATAGCTGATGAGTTTCTCTCTAATTTTTAAGATGTTTTTAATGGTCATCATTCTAGCTATCAGGAAAAAATACTAACTCCCTTAATTCATCAGTCTAAGATTGTCTAATATATTTATTCTCACAACTAATTCAAACATCAACAACTGGGAATTGAATATTATCTTTCTATGTGATTCGAAAGTCAAGAATCCTCAATTGAGTTTAGCTTTTCAATTGTGGGTCCCAAATGAGGTGATTCGATCAAAATAGGGATAAATTGTATTTTGGTGCTCAAATTTCAAGATAATTGAGTTGAGTACAAATATGGATGAATTTTTTTTGCAAAAAAGGATTTCAATTTGGGAGGATAAGTATAATAGCTCAAGATGGAATTTAGTACCAAAGTCTGAGAATCCTATTTGAAGATTTGAAAATGTCAATTTTACTAGTTATATTTAAGAAGATATGGGGAGGGATGATGATGGCAATGACAAAATGATTCGGAATGATATGGTTGATGAGGGGATGAAAACTTATGTCCCCGTATGATTCTCTGTCTCTGTCCCTTATAATCTCAATGGTCCACTCCTCAAACATGAGTGTGAGATGATGCACCTCTATGGGATGCTCATGGCTGAGATGAAGTGAGACAGAGGGGGAGACAAACACGGTGATAGAAGATTTGGTTTCATTGATGAGATGCTATGTAGTTGTGGGGATAATGTTACCGGTCCACCTCCCTCATTTACAAACATCATCTATGATATTAAGAAACATTTATGTTTGGGTTGTACTAAGTTCATGATGTTGAATGTTGAGATGCTATTATATACTCTAAAATCTCAAAATAGGTGGAGCGATAAGAGCTTCACATCATTATTGTGGTCGTTGAAGAAAATTCTTCCTGAAGGCAACAAGCTTCCTATTTCAACATATGAAGCAAAGAAAATGATGTTTCTAATGGTAACGGAGGCTAAAAGATACATGCATGCCTGAATGATTGTGCTTTATTTCAAAATGACTATTTCAATTGATAAATTTTCCAAGGTGTGGTGCGTTGAGGTACAAAACAACAAGTTTGGGTAAGGTTAAGAATAGCTCTCCTGTCAAGGTGATGTGATATCTACCTATAATACCATAATTTCAATGCTTATTTGTCTATTTTGAAGATATGTGAAATATGTCATGGGATGCAAAGTTAAAATGCAATGATGATGGAGTCCTACAACACATGTCTGATACACAACAATGGAATAAAATTAAGTTATTGTACCCTCAACTTGGTGAAGAAATAAGGAACTTAAGACTTTGACTTTGTATTGATGGTATGTATCCTGGGATTAAGAGAGAAAGATTCCCCCCTCTCCCATGCCCGTGGCTGAGGCCGAATGTGTTGGGTTTTGGGGAGATAGAGAAGACAACGGAAATAAAAAAATTCTTCTCCCAAACCCAGAATGAAGGAATCACGTCAACGTCTATACAATAGGAAGGATGGTTTGCAGAGGCGTACTTTGTCTCGAGGTTTGCTCGGTGACGTTACCTCACGGCTAGCGCGGTCTTCACCTCCTGTATTGGGCGGTGTATGTGCAGCTCCTGGTCGCACCGGGACTGTCGGGATTGATAGCTGTCCTCTGAGCGGTAGAAGTCTCTCGCCTCTGTAGTAGTCCACACGGACCACCTAGAACTCCGATCTCCTTGTCTCATAAGGAATCAGAAGGAGTCGCACCATCCTATCAACGAACTAGTCACCAACACACTCTCCTACCACCAGTCACTTTCTGCAGTTGTCTTTTTCTTGTTGTGTCTCCCTTATCGGGTAGCACTTGCTTGGGCTCTCTCGGTTACCAAAACCAGAGAGAACGACAACTTTGCATAGTAACTGGTGCACTGAGTTGTTTACCAGAGAAGCCCCCAATACTCCTATATATATAGGAGGGTTATGGGACATGATTCTCTACCCCGGGCAATGTGGGATTAAAATAGGAGTAAAAGGGTTCGAAATTTTCCACAAAAACAACCAACTGCGCCACCTGAACCGATCGTTTCATACATGAAATGGTCGGTTGGGGAGTTGAGTCGATCAGTTCAACCTCAACCGACCGGTTGGGACCCCTAAGCTGATCGGTTCATTTCTGAGCCTACCAGTTCGTGGTCCTGATCCAATTCAAATTGACTTTCAAATTTGTTTCCGATTAATCAAATATTAATCCTTGTCCAAATCAAATTTGTACAAGTGAAACAAATTATATTTGCAAAATAGTCTTCTCACTTTGCCAACGATCTCGGTTAGACCAGTTGAGCCGATTGGTTCAACTCTTGAACCGGTCATCTCAGTCTGTCTTGAGCCGATCGGTTCATCACATGAGCCGATCGGTTCACCAACCTGCGCCGATCGGTTCATCACATGAGCCGATCGGTTGGAGCAGCAGACTTGTACAAATCAGTCAATTGTAGTTTCAATCAATCTGATACTCTAATAAATCGGTCCAACACCTTGAACACTATGATATTGAGCTATCAATTGATTGAGTGTTTAATTGAACTACTAAACTCCTTTAGTAATCAATCTAAACATCATTTGTGGATAAACTCCTCTTCCAGGTTAAATCCTATGTGTGTGACCCTACAGGCCCATTTCACATTGGCAGTGAAAGTCCATAACACTTATGACTTCACAAGCAAAGAGGGGTTCCTAGTCACACATCAGTGCTACCCAACTGAAATAGAAAGTTGGAGAACAACTTTCAATCCTACAATCTATGAATGGTGTTACAACGAATGTATAATTCCATTGTCACTGATATCCTGAATGAACTCAAGGCATGAAACAGTCATCCTGTCAACGTTCATTCACTTTCTTGATCTCAGAGTAGATTGGAGGGGATATGTATGACATCAATATCGCATACTGATTCACACATGCGTGCGCATGCCTATATCAATCCTACTCATCAAGTGGCCATGGATATCAAACTCCCTCAGGAGGGACAAATCCCATATCTATCACTCACCCCTCAAAAGCCCCATATGTCAAAGCCACCCAATCATCACCTTTATAACAACCCATGTTTCAGGACTGTGTTTGATGATGTCAAAGTGTACCCAACGACATGTGTTGAGTGTAGTGATTTCAGGTCAAAGAATCACACTCACCACCATTGCTGTGAGAACTGACTGTGACTATCATGTCATGGTTCCATGTGTCAAACGCTTGGTGAGTATGTCCGGTAAACTTGTTCTCTAACAAGTACCTATGTGTTTGGTTTGATATCTCCATATCATGTCTAATGAGATTCTGTCATCAACCAACACCACAATCTAGTCTTGTGTGTCATTGTTGTCTATCTACCTTCCACAATGACATCTGAATAGGGACATGATAAGAATGTACAAACTCTTAGCATCTGTATGATCTCATCATTCAGGTCATGAACCTGAAGGAATACGTCATTGAGTACTGTCATTCTCTAGACATTCAATATGTTCTATCATTATCTCATATGACTGAACCAGAAAGAATTGGAAGCTTGCCTTTGATCTTTATCAAATCAATCTTAATGTATCCCACCAATCATCCAATGATTGGCTCTCAGGGCATACATACCAACAGACTCCCACTTGCACTGCGAGCCAATCACCCTTGAATCATATTCATAGTGATCTTCAAACATGTCCCACATGTTATTGTACTTAAGTGCTAACATAGTGAGTTATGGCAACACCTTGCCAAAGTCAGTATTAACTGCATGTCTCTCATCTCTTCGTTGTACATCACACGTATGAGATGGAGTTGCCATAATATGCGATCTAGTATTCCTTTGCTAACGTTAAGCCATATTGCATGACCAAGTATTCCTTACTTGTTCATCAAATCAGAATATCTATAAGTTCATCTCTATGAACTTCCAGATCCATATAGTATCCACTAATGTTCTCTAATACACGAATATTCGGCTTTTCCTTTTAAACGACTTTCTTGGAACATTTCCATTAACAAACATTCACTTTTATATATATCTCATATATATTTTGTGATTAATTTTCTGTCCTTTTCGGAAGTTCGCATCAGTGTAACTCTTTACAGTGAACCCTTCCTTATTTCCATAGAACTAGTACTTCTCAAGTACTTATCAAGTTCTCATGGTATTCCAGTAACCCTTACTAGAACTAGACAGACATCCATTCGTCATGTCCCACATATGAGTTGTCAGGATGAGCATATCATATTGTCATGTCCTACATACAAGATGATAAATGCATTTTGTTCCTTCCATGTCCACACATGAAAGATGATGGGATGTTTACATACATGATAGATCTTCATCTATTCTTAGTATTTCCATTCTTCATAAGAATTGGATACTTGACTCTGGGATACTAACTCCATGTAACATGGATAAGTTTTTCTCCCACTTAATCTGTGCATATTGAACCTTTCAATATAGATTGCCAATGTATGCTCTCTCTTTTCAGGTCAAGAGGTTTTCCAAGAACTATCTCTATAGATCTCTATTCCTATCTCATAGGAAACGTCTCTATCTTTCTTAAAGATAATTTCCACTTTGGATTTCCATTCTAGAACATTTCCATTTCACATCAACATGTCGAATGTGAATACGCTCCCAATAAATCACAGATCCCTTTCTTTATCTTTGACATATCAGTCAAACCCTTTGACTATATCATCAAAGTAAAGATCCAACTCTGAGTTGCTTGTACTTAATCAATCACATTGATTAGTCCATTGTAACTTATAAACTTCATTTGCATTAATGGATTCATAAACCTTATAGGTTGTGTCACGTACACATCCTTGTTTTATTCCTCATAGGAATGTGTTTTTAGTATCCGTTATGCCAAATGTCTTATTCATTAAGTTACAATCAACAAGCATCATCCTTCTCAAAATGTTATCCATGTATCTTAACGCTTAAGACTCATTCACACTTATGGATTTTATTTCAATAGGTGCTACCATCAAGGTCATACCTTATGGTTTACATGGAAGTCATTTAGGATGTAATGGTCAAAAACCATAACTCAAAATTCAGTTCCTCATATTTATCTAGATAGTTGACTCATCACATGACCAACTCATCACATAGATAATTGAGGTGTATCTGTCAAGGATATAAGAAATCACAACTCCTTGTGATTCTTAATGTCCTTTATTAGTGTGGGGTATTCTTTATTTAAGAAGAAATTAGTTATTTGATAATCATCCTCTAACTCCTTAGAGTATGACTCCTTTTGATTTAGACATCACCATGCCTTAATCACGAGCTTACTATGATACACTATCATAATCACTCATAAGGATCTCAAACATTTGGTTCAAGTATTTCATTCATTGATCTCATCAAGAATTAACACTTTACCAAATTCATACTTCATATATGATATTCTTGAACACTTCAAGATATTCATATTGGTATTTCTCTAAACACCGTTTGAAGTATTAGCATTAACTCTAATAGGTATGTAAATACATCACATGTATTATACCTAATAGGATAATCATTCTCCCACTACCACTAGTGAAGATTGATTAATTATGTCCAAGAGATTCATGTCTCTCACTAGTCCTCTAACCAAAAGAGTCTAGATTTATCCATCATATGGAAACTAGAAATGAATTTCTCATGATTTATGCTAATTTGATTGTTTGAGTTATCAATAACTTTTAGGTATCATTTTATCTTATGCATACCAAGTATCACAAGATAAGCAAGGCATTGCCACAATGATTGAAACATCAACTTTATTAATTGCCATCCTTGTCATACAATATGCAAAAATTAAAGTGTTTCTATTCATTGGTAAATATGAAATAGCAGTTCATAACTCTATTACATGCCTTTAAGTATGAAAATAAACTAAAGTACTCCTAACTATGGAAGCAACATATGCCCCATTTATTGAGTGATTTACGTTTTATATCTTGGTAAAATGTTACAAGTTTATTTAATGACACCTTCAGGTGGCGAAGTCTGTCGTCTCCTTCTTCTTTAGTTCTTCCAAATAGAGTGGGAAATTCCTTTTCCAATGTCCTGGCTTTTGACAATGGTGGAAATTGCCTCTCTTGGTCACACCTCCCTTGGCTTTGAGAGCTGAAGACGACTTGGGCTGCTGGCTAGCATCAGAACCTTTCTTAGCTTTGCCCTTGCCCTTGCACTTGGACTTGCCTTTCTTGTCATTGATCATCATCATAGACTTAGGCTTTTCCTTCTTCATATGTGTCTCGACTGTCCTCAACATGCCCAACAACTCTGTCAATGGCTTGTCAAAGTTGTTCATGTTGTAGTTCATCACAAACTGACTGTAGGATTCTGGCAACGATTGCAGTATCACGTCAGTAGCCAACTCTTGGCTCAGAGGAAATCCCAGTTTTGTCAGGTTCTCCACATACCCAATCATCTTGAGCGTGTGAGGACCAACTGGATCTCCTTCTGTCATGACACACTTGAATAGTGCCCTGGAGACATCATATCTCTCTTTCCGTGCTTGATCTTCATACATGTTCTTGAGATGCTGAATCATCTCAATGACACCCATGTTCTCATGTTGTCTCTGTAACTCATGGTTCATGGAGCATAAAATCAAGCACTTTGCATCAATGGAATCATCAGAATGCTTCTTGTAAGCATCCCTTTCTGCCTTTGGTGAAGTAGGAGCAGGTTCCTCTGGAATTGGAGTATCCAGGACATAGAGCTTTCGCTCTTGAGTGAGAACAATTCTCAATGTCCTAAACTAGTCATGGAAGTTAGTCCCATTCAGCTTGTCCTTCTCAAGGACCGATCACAATGAAAAGTGATTGTTGTTTGTTGTCATTTGAAATACAAAAGGAAATATATGCAATTTAGTCCAAAACTCAATTTTGACTTATTTGATTGATTTGAAAAGTTTGACGATATAATTAGGACTTTAATTAATTATCGCTCCCACTATTTTTGTTCAAAATGATAGCCCTCACCATCAATTTGGAAAATTGCCGTGAACAATCTTCTAGTGGGTCAAGATCCTGAAATCCTCTAAGTCATGGACCAGTTAGGGCTGTCACCCACAACTTAGATCTTCTAGGTAGGCAACTTTTGCCAATTGCATCATATGCAACTCTTGAAAGATGTCATGTGCAACTCCTTGCTATGATCACCTCCATTCCTCAAGGTGATAGATCCTATCTAGGTCACCTTGTTAAGTCTGACCCAAAGTCAACACGATGAATATGCACCCTGCTAGGGTAGACCCACATATCCATCCTTCACGCTTCCACGAGATAGACGGTGCACCACGCTAGGGCGTGCCCACACTTGGCCGATCAAGCTTTTCACGTGTGTCACATTTGTAAGGCATCTAAAACTTTAATATTTAATTAGGGATTTGGTTTTTATAGGTACATATACATATCCAATCACCACAATATATAGTATGTATCACATACATGCTATATCCCACATAAAACATGTGAAAATGATGAAAGCGATGATTATGGCCAACCTAATGTGATTCCTCGATCCAAGAGGAATCACGGTCATCTAGGTCTACATCACATGCAACATGTACAAGATGAAGTGCTATAGTCGTCCGAGTTGATCAACTCATCACATGAATGACCTACTCACGCTGGCCGGTCGTCTGGGTGCCACCAGCCGATCGGTTGGCTCCTCCAACCGATCGGTTTGTCTGGCCGTCGTGTATCTCCTCATGGATGCCACCCGATCGTCTCGCTCCATGAGCCGATCATGTGGATCGCCAACCGATCGGTTCATGCCTTGAACCGATCGTCTCAGTCGTCATCAGATTGTCTGTCATTCTTTGACATAATAGGAAATAAAAATCTATCCTATTTACATTTCAATTGGAAAACCCCGAGTTACATTCGGGGGGAGCAAAGGTAGGAAAGAAATCTCGAGTTGTCTTGAGTTACATCAGGAATAGGAGATAGGGAATCAGTGCGCAGACTAAGATGCAAGCAACCACATACAACCAAGCACACATATAGGGTTTATTGGCCATAACCACGCTATACATCCACCACAAAACTCGTTTAAGGGTGACGTGTATCGAGTGCATTCTTATTACATATCATATATGTATATTGGGATTTGTGGATTTAGGATTGGATATGCATAAAGCCAATATTATTCGCATCGTATGCAATAAATAAAGGAGACAAACCAAAATTGATCATATCGATAATCCTAGAGTATAGAGCAGTTGACGTGGCTCTGATACCACTGTTGGGTTTTGGGGAGACAGAGAAGGCAACAGAAACAAAAAATTTCTTCTCCCAAACCCAAAATAAAGGAATCGTGTCAACGTCTATACAATAGTAAAGATGGTTTGTAGAGGCGTACCTTGTCCCGAGGCTTGCTCGGCGATGTTACCTCGCGGCTAGCGCGGTCTTCACCTCCGGTCTTGGACGGTGTCTGTGCAGCTGCTGGTCACACTAGGACTGTTGGGATTGACAGTTGTCCTCCGAGCGGTAGAAGTCTCCTACCTCTGTAGTAGTCTACACGGACTACCTGGAACTCTGATCTCCTTGTCCCATAAGGAATCAGAAGGAGTCGCACCCTCCTATCGGCGTACTAGTCACCGACACACTCTCCTGCCACCCGTCGCTTTCTGTAGTTGTCTTTCCCTTGTTGTGCCTCCCTTATCAAGTAGCACTTGCTCGGGCTCTCTCAGTTACCAAAACCAGAGAGAATGACAACTTTGCAAAGTAACTGGTGCACTGAGTTGTTCACCAGAGAAGCTCCCAATACTCCTATATATATAGGAGGGTCATGGGACATGGTTCTCTGCCCCGGGCAATGCAGGATTAAAGCAGGAGTAGAAGGGTTCAGAATTTTCCCCAAAACAACCAACTGTGCCACTTGAACCGATCGCTTCATACATGAAATAGTCGGTTGGGGAGTTGAGCCGATTGGTTCAACCTCAACTGACAGGTTGGGACCCCTGAGCCGATCGGTTCGTGGTCCTGATCCAACTCAAATTGACTTTGAAATTTGTTTCCGATTAATCAAATATTAATCCTTGTCCAAATCAAATTTGTACAAGTGAAACAAGTTGTATTTGCAAAATAGTCTTCTCACTTTCCCAACGATCTCAGTGAGACCAGTTGAGCCGATCAGTTCAACTCTTGAACCGGTCATCTCAGCCTGTCTTGAGCTGATCGGTTCATCACATGAGCCGATCGGTTCACCAACCTGAGTCGATCGGTTCATCACATGAGCCGATCGGTTGGAGCAGCAGACTTGTGCAAATCAGTCAATTGCAGTTTCAATCAATCTGATACTCTAATAAATCGGTCCAACACCTTAAACACTATGATATTGAGCAATCAATTGATTGAGTGTTTAATTGAACTACTAAACTCTTTAGTAATCAATCTAAACATCATTTGTGGATAAACTCATCTTCCAGGTTAAATATTCCTATGTGTGTGACCCTGCAGGCCCATTTCACATTGGCAGTGAAAGTCCATAACACTTATGACTTCGCAAGCAAAGAGCAGTGCCTAGTCACACATCAGTGCTACCCAAGTGAAATAGAAAGTTGGAGAACAACTTTCAATCCTACAATTTGTGAATGGTGTTACAATGAATGTATAATTCCTTTGTCACTGATATCCTGAATGAACTCAAGGCATGGAACAGTCATCCTGTCAATGTTCATTCACTTGCTTGATCTCAGAGTAGATTGGAGGATATATGTATGACATCAATATCACATACTAATTCACACATGTGTGTGCACACCTATCTCAATCCTACTCATCAAGTGGCCATGGATATCAAACTCCCTCAGGAGGGACAAATCCCATATCTATCATTCACCCCTCAAAAGCCCCATGTGTTAAAGCCACCCAATCATCACCTTTATAACAACCCATGTTTCAGGACTGCGTTTGATGATGTCAAAGTGTACCCAACGACATGTGTTGAGTGTAGTGATTTCAGGTCAAAGAATCACACTCACCACCATCATTGTGAGAACTGACTGTGACTACCATGTCATGGTTCCATGTGTCAAACTCACGGTGGGTCTGTCCGATAAACTTGTTCTCTAACAAGTACCTATGTGTTTGGTTTGATATCTCCATATCATGACTAATGAGATTTTGTCATCAACCAACACCACAATCTAGTCTTGTGTGTCATTATTGTCTATCTACCTTCCACAATGACATCCGACTAGGGACATGATAAGAATGTACAAACTCTTAGCATCCATATGATCTCATCGTTCAGGTCCTAAACCTGAAGGCATACGTCATTGAGTATTGTCATTCTGTAGACATTCAATCTGTTCTATCATTATCTCATATGACTGAACCAGAAAGAATTGGAAGCTTGCCTTTGATCTTTATCAAATCAATCTTAATGTATCCCACCAATCATCCTATGATTGGCTCTCAGGACATACATACCAACAAAATGCCCGGAAGGGTGATAAATCAAGGTGGCAATTGAGATTCAAACATGGGTCCCTTCATGAGGAGACACCATGCTTGACCACTTGAGCCGCTCCTTGTCGGCAATGGTATGTATCCTTAAAGTACATTAAGCATCCAACACACCAATTGGCATGTTATAATTGTTATATATAATCTTTCTCCCTAGTTGTGTATAAAGAATAAGTATGTCATGTTGTCAAAGTTGATATTAGGTTCCAAGCAACTTGAAAATGATATTAACGTTTACCTTCAACCTCAAACTACTGATCTAATGAAACTATCAAAAGAGGGTGTTATGACATATATGCTTCATGTGGAGAGACCATTAATTGGCATTGTATGTTGTTTTCCATAATCAATGACTTTATAGCTTATAGGAATTTGTATGGATATAGCATGAAATGGTAGGCATGTGCTATTTGTGAGGAAAATATTGATTCGATCTGACTAAAATATGGCAAAAAAATAATATATCTTGGGCATCAAAGATTTTTCCCACAAGTACATCCTTATCTAAGGCAACACAAAGCCTTTAATGGATCAAATAGGAAAAGAAGTACCCCTAAAACATATATCAGTGAATGTTCTATATGAAAGAATGAAAGACATTGTAAATGCATTTGATAAGAGACCAAATAGTCTTACTCCTGTGTCTATAAATCATTATACAAGAAAATATCAAAATTCTAATATCTTCCTTGTTGGATATTTTTGTCAACTAGACATTGCACCAATGTCACACATGTTGAAAAACAAATGTGGTAGCATCATTGATACACTATTGAATATACCAAGAAAGACTAAATATGGCATCAGATCTAGAAAAGATTTATAATTAATGGCTAAAAAAGAATTATCAGTTGAGATGAGGGGTTGTTGCATATATTTACCCCAGATTGTTACACTTCGTCAAAATAGGATAAAATGAAGTTTTAAAATGTTTGTATAATATTAAGGTTCCACAAGGATACTCTTCTAATTGGTGTCAATGAGGATATGAAGCTTATAGGTCTTAAATATCATGATTGTCACACTTTAATGCAATAAATTTTATATGTGACTATTCGATCTATATTGTTGAAGCATGTTAAGTTTGCAATCACAAGATTCTAATTATTTTTCAATGAAATACGCAACAAAGTGATAAATGCTAATACTCTCAAAAAATTCCAAAAAGATGTTCTTATTACTATGTATCATCTTGAAATGTATTTTCCTCCTTCATTTTTCAGCATAATGGTTCATCTTATAGTCCATATAACAAGGGAGGTGAGTATGTTGGGTCCAGTTTTTTTTTACATTGGAAGTATCCATTTGAACAATGCATGAGTATTTCTAAAGATGATGTCCAAAATCGTGATTGTCCTATTGGGATTATTATTCAGGGTTATGTTGCTAAATGGACTTTTGCAAATTATTTTTTGAACTACAATGAAACTTTAGGCAATCTGAAAATTCTTGTCACACAAAATATTATTTTAGTAAGAGACTTTGGGATCACGAGTGAATGAAATAATCATGAGTTGTGGAAACATGCACATTTTTATATTTTACACAACACTGATGACGTTGGTATCTATATCAGCAAATAAAATGATCTTATCAAAAGAAAGTATCCTCAATCCAATTCAATACGGCTTGCTAAAGAGCATAATCAAACCTTTATTAGGTGGTTTGAAGATAAAATCTTCAGTTAACTATCTAAAAAACCAAATAATGTTGTTGAGAACATAAAATGGCACACCGTTAAGCCAAAAATACATGTCATGTCATATAAAGGGTATGACATAAATGGATTTTTTTACTACACAAAGCATCAACATGAAAGTAGTGTAGTCCAAAATAATAGAGTAATTGTTCAACCTTCTTCATTGTATTTTGCTAGTGCTAAAGATAAGAGATCATGAGAAGCTAAGATGGCATATCATGGTGTCGTTGAAGACATATGGGAATTTGACTAGATAGATTTCAGAGTCCCTACCTTTAGATGTAATTGGGTTGATAATATGGAAGGATTTTTAATGAATGAGTTGGATTTCACATTGGTGAATTTCAAAAAGATCGGTGAGAAAGATTAGCCATTCATCCTGGAAGCCCAAGAAAACATGTATTCTATATCAATCACCCAACAAATAATAATTAGTTTGTCGTTCTTCATGGAAAAAGAAATTTTATTGTAGATATTGTTAATGAATGAAAATATTATGATAAATATGATGATTCCGGTCCATTCTCATTTGGTTTTCCAAGTGTAAATTTCAAAGTTAACATTGATGAATATTATAAATGTCAAGACCACACTGAAGGAATTTTACTAGAATAACAATACAAACAATATAAAGGCATGCACTCTTTTAAATATACAAGTTATTATAAATCAAAATGTAGTTTTAAAATCTACATCATATTATCAATTGTGTTTTTATTATCACTTATGAAATTTTGTCACTAAAACTTGCAGGTGTTATTAAATGGAAAGTCGAGACGAGGATCCTGAGCATGACCACCATGAGGATGTTGGTGTTGATGTTTTTTGTACTAGTGAAGGTAAGAAATGTAGAGGGTCCACAATGATGTGTAGATTGAAGGGACGTAGGGCCAAAGGGGAGAAATTGGCTATACAATTTCATGACACATGTCGGGGAACATTCTTTTGCTTTCAAGCACTATTTAGGGTGATTGTACGCAATAAGGTGCCACTAAATATAAAAAGTTGGCATAAAGTTGATACTTCCTTAAAAGATTCCATATGCAAAGACATATCTACGAGCTTAAATGTTTAGTTTTTACTAAGTTCATTTTTTTCATTCTAATTTTGTTTGTTTTGAAAGACATATCCTTGTTAAAATAACATCATTACTTTTTCATGTTTAGGGATTTTTTTTATCTAAATGAAAAAGGTCATAGGAAAGATATGCTACAACATTGTAGTGTAAGGTGAAGGGATTTTAAGACAAATCTCACCATGGAATATATAACTAATCCTAAGAAAAAGAACGACATCATTGTTCAATATTTTTTCTTGATCATCAAAAAACTTTGTTGCATCTATAAAGTTGAATGAATTTAAGGTAATAAATATTGTGATGTAGTGTATGACTCTTTTTATACAATTAATATACATTTGATCTAGATGTATAATATATCATCTGAAATGATCTGCCTATCCACAAGGCCTAGAAAGAAAGGCGGGCTAAATATGTTCATGACCATCATTTGGAGCCAAGTGGTTATGCCTTGTGTCACCAACTATAGGAGAAGTAACTCTCTTTTGGATAAGATTCTATTACAACTCCATCTTAGCATGTACCTTGAAATGAGATTTGGATTGATGCAAGAACAAATCAAGCAGAAAAATTTCCCAACCCTAAAACTAAGAAGGTGTCACAAAAGATGGTAAGTAAAGGTAAACTCCCACAAACTTTATTTTATTTTATTTATATTTGATTGATATTGAATATTTTTATTAATTCTGATTAGTGGGAGTCCATGAGTAAAGGAAGGAAGGAAAGTTCATCCCAACTGTCCACGTAGATGAGCTAACTATTTCTCTTAGTAAAAAGGAATATCCTGACCGTGTTAAGGCCTTAAGAGCCAAAATAGGAATTATGGCACCTCCCGAAAGCAATCTAGAGGAGGTCGTAGAGGACGTATGGCATATGAGGAAGTGGAATCTTAGTAGTGCAGAAATTAAAATAAGTGAAGTCTTCATTTTAGCCTAGTCATCCTTCTCAACCTCCTCAAATTGTTCACATTACAAATGATGAGGTACAAGCCTATGTTGCAGTCGTAGAAGGTCGAGGGAGTACTTTCAATGACCCACTAGAGTAGCCTAGTGTAAGTTTGTTATATTTATTATTTTATTGGTATGACATAGATGTAGTGTTATTGGTATGTATGATATATATGTTGTGTTCTTCATATATAATTTGTAAAATCTGAATTCTAGGTAGGTAAAAACTACAAACCTATAATTATGGAGGCAAAATATGATGTGGTGACAACGAGTAATGTGTATCAGCTTGGTGGTACATTTCCAACCAATGCCCGATGACATTCGTTATGTTTCCATCCATCTTGTGTATGAGGGAATGGGGGACACACCACTAGTTGTACCTCACTGAATATAATACATTTGAAGAATCTTAGGATGTTTTTGTGGTGGGTGTCCTAGACACTCAATTATCCATGATAAGGTATATGAAATTTCTATTATGTTTTATCTATTTGGCTGTATATGAATTTTTTGATATAAATATGTTATTTCATTATGTCATCCTCCTATGTCTAAGCTATCTTTCATTGAAGAATTCATGTTTGATGAGTTGGTAAGTAAATATAAATGTTTGTGTCAATACTTAGCCAAACAAAAATTGAGATCAAATATGCTTGTCAATTTAATTGAGGACGTAGTAAGGTGAGACTTTAAAACTTTATCTTTCTTAAAAATATTACAAAGTTTTTCTGATATGATTGGCTAAATACTTTTATACTAGAAATATGGGTATGGTAAGAGTTTATAAACATATCAAAGTCTAGAACATATTTATTTATTTCTATATGTTAAATTATTATAAATATTCTATAGTCACTTGTATATAAAGACATTAAATAAGGAATGTTGGATTGTTAGTTCCTTCGGTCACTAGATAGGTAGAAACATTGACTAAAAATGTACAGACTGGGACCCAAGGGGGGATCTAATCCATACTTAATTTAAGGAATAAACAGATCTAATTCAACCACATTAAAAAGGTATGTGCTGGAATAAGTGTACTTTTTCATTTCTCAAATAGTGGCATACAAGACCAAATGTTTAGTAACAGAAGACAAAAGATCTAACTATTACAATGATTTGATTATATCATCATCCTTCACCACACATGGTGATTTAGAAAGAATCTAAACTATAGTATATGATTAGTAGAGAGCTATCTAACCACCTTGAATCTATCTCCTAAGAAGGAATAGCTACGCATGTAGCTGTCCTGGTCAACCTTGATTCTCTCCTCCTTGTTACTACCTAAGGGATTGGAATCATACCCCACAAGAGAAGACAAAGATAGAAATTATCAACATAAAGCTGGTGTGATCCTGTTAATTGGGATTTGAGCAACATTCAGAAAAAAAGACATCAAATATATCAAGGCTTCCCGTCCAAAAGGAAAAGTACCATCTAAGTGGATATATGAAAAAACAAAATTTAGAAATATGATAGTCAATAGTAACACTTACCACTAATGAAAACTTAGATGTGCCAAAAAAGTACACATAAAGAATGAAGGAACATAACCCATCAAAAATAACCATAATTTACATGCATGTTACATAAACATAGCACTAGTCAAATATAACTAAACAATGTTGGATAGGGCACATAACCCATAACCTAGTTGAGTAAGGCACATAACCATACTCCCATTATAAAGTGGGTAGAAAACCTAGGTATGGGGCACATAATATCCATCCTAAAATAACATGGACACATAACCCAAGTATGGGCACACAACTTCCATCCAAAAACATAAAGAGCACATAACCCGAAAACCAAAGTACTTATACAACCCTAGAGCTACTGAATCACAGAGCATGTAAAAAATAGAGGCAAGTGAAAGTACAGTCAAGATTAGAACTAATTAGGTTTCCATCACATAAATGGACAACAAGAAGCATATAAAAAAGTGGGCAGTTTAGGGTTCCATATCATGATAAGGAACTACTTGGTTCAATTCTAAAATTAGGATTTCATCATAAGATAAGATGAACAAAGCATGTAATTTCTCCCATGAATAAAAACTCTAAAGAGAGAGAAGATATATTATGTAGAATGTCTCAAAGAATCAAGAGGAAGAGAAAAATAAGATAAATTACTCAATATGGTTATGGATATGCATCATATCTCAATATGTTTTTCAACTTGTCAAAGTCCAACCCTAGATTCAAGTCAAGGTCCTTATTCACCTAAACAAATTTTTAGATACAAACAAATAATTAGAATATGTAACATAAACCCTATATTAATTATTATTTTTATGATTAGATTTAGATAATGACATATTTTATTTAGATAGAGTATAATTTTTTATTCCAAGGAGTATTTTTATGTAATTGTTCTATAACCAGAGAATTAGTAATGAATACCTATAGATTTAATTATTTATTGATTTATTTGTAAAGAGATCCTATTTGAAAAAGACATAAAGCCTTCACATCTTGGGCTAAATCATAGAAGCGGTATATGAAAAAAATCAACAAAAGATCTTCTAAGTTCAGATCGACTGAATGAAATCGAATCATGAGATTCCATATTTACCCCTGTGGAAAATCAAATAATAGAAGGCAAGGGGAGGGTAGAATCAACTTTTAGCCAGAGTTCATCTTACCCTCCCACTCGCACGCCATGTCCATATATAGTCATGAAGAAGGACAAAGCAAGATTGGGGAAAAGGCAACTAGTGGTCCTAAAGCCTAAACAAAGTGCCAAGAATTAAGATTGGGGTCCAAGAAAGCTTACCCTAAGTGCTATTGATCTGATTTGGAGTGTGTTGTTGATGGCAAGGAAGTTTGCAGAGGGAAGAAAATCAGTTTGACAGTAGCATAGGAAGACAACTTGGGTTTAATTGTCGTAGTAGGATAGTTGCAAGAGGGCTAGTGGTGCTAGGGGCGTAGGTATTTATAGATGGAGTTTGGTTTTAGTACTTTGGTTGTATGTGGCTTTGAGAAGCATGGGAAAATATTTGGGCAAATCACATATAAGGAGAGAGAGGATCTGAGTAGCGTCTCATTAGATCTAGACTCAAACTGTGAATTTAGTGGCAAAGAAATTTTGGAAAATCATCAAGGTATGCAGGAGAGAAGGTGACAAGAAGATTAGGGTCACATTCGCTATATTGTTCATGACAAATCGGCCTCCTACCCAAGGTAGAAGATGAGCTGATCACATTTATATCAAGATTGAAGAGTCTAAATTCCATCTGAATACATGTCAGCGGTCAGTTAAATGAGTATAATCCAAATTCGAGGTTTGTTTCCTCTTTTGAAGATATATTGTTACGAACCCACCTCCCAATAACCCCCAATTAAGGGAGACCGAGAGGTCGAAGCCGCACCCATGACTACCGGATCAAAGGTTCGACAATTAACCAAGAATAATTATCAAATTTTAACATACTATACTGAAAGTTGTAAGAAAAATAAAATTTTTTTGCATACCTTTTTGAAAACTTGGATCTCTAAACTTCTATCCACACAGATACCAATCTATCTAATCCTCCTTTGCACTTTAATTCTCATTTAGTACCACATGTGCCACTTTACTTTTTGTTCATTTCATTATACCTAAAACGCCGACAAACAAAACGTCGGTCAGCCAGAAGCTGGTATGTGGGGGAAACAATAATAATGCAAATATGTTAACAATGTAATCATTCAATTAATCATTTATCAAACAAGATTACGTTTTAAGCCAAACTACTCAATCCATGCCTATCCACAACTCTGTGTTGTCCCTATAAGGACTTATATGGTACCTCTGTAAAGGTAGAGTCGCATGGCACCACCCAAAGGTAGCCCAATATCTAACTCATTGTGACTTGATGGACCTACCCTCTAGGCAACCATATACTAAGTCATTCATGACCTGATGGACCTACCCTCTAGGTAGCCATATACTAGGTCAGCCATTACGACACAAATGGGACCAGGATCTGAGCTAGTAGGAACATATCTTATTGATAACACCAAATTTTGTGACATCTTTGCCCTTTATTCTGTTATCAAAACTATCCTTTTCTGCTATTTTCCTCTATTTTATTAGCATTTTCGCAATAATTGGCCAAGCAACGCTCTTATTCCAATTTCTCCTATCTTCTACAGAGTTTTCCTCATTTTTGTGCAATAAGGCCGATTCCGGCCCACAATAAGTCTAAGCCCGTCTCGACCTTCCTGACGCCCGATACAACCCAGCCCGACAGGGGCTGGGCGACACGAGAATGATCGGCGGAGAAGGGGCGCTGCGCAAGAAGGACGTGTCGGCCGACATACCGTCTACCCGACCGGGAGCCAAAGCCGCATCGATGACCAAACTCGTCGGGCGACACAGCCACCCACCGGTAGGCGTGCCGCCAGCCACGTGACCGATAGCCAGCGCCTCGCGCCGAGACATACCTGTATCGGCCGTCCACATCCATCGACGGGCGTATAAGGGAGCTACGTGGCGTTTTCAGCACCATAACTCCTTCAACCGGCGGTATAAATAGCAGCTACAGGAAGCCGAAAAGATGGGTCGTCGTCAGACTAGTCGGAGGGTTGGAGAATTCGGACAAGACAGTTCGAGAGCCACCTTCAAAGGTAGCTGTAAGAGCAAGAGTATCGCGCCCCAGTGCTTGTGCCGGGCGACACTAGGTGAGCTTTCCCTCATCCCGAGAGGGAAGGGATGGTTCACTTAGTGTTGTCCCGGGTGACACTGCGGGCCGATATCGGCCAGCGAAGATGAGCGACACGAGTGCCCGACAGTAGACTCGTAACTCTTTGCCCGACACGATATCGAACCTGATACGCTCCGCCCGTCGTGCGTGCCGCCCGAGAGGGTGCGCCGCCCGACATGAGCGTATCGGCCAGGGCCCTTGAGCGATACAGTCAGTCGTCAGTCGGCGCTGCCCGAGAGGGGGTGCCACCGGACACTGCCGTATCGGGCTCGGCTCCTGACCGATATCGGGCAGGAGAGCTACAGTAGTCTGTCGTTCTTCTACATCAAGAAGGCGACATCTATCTTTAATTCTGTTATTTAAATTCTTAGCTTATGCATTGTATTAAGACCCTTATTGCTTATGGAAATAGAAATGCTTAATTGCTATTTGTTTAATGCTTGGTGCCTTATGATTGGGTAACTGCTGTGTTGGATATCTGAACTCTAGCTTGCATGTTTTGGATCGCGTTTCGCTTAGCTACCGAATCGTCTTTCCCGTCGCAACTACTTCGAGAGTTGGGTTGTGGCTCTAGTGTTTGGTCCGGTTTTGGAGTACGAGAGTGCCCGGAACGGAGTTGTTTTAGTATCATTCCACTCTAACTTGAGCCCAGCAACCTCGAGAGGGGTGTTGAAGCTTGGTTAGAGGCACCCGCTCTGAGAGGAGGGGTGCAGGGTGTTACTGCTACCGCTTGTCTTACTGAAGTCTTATCCCTTGCATTATGCCTTAAACTGCAGTTTATCTTTCTATTTTCTATTGCATGAAAATCCCTAAAAACTGCTAAATGACAAAATCTTAATCTTTCTTGTAACTCCAGTTGGAGATAGTTTTCTTTGATTTAATCGTGACAGCTTGTTGTTCCCCTTCGGGGAACTTTAATATCTCTTTATACCCACCAGAGTGTAGAGTGTCGATTCAGAGTCATCAACACGACCCACCTTGTCCCTGTGTTCGACCCCGTATGACTACTTTGACCCCGTAAACAAAGTTGCGGGGGCCTAGAAGGATTCGGGTTATAAATGTGAAGGCTCGACTACCTCAAATACGCCTCCAAATTTAGGACGCACGATTTAGGCTGGCCAACTTTCTGGCGCCGTTGCCGGGGACAAGGCAAATGGCACTGTTGACGAATCCGAAGCCACTAACTACACTCCCGTGCCTCTCCATATCCCTCTCCTTTGTTCGATCTGACTCATCAAATGGCACTCAGTTCATATCTTTAACGATCATTGACAAGGTTCAAAGAAAGGGCGCTAAAAACACGCGAGATACTTAGAAATAGGCTTGACAGCACCTTTTTTTTCTTTTTCTTTTACTTTAAGCATTATTCTTTACCCCAATTATAATTTTCTAAACATGATTTTTATGCGGTTTTCAGGTACTCTGATCTACTGAACACCGAGTCTGTCAACCATGCCTCCTCGCGTAGAGCCACCTTCTGGAAACGAAAGCCAAGGAAGGAGGCCAGTTTCGCCTCCACCGGAAGACAACGACCAGTATAGTGATAATGAGCGGCAAGAAGATCCAGAATCACCAGGGCATGAGGAAGAGCATCATCATCATAGACGTCGTCGGAGACACAGGAGGAATCATGATAACCGGGAGCGACGCCGAGATGCCAGCAACAGTGACGACTCGGAGGAAGAAGAGAAAACTCTGAGAGAATTGGCTTCTACGAAGGCCAATAGATCGAGGTGCCCCGTTATCATCCCAAGGTTCAATGCGACAAACTTTGAGCTCAAGCCATCTGTGATCTCCATGATTCAGAATAAAATCTTCAGGGGGAGTTCTAAGAGTGACAACCCTTACCATCACCTTGATGCTTTCAAGAATATCTGCGACACCATAAAGATGCGAGGGGTTCCCCAAGAGGTCATTTACTGCAAGGGTTTCATCTTCTCTTTGGAGGATAAGGCTCTATCATGGTACCTTGGGCTACCCCACCAAGCGCTGAATGGATGGGGAGAACTGGCTGATGCATTTGTAAACAAGTTCTACCCCACTGAGAAGACGATGAGGAACAAGTTAAAAATCACGTCTTTCACGCAAAAGCCAAATGAAAACCTCCACGACGCCTGGGAACGATATCTGGAATATCAGAGGGACTGACCTCACCACAATTTCAAGAAGGGTTTCCTGGTCTCCACCTTGTACAATGGGCTAACTCCCGATGAAAGGGTATCGCTGAATGCGGCAGTAGGAAGTGACTTCTTAGGGAAAAAGCCAAGCAAGTCCGAAAAGATCATTAGGAACATGGCTGAGCTGAAGGCCGATGTTGACTACGATAGATCCGATAGAGGGAAGGCGAAGAAGGCAGGGGAAGGAACCTCTCTTGAGTCCAAGGCTCTGGAAAACATTACTTCTCAGATTCAAAGGATAGCAAGAGATGTGAAACAACTGAAGGATCATGGCGGAAAGGGGAAGAAGCAAGTTGAGAAAGTCATGAAATGTGTTACCTGCGGTGAAGGAGGACATGGGGTAGACAACTGCGTCTACACCAAACCCGGCACCGACAGCGACTCCGACTCGGAAGAAGAAAGGACCGAGAATGTATCCTATATGAACTTCAAGAGACCAGACCACCCTGGTTTTAATTATGGCAACAAGGACGCAGCCGAAAAATTGCATCAGCTGCACACATCGGCCAGGCCAGTGCAACATTTCGAGAAGAGAGGGGGATCCAGGCAGTATAACAAGAATAGCCAGTTCCAACCAGAAAAAGGCAATTTCCAAGTAGCAGGAAAATACCAAGGCCCATCCCGTGAATAGGAGAAGAGGGCAAGCCAATCTGAGGTGATCGGCCAGCTGTTTGACTTTGTCAAGAAGCAAGATAACATCAATAACCAGTTAGCACAGAGCGCGCTGTCAAATTCGGGAGTCTTGAACTCACTGCAAATCCAATTGGCAGATATGCAAACACATAAGCGAAAAATCGATCAGTAGCTCGCACAGCTCGCCGAGATTGTGAAGAATCCTTCGGGGAAGATCCCGTCCAATACTGAACCAGCAAAGTGATGAAGAATGATAAAGAAGCCAAAGACGTCTAGCTGAAGACGGAAAACGCAGCGCTCCTCGGGAGGCAGCCCGTGCTTTTATTTCCCTAGTATAGGACGTTATTTACTTTTCGGCAAAACAGACATTACAAACATTATGGACTGTAATAAGGCCCGAGTCAGTGCATGCGCACGTGTGCTGACTCTTTTTGTTTTAAGGGCCACCGCTTTAGTTTTATTTGCCAGGATGGGTAATACCATCTGAGGCCGGGTTTAGCCTTAGGCCAATGATGTTTTACCCGCCTGTCGCCTCTTTCTTTAAGTGGATTTTACCTCGGAGTTTTGTCCCGAAAAATCTTGTATCGGTCGGGCGGAGTCTGGTCTAGTAACTTTTTTTTTCCCAGACCGGATCGGGCGGCACACCAACCGACATACAGATTGCGCCCGTCTCGGGAGGGAATGGTTTTACCGCGACGTCTGGCCGCTATATATAAGGCAAAAACTTTACCGTGTCGCGCTCCCAGACTTTACCTTTTTCAGCTACCGTATCGCGCAGTACTTTTCTTGCTCTCCGCTCTCGTGTCGCGCAGAGACCTCTCCCGATCCCGTGACGCGCAAAACCTTAAGGAAAACAAAGGTATCGCGCGACAGCCCTATCGCCCGAGCATACCCGATACGGACCTTTATCGCGCATGATGTATCGGGCAAGGATTTAACGTTGATTTTCTTGTCGCCCGATATTGTTATCGCGCGACACGCTTCTCTTGCGCCTGCCCGATACATCTGTGTCGGGCAGCGACTGTATCGCCCGTTTATTCTTGTATCGGGCAGCGCTCTTTCAAGACCCTGCCAGGCGCTCAGTTTCTTTTGACCGTATCGTCTGACACAGTTGTATCGGGCAAGCTTTACCTGATCTTGTCTCAAGGCCCGATACAGTCGTGTCGGGGTGTCTTTCCCCTTATTAATTTTCCTGTTGATAACACAATAGCATTTGTTTGATTGATGATAGGGATGGCACGCACAAATATAACTGTTAGGCTCGTTGACGAGCAAGGCAGGAGGGTTGTCACCAAGCCAGAGGCAGAGGTGGCAACGGTCGGGCAGAAGCGCTCGAACCCTGAAGCAGCTGGACCCTCAACATATGGAAAGAGGGTGAGGACAGAAGAAGCGGCCACTCCAGCTGCAGCACCTGCTCCAACAGCAGAACCCCTGGATCACACGCCGGGAAGGTTCGTGCCAAGAGATGAGGAGCACGGCCGCAGATATGCTGAGCTAGGAGCCAAGCTCTACAGGCCGAGCAGGTTCGGCCACCAGTCATCCTTCATGCAGTTGGGCATCTTCGGGAGACTGGAGGACGTACTTACTATAGTAGGTCTGAGGCAAATCTGCTTCAGCCTATCCACCTCCTACACCGAGCTCACGAAGGAGTTCATGGCGTCCCTTCACCGAGTAAAGAATACACCTGCTGAAGCCAGAAAGTATGGCAGAGCAGACAGATTCCAGAGGCGGCTTTACAATGCAGAGCACGTCATTTCAGAGAAGCTGCTCAACCAGATTTTCTCCTCCAGTGAAGAGGAGAGAGAGAGACTAGATAACGGTGCAAGGATCACCGAAGAAGATGGGTTCAACCCCGTAGATATCTGGGAAAAGCTAACCGGGGAGTCATCTTTCAAACCCGGGAGCAAGGTGGCGGCAGTGCACTCATGCTTCTGGAGGATAATGCACAAGCTGGTGGCGTGCCTCCTCTTCAGCAAGAACGAGTCCAGCAACATTTACTCCGAGGAACTCCACGTCATGTGGCACATGATGGAGGGCCGGACTATCAACCTGGGGCGCTTCTTGCTGAACAGGCTGCACCCAATAAAGGATGCCTTAAAGGAATATTGCATGGGTGGCATCGTGAACCTAATCGCGGTGGGATTGGGATACCCGCGTGATCCGCGCAGCCTCTCAAGAACAAGAGGGGACGAGTTGATCGACCTCAAGTACCTCATGAGGTCGGGTATAATAAAGAAGGAGGGGCAGAGTTACTTATACAAGTTCGCAAGGACGAAGATCCTTCTCCCGCTTCCTCGTTGCGCCGCCTACGACGCAGAAAAGCTAGTCTTCACCACAGCCGAGATTGAGGCTGTGGCAGCAGGTGCAAGCTGCGCTCCACCCCCAAGAAGCCAAGAACGGGGAATCACCAGAGGGCCTATCCCACTGGGTACTCGGCAGGACGTATCTTCAACAGCTCCTGCCGAGCGGCTCACTGCCTCGGAGCCACCAACGACAGCCACAACAACAAGGCCAGTGGTGGCAAGAGAAGAACCGGCGATCGTGGAGGTCGCCGAGACAAGAACTGGAACTGCAACAAGAGAGACAGCTGCAGTCCCCGTAGTTTCTACTGCGCCCATAGGGGCGAATGATGAAGTACAACCAGATGTCAGCGATGAGCTATTCGCCGACATCCTACAAATGGAACTCGAATGATGACAGGTGACACCGACACCACCACCAAAGTCACCTATAGCAGTTGATGAGGAGATCGTTGACAGCGTCGATATGGGGCAGCATCCGTCCCCCACAACCCGATCTCCTCTGATACAACAAGAGGGCGGGGCACCACTGACACCTCGCCCAGAAGCATCAGCCGCACAGACGATAGAAGTAGGTTCTGCCTCGTCGGGCAGACCATCGCGCGGGAGGAGCATTTCAAGGTCGAAGGGGAGACAAGTGGAAAACCCTCCTTCGCTCGGAATGATGCTGGGACAAGAACTCGATTTCTTGCGGGAGGTAACAGAAAACCATTCTACTACATTTCTTTCCCTAACCCGCAAGTTGTCGTTTTTCGAACAAAGGCTGGATAGCCAGGAACGAGAGCTGCTGGCTTTGGCCAGCCTACCTGGCCAGCTAGAGGTAGTGAATGCCACACTACAACAAGTTCTGCAGTGCCTTAGCGCGATCGAGGGGAGGCTGAACAGGGAGGACGACCATCCACGCCCAAGGCAGCCGAGAAGATCGCCGTCGCCTCCTGGTCCGGGCTCTCAATCCTCGTCGTCAAGAGCGTCGTCAGGATCATCATCATCCACCTCCTCCTCCGGCAGATCTTCGTCAGCAACCGGAGGAAATTCATCACAAGGGCAAGGCTATGAAGCTCCAACCAGACAAGGAAGCCCTTTTGACCTGAATGAGGCCGCTCCCTCAGCCCCCTTTGACGAAGCTGAGGATAACGACGAAGATATCAGCGTCGGGGAGGGCTCTTCTAATGAATCCGAGGGAGAAGGGGGGGACATCTGCACTGCAAACGAAAGACACCTCCCCAGAGGAAGGAGTTCAAGGGCTGACCCCACCGATTTCTCCGCACCGACAGAGATACCTTCCTTCGAAATGACTGACTTTGACAGAAGGGTCATAGGGTATCTAACGATCAGAGACCAGAAACTGCTCAACATGGTGACCGGCCTTTTTCAGGCGTCTGGAAACGAACGCGGGACAAAGGAAGGAATCAAGCTTTAAATTTATAACCCGAAACCTTCTAGGCCCCCGCAACTTAATTACGGGGTCGAAGTAGATATACGGGTTCGAACACAGGGACGTGGTGACGTTTAGGATGCCACAAATTTCTGTTCTTGAGTCAGACAAGCCAAAACGATAGTCGATAAAAGAAAGTGCTAGAACTAGTCTAGCGGGTTGTCACGATTAAAATAAGGAAAAGAAAAGAAAACAAAAGTAAAACAAGACAGAGCGCGATGTTCTACTAACTAGAGAAAGAGAGTTCTTGGCTATGTAACCACAAAAGGGGCAGTCTATGCACTCGTTCTAGGGCGTAGACAACCCTCGAACACCCAAGCAAGCATCTAGCACGCACAGCGGCATCTGTCCTGTGGGGTCATCCCACTCGTTCTCGCGATGCGTGACTAAAACCATCAACGATATGTCATTAACCCTCTCTCAAGGGATGACATATCAACACCTCAGTATATGCTAAGTTCCCTCTCGGGTCTTAGGATATTATGGGGTGTTAGGAACAGAATACCTTGGATCGTCCTCCTCTCAGGTTCAGATCCAAACTATCATCTCTTAGCTATTTCTACAACAGATCTCTATACAGGCAGAAATAGCAGTTCAAGTGAGTAAGAGATCAACCAAACTAGCAATCATAACTTGGAAAGAGAAAATAGAACATGCAACATATTAGATCTGATATGAATCTACTTGCTTAAGGAAAAAGTATGTAAACATGCCCAGATTGGGCTGCATAGCCAAGAAGGAGCTAACTAGCCATAGACAAGCATAGATGGCACCGAACAAAGATGGATAAACATCGTTTGTACAAGAAACAAAGGAATGCAGTAGAATGAAAGAGAAGAAGGAAGAGATATAGCCTGTAGAGGAGAGGTGGCTCTCGCTCCTTGGCCTCTGTGTAGGCCGGATCTCACCCCTGGGGTCTTCTCTTTGTCCCTCTGGACTCCTCGGTTCTCTCTCTCTCTAGACCGTATCAGGCAGCGGCCGTATCGGTCGGCGGGCGTATCGGTCGGTGGCTGTATCGGTCGGCGCGACCGTATCGGGCAACAGCCGTATCAGGCAGTGGCCGTATCGGTCGGCGGGCGTATCGGTCGGCGCGACCGTATCGGGCAACAGCCGTATCGGGCAGTAGACTTTTGGGGAACCCGACACACTAGGTCCTTGGTCTAGGAACTAGCTCTTGCAGGGTCCTTCCTCCAGCCCTCGGCTCTCTCCTCCCCCGAAGAAGCATTCTTGTAGGCTGGCAGCTACTATTTATAGGCAGCGAGTTGATGTAAGTTGTAGCTTTTATTGGTCCACGTGTCCTTCATCCGTGGCTTCAATCTTGAGGAACCAGGTCGGCCAATATGACTGTCACTCGGCAACCGTATCGGGCAACTATATCGGGTAGCCGTATCGGTCGGCAGCCGTATCGCTCGGCAGCCATATCGGTCGGCGCAACCGTATCGGTCGGCGGCCGTATCGGTCGGCGCCCGTATCGGTCGGCGCCCGTATCGGTCGGCGCAACCGTATCAGCCAGGCCATATCGGGCAGCCATATCGGACGTCTTTGTCGGGCGGCCATCTCATCCAGACCATATCAGGCAGCTATATCGGGCACCCGTATCAGGCAGCCATATCGGCCAGCTGCTGCGATTCTTGTCTTTTCCTGGTCTGGTACTTGAAAGTCCCAAAATTGGCTAGTTTCGGTGCCTACAAATCTAAAACAGGCTAATTAGCTACATTATTGGCTATTTTCACTACATTATCTAATGGAGAGATAGAAAACATAAAACATGAACAAAAGAGTGCATATTAAGACTAAAGTGGCACAAAACTATAGATAAAATTCATAGAAAATATGCGCTAATTTGGGTGTTATCAACTACCCCAAGCTTAAAACTTGCTTGTCCTCAAGCAAGACTGTGCTCAAAGAACAAAAAGATAACATCCAAATTAAGCCTGGAAATAAATGCTAAGGTTAAGAAAAATAGTTTAAAGCATCAATACTCTTGATCCATGTCATTTCAGAACAAACCCCCACCAAACAAGCACAATCCTGCCAAAGTAAGATCAAAGAATTTCCAGGCAAGATTAAGCGAATTCACTATAGCCTGCCAATACTCATGAGGGTTTGAATCATAATTATTTGATCATGAAAGAGTTGTCACTTAGGTGATCATGCGAGTGATGAGTAATGAGCCATCACCATGAATCCATGCATACCAATCTAGAATACCATGCCTCTCACTTATTCATGTCCTAAGAAATAAAGCAAAAAGACTCTAATGACTTCTGAGGATCCCGATCTGCGTCAGATTGGTCCATGTAGCGAGCAACAGTCCCTGCAGTCCGAACCAGTTGGTCCAAAGCAGTGAGATGAACTCCTCGTACTGCGCCCGAACCAACCCTGCTACTGAGATGATCTCATAGGTCACCTAGGGGGTTCCTAGTGACTCTCTAATGAGCTTTTAGAGTGATACTACCAGGCACGACATGTCCACGTTCATGAGCGCAGTCATACACCGGCTGGGCACCATCCTCAATTCTCCTAAAAGAGAAAACAAGCGCTCATTTATTGTTCACACTCAGGCTTTTATCATCTGCATTCTATTTTTAGGCTTGGGTGAAAACTATATAGATATTTTTGGGATTTTATGGGCGGCCAAACCTCTTTTGCACATTTTTATATTTTTCATCTTTTTGACTCGATCTAATGTGAGAAGGCATGTAGTCCATCAAGGAAAAGCACTTCACCTTGATCATAGCTCAAAATTCATCATGATCCGCTTGATACCTGTGTGAAAATATAGCAATTATGATTCAAGAATCCTTAGAATAGAGGCAAACTTGTGAATCCACAGCTAGGTTCTTTGATCAGGTTTTAGCTCATTCCAACGGTCCTTTACCATGGATTTTCCATTCACGACCTAGATCAAGGGAATTTAGCTTTAAGCTATGAAAAAGGGACATAACCTTAGGTTTATTACCAAACTCAAGGAAAGAGTCAAAGAGCAAGTCAATCAAAAGGTCAAGCAATTTTTAAGATGAAAATTGTGCATCTAGGCATGAAGCCAAGCATTTATCTATTAGATTCACAACACATAGCCATAATTCCAAAGCTAAAAAGCTGAAAATTTTGAAAATTTAAGACTAAATGCAGGAAATAGACATGCATGCAAGAAGGGTGAAGAGAAAAGAAGGGCGAAGCCTACCACCCCAAGCTTAAAATTTTTGCTCGTCCTCGAGCAAGTCTCAAACTTGAAATAGTGAGGCAGGAATGCATGAGTTTAATGACATTTATTGAAGTTCTAAAGATGATGCATGGGTGCAAGGATATCAAAACAGTTAGAGGAAAGAAATTAACCAACAAGAACAGGAAAAGCAAAATTTATTGTAATAAAAGGGCTGGAGGGTGGGTAAGAGAAAAGGGGGTGGCTGCCCCACGATACCGACACTGGGATCCCAAATCCTGAGTTTTGGGACCAGTGTCACCTGTGTCTTGCTGATGGGTTCCGCCACATAATATGAGTATAGTAGGCGGATGTGTTGGCCCTACCGAGTCTGAAGAAGAAAAGTTAAATCTGGAGACTCGGTGAAGTCATCTTTGTGCTGGAAGTGACATGAACTGCACTGGGGTGACTTCTTTGGCAAATCATCCTCAGGGTACCTTTCATTATATGAATCTGAATTTGAAGGTCCTGGGATGTCGACACAGGATGAGATGGAGGGGATAGGTTGAATGACTTGGGTGGGATCCATTTCTCCTCCCTCCATCTCTGAACTTGAGGTTGGATGCTCAGATAGATCATCATGTACAGTCCTAGTCATCCAATCATCTTCTGAACAAGAAGTATCCCCTGAAGAATCTATTTGTGGTTCTACCACCCCAAGCTTATCACTTGGCATGGAGTCAGGGCTGTCTTCATGCTCAACAGCCATGTTGTAGTGCACCGTCCATCCTGCCCCCTTGACGTCCACCCTACCTTGTAAAGGTATGGTGGCGAACGATGGCTTGCGCTGCTCCAACTCGTCTTCGTTACTATACTCACTGCTCCATGTCGAGCAGTTGTCATCGTCGTCGTCGTCGTCGAACAAATTGTTCCAAACCATGGTTGATGTACTGCTCAAAGCAAAGTGACAAGTCTTAATATGAGAAATGTCACTCTGGTCTGGTTCAATATCTGACTCTGGTTCCTCAAACCAACCTTCTGGCTATGAGGAAACTTGGCTTTTAGAGTCTTCATCATCGTCATCATAGACCCATTCATGCCTATGACTCATATCTTCCATTGGTTCATCAGCTGGGTTATCTGGATAGAATGAAGGGCTTCCCCAAGTGGGTTGGTCTTTACAGAAAAATCCTAGCGAATCCAGTTGATGATCTTAATAGGATGGTGAGATATACTCCGATTCAGATCCAATGGAATGGCTTTGATGACTAACGTCTTCATTATCCCGTGATGGCATTTGTAATTGGATTGTAACCAAATCGATGAGCTCTTGGAGCCTCCTGCGTTGTTCAACATCTTTATCATGAAGTTGTTGTACTTGAGCAGCAATGCTTTCGAGACCCGTCGATTCTGCCATGCACATCGGTTGCTGACCTGCTATATCAAACTAATGCACTTGAATGAATCCTCGCTCAACAGTTTGAACTAGACTTCTATTGCAGTCTGCGGCCTCGGTGCCTACTTTGAGATGACGATCCTGCTCTTCTAGCAGTTGTTGCATGGGATCGACATCTTCTTGGAGATGAGGGGCTAAGGAGGTGAGTGCTTGAATACTTTCCCTAGCCAACTCCACTGCCTTAATCAGTTCTTGATCCCATGATAGCACGGGAGTCGGTGGTTGACTGGCAGTCTCCTTTGTTGTAATTTCAACATATGACGACGGTGGAGGTGAGTATAACTCGACTAGCTGTAGAGAACGACCTTCAATTATTTGCCAGCAGTCGGAACTGTGGAAAAACTCGGGAGGACAGGTGGACAAGATGACTTGTCTTGCGGAAGCAAGGTCCATGGCTGAAAAAAAGGTATGAGAAAAAGAAAAGTGATTTAGTATATATGAACAAGTATGTGTAAAGCAAGAGGAAAACTATGCATGTATATACAGACTTATAGTGACAGAACAAAAATCTACTAGGCGTATAAACGTGGAAAACCAACGTCCCCGGCAACGGCGCCAAAAGTTGACCGACCTTTTTCAGGCGTTTGGAAACGAACGCGGGACAAAGGAAGGAATCAAGCGTTAAATTTATAACCCGAAACCTTCTAGGCCCCCGCAACTTAATTACGGGGTCGAAGTAGATATACGGGGTCGAACACAGGGACGTGGTGACGTTTAGGACGCCACAAATTTCTATTCTTGAGTCAGACAAGCCAAAACGATAGTCGATAAAAGAAAGTGCTAGAACTAGTCTAGCGGGTTGTCATGATTAAAATAAGGAAAAGAAAAGAAAACAAAAGCAAAACAAGACAGAGCGCGAGGTTCTACTAACTAGAGAAAGAGAGTTCTTGGCTATGTAACCATAAAAGGGGCAGTCTATGCACTCGTTCTCGGGCGTAGACAACCCTCGAACACCCAAGCAAGCATCTAGCACACACAGCGGCATCTGTCCTGTGGGGTCATCCCACTCGCTCTCGCGATGCGTGACTAAAACCATCAACGATATGTCATTAACCCTCTCTCAAGGGATGACATATCAAAACCTCAGTATATGCTAAGTTCCCTCTCGGGTCTTAGGATATTATGGGGTGTTAGGAACAGAATACCTTGGATCGTCCTCCTCTCAGGTTCAGATCCAAACTATCATCTCTTAGCTATTTCTACAACGGATCTCTCAATACAGGCAGAAATAGCAGTTCAAGCGAGTAAGAGATCAACCAAACTAACAATCATAACCTGGAAAGAGAAAATAGAACATGCAACATACTAGATCTGATATGAATCTACTTGCTTAAGGCAAAAGTATGTAAACATGCCCAGATTGGGCTGCATAGCCAAGAAGGAGCTAACTAGCCATAGACAAGCATAGATGGCACCGAACAAAGATGGATAAACATCGTTTTTACAAGAAACAAAGGAATGCAGTAGAATGAAAGAGAAGAGGGAAGAGATATAGCCCGTAGAGGAGAGGTGGCTCTCGCTCCTTGGCCTCTGTGTAGGCCGGATCTCACCCCTGGGGTCTTCTCTTTGTCCCTCTGGACTCCTCAGTTCTCTCTCTCTCTAGACCGTATCAGGCAGCGGCCGTATCAGTCGGCGGGCGTATCGGGCGGCTAACGTATCGGTCGGCGGGCGTATCAGTCGACGGATGTATCGGTCGGCGCGGCCGTATCGGGCAACAACCGTATCGGGCAGCGGCCGTATTGGTCGGCGGGCGTATCGGTCGGCAGGCGTATCGGTCGGCGCGACCGTATCGGGCAACAGCCGTATCGGGCAGTAGACTTTTGGGGAACCCGACACACTAGCTCCTTGGTCTAGGAACTAGCTCTTGCAGGGTCCTTCCTCCAGCCCTCGGCTCTCTCCTCCCCCGAAGAAGCATTCTTGTAGGCTGGCAGCTGCTATTTATAGGCAGCGAGTTGATGTAAGTTGTAGCTTTTATTGGTCCACGTGTCCTTCATCCGTGGCTTCAATCTTGAGGAACCAGGTCGGCCAATATGACTGTCACTCGGCAACCGTATCGGGCAACTGTATCGGGTAGCCGTATCGGTCGGCGGCCGTATCGGTCGGCGCACCCGTATCGGTCGGCGGCCGTATCGGTCGGTGCCCGTATCGGTCGGCGCAACTGTATCAGTCGGTGGCCGTATCGGTCGGCGCCCGTATCGGTCGGCGCAACCGTATCGGCCAGGCCATATCGGGCAGCCATATCGGGCGTCTTTGTCGGGCGGCCATCTCATCCAGACCATATCAGGCAGCTATATCGGGCACCCGTATCAGGCAGCCATATCGGCCAGCTGCTGTGATTCTTGTCTTTTCCTGGTCTGGTACTTGAAAGTCCCAAAATTGGCTAGTTTCGGTGCCTACAAATCTAAAACAGGCTAATTAGCTACATTATTGGCTATTTTCACTACATTATCTAATGGAGAGATAGAAAACATAAAACATGAACAAAAGAGTGCATATTAAGACTAAAGTGGCACAAAACTATAGATAAAATGCATAGAAAATATGCGCTAATTTGGGTGTTATCACATGGTCCTGAGATCGCAAGCCGACGAGGAAGAGATACTCTGGAGCGACAGTTATTTTTCGGTGCAGCGGGGAACTCTGAGAAGCATCTTCCGCGCCAAGGCCGTCGTAGGGAAGAGGTTGTTCAGAGTACTACAAGGGGCCATTATAGAAAACGCCGACAAGAAGAAAGGCCAACATACAGTTTACGCTGCCACCCCGGCCCTAGCAAGAAGACTAATGATGGGGTTGTACAATTCTACGCAGGTAGAAAGTATGTTGGATTACATTGAAGTGCACAATCCGAAGCTGGTGCTGGCCCCTTACAAACACAGAAACAACTGGTTCCTGTGCATTGCCGACCTCCGAAATCATGATGTCCAACTGTACTGCTGCTGCAGCAAAGAGGTCCCGCACACAGGAAGTACGTTCCTACACCCAAAGGACGTAAGGCTAAGACTGCTGCCGCTACGTCTCCACCGGGTCATCAAGTATGGAGTCCAGCACCACAGCGGCGTCTGGAATTTCTACTCACTAAGGGACTTCCCAGTCCAAGAAGAGGAGGGAAGTGGAAATAGCGCATTCATAGTCCTCAGAGCCATGGAGATGATACATATCTTCGGATACTTCAAGCAACTCCAGAACAATAACTTCTACAGTCTCAGAAGCAAATATGCATTGCTGCTGATAAAGGATAAGCGCTACTTCCGAGACGCGGGGATACCAGAAGAGCTGCTGGATAGTGAACAAGAAGAAGAGTCATCTCAACACAGCAGCCCTCCTGAAAAAGAAGCAGAAGCAGAGACGAACGTCTATGGGGCAGGCAAACAGATAAACATCTTGCGACAAGTTTTCGGACATGACGAACAAGCCTCGCCCCAGAACAAGGAGGAGTCGATCCACAACTTCGACCGTTTCTCATGCGCTACCCTCACGCAGGAACAGGTCAACGAAATCCACATGAAGTTGGCTGACTCCAACCCTGCAGACATAGCCTACTCGGCAGGCGATGTCATAGTCCCGATTGACGACTTAAGGGACATGGTAAAAGAGGGAGGATGTCTGGCATTATCTGTGGCGGTCGCCTACATCCAGATACTACGAAACAAGTCTGAACACGCATGCATAGCAGATCCAATGCTGTTCAATGACATTTGCCTAGCCGATGAGCAAGGGGTGAAGGAAGCTTTCCTAGCAGAGTTGGAATGTAGAATCCCGGATACCATTCTCCTTCCAATCCTGCACAACAACCACTGGACGCTCTTAACGGTGTACACCCAACAACGAGCAGGGATTTTCTACAACAGCTCGGACAGCAACAAAGACCATCCAATGCCTTGTACATCGAAAGCGCTGACATCTCTCGAACGATTAGTACGAAAGTACTATATCGATATAGCAGCGCTGATACAACCATTCCTGGGAATGCAAGCAAGAAGCTGGAATGAACTCCAGTTCTGCCACTGCAGCCCGCAGCAAATTCAACTATCCAACGACTACGGCGTCTTCGTCCTGGAATGGATGGCAAATGAGGCAACGCCTGATCAGCTCCTCCACATCGACTATCACAGCAAAAGAGGAGAATATGTGTGGGAGCTCTTATCTAGCCCAGGCGTGCTGATCATCTAACCCTCACTGATTAACATTTCCTTACCTCATCTACTTCACAACTCTGGGATAGAGTGTGGAGTAAGTTTGGGGGGGGGTACCATGTACCAGTGAGGGAGGTACAAAACTTTTCTCCTTTGATCCCCTCGTCCTATCCATTTCAATTAGTGTACATATAACTTTTTTTTAGTGTACATATAACATATAACCCTTTTTGTGTACATATAACTTCTTACACAACCTTTTTCCTTCTTGCTAAAAGTTTTGAAAACTTTGAAATTTTTTGCCTATGATTCCCTATACTTATATATGTATAAAGTTGCTATAATAATAATAAAAACTTGTTGTGACTTCTTGCAAAGTTTACTTTCTGTATATTTAACGAGTTACAAGTTCTGTCATATCTTTCTGATAATGTTGTCTCAAACAAACAAAAGATTGTGCCTTGCCATCCAAAAAAAAAATTTCGAAAAATAATAATCTCACAAACAGCTAAGAGACGAGTATGGAGAAGGAAAAAGCTGCCCAAACAGCAGATATCTCTTTTGTTTTCCCTTACCCAGCAAAAATCCCAAAAAGAGAAAGAAGCCTTATGAGTGTGAATAAAAGCATGAGAGTTGTGCCCAATAAAAGAAAAGAAAAAAAAAATATATATATACACACTTGTTTTCCAAAAAGTACCCATATTTAGGCATGGTAGATCCGGGGCAGTGGTACGTAGGATGTGAAATCACTACTCTAAAGCCAACTGGCTTGGACTGCAGGGACCACTTGCCCATTAACAGACCCTTACCTGGATGGACTGATGGGAAACAAGAAGAAAAACCCAAAAAGCCTTAGCCTACCCTATACACAACTTTCTGTCCCTAAAATAAAGCTGTTTGGTGTGGAAGCTAACTTCGGAATCATACACCAAAGTCTCGCTGAAGCTGTGGAGAAGAAAAATTTTACTTAAATAATAAGGCAAGTAGGGCAAGGTCTTTTGTTCGCATTAAGACAGCATTACCTCCAAGACACCGCAAATCTTGTGCTACCCTTTAGCCTTAAAGTTTTACTGTGCAAGAAGAAGCAACACAGAGTTTAGTTTAAATATTGATTGAGGACAATCAAAAAGCTAAGTTTGGGGGAGTTGATAACACCAAATTTTGTGACATCTTTGCCCTTTATTCTGTTATCAAAACTACCCTTTTCTGCTATTTTCCTCTATTTTATTAGCATTTTCGCAATAATTGGCCAAGCAACGCTCTTATTCCAATTTCTCCTATCTTCTACAGAGTTTTCCTCATTTTTGTGCAATAAGGCCGATTCCGGCCCACAATAAGTCTAAGCCCGTCTCGACCTTCCTGACGCCCGATACAACCCAGCCTGACAGGGGCTGGGCGACACGAGAATGATCGGCGGAGAAGGGGCGCTGCGCAAGAAGGATGTGTCGGCCGACATACCGTCTACCCGACAGGGAGCCAAAGCCGCATCGACGACCAAACTCGTCGGGCGACACAGCCACCCACCGGCAGGCGTGCCGCCAGCCACGTGACCGATAGCCAGTGCCTCACACCGAGACATACCTACATCGGCCGTCCACATCCATCGATCGGCGTATAAGGGAGCTACGTGGCATTTTCAACACCATAACTCCTTCAACAGCCGGTATAAATAGCAGCTACAGGAAGCCGAAAAGATGGGTCGTCGTCAGACTAGTCGGAGGGTTGGAGAATTCGGACAAGACAGTTCGAGAGCCACCTTCGAAGGTAGCTGTGAGAGAAAGAGTATCACGCCCCAGTGCTTGTGCCGGACAACACTAGGTGAGCTTTCCCTCATCCCGAGAGGGAAGGGATGGTTCACTTAGTGTTGTCCCGGGCGACACTGCGGGCCGATATCGGCCAGCGAAGATGAGCGACACGAGTGCCCGATAGTAGACTCGTAACTCTTTGCCCGACACGATATCGAACCCGATACACTCCGCCCGTCGTGCGTGCTGCCCGAGAGGGTGCGCCGCCCGACATGAGCGTATCGGCCAGGGCCCTTGAGCGATACAGTCAGTCGTCAGTCGGCGCTGCCCGAGAGGGGGTGCCGCCCGACACTGCCGTATCGGGCTCGGCTCCTGACCGATATCGGGCAGGAGAGCTACAGCAGTCTGTCGTTCTTCTACATCAAGAAGGCGACATCTATCTTTAATTCTGTTATTTAAATTCTTAGCTTATGCATTGTATTAAGACCCTTATTGCTTATGGAAATAGAAATGCTTAATTGCTATTTGTTTAATGCTTGGTGCCTTATGATTGGGTAACTGCTGTGTTGGATATCTGAACTCTAGCTTGCATGTTTTGGATCGCGTTTCACTTTGCTACCGAATTGTCTTTCCCGTCGCAACTACTTCGAGAGTTGGGTTGTGGCTCTAGTGTTTGGTCCGGTTTTGGAGTACGAGAGTGCCCGGAACGGAGTTGTTTTAGTATCATTCCACTCTAACTTGAGCCCAGCAACCTCGAGAGGGGTGTTGAAGCTTGGTTAGAGGCACCCGCTCTGAGAGGAGGGGTGCAGGGTGTTACTGCTACCGCTTGTCTTACTGAAGTCTTATCCCTTGCATTACGCCTTAAACTGCAGTTTATCTTTCTATTTTCTGTTGCATGAAAATCCCTAAAACTGCTAAATGATAAAATCTTAATCTTTCTTGTAACTCCAGTTGGAGATAGTTTTCTTTGATTTAATCGTGACAGCTTGTTGTTCCCCTTCGGGGAACTTTAATATCTCTTTATACCCACCGGAGTGTAGAGTGTCGATTCAGAGTCGTCAACACGACCCACCTTGTCCCTGTGTTCGACCCCGTATGACTACTTCGACCCCGTAAACAAAGTTGCGGGGGCCTAGAAGGATTCGGGTTATAAATGTGAAGGCTCGACTACCTCAAATACGCCTCCAATTTTAAGACGCGCGATTTAGGCCGGTCACTTATGTGATAGTCATCTCCACATTATAGTTTGCATGAATTAAATTCATCCAACAGTTAATTCATGTCATCGATGAAAACTTCAGAAAACCTCAGAAAGCTAACTCGAGATATTCATAAGCGTAACCACATACCTGTCAAGTTGATGTGAGGCAGAAATAATCCAATCAATCAATAGGCAAGCAAGCATTCAATAAGATCCTGAAACAAATATACAATTTCCTTTTATTACTCATGTCATCAAGATTTATTAAATCTAGCTCTCTTCCTAGGGTTTCTAGCCCACTTTTAGGGTTTCCATTGCAATTAGGGTTTCCCTTCATCTTTTACTATTTTAAACCCTAATTTAACGCAATTGATCACAAACCCTAATTATCTCAACATCTAATCCTCAATTTCAGATTAAAGGCATATTTATCCATTAATTAATCCTCTTAAACCTCTTTTACATCAAAACTACTATTTTTATCCTTTTAATCCATGATACGATCATTAGGCCCAATTATCATCTTTGGTTCCTTACAAAAAGACAACTCTTATTGCATTCCAGTTCAATTCACATATTTGAACTAATTCCACATTAAACCATTACAAAACCCTAACTATAAGAACCTTTATACTCGAAATAGTGTAGATTCATCATATCTCAATTTTACTCATGGATTTGGGCAATTAAAGACATTAAGGTTCATAATTACCAAAGTTAGGGTTTCAAGGCCCATTAAAGCATATTCATGTACATGGAACCCTAGATTATTCAATTTATGCATACAGATCATCCTTTTAGATCTCATGTGTCCTTTTTATTAACAACAGGTTAATATCTACTTTAAACATCTATATAACCTTTCCCAAATCATTAATCAATAAAGATTAGGGCTTTTCATTAAAGAAACCATTAAAGATAGAATCTTTACATACTTTTGAATTGCAAGCAGTATTAGGCTTCAATTACATTTTTATTATATTCCTTACATTTTTCTGATCAATTTTGATATATAATACTCTCTAATCCGAGTTACCAATCATGAGTTACTAATTTTGCAAGATAAATTACCTTTTAGCCAATTGCAAAGAGCCATGTCAGCATTAAACCCTTTTTTGCCTTTTTCCGCCTTAGTCGCGCGAGCAGGGCCTTTGAACCGGAAATTTTATCCTTTTGCCCCTGCTCTCCTTCACACGTGTCAGGGGTAAGAGAGTCTTTCTCTCTGCCTCTTCTTCAACCTCTAATTCTCCCCTTCTTCGACACAGCGCCAAGGCAAGTCAACTCGGGAGTTGACTCTCACCTGTAGGCCTCCTCCCTCGCCCACGCAGTGGTCGTTGCCTTCGTCCCTCCCCACCGAACCAGTCTATACCCTTAATTGGGTAAGTGGTGGTTGGTGGTGGTTGGGCATAGAAGATCTGCCTGCAGCGGCATCCTCGCCATCAGGAAGGAGAGGTTGGGGGTACTCCTCCAAAATCCTAAAGCAAGAGGGCCTGTGACACTTCGTCCGAAGTCAAGGAAGCTAATCGCAACCTTGAAGGGGTCCAGGACCTATATATATACAGGTCTTCTGGGTGGATGAGAAGTCTATTTTGGGCAAAACTCTTGGAGGCAAAGAAACCTCGCGATCCTTAGGATAGATCAACTCGTAATGGTCTCCTGAGGCGGTTGGACATGTTTCCCAAAATATTTATGCCTTGGATTCCAAGATTTCCACTTGGGTACGCTATCAACTGCTGATATGCGGTTTTCTTTTCCAGTTCAAGCTAGAAGACAAACTCCAAACCGTCGGATCTTGATCCCAAGGTCAGAAGTTTACACGGCATTAACACTGAGTCAGAAAAAACTTTGTGATATATAGAGATTATTCATTCCTTTTAGGGATTTTCAAAAATCCGTATCTCTTAAACTATACATCCAAATGAACCCAAATTTTAAAGGAAAGTCTATAAAGACTTAATCCTCGTGTGTACCAAATTTGGGACTCAAAATCGAAAGTATGAGATACTTTTCTTTATATGCAATTTAACTCTTAATTATTTATATTTCTCACATATTTTCTCTTTCCCTTGTCATTAAATTTATTATTCTAAGTTCCTTGAACCTCAAGGAACCTTAATGGCTCTTAATACCATCTTGGGAATATTCCTTAGCCTCTTAATTAATTTTCATCTATTTTCTCTTTTTTTCTTATTCACTTATTAAAATATCTCCTTTCGAGAACTTCTCTTTACTTTTCTTTTTATTTTCCTCATTGGAGTTCCTTTTAATATTATAAACCTCATGGATACGAAAATTCATCAAAGATAACTTAATTATACCTCTTTCCACTTATTTTCGACATTTAATCATTATTTCCAATTTCTTTCTTAACAAGAAATACTTAATTAATCTTTCTTTTCTTATTGCTTTTCTTTGCAACTTTAGACTCCTTGGAACCCAAGGAATCCAAGAGATTCGAAATCCCTCTTTGGATTTGCCTTCTAGAAGTTTCCACATTCTTCTTTTCTCATAAATTCAATTATTCATTCACTAATTGAACTTTCTTGTTATTTGGGCCCAATAGCCAATAAAGCCCACAACCCAAACATCAAGGCTATTGTAAAAGAAATCCATCAAACCAAATTATATCATTATTTTTTCAAATATCTTTAATATGAGAAATTACATTTCTCACCAAATAAACCAAAAAAATTGGGGCTATAACATATATAATATTTAACTTAATATTTGTGGCCTTATATCAGTTTTTTTTCTAAATGAAATCAGGGTTGTTATGATTGTTCACTTAAAGTGAAACTTGTCACCCAAACTAATTGGGACCCAAGGATTGTGATTTTCACATTAGATTTGGGTTTTGGAGTTTCCTTTCATGAGTTATAACACAATTATGGTTTAGGCTATTTATCTCTATATATGTTATTATATATCCTCTTTTTCATGTATAATCTTCAATTAGAGTCCCATTATCTTCATATTGTTTCCAAATGGGTTTTCTTATATTATTATGCATGAATTTCCATTATTTTCTTATTAGCATCTTAAGTTTCTTAATTCGATTTTTTGTTTTGATAAAGATACCTTATTCATATTTATGGAAATGTGTAACATACTCGAATCTAACTTCATCACCTAGACCCACTTCTTTTCTAGCCTATTTTCTAATGTGCTAGTATCTAGTAGATCCCCCCCCCTAAAATTTAAATGTATTAAGATGAAATACTTAAATAAATTTACTAATAGGGTTTGAGGTGAAGATTCACCAATTTATGAGTCTTGACATTAATTTGACACTATAAAATCATACTAAGTGTTGTTGATGAAAACAAAATATAAAATTATGTATAAATAAATTAAGAAAGAAATTAAATGCATAATTGATTAATTAACACACAAGCAAGAGATAAAATGCTAAACATTTTGGAAATGAGAATTCGACTTTAAAATTGGATTCCTCACATCCCCATTAGTCTAAGAGTAAAAAAAAATTAGTTGGACCCTATTTGCTTCCCCAATTTAATTAGATAAAGAAATGTCCTCAATAACCTAAGTTGATTAACTACTTTAATTACATTAATATGCCAATGACTACTTCTTCTATCGGGCCACTCTCCCTCCTCTTGATTCAATCAACGCGTTCTCCCTATTATCGTGGATCTCACATGGTTGACAGGCCATTTCTTCTTCTTCCTCGCCTCCTCTTCTTCACTCACTCTCCTCCCCTCCTCTCCTCTTCCTTAACCTAGCCACCACCCAACACTTCATAGCTCCACTCTTCCATCTTGAATCCTTGGAAGCCCTAGCCATGAATCTATTCTCTCCTACCGTGCTTAAGATCCTAGATCTCAGCAGCCAATTCCAAGGTGCTCTAGTGGCCATGATGCTTCCTGCACCAACTTCTCCCTCTTCTTCCTCCTTACAACTTGCAGCCCAGTCTCTCCTATACCCTTCCTCGCCTCCTCATGATGTGAAACACATCAACACCTTCCGCATATCTGTCACTTGACCCACTGATGCCATCGCTCAAGGCAGCGCTGCTGCTACTGCCGGATTACTCGCTAGCCCTCTCCCTCCTCCTTGCGCCAGTAGTTGTGACAGTGTGAGAGCCGCCACCTTCATCTACCCTAATCGGTAGAGCTACTGCCAAGAGCCTCAATTCAGTCTTCCTTTGCCACCCTCTATGATAGGCTGTCACCACCACCTTAGAGGTCGGGGATCATTCTGATCCTGCCTCCATCATAAAACTGACCATCTGCAGTTTCCATGAGGCACCACCCGACTAGGACACCAGATCTACCACCACCATTTAAGTCGGCCACTGTCGCTGCCTGACCCTCTACTCTGCTTCCATCCTCTTCCCTTCCTCTACAACTAGTTGCTACGAGCAATAGAGGCAAACCCCGACCACCTAGTCTACTGATGCCTATGTGCCTCCCCCCTATACATCCTACCTCTTCTTGATATCCCGTGGCGACTAGGCTTCCTCACCGGCTGACCTACAGAAACAGGATTGGTCAACACCACCTTGTAATGGATCATCACCACCTGCAAACTGGGAACCAGTAGCCACCATCATGGCCCTTCTTCTCCTTCCTCTTTAGCCTCTTTCTCTCCTCTCTATTTCACCTCCAATGTACTATTACCGTTTTCCTCCACGACTAGCCCTAGACACCAACACTCCCCATCTCTTGCGCCCTTTGGCCCTGGTCGTAAGAAGACTGTTGTCACCCACTACAGTTGACAGAGGATATGCAAATCCCTAATTGGTGACCCTTTCCTCTGTCTTCTCCTCCTTGTCTGAGCGTGATGAACATGTTAGGCACCTTCATGACCAGGGAAGAGTCTGTGATTTGTGGTGGTAATTTCATCTTCAGACTGTCACCAACTCACCATATCTGCCTCCTATTTGACATCTCGAAAGCCTATGCCATTCTACATTCCCCTACTCCACCTGGAGGTGACCAGCACACCTCCCTAAACCCTCCGATCACTTCCACTCCAATTTCGAACTCCTTTGGTCCCACCTTTGCCTCCCGCATATCACCTTCGTTCTCGCCCATGGGTCCTCCTATGCCATATGCAAGCAACTGCACTGCAGCTAAGAAAGTGCTACCTAATTGCCATCTTCAGGCCATCTACCTTCACCTGAATTATTCTCGACTGTGAAAATAATCAACACTACAAGTCTGAATGCCCTACAAACACCAACTAACCACTACATAGTTTTCCTTTTCTTCTTCATCCTTTAATTCTTCCTCTTTCCTTTCCCACATACCTACCACACCATGGTTTCCAACAAGAACATACCACTGAAGGTGGTGATAGAGTAGTTCCAGTAGTGATCTGGTGGTTTCCTGGATTGCTGATGAGGATAGTTGCCTTTTCCACATGAGCAAGGACCGAGTGGCGCTTTCCCAAGAAGTTATCACCATCTCATGATATCCATCAGATCAAAAGATCAGTAGTTCTCCAGAGAACATAGGTCAATAAATGATCTTTTGCACACTGGCTTTTAGAAAGTGATAATTGAGAATATACTTAATGACACATTAGACAATGATAGTGATCAAAGTCTCTTCCAGATCATGCATAATAGCATTGTCTAAATTGGTAGTATGTGTTATCCTAATGTTATATACTAATACACATACATATACTTACTATCTTTTTAGAAGGAAAAATGATCCAGGTTGTATAGATATTTAGATTTAACTATTTTTTACAAGATGGATCTTAAAATTAAAATAGATAAGTAATCGATAATATAATACTAATACAAATAAAAATCATCACATTCCTTTAAGTGATCAGAGTTAGGATGATAAGAATATGTTTATTATACTAAGAATATATACACAAGTTTGACTGACATACATATGTGTTCCTAGGATGAATACTCGATTGTGGGGACCAAGTATAAATGTTGAGTTAACCATTAGCTATGATGACCAGGTATGCACATCCTCTATTTTATTTTGGGCATTATGTGACTGAAACCTACATTTCATTTAATGAGGCATCTCTTGAACTCCTAATTTCTATTTGAAATCATTTACTTAGACTTTCATATTTCCTATTCTTAATTCATTATATTCCTTGGATGTTGAAATAATTTATTCATATGGGTTCTCGGACCCCACTTTCTATGATTGCCTTTTTATTAAAAATTGACTAAATTACTAGTCTTGCCTCTCTATTTTATTCATGCTACATGTTTGATTAGAATATCTAGAATAGTGGTACTTATGTACAACCATACTTATAAAGGGTGTGTGTTTCCACCCGGGGTGTGCGTTTCCACCCTTATTTATTTTTAGGCCATGATCCTATGGTGTTATGGCCCTGTTTTAGGTATATTTAGTCTACATTGTTATGCATGCAAATATTTATTGTTTTAATGTGAATTTGTGGATGATTGTTATGGAAAGACACTCTTTAATATTATGCTTGTAATCTGAATTTAATATGCCTCATTTCTTTGTTATATTTCTCTTGAACTTACCTAATTGCAAACAGCCCCCTTCTTGTGGGAATGTCTCTTTTTGCACTTTTACCCCAATATAATGTCCAAAGTTTATTATGTGTACATACTCAGCCTTTGCTGACCTCTATGTTGTTTCCTATATTCTGGGTGATGTTCCCTTCCACCAAGATTTAGGTACATTGGAAGACAAGAGCTCAAAAAGATCACCAACATGTCATGGACTTAAGGATAGCTTGGAATGGCTGGGTTACCCTCTGCTACTGGCTTTAGTTGTACTTAGTTCAAGTTTTTGTAAATCACCTATTACGGTGAGGAACAATTGTATAAATGAATCATGAAGTAACTTTGTAATAGTTTTGTTTTCGTTGCTTTATTATTACATGGCTCTTGTATTATATCATTTTGAGTGGATCCCCTTTTAGGTCTCACTCTTTACAAAATGGTATTAGAGCCCAAGCAGTCGGTAACTTTACTATTTTAAGTTATCCTTGGTTGACACTTAATTAGATTGGTGACCCTTAGAGGTTATTGATAAACCTATTTCCTAGTAGTCAATATTAATTAAGGTTTTCAACCCCTGACTAATTTAGTCACTTGCACTCCTCAACCCACCTATGTGAATGTGAGTTAGTCCTTAGTAACCCTTAACACCCACACCTTCTTTATGGAGGTGGGATGAAGCTACATCAAATTGACTCTTGTAGTGTTTGATTTACATCTCATAATTTTCTAGGATATTAGCCTAGGAGCTATGAAGTGCATATTGACTTAAATAATCATAGATTAGCATATTTTAGTTCTCACCTTAAATCCCTTTACCTTTGTTGTTCTCTATCACACCTTGAATACACCTATTATGGGGGTGATGAGGATACATGAACAAAAAATATAAAATTCAGATGTAAATCTTAGAAATTTAGATGATTCCCTTGTTACCAAGTAATGGTGTGAACGAGCTTAGTTATTGTTAGACATGCCTTGCCTTCAATATGAAGAATATCAACACATGTATGCCCCAAGACCACTTATCTAAGGATTGGATACCATGTTTGATTAGCTTTTATGCCTCATACATGAGGTTTAGTGGGTAGATGCTATTAAGTTTTGTATAATATTCTTAGTAGTTTGCCTCTCTCACCTCCAAGGTGTAATTAGATTACCCAGTGAATGATGTCATTGGTAAAATTACTATATAGTTCATCTTGTTTTGTGATAGGACTATGGTTGTGAACTGTCAAGTGTAGAAGGAACACATATACCTTTCTATAATTGTTGGATGATCATATGACTCCCTTAGGTCTTGCGATGAGGTTGTGTCAATTATGCTTAAGAGTGACATGGGGAATGGAGGATGTCTTACCTCATTAAGGTTTGATGAATTTGACCATGTGTAATAGGATACCCTTCTCCCTCCCATGTAAAAACATAGTTGAGGTGTAGTCAAATGCCCTATGCGGTGTCTGAAGGATTAGGCCCCTTTTAGTAAAAGGATGTGATGATAAATAATAGTATGTGTGTTGTATTGTGATAGGTGGTTGACTTGGTTCTGTAGTTGATTTTGGCACCAATTTTGGATTTTTCACCACATGTTTTGCATTGTCAAACTTATTTTCATTATTAATTTATATGTACAAAAGAAAAGTTTTTAGATTTTATCGACGGTTTTTGGAACCAAGTCACCACCACAAGAAAGTTGCATAGGAGAGAATCTCTTTAGTGAAGCACCCTTGGTTGGCATGTTCAACCCTAATACCCTAGGCCTAAGACGGACATAGTTATTTTCAAATATATATACCAGACCTAGTGGATTCACTCTTTTGCCCCTCTAGGTTATGCACCAAGTTATAGTTTAAACCTTTTAAGGGGTGGAGTTTCATCTAGTTTATTCATTAGGAATCAAACTAACTTAAGGAATGACCATGATTAATAAGGATTACAATAAGTAAAACCTAGATAACTCCTAGTATTAATGTCAAACATATGTAGAGGCTACCAAACTGAGAATTCCAGACAAGACTTGCTAATCATACCATCAAAAAAAATCATCATCGACAATTAATAAAGATTTTAAGATTTTATCTTGAGTTGTCTTTAAAGGATGTATTTAGTCAGATGTAGCTAAAAGTAAAATTACACTTAAAATCTCAAATTAATATTCTATACCCCAAACCACTAATAATTAAATGGTAAGGATGCATATATAGTAGAGGATAGGGTGAACATACTAAGTATGATGGAATTTCTGAGCTTTTCCCATGTGACCATTTTAAATAATAATATGTTAATGATGTTGTTGTTGATGATGAGGAGGAGTAGGTGATCATTTCGATGATATTAATGATGATGATAATGATACAGAGTAGATGAGAAGATGGTGACCATGATGATGTGGATGATGAGGACGATGACGCTGACGATGATGATGATGATAATGTTGATAAGGAAAATTTCCTTAGTAGTAATAGTGATAGGAATCATGGTGCTTGAGGATTGATGTTTATATGCAAAAGTAGTTCACCAATTTAGCGGTCACAATTTGAATGGTTCTATTGGGAAATTTGTAAATGAAGATTGGTTATTCATGCTTAAGTGATGGAATATGGGGATTTGTAGAATAAACTAGCACTCAGGTCTAGCGGTGGATGGATTTCGAGGACGAAATCCTCTTTAAGGGGTAGAGTTATTATAACATACTCGAATCTAACTTCATCACCTAGACCCACTTCTTTTCTAGGCTATTTTCTATTGTGCTAGTATCTAGTAGATTTCCCCCCCTAAAATTTAAATGTATTAAGATTAAATACTTAAATAAATTCACTAATAGGGTTTGAGGTGAAGATTCACCAATTTATGAGTCTTGACATTACTTTGACACTATAAAACCATACTAAGTATAGTTTATGAAAACAAAATATAAAATTATGTATAAATAAATTAAGAAACAAATTAAATGCATAATTGATTAATTAACACATAAGTAAGAGATAAAATGCTAAAATTTTGGAAATGAGAATTCGACTTTAAAATTGGATTCCTCACATCCCCATTAGTCTAAGAGTCAAAAAAAAATTCAGTTGGACCCTATTTGCTTCCCCAATTTAATTAGATAAAGAAATGTCCTCAATAACCTAAGTTGATTAGCTACTCTAATTACATTAATATGCTATTGACTACTTCTTCTATCAGGCTGCTCTCCCTCCTCTTGATGCGATCAACATGTTCTCCCTATTATCGTGGATCTCACACGGCTGACATGCCATTTCTTCTTCTTCCTCGCCTCCTCTTCTTCACTCGCTCTCTTCCCCTCCTCTCCTCTTCCTTAACCTAGCCGCCACCCAAAACTTCATAGCTCTTCTCTTCCATCTTAAATCCTTGGAAGCCCTAGCCATGAATCTATTCTCTCCTACTGTGCTTAAGATCCTAGATCTCAGCAGCCGATGCCAAGGTGCTCTGGTGGCCATGATGCTTCCTGCACCAGCATCTCCCTTTTCCTCCTCCTTACAACCTACAACCCAGTCTCTCCTATACCCTTCCTCTCCTCCTCACGATGTGAAACACATCAACACCTTCCGCATATCTATTACTTGACCCACTAATGTCATTACTCAAGGCAGCACAGCTACTACTGCCAGATTACTCCCCAGCCCTCTCCCTCCTCCTTGCGCCAGCAGCCGTGACAGTGTGAGAGTCACCACCTTCATCTGCCCTAATCGATAGAGCTACTGCCGAAAGCCTCAATTTGGTCTTCCGTTGCCACCCGCTATGATAGGCTGTCTCCACCACCGTAGAGGTTGGGGATCATTCTGATCCTACCTCCATCATAATACTGGCCATCTATAGTTTCCCATGAGGCACCACCCAACTGGGACACCAGATCTACCGCCACCATTCAAGTCGGCCATTTTCACTGCCTGACCCCCTACCCCTCTTCCATCCTCTTCCCTTCCTCTACGACCAGTTGCTACGAGCAATAGAGGCAAACTCTGACCACCTAGTCTACTGATGCTTATGTGCCTCCCCCCTATACATCCTACCTCTTCTTGATATCCCATGGCAACTAGGCTTCCTCACCAGCTGACCTGCAGATACATGATTGGTCAACGCCACCTTGTAATGGATCATCACCACCGGCAAACTGGGAACCAGTGGCCACCATCATGGCCGTTCTTCTCCTTCCACTTTAGCCTCTTTCTCTCCTCTCTATTTCACCTCCAATGGACTATTGCCATTTTCCTCCATGACTAGCCCTAGACGCCAACACTCCCCATCTCTTGTTCCCTTTGGCCCTGGTAGTAAGAAGACTATTGTTGCCCACTACAGTTGACGGAGGATATGCAAATCCCCAATTGGTGACCCTTTCCTCTGTCTTCTCCTCCTTGTCTGAGCATGATGAACATGTTAGGAACCTTCACGACCTGGGCAGAGTCTGCGATTTGTGGTGGGAGTTTCATATTCAGGCTGTCACCAACTCACCATATCTGCCTCCTATTTGACATCTCGGAAGCCTATGCCATTCTACATCCCCCTACTCCACCTGGCGGCGACCAGCACACCTCCCTAAACTCACCGATCACTTCCACTCCAATTTCAAACTCCTTTAGTCCCACATTTTCCTCCCACATATCACCTTCGTTCTCTCCCATGGGTCCTCCTCCACCATATGCAAGCAACTGCACTGCAGCCAAGAAAGTGCTACCTAATTGCCATCTTCGGGCCATCTACCTTCACCTGAATTATTCCCGACTGTGAAACTAATCAACACTGCAAGTCTGAATGCCCTACAAACACCAACTAACAACTACATAGTTTTCCTTTTCTTATTCATCCTTCAACACTTCATCTTTCCTTTCCCTCATAACTGCTACACCATGGTTCCAACAAGAATGTACCACTGAAGGTGGTCATAGAGTAGTTCCAACAGTGATCATGGTAGTTGCTTGGATTGCTGATGAGGATAGTTGCCTTTGCCACGTGAGTAAGGACCGAGTGGCGCTTTCCCAAGAAGTTATCTCCATCTCATGATATCCATCAGATCAAAAGATCAGTAGTTCTCCAGAGAACACAGGTCAGTAAATGATCTTTTGCACACTGGCTTTTAGAAAGTGATAATTGAGAATATACTTAATGGCACATTAGACAATGATAGTGGTCGAAGTCTCTCTTCCAGATCATGCGTAATAGCATTGTCTAAATTGGTATGATGTGTTATCCTAATGTTATATACTAATACACATACATATACTTACTGTCTTTTTAGAAGGAAAAATGATCCAGGTTGTATAGATATTCAGATTTAACTATTTTGTACAAGATGGATCTTAAAATTAAAATAAATAAGTAATCAATAATGTAATACTAATACGAATAAAAATCATCACATTCCTTTAAGTGATCAGAGTTAGGATGATAAGAATATGTTTATTATACTAAGAATATATATACAAGTTTGACTGACATACATATGTGTTCCTAGGATGAATACTCGATTGTGGGGACCAAGTATAAATGTTGAGCTAACCATTAGCTATGATGACCAGGTATGTACATCCTCTATTTTATTTTGGGCATTATGTGACTGAAACCTACATTTCTTTTAATGAGGCATTTCTTGAACTCCTAATTTCTATTTGAAATCATTTACTTAGACTTTCATATTTCCTGATTTTAATTCATTATATTCCTTGGATGTTGAAATACATTATTCATATGGGTTCTCATATCCCACTTTCTATGATTGCATTTTTATTAAAATTTGACTAAATTACTAGTCTTTCCTCTCTATTTTATGCATGCTACATGTTTGACTAGAATATCTAGAATAGCGGTACTTATGTACAACCATACTTATAAAGGGTGTGCATTTCTGTTTGAGGTGTGCGTTTCCACCCTTATTTATTTTTATACCATGATCCTATGGTGTTATGGCCCTATTTTAGGTGTATTTAGTCTACATTGTTATGCATGCAAATATTTATTATTTTAATGTGAATCTGTGGATGATTGTTATGGCAAGACACTCTTTATTATTATGCTTGTAATCTGAATTTAATATGCCTCATTTCTTTGTTACATTTCTCTTGAACTTACCTAATTCCAAACAACCCCCTTCTTGTGGGAACGTCTCTTTTTGCACTTTTACCCCAATATAATGTCCAAAGTTTATTATGTGTACATACTCAGCCTTTGCTGACCTCTATGTTATTTCCTATATTATGGGTGATGTTCCCTTCCACCCAGATTTAGGTACATTGGAATACGAGCTCAAAAAGATCACCAACATGTCATGGACTTAATGATAGCTTGGAATGGCTGGGTTACCCTCTGCTACTGGCTTTATTTGTACTTAGTTCAAGTTTTTGTAAATCACCTATTACGGTGAGGAACAATTGTATAAATGAATCATGAAGTAACTTTGTAATAGTTTTGTTTCTGCTATTTTATTATTACATGGCTCTTGTATTATATCATTTTGAGTGGACCCCCTTTTAGGTCTCACTCTTTACAACATGGAAACAACAATTACTATTCTAATTTGTTTATTAAGCATATTATACTTCTTATTAAGCATATATTAGCCATTACATGAATATTAGTTAGCAAAGGAAATATATGCAACATATTTAATAGATTTACTTATATGTTAGCACATACTTAAGCTAATTTGTTAATCTAAGTGATATTTTGATATGTGATCTTAATTATAGAATTGTATGCCACTAAGTACGTTAAGTTTGTTTTCAAGATTATATATATTATAATGGGGTTATGATTGAGTTATTCATGTTGTGTGCATTAAAAATATACATTAAGGAATAACTTTATTGTTGTTTGGTTAAATTTAAGGAACCAACTTACTAACGTCCTGATTATGGAATAGGATAAGATTCTAAGTTTTGGTATGTTATAACACTCTACCTTTTAAAAGGATTTCATCCTTGAAATATAAGCATCCATATATTATCCACCAACTCCTCTCCACCACTTGAAAGATTTAACATAATAAGAGAACTCTTAAGGATATAAGGGTTGCTTATACATCTTTGAATCGTGAACACTTTTTATGTTGTTCGTAAACCTAACTAACATGTCCACATAGGTTTGAATCTTAGGTCCTTGTGATTCTAACCTAACAACCATAAGATTCTCATCTCAAAAAATAAGATACAATTTCTGACATCTTAGAGGGGTAAAGAGGGTAAGTCCACTAAACTTTTGTACATGCCATATCTTCCTAGGTTGAACATCCTAAGGGAGATAAGATTTAAATAGTTAAGTTAACCAGTTGCTAACAGCTCTGATACCATACTGTATGGGGTGGTACTCAAGAGGGGATTCACTCACTTACTAAATCAAATAAAAGGAAACATCCCATATTCCAAACACACAACCAAATTTTTGCAAAGGGATAAAAATAAAATTTATTCAAAAGTATGTTCCAAGATATCATATGTAGCAGTGGAAGATAAAAGATCTAACTATTATAATTCTTTGATTCTATCATCATCCTTCACCATGTAGGGTGATATAAAAGGAAACTAAACTATAGTATAGGATCAATAGTGGGTTATCTAACCATCTCAAATATGTCTCCCAAGAAGGAACAACTACACCTGGAGTTATCCTACTCAACCTTGATTCTCCCCTACTTGCTCACTACCTAAGGGGTTTGAAGCATGCCCCATAAGAGAAGACAAAGATGGAAATTACCAGCATAAAAGCTGGTATGAGCATGTTAATAGGGATTTGAGCAACATTAGAAAAAATGACATCAACTATATCAAGGCTTCCCATTCAAAAGGAAAAGTACCATCCAAGTGGATATCAAAAGTAAATAATTTTAGAAAGATGATAATAAATAGTAACAATTGCCATTAATCAAAACTATGATATGCCACAAAAGCACACATAAAGAATTAGGAAACACAACCCATGAAGAATAATGATCAACATGTATGTATGTGAGATAAACATAGCACTAGTGAAATATAAATAAGTAATGGTGGCTAGGGCACATAACCCATAATCTAATAGAGTAAGGCACATAACCAAACTCCCAATATAAAGTGGGCACAAAACACAAGTATAGGGCAGATAACCTTCATCCCAAAATTACATGGGCACATAACTTGGGTATGGGGAACATAACCTACATCCCAAAACATAAAGGGCACATAACACAAAAACCAAAGTACTTATACAATCCTAGAGGTACTGAGTCACAGAGCATGCAAAATGTATATGCAAGTGAAAGTATAGTTAGGATTAGAATTAATGAGGTTGTCATCACATAAATGGACAACAAGAAACACATACCACAAAAGTGGGAATTTTAGGGTTCCATATCACAATAAATAACTACTTGGTTCAATTCCAAAATTAGGGTTTCATCATAAGATAAGATTTAAAAAAAACATGTAACTTCTCTCATGAACCAAAATCTCAAAAAAAAAGATATATTGTGCAGTATGTCTCAAAGAATTATGAAAGAGGAAAATCAGATAAATTTCTCAATATGGATATGGATATGGATATGCATCATACATTGAGATATTTCTCAACTTGTCAAACTCTAAACCCTAGATCCAAGTTAGGGTTCTTGTTCATTGAACATATTTTTATATACAAACCACTAATTAGAAAGTGTACCATAAACCCTATATTAAATATTTTATTATGGTTGGATTTAGGTTATGAAATATTTTTATTTAGATTGAGCATAATTGTTTGCTTCAAGGAGTACTTTTCTATAATTTTTTGATAACTATATAATTAGTTATAAATTTCCAAAGATTTAACTATCTAATGATTTATTTGTAAACAAATTGTATTTGCAAAAGATGGAAAAGTCCTCGCACTTAGTCCATAGCATAGAAGTGTGACATGGCACAATCGACAAACTTTCATCTCAGTTCAAATCGACTGAATGAAATCAAATCTTGAGATTCCAATTTTACCCCTAAGTAAAATTGAATAGTAGAAGGCAAGGGTGGGGAAGAATCAACTTTTACGTAGAGTTCATCTCCCCCTCCCTATCGCATGCCATGTTCGCATATACCCACATAGCGGGTCAGATCATGATTGGGAAAAAGGTAACTAATAGTCCTGAAGTTGAAAAAAAGCATGAAAATTAAGATCAGGGCCAAGGAAGCTTACTCTAAGTGCTATTGAGCTGTGGTGGAGTGTGTTTTTGATGGTGAGGGAGTTTGTAATGGGAAGAAAATCAGTTTGGTGGTAGCATAGGATGACGAGTTGGGTTCAATTAGCATGGTAGGATAGTTGCAAGAGGGCTATTGGTGGTCAGGATGTAGGTATGTATAGATGGGGTTTGGTTTTAGGGCTTCGGGAGTAGGTGGCTTCGAGAAGCATGTGAGTCGATTTGGGTGAACCATGAATAAGGAGAGAGGATTTGAGTAGCGGCTCATTAGATGAGGAATCAAACTGCAAATTTAATGGTAAATAAATTTTAGAAAATGATAAAGAGATGAGGGAGAGAAGGAGGTGGGAAGATCATGGTTTCATTCCTTGTATTTTTCATGGAAATTCGGCCTCCTACCCAAGGTAGGAGATGAGTTGATCACTATTCGACCAAGATTGAAGAGTTTGCATTGAATCTAAATACATGTCAACAATCCAGGCCCTAACTTCATTGTGACACCTAAATAAGCGTGACATATACGATTTTGAGAAACATTATGAAATCAATAACATTAATTGGAACATCAAGCATTAAATTAATGTTTAATTAAGTTTCTTTCCTAATTCATTTGAGGGCCCAAAAAATAAAATGATACCAAATTTGTATCTTAGGCTAATTAGGACATGTAGAATCCATTTTTTGTTTCAGTTTGCCCTTTTGGGGTTGTTTACTATTTTATCAAATTAAGTTCTTCTCTCTCCTAAATAAAACTAGGATAGATAAGATTGTTCAATTGATGAGAAAAATCACACATAGATCAAGTTTGGTATGTAGAATCTGAATTTGAGGGTTGTTTCCATTTTTAAAGATATTTAATAATTAACTTAATTCTTTTGGGCTTATTTCATATATTATTTTCTAAATAATATTAGGATAGTTATAATTACTAAAATAAAGTGAAACTTTGCATCCTAGCTAATTGGGGCCCAAGGATCACGATTTTCACATTAGGTTTGGGTTTTAGAATTTCCTTTTATGAGCATTAACACAATTATGGTTTAGGTAATTTATCTTCATATATATTATTATATATACTATTTTTCATGGATAATCTTAATTTAGAGTCTGATTATCCTCCTATTGTTTCCAAAAGAGTTTTCTTATATTATTATGCACGAAATTCCATATTTTTCTTGTTTAGCATCTTAAGTCCATTCATTGAATATTTCATTTAGATAATGGTACATTATTCATATTTATGGACATGGAATTAATAATTATTATTCAAATTTGTGTAGCAAGCATGTTATACTTCTTATTAAACATATCTTAGCTATTATGTGCATATTAGTTAGTAAAAGAAATATATGTGGCATGTTTAATGGATTTACTTACATGTTAGCACATGCATAAGTGAATATGTTAATCTAAGTGTTATACCGAAATGTGATGTTGATTATAGAATCTTATGCCACTTAGTGTGTTATATATTTTTTTCAGTCCTATATATTTGTAATGGGATTAGCATTGACTTATTCATGTTATGTGCACTAACAATATACATCAAGGCATAACTTTATCATTATTTGGTCAAATCTAAGGAACCAAGCTTACTAACCTCTTAATCATGGAAAAGTATAAGATTCTAGGATTTGGTACTTTATAAAATATGTAGCTAAATATTTCTATACTTCATTAAGATTTATTGCTAGTCTGAGAAAGGACATTATTCTAGTTCCTTTTAATGTTAAGTAAGTTTTTATTATTCAATCTAATTTTAATATCGAGTAAATTTCTTGTATTCCAATTTGTTTCAACATTTGTTTTATTCGTACTCAGAGCCAAACATTATAAATTGTTAGTGATCATCCCAAACTTGGTGATTGTTTATTATCTTGACCCACTAAACATCAATCAATGGCACACAAATTGAAAATTTCACCTATAGAGTAATCATAAATAGTTAATATGTTACCACATTAATTATTATGATTCATCATTATATGTCTTAGCCAACTATCTTAATCGTTTAATTAGTAAGGTTATAAAATCTTTCTGTGAAGGTGGAGGAAAGATACTTCTAAAATCAAAGACAATGAGTTGGAAGAATGTAAAGGTAGCTAGTTTCATGACTTAGTTTTATGTCAACTCTATTTATAGTAATTTATTGATGTTAAGTATACTTCTTTATTTATAGTGTCTCATATAAGACAATAATTGGGATAGAGGCTATTATATAATGAAATATATGGAAACATTGTCAAGACAACAACACATGACATTCATACTATAGATCATTTAATAAAGAATAGCATTGTAAATTTACAATGGAATTTTAATATTTTATAAAGTATTAGTAGGTAAATTTCTTTTGTAGATCCTTAACACTCAGCCTTACACACCTGAGAATTTATACAGACTTTGAGAAGAGTGGTTAGATTCTTTTCTAAATGAAGTCACCATGGCATTGGATTGAATGCATATGTTAGTTTTATTTATATGTGTAATTTAAAACTCTTAGTTTCAAAATTACTTTTGTATCTAAAATGAATTTAAAATATTATCTCAAACTTGGTTAATACAATTTCTCTTGCAATTTGTGAATGTTGTGGATTGTGAAATTGTGTGGACTTTGAATGATGTGAAATGTTTTTGAATGTCTCAATTATGTATGTGATTGAATTATAATTTTTGTGAATGTGTGTGATATGGGATTAGATGAATGTAATGAACATGAAATTTAGCAAGTGATTTTCATATGTATTTCAAGCTTGCATCTTTGCATTGCATTTCTTCTTTCCATTGCAATTTGATCTTTTTAAAATGGAATTTTGTTCTACTATAAAACATTTGTATGCATCAGGTCGGTTAATGTAAAATAAATGACCTTATAAACCTCTACATTCGGTTATTTTAGATAAATTGAGGCTATATTTAAGTTTGAATTATAATTAATAAGATTGACCTTATAGTCCTTTAGGGTTGATTTTATAACAGATGACCTTGTAGGCCTTTAAGATTGGTTTTATTAAAAAAAATTGAGGCTATATATATGTTTAGATTTTTGAACTTGAAGATTGATCTTTAGGGCCAGTTTTATTTGAAAAATAACCTAATAGACATTTATGGTTGGTTATTTTAGATAAATCAAGACTAAATTGGTTTCCAAGTTTTAACTAATAAAATTGACCTATAGGGTCAGTTTTTTAATAAATGACTTTATAGACCTTTAAGGTTGGTTATGTTAGGTATACTGGGTCTAACTTATTTGCATATTCTAGTTGATCATATATTCATATAGGGTCGGTTTTAATAAATATAAATGATGCAATAGAGTTTATGTTGCTCATAGTTTCTGTTTGTGGCAAACCAATGCTATAATGCAAATTCTATAGTGCCAATCACTTAAGTGATTCTTATAAAGAAACATTTTAGGCTTTAAAAGGTGATGCTATAGAAAATCACTATACTAATGAATGCCCAGCCAATCATCTTTGGATAGGTCATGATTTAGCATACATCTCTATAACTTTTTTCTGACATCATTTGAATGAGTTCTCAAACCATTCAGTTTATCTATGTTGTAGTTTCCATTTACATAAAAGTAATGTATTATATTAAGGTTGAATAAACTGTCTTAGTGTTGATGTATCATATAAATAATAAAATACAAATATCAAATCACAACATAAATGAAATCCAACATCTGTAATGAAAACCATGATAATGTTCATTTTGTATTTGTACAAAAACATCTGGGATACATGAAACCCTATAGTTCATTCATACCGTGATTAACAACACAATGTAGATCATAGGCTTTGTAATACAGTTGGTGGAAGAGTATAACGGTTAAGATATTATACTTTATTAACTCATTAGAAAGGATGTGGTATATGTCAATGTATGCTTGGTACTCCATTTTTTATTGATGCTATTGTTAAAAACATTATGATGGGTCATCACTTGATGCCATTTAGCATTACACTCTTCAAAATCAACTTCATATCTTCTTGTAATGTTTTTGTTGTTGGTATAGTCAGTTTCCCATTAGCAATAAAAATATGTCTTGGATCCATATATAGATCAAATTTTTAGTTGTTAGTATGAGTTATGCTTTTGATGTTATATTAACTTATGAACATGTCTTACCACATAAATATAATACAATTCTCCAAGCCTTCAACTTAGGACATCAAATTGGAAATTGGGTGCATATTTTGTGTTAATATACCTTAGTGCAGAAAATCTTCCACAGTTGTATCATGCACCACGTTAGGACATATTAAGATGTTTAGGACATAATATTGCTACTTTCTACTAAAAGATTTGTTAGAGCACACTTTGATAGCATAAATAAGGAAAATTGGATTATGATATTATTACAAAACAAAATGCAACATATATGTGTTTCCAACAATCATTGACATATTACCCAAGAATGAAATCCTTAGCACATGATAATATTTAATTCTAGGTACTATTCTAACCATCCTTGATTCTAGAGTTTGCATTGTCATTGTTAAATTTGAGTTTGTTGTAGAGGAAATCATGCCTTTTGCACAACTCTTTTGTATCATCTAGCAACCTTGTGGTCTTTACCTTTTTAGATGTAGGGTGATCAATAAATGTCAACCAGCTTTACCAAATGCTCTATGTGAATCATTGATGGTTCATCATTGCCTCACTCAAAGTATTCAATGTTGTGATGTTGTGTTGGTAGTGATGCATGGGTATACTCATTGTGTTAGTATTTTGAACCAATCCACTATTGTAGGCATACCAAGATATATAGGAATTGTGGTCTTAAAACCTACCATTTCTTGCTTCTGCTTTGTCCGTGTACACTCAAATATTGCAGGGCAGGCCACAGTGACATGTTGGCATTTTAGTAGCCATCACTTAAGGTTATTCATGCAACAATAATGCAAAATAGTACAATAGTTATACAGTCTATGGCATACATTAACATGCATGAAAAATATAATAGTCATAAGAAAATAAAACTCATGACATACATACACATACATTTAAAACAACATATTGCATAATAACACCCTAAAAAATAAACCATAGAATAAGACAACATGATTTTATTAAATACATGGGACACAAACTGAAGTTTCCTATAGTATATTTCACAGTTTGGTTGCAATATCTTCCTTTATCTTGTCCCTTGATCCTAGTTCCCCTTGATTTTTTAGTTCATAGGATAGTCGTTTGTCTCCTTGGTCTATTTTGTCTTTATCATCAACAATATCATTCACTGGTCGATGTCACTTACAAGAATTGTGTAGTTACCAACATGAAACCATTATTTAAGACTATTTGGTTATAGTGAATGTTGGTAGCTATCTAAGTATGAAGAATTCTCCTCTTCAACACAATGGATGCCCTCTCAACTATAGTTCACAATTGTGTGTGTCTATGTGCCATCGTATGTTTGTTATTGTAAAAACTTCTACCACCCTAAACTCAGATAAATGATATGATGTACTAAAAATGATGCAACAAATTCAGATATGTTGGCATATCTTGAATCAATCAGGTAGTATTGAATCCTTCATAAGGTGAAGTATTTAGTACCCAAGCTTTCACGCAATACATGCATGTTGACAACTTCTCCCATCCACACATGAGACAAGTGAATCCGATATAAAAATCGACGACCACCATTGTAGGGAGAATTCTTTATTTCACGATAGTGGTTTTGTTTGTCACTACTAACTAATGTTGGAATGTGTGTGTCATCATTTGCACCTAATGCATTCTAAGTAAAATGAAAGTGGTGAGAGTGCAATACACGTGGCATGTGTAGTTCTAAAAATCTTGCCTGAAGTGACGGTAGAACTGTGTAATTTTGTGTGTACATAATGGAGGCTTTGGGAGGGTGACATATTTGTCACATAAGGAAAATATTATGCCCAACACTTCATAAAATTTATGGCATGTAATGGTCTCCCCAAAATGCAAATGTGGTCTTCTACCAAATTGGAGATAGTACGACCGTGTCTTAGACATTGAAAGAAGAAACACATCACTTTCATGCTAGAGATGTTGTGTGTGCTTCATGGAAGGTTTCTTCACTATAATGTTTCAACAAGGGACATGAAAGACGGAGGCTCATATGAAACATGACATACTTTTTTTATCATGGCCTTAATTATTTTAAGTATTTTTAGATGTTATGTTATAATCCCGAAAGACCTTGGGCATGGAGGTGTTGTTTTATCTCCATTTTCATCCACCGCTAGTCCCATCATGTTGTATAATGTCATTTCTATAAGATGTCTTGGTGGACCTATCGTAGAAATTATGAACTCATGTGTCCATCATAATCATGTTTGATCATGTTCCATCCATTATGCCAAAATATATGGACTTTGACAATGATATTAAACATCTGAGGATGTACCATATTGGGACTACATACTTGTACCTACTACAAAAAGATTAAATCTTAAGCATGTCATATGTTCAAAATTAGGAATTGTTAGATAACAATGCAAACAACAATGTTTACTTTACAACCTATTAAGAATAGTTCAGTAGCAAATCAAATAGTCATATTTTATTTAAAATGCAGTCCAAATCATAAAACAAACACACAAAGTACAAAACTTAAGATCAATAATGTTATACATATCTAAATCTAGAGTGTAAGAAATAAAATGCATAAAAGTAAAAGTTAGGAGGCTTATTTTCATATCACTGATAGTCATGAGGGTTATATCTAGAGCCTCATGGTGGCGTTGCAAATGAAATGGGGGCATGTTGGAACTGGTTGGTATGTTGAATTTGTGGTTGTCCTAAGAGGATGAGTTTCTTCCACCTTCACTGGTTAGTGTTGGTAGCATCCACATGGGACTCATACCAGGATAGTAGAATGGTGGTAGTACAAGAGGCCATGTGGAGTTTGTCTCTACACCTTCACTGGTAAAGAAGTCCACTATCTCAGTGGGTTTTAGTATGAAAGGATATTGTTAGGTTACCATGTTTAATAAAAGGTCAACTCTATTAGGACGATGACCACTACTTTTCAAATACAAAGACCTATCAAGTTGTTAATTAGCACAATCTATAGTGACAGTGATGCATTTGGAAACACATTATGGCATTATGCAATAATGTCATATACTTGGTCTATTTTTTTATTAGCCATAGAGAACACATCCTCATTGACTTTCTAGTTAACTTAACATAATGGGTTGACAAAGGTATCAATAAATCTGACTACTGGCATTGTGTTGTTATACTTTCGATGCTTACCACCATTAGGTATATTTGTTGGAATTCACTTCTAAAATTTACATTGTCAATTTGGCAAAAATCTCAATAATGACAGGTGTAAGTTGTTGTCGGGCCTAGGTAGGAGAACTCTCTGTGAAATCTTTGTCAAGATCGATAACATCTTCTGATGTTTCAATGTGGGAAATTGTGGATGCATTTGATGAAAATGTATCAATTCCTCTATCAAAAATTTCTAGCCTCCAACAACTCAAGATCATAGTAGTGTGGGAATGGCATCTTCCACAACCTATCAGGCTCCTTGTCCCTCCATAACTAATTTTGGGCTTGAAAATCCTCAATATATGTAGAAATGGGCACACTAGATTTAGATTTGTAAACTGACGCTCACTTCAAGCAACTCAATCCATTGCTTAGTGTTGAACAATATATACTTATGCAGATTCTCATCTTAACCAAACTTACTTTGTTTCTCCAATGCATTGATCCTAACATCGTCCTTTTTTAGGTTCCTCCAACGCATCTATTGATACCCCCGAGTCCCGACTAAAAATACCTATATGCCTCCTTCCCTTCATCATCCATAAATTGTCCCTCAATGCACCTACCAAAATCGTATTGATGATGTGATGATGCAACCGTGGCTGCATCATGTTCCTAGCCCAACAAACCAGTTTAATATTGTCATTTCCCGCCGTCGCTAACAAACAACTACAGCCATGTAACTTTATAAGGACTAGGACATTGTTTTATATTTTTTTAAGATTTTTAATAAAATGTCAACAATTTCTAGATTTGAAAATGTTATAGTATTTAAATGACTCCTATAATTATGTAACGAGCATCCAAAGATCAATAATTAAAACCTTGTCATTGCAATTACAAATACATACAACGTTGCAGTATATTGAATCACATGGCAATGTATATTAGCTAAAATAACAACTTTGCGCTTAGAATTTTATAAGATTATCAAGACCAAAATAATGTGATACAATTTGATAGATACAAAGAAAACCCATGTGGTAATGATTCTAAAAGCCAAATAATTACATGAGATGGGGTAAATTCATAATGCATACTGTTGTTTTCATTCACGATGGTCAAAACCCATTGTCTCAACTAGGCTAGTTCACGGTAGCTCTGTTTTGGACTAGTACATTGTACGAGCTGCATAAATTCACAAGACATGTTCATGCATAATGGACAAGAACCACTGACTTAACTGAACTAATATATGATGTTTGGCGTAAAGTCACAATTTAACATCATGTGTTCATTCCGAATGGGAAAAACCACTTGCTTTATTAGGTGAGCTGATATATATCTGATGTATATCATACTGACACATTGTACAAGGTGGCGTAAAGCAAAATTTAACATCACGTGTTCATTCAGAGTTTATGTTGCTTTGTTAATTCAAAACGGGCTAAAATCATTGACTGTTGTTTTCATTCAGAATGGCGATAACTATTGAATAAATGGGGAGATACATACAATGAATTTACATTGTTCGTTGTAACAAATGTTAAACACTGTGGTAAATAAAATCTTACTTAAATAGTACCATGTACATGCAATTATACTAGCATTTTACCACGACTTCTTTAAAATTGACCAAACCTCAGAGTTACTTGATCATGCTATTGCAACATATCAAATTCACTCCCAGTGATTCTATCTAACTAGATACCTACTTAACATATGTTACCAACTAGTCCCTACCCAAATTGAAACCAAGGTTATATGTAACCAATGGAAATCATACAAAGGGAGTACTAAACTTCAAATTTGCAATTTTTGGGGATTGCATATTAATTTACAGAATCAACAACAACCACCACACATAATAAATTGTAACTAAACAATCATATGGATGGAGTCCATAAACAACAAACTGGTATGTTTAAAAACACCCGAACATAATCCCCTTACACAGGCGTAGGGGCAGTTTGACCTCTGAATATTGACCTCAATTTGTCTTGAAAGGATACCTTGGGATAATGGTCGACAAATAGTAGATTGGGAAGGGGTAAAACAGAAAAAGTGATAGATAGGTCATAGGATGATAAACGTTAATAAGAAGACTGGAACCCACAAATAGACAAGGAAAAGTATCTTCACATAACACAGTCAAACAAGAGTGGTTGTCATCAAGTGCTAAAACCCAAAATTGGAATTGTTTAGCGCTAGCACATTAATTGAAACAAACTCATCAACAACAATAACAACTATAAGCTACAGCTGAATGAGATAATGAAATACTCATATGTACTAACAAAGTAAACACCAAGCTAGTATGTAATCACAAGACCGTGTAATCAATAACAAAATGCTAAAAACAAAAGAAAATACCACAAAAAAAATCACAAAACTGTGTGTAATCCACAAACACTTAGAATTGATTAATCACTTAAACAAAATAACCAAAACCAGATAAGGAAAAAAAACATGAAATGCAATAGAGTTGCAATACTCAAATATGGCACAGATCGATACATGAATAAAGGTTGGCATAGGTTCATCGCACTTACATCAAATACAAATTAAAGATTAAAGAAAATTGTTCAAATTGTCTAGTAAAGAAATCCCAAATGAGAGTGCATTTAATATGCAAGTGCAGTGCCTAGTTATTGGAATAATAATTAGGACCCAATCACAACCAAAATCAACTACATGGGTTTAAATCTACTAAATCGTGTTGATCTAGATGGTGGTTGTGCAAAAAAATGTGATAATATCTACATGCTACTCCTGAAGCATGAATCTCATAAGGACAATTAAAATATTGACCAAAATAGAATATGAATTTATGGCAATACAGCAAAAATCGTGCAAATGCTTAAGTGTGAATGCAAAGCCAAGTTTCAATGTCATGGATTAGTTCATCAATAGTCACTCATCATGGATCCATATACTATATCATATAATGGCAAATGGAAAGAATATTTCAATATTGGGACAATCCTAATGTTATCAACCCCAAAATTAGGTTTTTGGGGTTAGCAGATGGGTAAGAATGCATGAACCAAAAAGCATATCGACCAAATTAGACCATACATGTATCTCTTAGGATGGACCTAATATTTAAGGATGTGCATAGTACTTCAACAAATATCACATATTATGTAGGTACATGTTATTATCCACATACACAAGTAGGAAAATCAGTGTAGTAAGTCATATAATGACAAAGGGAAAAAGGTGATAATATTGGGACAATCCTCACTCAACTCCAAAATTAGGGATTATTGGGTAGCACATGAGCATGAATGCATGAACCTAAAGGCATATGGACCAAATAAGAATATATAGGTTTCTCTTATGATGAATCTAAGATTTGAGGACATGCACAATACTTTAGCAAATATCATATATTATGTAGGAACACATTAATATCTCCATACATGAGTAGGAAAACCAGTATAGTAAATCATATAATGACAAATGAAAGAAAAAGAATTTCTAATATTAGAATAGTCCTCATGTACTCAACCCAAAAATTAGGAGGGGGGGTTCGGAGCAACATTTGAGTATGAATGCATGAAATAAAAAGCATATTGAACAAATCATACCATACAAGTATCTCTTATTATAGACATATTATTTAAGGACATGGCTCCTACATTATCAAATATCACATATTATGTAAGAACACATTTTTGCCACATAAATGAGTAATAAAACTAGTATAATAAATAAAATAATGATAAAGGGTAAAAAGTATTACAATATCAGAACATTCCTCATGTAATCAACCCCAAAATTAGGATTTTTTGTGTGCATCATATGAGCATTAATGCATGAACCAAAAAGCATATGGACCAAATAAATCTAGATATGTATCTCTTATGTGGACCTATAATTTAAGGACATACATAGTACTTTATAAAATATCATATATTATGTAGGAACATGTTTAAACCTAGATAAATGAATAGGGAAACAAGTATAGTGAAACATAAAATGACAAAGGGAAAAAGAGTTTTCAAAATTGGGGTGATCCTGGTGTACTTACCCAAAAATAAGAATCTTTTAAGGTAGAAAATGAGTATGATGGGATGAACCAAACATATATCAACCTAATCAAATAGAATAGGTATATTTATAATGGACCAAAAATTTCCAAATAAAAAAATAAAATAAACAACGAACATTGGATGAATTGAGAAAATACAATGTAAATTGGATAAAGGTTGTAGTGCAAATTGTTGGTGAATATGTCATAGAAGCATGTCATTGGATGATGGTTATAAGGATATTTTGTACTTTTCCATTGATTAATAAGGGTCATTCCCGTTTATTAATGCACATTTATTTAATGTTATATTAATGTACATAAAAATTGTACTAAGAGTGATTGGTTCAAAGCCATGGGACTTTGAGGCATGACTTGAACATGAGATACTAATGGATGTTAAGAACAATATTCTATAGGTCCCCAGTCAAGTATTATTGAGGATTGGACAACAATAATACATGTGAGATTAGTATGTGTGGTGAGTGGTGACTATGTTTCATGGGCCAATTGGTATTGGATACCAAGTCAGACACAGAGGTACTTGTTAGAGAACAAGTGTATTGGACACACCCACCTTGAGAGTGATTCATGGAGAATTATATGATATTCGTAATTGAATCTCAAATGTGATAGTGGTGTTGTGGTCCTTTGACCTGAAGTCACTACAAAGGTGATGTGACAATCTTCATGCTTTGACACTACCCAAATTGGTCTTGAAGAAGGTTTACATAAAGGTAGTGATTGGGTGTGATGAGAATCATGCTATGCATTTTGATTGATGTAAAAGGAATTTGTCTCTCCCATATAACAGGATAAATATCCAAGGCCTCTTGATGATAGAGACTAGAAAATAGAATGGTCATGCTCATATGAGTCAGTATATGATATTGGGCTCATATGTATCTTGGTAGTCTACTTGGATATCAAGGAACTTAGATTGAATGTAATGAGTGTGATGTGTCCATGCCTCTAGTTCAACATGGATATATGTGACAAATAGATTATACAATATGGTAACATTATTCGTTATTGGTCTAGTCTTGTCTGACTAATCCTACTACTTGGGCAGCAATTATGTGCATCTAGAGATCGTTGATTGCTTATGGATCTTAATAATAATTAGTGAATCTATTATCAATGTGGTATGGTGCCTAAAGGGTCACACACATAGAGATAGCATGAAGAAAGACTGAGTTGGACCTTATTGTAATTTTTATAATAAAACCAGGGGGCGGAAAGGAAGTTTTGAAGAACTAAATAAAATATGGACCCAAACATAAGAAATAAATTTTCATAAGTTAGAAAGTCTACAGTTTGGCCAAATAGAGATTAGAAACCATGACTCTCCACTCTTATATGTATATTATATGAGAGGAGTCCTTCAGGGAATGCACTCAGATTCTCTCATTGTGGCCTCCAAGGTTTAAGAAACCCTAAAAGCAACTTGGAGAGAGAAAGAGGGAGAATAAAATACTAGAAAGTCTAGTCATCTTCAAGTACTCACGTAGATACCGTGGAAACAAGTTTGCATAACATATTTGTTTCAGATGAAGATCTTCACCAACAACACGTAAATCAAGGTGATGGTAGAATGGTGCAAGCTATCATAGGCGTGGATGGAGAAATTGTGTGATTAGCCAAGAATGCAAATTGAGGAAGGGTCTCCCCAATGGAATGGATCAAGACATAGAACCTCTATGGAAGAATAGTTGGACCCTCCACACACATTCACAGCAGACTAGTGTGATCTGCTAGAGTTGACTTTTAGGTCAGTATTGGTTCAACATAGCCATCTCTATGACCTTGAGATCTCTATTAATCACTGACATATTCCTATGTTCCAACTTTAACAATGATTGGAGTACTTTTGTGATTAGATGGTAGAAAATTAGTTTTTTATATGCATCCCAAGATGACTCCCAGAGTGCCTAAAACCCTTGAAAGGAGTTTTGATTGATGACCCATGAGATCCAAGATGGGCTTATATTGGAGGGTGCATGTCTACATTGAGCGCTATAAGTTGAATTGTTGGAAACTCTTCCATGATAAGGTATCAATTTGTAAATTTAATCTAGTTTTGTTGAATAAGATGGATCTTACATGAAGGGTTCTTGGGAAAAATTTATTATGTTGTGTTTCCTACTCACAATATTCCTACATTGGTATCAGATCCACTTCTAGTGCTCTTTAGCTGGAAGGAGGTGAGATGCTATTGGGAAGGTCATTTCAAGCTACGGCTGATGTAATCACTTCCATTGGGTGAGGTTACTTGACACTTGGGATTGGTGATGATAGAGTTGAATTCAAATTGCCAAATGAATCATTAGAGACACCCCTTGACAACCCAGGTTAAAGGTATCCTTATGTCTAGCCTAGGACATTAAACAAGGGTGCTTCTTGGGAGGCAACCCAACCATCAGTAGTTCACATTTTTCTAGTTATTTTATTTTTTGTCGTGTTTTCAAGTTAGCTTTGATTAATTTCGTTTTTAGTGTAAAAATGATACCCTAATAAGTTTGCTCAGTGTGCAGTACTAATAGAAAGTCGATACCATCGACCACAGTGTCGATGGTAGAGACGTGGGTGTAGGCAAGAGGCTACAAAAAATTTTCAGAGTCGATACCATCAACGGCCTCGTCGATGGTATCGACCTACCATTAGTGACATCGGAAAAAAAGAGAGTGTCGGGTCGATAGTATCGACCAAGAAGTCGATGCTCGCGAGATCCCTAAAGATATTCAGAGAAATCCATCTCAGTGAAGTCGATACCATCGACATCCCTGTCGTTGGTATCGACATGGAAGCAGTGAGGAAACGATGCCTGGGCCTCGCGAGGGTAATTGAAATAGAAAGGGTCGATACCATCGACTACCTGTCGATGGTATCAACGTGACACATCACCGATCCGCAAGAAGATATCAACGGAGCCTGCCAAATCAAGAAGTCGATCTGTGGGATGGGTCGATACCATTGACACATGTCGATAGTATCGACGCGTCATCGATCTGGGTCCCCACATCCAGCCATCGATGCCCGTAGATAGTAGTGAATACCCAGATTGTGCTACATGTGTCGATACCATCGAAACCTCATCAATGGTATCGATGAGTCAACAGTGGCGGCGATCTCAGCTATAAAAGGAGGGGTTGAATTCATTTTCTCTTCACACCTTCTCCTTTCCTACTTGTGCTTGAGCACTTGTGAGCAATCGGAGGTCTTCACCGAGCATATAGCGAGCAAGCAATCTTCCCCGAGCTCTTCATCGACTGCGGGGATCATCTTCTCTGACCTTCACCGAGCTCTTCTTCGTTATATTTTTTTGTTCACAATGGTGAGGACAACAAGAGTTTCTTCTTCGCGGGCTGCTCCCATGGAGATTGACACATTCGTGCCACCACCGTCGGGCTCTATTCCCCATCTGAGGATTGCCCACCCCTCGGCAGACGTGAAGAAAATCTTTGATGAGTTGATGAAGCATCCAATAGAGCCTACTTGATATGTTGATCGGGCTATGATCCGGGACCTTGGCTTTGAGGACAACCTCAACCATGTCCTCCTTGGCCAAGTTGGAAGGAGGGCATCAACATGGGAGGAAGAAATTCATTACCACGTTGAGGGTCATCCTTTCTTTGGCGAATGGCCGACTTATAAGGAGATCGTGGCAGAGTTAATGGCCTCCCTCGACATTGGTGTTGTGCCCAATGACCTTATTGCCACTGACCGCGAGTGGATCAAGGGCCGTGTTTCCTTCCGTTTGTTCAACCGCAACTATATTATTATGCTCGACCAATTCAACTCGATCTACAACTGGTGGCACTCACCCGAGCAGTACCGACAACCAGATAATTGGGCTGATTATGATGCGATGTTTGTGGCGCTGGTAACCACTCCGACGGGGAAATCTATCAGCTATCACAATGCAGCGGTGTCCGACTTCGAGCACCCATTCGTGTGGGTTTTACATTGTATTCTTTGCATCACCTTCTTTGCTCGAGGCGAGCTTTCTTTGAGAAAATTCCAGGAAACAAATTTATTTTTCCTCTACAAGCTGCTAAAGAGGGAACAGTTAAACTGGGGTGTATTTTTCTTGACACGCGTGATGGCCGTGAAGGAGTACCATAAGAGATCCTATTCATTTTGGGGGACTTATCACGCCACTATCCCTTTACCTTGGGCTAGACTTGTCATCACTTCCTCCAATGGTTAGCAAAAATATGGTGAATCTTGCTCATTTCCACCGCTCTAACCTTCTGACAGTTCATGACGGCGTGGTCTATGCGCATTGCCACATCAATAAGGAGTATCAAGAGTGTGCACTCCCAGACCCTGTCTTCAACATACAAGGGGCCCAGCACTTCAGGTGGCCCATTATTGCAATTGAAGATTCAATAAGTGAAGAAGACGCGGGTAACAATGACGACAGCGATGAGAATGAGGAGGAAGAGGAGACTTTCACTCCTCTGTGGGTACGAGTGGCACCGAGGAAGTGGCCACACTTCTACCCAGGTGCATCATCATCCTCGCAGCCTCTGCCACCACAGCCCTCTCAGGAAGGAGAGGACGTCTATTCGAGGTAGGGAATGTACAACATGCTCTAGAGCATCTAGGAGACACAACAGCAGCACACTGCCTCCTTCGCCGATATCCAGGATACCACAAATCGGTTGTATGTGAATCAACAAGCCATCTTTGAGAATGAACGTCATCATCACCAAAGTGTTCCGACCCTAGCAGGCGTCAAGGAGAGTCGTGGCATGGAACCTCGTTAACCTTTCGACGGATTCCCCGTGTATGGAATCAAGAGGTGAGGGAAAGGATGATGAAGACTCTAGTAGAGTGGCATGATCTAGGAAACCCTAATGGTGGCAAGATGGTCAACAAGGCATCGACGAAGAGAGGTTTGAAAGCCTGTGACACATGAGGGATGTCTTTACGCAAACTATGAGTTTCCCTTTTTATAGACAAATAGTTGTGAGATGTATATGATTTCCACGATTCAATAGAAAAGAAGGTGATCAAAAGCATTAATCAACATGCCTTATCCTTCTATCCACACCGATACTAATCTATCTAATCCTCCTTTGCACTTTAATTCTCATTTAGTATCACATGTGCCACTTTACTGTTTGTTCTTTTCATTGTACCTAAAACACCGAAAAACAAAACGTCGGTCAGCCGTAGCTGGTATGTGGGGGAAACAATAAACTTGCAATTATGATAACCATGTAACCATTCAATTAATCATTTAACAATCCAGATTACGTTTTAAATATAACTCCGCGATCCAAGAGTACCCTATCCTCTGTATTGTCCCCATTAAACCCCTCATGATCCACCTATAAGTGAACCAGTTTCTAGGGTTGAGTCACATGGCACTACCCGTAAGTAGACAACTCCTTAACTCGGGATTTGCTAAAGAGTCTCTAACTCACGGTAACCTAGACCTTACTCTAGGATTACCCCTTTTTTTTAGCCTTTTCAAAGTAATAGAGGTGGACCCGGATCTAGCCAGTTATACATGCACATTTATAGTGATAATCATAGTCACTTTATAGTTGCATGAAATAAATAAACATCCAACAGTTTAGTTGCATTCAATGCGATTAAACATTCGGGAATCCATCGAGAAACTATAGCGGTTATTCATAATCGTAACCACATACCTGATTTGATGAGTCATGCAGATTATTCAACATATACTTCATGTGTATACAATCAAGTCAATCAACAGATCCAAGCAAGTAATTCAATCATCACCTGATTCCTGAAAAGAATATGTACTCTACTGTTACACACTTCATCAAGAATCTACTCTATTTACTTGGATTCACTTTCTAGGGTTTTGTGTCTGTTTTAGGGTTTCATTTTGCAATTGGGGCTTCCCTTCATCTTTCACCACATTAAACCCTAATATTATGCGATTACTCAAAAACCCTAGTTATCTTATCTATTCTTCAATATTAAGGTTATCTTAACAACATATAACCCTATTTCCACATTTAAAGGCACATTACTCATTAATTAATTTCATTAAACTTCTTTTACATTAAAGCTACTATTTTATCCCTTTTAATTCATGACAAGATCATTATGTGCATCTATCATTAATTCAAAGCTCATTAGGGTCTAATTAACATATGAACTCATTTTGCCATCAATTCCATCTTTTATTCATGAAAAGACCCTAATTACTACTTTTAGGGTATTTATCCAGGATTAAGGACTTTCATATACCAAAAACTTAGAAATATAATTTAATAATCATATTTTCACATTTTTCAATCTAAATATGATCTTATCTTCTTTTACCCTGAATTAGGGTTTCTAAATTATTTAATCATTCTCATATGAGGTATAACCCTAAATCATGCAATTCTACATTTAGATCAGGTTCAAATCTAACATTATCATTCAACATGTTATTAACACTTCAAACTAACCCATTAGGCACCATAGATTCCATCATTAACCTCATTTAGGGTTGTTAACCTAACTTTAATACACTTTTCATTAACTTGAAGTACTTTTGCAATTAGGAACGTAATAAATATCTAATTTTATTTTTAATGGATTCCTCTCGTTCCCCTGATCAATTTTCATATATTATTCGCATTTATTCGAGCTACAGTTTATGAGATATGAATTTTGCAAATATCCACTTACTTGGCCAATGGCATTGCGCCACGTCATCCTTTCCATGTAAAGCGATCGACTTGGAATATTTCGAAAAGATGACTTTGCCCCTCACTTGAGCGGCCAGCTCCCTAGCGCACGGAGGGAATAAACGTCCATCACCCATCTTTCCATCTTCAACCTCGGGCAGCCGTAGACTGCCGCCCTAGCGTCCGTGGGAACGACGCCTCCTCCCCCTTCCTGACCTCCTCGGCCACCGGGGAGGGTTTTGTTGCCTCCGCCCTTCCCTGGCGCACGCGAGGGACCCCTCAGGTTGCTGATAGAGCGACCGCATCGTCCAGCTAAGCTCCGCCAACCATGGCCGACCTGTAGCCATGCAACGGCTGCCGTGCAAGCTCCAGAGAGCGAGGGAGAGGGTTGCGCTCCTCATGGCATCGTGAATGCATCTCGTTTCCATTAGACTACCGCCCGTGGCTCCTCGTGTCCCAGGGGTTGGACTACCCTCTCGATTAGGGTTTTCACAAAAGAATAAGAAGATGAAGAAGAGAGGATTTCGTGGGATCTCTCTCTGAACTGATCCAGAGGCTTTCCCCCTTAAATAGGGGTGGCTATCCACACCTAAGGTCGTTCATACAAAGGGAAACAAACCCCTTTCTAAAAGGAATGTGATTCCTTCATGGATAAGCTAATTTCCTTTTCTCTCTCATATAACTTTAATCTTCTTTATTCTTTAGACATTAGGAATTCGAAAATAACTTCTTTTATTCTTTTATTACTTGCCCTTTATACCAATGGCACGAATTCTATTTCCATTTAATAGGAAAATACTTTCTTTTTATCAATATCACAAATTCACTAATAATGTATCACATTATCTTTTTATTTTGCAAATTTGCTATTTTCTCTTTCCACTTTCTTCATTGGGACTCCTTGGATCCCATGAAACTCTATTATTTCAAAATTACTTTTTAAGGATACTTATTATCCTTTTAGATGCATCTATATGCATTATTTCACATTATCTTGTTTATTTCTTATTAAAATAATTCTTTTTGAGGATTTCTCCTTATTTCTCTCTTATTTTCTTCATTGATATTCTTTTTATCATTAGAAATCCTTATGGATACGAAATATCACCAGGAAATCTCATTTATGCCTCTTTCCACACATTTTCCACATTTTATCATTATTTTCCAATTTCTTTCTTCATAAAGAAATACTTAATTAATCTTTTCTTTTCTTATTGCTTTCTTTTTGGAACCTTGGACTCCTTGGTATCCAAGGAATCCAAGAGGCACGAAATCCTCTTTGGATTTGCCTTCTAGAGATTTCTACATATTCCTTTTCTTAAAAATTCAATTATCCATTTCGTAACTGAATTTCCTTGTTATTTGGGCCCAATAGCCAATAAAGCCCACAATACAATCATCAAGGCTATTGTAAAAGAAATCTATTTATTTGAAACACAATATTTCATTATTTGTTCAAATATCCTTAGCATGAGAAATTACATTTCTCATCAAATGTACCCAAAATTTGGGGTTATAACACCTATTATACTTGAGCCCATATTACATAAGACTATATGAAAAGGAAAAATAGAACTAAAGGGAATAAACAATTGAAGATAAATATACATCTCAATACTCCCCCTCAAGATGGATGAGAGATATCAATCATGCTCAACCTGCAACATAGCTCTACAACTCTCTTGCCAGAAAGAGACTTTGTAAAAATATTTGTGGTTTGCTCATGTGTAGGCAAGAAAGTGGTAGTTATCTTCTTAGTAAGCACAACATCTTGGAGAAAATGGTAATCCACCTCAATATTCTTTATCCTTTCATTAAATATAGGATTATTAACAATGAAGGTAGAAGCATAATTATCACAATACTTTGGAATAGCATGAGTAATGGGAAACTCAAAGTCAGACAGAATGGATTTGATCCATCACAGCTCAGAAGTGGTATTTTTCGTTGCCTGATACTCATATTATGCACTAGATCTGCCAACAACACTTTGCTTCTTACTTATCTAGGTAACCAAGTTACCCTCTACAAATGCACAATAATTAGAGGTGGATCTCCTGTCAGATTTACACTGAGCATAATCATCATCAGAATATCCAGTAACATCTAGATGCTCATTTTTTTTATAAAACATTCCTTGTCCAAGTGTATTCTTCAAATATCTCAAGACTTGGCATGCAACATCCTAGTGACAATATCTAGGACAATCCATTAATTGGCTAAGAACACCAACAACAAAGTATATATCTGTCCTTGTAACAGTAAGATATAAAAGTTTGCCAACCAAACATTTATAGCTGAATTTATCTGCTACGGGTTGAGTAGATCCTACTCATAGAATCCAAAGGGGAGACTACAGAATTGCAACCAAGCATTCCAATTTTAGAAAGTAAGTCCAAAGTATACTTTCTCTGTGATAAAGAAACTCCATCCTTGTTATGTGTTGCCTCAATGCCAAGAAAATATTGTAGATTCCCAAGGTCTTTGGTTACAAAATTCTTCATAATATAAGTCTTTATAGCAACAGTTCCTGCAACATCACTTCCAGACAGGATGATATCATCCACATAAATAATAAGAACAATAATGCCAGAGGTAGTGGTTAAGAACACCAACAAAACAAAAATATTTGTCCCAGTAACAATAAGATATAAAAGGTTGTCAACCAAGCATATATAGCTGAATTTATCTGCTACGGGTTGAGTAGATTCAACCCGTAGATCATGATCTTAATCCATAGGGGAGATTGCAGAACTGCAACCAAGCATTCTAGTTTTAGAAAGTAATTCCACAATATACTTTCTCTATGATAAAGATACTTCGTCCTTGTTATGTGCTACCTCAATGCTAAGAAAATATTGTAAACACCCAGGGACTTTGGTTACAAAATGCTTCATAAGATAAGTCTTTGTAGCAACAATTCCTACAACATCACTGCCAGACAGGATGATGTCATCCACATAAATAATAAGAACAATAATGCCAGCGGTAGTGGTTTTGATAAACACAAAGTGGTCACATTGAGACCGCATGAAGCCATATTTGTGCAGTATGAGAGATAACTTATCAAATCAAGCTTGGGGACTATGTTTGAGGCCATAAATGGCCTTCTTTAGAAGGCATACTTTCCTAGAGTACTTCCTCTCAACAACATAACATGGAGGTTGTTATATAAAGATAGTCTCATGTAGGTCTCCATATAGAAAGGCATTCTTAACATATGTTTGATGTAAGTGTCAGCCTTTATTAACATTAACATAAATCAAAACATGGATAGAATTAAGACAAGAAATAAGAAAAAAAGTTTCAAAGTAATCAATCCCATCTTCTTTTATGTATCCCTTAGCGACAAGTATGGCCTTTAGGCATTCAAATGTCCCATGAAGAAAATATTTCACAGTAAAAACCCATCTAAAGACATAAGGTTTACTACCTGTAGGGAGATCAACAAGATCTCATGTCCCACGAGAGTGAAGTGCATCCTCACTTCATCCATGGCTTATTTCCACCTTGAGTGTATTAGTGCCTCCTAAACATTCTTTGGGCTAGAAATTATAGATAGAACATCAGTAAATTGAGTTTTGGCAACCCATCATGATAAACAAGATTACTCAAAACCAAAACATGATCAATCACTAAATAATCACATCACTAAAAAGTTGCATAATTAAAACCAACCTAAACTTCTCAAACATGTCCAAGAATGTTTACATAGAGGTACACACATATTGCATAAAATCATATACCATACCAAGTATTATTCCAACTGTTTTGTGGCCTCAGCCACAACCTGTATACAAAAGATATTATCTACATATTTACATCATATACAACATCAGCACACTACCAAAAACTCAAGTCAATGTATCATCTAAAAAACATCCCCACCCAGACCTAAGAGTACATGGATGACTCTAGGGCACACTAAACCACTAGATAACCTCCTTCTACAGATCTCCAAGCTCCTCCTCCTTGATATCATGGGTCTGACAGTGGTGTTGACGATCACCTTAAATATGTGGTGACCCAAGAGGTAAGAACCATGTCCTGCAAGAGATATCACTCTCAACAACATCTGTGGATTACAACAATTATTATAATTAAATAGATAAAGCAGATGATATTATAGAATCAAAAGATTAATATAATTGTTAAAGAAAAGAAATAGCTAGCATCATAAGTACAATTGATTTCTCTTACCACGTTATATATAACATCTATATATTAAAAGATACAAGCAAGGGTATCATTCAATGTGATTCGTCTTATAACCCTAGTAGATATGCTACACAACTAAATTACACATTTTATTAAGCCTTGGGTAGTTTGAGGTGTACCACTCAAACCACCAACTAACCACTACAAACTCGCAATCAGCTCTATACAATATCTACGAGAGCTAGAATCCTAAGATCTCTTCCCTTCAGTCAGTACGAGTCTACCATAGTGACATAATAGTAAAATTACAATCAGCCTAGTCTACCCTAGGTACACAGGTCATGGCACTAGAAACTAGGGTATTCAGCCCTAATATATATATATTAGGATTGAATACCCTGGTTTCTAGTGCCATGACCTGTGTATTGTGTGATTTGTACACTCGAGTGTATTCTAGCCAGACTCCATATGAGTCAGGCTAGAATACACTTGAGTGTATTAAGAGAAGAATACACTCAAGTAGTTTTTCATGATGTAATATATTTTTCAAAAATCTAATCCATTGATCTTCTTAAACATCTTGTAGATAACTCGTATACAAAATTTGAGCACATTTGGACATTAATAGGTCATGTTATAAAGACCGCAAAAATTATGCATTTCAAATTTGTTTCGTGTGTTGATTTTGTTACCCTTGGATGAGTGACTTACACTCATCCAAATGGGCTCAAAATTTATGTGTAGCCTACTTATAGTATGTCAATGAAGATCAATGGTTTACATTTAAAAAAAATAGTCTTGATATGCAAACACACTTGAGTGTATCGTGCGATCTGTACACTCGAGTGTATTCTAACCTGACTCTGTATATATATATATATATATATATATATATATATATATATATATATATATATATATATATATATATATATATATATGTGTGTGTGTGTGTGTGTGTGTGTGTGTGTGTACATATATACATATTCAGCCGAGACACAACCTCGAACTCTCTCTAAAACCTTGGGACCAGGATGACAAGGATATACCCTCCCAGCACCCGCATATACTCAATAGTATACGACTCTGAGTTTTGCTTCTGGATTACTCATTTTACTATCCAGCAAGTCTTGACACTAGAATAGTTCTATGAATCAGGGCACTACATGATTAGGGTTTCACTTGATTAGTTAAACCAATTGGGTGATTTCAATCTACATCAATCAAGTTGCATACAAACAACTATATTGTTTCTATAAGAATCATTGGTATATAACAACTCCAGAAGATAAAAAAAAATGTATGAAACATATTTCTCTTCACAATCATCATAATACACAAGTCCATTATCATTCTTTAAAAGTACTAACTTCCATAGGGGTGAAAAATACCCCAAAAATACCATTCGTGTCATATAGCATTACTTCCTGTAAGAACATCACTATCATTCAACACTTCGTAAAGGGTTCAACATGTCCCCAATACACTTGTTGCATACAGAATTAGCATAAGGGTTCATCAATCATATGAGTTATGATATTTCCAAGAGTAACAAAATAGAGTTAAGTTTAGCAGTATGAATATATCTCTTCATCATTTCAACATCAAAAGAAAATATAAGTATAAACTATCATCAATTAATCATTCCAAAAAAGCTTCAAAGATGTGGAATGAATTTATATCACAAATCAGCATACATAGGTAAACCATCCATTCATTAGCACTCTTTGGCAAACACCTAGGCAAACCATCATTTCATTAGCATGCTTAGATAAATCATTGTTTCATTTGAAGACTTAGCCAAATATCAAACTATTTATTCATTCATGAACTTAAACCCAAAAAAAATAAAATCCATAGGTTCCTTTATGGACTTAACCAAAAACATCAATTATTATACCTAGCATACCCAATGGTTCATTGATGTACTTTGACAAAAGCAAAACCATTGGATCATTAGTGAATTTAGAAAAAATATCATTTCATTGACTCTATCATAACCATCAATTCATTGAGGACAAAGTAGAACCATTGATTTATAGACTAACTATAACCATCGATTTCAGTACTAAGTAAAACTAATGATTTCTACCCTAAGAGAAAACAAGTTCTTCACACTAAGGAAAGCCATAATTTCATAGATCCAAAATCCAAGGTAGTTCATCTTAGAAGAAGGAACGTACATGTGATCTAAGGATGATTTAACAACACACAATCATCATGCATGTATGTAGAATAGGGTACAAAGGATCATCACTCTCCATAATCCCTTCTAGGGTATGATCTATATAGAGAAAGATAAAAGCAAGAAAGAAATAGGTTGAAGGTTATAACTTACTATTAGGATGAAGAAGATCATCCGAACAGCAAGGTGTCTCAAGAAGAGAAGATCAAAACCCTATCTTTGCACTCCCAAAGCTCCAAAGTAGCTTCCTTCTTTAAGAACAAGGTAGATCTAGGGAAAAAGAGAGAAGAAAGAGGATTTCTTCAACCACATTCACGAGTTCTCTTCAAGAACACTAGGGTTGTGCCCATGGATGAAGAGAGAACAAAGAAAACAACAAGGAAACTAGATTAGAGAAGAATATCTTACATGTATTGGGCAAGGAACTAGATTAGAAAGCTCCAAACAACCCTAGAGATGTTTGATCCAAACCCTAGAGCAACATGCATCCAAGATCCACCCAAGCTTCATCCAAAAGGAGTTCTCCCTTCAAAAAATGATGGGCTTGAGTCTCTCTAGCAACAAGAACAAGAAGGAGAAAGAAAAGGTTCATTTGGGAGAGAGGTGAAGGGTATATAGATCCAAGAAGAGAGAGAAAGGTGGTCAATGGTTGAAAAACTGACTTGCCATGTGTCAAAACCCAAAATCTATCTTTTACATGCATATCAAAACTCCCATTTGATCATCACAAAGGATATCTATTGTTTCATGCCTTGGTGAAATCATCAAGATGTATCATCAAAGAAACCATCAAATTATGCGTCATACGTAGCCATTTTTTCACCTTGATTTACAACCCTCCCGGGCATTCGGCCTCTGCCACAGACATGGGAGAGGGAGGGGGGGGAGAAATCTTTCTCTCTTAATCCCATACTTAGCCATTTTGCAACCCTCATCTTCCATCAGATTGTGCACTTCAACTAGGATGGTCATCAATTCTAGGGTCAGAAGAGAGAAATATCGATCCCTCAACTACAAGGAGGAACCATCAGATCCTAGGTAAAACCATTGGATTCTCATCATACTTAGAAAAATCATGCATTTTGTTATTTAGATGAAAATCCATTTCTTCTCAACCTGCAAGGGAAAAGAGAAAACAATATGATGGTGCATGTGTGCATATACAAAGGTGCAACCATATCAAACATTATGAAAGAGTACTATGAAGCACAACATGCATGTATTAAAATTATAGATAGAACCCTAGAAAATGGAAAATGGTATAAAGGTCCTCATAAGCACATAAATTTAAAAACTTAAGTAAACAAAGTCCAAATTGGACCAAATTTGTAACATAGCTTCATCACCCGATATCAAAGCATAAACTAAGGTTTGATTAAGGAATTAAGAACCTCATTAAATCAATCAAGCATGTTCAAGCATAAAGCCATGTTAGGGGTCTTGCAACCATGAACCCCTAACAGAGATTTCTCCCCAAAAATCCTAAGCAAACAAGGATGGGTACTTTTATGCATTTCATCCTCTAACTCCCATGTGACTTCCTCCACCCCACAATGATGACACACACCTTTAGTAAGGTTATGTCCTTCTACCTCAGTTTCTGCACTTATCTATCTAGGACCAACACATGACCCTCCACATAAGAAACATCCTCATTTAACTCAACCTTCATTGAATATATTGTCTGCTCTGTATCGAAGTGATACTTCCTCAACATGGAAACATAGAAAACATTGTGTAGAATGTGCAATTCTGATGGTAACTCTATCTTGTATGCCACTTTACCAACTCGTTCCATGATAGGGTAAGGTCACATAAACCTAGAAGCCAACTTACCCTTCTTGCCAAACCTCAGCACACTTTTCCAAGGGGAAACCTTGAGATACACATAGTACCCAATTTAGAACTCTAGTTGTCTACAACAGTTATTGGCATATGACTTTTGCCTATCATGAGTTGCCTTTAGTTGTTGTTGGATCACCTTGATCTTCCCTACTGTCTGTTGAACTAACTCAAGACCCAAAATTTGATACTCACCTATTTCATACCAACAAAGAGGTGATTGGCAACACCTTCTGTATAAAGCCTCATATGGTGCCATGTCTATGGTCCTCTGGTTGATGTTATTATAGGCAAACTCAATTAGACTCAGGTGAACATCCCAACTTCCAAGAAGTTGAAGAACACACATTCTCAATAGATCATCTAAGGTCTGAGTGACCATCTATCTTAGCGTGAAAGTTTGTAATAAATCTCAATTGTGTTCCTAACTTTGTACGCAAACATTCCCAAAACCTGCTCGTCAATCGAGGACCTCCGTTATACACTATGGTAATGGGCATGCAATGCAGATGAACTATCTCATCAATTTATACTTGTGCCTACTTCTTTGGTGTATAAGTGATCTTAACTGGCAAAAAGTGAGTTGACTTTGTCAACCGATCAATGATCACCCAAATGGAATCATGACCTTTGGTCATCCTTAGAAGACCAACCACAAAGTTCATGGTTATATGATCCTATTTCCACTTTGGGATTGGTAAAGGTTGCAATGTCCTTGCAGGCTTCTGATGTTCTTCCTTGACTTTTTGACAAACTTAACACTTGGCTACAACATCATGTTTCAACCCTAGCCACCAATACAAATCCTTCATATTATGATACATCTTTGAACTGTCAGGATGTATCACGTACATTAAAGAATGATCCTCCTCCAGCACCATTTCCTTCTAACTGTTAGTGTCAGGAACTATTGTTCTGTTGTGGAAGCACATTGTCCCATCATCTAACTCATGAAAGTGATTTTGTTTCCCGTTGGCCAACTATGATCTGATATTATGTATCACGGTATCATTCTTTTTTACATATCTAATCTACTATATTAATGTTGGTGACTTGTAACTGTGCCAAAAAGCATGCCACCAAGGAAACCTCCAACTGTACATTCATCTACTGAAGTGACATTAGCATGTCCCGCTTGTGGCACGTCAAGGAGTGTAATCACGCTTTAGTTGCAAACGTGACATAGATGACTCCATTCTCAGTTCATCGGCCACCACATTCACTTCTCAATATGGTAGTCTATCATGCATTCATAGTCCTTGATCAGCTCCATCCATCGTCTTTGTCTCATGTTCAGGTCCTTCTTTGAGAAGATATACTAAAGATTCTTGTGATATGTGAAGATTTGATACTTTTCTCCATACATATAGTGCCTCCAAATCTTCAAGGCAAGAACTATAGAAGCTAACTCCATGTCTTGAATTGGTTAGTTCTCTTGGTGTCTTTTAAGCTATTATGAAGCAAAATAAATCACATTCTTGTCCTGCATCAACAAGCATCGCAAGCCATTCCTTGAAGCATCACAAAAAGCGATGTGGCCTTTCACATGCTCTAGAAGTATGAACACTGGAGCACTCATCAATTTCTCCTTCAACAACTAAAAAGAATGCTAACACTTGCCATCCCAAACAAAAGGAACACCCTTCCTAGTCAGCTTGGTCAAAGGTAAGGCTATGATACTGAAATTCTTAATGAATCTCTTGTAGTAACCAACTAGACCTAGGAAGCTCTGAACCTTGGTCGGTGTCGGGCTGCTCCCACTCCAAAACTGACTCCACCTTCTTAGGGTCTACGCAAAGACCCTTCATAGATATGAAATGCCAAGTAAAGACACCTCAATCAGCCAAAACTCACACTTACTAAACTTATCGTATATTCAATGATGCCTCAACAACTCTAGCACTTGACGAAGATGATTCTCATGATGTTGGTTGTCTCTATAGTATATCAAGATGTAATCTATGAACACAACCACAAACTAGTCAAGATACAATCTGAACACACTGCTCATCAAGTCCATAAACACTATTGGTGCACTGGTTAGCACAAACATCATAACCACAAACTGTTAATGACCATACCTTGTGATAAAAGAAATCATAGGTATGTCATCTGCCTTGACCCTCAATTGGTGATATATCAGCCTCAGGTCTATCTTGGAAAACATTATATCACCTCTTGACTGATCAAACAAATTATGTATCCTCAGCAATGGGTACTTGTTCTTCATTGTGACATTGTTCAATTGTCAATAATCCATGAAAAGTATCATAAAACCATCCTACTTCTTCACGAACAACATTGGAGCACCCTAAGGGGAAGTGCTTAGTCATATAAAGCCCTTCTCTAGCAACTCTTACAACTGTTTCTTCAACTCCTTCATCTTAGTCAATGTCATCCTGGAAGGTGTCTGAGCTATGGGTTGTGTTCCAGGAACTAGACTGGTCTCAAAATCAATTTCTCTAGGGGATGGAACACTTGGAAACTCATCTGGATAGACATCCTCAAACTCTCACACTACATGTACATCATGGATACTAGGAATCCTCACATTGGTATCCACAACATGAGCTAAGAAAGTCGCACACCCTTGTCTCATCAACTTCTCTACTATCACAACTGACACAAGACATGTAGGGAGAATCTTCCTATTTCCTTGGAAGGTTCAATAGACATCTCCATCATAAAACTTCTCAACCTTGGAACTATAGTCCAAAACAACCTTGTACTTCTCTAAGGTATCCAAGTGGCATAAGATCCACTTGAATGATGCATCCCAAAAAGAAAGAACACAAGATGGACACACCTTCCGCAACAAAGTGGAACCAACCAAAGGGGTTTTTAGCAAGAGGCTATTAGTTCTAATACAAATAGGCAATTTACAACTACTTATCACCTATTTGGTGATAAATGAGTGTATCACACCCGGGTCAACCAAAATAGATACGAAAGAAGGAGAAGATAAGTCTGAATGAAAAAGTTCAATATGACCTATGGAGACCCATGGGTTGACCACTCCTTCTGGCTGAATCGTGGCATAGAATTTAGTCATTGCATGTTGTCATCCTCAACATTTGCTAGCTGGTCCTTATGACCCTACCTGGGATATCTATTTGTGGTGTCTGTTGCCATCACTATTGTACTGCTACTGTTGTTGTGAGCCCTACTAGATATGCCTCGAATGCTGCAAAATGTCTTGATCCTTCATAGGGCATGCCTATCTCACATGCCCAACTTGTCCACACTTGAAGTATGTTATTGTATCATATTACGGGATGGAGGGCCCTATCACTGACACTAAATCTGAAGTGTTCGCCCATGCTAGCAAAAAACTATGACTGTATTTTTGCTCTTATCTAAAAAAAAGTCGATCTCGGCAGTGATTGTTGATATTGTGGTGAAGAGAACCTCGGCTTCTTGAATTTACCAAACAATTTCCCTTGAAATTGGGTTGACCTTTTCTTGGATTGGCTTCTCACTTCTCTACAAAAAATTGCTCTATCCTCCTCATGGATTCCACAAAGGTGGAAAACTTCTCTAGGTTCTCCAAAGTAGATGTTTTCATTGACATCTTGGAGTTAAACCCTTCTCAAATATTTGAATCCCCTCCTTCTCCATGGTTTCCATGTGAGGATATAACCTCAACAACTCCATGAACCTAGCCTCACAGTCATTGATAGACAGTGACCCTTGATGTAACTATTCAAACTGGGCTATCTTCTAATCTAGGTACATCTTGGAAAAGTAACACCTCACAAACTCCCACCAAAAATCCTCCCATTTCACTAGTACTCCTAGTCTCTTCTCCTCCTGAATGGCCCACCAATGGCCAGCACTACCCTTCAAGAGGTAAATTGCATGCTTCCCCTTTTCCTAATCTGGGATTTTCATGATCTTAAACACCTTTTCCAACTTCGTCAACCAAATGTCAATGTGTGTAGGGTCTACTGTTCCTGCATACTTGGTGGCTCCTATTCTCTTCAACCTCTCAAAGGTATTCCCTGGACCCTGAGATTCCGAATTTTAGATAGGTTCTCTTGGTTTAGGTACATACACCATGTCTGTTAAATGCGTAATCGTCATCATAACATGTACAAACATAGACCAGAACATTGGATCGGCCATGGTTGAAGAGTAAAACGGAGGTGGGATGGGTTGATCTGGCCTTGTCTCAGGTAATATATAGTCAAGAACCAGCCTCCTACTACCACCTCTTGGCGCTACATAGCTACACTCAGCGTGCTCTTCACATTCTCTAGACATACTTGTATTACCATAAACTATGGTCAGATATGTTGGATCACGTAAGAATATACACAAAACCTAAGTTATATGCCTCTATAGACTCAACAAACCCTAAACTCTGATACCAACCAAATTTTGGCAAACCACAACGGTAAACAAAAGTACTCAAAACTAAAATGCATTTGATCACTAATTAATCACATCACTAAAAAGGTGCAAAATTGTAACCAATCTAAACTTCTCAAACATGCCCAAGAACATGTACATAGAGGTTCAAACATCTTGCATAAAAGCATATACCATACCATCAAACAAGTTGGCCTCAGCCACAACTTGTATACAAAAGATATTATCCACATATTTACATCATATACAACATCAATACACTGCCAAAAACTTGAGTCAAAGTATCATCTACAAAATTTCCCTGCCCGGACCTGAGAGTACAAGGATGACTCTAGGACACATTAAACCACTAGACATCCTCCTTCTATAGATCTCCAAGATGCTCCTCGCTACCATGGGTCTAGCGGCGCTACCAAAAATCACCTAAAAAGATGTGGTGACCCACGAGGTGAGACCCATGCCCCGGAAAGAGATATAATTCTCAACGACATCTATTTCTTATAGCAGTTATTATAATTAAACAATTAAAGTAGATGATATTATAGAATTGAAATATTAATATAATTATCAAAGGAATAGACATAGCTAGCATCATAAGTACAGTTGATTTCTCTTACTGCATTATATATAACATCTATATATTAAAAGAGACAAGAAAGGGTTATCGCCCAATGTGAGTCATCATATAACCCTAAGATATGCTACATGGGTGAATTATACATTTTATTCATCTCTTGGTAGTTTGAAGCATACCACTCAAACCACCAGCTGACTACTACGAAGTTTCAATCAGCTTCATACAAGATCCATGAGAGTAAGAATCCTAAGATCTCTTCCCCTTGGACAGTACGAGTCTGGCGTAGTCACATAATAGTCAAACTACAATCAGCATGGTCTTCCATGGGTACATAGGCTACGACACTAGAAACTAAGGTATTCTACCCTAAAATCTAAGGTACGACCACGGCCATCCTCAATTGCATCACATATATATTCATCTGAGACACGACCTTGATTTCTATCCAAAACCTTGGGGTTGAGATGGCAAGGATATACCCTCTCTACACCTGCATATACTCAACAATATACGACTCTGAGTTTTCCTTCTGGAATACTCATTTTACTATCCAACAAGTCCTAATAGTGGAATAGTTTTATGCATGAGGGCACTACAGAATGAGGAAACTTGATTAGTTAAGCCAGTTGGGTGATTTCAAACGGCATCAATCAAATAACATACAAACAAATATATTGTTTCGATAAGAATCATTGCATATAACAACTGCAGAAGATGTAAAATGTATGAAACATATTCCTCATCACAATCATCATAGTACACCAGTCCATTGTCATCCTTGAAAAGGACTAAATTCCATTGGGGTTCAAAACACCCCACAAATTTCATTTAGGACATACAACATTACTTCTTGTAAGAACATCATTATCATTCAACACTTTGCAGAGGGTTCAACGTGTCACCAACACACTTGTTGCATACAAACTTAGTATAAGGGTCCATCAATCATATGAGTTATGATATTTCCAAGAGTAACATAATAGAGTTACCTTTAGCAGCTCCTTTATTTCAAATATTTTAAAGAATAACAAGATAATTTCAAACTCTCAAAATTCAATTTTCATTCTCGCTAACGCTTGAGCCATTTCCATCCCTCTCCCATATGGTCGATTATGTCTTCATCATTTCAACATCAACAAAAGATAGAAGTATTAACTATCATCAATTAATCAGTGCAAGAAAGGTTCAAAGATTTGGAATGGATTTATATCACAAATCAGCATACATAGATAAACCATTGGTTCATTAGCACTATTAAGCAAATACCTCGGTAAACCATCATTTCATTAGAATACTTAGGTAAATCATCGTTTCATTTGAAGGCTTAGCCAAATATCAAACCATCAGTTCATTCATGGGCTTAAAAAAGAAAAGCCATGAGTTCCTTTATAGACTTAGCCAAAAATATCAATTCTTATACCTAGAATAGCCATCAGTTCGTTGATGTACTTAGCCAAAAGAAAAACCATCAGATCATTAGTGTACTTAGCAGAAGTATCATTTCATTGACCCTATCATAACCATTAGTTCGTTGGCTTTGAAACCATCAATTCATTAACCAAGTAGAGCCATTGATTCATACACTAAGTAAACCATCATTTCCTACTCTTAACAAAAGCATTGTTTCAAGGACAAAGTATAGCCATTGATTTATAGACTAAGTATAACCATCAATTTTAGCACTAAGTAAAACTAATGATTTCTATACTAATAGAATTTACACTAAGGAAATCCATCATTTTATACCTTAAAAATCCAAGGTAGTTCATCATAGAAGAAGGAATGTACATGTGATCTAAGTATGATTTAACAACACTTGTATGTATGTAGAATAGGGTTTACAAGATCATCCATCTCCATAATACCAAGTTCTAGGGTATGATCTATATAGAGAAAGATAAAAGCAATCAAGAAAAGAGTTGAAGGTTATATAACTCACCTCAAGGGTGAAGAATATCATCCAAACAGCAAGTTGTCTCAAGAAGAGAATATGGAAGCCCTAGCTTTGCACTCCCAAAGCTCCGAGGTAGCTTTCTTCTTCAAGAATAAGGTAGATCTAGGGAAATAGAGAGAAGAAAGAGGAGTTCTTCAACCACATGCATGAGTTCTCATCAAGAACACTAGGGTTCCACCCATGGATGAAGATATAAGAAATAAAGTAGTAAAGAAACTAGATTAGAGAAGAAGATCTTACATGTATTAGGCAAGGAACTAGGTTAGAAAGCTCCAAACAACCCTAGAGATGCTTGATCCAAACCCTAGAGCAGTATGCATCCAAGATCCACCCAAGTTTGTCTGCAAGGATTTCTCCCTTCACAAAACCATGGGTTTGAGTCTCTCTAGCAACAAGAAAAAAAGGGATAAAGAAAAGGTTCATTTGGGAGAGAGGTGAAGGGAATATATATCCAAGAAGAGAGAGCAAGGTGGTCAAGGGTTGAAAATTTGACTAACCATGTGTCAAAATTCAAAATCTATATTTTCCATGCTTATCAGATCATTCACCAATGATATACATTTGTTCATGCCTTGGTGAAATCATCAAGATGTATCATCAGAGAAACCATCAAATTTTGCACCATACTTAGCCATTTTGCAACCTTGATCTTCCATCAAATTGTGTGCTTTAACTAGGATAACCATCGATTATAGGGTCATAAGAGAGAACTGTAGGTTCCTTAAATATAAGGAGGAACCATCAGATCCTTATCCTTCTTGGTGAAACCATTGGATCCTCATCATACTTAGAAAAACCATCAATTCTATTACTTAGGTGATAATCCTTTGGTTCTCAACCTACAAGGAAAAATAGCAAACAATCCAATGGTTCATTTGTGCATCCAAAGGTGAAACCATATCAAATAGTATGAAGAGTAATATGAATCACGGCATTCTTGTGTTTAACTTATATATAGATCCCTAGAAAAGGTAAAATTGCATAAAGGTCCTCATAAGCACATAAATTGAAAGACTTAAGCAAACAAAGTCCAAACTGGACCAAATTGTAATCATAGCTTCATCACCTAATATCAAAGAATAAACTAATGTTTGATTAAGGAATTAAGCACCCCATTAAACCAATCAAGGATGTTCAAGCATAAAGACAAGTCAGGGGTCTTACATGAGCCATGGAAGCATTCAAATAATTTGTGGACACATGTTCAAAGATGCAATATTTGGTACCAGGTTGTCTCTCCTATTGTAATGCAATGGGAATGTCATAATTAGAAATTGTAACAGAGTCAATAAATCTTACCATTGTCTTGAGGTGGATCATAAGTCTCAAAAGATGTCAAAGTAGGGGATACTTGAGGTAGAGTTGTAGACACAGTGGGTCAGGACTGGGCACAGTTGAAAGTGGCACTTGCTTATTAGGTTTAGAAGAGAGAAAAAATATGTAGTTTAAAAAAAGGTAACATCTACACTGACATACAAACAATGTGAAATAGGATCAAAACATTTATACCCATGTGTGTATGAGAGTAACCATAAAACAACATTGGAAATCATGGGGTGATAGTTTTCATCCCCAATTTGATGATTATGAACAAAACATAGGCATCCAAAAACTTTTTTGTGTTGAATTAAAGATAGGTTCATGGGGATAAAAAGGTTATAAGGGATCTTTTTTTGAAGAACAGAAAATTGCACCTGATTGATGAGATAATTGGATAAAAGAATTGCATCAGCCCAATAAAATGTAAGTACTTTCATTTCAATTAGGAGAGTGCAAGCTACATCAAGAATATGTCTATTATTCCTTTCAAAAATTTTATTTTGTTGTGGGATATAGGGGCACAAAGTTTGGTGAATAATCCCCTTGCAAATAGAAATCTTTGGAAAACCATGTTTCACATATTCAAAAGCATTATCAGTGTAGACAAATTTAGGAGTAGCAGGAAATTGAGTATTTATCTCATTCAAAGAAAACATATAAAACTTCATAATGATCTTTTAACAAATAGATCAAAGCAACACGAGACCAATCATCAATAAAGGTAACAAAATATTGTACACCAGTATGATGGCAACACAACATGGTCCTTAAACATCAAAGTGAATTAAGTAAAACAAACTTGGACAAACAAGGGGAGGAAACACTATTTGATAATGTTTTCCAATTTGACAAGACTGACATGAAAAGTTCTCAGTAGATAAAGTTGGAAATAAAGACTTCAGTTTGGAATCATAATGGTGACCAAGTCGTAGGTGTCATTGATTAAGGGAGCTAGATCGTGTTGTAAGGGTAGTGGTAGTAGGGTTGGATAAGGTCTGTAAGTAGTACAACCCATCTCCACCTTCATATCCCACACCAATCATCTTCTTTGTCCATAGAGACAGTGTAAGGAAATAAGGTTACACTGCATTTTATGGTTTAGTTGGAGGGGAGAAAACACTCTGGTATCGGGAAGTGATGGAAAGGAATAGCTACGATCCGGTATCAGGCGAGGCTTAGATGGCCCCAGTATCTCGTGAAGCAGGTGCTGTGTGAGTATCAGGCAGTAAGTTTTTTTGCTCTCGTATCGGCGTGTCGGGCTTGGGCGGCTGTCGGGCGGGACATTGCTTGGAGGAGAAGTGAAAGGTGTCGGGGGTACGTGGGTTGTCGCGTATCAGACGGGAGTGCTCCTGTGTCGGGCAGGGGTTCTTCTAGAGAGGAGGAGAGGAGGCGCAGGATCGCGCCGGGCCCGTGTCGGGCAGGGAGGGTTGCTGAATCGAGCACGAGACAGAAGGAGGAAGGTGTTGTGCTTAACCGCAACCAACAGGAGCGGCTGATGGTGAGGTTTGAACACCGCCGATGGTGGCAGTCGCTCGACCGGAGTCCACCTATATCATCATCTTGCAGTGGTCTCGATGTTGCCCTCGCCACTTTTATGTAGGGTAACCAGGCAGAGTATGCGAGGTAGCCAAGAACAACAGGTTGTTGCGGAGAGGAGAAACCATTTGCTGGAGACGGCTGTTCCAACGGAGGAGGTGTTACCGGATGTTAGGGTTGTGTTGGCCAACGAGATGCGAGACAGAACAATCCTTCACCACCTAGGGTTGATGTGGCTACTGATCAGAGTGAAGAGAGGCCCGAAATTCCTGGGCCAGAGCGGGCGGAAGACCTCGCACCTGATAACACACCGAGGACGATGCCGTCGGAAGATGCACAGCCGACCCCTCTGCAGGGAACCTTGCCGCCAAGGCAGGCTGATCGGATCGACAGTCTGGAAAACAACGATCATGTGAATCCCCATCCAACTCCACAGGTCAGGGGGGGCCCGTCGCCCATGTAGCACCCGACGATCACGACGCAACCGGTGAGGAAAAAGTCATTATATGGGATTCCTCACGATATGCTTCAGGTGTATGGGGAGAGGGCATTGGCAATCCCAATGTAGGAGGAGCAAAGTCTGCTACAAGTGTCGACGATTGGGTCATCTGGCTGCTAGATGTTCGCAGGTTAACCCTAGTCAGTGTCCACCGGACATCCAATCCAGATTGGTCTTCCCGCCCCTGCCTAGGGGTATCCCGGCTAGGGGTGCACCTCAACATGTCCCCAAGCGGATTACAGTGGACGTCGGCCCAGATGACGAGATGCAGAAGAGTAAGATGACGGCGCTAGAACGGGCGGTGGAGATCTACTGGCCTTGTGACTTCCAGTGGACGGAGCTTTGTCAATTCTTCTGATGGTGCTGGCCGAGTGCAGTAGACTTATACAAATGCACGAATAGAAAGGTGGTGGCCTTCTTCTCCTGTGAACAGGAGCCCAAGGATGTGGTGGAGAAAGGGATTCCAGATTTTTGTGGTCAGAAGATACAGCTCATGCACATGCGAGGGGGTGAAAGACATCAAAGAAATGAAGCTTTCTGGTTTTGGGTTGCAGATATTCCAATCACCTGTAGAGATGATGATACACTAGCGAAGATTATCCGGCCTTTCGGTAAATTGATTAATGTCTCAGATTGGCAAAGGGAGAAGGATGACCTATCTGGCCTGCTCATGCTGGTGGAAGCATTCAGTGAAGATATTCCTCAATTTATCTCTCTCACGTATGGGCAGAGGCGGACGTCGGTGCAATTTTTTATGGTGGCGAGGGGGCCTGTGGGCTCGAGCAACACACAGTGGACTGAAGTCGGGAAGGATATAGGGATTCCAAGAGAGGCTCTAGTGGTGCAAGAGAAGATTATGGAATCGAATGCTTTGGTGATGGCAACAGTTATACCTCCGGAATCGAGGGAAAGACCACATGAGAGGAATATATCCCCAGAAAGGCAGTATAGGCGGTCACCAAGGCATATGGTGGTGGATAGAGAAGGCACAAAAAGAGCTGTGGAGAACAGAAGGCTAGAAGATTTCATGTTTCTTGAGGAGGAAGAGTGGATCGATCACAGGAGAAGGACTGGGAGGTGCCAGAATAGAGACAGAAGGAGTGGTGCTGAAAATAGATTATTTAGAAGATATCAATCAAGAAGACGACATTCGGATTGCGAGGGAAGTTATTTTGATGGATGCTGGTCGGATATAGATGGGGGTTATAGCCCCTGATCGAACCTACGCATGTTGGTGGGTGCGGTTATATCTGTATAATGGATTGTACCTCCATTTTCTGGAATATTAGAGGCGCCTCTAATAACCCTACGAGGAGAGTTTTGAGCAGAATTTGTGGGTGATTTAAACCAGGGATCGTTTGCTTGTTCGAGCCCTTTCTTCATGCAAAGCAGGCAAATGAGCTTTTGGACATCGTGAGGTTGGATTGGGCAGCTGATAACCAGGAGATGAATGGGAAGATATGGTTTTATGCTGATAAGGATATGAAACCTAATATTTTTAGAAGGTACATGCAATATATAACAGTGGGGTTTGAGTCCAGCGTCGGCGCAAGCTTCTTTGTTACAACAATATATTCAATTTGTGATAACATTGAAAGGAGGGAGTTGTGGAAAGAAATAATGATAATGACGGAGCTCATTGGGGAAGAGAAGTGGATTATTGTGGGATTTCAACGCAGTGCGTCATCCGAGGGAGAGAAGAGGCGACAACCCTCTAGCATTCTAGGATTCACTTGATTTCAATTCCTTTATAGTGGATGCATCTTTGGATGAGATTCCATTTGATGGTAGCCAATACACTTGGGTGAACAAACAGATTTTAACTCCTGCGATGTGGCAAAGAATTGATAGAGTATTAGTGAATGGAGCTTGGCTATCGGAGCATCCTGTAACCAGTTCAATTCATTTGACCAGAGAGAGGGTTTCTGATCATTGCCCTATTGTTACAATTCCAGGTGCACAGTCGATTGCCAGAAAGAAGGGACACTTTGCTTTTATGAAGGCATGGCTTGATCATGATGAGTGTCTAAAGGTGATAGAACAAGCCTTGGATGATCCTGTAATAGGGCACCCCTCCTTCATTTTCTGCCAGAAGCTCAAGAGGGTTAGGGTGGCACTACAAAGGTGGAGCAAGGATACCTTTGGTGATAATAAACAGTATATAAAGGACTTGGAAGATGTGATCTTTACCACACAGGCTGCCTTTGATGGGAACGCGACTAATACTAATGAAAATAATCTGAGATCGGCAGAGAGGGAATTGCAGGGTCTACTGGATGAGGAGGAGGCGAGGTGGAAGGAGAAGGCAAGGATTAGTTGGCTCCAAGATGGGGAGCGGAATACCAGGTTTTATCACGCCACTGTCAAAGCTAGAAGGAAACATAGAAGGCTGAATAAGGTGGTCTTGCAGGATGGCACATGTATCTCGGATACAAAGGATATGGCGGAGGTAGCACCTGACCATTTTCAACATTTCTTTAACGAAGTGGTAGATACGGGTGATGGTGCATTGGAGGAATTCTTGCATGGTATTCCAGATACGATGTCCATGGATGACAACTGCTTACTTTCTGCTGGTCCCCAGGAAGAGGAGGTTATGAAGACCATGATGAAGATGGATGCAACGACGGCGCCGGGTCCGGATGGGTTCACCTTATCCTTTTTCCGGGCTGCATGGTCGATAATAGGAGGCGATTTTATGAAGTTGGTGGATGCGTTCTACAAAGGACAACCTTGTTTTAGGGGGCTGTTCTGCTGCCGGATTCTTATTATCCCGAAGATTGATAGTCCTAAAAGGTTGCCGGAAGACTTCAGACCTATCTCAATTGAGAACGTCACCCTTCGTATATTAGCGAGGATTCTTAGTGATCGCATGGCGCCTATGATGCTGAGGATGATATCGAAGATACAAGGGGCCTTTGTTAAAGGAGGAGACATCACTCATCACATCCTACTTGCCAAGGAGCTAATGCATGATATAAATAAAGGCAAGGATGCACCTAATGTCATTATGAAGTATGACATGTCGCGAGCATATGATAGAACGGATTGGAATGTGCTGCGGAAAGTGTTGGGCAGATTTGGCTTCACATCAGAAGTGGTGAATCTATGCTTGAGTTTCTATCAAAATACATGGGCCACGGTTACAGTGGGGGAGGAAACTGTGGGTTTCTTTCCGGTTAGTAGAGGCCTTAAGCAGGGATGTGCGCTATCTCCATTCTTATTCATTCTGTTTGAAGAGATTTTGTGCAGAAAGTTCCTTAAATTAGAGACGGATGGGCTCATATCGAGGTTTCAGATCTGGGGGGATGCAACTCCTCCGACCATACTATTATATGCGGATGATATTGCTATTTTCTTTAATGTGGACCAGCGATCAAGGGAGATAGTTAAGTCTACCTTTGAGGCGTATGAGATGGCTACTGGACAACGGATCAATAAGGCTAAATCCACATGTGTGGTAGGAGGGAAAAATACAAAAGTGATTGATAGAGTGGCTGAAGAACTCAATGCAGGAGCTGCTATGGAGTCATTTACCTATTTGGGAATACCGATCATTAAAGGAAGGATGAGACTCAATGATTATGACTTCCTGATGAAGAAAATAAATATGAAGGTCACGGCTTGGAGATCTAAAATTCTGTCTTTTGCAGGGAGTAGGTTGTTGATTGCTCATGTTCTTAATTCCATTCCGGTGTACACGGCGGCAACCGTAGGTATTCCCTTGGGGATCGCATATCGGATTGAAAGGAAATTCTCTAACTTCTTGTGGAAAGACAGGAATGATCATCAAAGAAAGGCGTGGATTAGCTGGCAGAGAATTGCAACTCCTTTTCACCAAGGTGGTCTGGGGATTCCATCGCTGCATCTAATTAATGAAGCTTTCATAGTTAAGGCATGCTGGGAGGTGTTGACTACAGATTCTATTTGGGCTACTTTCTGCAGAGATAAATACGCCAACATGAATGGTGGGCGAGATAATGGTTACCCTGGGTGCTTGAAGTTGGGATCGTCACTGTCACCATTATGGAGGAGGATATGGGAATTATTCCCGCGTGTCTTCCCGTTATGCAGATGGATTGTAGGAAGGGGTGAGATCTCCTTTTGGGATGTGGGGTGGTGTGATCAACGGCTGGCTGAACATGTTATTTACTCCAGCAATAGAATGCATCCATTCTAGGTGAAAGATTTCTGGATAGACGGGCTGGGTTGGGATTGGGCCTCGCTGGGGGTGATACTTGACGATGATGGGATATAGATGATCCGTGATAAGAATATATGTCTTGCAGAAGAGGATGATAAGCTGATTTGGAGTCCGGAGAGGAAAGGGTGCTTCTCCATGAGATCGGCAAAGATGATATTGGCTCGTGACAGGGTGGAAGGTCCACAGGGGCTTGACGTGGTTTGGAAGTTTGCATTCCCTAAGGCTGCGACCTTTATCTGGAAGTCGGCGAGAGGAGTTGTTCCTACTGATGAAAATGTTAGAGTTAGATGTTGTATATCAATTGCGTCTCAGTGTAACTGCTGCATGGAACCTAAGGAGGAAAACCTTGATCATCTTTTGTTCCAAGGTCACATTGCCGACTTCTTTTGGGGTAAATTCGTGGAGTTAACAGAATTGCCACCACCTAGTAACATTAGAACATTGATTGATTATTGCATGATGGAGAAGAGAAAGAGATTAGTAGAGTGGTTGGCAGGGAACCTTGCGATTGTTATTCCTTACAGTATATGGCGCCTGAGATGTGAAGCAAGGTATGAGGGTAAACATAGGCCTTTTTCCTATGAGTGGGATTATGGTAGTCGGAGTATGAACTTTAACATGATGAAGAGATCTTTTCCGATAGATAGAGACAGTGAATTGTATACACATTTGAGGGAGACAGGGTTGGAGGAGCCTAGAGTAATGCTGAGACAAATAAATCTTATGTGGTGGCAGACGCCGGACTTGCACAACCTGAAGATCAACATCACGATTGGGAGGAGTAGAGATTGTCATGGCAGGCTGAGAAGATGGGCGGCAGGGATTGTCCGGAAGCATCGAGCCAACGTGTGCCTTGTTTTCAGAGCTTGGCTCAAGAGTATGGAATACACTCTCGCTTATTTGCAAGCATGCGCCATAGGAATGAAGATTGCACGTGATCACGGGCTGATCGTATCTTGTATAGAGGTTGATGATTCATACATCCATGACATTATTTGGCGCGATAAGAAAGAACCATGGAGGGTGACCCACTTTTTCAGGGAGCTGTGGGAGGAGATGGTCTCGGCTATGATATATGGATCCTTGGTTCACAAGGTCATCAACTCGATACCTCGTGAGTTGGGGAGATGGGGCAGTAGTATGGAAGAGTTGTTTGTTTCATCTGATTCTATGAATATTCCGAACAGGATAAGGGGTATGGTTGCGTTGGAGAAGAGAAGGGTTCCATATGTCGTGTTAAAGAAATCAGATGCATAGGTGGATGGTTACTGCAGTTTGATGTTGTTTTGAAGTCAGGGGGTGATGAGTGTAATATCTGATGATTATGTACACTGGTTTATGCTTCACACCTGCAGTTTAATATAAGCAGGAGCTGTAATTTTTATGATGATTTAGCCCACAAGAGGGGTGTGGGATGAATAAAAGCGACCCCTGGCTTAATTTAAAAAAAATTATGGTTTTGGTAATTTTACTAACGAAAATCAAGTTTGACATGAATTGAGGCACAAATAAGACAGATTTAAGGAGATTATGGTTCACATCTCCTCTGCCAACAACTAGAGAAGTTTTCCCATATTCCAAATGCAGAGGAGGATGGCAAGTAAATTTCTTCATGTAAGTGAACAGTTTCTTATCACAAGTCATATGAGTTGTATCTACTGAATCAATAACCCAATCATCTTTGGATGAATAGGAAGAATCTTAAATACATGAGGGGTCATCTGAGTGTTGAGCAATATTTGCTTGAGGAGTATTAGTAGTAACAGAAGCGACCTTGATCAATTTGACAAGGTTAAAAGAACTCAGTGTCACCATTTGAGGATTAGTAACATGAAGAATCTCCATTAACACTGATAGTTGACACTTTATTTTCCCATTTGGGTTTCCCATACTTTTTCCTAAAAATTTCCTCATTGTGATTAGTGTGCTTGTAGAAATTACAAAATCTAGGTTGAGATGAGGATCCTCTACCACTGTTGTCAAGACTTTTTCCCCGACCATGACTAAGATTACCTCATCTAGAAACAACAAGGGTTACATGCTCTTTGGTAGTAGAAGTAGAAGATACAGAGCAAGATAGTCATAGACAGACATCATCTAATGTTGGAAATGGTTCAGAGGCAATAATTTGGTGACAAACAGCTACATAACTAGCAGGTAGAGATGCCAAGAATTAATAAAGTTGTATTTCCTCTTGCTGGTTTTGCATCTTAACAAGATTAGACAATAAGGGATGATGAAGCTTGAGTTCACCCCAAATTCCATTAAAGGTTTCGAAGTGTGAGAAAAGGTTGAGTTATCTTCAAGTTTAAGGGAATGCAAATGTTTGTATAGACCAAAAACTCAGGATCTATTTCCTTTGATAAAATACACTTGGGGAAGGTTATCCCATGCCTCCTTGGTGGTGTTGGTGAAGAGAAGATTATAATAAATATGTGATTCACAACTATTCAAGATCCAGGAGAGAGTGAGAGGGTCATATTCAGCCCACTTCTTAAAATATGCCTTCAATTTCTCAAAAGCTTCTTCAATAAAAAATTTCCTTGTCAGATTTGTCTTCCTTTGGTGGAGGTATATCTATCAAATGTTCTAGTTTCCCTGAGGAGTGTGCATAGATCTAAAACAAATGTGCCCATGGGACATAGTCGAAGCCATTAAATTTTACAGAAGTTACACACTTGGGGTGTGTTTTGGAAATCCTAATAGCAGAAGAAGATGGCCCCATAATATACCAATACAAGATATAATGGAGCAGAAAGGAAAAATAGAAATAGGTGCAGGAAGTCACTGAAACGGTGTATCACTTGCAGTATAATAGAACTAAAAGTTTCAGACACGTCGAGTCAAAATTTGACACACTTTGTCACTTTTGGTATATTTCAACAGCGATAGATTCACCGTAACTGTAAGGTCTAATGAAATTATAGGACCTAATGTTTGAAAAACAAAGCTCAATATAGTTGCACTACTCTTTTATTTGTTAATCATGTAGGTGTAACTCTTTTAAGATTCATATAGAGGTAAAAAAAAAAAATTTGTTGCAATAAGGTTGAAGACCCTCGTATAGCCTAAGGGGGGCAAACTTTACGAGAAAGAAAAGAAATGCCAACTAAAGGACAACAAATACCAATAAGGGAAAAGTCAAACAAGGCCATAAGTATATGTCCTTGAATGGACCTCTCGTGTGAGGAGGCCATGCCTCCCATATATCCAACCTCACCTCTAGATGGTTGCTTTAGTGAGAGGCGTCATTTCTCCATCTCTCTTTTTCTATCTAACTTTGACAACAATGTACCACACCATACCGTGTCCCCATGTGGCTGACACCCTTCTCTTGACTAACGAATACAGAACTAAGATCTATGTTGGGACCCTAGCTTCTTCCTTTCGTTTTATATCCTAGCCATCAGCCCCTTGCACTCTTTGCTCTCGACCTTCGGGGCGGCAGGTTGCTTGGGGCAGCCATTGACGAGGAAGCTACTTCTTCTCTGAACCTCCGGCAGCTCTTTGGCCAACTAAAACTAGTGTAAGTAATGCATGCGTGAGATCCCCTTCCAAGCAACCAGTGCATTACTTTCTATCCCAGCAAGCTTTGCTTTTTCCTTCATCCTCCTTGCCACATCTACGTTTAGCTTTACTTTACCTTCCGCTTGCAGGTCTGTTGCTGCTGCAAGGCAGTTCCAGACAGTAGCAAGGTCACGAGGAGCCTCCCTCCTTAGTCGGGTGTCTATCACTCAGCGGCAAGGAAACCACCTAGCTACTTCTTCTGCCATTTCTGTAATAGCTGCTGCTACACACAATCTGCAACGACAGTGCAAGTTTTAGCAGCTTGGTCACTGGTCCCTACAACGAGAACCAAAGGCCGCAGCAAATAGGTTGAAATAGGAGCCTTGACTTTATAGAGGTAAGTCTCGTGGCTCTTGTACTTATCTTTCCGTTTTGCCTTGACTCGTTCCTATACACCGTCCCTTACCTCCCTACTCACTCATGGCCAGCTATCATTTATCCAAAACTATCCAACATTTGCATCGTAGAGAGAAGGCTCGTTTCTTAGCCACTACGTACTTGAATAGCTCAGCTGCTCTTTGACCGGAATAAAACCTCTTTTTCTAAACACAAAATAATCTCATCTCGGTTGGTATAGGACTCCAACTTTGTAGCAGACAAGGATATAGTGACGAGGACTAGTTGTGCGTGATCAATACCTCTTAGACTGCACATCGTGGAGATCAAGGAAGCCACGAAGGTACATTAGCTGGGTCTCCTTAGCACTTAGCTTTTACTTTATCCTCTCAAGTGGAAGTTTTTAGTCGTACGAAATATAATTAAATGAACCTTGGAACCAGTAACTTAGATAGTTTGTTTCAAATCCCAGAATGATCCAGCGAGCAAGTTAAATACGTTTGAGCAAAATGTTAACATTGTCTATTTAAATGTTAGGTTCTTGACTTCCAATTGAAACTGAGATTTTGCCAGGTGTAATAGTAATATGGAAAGTCGATATTTATATTGTTGCTCGTCTTCTACACTCTTGCGATGCGGGGTTGTGTTAGTAGTTAAACATTAGACAACTTTTGTTTGACCGTACATGATGTCATACGAGTCAAAGTAACTCTGATAAGACAAAGGATGTATTTTGAATCATATATCTAATGACTTCGTATAGACAAGGTCATATGGTAAATACTCATACTTTCTGTTTGACGCACGTGAATGCAATGTTCCACACTGTGTTTAATATAATAGGTATAACCTTGTTTGTAACCACAACTATAAAGTTTAATTTTTATGATGATTTTTGTACCCTTCGTGAAGTTTTATTTAGAAGTGCCTCACATTTGTGACTAAGAATGTAAATGCCCTTATAAGACCAAATATACCCAAGATTATATATGATTTTAATGTTTTTGAAACTCACGATTAAAATAAATATAGAAAAGACATGAATAGAAGAAGAAAATGAAAATTTGAAAGGGCACCCAGTAGTGACAGAGCCGACAATACGTCGGGGATTGAGTATATGAGAAAGTTGAATCCGGACCACACCTTTGGGAAGACGTCAGTCACGGGAATAGCTTGAACTGGCGGAGTGCCCCACCCCGGGGTAGGTAAAACGTACCGCTTGTCTGTGAATGGACCCCCAATGGTTTGTGTACAACAACCTAAGGACAAAAAACTAAAATAGCACACTTTAATAAAAATATATACTGAAATAGCACCAAAGCCATCTTAATTCCCGAAATAGCCCACTTTCTAAGGAAAGCGCCAACACTTTTGGCGTTTTACTATTTTCGGGACCAAAAGTGCCAAAAACATGGCGTTTTCAGTTGAAAGCGCCAAAAACTAGGCGTTTTCAGGTAAAAGTGCCAAAAATTAGGTGTTTTCAGGTGAAAGCCCAAAAAATTAGGCGTTTTCAGGTGATGGTGGGAGACATAATGCAAAATTGGACTAGGGGGCAATTCCCTCATCGCTCCCGTGAGATGATTGTAGATTGAGTAGCACTCGCTATTGTTGTTGGATAGAAGCAGAAACCCATTCAAAGATCCCACAAGCTTGTCACGTTCCGTGAAGCAGAGGTTGTGGCGCCTTACCAGCTCAGAGAAATCGGTTTCGCGAATTCCATGGCCACGATGATGATAGTGCGGGCAGAGGTTTGATTGTCATCGTAGATGTTAGCTCCCTTTTTCGTCGGGCCATGACGTCTAGGTAGCAGGCACACGAACGACGAGACAGTTGGTGGTCGAGAATTGGCAAAGATTGGATCGGAGATCATCGAGTTCCATGCCTTGCAGACTGTCGTACACCGAAATAAGTCGATCGAAGAGAGACGTTTGAGTATATGCCATAAGACGTCGTGGCCCTCACTGACGGTACTTGCTTGGTTGACGCTGATAGGGATATCAAAACATGTTGTCGCCCTCACCGCCTCTGCTCTCAAACTCCAGCTTCTGCTCTTCCTACCCCTGCTTGGTGCTGCTCCTCTGTGCAAGACATGTCCTGAAGAGGTAAAAAAGATGAATCTTGAAACCGACTCGGGGACGAGATGTGCCAGGCACCCGTCCCGCACGTTCACCTGCTTCTGCCACGTTTGTCTGTCTGAGAGGTTGGCTCGGGTCGACAAGGCTGAGAGAGTCGTGCTTAAGCGCAGCTACTATGGTCTTCCTATAGACGATGGGAGGGGGACTCTGTCGCCACGGCTGATGGTTGAAAATGCCAAAAAGTTGGCGCCTTTATTCTAAAATGCTAGAAAATTGGGGCTTTCACCTAAAAACACCTAATTTTTAGCGCTTTCACCTAAAAACGCCTAATTTTTGGCGATTTTACCTGAAAACACCTAATTTTAGTTTTGGGCGCTTTCAACTGAAAACGCCATGTTTTTGGTGCTTTTGGTCCCTGGAACAGTAAAATGCCAAAAGTGTTGGCGCTTTCCTTAGAAAATGGGCTATTTCGGGAATTAAGATGGCTTTGGTGCTATTTCAGTACATATTTTTATTAAAGTGTCCTATTTGAAAAACCACTAGAGGGGGTGAATAGGGTTTTATGATTATTTTAATAATAATTTAACTCAAAGCAAGCAACCACAAAAATATTGGACAAGGGGACAAGGATTTAGAGTGGTTCCAACCTTAGAAAATACTAAGGCAGTCAATCCACTACCCGGTTGCTTACCCAACCAGGCTTTTAAAATAATTAAATTTTATTACCTCGCAAGGATATTACATAAAATTACAATTCTTTCTCCAAACCCTTCGGACAGCCTTCACCTAGAAGTAGTCTCACCAACCTCGAAGCAGCCTTCCTTGAAGTAACCTCAAGCTCCCCTTGAAGTAGCCTTCCTTGAAGTAACCTCAAGCTCCCCTTGAAGTAGCCTTCCTCTTGAAGTAGCTTCCCGTTGAGACAACCTTCTTGAAGTAGTCCAAAGTCCACCTTCTCCACCGAGAAGACCCTTCTCCACCTGAGAAGTCAAACCCTCTCCAATCCGCAACCTCCAACCCTAGGAGTAGCAAGGAGAGTACAAAAGATATAAAGGAATAAGAAGGAAAAATAGAAATTACAATACCGTTGTAGCACAAGGCTTGATTTCCTATATCAAGCGTTTTGATCTCCTAACCAATGTATATGGAAGTGTAAGTGCAGTGGGTAGGAGATGCTAGCCTATAGGACACGAAATTGGAGCAATGGGAATGAATAGCCAATGTTGGAATTGCTCTATTGCTCACAAGAATGAATAGCCAATTGCAAGTATTTTGCTCAAGTGTAGCACAAGTGTATATTAGGTGTCCTATGGCTTGTCCTATTTATAGGAATGGCCTATGAATGCTTAAGGACATTCTAGACACTTTCTAGGGGGTTCTTAGTGCTCAACTAGTCATTAGGTAACCATTAGTTGCTTTAACAATGGCTAGTTAATTAATCCTGAAAAGTGCAGACAGAGACATTCTCGGTCGAGGAATTGTCGACCGAGATCCCAGTCGGTCGAAGTTTTGTCGACCGAGGGACTGTCTGGAGTCAAGTGTATATAACGTTCTGATCCAACTCCCAACTACTTTGTCTGCTGTGTCTAACGACTATCTAGGTCATTCTCGGTCGAAGAGTTTGTCGACCGAAAGTGTCTCGGTTGAGAAGTTTGTCGACCGAGATTGACCCTGGTTCAATGTTTTAAACTAAGTACGGAGTGTGTGTATGAGTGTGCAGATATGACACTATTGTAGAGGATGACCTATCTAAGTGTTGTGATTTGTTAGGGAAGATCAAACGCTTGATTTACATGATGTCTAAGTACTTGTACATTATATATCTTGTACAAGATTTTACATTTGATTACAATCATGAAATTAACACATTGTGCGCATTTAGATCTTCCAAAGTTGTGTCATCCACCTAGTTCCTGCAACACTCAAGTAGCACGTTAGATTCACAAGAATGAAATGTTTGTCATCATCAAAACAAAGGGATAATACTAATGTCAATTTAGCCAACAATCTCCCCCTTTTTGAAGATAGACAAACATTTCCTAAATATAAAATAATGAAATATAAATCATATGAGTTTCATACCTGAAGTTTACCTTTTGTAGCCATTCTTGTTTTGCAAGTGTGTGCTGGCCGATATATTATGAAACTTATTTTATTTTATGTTTTTTTATTTTATATTATTTCTCCCCCTTTGTCATTTCAAAAAGATATCCAAGATAATCATTTAGTATGACTTTTTATTTCTCCCCCTTAATTTGATAATTAGATGCTCCCCCTTAATAAGATATTCAGTTTTAAAAGAAAGGGATGCAAACCACTTATTGTCAAATTTAGCCACAATTTATTTCTCAATCATTTGCAAAGGATGTTAAGCCTTGAAATGATATGAGATTCCCTTAAGTTTATGGCATATGTGTATTGATTTCTCATCCATTTTACAAGGGATGTTAAGCCCTGAAAATGACATGATAATCCTTTAAGCTTATAGTAGAATACATGTATGTATCTCTAACCAAATACACGGGATGTTAAGCCCAAATTTGTTTAGAGAATTCCATTAAGAGCAAGATATATGTCATATTCATGAATATTGTAAATTTCTTTGTTTTTCATAACCACAACTACTTTTAAGGATACTAAGGTCATAACAAGCTTCAAATGGTGTTTACAAAGTTTTGTAAGCTTCTTAATCTTATAATCAAGATAGTTTGTGTGAGCTCCCCCTTAATCTTATAGTCAAGATAATTTAAGGATTCTAAGGTCACAATCAATATTAGATCATAATAAGTTGACCTTTTATGTACTAAAATTATGTTTTGAATCAAGATACTAAGATTAAGTGCAGTAAAATGATGTACAAATAAGCATTTTGTCAAGCTTATTTTAGGTCGACCTTGACTTCGACCATAGCGCCCCTTGGTCAAACTTGATTTCAACCAAGAGGTAATTTCTGCAGATTTCCAATTTGAACACTTATGTAAAGTATAATATCTCCAGATTTCCAATTTAAAATGTATTTGTGCCATGAAGTTTTACTGTTTACGCAAAATGGCATCTTCACATGAGCTGAATCACAATGATCAAAACAATATCCATTCATGGTTTGTATATATGGATCAAAGATTATTGTAGACAAACCAATGAAAACATAATGATTATGGCACAATAATTATGATAGAACAGTAGAAGTATATCCACAATACATGATTAAGATGGAAGCATGTAACTTCATAAAATACAATGATTATGACCATTTAAATTTTAATACACATGGTTCCTACATAGATAGACCAAGAAATACTTAGGATAAACCATGTGAACTATGATAAAATAGTAATTTCCTTGATTATACCAATCATGGTGCATAATTTTCAATTTTAAACTAAAATAATCTCATTCATGATTCATGGATTTTCAATTTTAAGACAAACCATGAACAAGCTTAATAAACTTTTTCAATCAAAGAATAAGGTTTGTTCAAAAATCAGTCTTCATATAATACGTTTGCAATATGTTTAAGGATTTCATATTCATAATGTTATACCTAAAATCATGATGCAAAAAGATGAATATGTCTTGTTTCAAAGGATGGTCTCTAAGATTTATTCTTGATTTTGCATATTAAATCAATCATTAATAACAAATTGATAGCAAACTAAATTAATTGAAAATAGGTTCAGCAGAACTTGATTCGGTCGAACTGTTTATCGACCGAATTTATCTCGGTCAACTATTTCTCGACCAATAATGTTGTTGTTTGTACATGTTTTATCAGATTTATTGCAAACTTGAAAACAGTAACCTGCTCGGTCGACTATTTCTCGACCGATAATGTTCTCGGTCGAACAGTTTCTCAACCGAGAAAGTTTATGTACTATTTCAGAATTGTTTTCAGTAATTGATTCCAAGTAAATCAAGAATATGAAAGTTAAAGCTTGATTGTGTTGAGATATGACATTTGTATATCAAAAATTAGTTTAGGTCAAATCTCAACTAGTCAAATTAAAACTTCTAAGTTCTAGGAACCCAAGCTAGATCATCATTCCTTTTCTTGTATGGGCATGAAAAAGAGTAGTGTCCTAGACGTAAGCAATAATGACAACTAATAGAGTCAATCTTATTTCTCTTTCTAGTAGTTCAATTGTTCTTGGGTACATACATGGATTGATTCTTTAGCACTTGTGTCCTTCTCCAACTAGGTTTTTGATAAGATTTTCCCTTACTCTTATAACCTAGTCCTCTTCTTCCAATTTGATGATAAGAATCATTTAAGATATTATCAAGAATATTATTGTTACTCAAGCTACTCACTTTTTGTTGTAACTTCATAATCTCATCTATTTTCTTTTTGATATCTAATTTTTCTTGATCTAGATTAGATAACAAAGAATCTCTTTCATTCACAATAATATCATAATCTAGATGTGTGCACAAAATAGGTTGTTTTTGAAGATCATTTACTTGAGTTTGCAAGTTTAACTTTTCAAGGGAAAGAAGATTGCAATTTGCTTCTATATTTCAGTTTAACATTATAATCTTCAATTTCAGATGTGAGAGCAAGAAGTTTAGCATTTAACTCATCATTTACTTTATTTGATTTCTTAAATTTATTCTTGCACTCAATATATTTCTCATGTGTATCTTGAAGACTAGCAATTAGATCTTCTTTTGGTAGATCAAAAAGACTTACCTCTTCTTCTTCTTCTTCATTTGTTGTAGCAATAAGACATTCTACTTCTTATTTTCCATCATCACTATCATCACTTGAATCATCCCATGCAGCTTTATATACTCTTTCTTTCTTTTTGTGAGATGATTTCTTCCCTTTCTTGAGTTTTGGACAATCACCTTTCATGTGTCCCTTTTTGCCACATTCAAAGCACCTGGAAGAAGAAACACTAGAAGTTTTGTTAGTTTTAAAACTTTTATACTGCTTACCATTTACAATGAGAGTTTCTTCTTCACTATCATCTTCACTTATGTCATGACTAATCTTGGTTGATGCTTTGAATGCAATGTCCTTCTTTTTCCCTTGTTGAAGTTCACGTTCTCGTCTTTCTTCCTCTTCCAAAGTTTCCTCATGTGCTTCTAGGTTGCCAATGAGTTGTCCCATCCTTAGTCGGGTGAGGTCATTTGCTTCTTCAATGGCAGTCACTTTGGGCTTATACTTGGGAGGAAGGGATCTAAGAATCTTTGACACCTGGTCTTCCTCACTAATCACTTTGCCTAAAGCATTTAAACCATTTACAATAGAAGAAAATTTTGCATACATTTCACTAATAGATTCATTTTGATCCATACGAAATTGTTCAAATTTCTGTTTAAGCATTCCGATTTTAGAATTTTTAACTTGAACAGTTCCTTCATATGTTATAGACAATCTATGTCATATCTCATAAGTTGTTTCACAATTTGATATTCTATTAAACTCACCAACGGAAATTGAGCAATAAAGTATACTTACAGCTTTTGGATTCATTTGGGCAGACTTTACCAGTATTGACATCCCAATTTGCATACTCCGTTTGAGGAAGTTCATAAGGAGTTGATACCATTCTCCATAAGTCCCAACTGATTCCTTGGAAGTAAAATTGCATCCTCCTCTTCCAGTAAGTGTAGTTAGTTTCATCAAAAGTTGGAGGTCTAGCCACGAGTGTTCCTTCCAAGTTGAGGTTGTTGAGCAACCCGCCACCCATTCTTCAAGACTTTGTTAGAGTTCCTTGAACCCCTGCTCTGATACCAATTGAAAAACCACTAGAGGGGGTGAATAGGGTTTTATGATTATTTTAATAATAATTTAACTCAAAGCAAGAAACCACAAAAATATTGGACAAGGGGATAAGGATTTAGAGTGGTTCCAACCCACTAACCGGTTGCTAACCCAACTGGGATTTTGAAAGAATTAAATTTTATTACCTCGCAAGGATATTACAAAAAATTACAATTCTTTCTCCAAACCCTTCGGACAACCTTCACCTAGAAGTAGTCTCACCAACCTTGAAGCAGCCTTCCTTGAAGTAACCTCAAACTCCCCTTGAAGTAGCCTTCCTCTTGAAGTAGCTTCTCATTGAGACAGCCTTCTTGAAGTAGTCCAAAGTCCACATTCTCCATCGAGAAGACCCTTCTCCACCTGAGAAGTCAAACCCTCTCCAATCCGCAGCCTCCAACCCTAGGAGTAGCAAAGAGAGTACAAAAGATATAAAGGAACAAGAAGGAAAAATAGAAATTACAATACCGTTGTAGCACAAGGCTTGATTTTCTATATCAAGCGTTTTGATCTCCTAACCAATGTATATGGAAGTGTAAGTGCAGTGGGTAGGAGATGCTAGCCTATAGGACACGAAATTGGAGCAATGGGAATGAATAGCCAATGTTGGAATTGCTCTATTGCTCACAAGAATGAATAACCAATTGTAAGTATTTTGCTCAAGTGTAGCACAAGTGTATATTAGGTGTCCTATGGCTTGTCCTATTTATAGGAATGGCCTATGAATGCTTAAGGACGTTCTAGACACTTTCTAGGGGGTTCTTAGTGCTCAACTAGCCGTTAGGTAACCATTAGTTGCTTTAACAACAACTAGTTAATTAATCCTGAAAAGTACAGACAGAGACATTCTCGGTCGAGGAATTGTCGACCGAGATCCCAATCGGTCGAAGTTTTTTCGACCGAGGGACTATCTGGAGTCAAGTGTATATAACGTTCTGATCCAACTCCCAACTACTTTGTCTGCTGTGTCTAACGGCTACCTGGGTCATTCTCGGTCGAAGAGTTTGTCGACCGAGAGTGTCTCGGTCGAGAAGTTTGTCGATCGAGATTGACCCTGGTTCAATGTTTTAAACTAAGTACCGAGTGTGTGTATGAGTGTGCAGATATGACACTATTGTAAGGGATGACCTATCTAAGTATTGTGATTTGTTAGGGAAGATCAAACGCTTGATTTACATGATTTCTAAGTACTTGTACATTATATATCGTGTACAAGATTTTACATTTGATTACAAGCACGAAATTAACACATTGTGCACATTTGGATCTTCCAAAGTTGTGTCATCCACCTAGTTCCTGCAACACTCAAGTAGCACGTTAGATCCACAAGAATGAAATGTTTGTCATCATCGAAACAAAGGGATAATACTAATGTCAATTTAGCCAACACTATTTTGGTTTTTTGTCCATCTTGGGCGGCGGTACTTGTGTCCTAAGCCGCCAGACAAATCCATAAGGGACCCGGGGGCAGCGAAAGGGCTGCAGGACCAACCCTCTGACCAGTCCTAGGACAAGGACTGTGATACCACCAGTGTTACGTGAAAGGACGACCTGGGGACAGAATACGTACGTGGGGTTGGAAACTCAGAATGTGCACCGAGAAAATAAAAAGGCAGTCAAAGGACTGTCAGATCCGGGATATGGTAGACCCCTCTTAAGGTCACTACAGGTCCTTTTAAATGTATACAATAAAAGTTGAGAAGAAAATATCAGCCTTACAAATAGCTATATTGTCTTTTTTTATTCAAATCATCATTTTCATTTACTTAACTCTTATTATTTATTTTTGACATTGATCACTCCTACTAGATGTCTTGCTTATAGTTTTATTTTGTATTCTTTTTTGAACCAGTTGATTATAAAGAAGGCAAATCTCATCATAGTACGTACTTAGATTCCCATGGGATCTAACCTATCTTCTCTTCTCCTTTTTCCTACGGTGGCATCCACCGTAGGTTGAGGGAGGACCTGCAGGTTACTTTTTGGTGTGGCCTCATCTTGATCTTGAATTTGCATAGCAGAGGAAACCATTTCTATATGAGAATGCAGTACATAGACATGTGACAGACATTGAACTCTTGAAAAATAGTATTCTCATGTAATTTTGGACTAAGTTACAACCTTAATGATCCCTGCTCAGACTCTTGTGATGTTGTTGGGTTGGTGGTACAATATCATATTCTTAGTATAACTTTTATCTCTCGTGTTTCTACTCTATGCGAATGTATCGTCCGGGTTGCTCATGTTTATATATAAAAAAAAATCTTTTGAAAAATTTGGACGTTACAGTAACCACTCGGGGTGACACGATGTGCAGGTAAGGCACATGTTGTGTGTGATGGTGAAACAATAGATTTTTCCCAGAAGATCCAAAATAGATGGTGAACCTTATGGATCACCTGTGGAAATAGAGTTATGTTGGAGAGATCCTATCATATCTGATAATATGTGGATAAAGCAAATCCCTATAGAAAGTGTTCATAGATTGTTGGTATGTATGCCTAGAGAGTCAATCATATAATATTGTAATGACATAACTTGTAAATGATTTGACTAATAATAAAGGCAAGCTTCCAATTTATTTTGTTTTATTCAATTATGAGATAATGAAGTAACATAATAAATGTCTAGAGAATGATATTACTCAATAATATATGTCTTTAAGTACATGACTTGAAAAATGAGATCATACCGATGTTAAGAGTATAGACACTCTCATTATGTCCTTATCGAATGTTATTATGGAAGGCTGGTAAGACAGCAATAACACATAAGACTAGAGTGTATGTTGGTTGATGACAGAATCTCATCAGTCATGATATGTGATATTAAACCAAGGACATAGATACTTGTTAGAGAATAGTGTATCAGACAGGCTTACCATGAAATGACACATGGAAACCATTACAATAGTAGTCATAGTTAGTTCTCATAGTGTGGGTGGTGATTTTGGTTCTTAGACCTAAAGTCACTACACTCATCACATGTCATTCAGTGTGCATTGACATTATCCACCGTGATCATGAATAAGGGTTTCTATAAAGGTGATGATTGAGTGCACTGTGACACATGGGGATAGTTGTGAGTGATGTAGATGGGATTTGTCCCTCCTACTGGAGTATGATATCTTGGCCACTTGATTAGTGAAACTAAGAAATGCATAGCTATGCACATGTAAGTCAATATGTGATATTGAGCCTACATATATCTCAAAAAGTTTGGTATAGTAAGGAACATAGATTGAATGTTGAAGAGGATGACTACTTCATGCCTCGAGTTCAATATAGATATTAGAGGCAAAGGAACTATACAAACACTACAACACCACATTTTACGTTGAAGTATTTATCCAAATTCCCATTTACTTGGGTAGAAATGATGTGTGACTAGGCACTGCTCTTTGCTTGTGATGTCATAATTGGTATGGGCATTCACTGCCAACGTAATATGGGACTTATAGGGTCACATACATAGGAAGTGCCCTAGAAGAGGAGTTTTAATCATGGATGATAATTGAATTGATTGCTAAAGTGTTTGGGTATTCAATTCAATCAAGAAATCAACTTACTAGACTCCCAAATGATAGGTTCATGTTATGAAATGAACGGTTAGAGTGTCAGGTTGATTGAATATTGCATTGGCTGAATTCTGAATGAATCAGGGTCGAATCGACTAGTTCACTGATTGAACCGATTGGCTCATGGTCATGAGACGATTGGTTCATGAGATGAACCACCCGGTTAAGATGTGAAATTCGATTGCATCAAGGATTAGTGTTGATGTCATGTCGTTCATTAATTAGATTAGAATTTTCAATACGATTGTGATTGGGAAACATGTTGAAATGATCGGTTCACTGGATGAACTGATCGGATCACATGCCAATCGATCAGTTTACTAGAATACCAATTATTTCACATGTTGCATGTTGTGAAATTTTGTGAAATTCCAATCCCTTCCACTCCCAAACAGACTAGAAATCATGACCCTAGCCCCTCCTATAAATAGAGGGGTATTGGGGGCTTTCCAGAGACACAATTTAATTGCCTCTAAAAGTTGTTGTCTTCTCTGGTTGTGGTAACTAATAAAGAGCCCGAGAAACTCTTACCCGATAAAGGGATGGATAGCAAGGGAGAACAATTGTGGGAGAGCAAGTCAGTGACTAGTACACCAATAGGAGGGACAACTCATTCCTATCTATTCTACTAGAATGATAGGAGTTCTAGGCAGTCTGTGTGGACTTCTATAGAGGCGAGGAGGTCTTTGTCTACTGCTAAAAGGATAATGACAGCCTACTATTCATGGTGAAGACCAAGAGTTGTTTTAGACGTCGTCTCAGTGCAACTAGAAGACAGCTGCATGACTACAATGATGAGGAGATTATCATCGGACTTGCTCTAGGACCAAGTATATCCTCAAAACCATCATTTCTGTTATGTCGTTGTTGACGTGATCTGCTAGTATAATAAGGAATATGACTGTAAAATTTTTGTTTTTGTTGCCTATCTGATGTCATATTTTCCTACATTGGTATCCTAACCACATTAATTTACAATATTTTGAGAATATCAATATGATCAGATTTTTGGTTTTTATCAATTTTTATTGCATACGATGTGAATATTAATGTTCAGTCAAATACCACATAAATCACAAACTAATATATATATATGCAATTTACATGTGTCATCCTAAAAGCGAGTTTTGATGGTGGATGTGTAGCATGGTTATGGACAATAACCCAAATTATCTGTGCATGGTGGTTGTGTGTTTATTTCATGTTCTATCTCAGTTTGTATACCGAGCCTACCTTTTCTCTCCTACCTTTATTAAAAATTATAAAATTATAAAATTCCAGTCCCTTCCACTCCCAAACGGACTGGAAATCCTGATCCTAGCCCCTCCTATAAATAGAGGGGTATTGGGGACTTCCCAGAGACACAATTTAATTGCCTCTAAAAGTTGTTGTTTGGGAAGCCCCCAATAATAATTGTATACCGAGCCTACCTCTTCTAATTATAAAATTATTATTCTCTCCTACCTTTTCTCCTATAAATAGAGGGGTATTAGGGGTATTGGGGGCTTCCCAAATCTTATCTTCTAATTATAAATTTATTATTCTCTCCTACCTTTTCTCCTCTCGAATGTAACTCGAGGTTTTTCTATTATCATGTAATAGTAGGATAGTTTATTTTCTTGTTACAATGATGAAGAAGATGCTCAGACCAGGCAAACTGGACGTCTCGCACGCGAGCTGAGCGGCTAGCGGAGTGAGGAGGACCAAAGGAGAATGAGTTGAACCAATCGGATGGTGGACCTCACTGATTGATTGGAGGACCCAGAAGATGATGGATCGTAGACCAAACAACCGGTGACACAACCAATCGACCGGCCAGGAGGTGATCCGGTCAGTTCAAAGGTTGAGCCGATCAACCCAGATTGGCAAGCACGAATATTCATCAACAACATGTGTGTGCATGAGATGTAGACCCTAGGTTGTGGTAATTCCTTATGGATCTAAGGAATTACACTAGAATAGTCACAACCATCGCTTTTTGTTTTATTGTATGTTTTCATTGTGGGATATAGTATGTATATAATATGTGTTGGTAAGGTATGCCCAGAGAGTCAATCATGTAATGATTTACATGGCATAAACCATACAGGATTTGATTAATACTTATAAAGGCAAGCTTCTAATTCATTCTGTTTCACTCACTTATGAGATAATGAGGAAATATTATGAATGTCTAGATAATAATATTACCCAATGACGTATGTATACCAGTATTAGCCTTGGGGAAATGAGATCATATGGATGTTAAGAGTACATATTCTTATTCTCATTATGTCGTTGGTCGGTTGTTATTGTGGAAGGTTGATAGATAGCAATGACACATAAGATCAAAAAGTGGGTTGGTTGATGATAGAATCTCATTAGTCATGATATGATAATATCAAAACCAAGCACAAAGATATGTGTTAAAGAACAATGTATCAAACAGACCCACCTTGAGATTGACAAATGAAAACCATCACGGGTGGTCATAGTCATCTCTCATAGTGAAGGTGGTGATTGTGATTCTTAGACCTAAAATCATTGTACTTATCACATGGCATTGTGTACACTTTGACATCATCAAACGCAGTCCTAAACTACGGGTTGTTATAAAGGTGATGATTGGGTGACTTTGACACATGGGGATAGATTGTGAGTGATAAATATGGGATTTTCCCCTCCTATTGGAGATTGATATCCTGGCCCTTGATAAGTGAGACTGAGAAATGCATGTGCATGTACATGTGAATCAATATATGATATTGAGATCATATTATCTCAGACACTCTTGTCTTGGTTCAAGGAACATGGATTGAATGTTGAGAGGATGACCATCCATGCCTCGAGTTCATCTTGGATATCACTAATAAAAGAATTATACAATCACTGAAACACCTTATATAGATTGTAGGTTGAAGTTGTTCTCCAACTTTCCATTCAATTGGGTAGCACTTATGTGCGACTAGGCATTGCTCCTTGCTTGTTATGTCATAAGATAGTTATGGACACTCACTACCAACACGATATGGTACTTATAGGGTCACACACATAGGAACTCATCTAAAAGAGGAGTTTATCTTGAATGATGATTAGGCATTCAATTCACGCAACAGATGAACTGATTGGCTAACTACACTACCAAACAACCATCTCGCTGAGTGAGATGTCCATTTGGGCAGACAGACGGGCATTTCAACTATTGAGACGGCCGTTTGGGTTATCAAAAATGATCAAAGATCGAATTGGCTAAGTTCTACTCTATGAACCAACCAGTTGAGCCGATCGATTTGGCTCGAATCACCAGACGGGCGTCTGGGTGAGTGAAATGGGTGTATCGCCTAGGTGAGATGGCTCTGTTGGGCTGAACGAATGTTCTAGATATTTCCTGAACTTGTCTGATTGGACAATACTTGGGGTGCAAGGAATTAATATGTAATATTAATTGGAATCAAATTGCCAAATCTATGTGTGATTGGGAAACTATCAGATGGCCATCTGGTAGTGCAAAACGATCGTCTCATGTGACCAAACAACCGTCTGGGTCACCATACGACTGTCTTATGGTTTGCGGGTTGTGAAAAATCAAGATCTTCCGATCCCTTCCACTCCCGCACATATCGCGAACAGACTTGGAACCCTAGCCCAAATCCCACTAAAAATACAGGGGTAGTGGCGGCTTCCCAAAGCACAAAAATACAAACAACTGAGAATCAGTTCCTTTGATAATTGTTGTCCTCTCTGGTTGTCGTAACCGAGAGAGCCCAAGCAAGTCCTATCTGATAAGGGAGGGATAGCTATGGGAGAGAACAACTAAGGATCGTTGTTGTGGGAGAGCTAGTTGGTGACTAGTACACCAACGGGAGGGACAACTCCTTATTTGCTCTAGTTGAATGACAAGAGTTCTAGTTGATTTGTGTAGATTACTCTAGAGGCAAGAGTCCTTTGGCTATTGCTAGGAGGACAAGTGTAGCCTACAGCCCATGGTGATACCACAAGAGTGTTGTAAAAAGTTGTCTTGTTTGTTGTTTGTGGTGAAGACCAAGAGTTGCATAACCACTATCCAAGAGAAACTAGTTGACAATTGCACTAAAGCGAATTTTGTCATTGGACTTGCACCAGGATCAGACTCATTGATCCATCCTTCATATTTCATAGTATTTGACGTGATCTTACTGTTATGGGAATATGGATAGATAAAAATTTTGTTTCTGCTGCTATACTCTGTGCCCTTATTTTCCAACAGTACTACCAGAGACACGTCAATTCAGTATGATTTAGGATAATCGATATGATCGGATTTTTGGTTTAATTGTTTATCTATTGCATATGATGTGAATATTTAAACTGTCTCATATGCATATCCGATCAAAGATCACATAATTCCAAACAAATATATATATGTGATATGATATATATGCAATTTACATGTGTCTCCCTAAAAGCAATTTTGACGGTGGATGTGTAGCGTGGTTATAGCCTAAACCCTAAATCTGTGTGTGGTTGGATGCTTTGTTTTTGTTCCTATTTATCTTGGTCTACATACCGAACCTCTACCTCCCTCTTCCCAATGTAAAGTTAATTCTTTCCTACCTTTGCCCCCTCAAATGTAACTCAATGTTTCTCTTTACAGTGTAATAAGTTTAATAGCAATAGGATAGTTTCTCTTCCTACAACGGCGAGGAAGACGATCATTGTTGAATGAGACGACCAGTTCATGAGACGAGCCGGCCATTTGGAGGACCATAGAGGACGGAATGATGGAGCCAGACGACCGCCTAGTGGACCCAGTCGACCGTTTTGAAGGAGACCAAATATCAGTTGGACAGGAGGACAGATGATCATTCATGATGATCAACCGACCATCCAAGAGGCGAGATGACCAGTTCAAGGGTTGAATCGATCTACCCAGATTGGCAAGCACAGATCTACACTAACAGTAGGTTCATGCATGTGATGTGATGATTGACAAAGGTGGTAGTAATTCCTTGTAGCTCCAAGGAATTATAAGTAGACATGGACATAACCATCACCTTTTGTTTTATATTGCATGTTTATATTGTGGGATATAGGATGATATGATACGTACTATATATGTGGTGATTGGATACAGTATATGTATATATGATATATATAAAACCCCTCAAACAAACATGTTAAGTCTAAGATGCTTTCTAATAGAAATACATATAAAAAGCTTATTCTACTAAGTGTAGGTTATGCCTCCATGTGGTGTGATGTCTAACTTGTGGAAGTGTAATGGTAATAATGTAGGTTATGCCTCCATGGGGTGCATTATTATCGTATTGGCTATTGGGCCAGGCTTAACTGGTGATGCTCAGAGTGTCTGGAACTAAAAGCATAAAGATAAGTATGGAAAGGAGTTGTGCATATTATCTATTAAGAATTGCATATGATGCAATTGGAAAACGTTGCCTAACTTGCTAATTAATTGTGTTTTGCAATGTTTGTGGGGCCATAGTTGAATTATCTTGGATCTTGTTCATTAGAAAATTGATTTGTTGCAATTTTGTGAATTGATACTTGAGAGTTATCAATTTGAACAAAATAATGAGAATAATAATTAATTACAGACCTAATTATTATCTCCCATATTTTAATAAAATCAAATCGAATCAAAATGAGTTTTTGACAAAATTGCAAATCTTTTGTAGAATCAAATGGCAACGAACAACAATCACTTTTCTCTGTGATCAGTCCTTGAGAAGGGCATACTAACTAGAAAGAACTTCCATGACTGGTTCGGGACGTTGAGAATCATTCTCACAAAGGAGCACAAGATCTGTCCTGGAAATTCCAGAACCAGAGGAACCACCTCAAAATGCACCAAGAGCTAACAGGGTTGCTTACAAGAAGCACACTGAAGACGTTGTGGATGTCAAGCGTCTGATGATATGCTCCATGAACTATGAGTTGCAGAGGTAGCATTAGAATATGGGTGTGATTGAGATGGTCACACATCTCAAGAACATGTACCAAGATCAGGAAAGATAAGAGATATACGATGTCTCCAAGGAACTATTCAAATGTAGCATGGAAGAAGGAGATCGAGTAGGTCCTCATGTACTCAAGCTTATTGGGTATGTGGAGAACCTAGCTAGATTGGGATTCCCTTTGGGTCAAAAGTTGTCCACTGACGTGACTCTACAGTCTCTGTCAGAGTCATATAGTCAGTTTGTCATGAACTACAACATGAATGACTTTGACAAGCTGTTGACAGAGTTGTTTAGCATGTTGAGAATACCTGAGACACAAATGAAGAAAGATAAGCCCAAGTTTGTGATGATGATTAGCAAGACAAAGGGGAAGTGTAAAGGCAAAGGCAAAGTTAAGAAAGGTTCTAAAGTTGGCCAAATGTAACATCCCAGTATTTGAGGCCTCGGATAAAAAGATCTTATAAAGAATGATTGGACTACCCATATCACAAGGTGCATCTCCTTTTTCGGGAGCCCAACTCTAAAGAACTCCATAGTTAAGCATGCTCATCTTGGAGTAGTACTAGGATGGGTGACCAATCTGGAAGTTGCTCCTGGCTTGCACGTGAGTGGATAAAAAGCGTGCAGTTAAGGCTAGTGGTGGTCTGTGGGGCCAGTCGTCATTCTTGAAACTCTACTAGAGCCTTGGGCAGTGGGCCCGGGCGTTATAAATGGTATCAGAGCCAATTCCCCTCCAGTAGGTGGGGCCCGCATGGGCATGGCATGCCAGTCTTGAGTCGTGCAGTCAAGGCATGTAGGAAAGGTTGTCCATGGTTGACGTAGCCACCCTTGCGCTAGTATTCTGTGATCGGGAGCTGGGTGTCCATGGGCCATTGTGGGTCTGCACTGAAATGGGGAAGAGATTATGAGGCCTTATAGTTGAGCCTTGACGAGGACGTCAAGAGTCTAAGTGGGGGAGATTGTAACATCCTAGGATTTGAGGCCTCGGATAAAAAGATCTTATAAGGAATGATTGGACTACCCATATCACCAAGGTGCATCTCCTTTTCCGGGAGCCCATCTCTAAAGAACTCCATAGTTAAGTGTGCTCAGATTGGAGTAGTACTAGGATGGGTGACCAGTCGGGAAGTTGCTCCTGGCTTGCACGTGAGTGGACAAAAAGTGTGCAGTTAAGGCTAGTGGTGGTCTGTGGGACCAGTCGTCATTCCTGAAACTCTACTAGAGCCTTGGGCAGTGGGCTCGAGCATTACACCAAAAGTCTAAGTCTTCATATCTCAAAGCAAAGGGTGGAGTGAAGAAAATAAGAGGCGATTGTCACCATTGTCACCATCTCAAAGCAAAGGTACTTCATTCAAATCGAGGTGGAGAATACTTAAGCTAAGAGTTTGAGGACCTTCTACGAGCCTGTGGTATCATATCACAATAGACTCCGCATGTAACACCATAACATAATGGTGTATCAGAAAGAAGGAATCACACATTGTTGGATATGATGTGATCAATGATGAATTTGGTTGAACTTCCGACTAAGCTTCTGGGTTTTGGCTCTTGAAACCGCCTCATTTACACTAAACCGAGTAGCATCTAAATCGATTCAAAAGACACCATATGAGATATGGACTAGGAAGCATCCCAATATGTCTTTTATGAAGATTTGGGGATGTGAAGCTTATATAAGGAAAATGTTTTTTGAAAATCTTGGCCCTAAGTTTGATCAATTTTATTTTGTTGGATATCCTAAAGAGACTAGAGGATATTACTTTTATTCCCTATATTACAACAAAGTGTTTGTTGCCAGAGATGTTGCATTCATAGAAAATGAATTTATTTCCAAAAGAATCAGTGGGAGGAAAGTGGAACTCGAAGAAGTTCAAGACCAACAAGAAAACATTGAACCGATACATGCACAAGAGGAACAAAGAGAATCACAAAGTGTTATGAAATCTCACAATCCTCATGTAACATAGGGACCTTGTAGATCTAGTAGGATACGCCTTGAACTTGAAAGATTTGGATATTTGTGACTCAAGGCAGTGAGTTGATCATAGATGATGAGCCAACAACCTATCTAGAAACTACTTAGGGACCAGAGTATGAGAAATGACTTGAGGTCGTGAGATCTTAGATGGAATCCATGTATACCAACAAGGTATGGACCTTGGTGGATCCACCTGAAGGGGTAAAACCCATAGGGTGCAAGTGGATCTTTAAGAAGAAAAACGATATGGATGGTAAAGTACAAACTTATAAGGGTATATCGGTTGCAAAGGATTTCAGACAAGTTCAAGGTGTTGACTATGATGAAACCTTTTCTCCAGTGTCCATGGTTAAGTCCATCATGATCATGCTTGCAATTGCAGCTTATCATGACTATGAGATTTGACAGATGGGTGTTAAAACTGCCTTCCTTAACAGGAATCTTCTCGAGGATGTATACATGACACAACCTGAGGGTTTTATAAATCTAAAGGATGCAAATAAATTCTATAAGATACAAAGGTCAATCTATAGATTGAAACAAGCATCCCAGAGCCAGAATCTTTGTTTTGACAAGATAGTCAAAGAGTTTGACTTTACTCAAAATGAAGATGAACCTTGTGTGTACAAGAAGATTAGTGGGACCATGATTGTATTCCTCATATTGTATGTGAATGACATACTATCGATGGGGAAAGACATCCCTACTTTACGAAAGGTAAAGACATGGTTGGGAAATATGTTTTTTATGAAAGACTTGGGAGAATCATCCTACATCTTGGGGATAAAGATCTATAGAGATAGATTCAAAAGGCTTCTTGGACTCATTCAAAGCACATACATTGATAAAGTTTTGTAGAGGTTCATCATGGAGAGATGAAAGAGATGAAACTACCCATGTGTCATGGAGTTACATCTCTAAAGCTCAATGTCCCAATTTTTGTGAAGAAAGAGAATACACGAGTAAGATTCCATATGCATCTGTAATTGGATCTATCATGTATGTAATGTTCTGTAGCCGTCTTGATGTCTCGTATGCCTTGAGCATGATGAGCATATATCATTCAGATCCGGGTGATGTTCACTAGATAGCCATCAAGAATATCATAAAGTACTTGAGAAGAACTAAGGATCAGTTTCTAATCTACGGTCGAGAGGAAGAGTTGGTGGTAAAGGGTTACATTGATGCAAGCTTCCAAACTGACAAAGATGATTACAGACCACAATCAGTATTTGCATTTTGCCTCAACAATAAAGTTATAAGACAGAAGACTTCCAAGTAAGAGACATTTGTCGATTCTATAATAGAGGTCGAGTATATTGTTGCATCAAATGCGGAAAAGTCAGTTCTTTGGATCAAGAAGTTCATTTCTAAACTTGGGGTGGTTCCAAACATCAGCGACGCAATTGAGCTAGATTGTGACAACAATGGAGTTATTGTACAAGCTAAGGAAACTAGGTCGCATCAGCATTCCAAACATATACAAAGGCATTTCTATCTCATACAAGAGATCGTACAACAAGGAGATGTGAAGTTTTGTAGAATACCAACTGAGAATAATGTTGTTGACCCCTTGACTAAAGAACTTTTGTAGTAGAAGCATGATGGTCATGTTAGATCGCTTGGAATAAGATTCATGAGTGATTGGCTCTAAGTGCAAGTGAGAGCTTGTTGGTATGTATGCCTAGAGAGCCAATCATATTATGATTGTAATGGAATACCTTGCAAATGATTCGATTAATACTAAAGGCATGCTTCCAATTTATTTGGTTTTATTCAATTATGAAATAATGAAGTAACATAATAAATATCTAGAGAATGATATTACTCAATAAAGTATGTCTTTAAGTATGTGCCTTGAACAATGAGATCATATGAATGTTAAGAGTACATACATTGTCATTATGTCCCTAGTCGGATGTTATTGTGTAAGGTTGATAGAAGAGAAGTAGCACATAAGACTAGAGTGTGTTGGTTGATGACAAAATCTCATCAGTCATGATATATGATATCAAACCAAGCACAAAGATACTTGTTAGAGAATAGTGTATCGGACAGACCCACCATATGAGTGAAACATGGAAACCATTACAATGGTAGTCACAGTTAGTTCTCATAGTGTTGGTGGTGTTTTTGGTTCTTAGACCTGAAGTCACTACACTCATCACATGTCATTCGGTGTACTTTGACATCATGCACTGTGATCCTGAATAAGGATTGCCATAAAGGTGATGATTGGGTGCACTGTGACACAAGGGGATGAATGTGAGTGATGTAGATGGGATTTTTCCCTCCTATTGGAGTATGATATCCTTGCCACTTGATTAGCAAGACTGAGAAATACATGGCCATGCACATGTGAGTCAATATGTGATATTGAGCTTATATATATCTTAGACATCTGCTATAGAAAGGAACATAGATTGAATGTCGAAGAGGATGACTACTCCATGCCTCCAGTTTAATCTGGATATTAGAGACAAAGGAACTATACAAACACTACAACACCAAATACATATTGTACGCTGAAGTTGTTCTTCAGCTTTCATTTACTTTGGTAGCAATGATGTGTGACTAGGCACCGCTCTTTTCTTGTGATGCCATATTTAGTTATGGGCATTCACTTCCAATGTAATATGGGACCTATAGGGTCACACACATAGGAATTGTCCTAGAAGAGGAGTTTTAATCATGAATGATAGTTGAATTGATTACTAAAGTGTTTAGGTGTTCAATTCAAGTAAGAAATCAACTGACTAGACTACCAATCGATCAATAGATGTGATGAAATGACTAGTTGAGTGTCGGGTTGATTGAATATTGCATTAGCTGAATTTTGCATGAATCAGAGTTGAACCTACTGTTTCACTGAGTAAATCAATCGGCTCATGCTCGTGAGGCAACCTATTGATGAGATGAACCGCCCAGTTCATATGTGCAATTTGATTGCATCAAGGATTAGTATTGATGTCATGTCATGCATTAATTGGATTAGAATTACCAATACAATTGTTATTGGAAAATATGTTGAAACGACCGGTTCACTGGGTAACCAATCGGCTCACATGCCAATCTATCAGTTTACTAGTGAACTGACCGCTTCGCCTATCGTAGGTTGTAAAAAATTATGAAATTCCAGTCTCTTCCACTCCGACACAGACTGGGAACCTTGACCCTAGTCGGTCCTATAAATTGAGGGGTAGTGCAGGCTTCCTAGAGATACAACTCAATTTCCTCTAAAAATTATTGTCCTCTCTGGTTGTGGTAAGCAATAGATAGCCCGAGAAAGTACTACTTGATAAAGGGAGGGATAGTAAGGGAGAACAATTTTGGGAGAGCAAGTTGGTGAGTAGTACACCAATAGGAGGGACAACTCCTTCTTGTATGTTCTACTAGAATGGCAGGAGTTCTAGGCGGTCTGTGTGGACTTCCATAGAGATGAGGAGGTTGTTGCCTGCCGCTAGGAGGACAACATCAACCTGCTATTTGTGGTGAAGACCAGGAGCTGCTACAGACGTCGTCTCCATGCAACTAGAAGACAAATGCATGACTACAACGATGAGGATATTGCCACTGGACTTGCTCTAGGACCAGGTATATCCTTAAAATCATCCTTTTATTATATAGTTATTGACGTGATCCGCTAGTATAATAGGGAATATGACAGTAAAATTTGTTTTTTCATGCCTATTTGATGCCATATTTCCCTACATAGATGACCACAAAAGGATGTCGTAAAACTATCTAAACAACTAGTATTTACGTCATAAGATCGACAGAAAGTTTTTAGGAAATATTCTTAGATCCTCTTGTTGGGCTAGAGAAGAGACTAGATCTCTCTTTGTATTTATCAGTAGTGATGAAGAAGGTAGAAGATGATGAGAGGGGATGGGGGAAGAGATGGCGGTAACATTGTCTTGGAAAGGAGAAGTCTTGAGGCGGCTATCTATCCGGCTCTGATACCATGTTGAGAACATTTGTCTTTCTATATCCATAAAGGAGTATAGTCCTCTCCTATGAATATGAGGAGAAACAACAAGGAAAGCAGGTAGCAAACCCTAATGGGCCTATTATATTTAAGCTCATTACATAAGACTAACTGAAAATGAAAAATAGAATTAAAGGGAATAAAACAAATAAAGACAAATGTACATCTCAATGAAATTAAATATGATGTTGCATTAGATTTTTCAAGGAAATTGTATGGATCATGAAGTTCATTTGATTAACTTAGAGTTCTTCCCAAAATTGCTAATACAGTAGAATTGTATTATGACAACAATGGGGCTATCACGCAAGCCAAGGAACCCAGATCGCATCACGGTTCCAATATATTCATCGATTATTTGATCGCATACGATAGATCACTAAGTGAGGGGATGTGAAGACTATAAGGATACTAATAGAGAGCAATCGTATTAATCCCTGGACTAAGGCACTATCGCAATAAAAAAATGATGGCAATCCTATGTCACTTGGTTTAAGATACATGAGTGGTTGGTTTTAGTGCAAGTGGGAGGTTGTTGGTGTATATACCCTAGAACCCAACCATTAGATGATATCTATAGGGATATTACGTACTTTTAATTTGATCATTAAAGTCAATTCCAATATATTGATGCACATTTAATTACTGCATATAAATGTACATGATAGATATCCTTCGAATGATTGGTTCAAAGCCATGGGACTTCAAGTGCATGAGTTGAACATGAGATCATAATGGATGCTAAGAACAATATTCTTAAATGTTCCTAGTCAAGTGTTATTGAGGATTGGACAACAATAATACATGTAAGACTAGTATGTGTGGTGATCGATGATCATGTCTTATGGGTCATAGGTATTAGATATCAGGTCACACACATAAGTACATGTTAGAGAGAAAGTCTACTAGATAGATCTGCCTTGAAAGTAATTCATGGACTTTTATATGATAGTCATAATCGACTCTCAAATGCAATAGTGATGTTGTGGTCTATTGACTTGAAGTTACTACAATGGTGGTGTGACAACTGTCATACTTTGACACTATCCAATGTGATCTTAAAGAAGGTTGCCATAAAGGTAGTGACTGGGTGTGATGAGAACCATACTACGCCTTGTGAGTGATTTCGAAGGAATTTTCCCCTCCCATATAACAGGAGAGATATTCTAAGGCCTCTTGATGGGTGAGACTAGAGAAGTGCATGGCCATGCTCATGTGAGTCGGTATATGATACAATGGCTCATACGTATCTTGCTAGTCTACTTGGAGATCAAGGAACTTAGATTGAATGTAACCAGGATGATGTGTCCATGCATCTAGTTTGATCTAGATTTTTTTGATAAAAGGATTATACAACATGGCAACATTGGTCATTGTTGGTTTAGTCTTGTCCAACTAATCCTACTACTTAGGTAGCAATGATATGTATCTAGACACTACTCAATGCTTATGGAGTTTAATATTGATTAGTGAATCCATTGCCAACGTAGTATGGTGCCCAGAGGGTCACACACATAGAGATATCTTCAATAAAGGTTGAGTTGGATCTTATTTGTAAATGTTATAATAAATCTAGGGACCTAAAAGTAAGTTTAGAGAACATAAATAAAATATGGACCCGTACTTAATAAAAGGTTTCTATAAGTCAGGGAGTCCACATCTAGGCCAAGTAGGGATTAGGAAACCCAGTCTCTCCACTCTTCTATATATATAATATGAGAGGAGGCCTTCAGGGCATGCACTCAGATTCTCTCATTGTTGACTCTAAGGTTTTAGAACCCCTTGAAGTGACTCGGGGAGAGAAAGAGGGAGAGGCAGACACTAGGAGCTCTGGTCGTCTTCAAGCCCTCATGTGGATCCCATGGAGATGAGTTTGCACGGTAGATTCATTGCGGATGAAGATCTTCACAAACACACATGAATCGAGGTGATGGAGGAACAACACAATCCGCCATAAGTGTGGTTGGCAGAATGATGTGATCTGCTTGGAACACAAATCAAGTAAGGGTATCCCCAGTGGAACGTTGCAATCTACCACCCAGGATGCATAAATCAAGATAGAGAACCTCTATGGTGGAATAATGTGATCCGTTGTATAGTTGAATGACAGAACAGTGTGATCTGCCAAAGTTGAATTCGAGGTATGTTCTAGGGTCTACAAAGCTATCTCTATGACCTTGGGATCTATGGAAATCAATAGTAGATACATGTGATCCGCCACTAACAATCACTGTAAGATTGTCACGATTATATAGTAGAAAAATAGTTTTTTGCACCCATCCTGGGGAGACTCCTAGAGTGTCAGCAACCTCATAGCGGAGTTTTGATTGCTGATCTAGTGAGATCCAAGAGAGGCGTGGAATGGAGGGTCCATATCTATAGTGAGAGATACAAGTTGAATCCTTGGAACCTCTTCCATGATAAGGTATAAACTTGCAAAACCTAATATGTTTTGTTGCATTAGATGGATCATGCTCAAAGTGTTCTCGTGAAAAAAATAGTGCAATATGTTTCCCGCTCTCGATATTTGTACACAAATGAAATATCAAGGTTCAATGTCCTAGATCAATATTCATGGGTCACTCATGATAGAAAAATATTATAAACATAAATTTATCAGGAAATTAATTGATAAGCGAAATCAAATTTACATACACCATGAGAAAAATACTAAAAATTGTCAACAAGAAATGTCAAATGAAAAAAAAATCACAATCTCATGACAGTCTTCATGTACGCAATCCCGAAGTTGGGGTTCTTGGGGGGTCATGCATGAGAAGAAATATTTACATTCACCAAATCATGTTAGATGGGTATCTTTAATGAAAAATGATTAGGATACCCACCCCTAAAATGGGGGTAAAAGAAGCCCCAGTAATTTATATGTAATGACAAAGGGGGAAATAGAGGAATTAATAATTTTGGGACAATCTTCGTGCTCAACCCTTGAATGAGGATTCTTGGGGATAGCACATGAATAAGAATGCACAAACCACAATTCATATTGATCAAATCCCACTAGATAGGTATCTTTTTTTAACAACATTAGATTTAAATGGACATGCCTCCTACTCTCGAAATATCAAACATTATGTAGGGAAATATTAACATCCACATAAGTAGGAAAACCTCCCACATGGGCAAAAAATAAATACACAACAAAGAAAAAATTAACAAAAGGGATATGTGAACTTGAACCACTTTCCTTGTACTCAACCCCAAAACTATGGTTTCTTAGGATGGCACGTGGATGTAAATCCATGAATAAAATATAGTATCAACCAAATGAGAATGGACCTCATGTTTTATAGGACAACCATCACAGTGTGCATGGGGGTAATGTCCCTCATTGTATATTGAAAGTAAGTGTATACATACATTTATATGAAAACTAGTGTAAAATCGAGTCAAAATAAGAATGGATGTGTATGGAAAATTTTGAAAAAGTAAATGACATAAGCCATGTGAATGTAAGGGTCGGAGATCATGCACCTCAATCCAAGATAAAAATGTAAGGGCCTGGATCATTATTTGAATATGACGAGTTGTGGGGTATCATGATTACAACCCAATTAAGACACATCACAATAATAAAAATAATTGGTCATTAAGAGACCATCACATAACAGTAATTGTGACATACGACAAGAAGCACTCCACAAGATAAATGAGGCCATTATCATTGGTCAGTCATACATGACACTAGAAATAATTTAGCTCGTCACTCGCTTTGCACTACCAGAAACTAGTTGTTGTTTATACCCCAATAACATGAAAGAAAAGGCAGAAAGCCTATGAATTCTCGACGGCTTGGATCAGCTCGCTGATGGTTTCCAATTGATACCTTTGTTTTAGAAGCATCTTGGCAAAGTCAAGAGCTCTACGCTCGCAGCATGCCCTCATACTATCATATGTAATTGATTCAAAATCTTCAACATGAGCTACTCCAACTATTCTCCTGAAAAGGGGCACTCCCAAGTGTAAGCAAGATATTCCGTCAATGGTAACAATGGCATGAGCATATACTAACACATGGACTTGGGCCATGCTAACCGTAAAAGGTCTTTTAAGTGTTAATGCGGAAAGAAATACACATTTATAGACACGACTTTGAAATGTCATAATTGCAAAAAGGACTGCGTACCAAAGCATGACCACCTTACTTGTTACATGATCCAACCATGTAAATTAGAAGATTTTAGTAATGAGATGACGTCTATGGATAGGTCAACAAAGGAAATTGTGTTCTCTGAACTCATGTATGCAATAAAGTATGCTTAGAAGTGACTGCAGAAAAAGGTGAGGTCATAGTATGCATCGATATTTATACTTGGCCATCACCAATTGGGGGATATCTTTCGCTTTGACAGCCTAAAAAAGATGTTACTATACCACATTACATGGAACAAAACACAATAGAATATAATGAAAACTAGGGTAGGAAACATAAGAACATATCCAATGGATGTTCGTGGCAAGATCTAGTATTTAGCTTTATGATGTAGTTTTGTAATTGACATTGTACAGCTGCAATATAGATTTTGTTGTAAGTTTTTGTGAGAAATTGAGAAAGAAAAGAAATCATTGTTCACGATGAAACCCTACTCTCATATATATAGATAGAGGGGACAATATTTAAGTCATCAATTCAAATGATTAACATGGGATGAGCTTATAAAGAGAGATTTTGAATCTCTACATCTCAACCAGAATATGGCCCATGATAGAGCTGAATGGAAACGAAGGATCCATGTAGCCGACCCCCACATAGTTGGGACTGAGGCTTAGATGATGATGATGATGAATTCAAATGATATATGTTTTTCTTTTCAAAACATTCCATAGACTGTTAAAAACAGTAATTTCGTACAGACTCTCTACGCATTTACTTCTATATTTTTTCCATGTGATTGTTTCCTATAAAAATATTGTCATAATAAATATTCAAATGCTTGTGAGTAATGAGTACTTTCAAATTGTTGCAACCTTTTGATGTCACGTAACTTTTTATATGTTATGTGATTAGAAATCATGAGGGGTTGTTGGTCTCTAGATTTTCTGGACCGAGCACGTGAGTTGATAGGATTGGTGGGTTGCTTGAGGCCCTAGAGGCTGGTCTGGCATTAGGTGAAGGCTTAGGAGCTCCGTTTTCGTTGATAGAATGTGATAATCATAGGGTTGTTAAGATCTTAGACAGAGTGGAATCTATCCTTTAAAAAGGCCTTTTTTGAATCTCTCATATATTTTGAACAATCACAGTTGACCTTGTAAGTTTATAGATAGAGAGGCCAATAGTTTGGTGTGTAGGCATCCTTGTTCGATATGTTGTCTCTAACCTTGGGAGACTGCCCCCACCCCCACCCCACCCCCCAACCCAAGTTTGAAGAAATTATCAACTAGAAGGATGGGGCCTAGCTTACATTAGGAAAGACAAGCTCGCATCAAACTCACAAAGAAATAGATTGAGGGTATAGGTTCAAAGGGGGTCTATGGTGGTGATATAACCTGTCCTTTGATGTACACGGGAGATACCACTGTACAATATTTTTTTTTCCTACTAGGAAACTGGATGAATAGAATTCCCCGTGTTAGTTCAAAGAAAGGAAAGGCTACCCCCTTTAACCATTATGCATACACACACATTGCAAAGTTTAGGAATCATAGTCAGCCCGCATTTTAGGGCCACTTGTTGTAGGATAAAAGCCAAGGGGTAATTAATTGGTAATTGAGAGGTTCCATATTATAAATACCAAATATTTGACATATTTCTTTCTCTACATTCTAGTAACCAAACTAAGTGTTAATGGAATACAACATGCATATACTAAACACTTAGGAAGATATCACAAAGACATTTAGGGGCAGTTTAGATGGTGTATTTAAACGCAATATTGTATTTGAATTTTGTATTTTGAATGTCGTCCTGTCAAGAGTTGTGTTTGGATGCTTCTAGTAGTAATTCATGATTACCAGTATTTAGCAGACGGTATTTTTCCAAATCAAAATTGCTGCCTTCTGAATCACGCCGATATTGGCGTGATTGAGAAAGTCCATCTAGAGAGAGAAATCTTCCACCTGATCCAGACGCTCCCTGACTCTTCTCTCCTGGTGTTGTAGGTTTCTTTTTACCCAGTTGCACTTCTTCCTCCTTCGGATGGGAATCTAGGGCTGCCAACTAATTTCTCATGGCAAACCGATGGCTCTAGTACCCAATAGAGTAGCTGTTATAACCCCAATTTTCAGATTCCTTTGGGGGAGAAATGTAATTTCTACTATTAAAAATATATGAATAATTAATGGTGTGATTTGATTTGTTTATAATAGCCTTGTCGGTTGCTTAGTGGGCTTTATTGGCTATTGGGCCCAATAACAAGGAAAAGAAAAAGGAAATTCAATTAGTAAATAAATAATTAAGAAATGGAGAAAAGAAAGATGTAGAAACCTCTAGAAGGCAAAGGAATATTATCCAAAGGTGGATTTCGTGCCACTTGGGTTCCTTGGGTTCCAAGGAGTGCAAAGATAATGCAACAAGAAAGAAAAAAGATCAATTAAATATTTCTTTATTAAGAAGGAAATTGGAGATAATGATAAAATATGGGAAATAAGTGGAAAGATGTATGATTGAGTCATCATGGGTGGATTTTCGTATCCATAAGGTTTCTAATGGTAGAAGGAATTCAAATAAGGAAAATAAAAAGAGAAATAAATAGAAAGTATGAATAAAATAGTTTTATTAAACAATTTCTTGCATATGAAGAAAACACATCTTTCCTTTCGAGTTTAAGACTCAAAATTGGAATAAAGGAAGATAATGCAAATATAAAGATTTCCCTAAAAATTGGTTGAAAAACAATGCACGGTTTCCAAGATAATGCAATTTACAAATTATCCTAAAGTGTGGATATTAATTGCCTAAGAAATCAAATGTCACGATAAGGTGGGGATAAGCATCCCGAATTTTTTTTTGGTTTAACTGAGGACCGTTGGATCATCAATCCAACAACTTGGGTTAAATCCCAGTGATGCGAGGAGTCTACGCAGAACACTTTGCGAAGATCCAAGATCGAATCATTGCGCGAAAAAGAAAGCACCTCAGCCTGCGAGGAAACCACCTTTGGGTTTGGGAAAGAAATTCGGTGAGAACCAACCCTACTTGTTAGGGGTTTGGTCGTCAATTGGGAGAGTCCCCAATCCAACAGGGATCTGCCTCCGACGTTATATATATAGGGGAGGGTTCGTGAAGGCACCAGCATGCAAACTCATCAACCCACAACCTTCAGAGAGCGGCAAGGAGCGATTATGTGCAACCAATTCAAAGATCCACCCTGACCTTCCCCCTCGTCCACCCATTTTGCCTCGCCGGAATCCGGCGAGTTGGAGGCGGTGCTAGCATAGCAAGGACGAGTAATTAAAGGCTTGGTCGTGTTCAGTGGAGGGAGACGAAGCTCCCTGACCTTTCGGCACGCTCGCAGGTGGTTGGGATCGCGAAGTCAACTAAGGAGATGACTGCGAGGAGAAGGCAGGCTCGACACGAGGAAGAAGACCAACTGGTCTTTTACCACTTTGCCCCTTCGCACCCAATACAAAGGTAAAGCCCTTTTTGTCTTTTTCCGATTGGCTCAGCCCGTCCCGGCCCCGCTGGCTTGACTCAGCGAGTCGCCAGTACGCGTGGCATGGCCTAATTGGCTAGAGTTATTTAATCTTCGAAAAATCATAGTAATTACTAGGAAGCTCTAATGAATAAAGTTTATATATGAAAGTTGCTTAGAAAAATACGAGGAACACAGTAAAAATGGTTTGAGAACCTGATTTCGTTCCTATTTGCAAAAGTATGCTAAGTTAATGAAAAGTGCTTTGACATTATGTTAGAAACCCTAATTGAAATTAATGGTTAAGTTCATGATGCTTAATCAGTGAAATTAAGTAATAGTAACATGTTGAAACTTTAATGATGAACTTGAACCTGATCTAGATGAATTATTGCATGGTTTAGGGTTTTACACCAGTTATGAATGATAAAGCATTTAGAAACCCTAATTTAGGGTAAAGGATGAAAAGATCATATTTATTTCGAAATATGTGAAAATATGTTGTTAAATGATGATCCTAAACCTGTTAGATGAGATAGGTTATGATACTTAGGGTTTGTGAGTTATTTTGCTTAATTAGGGTTTGTAGTAATAAAAGTGAGAAAAACCCTAATTGCAATAAAATCCTTAAAAGTGGATTAGAAACCCTAGGAAGCGAGCTAGGTTTAATAGATCTTGATGGTATGGTCAATGATAGGAAATTATATGCATATTTCAGGATCTCTTTGTGTGCTTGCTTTCCCATTGGATTTCTTACATTGATTGGATTAATTATGTCTCAAACCAGCCTGACAGGTATGTGGTTACGCTTATGGTTAATCGCTTTAGTTTCACGGCGATTCCCGGATGTTTTATCAGTTGCCTGAAAATAACTGCTTGGATGACTTTTATTTCATGCAACTATAAAGTGACTATGATTATCACTATAAATATGTATACATGACTAGCTCAGATCCTGGTCCTCCTCTGTGACTTTGCTAATGATGAAAAGGGTGACCTAGTACATGGTCTACCTGTTAGGTAGGACCATCAGGTTATCATGAGTCAGTAATGGGCTACTTATGGGTAGTGTCATGCGACTCTTCAACACATCATGAGTTACTGATTGGGCTACCTATGGATAGTGCCATGCGACTCTTCAAATGAGTTAGTGATTGGGCTACCTATGGGTAGTGTCATGTGACTCTTCAACCCTAGATATTGATCTACCTGTTAGGTAGGATCATGCGGGGTTAATTGGGATCTACCATATGAGAGGTAATATCCAGGTCCACTGCAGGGAAAGCACAGAGGCTAGGGTATGTATGGATTGAGTAGTTATGTTTAAAATGTAAAGTTGGCTTGCTAAACCATAATTGCTTGTAATATGTTGTTACAGTTAGTTGCACAATTTTGGTTGTCCCCACATACCGGCATATTCATTTATGCTGACCGACGTTTTGTTTGTCGGTGATTTAGGTACAATATGAAAATGACAAACAGTAAGGTGATATATTGTGAATATATGAATTAAAGTATGAGTATTAGTTAGAATAGACTCTGGTTATGGATAGAAGTCTAGAAATCCATGATTTTAAAAAGGTATGCAAAGTTTTATTTTATTCCATCATTTCAGTATAGTTTTGGTAGAATTTAGTAATTATTATTGCTTATTTGTGGAACCATTGATCCGGGAAATTGGGATAACGATTTTGACCTTTTGGTCTCCTTTAATTGGGGGTTACCGGGAGGTGGGGTCATTACATTTGGTATCAGAGCACTGGTTCCTCATTTAATCCTTAGTAATTATTAAATTTTACAAACTCTGTAGAACCCGAGGGAGTTATTAGAGGATTTTTCGAAAGACAGAGGTGTCTAGAAAATGATCACGTCTGGGGGCTGGTAATATTTTCCTCTGCACCGCTAGTCGGAATACGAGGACTCCCGGATCTGTGTGACTGCCTAACCAATGTCTTAGGGTCTGACTCGAAATAAGATACCTTTAGGACTCTCTCATCTTGTTCATCCCTTCTCAATTCAAATTCCGTTAAGGATTCTAAGAGTTAGGGTTTTCTCTCTCTCTTCCTCACCCTCTTGAGAATAGGGTATGTATGATAAGATTAAGGAATCATCCACCAAATTAATGAAAAGTATGTAAACAAGATGTCATGGACATAAGCTTAATAGTTTAAGCGTAAACTAAAGAATAGTTGCATGCTTAGGTCGTCTGACATGTGTTTTCATACCCTTAGTAGAGACCTGAGGTTAGACCTTCTTGTCAGGAGGATGAAGTAGAGAGTTGGTCTCGGAGGAAGAAACCTCCATTAAAGGTAGAAACCTGACACATTGTATGAGGATGATGCTAACCCTAACCCTAAGTGGTGGTTAGAGAGAGAGATGGCATGATGAGTTAGATGTCATGGTCGACCATGTGTGTGGGTTGACATGTTTTTGGTTTTGGATACCTATGAGAAGTATGAGCTATGTGAGGTTGGTTGGCTTAGTGCCGTTTGGGCGACCCAACCTGGAAAGGGTCGTGCATGTTAGGGTGAAGGATAACTCCTTCATTGATGAAGTTAGTGATGACCATATAGAAACCCTATGGGTTGATATGAGCATGACATAGTATGCACATTGGTGCTGGAAGTAGTTCGAAACCCAGGCCAGAAAGGCATGTTGGATAGATTATGAGCTAATCATAAAGAGCCATAGATAATCTCGAGCGAACGTAGGTTTCACCCATGTCGGTGTATGCATATGAGCTTGATCCACCTTAAATAGAGAACCTCCAGTGGCAAGGTTGTTTGTAGGGTTAGCTCTAGAGAGGGAGAGCAAGACTCGAGCAAGAAGGATGGAAGCTTAAGACTCCGAGATATGAGGAACCCTGAGGAGTTGAGTATGTTACGACCTAAGTGGATGGTTGTGGTTGCCTCATGCATAGTCCTTGTGGTTCTTGGTTGCCTTTAGAGGAACTAAACCCTAGAAGAAGGATGAGGCTGCTGGTACCTATGTACAAATGATATAGGTGCTTACCTTCTAAGGATAGGAAGAAGAGTTCCTTAGACCATGAGGAGGTTTAGTAATAAGTTGGGAGGCCTCATATCTAGTTGTTTGTCCTGGAGGAGGGCTCAACTCTGAGGTGTCGTTCAAGTGGAAGGATAATAGGACGTGCATGATGTACCTCGTACATGCTTGGTTCGTGGTTAGAATGTTGAGCATGCGGTTGGACAGCTCTTGCAGAAAAAACCTAGAGTTCCTAGACCTAAGAGGGGAAGTAGTAGTACCTGGTGCACCTGATGTGCATGACGAGATTTGAGTTTTCATAGACTCGAGCATGGCACTCCTCATGTTTAGAGGAAAGGGAAACCCCTCGGATTAAGGTGTATGTTTGTTGAACCCCCACATATAAGTTGGTGACATGGGCAGGTATGATCTTGGTCAAATGTTGAGGATTGAGAACAAGTATGACCTACCGTGGAGACCTAGTATGGTTTAGAAGGTGGTCTGTTTGTTATCTATGTGCCTTAGTAGCTTGCTAGGGCTAAGCATGCTCATGTGGTTGTAAACCCTAGACGTAGGGACGTTTGTGACCTTGGTTGCTATCAAGAGATAGTTTCCTCCCATCCAGGGAGAGGAACCCTTTTATAGGGTATGGATCAGCTTTTGTTCGGTTTGAGGTAACCTTAAGAGGTCTCGTAGAGTCTTGAGAAGCTAACTGGAGAGTACATAGTATGAGAATGAACCTGTAGACCCATAGATAATCATCTCTAAGTTCATGTGGATGTGTTACCATGGAGGTAACCAGTATAGGGCCTGACCAAGGTAGGTGGGTCGCCATGACCCCTATGAAAGGATGTAAGTCAAACCCGGAATGCAGAGAGAGATGATGGAGACTTGGGTAAGGTTCTAAGTTGGACATGTACAATGTGAGAATCCTAAGTCTATCCTAGGGTCAAGTAGGGATAAGACTGACGGGAGTAGGAGTTGCCTAATTCCCTAGTTGCACATGACCATCGGGTCGGGAGGTAACAACTATCATTGTCTGAGGGCCATGGGTTAGGAGATTGATCACCTTCATGAACTCATGGGACCCAAAGGGCAAATGAGGAGGGTACTCTCTGATGCATAAGAGAAGAGGGATGACCCCAAAAGTGTCGGCACCCTACAGACCTAGAGGAGATGACCAAGGATGGTATGATGACCAGAGTGGGTTCGCGATCAGTTTTTCATGGAAGTAACTTTGATATCGAGATGATCATGATGTAGAGACATGTGTTGCACGTTTCAACCTAGATTGGAAGGTGTACCAGCAAGGTGGGATGCACCATCTCTACTCTTGGAACGGGAAGAACTTTGTGTTTGGACGGCCGCCAAATGCTTATTTCCTCTCGTTATGGGGGTGAGAGATAGGGTAGCACGCATGCCATACACTAATGATAAAGATGATGTGAGTTGAAACGTTGCTATGAGATATGAGGATAGAGATACCTTTGTGGAGTGTATGATGTGTGGATGGTTTACAAACATCAAGAGAACTAAGGTAGTCATCTTATGAGGATGTTTTTATCGTAAGCTATGTGGACTTTATGAGGTATACAAGGTTGAGTTCGATAACCAAGAGGATGATATCTGAGTTTTCTTGATGAAGATAGACTTAGAGTCCGAGATGAGATAGTAAGTGGAATACATGGAAGTGTATGTCTTCAACATTACCTAACACATAAGGATGTGAAGTGGTAATGGATGCTCTTGTTGAGAGGCAGCTATCTAGTTTAGCTAGTGGATAGGCTGGAAGAAGGGGTTAGGTGAACCCTAAGTTTGTGAGATATGTTTGGCTAATACTCAGATGTAACGAGATCTGTTGATCGAGTTAGTGGTTGCCTAGTTATCCAACCTAGGGCTTGTCGTGATGGAAGGATGGTTGTAGAACCTCAGATGCACTTCTATGGAAAAGGAGGTGATGAAACCCACGACTAGAGTGTTTTAGGGTTTCTGAGGAATCAAACTTGAGGAATCATGACATTCAGGAAATCATGATTTTAAATTCATCATACACCATGGTGCTACTAAGATAGTAAGTTGTGGTAGTACTTTGGATGCCTAAGATGAAGTTGCATGTGGCTTGTCACCGTGCATGCCAGGAGGTGAAGGACGAACTCCAGTAACCCAGTGAATTGATATAGAGGATAAAGAGTCCCCGAGAGGGAATGGGAGTTCATCACTATGGATGTTGTGGTAAGTCTCCCATGGACGAAGGAAGGTCAAGATGCAATATGGGTTATGGTAGATCGCCTTACCTAGATGACATGATCTAAGAGAAAAGAGAGAGTATTGTCAAGGGATAGATCCGGTTGAACTACATGTAAGAGAGATGGTTCAACTATACCATGATACGAGTTCAAAGGTTCTTGAGTATGACCTAAAGGTTTACTTCCATGTGGTGGAAGTAGGTACATGAAGAACTCGATGTTAGTACAGTTTATCACCCCTAACTAATGGTTAGTATGATCCAGACTAGAGGGTTTGATGAGAGCATGTGTGCTCATTCAGGGTGATACATGGAGACAATTCTTGTCCTATGTAAGATGTGATGATAACCACCATAGCCAGTATCGGGATGTAAAGAAGCTCTGTAAAGGAGGCTGTGTCGGTCACCACTTCAATAAGATGATGCTGGTGAAGGGATCTCGTGAAGGATAGAAAAAGACCACAGTGTGTGCAGATGAAGTTGCTTTGATCATGCAATGACTGAAAAGAGCCCAGGGACGACGAGTCGTAAGTTGATGCAAAGCAGACTGACATGTAGTTCACTATGGGAGAATATGTGATACGAAATCCAACCCCTCTAAGTTATAGCTAAGAAAGCTGAGTCTCGGCTACATGGGTCCATTTAAGATGGATTGGTGGAGATGATTATGTTTAGTCTTACCCCTCAGGATAATGTGATGTGTGATGAGTTTCATGTGTCCAATTTAGAGCACTATGTGAGGTACCCGAGTCATGTGCTGAGCAATGAACCTAGTAAACCCCAAGGGAGGCTGAAATGTCCTGAGTCACCTGTGAGGATTCTAGATGCCAAGGTGAAAGAACTCAGAGAAAAGAATATGTGATGATAAAGGTTCTTTGGAAGCGTTATGGATAGGATAAAGCCACATAGGGGCCAATGATGGACATGGAAAAGTCTTATCATGAATTTTTTGTATGCTTGATGAAATTTTGAGGACAAAATTCTTATAACAGGGGAAGGATGTTACAACCCCAATTTTCAGATTCCTTTGGGGGAGAAATGTAATTTCTCCTATTAAAAATATATGAATAAATAATGGTGTGATTTGATTTGGAAGGAATGAATTTCGTTTATAAAAGCCTTTTTGGTTGCTTAGTGGGCTTTATTGGCTATTGGGCCCAATAACAAGGAAAAGAAAAAGGAAATTCAATTAGTAAATAAATAATTAAGAAATGGAGAAAAGAAAGATGTAGAAACCTCTAGAAGGCAAAGGAATATTATCCAAATGTAGATTTCATGCCTCTTGGGTTCCTTGGGTTCCAAGGAGTGCAAAGATAATGTAACAAGAAAGAGAAAAGATCAATTAAATATTTCTTTATTAAGAAGGAAATTGGAGATAATGATAAAATATGGGAAAAAAGTGGAAAGATGTATGATTGAGTCATCATGGGTGGATTTTCGTATCCATAAGGTTTCTAATGGTAGAAAGAATTCAAATAAGGAAAATAAAAAGAGAAATAAATAGAAAGTATGAATAAAATAAGTTTTATTAAAAAAATTCTTGCATATGAAGAAAACACATCTTTCCTTTTGAGTTTAAGGCTCAAAATTGGAATAAAGGAAGATAATGCAAATATAAATATTTTCCTAAAAATTGGTTGAAAAACAATGCACGGTTTCCAAGATATGCAATTTACAAATTATCTTAAAGTGTGGATATTAATTGCCTAAGAAATCAAATGTCACGATAAGGTGGGGATAAGCATCCCAATTTTTGGTTTTGGTTTAACTGAGGACCGTTGGATTGCCAATCCAATGACTGGGGTTAAATCCCAGTGACGCGAGGAGTCTGCGCAGAACAGGCTTGCGAAGATCCAAGATCGGATCCGTGCACGAAAAGGAAAGCACCTCAGCCTGTGAGGAAACCACCTTTGGGTTCGGGAGAGAAATCCGGTGAGAACCAACCCTACTTGTTAGGGGTTTGGTCGCCGATTGGGAGAGTCCCCAATCCAACAGGGATCTGCCTCCAGCCCTATATATATAGGGGAGGGCTCGTGAGGGCACCAACACACAAACTCATCAACCCACAACCTTCAGAGAGCGGCAAGGAGCGATTATGTGCAACCAATTCAAAGATCCACCCTAACCTTCCCCCTCATCCACCCAGTTTGCCTCGCCGGAATATGGCGAGTTGGAGGCGGTGCTAGCACAGCAAGGACGAGCAATTAAAGGCTCGGTCGTGTTCGGTGGAGGGAGACGAAGCTCCCTGACCTTTCAGCACGCTCGCAGGTGGTTGGGATCGTGAAGTCAACTGAGGAGTTGACTGCGAGAAGAAGGCAGACTCGGCGCGAGGAAGAAGACCAACTGGTCTTTTACCACTTTTCCCCTTCGCGCCCAGTACAAAGGTAAAGCCCTTTTTGTCTTTTGCCGATTGGCTCGGGCCGGCCCCGTTGGCTTGACTCAGCAAGTCACCAGTACGCGTGGCATGGCCTGATTGGCCAGAGTTATTTAATATTCGAAAAATCATAGTAATTACTAGGAAGCTCTAATGAATAAAGTTTATATATGAAAGTTTCTTAGAAAAATATGAGGAACACAATAAAAATAGTTTGAGAACCTGATTTTGTTCCTATTTGTAAAAATATACTAAGTTAATGAAAAGTGCTTTGACATTATGTTAGAAACCCTAATTGAAATTAATGGTTAAGTTCATGATGCTTAATTGGTGAAATTAAGTAATAGTAACATGTTGAAACGTTAATGATGAACTTGAACCTGATCAAGATGAATTATTGCATGGTTTAGGGTTTTACACCAGTTATGAATGATAAAGCATTTAGAAACCCTAATTTAGGGTAAAGGAGGAAAAGATCATATTTATTTCAAAATATGTGAAAATATGTTGTTAAATGATGATCCTAAGCCTGTTAGATGAGATAGGTTATGATCCATAGGGTTTGTGAGTTATTTTTCTTAATTAGGGTTTGTAGTAATAAAAGTGAAAGAAAAACCCTAATTGCAATAAAACCCCTAAAAGTGGATTAGAAACCCTAGGAAGCGAGCTAGGTTTAATAGATCTTGATGGTATGGTCAATGATAGGAAATTATATGCATATTTCAGGATCTCTTTGTGTGCTTGCTTGCCTATTGGATTTCTTGCATTGATTGGATTAATTCTGTCTCAAATCAACCTGACAGGTATGTGGTTACGCTTATGGTTAATCGCTTTAGTTTCACGGCGATTCCTGGATGTTTTATCTGTTGCCTGAAAATAACTGCTTGGATGACTTTTATTTCATACAACTATAAAGAGACTATGATTATCACCATAAATATGTATACATGACTAGCTCAGATCCTGGTCCTCCTCTGTGGCTTTGCTAATGATGAAAAGGGTGACCTAGTACATGGTCTACCTGTTAGGTAGGACAATCAGGTTATCATGAGTCAGTGATTGGGCAACTTATGGGTAGTGCCATGCGACTCTTCAACACATCATGAGTTAGTGATTGGGCTACCTATGGATAGTGCCATGCGACTCTTCAAATGAGTTAGTGATTCGGCTACCTATGGGTAGTGCCATGCAACTCTTCAACCTTAGATATTGATCTACCTGTTAGGTAGGATCATGCAGGGTTAATTGAGATCTACCATATGAGAGGTAGTATCCAGGTCCACTGTAGGGACAACGCAGAGACTAGGGTATGTATGGATTGAGTAGTTATGTTTAAAATGTAAAGTTGGCTTGCTAAACCATAATTGCTTGCAATATGTTGTTACAGTTAGTTGCACAATTTTGGTTGTCCCTACATACCAACATATTCATTTATGCTGATCGACGTTTTGTTTGTTGACGATTTAGATGGCGATTCAGATACAATATGAAAAGGACAAACAGTAAAGTGATACATTGGGAATATATGAATTAAAGTACAAGGAGGATTAGTTAGAATAGACTCTGGTTATGGATAGAAGTCTAGAAATCTAAGATTTTAAAAAGGTATGCAAAGTTTTGTTTTATTTCAGCATTTCTATATAATTTTGGTAGAATTTAGTAATTATTATTGCTTATTTTTCGAACCATTGATCCGGGAAATTGGGATAACGGCTCTGACCTTTTGGTCTCCCTTAATTGGGGGTTACCGGGAGGCAGGGTCGTTACAGTAGCAAGTCTCTTGTCCTACCAAGAGAATCTCCTGCTCAGTGGAGTTCACACAGTTCCTGCAGGTGACGGTATAACGCAGCAGGCAGACGCCACCACTAAGTATATGCACAAACTAGTGGCGGTCATCTGGTTAGCCCTCTTCTTTTCCCTCGGGACACTACTGCAAATAGCAGGGAGCAACTCTCAGACCATGGCAGGAGCTACACCACCATAGGTTGACTCGGATGTTTCGCCAGAAGAACAACAACACGACGCTCTGTACTGTCCCGGTTGCCCGACTCCCTACATTCAGTTTTACGATCTAAACAGTTGGGCAGTTGGGGCACAAGTTAGAAGCCATGAACTGGTTTTTCCACAAGTCTTCATACAAGCTGCCACTGCAGTGGTCAACGATCATATTTGAGTTTTGTAGTATCCAAACATGAATCTTCTAACTGCAGTGATCTTTAGCAGCTGCAATACAGATTACCTCCCTTCACAAGTGCAAAAGTAATCTCAAATTCAGCACCCAAACAGCTCCTTAAAAGTAATCTCAAAAGTATTTTGGCCCACTAGGATTGTGTCCAAGTTTGTAAATGTGTCTCCTCTCCTACATGTAGAAGTAGGTTTCTGTGATACAAATCATCCCTTAGCCGTCTATTTGCTTTTTCACATGGTATCAGTGCAGCAATCCGGCTCTAGCCATAGGAGATAGAAAGAAAAAAAAAATTATTCCGCCTGTGGGCAGCCCTCGCCCCTTCTTGGCTTGATGCTCGCCAGGCTGTCCAACCTCCATGGTAAAGAAACGTCTTGCTAACCCTTTCCTGAATTCTTGCGCCTTCACCCCTATTTCCGCAACCCCAGCTGTCGGCCACTCAACCCGTTGTTATCTCGACCAATACCCCTGTCGCTAACACGACCATTGCAACCCCCTGATCCGGCCACCAGTATCCCAACAATATCCACATATTGCTCATGTTGTTCGCTTCTCAGTTGGCTCCATGTTGTCGCCCCCGCCATGCGACCATCTACTAGGCTAGATCCACTCATGCTCCTGGTTCTATAGACATTGTAGCTAGCATGTTGTTGCACCTCATGATTCTCAGTATGAAACAAATCATCTCAGAAAGTTGCTGCTTGCAAATATCCTCCACGGATTTTGGACTCTTGAGCTTAGCATGTATTTTCCGTTGTTGAGTGTAATCTCACAGAAGCAGTAGCATCCATCTTGTTGAGCATTGTCTACTTGCAGTCAATGCATATGTAAGACAACAACCATGTAACCTCAGGTTGTATCATTACCGGGAGGAAACGACATCCTGCATTGGATGCAGCGGGCATCAAATGACTCAAACTGGCCCAAGAAGCTGCAACAACACCATCACCATCAATATCATCATTGGGCAAAAGTGATGGCGATACGAGATCGATCAAGAGCAGTGGTTCTAGCCTACTGTGACTTAACTGACCTCTGCAGCATTACTCATGGCACACTCAATCAACTTCTGGAAAATATACTCAGTTTGGTCTTCCTTTAAAAATCAACAATTTTCCTTTATCTCCTTTTATGCTTGACAGGGGACTCCTCACCTGGGGTGTTCTCTTTATCATTGTCCACCCAACCACAGTTGCTCTCCATGGCTGGTATAAGGGTTAAATAGAGGAGAGAAGAAGACATGAAGGGAATGGAGGAGAGAGTAAAAAATGGGATTTATTTCAACTCTGCCTATGTTTTCGTACTTTGCAAATGTTATCGGTCCCAAGCCTAGGTAAAGGAAGAGTGTTGGTGGTAGGTTGACAGCCAACCATAAAACTCACTTTTTTTATGACATGGATCCTTGTTTGCTTGCAAGATGCCAAGTGGGCAGGGGAAAGATATAGAGAGATTGGAGACGTGGAACAAAATTTGGTATACATGTATTGACAGACATGGAAATAGCGTTGGAGTTGTTGTTGATAAAATGTTGAAGGATGATGTCGTCAAGATCACACAGATGATGAATAGAATCATAGCTATCAAGGTTGTTCTTGGTGGGGGGTGATATTTAATATTATTAGAGATTATGCCCCTTAGTTGGCCTCAAAGATAGATTTTTGAGATAACATGGATGAACTGATGCAAGGAATACAGATAGAGGAGAAGATCATTATTAGGAGTGATTTAAATGTCCATATGGGAAGTAGCAATGTTGGATATGAGAGAGTCCATAGAGATTTTGGATATGACAGCAGAAATGAAGGAGAGAAGATTTTAGATTTTGCATTTACTTATGATATGATCTTGGCAAAAACACATTTCAAAAAAAGAGATCCTCATATTATTACTTTCAAGAGTGGGCACAATTGTAGCCAAATTGATTACTTTCTTACAAGACAGCTAGATCGAAAAGTATACAAGGATTGTAAAATGATCCATGGGAAAGAACTCACTACCCAACATGGGTTGGTAATTTTGGGTGTGAACATGCAGATCAACAAAGGTAAGCATAAATAGAAGCCAAGATAGAAGGATCCAGTGGTGGAAGTAAACTTATCAAGGAGAGAACTCGAAAATTGGAGTTTGATGTTAACTCTGTGGCAAAATATGAGCTCCAATATATATAAAAAATTGCCAAAGAGATTTTGGGAGAATCCAAAGGATGTGGGCCTCCACAGAAAAAGACTTGGTGGTGGAATGATGAAGTACATAAGGCTATTAAACTCAAAAGGGACATCTATAAGAGTTTGTCCAAATTTAGAGATGATGCAACTTTTCAGAGATACAAACAAGTAAGAAAGATGCTAAGAAGGCAGTTCAAGAGGCAGGATCCAAATACTTTGATGAGATATATAAGAAATTGGACAGTAGAGAAGGAGAAAAAGATATTTATAAAATGGTTAGCATAAGAAAGGAAGTGAAGAGACTTGAGTCAAATAAAGTGCATCAAGAATGAAGATGGCAGAGTGTTGGTGAAGGATGATGATATAAAGAACCAATTGAAAAACCACTTTCATAAATTTTTCAAAGGGTATACTATGAATAATGTATGAGACTCAGGTGACATGAATGCAAGAGGTATCACTTATACACAGTCACAAATACGGTATTCCAGATACTTTCATCCAGGCTGAAAAAATAGGAATTCGGGAAATGTGTGGGATATTCTGATAAAAAATGGTCAACCTACGATAAAAATGCGGTCAACGATTCGGAAAAAAGTCAGAGAACATACACATATATATGTATGGATGTATAAATTATACATATTTTACACACATATATTGCACATATATACTACACACACACCCAATATATGTATATTACATAAATACACATATAATGCACATATCTAAGAATATATAATCTAAGTATATATCTATTTATCTATTACAGACATATATTGCATACACACATACATACATGTATACATTTATAGACACATTCATATACACTCAAGCTAAGTTAGTCTTAAACAATACAAAACGGGAAAATACGAGAAAACATATACAACGGAAAGAAAGTGTAAAACGTGAAAAATCCATAAATAATATGAGAATATAGCGTGGTGTTCGGGAATCGGGAGTTATTCGGCCATCCGTACGTTTGGGAAAAAATTCACATTTTAAACATGACTTTTCAAAAAGTCAAGAGTATATTGTGATTATGCTTACACACAATGAGTTTCAATATTTGAGGTTAAGAATGCTTTGAAAAAGATGAAAATGAAAAAGGCATGTGGTCTAGTTGGTATTCTCATTGATACATGGAAGAGTAGGGGATCTTTAACAAGGTTATGAAGACAAAGAAGATGTCAGATGAATGTTGAAATAGTACTATAGTCTCTATCTACAAGAACAAAGGAGAGGTTCAAAGCTACAGAAACTACATAAGTATCAAGTTGATGAGTCACACTATGAAGCTTTGGGAGAGGATTATTGGGCAAAGGCTAAGATCGATAACATAGATATCAGACAACCAGTTTGGTTTTATGCCTTGAAGATCAACAACAAATGCTATTTTTCTGGTAAGGAAGCTTATGGATAAGTACATAGAAACAAAAGAGATCTTCATATGGTGTTTATTGATCTGGAAAAGGCCTATGATTGAGTACCCAGGGAAGTGATGTAGAGGGTTTTACATGAAAAAGGTGTGCCTATCCAATACGTTGACCTAATTAAAGACATGTATGATGCCCCAACTGCAAGTGTTAGGATTCCTGGAGGAGAGGCATAGACTTTTCCTATCACCGTTGAGGTACATCAAGGATCGACATTTAGACCATATCTATTTGTTCTTATTATGGATGAGTTGACAAAGCATGTTCAAGATAATATCCCTTTGTGCATGTTGTGTTGATGATGTTGTGTTAATTGATGAAAGGAAAGAAATGTTGAATGAAAAAGTTGAACTTTGGACAAATGCATAGGAATCTAATGAATTTGTTATCAGTAGAAGTAAAATTAAATACATGCATTGCAATTTTAGCTAATCTAGAATTGTGAATGGTGGGGCCAAGTTGGATGGAATGTGTGTAGCAATATGTGATGAGTTTCGTTACTTGGGTTCTATTATTGAAAGGGAGGGTGACGTTCAAGATGACATTTTTCACAGGATCCCAGCAAGATGGTTGAAGTGGAGGAGTGCAACTGGAGTAGTTTGTGATCAAAAGATCCCTCTCATATTAAAAAAGCAAATTTTATAAAACAGCTATATGGCAATGAATGTTAGGCAGTGAAGAAACAAGGTCTCAACAAGATGAATATGGCTGAAATGTGTATGCTGAGATGGATGTGTGGGAATACACGAAAAAAAAATCATTTGAGGAATGATTATATTAGGAACAAAGTGGGGGTGGTGAGCATCGAGGACAAGTTGTGTGACGGTCATAAAAGATGGTATGGAGTATGAACATATGCAGCGCAGACCGACAAATGCACATATTCAAAACAAGCTTATTGAGCACAATTGAAAGAAGCAGGGGCAGGCCTACAATAACTTGAGAAGAGCTTACAAAGAGAGAGTTTGAACTTTTACATCTTGATCTGAGTATGACCCATAACAGAGCCGGTTGGAAAAGAAGGATGAGGCTCTCCTACTGATGGCCTATTATGTTGATCGCATGCTATGGTTCTATGATTCATCTTCTACTTCTATGGTGATATATTGCTATTATGCATCATGTGTTGTTGTTATCGAGCTTCTCATACATTTGCTTATGCATCATGGAGTTTTCTGCTATATCTACATCTTGTCTTCATCGGAAAAAATGTTGTTGTTGGTACTTGTGTCATTTATCTATTGTTTTATGCATTTGCACTATCTTCCTATCTGTTCTTGTGCGTCAACTATTTCCTATTTGTGATCTAGCACTATCCAGACTGAATTAGCACCCTTTAGACTGCGACGTAACGATAGAGATTAAGAGCACTATGTGCACGTGTTGCTATCACCTGCTCCAGACGCTACTTATTAATTAGGGAGGTGATCTGCTATCTGCTTCTTTACTATTATGTGCTTCACAGGGAGTCGTTTATCCACTATTACTTTCACACTATCTATTTGGGGACGAGAAGACTTGCTTGCTACTTGTTTTATGTCATCTTCTAACATGGGAGTGTTCCGAGTATATCTATTATGAGATTCAGGGGGAGAGCAATTTTTAGATGGGTTTATTATCTTTTTTTAGTCTATATTGGCAAGTTGGACATGTATTTCATCCACGCTCCAGCTTGAGGGGGAGTGTTGAGAGTTATTTAGTTAATCAGTTTATTATCTAGTTAGTGAATGGGCCTAAGTGTTTTGGCCTGTTAGGGTTGTGTCTTAAGTGATGCAAACTAAGGGTGGGCACAAAGCCAAACTTGACCACCAGAACAAACCAGACTTGACCAAGCCACCCAGTATAGTATAGTTTAGACATGTAGTATGCTCTAGTTTGTCTGGAAATTCTCGAGACCAATCTCATGTAGTCCGGTCAAAGTGTGGGTGACTGATTAACCACTTGAGCCAAACTTGACCGACTATATGACAAATTTATTATAAGCATGTTTTGAATTTTGATATATACAATTAGATATATATTATTATACATACATATAACAAATAATAAGATAATGTGTATTTTAACGAAGTAAAAATAAGAAATTACAAACAAAAAGTTAAATTTTGAGTAATGAACTAATATAAACATCATGAACATAGAATTAAATGTCTGATTTCGATGTCGTGTCCGATGGCCCAGAAACAAAAAAAATTTTGAAATTTCGGCCGAAATTTTGATATTTACGGCCCTAACGATTTCGAAAACGAAATAAGCGAATTAAATCATGAAAATTTACGGGGACGTTCTAATCGCCAAGATCTACTCAAATATGCAATAATATTTCATATTGGATATGTGGGGGTGGGGGTCTCCCACATTTGTAAGTGAAGGAAGCTGAATAATTTTGACAGAATTTCAATGGCAATTTCGATGACAAAATGAAGGAATTAAGTTATGGCATTTTGTAAACACAATGTTCAAACATAGACACACTAGATTGTATAATAAATTTATATGTTTAGAGGTTAGGGTGGGATCCATGTCTTGATGAGTGAGTGCACAAATGAACAGAATTGTCAAGTTTGTTAGATAGTTAGTCTGTTAAAAGCTTCAAGTTACAACTTAGAACTTAAAATTTACAGTTACAAGTTCCAAACTTACCAACTACAATTTGTACAAGTCTAGTATTAAGATTTAACTAAGTTACATGGGACATTTATGCATAGATTCGAGAAAGAACTTTGTTATTTTTGGAGTATTTCTACATATCTCTATAGAAGAGTGTAGAAATTGATGAAGGCAATGTATATGGTCTAGGGATAGGGGAAACATACCTTAGGATTGAGAAAGATAGCCTTTAAAAGCAAAAGATTAAAAAAATTTGTCAAAATACCCAAGATGTAGCATTATCAGCTTTTGGAACAAATATCTCGAAATTTAATTTGTGTTTCTGTACCATTTCGCGAAATTACGGCCCAAACTGGGCTTTTTGGAGCGAAATTTCCCCATTTTTGTCGAAATTTCGCTCCTAAGGTCGAAATTTTTGCGAAATTACATCCCATTTCCTGCATTTGTGTGTTTCGCATGTCCGATCATAGGTTTCGATGTCCGATTGCAAAAAAATGAAATTTTGACATTTCGATCGAAATTTTGTTCCATGATCATGAAAATCATCTCAATTAGTTGATTTAAAGAAGACCAAGATGTAGGAACCATAGTTCCCTCTGATGAAACTTGTCTTCTCTTCCTCCTTATTTTAAGTAAACCCTTTGAACAAATTTATATTTTACAAATTCTAACGCATGACCTTCATTTAAATATGTGTGCAATAATTACTAAACAGAAATGGTTTTAAACCGAACTTAACCAAACCTGGCCATACTATTGTGATCAAATTAAGTTTGGTCTAGATATTGTTAACGACAAGTCTAATTTGATTTTTTTTATAACCACTACGTGTATTCTGGTCTGCGATTTTGGGGTCAGACCAGACTTAAGACAAGACCATGCCCACCATTGATGCAAACCACATAGCGAAAATCACTCATGTATAATTCAACTCTGCCAAACAATACCCTCGGGCATAGGCTTATATAAAAAACTCATGGAAAGTCCTAACTAGCTTATTTCAGCTAATTACCCCATTGAAATAGAAAATAAATCTAATTAAAAACTTATACTAACTAATTAAAACGTATAAATCCCTAATATTACACTTAGTCCTAAAATTGAAACAATTGCATAATAAGCCCTAAATCAAGATTAAATTATTAAAAACTAATTCTCTTAATCATATATACTATCTAGCTTGATCTAGGAGTGGGACTTGTCCCGCATCAGTCTACTTCACCATGAATGATCTCATCCCAAGATCAAAATGAAAAGTTGATGATGCAAGCCAATGCCATGTTTGCATGCAAAGAGCATTGGTTAGACAAACATCACACTTCCATTGTAAACAATTAATCCAATGACCACCTTCATGTCATAAGTTGCATCCACAAGTAATGGAAAGAACGGATCTTTAAATTGCTTGGATAGATTGTCGTGCATCGTCGCAACGACATGACTAGAGGTGGAGAATCTAGAGCAATAAGTGCATCATTTGCTTCCTTTAATATCAGCCTGGCTAGGGTGATTTGACTGCCATCCTTGGCAATTTGAAGAGGATATCTTGTTGTTGCAATATTCATGGTACAAGTTGCCCTTGAAGTGCTCAAACAATGCATGCATCTCGTCACATGCATATAATAAGAGCTTCGAGGCAATCGAACTGCTTGTCATAGTGAGTCAAGCGTTCTCCTAACTTTGCAAGCATCACATTTATCTCCTCACGAAGTCAGTGAAGTTTCTAGCTACAGTGGAAGTATGTCTCAGACCCCTGACCCGCAAATCCAACTTTCAGGTAATCGAGGACGCGCAAATTGCACAGTGACCAATCTGATATATGAAAATTCAAATATGTAGAAGAATCACGCAAGTCCTACATGAAGCTCGAGATTGAAGAAGTTCCCCAAAAAACTGATGTTTGGGACCAACATTGTACTACAGTGTCACAACTACACTTCATGGTAACTGTGGTCAACTAATGTGGAGCTTTGTGCTCCTGGCTCTCTTCTCTAATGGCCATTGGGCCTTTGAGGAGTCTAGATGGGTCTTTCACGCCCCTCCTGAAACCAATACAAGGCCCGAGTTATCGTTGGTGCCTTCTATCATCGGCATGGCTCCCAATTGTTGTCAACTTGCTTGATTGAGCCACCGTTGGGAGGACCATAGAGGTCAGCTGCTCTTGGGGCAAAGGTTGGGGATCATTGGGGATCTGGGGAATGGATCCATAGTTGTGCTTGGATGACATCATGCAAGGGAAGGTTGGTGCCCCCCTGTCTTCTGACGGCATACTGTTGTTGGAAATAGAGGGGAGGGGAATGTGGAAGAAAATGAGATAAGATGTACCAATCGGGCCCACCGCCCTAGGCTCTAGTAGAGTTTCAAGAATGACGATTGGCCCCACAAACCACCACTAGCCTTAACTGTGTGTTTTTTCCTCACTTACGCGCAAGCCGGGGTCAACTTCTCGACTGGTCACCCATCCTAATACTACTCCAAGCTAAGCACGCTTAACTATGGAGTTCTTTAGTGATGGGCTTCCGGAAAAGGAGGTGCACCTTGGTGATATGGGTAATCTAAACATTCCTTATAAGATCATATTATCTGAGGCCTGAAATCCTGGGACGTTACAATCTCCCCCACTTGGACTCTTGACGTCTTCGTCAAGGCTCAACTATATGGCATCATAATATTTCCCCATTTCAGTGCAGACCCAACATGGCTCATGGACACCCAGCTCTCGATCACGGAATACCAGTGCAAGGATGGCTACATCACCATGGATAGTCCTTTCCTACATGCCTGGACCGTACGGCTCAAGACGGGCATGCCACATGCCCATGTGGGCCCCACCTACTGGAGCAGTTGTGGCTCTGATACCATTTGTAACAATCGGGCTAACCGCCCTAGGCTCTAGTAGAGTTTCAGGAATGACGATTGGCCCCACAGACCACCACTAGCCTTAACTGTGCACTTTTTCCTCACTCATGCGCAAGCTAGGGTCAACTTCCCGACTGGTCACCCATCCTCGTACTACTCCAAGCTGAGCACACTTAAGTATGGAGTTCTTTAGTGATGGGCTCCCGAAAAAGTAGGTGCACCTTGGTGATATGGGTAGTCCAATCATTCCTTATAAGATCATATTATCCAATGCCTGAAATCATGGGACGTTACATAAGAGCAGGAAATCAGGGGTTGGATCATGATATATGGTGGAAATGGGGCTGCGAAAGGAGATCTAGGAACATGAGAAGGACAAATCTAGAGGAAGAGTGTGAATTGGCAATGAACAACAAAGAGGAAGGCAAACTCTTCTGGGAACAGTACGTGACTTTTTAAGATATGTTGGATAGAATTAACCCTAGACCTAGGGTTTAGGATAAATCAAGGGTGGATGGTGGCATTCATCCTAACAATATATTTTAACTCTGCCGAATAATATCCTTAGCCATAGGCTTATATAAGAAATTGGCGTGAAGACTTAATCAACTTATTTTCACTAATGACCCTGTAAAGAAGAAAACAATGGGGAAACCCACGAACACTCACATGGTCGAGGTGCTTGTATTATATATACACGAGAAACTACATAATTACACATAAGGCCCTAACCTTTTCTAACATTTGCAACTAAGTCCCTACACATACATATTAACACTCCCCCTCAAGTTGGAGCATGTATACCTTATGTGCCCAACTTGTAACATAAGTATTGGACTCAACAACCATTCAAGGACTTTGTAAACAAATATGCTAACTGGTCTTCTGACCTGACAGGTGACAACTGAATCAACTTTTTTTGAATCTTTTCTCATAGAAAATGACAATTAACTTGAATATGTTTGGTTCTCTCATAAAAGACAGGCTTTTGGCCAATGTAGATAGCAGCCCAATTGTCACATTTCAAGTCCATGGGAGCTTCCTGCATGAAGCCAAGATCCTCTAACAAGTTTCAAATCCATAACAACTTACATGTTGCTACGGCCATAGCTCTATACTCTGATTCTGCACTAGATCTTGCTACTACATATTGCTTCTTGTCTTCCAAGACACGAGATTTCCTCCCACAAACACACAAATACAATAACCAGAAATAGACATCCTATCCATTCTAGATCCAACCCAAACTGCATATGAGAAACCCTGCACTTGCAGATGTCCATGATTTTGATAGTCCCTTGCCAGGAGATTTCTTGAGATACCTCAGAATGTGCATAATAGCCTTCATATGACATGTGCATGGCTTATCCATGAACTGACTAACAACACTAGTCGCAAAGACAATGTTGGGTCGAGTAACAGTCAAATAAATCCTTCATTATCAAGGCGCCCTAGGCTCTAGGTACGGCGCCTCAAAGTGGGTGTCTAAAGCTTTTTAGGCCCAAATTAAGACATTCAAAGGCTAAATTAGCATGAATGGAGTTAGATTTGGTCAAATTAAATCACCTTGAGTCATTTTATGGTTGAAATAGGTCTGATTTAGAAGGTCGAATTTTTGCAAATCATGTCTGATATGGGGGGAAACAAATCTGATTTGGATAAATTTGGTTTGATTTGGGACAAATTGATAAGTTCCTCACAGTGTTGTTTGTTAAATTTTTCTATGTATGTTGTTCTTGCTTCTTTTTCTTTTCTTTTTTTATGCTTTCTTTTGCATTTTATTCTTGAATCCTACGGGTGCTATGTTTTTTGGTGAGTTATTCCTCCTATATCCCCTACTACTACTATGTGAGTATGTGCATATCTTATTTCAGATTTGTCATGTATTTCCTGCTACCAAATCTACTACTATTATTCATAAATACTTGTTCTTCTTTTTCTAATTTCTTCCTCCTAAATCTCCTCTCACAGCTATTATTGTTTGCATCTTTCTATTTATTTTCACTGGCTTATTCTTCCTTCCTCTATATTTTCAATTTCAGCAGCTGCTACTGCTGTTTTTATTTTGTTATGTTGGATTCTTCCTCCTCTTTCAATCTCCTTTAATTGTCCTTGTGTGTCTTATTCCGACTTCTTCCTGCACAACTCCTACCATTGCATGTTTCTTTTTATCCCATTTTCTTTCTCCAATTCCTCTTTCTGTTGTTTCTTTTTCTTCATGTTAATTCTCTTACCCCTAATTTTCATATAGTTATCAATTCAAACTGGAATTATAATAACATTTAATGAATAAAAATTACAGTATCACATATAGTATCATGTGTACGAACATTCAAATATGTAACTGAAAAAAAGTAAAAAATAAAAATGCCCAGAAAAGTCTAGGTGCCCGCCTAGGCGGGCTAGGCGCCCCTTAGCTTGAACACACCACCTAGATGCCTTGACAACCATGGATAAATCAACTTCCCAACAAGCCACATATACCTCCAAAGATCATCAAGTAACTCTCCCTGCTCCATGGATAATTTGACTCTAAGATCCATTGGAGTATCAGCAGGTCTAGCCCCAAGCATCCTTGTCTTAGTGAGAAGATCTAAAGCATACTTCCTCCGTGAAATTGCAATCCCAGACTTAGACTTGGCAACTTCAATCCCTAGAAAATATTTAGGACTGCCCAAGTCCTTTGTCTGAAATTGGCCCTACAGAAAGAGATTTAATTGTGCAATGCCATGCTTGTTGTTACATTATATATTTCATGTTTTACATAGCCTGCTATTTGTGTTGTTATTTCTCTTTTATATATGGACCTCTCTATAATTCTTTCAGTATTATATATATGAGGGTGCACACATTGTGCAACCCTAAGCTCTCCAAATCTCTTTGTTTTTCACATGGTATCAGAGCGGGACGATCCACCTTAAACCTAATCCCTATCTCCACCAACCCTAGCCGCCACCATACTCCGAAACCTCCTTTTTCGCCGCTACAGTACTGCTACAGTATCGCCGCCGCTACCTATCGTCGTCCACCCCTCCGCAGCCCTCCATCCACCTCTAATCCCCTAATAAACTCCATCCTTGTGGCATAATCCACCACAGGACCCTCCGTCTAGCTCCGTTTCTCTTTCCGAAATCTCCGGACAGCCTCGGTAACTTTCCAGTTCTGGCACGTTGACGGCGTAACGGGCTTCATCCTCTCTGTATGTCTGCGCCTCATGGTAGAGTGATTGATCCTCCATGTTGGCGTAGGTTTTTTCTCTTCATTTGATGCCCCTACGTGGGTTCTTTTTAAGATCCATGCGTGGATATTCTACCTTATACTACTAGTCTATGTGTTGGACTTCTGCCTCTGACTGCTGACTACTCCTGCCTGTGCCTGCTTGCCTGTGTCTGTCTTCCTTCCTGTTCTCATGGCGTCTTCTGGAGATGACTTCTGCAGAGACTCACGCCGTCAATTTACCACTGTTAAACTTGACAGGCGCAATTACCAGCTTTGGGTGTGCTCCTTTGTGATATATGCCAAATCACAAGGGAAGTACTCTCATCTGATTCACACTGGTCCACCTCAGCCTGCAGCGAACGCAGATGAAAAAGACATCAAAACTTTTGATGATTGGGTCTGTGAAGACTCTACTCTCAACAGTGTCGTTGAGAAGATCAGTGTTACTTTACTTAGGCTACCTACGGCGAAGCAGATGTGGGATATGCTCGCCAGTACCTACTCTCACAGTCAGAATCCCAAGAAGGTCTTCGACATAACCAAGCAACTGGGGCGACTCCAATTCACGGGATCTGACATCTCCGACTACTTCACCTTCACCGGCCTGTGGGGTGAGTTGGAGACTTGCCACCCGCTGTCTACTGATCTGGCGACTTATGCAGAAACAGCGAGCGGAACTACAGCTGATACAGTTTCTGAGTGGCTTGCCAGAATCCTATGCTGGCGTTGTGGATCAGATCTTGGCGAGTGATTCGCTCCCTACTTTGCAGAGTTCCTACCAGCATCTCCAGTGCCTTTCTTCATCGACACCGTCTCCTGAGACTGGAGATTCTACTTCTCTAGTTGCTTGGGCCGGATGTGGCTGTGGTCGTGGCTGTGGTCGTTCCACTGATGGTCATCCTCCCCTGGGTGCAGGACGGAGACGTGGACCTGGTGCTGGACGAGGAGCCCCTCCTGCTGCCTCACCTCCTGCTGTTGCGCGTCCTCAGCAAGGACAACGTGTGTGTACCTTCTGTGGCCGGTCTAACCATATTGAAGAAAAGTGTTGGGAAAAGTACGGTAAACTGGCTCGGGCTAATGTTGCTGCATATTCATCGTCTACTGGTTCTGAGGCTGTTACTCCGACGCCGGAGAGCGATCGCAGACTACATTCGTGCTGAGGTGGAACGCCTCCTTCTTGAGCGTGCTAACTCTTCGAGTGCTGCTTCTACTAGTGGAGAACATGTTGCATACTCTGGTTATGATACTGCATTCCTGAGTTCCTCCTCACCTTCTACTTCTGGTTACACCAAATGGGTGATAGATTCTGGTACCTCTGCACATATATATGGCAATAGATCTCTGTTTAAAACTCTATTTAAACCTGTATGTAACTCTTCTGTTATGCTAGCTGGTGGCTCAAAGTCTTCGGTCTTTGGAGTCGATGATATTGTTTCTCAGTTTTGGCTCAAGTCTGCCTTATATGTGCCTAGATTTCCTCTAAACTTATTATCAGTCAGCAAAATTTTATGAAGTTTGAACTATAGCCTGACTTTTGTTCCTGGTTCATGTGTTTTTCAGGACCTTCGCACGAGGACGAAGATTGGTGGGGGGTATGAAGGTGCTGATGGACTCTACTACTTGGACCAGTTACCGCGATCAGAGAAAGCTTCTATGGTATCTGCTTTATCGGCTTATGGTTCTGCACTGCAGTGGCACTACAGGCTGGGACATTCATCGTCAGAGAAGCTGCGTCATTTAGTTTCTGATATTGGCAGTTGTAATTTTCAGTGTGAATCTTGTCAGCTGGGGAAAACAGACTCGTATTGTGTATCCTAGATGTAGTATTGTGAGCAGTAAAAACATTTTTGATTTAGTTCACTTTGATGTATGGGGTCCATGCCATGTATCGAGTTTGTCTGGTTACAAATATTTCATTCTATTTATTGATGACTTTTCTAGGAATACTTGGTTGTTTCTATTAAAAAGTAGGTCCGAAGTGTTGTCTACCATCAAATACTTTTTTGCTGAAATAAAAACGTAGTTTGGTGTGCCTGTTAAAGTTTTCCGCACCGATAATGCTTTAGAGTTTGTTAAGCAAGAAGTGGTGGTTTTCTGTAAATCTGTTGGTACGCTCCACCAGACTTCATGTGCATATACCCCACAACAAAATGGTGTCGCTGAGCGGAAAAATAGACACTTATTAGAAGTTACCAGGACTATCATGATGCATTCTCATGTGCCACGCTCCTATTGGCCTGAGGCTATTTTGACTGCGTGTTTTCTGATTAATAGGATGCCATCGTCTGTTATTGGAAATAAGATTCCTATACAGGTTCTGCAACCTGAGACTTCTTTGTTTGTTGTGCCTCCTAGAATTTTTGGGTGTACCTGCTTTGTCATATTACTTGGACATGCTTCTGATAAATTGTCTCCTCGAGCTGCTAAATACATTTTTCTGGGCTATTCTAGAACTCAGAAGGGTTACAAGTGTTATAATCCAAGTACAAGGAAATGGTTTACTAGTAGTGATGTTGTCTTTTTTGAAGATACATTGTATTATTCTTCAGCGGGAGATAGTTTGCAGACAGACATTCTTGCCTCTCCTTTGCCTGTTATTTCTGACTGTATGCCTAACAGTACTGACACTGTGACTACTAAAACTCAAGATCCTCCTCTTATTGTTTATCAGCGCAGGAATAGAGCACCTTCTACACAAGTACCCCCCCCCAAGGCAACCAATCTTCTCCTCCAGAAGGTTCTGCTGCACCTGAGGTACACTCTGACCTTGACATACCTATTGCACTCAGAAAGGGTACTCGTTCCTACACTTCTCATAGCATTGCTCAGTTTGTATCTACTACTCATCTGAATACTCATTCTAGCAATTTTGTATATGCTTTATCTGTTGTGGTTGTACCTAAGAATGTTCAGGATGCATTGAAAAGTATTGATTGGACATCTGCTATGAAAGAAGAAATGATTGCTCTTACTGACAGAGACACTTGGGAGTTGGTGGATCCACCTCCTCAGTGTAAGCCTGTGGGCTGCAGGTGGGGTATATGCCGTAAAATATCAACCTGATGGTACGGTTGAGAGGTTGAAAGCACGGTTAGTTGCAAAGGGCTATACTTAGACATATGGCATTGATTACTTTGATATGGCCATCCTATTGTGATTCCTCGAGCCAAGAGGAATCACGGTCATCTAGGTCTACATCATATGCAACCTGTACAAGATGAAATATGTGCCTGCCTTTCTGGGTTTGATCAGCTCATCTCCATGACCGATCGGCTCACCATCAGGTTGGTTTTTCAGGTGCCACCAGTCGATCGACTAGCTCATCCAGTCGATCGGTTCACCGGTCGTCGTGCATCTCACCAGGTCGTCACCCGCTCGTCTCGCTCCTCGAACTGGTCGTCTGGATCACCAACTGATCGGTTCACGCCTTGAACTGATCGTCTCAGGTCGTCCATCATTCTTTGATATAACAGGAAATAAAATCTATCCTATTTACAATTTAACTGTGAAACCCCGAGTTACATTCGGGGGGAGCAAAGGTAGGAAAAGAATTCTCAAATTATTTCGAGTTACATCAGGAATAAGGGAAGGGGAATCGATGTGCAGACCGAGATGCAAGCAACCACATACAACCACACACAGATATAGGGGTTTATAGGCCATAATCATGCTACATATCCACCACAAAACTCGTTTAAGGGTGACGCATATCGAGTGCATTAATATTACATATCATATATGTATATTTGGGATTTGTGGATTGGACATGTATAAAGCCGATATTATTCACATCGCATGCAATAAATAAAGGCGACAAACCAAAATCAATCATATCGATAATCCTAAAATATAGAACAATTGACGTGGCTTTGATACCACTGTTGGGTTTTAGAGGAGGCAGAGAAACAGCGGAAACAACAATTTCTCCCCAAAACCCAGAACAAAAGGAATCATGTCAACATCTATAGAATAGGAAAGATGGTTTGTGGATGCATACCTTGTCCCGAGGCTTGCTCGGAGACAGTACCTCGCGCCTTGCGCGGTCTTCACCTCCGGTCTTGGACGGTGTCTGTGCAGTTCCTAGTCGCACCGGGACTGAAGACTCTTGGTCTCACCAGGACTGTCGGGATTAACAGTTGTCCTCTGAGCGGAAGAGGTCTCCCGCCTCTGCAGTCGTCCACACGGACTGCCTGGAACTCTGAGATCCTTGTCGCACAAGGAACCAGAAGGAGTCGCACCCTCCTGTTGACGTACTAGTCGCCAACACACTCTCCTGCTACCAGTTGTAACTGCAGTTGTCTTTCCCTTGTTATGCCTCCCTTTTCGGGTAGCACTTGCTCGGGCTCTCTCGATTACCAAAACCAGAGAGAACGACAACTTTGCAGAGCAACCGGCTTGCACTGATTTGTACTCTGAGAAGCCCCCAATACCCCTATATATAGCGGGTCATGGGACAGGGTTCTCTGTGCCCAGCAATATGGGACTAAAAGCAGGAGTAGAAGGGTTCAAGATTTTCCACAAAAAACAACCAACTCGCAACCTGAACCGATCGTTTCACAACTGAAATGGTCAGTTGGGGAGCTGAGCCAGTTGGTTGGCACCTCAACCGATCAGTTGGGACCCATGAACCGGTCGGTTCACTTCTGAAGCGGTCAGTTTGTGGTCCTGGTCAGTTCCCGATTGACTTTCCAACTTTTGTTTCTAATTGGTATCAAATACCAATCTAACGAAAGGAAAATTCTCATCAATCCTACTTTCCCAACTTGCTCAGTTGCATCATTTGAATCGATCGTTTCAACACTTGAAGCTATTGTTTCACCCTGACCATGAGCCGATCGGCTCAACACTTGAGCCGACCAGTTCACCAAGCTCATCCAATCGGTTCATCATTTGACTCATGAGCCGATGGCGTTTCAACACTTTTCATTATTTTATCTCCTTTGTCGATGATTTCTCACGCATGACATGGGTCTACCTTATTAAAAGTAGAGAGACTGTGTTGTCTATTGTGAAACATTTCCATACTAAAATTAAAGTCCAGTTCGGTTGCAATATAAAAATTCTCCAGTCTGATAATGCTTTAGAGTATGTTCAAAAGGTTATGTCTGATTTTTGCAGCTCAGTTGGTATGATTCATCGCACTTCTTGCCCTCACACCCCTCAGCAAAATGGGGTGGCAGAGAGGAAGAATCGCCATCTTCTTGATATTGCTCGATCCATTATGTTTCAATCCAATGTGCCCAAGAAGTTTTGGTATGAAGCTCTTTTAACTGCTTGTTTCTTGATTAATAGACAACCCTCTTCTGTTCTTCAAGGACAGACTCCGTTTTCTGTGTTGCGTCCCAAGGACTCCCCCTTTCCTGTTCCTCTTAGAGTGTTTGGTTGCACTTCTTTTGTCCATAACTTTGACCCTAAGGCCGACAAGCTGTCTCCTAGGTCCATTAAAACATTATTCCTGGGTTACTCTAATACTAGCAAAGGATACAAGTGTTACTGTCCTAGTCTTCGCCGCATGTTTGTGTCTAGGGACGTCACCTTCCATGAGACCACTCCATATTTCTCTAATGCTATGAGCAAGGGGGAGCAGATGAGAGAGGGAGAGACCAAAAATACAGAATGAGAGAATTGCACCATCGGTGCAGAGTGAGGGAGTGCCACCTATCATTCCAGATTTTACTTCTATTTCGGATGAACAAGCAGGAGATAGACCTACCATTGAGCATTACACACATGTTTACCATAGGCGAGGCAGGCAAGATCCAGAAGAAGTAGCGACACCAGTCCCTGAGCCCTCATCATCGCCTTCTACTCAAGAGATTCCTACCAAGACATCAGATCTCGATCTTCCTATTGCTGTTCGGAAAGGTACTAGGTCATGTATTATTAAGCATCCTATTACAAATGTTTGTTGTCTGTCTCATCTATCTAAGCAGGCCCGTGCATTCGCTATTAGGATTGATTCTGTGCCTATACCAAGAAATCATTATGATGCTATGAAGAACAGTGGCTGGAAATAGGCTATGCAACTTGAGATGTCAGCTCTCTTAAATAATGGCACTTGGGATCTTGTTGATCTTCCTGTAGGAAAGAAAGTAGTGGGTTGTAGATGGGTTTTCACTATCAAACACAATCCGGATGGATCAGTTGAATGGTTGAAAGCCCGATTGGTCGCAAAGGGCTACACCCAAACCTATGGTGTTGACTTCTTTGAAACCTTTTCTCCTGTTGCTCGCCTAAATTCTGTGCGGATCATTATTTCTCTTGCTACTACCTTTGATTGACCACTGTTTCAGCTGGATGTAAAAAATGCTTTTCTCCATGGTGATCTACAGGAAGAGGTATATATGGAGCAACCTCCTGGGTTTGTTGCTCAGGGGGAGTGTCAGAAAGTATGCAAATTAAAGAAAGCTATATATGGGCTGAAACAGTCACCTAGAGCTTGGTTTGACAAGTTCAGTGAAGTTATTCTTTAGATGGGTTTTTCTCGCTCCATGACTGATCATTCCTTATTTTACTCCAGCTCTTCTTGTGGATCCATTATTGTTATTGTATATGTTGATGACATAGTAATTACTGGCAGTGACACCATGGGAATATCTCGTGTCAAAGAAGGTTTGCAAAAACACTTCCATACAAAGGATCTGGGCAAACCAAGATACTTTCTAGGCATTGAAGTGCTTAGATCTCATACAGGTGTCAATTTATCTCAGAGGAAATATGTGCTTGATTTACTACAGGAGACAGGCATGGCTGAATCTAAACTGGTATCTACACTGATGGATTATCACATCAAAGAGGTGGTTGATGATGCTGAGTATCAAGATCCAGGATATTACAGGAGAATAGTGGGCAAGTTAATATATCTAACAGTCACTCGACCTGATATTTCTTTTGTTGTGGGCGTGGTCAGCTAACATATGCACTCTCCGTGACATTCACACTGGACAGCAGTCTGCAGAATTCTGAGATATCTGAAAAGTGCTCCTGGTAAGGGTATCACATATTCTAGACCAAAGGCACCTCCATCTACTCTGCCTCTCATAGGATATTCAGATGCTGACTGGGCTGGTGATCATACTGATAGGAGATCTACATTAGGCTATTGTACCTTTCTAGGTATTCATCTTATCACATGGAAAAGTAAGAAGCAACATGTGGTTGCTAGATCTAGCACTGAGGCTGAATACCGTGCTATGGCCCATGCATGTTGTGAACTAAAATGGGTCAAATCTGTTCTAATGGAATTAAAAATTTCTCTTCTACCTTCTATGGAGCTCTAAGTGTGACAATCAATCTGCTATGAACATTGCCATGAATCCTATCTTTCATGAGCGTACAAAACACATAGAGGTTGATTGCCATTTTATTCGTGATTAAATAAAAGATGGCACTATTGTGACACCATATGTCAGATTTGAGGAACAACTACCAGATATCCTGACAAAGTCTTTGGGTTCAGCAATCTTTCAGAGGCTCTGTGGCAAGCTGGGCATACACGATGTGTACTCTCCAGCTTGAGGGGGAGTGTGAAGCAATCTGCATCCTGGTCGATACTATCGAAACTCGGTCGATAGTACCGAGATCAGTTCAGGTTCAAGTTGACGCAATCGACATCCTGGTCGATACTATCGACATTCATGTCGATGGTATTGAGACCGATTCAGGTTCGAGATAATATTTTGTGGATACCATCGACACTCATGTCGATAGTATCGACACCGGCGCAGCGACGGCTCGTCAAATCCAGCGGCGGTTCTATTTCATTTATAAAATTTATTTTTTATTCCTTTTCTCTCTTTGTACCTCATGTACTTACCCTAATATATAAATACAAGTGAGTAGGCTCAAGCCTCTCTCACGTTTGCTGCGTCTAGCAGCCTACATTTGATCGGTGTTCTTTTCTTCTTCTCCTCTTCATTTCTTCTCACAATAACAATAATATAAAAAAATGGTTTTGAAGATGGGTCTACATTATACAGACAGTTTTCACGCTATACATCTTTAACTTTGTTTGATGATAGTGTCTTTGTTACACCAGTTTCTACTAGTGTTAAGTGCTCCTAATTGTAAAAATATCAGAGATATACCACTCCAAGTCCAACAAAACAAAAATAGTAAATTTCCAATATGCAAGCATGTATAAAGAAGAACTGATAAAAAGGAAAATAGCAGAAAAATAGTCAAGTGCTGCTACGTCGTCAATCCAAAGATCAATCTAACCGTTAGACTGGCAATGTTTATTTTCTGCAGAAATAGATGCAACGCTTCTGAATATAGATTTGCTGGACAAACTACAACAATAGTAGATGAAAAAAAAATTAAGCAGCCAAGGGAGAGTTGTGGGAAAAAATGATGTATTTCAGCAAGAATCAATTGACGAGATTCATCAATGATAAGAAAATTTGACTACCTAAATTCATACTTTGATGTGCTTTTCTAAGGAATAAAAGAATTGCCCCATATTTAATTTAACTCTCAAACCAACCAACCGGCTAATAGGGCATAGTCATGATCATGGTAAAAAATGTCAACTTCAGGTTGACTTTGGCAGGTGTGGAAGTGAAAGTTTCGGGAAAGTTCAATGAATCTGTGAGATGAACTTCGATGCAAACTAAGCTAAATAATAGTAACAGTTTCAGGATATTTGATATGATACACAATGGTTTGCTAGTAACAGTCCATGTTTGTTATTCTATAAACTTCAAAACTAACAATTGTGGTATATATGTCACTAACAGATGTGATATAGAAGAGGTGTAATGGGTATCTTGTAAATTTCATTGTAGAGGGAGAGGGAAAATTGGTTATCTCCATCTTATGAACAGTTTCCCTCAAATTTTTCCAAGCTTTGCTATATGTACAACAGCAACATTAGAGGTTCACAACTACAAGTGTCGACAAGTTGGATACTTGGATATGTTGAACTAGATTGGGACGCTATCATCAACATTTGGTTAAAATCAACATGGATTGATAAGTAGGCAAAAAGGTAGAACTTGGAAGTATACTAGGATTCAATGTCAACTCTGACAACAACAATAATTAACAGACATGCGTCAAGGATGTTTCTGACCATGGTTATGATTAATCGACCTAAAAATGAATCGTGGACCTGATCACCTATGACCCGATTGAAACCTTTCAAAACCAATTCGATTGCCCAATTAGACCAATATTTGGAACAATTCTTATACTAAACCTAATAAGGTGATTCCATTAATTTAAAAAAAAAATAAACCAAATTATATCTACATAATTGTTCACATGCCAAATGTTCAGCATTCAGCCTCCCTTCCAAACAGGTAGTCAACATCAAACCTTGACCAAGTCAGCAAATAAACTTCAAGCACGTTGTAACTAGCCTATTTGATCACTGGTCAGTGTCACTGTAGCCATGTCTCAAACAGACAATAGAGGATGATATCATATGAGATACTGAGCTTCTAGCAAAGTAATTTGAAGTAGAAAATGAAATCTAACTGTTAAAAAAAAATCAGTGAGACATAGTTAATGGACTGCCTTATCATTTTAGCAGCACCAAACCCTAAAGTGTCATGAAACAATGCTTTCATGTATTTACTTTGGGCAGAAGAAAGAAGTTTAGGGCTGCTATATATGGCTCCAATGTATGCTTCACCCGGGCCATCCTTATATTTGTTCCAAAGTGATAAGAACTTTTCATGGAAAAGATTCCAAGTGTCCTCAATCGTCTTCAAAATCCATTGCTTGTATATCTAAAATTTCAGACATTTCAAACTAGCTGTCAACCGGACCCACAAGTTTTTCTTACAGATAGTGAAGTTTCAAAAAAGACATGAACTATTAGGAAAAAAAACTGAAACTTACGAACCACAATAGTCTTACAACAATAGAATTTAGAATTTAGTACTGTTAAAGTGTCTATATTAGTCTATTAGTTAAATAGGCTAATTAGTTTAGTGGACCTTTATATTCCGGCCCATCTAGTTTAGATTACTTGGGTCCTAAGTAATAGGGCGTCTCTCCTCTCCTATATAAAGGAGAGGTCGTCAGTCTTTGTATCACAATCTATTCTATTCAATCAATCTTTTATATTTTAACAAGTGCATTCACGATACGATTCACTAGGATGGAAATCATTAAGACTATATAGCAAATGAGTTACTTACATACGAGAATCGTCCACCTTGCCCAGAAAGAAGTACAAGAAACTAATATCACCACAGGAAGCTAATGAACAAAATTTCTATAAGATACTGAAAACTGTAGTAGTAACATGAAATATATATTTTGAATCGGGTTCAGGGCCCAAGGGTTTTACACTTGGGGTGGGTGACTAAGTGGCCCTCTGTGGGGGCAGTTCCCTCAATAATAAATAAAAACCATTCGCTTCACATGCTCATTCAGACCTTCAAATAAAACCCATTCTCTCCCTATATTATAGAATATGGTTAAGATATGCTACTTATTTTATGTTTGTTTTATTCCGAGAATCATCATCATATTCAAGCCTCAACCAGTTACAGTCAGCTATAAGTATTCTTCTTTTCCCTTCAGCTCTGACCCATGTCATTTTCTAACGCTAACCGGATCTGCATTATTATAAGGATTATACACACAAAATTTCATGACGAATTTCCTTAAGTTCCATAAGGATACATTTTTAATTTATTTATTTTATTATTTTAATTTATATTATTTATTTCTATTTTTACTTTATTTATCTATTTTTTTGGGAGGGGGGCTCAATAAGGATAATTGACGTTTAAGATTGAGAGTTCATCAAGTACATGGAAATCATTTGAGAAATTTAATGGATGTTAATCACCAGGCCATTTATATAGGATCATGAGTATAATTGCTAATTATTTCAAAATTCGTTTCTTGAAACTATGTTCGGTATTCATTACCATAGTAACAAAAGTCTCCGAATTTTACGAAAAATCAGTGATTTTTTGCGATTTTATAGGCTCCTGAATATTCAACACGTTTAATACATTGGTAGCCGATTTTTCACGACTTTTCACGATTTTTCTCCCTTATTCACGATTTATACGATTCTTCATGACTTTTCACATTTTTTCATGATTTTTCTCTTTTAAGTCGTTTGTTCTTTTTTTTATCAAATCGTGTACACAACTCCTGATATACACTAAACCTCCAATCCCCACTCTCCTGACAATCCATTGTTATTATTCACTATTCTTTAATCTTTTCCTACTTTATTCACTTAATAAGATTGTATGCCTAGTGACCTTATTTATTACATTGGTATATGATATGTATGTGTATATATACATACATAATTACATACACACAAACATATATATATATGTGTGTGTGTGTGTGTGTGTGTGTATGTATATATATATATATATATATATGTGTGTGTGTATGTGTGTGTATACATATATTTATATATGTGTGTGTATATAAGCATATACAGGTATATATATATACATATATAGCCGACTTATTCTCAATTATTTCCGAATAGTTGACCGAACTTTGACCGAAACATATCAATTTGTTCACGAATTTTTCCGATTTTTTTCAAATTCCCATTTTTTCCAGCCAACCAAAAAGTTGCCGAATCCCGAATATGTTACTATGTTCATTACACCACAACAGTCACACTAGAAGACATATAGCAATTAGCTAGGAGCCAGAGAGAAGATTTTTAGACAGTGGTGTACAAGTCAGCAAATTCTAAAAAACAAAGTTGACAGCTGCAGGATATGCATGCGTCATACTGTGAAAAAATGTAGAAATATATGAAATATTATGTATATGTATTGAAATTTAGTCACACACTTACATATATGATCCATTCTTATTATGTGTGAATCTTTGACGTTTTAATTGATTAACTAAAAAATAATAATTACTTAGGTAATGCAGATTTGCATATCAAGTACTTTTTCTTATAAACACTAGGCATCTTTCTAGAATTGATAAAAATACAACCAACAAAAATGGCTTAAATATTATAGATCAAAAAAAGAAGAAAAATGCTGCAATAGTTATTAAATGGTATTTTCAACTTCACGCCCTCGCCATAGGACCAACTCTTCACCATCAGACGGTGTCCTTGACCGCGACGGGGGGCGTCGGGCAGCTAATTGAATGCCCCTCTAATTTACAAATCCTATTCTATGAGGTGGATGTTCTTGTTCTACTGTAAGTTTTTGGCATCATTTGCTTAAAAATCTAGTTAGGCTCAAGAGAAATTTATGATAAATTCCTCATTTAGTCAATCCCTACATAAGTGGGATACTGCCAAGAAATAATCAGACACGGTGTCCACATGTTTTGAGGTCAGTCATTGAATCCGCATCAACTGTGTCTTCATGCCGGTCTCTGAGCTTTGGAAAGGTGTTTGTGACACTGCTTCCTAGGAAATAAGATTTTAATTGATAAATATCTTCAAGTGTAATCACACAACCAAGTAAACAAAGCTCCAGCTAAGCAAGAATTAGATCTCTACGGCTAACCTATATGACCCAAGGAACATGCCAATATCAAGAAACCTATATGTTTTCTTCACAGAGATGAGATAATTGGTTCAGAGCTATTTTCATTGCTTAAAATCGACACCTAGAGAAATATGAACAGAAATCTGGATAGGTTGTCTCCCATCTATTCTGACACTAAAAGGAAAAAACTATTTCATGAGATTTGACCCTATGATCCTGAATTATCAAATACACATTTAAAATGTCATTTGTATATACAAAACATATATACAAGGGTAGACCTTTAAAGCAATATTGAGCTTGTGATGCTATACAAAACATATATACAAGGGCGCATGCAATAATGACAATTAATGGAGTCAACTTCATTTCTCTTTCTAGGAATTGTGTTCCTAGATACAAACATAATCTTAGTCTTGGATGCTATAACTCTTTTGGGTTTATTTCTCCTTGGATCATATCCTAATCCTTTTCTTCCATTATAACTAGAGGAAATTTTCAGAATATTTTCAAGCATGTCATTTCCTCTTAACTCATTTACATTTCTTTGTAACTTAGCAATATCATCCATCTTCCTGTTTATATCTTTCTTTGCTTGATCTAAATCAGATACTAGAGAGTTTCTTTCTTTGACAAACTCATCATAATCTAAATGTGAACATAGAACAGGTTGTTTCTGAAGATCATTCACTTGAGTTTGCAAGTTTAACTTTTCTAAGGAAAGAAGATTGCAATTAGCTTCTACCAATTTTAACTTAAGATCATAATCTTCATTTTCCTTTTTGATATTTTCATTTTCGGATACAAGAGCAAGAAATTTAACATTTAAATCATCATTTACTTTATTTGATTTCTTAAGTTTCTTCTTGCACTCAATATATTTCTCATGAGTATCTTGAAGACTAGCAATTAGATCTTCTTTTGGTAGATCATAAAGACTTACCTCTTCTTCGTCTTCATTTGTTGTAGCAATGAGGCATTCTACTTCTTCTTTTCCATCATCACTTGAATCATCCCATGCAGCTTTATATGCTCTTTCTTTCTTTTTGTGAGATGATTTCTTCCCTTTCTTGAGTTTTGGACAATCACCTTTCATGTGTCCCTTTTTGCCACATTCAAAGCACCTGGAAGAAGAAACACTAGAAGTTTTATTAGTTTTAAAACTTTTATATTGCTTACCATTTACAATGAGAGTTTGTTCTTCACTATCATCTTCACTTGTGTCATGAGTGTCCTTGGTTGATGCTTTGAATGCAATGTCCTTCTTTTTGCCTTGTTGACGTTCACGTTCTCTTCTTTCTTCCTCTTCTAAAGTTGCCTCATGAGCTTCTAGATTGCCAATGAGTTGCTCCATTTTCAATTTAGTGAGATCATTAGCTTCTTCAATGGCTGTCACCTTGGGCTTGTATTTGGGAGGAAGTGATCGAAGTACCTTTGATACCTGGTCTTCTTCAAGAACGGTTTTTACTAAGGCATTTAAACCATTAACAATAGAAGAGAATTTTGCAAACATTTCACTAATGGATTCATTTGGATCCATACGAAAGTGTTCAAACTTCTGTTTAAGAATACTAATCTTAGAATTCTTAACTTGAATTGTACCTTCATAAGTTATGGACAGTCTATGCCAAATGTCATAGGCTGTTTCACAATTTGATATTCTATTAAATTCTCCTACTGAAATTGAACAATATAAAATGCTTACAGCTTTGGCATTCATTTGAGCCAACTTTACCGTATTTGCATCCCATTCTGCATATTGCGTTTGAGGAAGCTCGTATGGAGTTGACACCATCCTCCATAAGTCCCAACTGATGCCTTGGAAGTAGAACTGCATCCTTCTCTTCCAATATGTGTAGTTTGTTCCATCAAACGCTGGAGGCCTAGCAACAAATGTCCCTTCAAGCTTAAGCTTGTTGAGCACCCCGTCATCCATTCTTCAAGACCTTGTTAGGGTTTCTTGAAGCCTTCTCTGATACCAATTGAAAAACCACTAGAGGGGGGTGAATAGGGTTTTAAAATTAATTTAACAATTATTTAACTCAAACAACCAACTATAAGAATATTGGACAAGGGGACAAGGATTTAGAGTGGTTCCTACCTTAGCAAATACTAAGGTAGTCAGTCCACTACCCGGTTGCTTACCCAACCGGGATTTTGAAAGAATTTAATTTTATTACCTCGCAAGGACTTTACATAAAATTACAATTCTTTCCCTAAACCCTTCGAGCAGCCTTCACCTTGAAGTAATTGCACCAACCTTGAAGCAGCCTTCTTGAAGTAACTTCAAGCTCCCCCTTGAAGTAGCCTTCCTCCTGAAGTAGCTTCCCGTTGCAATAGCCTTCTTGAAGTAGCTCGAAGTCCACCTTCTCCACCGAGAAGAACCTTCTCCAATCCGCAGCCTCCAACCCTAGGAGTAGCAAGGAGAATACAAAGAATAAAAGGAACAAGAAAGAAAATGGAAATTACACTTATCCTTTGAAGCACAAGGCTTGATTTGCCTATATCAAGCGTGTAGATCTCCTAACCAAAGTATATGCACGTGTAATTGTTGTGGATAGGAGATACTAGCCTATAGGACACGAAATTAGAGCAAGTAGAGGGATTGCCAATGCAAGTGTTGCTCAATTTCTCAAAACAGATTGCCAATTGTAGGTGTATGCTCAATTGTATCACAAGTGTAGCTTAGGTGTTTTTGGGTGTCCTAAGGCATGTCCTATTTATAGGAATGGCCTACAAGTGCTTAAGGATGTTCTAGACACTTTCTAGGGGGTTCTAAGTGCTTAACTAGCCGTTAGGTATAAGTTAGTTGCATTAGTAACGGCTAGTTACTTTATTCTGCAGTTGCTGTCAGAGTCCATCTCGGTCGACAAATTGTCGACCGAGATACCTACTCGGTCGAAGTTTTGTCGACCGACAGGCTCTCTGGATCAAGTATTAGCAACGTTCATCTCCAACTGCCAACTACCTTCTCAGCTGTGTCTAACGGCTACTTGGGTCATTCTCGGTCGAGAAGTTTGTCGACCGAGAGTGTCTCGGTCGAGGAGTTTGTCGACCGAGATTGACCCTGTTTCAATCTTTCAATTAAGGCACTAAGTGTATGTATGAGTGTGCATATGTGACACTATTGAAGGGGATGACCTATCTAAATGTGGTGTTTAGCTAGGGAAGATCTAACACTTGATTTACATGAAGTCTAAGTACTTGTACATTATATATTTGTACAAGTTTACAATTTATTACATTTCATGAAATTTACAAGCATTCAAGCATATATATTCCCTAGTGCTTTGTCATCCACCTCATTCCTACAACACTCAAGTAGCACGTTAGATCAACAAGAATGAAATGTTTGTCATCATCAAAACAAAGGGATTTATCATAATGTCAATTTAGCCAACAATCTCCCCCTTTTTGAAGATGACAAACATTTCCTAAATATAAAATAAGGAAATATAAAACATGTGAGTTTCATACCTGAAATTTACCTTTGTAGCCATCTTTGGTTTTGCAAGTGACTGCTGGCCAAGATATTATGAAACTCATTTTAGTTTTTTATGTTTGTGATTTTATATTATTTCTCCCCCTTTGTCATTTCAAAAAGATATCCAATACAATCAAGGGATTTTTATTGTCAAATTTAGCCACAATTTGTTTCTCAATCATTTATGATATATATTGATTTCTCATCCATTTTGCAAGGGATGTTAAGCCCTAAAAATGAAATGAGAATCCTTTAATCTTAGAGTACATAAAAATGTCTCTAACCAAATGCATTGGATGTTAAACCCTGATTTGTTTAGAGAGTTCCTTTAAGAACAAGATATATTATTTTTATGAAATTCATAGATTTCTTCATAACCAAGAGTAAAAGTACTAAGGTCGTAACAAGCTTCAAATGATGTTTACAATGTTTTTGTAAGCTTCTTAATCAATTAATCCAATTTGTTTTTATGAGCTCCCCCTTAATCTTATAATTAAAGCAATTTAAAGCTTCTAAGGTCACAAATGATTTTAAATTTTGATTTTGACCTTTATCAAAACTATACTAAGATTAAGTACAATAAAAAGATGTTCAAATAAGCATTTTGTCAAAGCTTATTTTAGGTCGACCTTGACTTCGACCATAGCGCCCCTTGGTCAAATTTCATTTCAACCAAGAGGCAAAATTGCAGATTTCCAATTTAAGCACTCATATGTGAAGTACTTGATTAGATATCAATTTTGAAGCATGTTTAGTGATACTCAATATGAAAACATCCTCTTAAAAATGTAAGCACGATTAATATCTCAAGTCTTTTAAAGATGCCAATTGAGAAATTTTTTATCTTATGTGTTGCAAGCATTTCTAAGAGACATATCATCATTGAATTATTTTGCTTGCCTATGTATCATCAAGGATCCATGCATACAATTATCATTATCTATTCGTGCTAACACAGCATCATCATGATGAAAATGATAATTCCATGATTGTAATCACATGATTTCTATATGGGTAGACCAGAAAATACTTTAGGAAAAATCATGTGAATAATGATAAAACAGAAATTTCCTTTTTATTAAGCTAAGCATAATTTCAGTTTTAACTTAAATCATTTAGAGAATAAACCAAATTAATCTCATATAAGTTTTCAGGGATGATTTTCAAAATATATACAGTCATTAATCACAAATAGATAGCAATTTGATCAATTACAAAAAGAATTCAGCAATTTTACAGCAGACTGGAAATCAGTGACATGCTCGGTCGACAATTTCTCGACCGAATGTTCACTCGGTCGACAGATTCTCGACCGACAAAGTTTCTGGAATGTTTTCAGAACTGTTAATTGCTTCCAAGTAAAACAAAATTATGCAAGTTAGAGCTCGATTGTGTTGAGATATGACATTTGTATATCAAGAATCAGTTTAGGTCAAATCTCAACTAGTTAAATTTAGGCTTCTAAGTTTTAGGAATCCAAACTAAATCATCATTCTTTTTCTTATATGGGCTTAAAAATGAATAATGTCCAAGGCGCATGCAATAATGACAACTAATGGAGTCAACTTCATTTCTCTTTCTAGGAATTGTGTTCCTAGGTACAAACATAATCTTAGTCTTGGATGCTATAACTCTTTTGGGTTTATTTCTCCTTGGATCATATCCTAATCCTTTTCTTCCATTATAACTAGAGGAAATTTTCAGAATATTTTCAAGCATGTCATTTCCTCTTAACTCATTTACATTTCTTTGTAACTTAGCAATATCATCCATCTTCTTGTTTATATCTTTCTTTGCTTGATCTAAATCAGATACTAGAGAGTTTCTTTCTTTGACAACCTCATCATAATCTAAATGTGAACATAGAACAGGTTGTTTCTGAAGATCATTCACTTGAGTTTGGAAGTTTAACTTTTCTAAGGAAAGAAGATTGAAATTAGTTTCTACCGATTTTAACTTAAGATCATAATCTTCATTTTCCTTTTTGAGATTTTCATTTTCGGATATAAGAGCAAGAAGTTTAACATTTAAATCATCATTTACTTTATTTGATTTCTTAAGTTTCTTCTTGCACTCAATATATTTCTCATGAGTATCTTGAAGACTAGCAATTAGATCTTCTTTTGGTAGATCATAAAGACTTACCTCTTCTTCGTCTTCATTTGTTGTAGCAATGAGGCATTCTACTTCTTCTTTTCCATCATCACTTGAATCATCCCATGCAGCTTTATATGCTCTTTCTTTCTTTTTGTGAGATGATTTCTTCCCTTTCTTGAGTTTTGGACAATCACCTTTCATGTGTCCCTTTTTGCCACATTCAAAGCACCTGGAAGAAGAAACACTAGAAGTTTTATTAGTTTTAAAACTTTTATATTGCTTACCATTTACAATGAGAGTTTGTTCTTCACTATCATCTTCACTTGTGTCATGAGTGTCCTTGGTTGATGCTTTGAATGCAATGTCCTTCTTTTTGCCTTGTTGACGTTCATGTTCTCTTCTTTCTTCCTCTTCTAAAGTTGCCTCATGAGCTTCTAGATTGCCAATGAGTTGCTCCATTTTCAGTTTAGTGAGATCATTAGCTTCTTCAATGGCTGTCACCTTGGGCTTGTATTTGGGAGGAAGTGATCGAAGTACCTTTGATACCTGGTCTTCTTCAAGAACGGTTTTTCCTAAGGCATTTAAACCATTAACAATAGAAGAGAATTTTGCAAACATTTCACTAATGGATTCATTTGGATCCATACGAAAGTGTTCAAACTTCTGTTTAAGCATACTAATCTTAGAATTCTTAAGTTGAACTGTACCTTCATAAGTTATGGACAGTCTATGCCAAATGTCATAGGCTGTGTCACAATTGGATATTCTATTAAATTCTCCTACTGAAATTGAACAATATAAAATGCTTACAGCTTTGGCATTCATTTGAGCCAACTTTACCGTATTTGCATCCCATTCTGCATATTGCGTTTGAGGAAGCTCGTATGGAGTTGACACCATCCTCCATAAGTCCCAACTGATGCCTTGGAAGTAGAACTGCATCCTTCTCTTCCAATATGTGTAGTTTGTTCCATCAAACGATGGAGGCCTAGCAACAAATGTCCCTTCAAGCTTAAGCTTGTTGAGCACCCCGTCACCCATTCTTCAAGACCTTGTTAGGGTTCCTTGAAGCCTGCTCTGATACCAATTGAAAAACCACTAGAGGGGGGTGAATAGGGTTTTAAAATTAATTTAACAATTATTTAACTCAAACAACCAACTATAAGAATATTGGACAAGGGGACAAGGATTTAGAGTGGTTCCTACCTTAGCAAATACTAAGGTAGTCAGTCCACTACCCGGTTGCTTACCCAACCGGGATTTTGAAAGAATTTAATTTTATTACCTCGCAAGGACTTTACATAAAATTACAATTCTTTCCCTAAACCCTTCGAGCAGCCTTCACCTTGAAGTAATTGCACCAACCTTGAAGCAGCCTTCTTGAAGTAACTTCAAGCTCCCCCTTGAAGTAGCCTTCCTCCTGAAGTAGCTTCCCGTTGCAATAGCCTTCTTGAAGTAGCTCGAAGTCCACCTTCTCCACCGAGAAGAACCTTCTCCAATCCGCAGCCTCCAACCCTAGGAGTAGCAAGGAGAATACAAAGAATAAAAGGAACAAGAAAGAAAATGGAAATTACACTTATCCTTTGAAACACAAGGCTTGATTTGCCTATATCAAGCGTGTAGATCTCCTAACCAAAGTATATGCACGTGTAATTGTTGTGGATAGGACATACTAGCCTATAGGACACGAAATTAGAGCAAGTAGAGGGATTGCCAATGCAAGTGTTGCTCAATTTCTCAAAACAGATTGCCAATTGTAGGTGTATGCTCAATTGTATCACAAGTGTAGCGTAGGTGTTTTTGGGTGTCCTAAGGCATGTCCTATTTATTGGAATGGCCTACAAGTGCTTAAGGACGTTCTAGACACTTTCTAGGGGGTTCTAAGTGCTTAACTAGCCGTTAGGTATAAGTTAGTTGCATTAGTAACGGCTAGTTACTTTATTCTACAGTTGCTGTCAGAGTCCATCTCGGTCGACAAATTGTCGACCGAGATACCTACTCGGTCGAAGTTTTGTCGACCGACAGGCTTTCTGGATCAAGTATTAGCAACATTCATCTCCAACTGCCAACTACCTTCTCAGCTGTGTCTAACGGCTACTTGGGTCATTCTCGGTCGAGAAGTTTGTCGACCGATAGTGTCTCGGTCGAGGAGTTTGTTGACCGAGATTGACCATGTTTCAATCTTTCAATTAAGGCACTAAGTGTATGTATGAGTGTGCATATGTGACACTATTGAAGGGGATGACCTATCTAAATGTGGTGTTTAGCTAGGGAAGATCTAACACTTGATTTACATGAAGTCTAAGTACTTGTACATTATATATTTGTACAAGTTTACAATTTATTACATTTCATGAAATTTACAAGCATTCAAGCATATATATTCCCTAGTGCTTTGTCATCCACCTCATTCCTACAACACTCAAGTAGCACGTTAGATCAACAAGAATGAAATGTTTGTCATCATCGAAACAAAGGGATTTATCATAATGTCAATTTAGCCAACAATCTCCCCCTTTTTGAAGATGACAAACATTTCCTAAATATAAAATAAGGAAATATAAAACATGTGAGTTTCATACCTGAAGTTTACCTTTGTAGCCATCTTTGGTTTTGCAAGTGACTGCTGGCCAAGATATTATGAAACTCATTTTAATTTTTTATGTTTGTGATTTTATATTATTTCTCCCCCTTTGTCATTTCAAAAAGATATCCAATACAATCAAGGTATTTTTATTGTCAAATTTAGCCACAATTTGTTTCTCAATCATTTATGATATATATTGATTTCTCATCCATTTTGCAAGGGATGTTAAGCCCTAAAAATGAAATGAGAATCCTTTAATCTTAGAGTACATAAAAATGTCTCTAACCAAATGCATTGGATGTTAAGCCCTGATTTGTTTAGAGAGTTCCTTTAAGAACAAGATATATTATTTTTATGAAATTCATAGATTTCTTCATAACCAAGAGTAAAGGTACTAAGGTCGTAACAAGCTTTAAATGATGTTTACAATGTTTTTGTAAGCTTCTTAATCAATTAATCCAATTTGTTTTTATGAGCTCCCCCTTAATCTTATAATTAAAGCAATTTAAAGCTTCTAAGGTCATAAATGATTTTAAATTTTGATTTTGACCTTTATCAAAACTATACTAAGATTAAGTACAATAAAAAGATGTTCAAATAAGCATTTTGTCAAAGCTTATTTTAGGTCGACCTTGACTTCGACCATAGCGCCCCTTGGTCAAATTTCATTTCAACCAAGAGGCAAAATTGCAGATTTCCAATTTAAGCACTCATATGTGAAGTACTTGATTAGATATCAATTTTGAAGCATGTTTAGTGATACTCAATATGAAAACATCCTCTTAAAAATGAAAGCACGATTAATATCTCAAGTCTTTTAAAGATGCCAATTGAGAAATTTTTTATCTTATGTGTTGCAAGCATTTCTAAGAGACATATCATCATTGAATTATTTTGCTTGCCTATGTATCATCAAGGATCCATGCATACAATTATCATTATCTATTCGTGCTAACACAGCATCATCATGATGAAAATGATAATTCCATGATTGTAATCACATGATTTCTATATGGGTAGACCAGAAAATACTTTAGGAAAAATCATGTGAATAATGATAAAACAGAAATTTCCTTTTTATTAAGCTAAGCATAATTTCAGTTTTAACTTAAATCATTTAGAGAATAAACCAAATTAATCTCATATAAGTTTTCAGGGATGATTTTCAAAATATATACAGTCATTAATCACAAATAGATAGCAATTTGATCAATTACAAAAAGAATTCAGCAATTTTACAGCAGACTGGAAATCAGTGACATGCTCGGTCGACAATTTCTCGACCGAATGTTCACTCGGTCGACAGATTCTCGACCGACAAAGTTTCTGGAATGTTTTCAGAACTGTTAATTGCTTCCAAGTAAAACAAAATTATGCAAGTTAGAGCTCGATTGTGTTGAGATATGACATTTGTATATCAAGAATCATTTTAGGTCAAATCTCAACTAGTTAAATTTAGGCTTCTAAGTTTTAGGAATCCAAACTAAATCATCATTCTTTTTCTTATATGGGCATAAAAATGAATAATGTCCAAGGCGCATGCAATAATGACAACTAATGGAGTCAACTTCATTTCTCTTTCTAGGAATTGTGTTCCTAGGTACAAACATAATCTTAGTCTTGGATGCTATAACTCTTTTGGGTTTATTTCTCCTTGGATCATATCCTAATCCTTTTCTTCCATTATAACTAGAGGAAATTTTCAGAATATTTTCAAGCATGTCATTTCCTCTTAACTCATTTACATTTCTTTGTAACTTAGCAATATCATCCATCTTCTTATTTATATCTTTCTTTGCTTGATCTAAATCAGATACTAGAGAGTTTCTTTCTTTGACAACCTCATCATAATCTAAATGTGAACATAGAACAGGTTGTTTCTGAAGATCATTCACTTGAGTTTGGAAGTTTAACTTTTCTAAGGAAAGAAGATTGCAATTAGCTTCTACCGATTTTAACTTAAGATCATAATCTTCATTTTCCTTTTTGAGATTTTCATTTTCGGATATAAGAGCAAGAAGTTTAACATTTAAATCATCATTTACTTTATTTCATTTCTTAAGTTTCTTCTTGCACTCAATATATTTCTCATGAGTATCTTGAAGACTAGCAATTAGATCTTCTTTTGGTAGATCATAAAGACTTACCTCTTCTTCGTCTTCATTTGTTGTAGCAATGAGGCATTCTACTTCTTCTTTTCCATCATCACTTGAATCATCCCATGCAGCTTTATATGCTCTTTCTTTCTTTTTGTGAGATGATTTCTTCCCTTTCTTGAGTTTTGGACAATCACCTTTCATGTGTCCCTTTTTGCCACATTCAAAGCACCTGGAAGAAGAAACACTAGAAGTTTTATTAGTTTTAAAACTTTTATATTGCTTACCATTTACAATGAGAGTTTGTTCTTCACTATCATCTTCACTTGTGTCATGAGTGTCCTTGGTTGATGCTTTGAATGCAATGTCCTTCTTTTTGCCTTGTTGACGTTCACGTTCTCTTCTTTCTTCCTCTTCTAAAGTTGCCTCATGAGCTTCTAGATTGCCAATGAGTTGCTCCATTTTCAGTTTAGTGAGATCATTAGCTTCTTCAATGGCTGTCACCTTGGGCTTGTATTTGGGAGGAAGTGATCGAAGTACCTTTGATACCTGGTCTTCTTCAAGAACGGTTTTTCCTAAGGCATTTAAACCATTAACAATAGAAGAGAATTTTGCAAACATTTCACTAATGGATTCATTTGGATCCATACGAAAGTGTTCAAACTTCTGTTTAAGCATACTAATCTTAGAATTCTTAAGTTGAACTGTACCTTCATAAGTTATGGACAGTCTATGCCAAATGTCATAGGCTGTGTCACAATATGATATTCTATTAAATTCTCCTACTGAAATTGAACAATATAAAATGCTTACAGCTTTGGCATTCATTTGAGCCAACTTTACCGTATTTGCATCCCATTCTGCATATTGCGTTTGAGGAAGCTCGTATGGAGTTGACACCATCCTCCATAAGTCCCAATTGATGCCTTGGAAGTAGAACTGCATCCTTCTCTTCCAATATGTGTAGTTTGTTCCATCAAACGCTGGAGGCCTAGCAACAAATGTCCCTTCAAGCTTAAGGTTGTTGAGCACCCCGTCACCCATTCTTCAAGACCTTGTTAGGGTTCCTTGAAGCCTGCTCTGATACCAATTGAAAAACCACTAGAGGGGGGTGAATAGGGTTTTAAAATTAATTTAACAATTATTTAACTCAAACAACCAACTATAAGAATATTGGACAAGGGGACAAGGATTTAGAGTGGTTCCTACCTTAGCAAATACTAAGGTAGTCAGTCCACTACCCGGTTGCTTACCCAACCGGGATTTTGAAAGAATTTAATTTTATTACCTCGCAAGGACTTTACATAAAATTACAATTCTTTCCCTAAACCCTTCGAGCAACCTTCACCTTGAAGTAATTGCACCAACCTTGAAGCAGCCTTCTTGAAGTAACTTCAAGCTCCCCCTTGAAGTAGCCTTCCTCCTGAAGTAGCTTCCCGTTGCAATAGCCTTCTTGAAGTAGCTCGAAGTCCACCTTCTCCACCGAGAAGAACCTTCTCCAATCCGCAGCCTCCAACCCTAGGAGTAGCAAGGAGAATACAAAGAATAAAAGGAACAAGAAAGAAAATGGAAATTACACTTATCCTTTGAAGCACAAGGCTTGATTTGCCTATATCAAGCGTGTAGATCTCCTAACCAAAGTATATGCACGTGTAATTGTTGTGGATAGGAGATACTAGCCTGTAGGACACGAAATTAGAGCAAGTAGAGGGATTGCCAATGCAAGTGTTGCTCAATTTCTCAAAACAGATTGCCAATTGTAGGTGTATGCTCAATTGTATCACAAGTGTAGCTTAGGTGTTTTTGGGTGTCCTAAGGCATGTCCTATTTATAGGAATGGCCTACAAGTGCTTAAGGACGTTCTAGACACTTTCTAGGGGGTTCTAAGTGCTTAACTAGCCGTTAGGTATAAGTTAGTTGCATTAGTAACGGCTAGTTACTTTATTCTACAGTTGCTGTCAGAGTCCATCTCGGTCGACAAATTGTCGACCGAGATACCTACTCGGTCGAAGTTTTGTCGACCGACAGGCTCTCTGGATCAAGTATTAGCAACGTTCATCTCCAACTGCCAACTACCTTCTCAGCTGTGTCTAACGACTACTTGGGTCATTCTCGGTCGAGAAGTTTGTCGACCGAGAGTGTCTCGGTCGAGGAGTTTGTCGACCGAGATTGACCCTGTTTCAATCTTTCAATTAAGGCACTAAGTGTATGTATGAGTGTGCATATGTGACACTATTGAAGGGGATGACCTATCTAAATGTGGTGTTTAGCTAGGGAAGATCTAACGCTTGATTTACATGAAGTCTAAGTACTTGTATATTATATATTTGTACAAGTTTACAATTTATTACATTTCATGAAATTTACAAGCATTCAAGCATATATATTCCCTAGTGCTTTGTCATCCACCTCATTCCTACAACACTCAAGTAGCACGTTAGATCAACAAGAATGAAATGTTTGTCATCATCGAAACAAAGGGATTTATCATAATGTCAATTTAGCCAACAATCTCCCCCTTTTTGAAGATGACAAACATTTCCTAAATATAAAATAAGGAAATATAAAACATGTGAGTTTCATACCTGAAGTTTACCTTTGTAGCCATCTTTGGTTTTGCAAGTGACTGCTGGCCAAGATATTATGAAACTCATTTTAATTTTTTATGTTTGTGATTTTATATTATTTCTCCCCCTTTGTCATTTCAAAAAGATATCCAATACAATCAAGGGATTTTTATTGTCAAATTTAGCCACAATTTGTTTCTCAATCATTTATGATATATATTGATTTCTCATCCATTTTGCAAGGGATGTTAAGCCCTAAAAATGAAATGAGAATCCTTTAATCTTAGAGTACATAAAAATGTCTCTAACCAAATGCATTGGATGTTAAGCCCTGATTTGTTTAGAGAGTTCCTTTAAGAACAAGATATATTATTTTTATGAAATTCATAGATTTCTTCATAACCAAGAGTAAAAGTACTAAGTTCGTAACAAGCTTCAAATGATGTTTACAATGTTTTTGTAAGCTTCTTAATCAATTAATCCAATTTGTTTTTATGAGCTCCCCCTTAATCTTATAATTAAAGCAATTTAAAGCTTCTAAGGTCACAAATGATTTTAAATTTTGATTTTGACCTTTATCAAAACTATACTAAGATTAAGTACAATAAAAAGATGTTCAAATAAGCATTTTGTCAAAGCTTATTTTAGGTCGACCTTGACTTCGACCATAGCGCCCCTTGGTCAAATTTCATTTCAACCAAGAGGCAAAATTGCAGATTTCCAATTTAAGCACTCATATGTGAAGTACTTGATTAGATATCAATTTTGAAGCATGTTTAGTGATACTCAATATGAAAACATCCTCTTAAAAATGAAAGCACGATTAATATCTCAAGTCTTTTAAAGATGCCAATTGAGAAATTTTTTATCTTATGTGTTGCAAGCATTTCTAAGAGACATATCATCATTGAATTATTTTGCTTGCCTATGTATCATCAAGGATCCATGCATACAATTATCATTATCTATTCGTGCTAACACAGCATCATCATGATGAAAATGATAATTCCATGATTGTAATCACATGATTTCTATATGGGTAGACCAGAAAATACTTTAGGAAAAATCATGTGAATAACGATAAAACAGAAATTTCCTTTTTATTAAGCTAAGCATAATTTCAGTTTTAACTTAAATCATTTAGAGAATAAACCAAATTAATCTCATATAAGTTATCAGGGATGATTTTCAAAATATATACAGTCATTAATCACAAATAGATAGCAATTTGATCAATTACAAAAAGAATTCAGCAATTTTACAGCAGACTGGAAATCAGTGACATGCTCGGTCGACAATTTCTCAACCGAATGTTCACTCGGTCGACAGATTCTCGACCGACAAAGTTTTTGGAATGTTTTCAGAACTGTTAATTGCTTCCAAGTAAAACAAAATTATGCAAGTTAGAGCTTGATTGTGTTGAGATATGACATTTGTATATCAAGAATCAGTTTAGGTCAAATCTCAACTAGTTAAATTTAGGCTTCTAAGTTTTAGGAATCCAAACTAAATCATCATTCTTTTTCTTATATGGGCATAAAAATGAATAATGTCCAAGGCGCATGCAATAATGACAACTAATGGAGTCAACTTCATTTCTCTTTCTAGGAATTGTGTTCCTAGGTACAAACATAATCTTAGTCTTGGATGCTATAACTCTTTTGGGTTTATTTCTCCTTGGATCATATCCTAATCCTTTTCTTCCATTATAACTAGAGGAAATTTTCAGAATATTTTCAAGCATGTCATTTCCTCTTAACTCATTTACATTTCTTTGTAACATAGCAATATCATCCATCTTCTTGTTTATATCTTTCTTTGCTTGATCTAAATCCGATACTAGAGAGTTTCTTTCTTTGACAACCTCATCATAATCTAAATGTGAACATAGAACAGGTTGTTTCTGAAGATCATTCACTTGAGTTTGCAAGTTTAACTTTTCTAAGGAAAGAAGATTGCAATTAGCTTCTACTGATTTTAACTTAAGATCATAATCTTCATTTTCCTTTTTGAGATTTTCATTTTCGGATACAAGAGCAAGAAGTTTAACATTTAAATCATCATTTACTTTATTTGATTTCTTAAGTTTCTTCTTGCACTCAATATATTTCTCATGAGTATCTTGAAGACTAGCAATTAGATCTTCTTTTGGTAGATCATAAAGACTTACCTCTTCTTCATCTTCATTTGTTGTAGCAATGAGGCATTCTACTTCTTCTTTTCCATCATCACTTGAATCATCCCATGCAGCTTTATATGCTCTTTCTTTCTTTTTGTGAGATGATTTCTTCCCTTTCTTGAGTTTTGGACAATCACCTTTCATGTGTCCCTTTTTGCCACATTCAAAGCACCTGGAAGAAGAAACACTAGAAGTTTTATTTGTTTTAAAACTTTTATATTTCTTACCATTTACAATGAGAGTTTGTTCTTCACTATCATCTTCACTTGTGTCATGAGTGTCCTTGGTTGATGCTTTTAATGCAATGTCCTTCTTTTTGCCTTGTTGACGTTCACGTTCTCTTCTTTCTTCCTCTTCTAAAGTTGCCTCATGAGCTTCTAGATTGCCAATGAGTTGCTCCATTTTCAGTTTAGTGAGATCATTAGCTTCTTCAATGGCTGTCACCTTGGGCTTGTATTTGGGAGGAAGTGATCGAAGTACCTTTGATACCTGGTCTTCTTCAAGAACGGATTTTCCTAAGGCATTTAAACCATTAACAATAGAAGAGAATTTTGCAAACATTTCACTAATGGATTCATTTGGATCCATACGAAAGTGTTCAAACTTCTGTTTAAGCATACTAATCTTAGAATTCTTAACTTGAACTGTACCTTCATAAGTTATGGACAGTCTATGCCAAATGTCATAGGCTGTGTCACAATTGGATATTCTATTAAATTCTCCTACTGAAATTGAACAATATAAAATGCTTATAGATTTGGCATTCATTTAAGCCAACTTTACCGTATTTGCATCCCATTCTGCATATTGCGTTTGAGGAATCTCGTATGGAGTTGACACCATCCTCCATAAGTCCCAACTGATGACTTGGAAGTAGAACTGCATCCTTCTCTTCCAATATGTGTAGTTTGTTCCATCAAACGCTGGAGGCCTAGCAACAAATGTCCCTTCAAGCTTAAGGTTGTTGAGCACCCCGTCACCCATTCTTCAAGACCTTGTTAGGGTTCCTTGAAGCCTGCTCTGATACCAATTGAAAAACCACTAGAGGGGGGTGAATAGGGTTTTAAAATTAATTTAACAATTATTTAACTCAAACAACCAACTATAAGAATATTGGACAAGGGGACAAGGATTTAGAGTGGTTCCTACCATAGCAAATACTAAGGTAGTCAGTCCACTACCCGGTTGCTTACCCAACCAGGATTTTGAAAGAATTTAATTTTATTACCTTGCAAGGACTTTACATAAAATTACAATTCTTTCCCTAAACCCTTCGAGCAGCCTTCACCTTGAAGTAATTGCACCAACCTTGAAGCAGCCTTCTTGAAGTAACTTCAAGCTCCCCCTTGAAGTATCCTTCCTCCTGAAGTAGCTTCCCGTTGCAATAGCCTTCTTGAAGTAGCTCGAAGTCCACCTTCTCCAATCCGCAGCCTCCAACCCTAGGAGTAGCAAGGAGAATACAAAGAATAAAAGGAACAAGAAAGAAAATGGAAATTACACTTATCCTTTGAAGCACAAGGCTTGATTTGCCTATATCAAGCGTATAGATCTCCTAACCAAAGTATATGCACGTGTAATTGTTGTGGATAGGAGATACTAGCCTATAGGACACGAAATTAGAGCAAGTAGAGGGATTGCCAATGCAAGTGTTGCTCAATTTCTCAAAACAGATTGCCAATTGTAGGTGTATGCTCAATTGTATCACAAGTGTAGCTTAGGTGTTTTTGGGTGTCCTAAGGCATGTCCTATTTATAGGAATGGCCTACAAGTGCTTAAGGACGTTCTAGACACTTTCTAGGGGGATCTAAGTGCTTAACTAGCCGTTAGGTATAAGTTAGTTGCATTAGTAACGGCTAGTTACTTTATTCTGCAGTTGCTGTCAGAGTCCATCTTGGTCGACAAATTGTCGACCGAGATACCTACTCGGTCGAAGTTTTTTCGACCGACAGGCTCTCTGGATCAAGTATTAGCAACGTTCATCTCCAACTGCCAACTACCTTCTCAGCTGTGTCTAACGGCTACTTGGGTCATTCTCAGTCGAGAAGTTTGTCGACCGAGAGTGTCTCGGTCGAGGAGTTTGTCGACCGAGATTGACCCTGTTTCAATATTTCAATTAAGGCACTAAGTGTATGTATGAGTGTGCATATGTGACACTATTGAAGGGGAAACCTATCTAAATGTGGTGTTTAGCTAGGGAAGATCTAACGCTTAATTTACATGAAGTCTAAGTACTTGTACATTATATATTTGTACAAGTTTACAATTTATTACATTTCATGAAATTTACAAGCATTCAAGCATATATATTCCCTAGTGCTTTGTCATCCACCTCATTCCTACAACACTCAAGTAGCACGTTAGATCAACAAGAATGAAATGTTTGTCATCATCGAAACAAAGGGATTTATCATAATGTCAATTTAGCCAACATTTGATGCATGTTCTTAACTAAAATGGTACGAATTTCAGGGAAATCAATGGAGAACATTGACTTTCAGTTAACGACATATATCTCTTTTTTTTAGTTAGACATATATCTCTATTTTACATATGGTAACCAAAATTACAACTACATGAATCTTATGTAGATAAATTCATGATCTCCGACTAGATCTACTTAGATCTAGCTTAGAGCTGGATGATGGTGGAACATGGATAGGAAACTTGTTATTTAAATTCATTTATGGGGGGGGGGGGATAGATATAACACATTTGTAGCTTGACTTTAGCATCCAATGGAGTGTTTGCATGTTTTGCCCATAGTAAACATGTTACTTCAAGAAGATCATGAGTGTACTTCCACTACGAGATGACAATTCCATCTTGGGATCTGGCCACCTCAATACCTAGGTAGTATCTTAGCCTAGGTGTCACAAATCCTTAAGTCTAGAATTTGCTTAGAAGAAAATGTTTTGAGTCGCATGATACCCTATTGATAATTTCTAGTAATGACAATATCTTCAATATACACAATAAGATGACACTTGAGGGCCGATGTAGGGTGAAGGCCGCTTAATTAGATTTAATGTGTTATTGTTATACATATGGACCTAAGTGCAATTTATCTAGTTACATGCACTTAGTTGCAAAATATTTGTATTTTAATTTTATAATTTTTGAGGAAATTTATGCAATTGCCTCAAATCTAAGCTTTCAAGTATTTTGTTATATATTACCAGCCGTGAGGGTATGTCTCAGGCAGTTGAATATGTTTTCAGAACTTATTGGTCTCCTTCCCTGATGTGTTCTACATCAAGTGGTATCAGAGCACCATCTAGAGTATTCTAACCCTAGAATAGATCCACCTTCCGAGCAAACGTACCGGTAATGTGCGTTAAAAATCACCTCTCCAGTACATCCTCCGCTTCCGCAAGATATGAGTTGATAGTTTTGAGTTTTGTGCTTGTTCTTCTCTGCTACTTTGTTAACCTCGAAGAGCATCTTGGACCAATCTCGCGTCATCAAATCTATGTGCCAAAGCATGAAGCAAGGACTGAAGGCCCTCGATACCCAACCACAAACCTCTGTTGCCCCCTCCACCACCCAGCAGCAACTCCTAACCTCATCCTCCCCACTTACCCCTATCCATGAAAACAACTTCCCCCAACCTACAAACACACCCATACATCCATGGCACCTCTCTGGCACGTTTTGGATCTATCAAACTCCAGTGCCTCTGCTCTCTGCCTTAAATCCAGTCTGCTTAGAGTTTTACATCCCCAACATCCAGGTTTCCAGTCTCTACCCCCAAATCTTGTTTGTGTTGCTTTTCAAATATGCACCCCACCTACTAACAAATCCCAAATCTTGTCAACCCCCTCCCTTCTTTCCACAAAACCCCTTCAGCCGTCATCAGCGTGCACGATGCTCCCTTTTCATCTGTGTGATGGGCTTTCTTACATGATCTTTTGTTTTCAATGATTTGATATGTTACAAATTAAAGAAAAATGAAAGAAGCTCTGAAGCTAAATGGTGAAATCAAGAGATCAAGAGAAGCAAAATCATGAAACACTTGCGTCGGTAAAAAAAGATAAACAAAAAAAGAGTGACCTTTTGTTCCCAATTGATCAACTTATCGTGTCCTCTCTTTCCTTATTAACCAAAGATGGTTGTCAAGGAGGATTTAAACAATTATAAGGATTTCAAAGAAACACGGCTCGCAACTATGACAGTGCTTGTGATATTTCAAAAACTTGACGTGTTCGTGAAAAATTAGACAGTTTCGGGTGTACACTTGCAGACTGTAGAACAATTGTAGGATCAAAATATTCAGGATCGGCATGTCGTTGGTGTCGCGGCAGTTGATCGGAAACCTCAACCTCAAGGGTACCATCCAGAGCGTGTCGTCAAGCTGGACGTCCATGATTACTCTGGGGATTGTCTCCCTGAGATACTTCTCAATTGGTTCCTCAACATCAAGAAATGCTTCCAGCTACATGATTGACTAATGAACGCACAAAAGCCGCTTATCGTGATAGCTAAGCTGAAGGGTGGCGCCCTTACATGCTGAAAATCTCTTTCGCACCCACCTGAGACGTGAGCCATCCAACATTACGCCATCAGAGAGCATTTCCTATAACGCAACTACTTCCAACGCTTCTACATCCAGTTCAAAGAGTTGAAGCAAGACACAAACCCGGTATCTTAGTACACGTAGCAATTTCATGAACTATTCTATGGTTCTAGCGTCCAAGGTGATGAAGCAGTTCTGGTCACTAATTTCCATCAGGGACTCAATGATAAAATTGCAAACAAGTTGGCAATGTCCATCTTCAGCAGGTTTCAGGATGCAGTACAGGTTGCAATGCATATCGAGGACGGGCTACAACAAAGACCTTCATTGATGACTAGACCTGCTCATCGTGCTCTCTTATCGCCACCATCATCGGGTTTCACGACATCCACTATGGCACGAGCATTGTCATCCAAACAACCCATGGTGCAAAAGACACTCCTATGCTTCACATGCCAGTGTTATGGGCATCTTTCCTCACACTGTCCCACTCGTGTCATCACAATTATTAATGGGACCAAGGAGGACGACATCCAGTATGAGGACGTTCACCCAGCCAATAACCCTAGCGATGATGACAAAGAGCCTGAGCAAACCTCGCTACTTCTTGCCAATGGGGGTCTTGAGCATGACCCGAGTCGCTTATTTTATTTTACTTTTACGTCGAGTGTCATCGCCGCATATGTACTCTTATTATTGATGGTGGTTGCACCACCAATCTAGTCTTTGCGACACTAGTGGATACACTCAACCAATAGACCGAGCCGCTTACTCAACCTTACTGCCTGCGTTGGTTTGACAACATGCGCCACGTGACAGATCGTTGCTTGGTCCAGTTTTCATATCATGGAATCTATAAGGATGTCCTATATTGTGACGTCGTTCCCCTACAGGTGAACCATATGTGCTAGGTCATTCTTGGCAGTACGATATATGTGTCACTCATGATGGTTCCGCAACATCTACTCATCCAGTGTGCCAAGACATTCTTTTAGGTGGTTGTCGCACGTTGTTCCTAGCTTGAGCAGGAGTTCTGAGACATTCCTTCAGCAACCACGTGAGTCACAGGTGGCTCGCCTTTCAAACCCCAGAGGAGTTGACGTAGGATGAAAGTCGCTTCATTAGATTTAATTTGTATTATTGTTATATGTAGGGACCTAAGTGCAATTTATCTAGTTACTTTATTTTGATTTTATATTTGTGAAGCAATTTATACAACACATCGGGAAAGGAAGAGACCAAGAAGAAAACTAATAACTTTATTTCTCAAAACATATTAGACTGCCTGGGACAAGCTCCCATGGCTGCTATTTATAACAAAAAAAACTTGAAATCATGGACATGAAGCAATTGCATAAATTGCCTCACAATATATAGAATCAAAATAAAATAACTAAATTTGCAACTAAGTGCATGAAACTAAATAAAGTGCACTTAGGTTCCTATATATCAAAATAACACAAATTTAAATCTAATAAAGTGACCATCATCCTACATCAAGGGTCCTCGCTGGTAGAAGATTAAATGATCCAGATTTGAAGACCAAACTCCAAAAGTGCATGAGTGAACTTCCCAAACCAAGCTTTGGAAGATTGATTGAGACCATAGAGTGACTTGTAGAGCCGGCTAAAGAGATGAGACTCTCCCGTAGAAACAAGCTTGGGAGGTTGCTTCATGTGAATCTCCATGGAGAATAGAATACAAAACTAATAACATCATTCTTGTATCCATATTAATAGTTTGTTATCATTGGAATAATGGTGTTCTTGTTCTCTACTTAGTGATAGCATAATATATAAACACAAGGTTTTGATACTCACAGAGATTGGGCTTGGAAGCATCATTAATAAATGATGAGAGGAATGCAGTTAACAAATTGATTATCTCCACCTAAGAACACATGGTAGTAACAGTTAGGTATAGATTTGAATATTTGGAAAGATTTTGAATATGCGTGATACAGTGATGTTCCATCACAATGTGATGCTTATTTACTTTGGCAACCACGACAATTTCAGTAAGGCGTTGGATGCTTAGGCCATTCTAACGAGCTATTAGTCGTGATGAGGTTGTCCTTTCTGAATGGTGAGTGTAGAATGGAATAGGTGCCCTAAAGCCCAGAAAGTGGCCATCCTCATCTTATCACAAACATTTACAAGGGTTGTGAAAGAATTGGAGCATTTCCGATATGATGCATTCAAAAAGAAAAACCATGTTAGGGAAAACATATTAAAAGATAGTGTATACATCAACGATAACATGTCGTTGAGGAATTGAGAATATTAAGATGAAAATTACAAGGCAAATGATTTTGTTGACGTCCATGATCCCATTGACATTGCATACACATTCAATCCATATAGATACAAAGGCATAGTAACAAAGGACTTAGGTAATACAACTAAAGACTCATTAAAGGAATGGATAAATGAGATAAGTCATCCAATCTAGACAATTTTCAAGGTCATCCAGATCCATATGTAGAAGAAACATTGAATAAAACCTTAGTCTAGTGTTAACATAAAGGAATAATGCAAAATTTGAAGCCCACTGAAAAGACTTAAGCATGAGCATAAAAATGTTGGCATGGAAATAATTAAGCAGTCAAGAGTTGGCCAGCATTAGTAAATCTCCTTCAAAAACTACATTTAGGTCCAAATCCAAGTTTGATAATGATGATGGTGGTAATGATAATAATGGAGGTGAGCTCTCTCCAGAATATCCTCTACTTCTCCTCAAGGTGTCCCAACTTATTACAGAAGGTGCACTTGAGTTTGGGAGCACATCTCTGTGTGCGGCCTTGGGCTGCTGCAGCCATTAGTAGTGTCGCATGAGATTGTTGAACTTTGTTGTGGGCGTACATATGATTGTTGTAGATGAGAGAAGCATTCCTCTAAGGTGGGGAACTGATCACCTACCAGAATGACATTGTGGATCGGGGCGAAGGTAGGATGCAGGCCATTTAGGAACTTGCAGTGATGAGGCAAGCATGATCTTTGGTTTGTTCATCAGAGGTGAGGGGATAGAAATAATCCAATTGTTTGCAACAAGGCGACGATAGTGTCGTAATACTCATCTAGTGATTTTCCCCTTGGTGCTCAACAAAAAGCTTGTCCCATATCTTATATGTGCGCATGGCATTCTTTTCTTGTGTGAAATGTTGACGTGCAACCTCCCATGGGTCTGGGCATTCTTATAGTACATGTATTTAGAAGCTATTGAAGGTTTCATGCTATTCCACAACCAATTCTTGACTTGCATGTTTCCCCTCTTATCTCTAGATTCAAAACTCGTATAAGATTGAATTCAACTTGTCAATGGATTCAAGAATCGTATAGATCAAATCCATCCAGGTTTGATGATGGAGGTTGGAGTATTATCATTGTAGACAATCGTCTAAGGTGTATCTTTGCCTTCAGAGAAGATCTAGAATCTCGGTGGATGAAGACACACCGATATGAAGCACGGTGAGATACAGAAGAAATGACCGGTATGAAGCAGGATGGATTTGAGAGAGTCGGAAAAGATGTGTGGCTAAGCACTATCACAAGAAAGAAGTGTTGCGGTAAGAAGAGAGAGGGCGATTTCCTATTTTAGAAGCATTCACTCATGTACATAGGGAAGGTACATGGGGATGAAGAGGATGCGAGAGATCACAATATTTTAGAAAGTTAACACACATGTTCCGCAATCGACGTGCCACCATTATGGTTCGGTTGATGATGGAGGACAGAAGGTAGTACCAGTCAGACTCCCTTGGAGGCTGCTACACCAATCATCAAGTGCCAATGGTTGCAATTCCAATGGAGACGACAACTTGTTGCTCCTCCCCAAGTGGACTGCGACGTCTTTGTTGTTGCCCCAGAGTCAGCGGCATTTGCAGTGGCTGTAGCAACTAGTTTCTACCTACGATCGGTAGCAACATGGCGTCTACGACCACTGGCATGTGCCTGACGCGGGTTGTTGCCTGATCGGCGGCGCTCAGCTGTTGTCGGCAACCGGCTATTGTGGCGGGAAAGAGGGAAGGGGAGAAAGGTGGGTGGCGAAGGGAGAGGAGAGGAGAGAGGGGTGTTTGGCGACAGTCTTTAGGTGTGTTGTTGCCCGGTTGTTGTTGCTCTTTAAACCCTTGGGTTTTTAGAAGTACAATGTGAGAGACTTGGACAGCAATCTTATAATGATAAATGGAGTACAATGAGTCCAGGTACAATATCATAAGGAACATAATATGATAAACTAGACTGACATTAATGGGCTTAAGTAGGAGAGGCCCATTAGTCCTAATAAGATACAACTACTTATTATAATAGCACTATTGATTATTGAAATTTGCTTTAGGAAAATGGCTCACAAACAGTTGGTTAGAGCCTATGATTTAACCACTAGGTCTAGATCCTAGGACCCCCACTTTGGAAATAGAAAAACCCCTAGGTTAGGCCTAACTCCAACCTAACCACCATTTGTCTCTTAAACCCTAAGTTTGGGAGCCATCATCCACGCTTGCTTATTCCTAAACTCAAGGCTAGGATGAATCGTATCCATCAAAGTGGGAAAAACAGCTTCACGTAGTGTAATTTTACATCATGTCTCCTAATCTTCACCCTTCTTTTTATCATTCTTGTTCTTCTTCATCCTTCTCCCCCATACAACCGCCCCTACTAAAAATAATTGCACTCTCGACAACCAACATCCACTACTCATTGATCTCCGCCACCCATTGAACCATCCTTTTTGCTTTCTTCTTTGCAATCAATGTGTTGGTTGTTGTACCTCATTGTAGTTGACATTGAGAATAGAGGGCTTCCACATAGTCATCTCAAGAGGGTGGGGAGAACCACCCCCTCCCACACCTTCCTAAGGTGGTTGTGGTAGCCTAAGTAGACCCCAACTACCATCAAGCCCCTAGTGGGCCCCAACTACAGCCTCTCTCACAGGAACGAGAACCGTCCCTCATTCCCACACCATAAGTGGAATGATTTGGAAAGGTTGTTGGCAGGCCCCGCCTTCCTTCCATGAAGTATGCCATAGTTGTCGAAGGACCAAGGAAGTAGCATAGCCAAATGTCACAGTTGCTACATGTCAACAATACTATTGCAACATAGTAGCTAGTAGGGAATGATTTTGGAATTAACTACAAAAAGTTCTTTCATTTCTTGCGTAGTTATCATGGAAAAAAAAGGTGCACCTCAAGGCTGTAAAGGCATACGCCTTGAGGCGAGGTGGCCTCTAATGCACCATGAGGCATGCGCCTCACTGTCCAGGTAAGAGGCGTGCGCCTCCTTTTGGCCAGGCGTAAAAAGGGGTTAGGCGTTTCCGAGGCATAAGCCTCAATTCAGACCTCAATTTAAGCCTAAAAGGCACATTAGATTGAATGCAATGGGATGAATACAAAACTGGACGCCCTCTCCTTTATATAGGAGAGGGGAGACGCCCTAAGACTTAGGATGCAAGTAATCTAAACCAATGTTTTCATAACCGAACCGGTGGTCGGACCGGTAGTGACTCAGACCGGATTGAGTCGGGTCCAACCGGAGTGGTTGAACCGGTTGGACAGGAAATGATGTCAGCATGACATAAAAAAAATTTGAACCGCAAAAACCGAACCGGTCACCATGATAAAAGGCAATTAGCGGTCGGTCTGGTCAGACCGGTTGAACAGGTAGATTATATATATATATATATATATATATATTGTTTGTTTATATATACATATATATCATATCAATATTAATATATATATATATATATATATATATATATATATATATATATATATTTGAACATATATACATTGTATATACATACATACACACACACACATATATATATATATATATGGGATTAAGAGAGAAAGATTTTATATATATATATATATATATTATATGAGAAAGATTATATATATATATTTATATTTATATATATTTATATATATATATATAGTGGAGTGGAAGGAATTAGGAGATGAAGAATCCACTGGGAATGAATGGGAAGATAGAAAAATTAGAAGAAGAAAGGATTTTTTGGTTAGACGCATGGAATTAGCTAAACATTTTATTCGAACAAATGTAGAACCAGAGCGGATGGTTTTGTGGCTATTACCAGTTCTTCCCCCCCGAGTTAAGACCCATCATTCAGATAGATGGGGGTAAATTAATGAGTTCAGATATCTAAATTTCACCCTTTTAGATACTTTTTCAAACTCATTGCCGATACTAAGTAGCAGTCCCAAATTTGTATCTATTTTTTATGATATTATGCATGGATCGGGTGAGTTTGAAGAGAAAGGGGGTGGATTTTGCTAACTGTCTGTGAGCATGGGAATTGCGTTGCCGAGCAGAGGGCAGAGAGTTTCAATTTTGGGTGAAACCATAGGTGAAAGATAGCCTACAATATTTGATCTATCAAATCGATTCATCGTCGAGAATTGAATAATGTAACATAGAAAGGTCCTTTATCCATACCAAATAAGAATGGGATTCCCGGTCCAATAAAATAAAAGAATAATCCCGTTCATTGAATTTCTCTTTCCACTCTTGATTTTCTTTTCTATAATCAAATGAAAATGAAAATCGAATTCCATTTTAATATATTTTATTATCTGAAATCTGATTCAAATCCAATATAGTGCATGTGGGTACATAAGAAATATATCGAATCGATTCTTTTTAATGTTAATGAATAGATCCTTGGAATATGGAATTCCAAGGGATGAAATAGGAAATGATACTCTGAATCATATAACTATAATGAAATATACGATCAACAAACATTTATTGAATTTGAAAAAGAGTTAGAAGAAATGGTTTGATCCTCTTATTTCTCGAACCGAGAGATCCATGAATCGGAATCCCGATGCATATAGATACAAATGGTCCAATGGGAGCAAGAAAATTCAATGTTGGCCCATCTGAACCATATAAACCTATACCTAAAACCCCCATTAATAGAAAAATGGAACCCCCTGCAGTGTATAAAATAAACTTTGTAGCTGAGTACAAACGTTTTTTACCCCCCCCCACATAGATAAAAGTAAGTAAACAGGAATTAATTCTAACTCCCACATCATGAAAAAAAGTAAAAGGTCTCGAGAAGAAAATAACCCTATTTGATATATATACACATATATATTGTTGTGTATATGTATACATTCATACATACATACATACATAAATATATATATATGGGATTAAGAGAGAAAGATTATATATATATATATAATGTATGTATACATATATATTATTATGTAGATGTACACATACATATATATGCATATATACAAATATACATATATTTGTACATATATACATATATATATATGCATTCTACCTTATATGTATATTTTCTATATAAATACATACACACACATATATATGCCATATGTATATACATATATATACATATATGTAAATTTCTATATGTATTCTACCCACTGTTCGGAAAATCCCCCGCTTAAGCCGAATAATCGGCCGAATATTCCTTTTTGGGGGTCTACCGAACCGATTATCAATAATCGGCCGATTAATCGGTCCTTGACCGATTAATCGGCCGATCGGGGGAATAATCGGCCGATTAATCGGCAATTTTCAAAATCAAATGCTAGTAATATTTTTTTTACACTAATTTTTTCTAATACTACTATTGGTCATTACAATTACATTCTCTTCTTCCAATTTACATATTTGGTCTTCTGCTCATGTTTTCTCTATAAGTTTATAGTTAGTGTTTATTGAACTGATCCTTACTATTGACGTTTTCTCTATAAGTTTATAGTTAGTCTATTACTTATAAATGTTTCTAATTACTTATCATTGTCATTATTATATGGTCAATATATAATTTATATATCTTTATGATTAATATTAAAAAAAATCAAAACCGATTAAAACCGAATATTCTCCCGCTTATACTCCCACATACCGTATATACTCTATTCGGTACCCTCTCCGCCCGTACACCGATTACCGCTTTTCAGAACACTGATTCTACCTTCTGTTTTTTCTTTTCTTTGAACCACTGGTTCAATCCGGTTCGGTCCGACCGGCTGGTTGGACCGGTTGGACCGTATTTCTGGCCGGTTAGACCGGAAAAGACACATAATCGGTTTTTTAGGCTTCCGGACCGGTCAGCTACCGGTTCACCGGTCGGACCGGCCGGTCCGGTTCGGTTTTAAAAACACTGATCTAAATGGGCTGAGATACAAAAGCCCACTAACTAATTAACCTATTAACTAAATAGGCTAATATAGACTCTCTAACACTCCCCCTCAAGCTGGAGCATGGGTGAAACACATGTCCAAAGCTTGGAGGTTACAAGACTCAATAAAAGAAATGATAAATGAAAGATAAAAGATAAATATCACTCCCCATACAAAAATTCATACTCCCTCTAATTAATACCCCCCTTGAACCATGTGGTGACAATGCCTCTCTTCTTTGAAATTGTATTCTACAGGCTGGAGATCCTCGAGCTTTGAAGGTCTTTCAAGTGCATCTGGAATGAAGAGAAGCTGAAATGGAACCTGAATACTGCAGTAGTAATTCGCCACTTGGAGCAGACGATCATCAACACCACAACTACAAAAATGTCATTGGATTACGTACTTAACGCGGCACAAACGCGGATGCCCAATGTAGATGTAGCAGTAGCGGAATCTTCAAATTGTCTGAGAAGACGTGCATAACGTGGCACGAACACGAACGGACGATATGTTGGTGATACGATGCAGGTACCACAACTTTGTCGCATGAACCTTGGGGGCTTGACAGGAAAGGAGATATCATCCATCAAGGAAAGTCCCAAGTAGATCAACAACAGGTGATGTCGAAATAGTAGATACGGCTCGGAGAAGACGTGATGAAGCAGCTCAGTGAAGATAAACTGGATGAATCAACCTTATAGAAGTAGATTGGAAGGCTTACTGAGCTTCTAAAAATCTGAAGAAGCACCCTCTGTCTCATGTGAATGCAGCTGAAGTACACCATCAACACCTGACATACATAACGCAGTACGAACGTGAATAGCTCGGTGTTGATGCTGAATGAAGATCCTTCATTACTGTCTGGAAGTAGAGAACGGATGTGTCTGAAGAAGCTCCATGAAGATAATAGCCTGGAACATATATAGCATGAATACATATATCATCTCTTCTCATACTCTCTCTCATACATATTCTCTCACTCTCTCTCTCTTCTCATCTCTTCCTCTCCTCTCTACCCCCCTCCCCGCACACCAAATACGACGAGAGTGAGTGTTTGGTGTGGAGAAATGGACATATGACCCCCCTGCACTGTGGAAAGGGATACACACATGATATGGGTGGGTAGGAAAGGAATTGGTGGATATGAGAGGAATTTATGTATATGGAGATGTGTAATATGTGGAAAACAAAATCGATAACCGGAGAGAATATGCTAAATGGGTCAATGCGAGATCCGGGTAGAAAATTAAATGGATCTAATCCTGACCCAAAAATCTGGGGGCGGAGCCCCGAGCAAAATCCGAATAGGCTTATAATGGAATCTGATTAGCAAAGATATGATCGATTAAGGATCTGAATAGGCATAATGAATATGGGGGGAATTAATAACTGAGAGTAGACATAGATGGGAGGTGATGGTGGAGTGATGAAGATAGCCGGGAAGGTGATGAAGAGCAGCAGCTTGCGGGATGTAGTAAAAAAAATGGCTGGATTATGTCACTCAGTTGATGTAGCACTTGGTCGTAACGGAGGAGATGACAAAGGGTCTCCTGCACGACTTCAAAGATATTATATGCCAAGAGGATGCATGCGGAGCCAAGGGCGGAGCCTCTCCACGAGCGCCAATGAAGGTTGATGCTGAGGACGTTAGGAGATGGCCTGTGCAGAACTCAGTACTACCGAGTTAATGTCGGTAGTACTGAGATCTTTCTGGACGGCGGCTAGCAGGTTGATTTTTGCTTGATGGCGATGATGGATGTTGCTTCTGCAGTTGGCGGCGCTTATGATGTTGCTGCTAGATGTTGATAGTGGCGTCGATAGGCGGCCAAGGCACAAAGATGGTTGCTTGGAGGCGCTGGGAATATAGTGACACTGCTGTTGTTCGTGGAATACAGGCAACAGAGGTGGAAGGCGGCGGGTAATGATGCAGCGATGGCAGTGGATATGTGATGGCCGGAAAGGAGATCACCGGCGGTAAGGTTTGGATTTGGAAAACATAGATCGCAGATCGGGAATTAGCACCGACATACTGATCTATGTGAAAGTGGAAGAAGGAGAGCCATGGAGGTCGGAATTGCCTAGCAGGCAGCCGACCTAAGCCATAGCAACGGCGGAGGTCGGCCGCAGGCGAGGTTCTCCCCCTCGGTTGCTCTCTGGAAAAGACGAGCGGCGGCAGCTAGGGTTGTGTGCGCGCCGGAAAGGAGAGGGAGGAGGGGCGGCGGCTAGGTTTCCGTTAGGAGCGAACACGCTCTGTTCACGCAGGATTACTGTTCACTCCGCCATACTGTTCACGCCGGAGTTACTGTTCATGCCGCCATTTTTGTTCACCGCTCTGATACCATGTAAAGAATAAGATTAGATTGAATGCAATGGGATGAATACAAGATTGGACGCCCTCTATAGGAGAGGGGAGACGCCCTAATAAGACTTAGGATGCAAGTAATCTAAACAGACTGAGATACAAAAGCCCACTAACTAATTAACCTATTAACTAAATAGGCTAATATAGACTCTCTAACACACACACACATATATATATATATAAACATGTATATTTGTGTATAATCTATATATATGTGTATATATACATATATATGTCTAAACAAGTATATTTATGTATATGTGTATGTATCTATAATATATATGCATATACATATAATGACGCACATGGTATACGCTTACATGTATATATTTATGCATGTATATGTGTGTATGTATATAATTGTAAGGTATGTAAAGATTTATATGTATATATGTCTATATTTTGTATTCTTTTGTATATTGGATGTACTTGCACATGTCTATGTGTATATGTAATGGATTTACATGTATATTAAATATTGACGTGTATATATATCTGTGTATATAATTTTTAAAATGTGTACACTTGTGTATGCCAATGGGAATGTACATACTTGTATGTACATATATGTACATTAAATATAACTTATATATATATATATATATAAAAGTTATATTTATATATATATAAGGAGTCAGGCTAGAATACAATCGAGTGTATTCGGAGCAGAATACACTCAAGTAGTTTATCATGATGCAATATTTTTTTCAAAAATCTAATATGTTGATCTTCTTAAACATGTTGTGAATAGCTCATACGCAAAATTTGAGCACATTTGGACATGTTATAAAGACCGCAAAAATCATGCATTTCAAATTAGTTTTGCGCGTCGATTTTGTTGTCCTTGGATGAGTGACTTACACTCATCCAAATGGGCTCAAAATTTGGTCAGGCTAGAATACACTCAAGTGTACATATTGCACAAATACACTAAAGTGTGTTTGCATATCAAGACTATTTTTTGCAAAATTTAAACCATTGATCTTCACCGTCATACTATAACTAGACTACATACAAATTTTGAGCTCATTTGGATGAGTGTAAGTCACTCATCCAAGGGCAACAAAATCGACGCGCAAAACTAATTTGAAATGCATATTTTTTGCGGTCTTTATAACATGACCTATAAATGTCCAAATGTGCTCAAATTTATATATATATATATATATATATAATATATATATAATATAATATAATATATATATATATTATATATAATATATAATATTATATATATATTATATATATAATATTATATTATATATATATATATTATATATAATATTATATATTATATATAACTTATATAATATATATAATATATATATTATATATATATATAATATATAACTTATATATATAATATATATAATATATATATATATATAATATAACTTATATATATAATATATATATAATATATATAACTTATATATAATATATATATAACTTATACATATATAATATATAACTTATATATATAATATATATAACTTATATATATATATATATATAAATATAACTTATATATATATATATGGCCATTCATTCGCTACCCGCATGGGTAACTAACATTAGTTACCCGTGGATCTATTTTGTAATAGAAAGGTACCTGTTTGTAATGAGACAGACAACGTTTGTAATGAGATGACCAAATTTGTAATACAAACACTCATTTTGTATTACAGCGTAAATTGCTGTGATAAATATTATTTTTACTGTAATCAGACATGTAATACAAAACGAGTGTTTGTATTACAAATTTGGTCATCTCATTACAAACGATGTCTGTCTCATTACAAACAGGTACCTTTCTATTACAAAATAGATCCACGGGTAACTAAGGTTAGTTACCCGCATGGGTAGTGAATATATACCCTATATATATATATATATATATATATATATATATATATATATATATATATATATATATATATATATATATATATATATATATATATATATATAGCGCCTCGGTACATTCTGAGGCTTACGCCTCGCCTCACTAAGACAAAAATGCCTCGTAACACCTCACGCCTTTTTCAACCTTGGTAGTTACAAAGGCTCTGGCCTAGGCACCACCTAGATGGGCTAGACTTTGGAGGTGTCTAAGACTAGGCGAACACCTAGGGCCTTTTCAAGCCAATTTAGGTCAGTTTTGCACCAAACTAGGTTAGATTTAAGTCTACATGTTGTCTTGATCGTGTAAGGCCATTTTAGGGCTAAAATGGGTTATTCTATGTTTGATCAGGTCAATTCAGATTTGGTTTGGTAAATTAAGCATGATTTAGGCCAAATCGGAGTAAGTCGGATCTAGTTTAGGTCACACATGTGTGAATCTATTCTAGGTAAATATAAAATTGATTCAAGTATAGAAAACCAATATAAATACTTAGTAAAGACACATAAACATATTTATTTTTCAAGAATAGTTATAAATTATAGCAATAATAGAATGCCTAGGCCGCCTAGGCGGCAGCGCAGCCACCTAGGCAACTAGGCTCTCAAATCATAGAGGTCACCGCCTAGACAACTATGATTTCTTGGATCGTGAAGCATTCCTAATCCATCTGCAACAGATCCAAGAAAGACCCGCATCAACTGCTATGATATCCATGCAACACATGGACTTGGATTCCAAAAATTCAGAATTCGCCTAGAGTTCACCAACATGCACCATGGTGCGATGAAGATACAACACCAACATCAACACACCAAATACTACTTTGCAATTACATCGAGTTTTTATCTACATTCCGGAGATTTGCAATCTACTTTGCAGCTACTTGAATAAATATAACATGACGCATTGCAATTAGCATAAGGTAATACATTAGAAATCATTTAACATAGTAATGTAGGGTGAAACACCTAATAGAATAATACATAATGGTGTTGGTGGCAGGCGTTGCATCTAAATGCAGCATAAAATTAAAATAAAATTCAAGAGAAATCATAAGTATTATATCTTGGTAAACAAAAAATTCAGATGACCGTTGCAAGAATTATTATAATGAACAAAATTAAATGTTGTGTGGATCTGTATCACCAACTTGTAGTCACCTTGAATAATGGTTTTAGTACAAACTAAGAAACAAACTGTTCCATAGAAACCCCAAAGAAAAACGTCCGCATTGCTAAGAAAATAGCAAATGTACTTTAAACCCAAAGAACAGAGGAAAACAATTGAGATAAAAAAACCATTGGGTTTAGTACAAACAAAGAAAGAAAGCATTCAACGGAAATCCCCAATAAAAACGTCCAATTGCTAAGAAAATAGCATAGGCAGTTTCAAGTCATTAAATAGGAATTTTCTTGAAATCTTCATATTAAAAAACTGTTGAAAAGCATCGTGGATCAAGAGTGCAATTATAAAAAAGGATTACTCAAACTGCTATGCAACCTTTAAATTACATAATTTATCAATTACTTTCATGTTCATTACTTTTTTCGATATAGGCTCCCATGGCATAGGTATCAAGAAATCATGTAAGACTTAAAATCCATGTTTACACAAAATCGTGATGAAAAGAACAGTACACATTGCTACAAATCAGAAAACAGCTACACTAATACCTTGCAATCTTTGTTTTGAAGAGCATGGCCATCTTGTGCAAAGAATGCCAAAAGCAAGTTTCCTAGAAAGGCACCAATATCAAATCCCATTGGACCATAAAAAGCAAATTCTGGATCTATAACCTGTGTTGACTCTGCGGTCACCATGATAGAACTAGTATGGAGATCTCCATGAATCAGAGCTTGAGCTCTCTCACAAAACCTATACAAAATAAGGTAAATAAATAAAGTGACATGAAGAACTGGAAATCGGTCACAAATGAGGAAGGCAATAACTTTGTATAATCCATACATCAATTTCAGTTCAGCAACCTCAATCCTTAAAGTGTCATCCTCACGTATTGCTTCAGCATCAGAATCCAGGTAAGGAGAAGTCCAACAGTTGTGAGGGGATAACTTGTAAGGATCAGAGAAGACAACCTGCTCGGTGAGCCTGCAAAGCTCAACATTTCCACAAAATTTCGCAACTGCAAATTGCATTGATGAAGATTACAGATTAGACAAAGACCGGAATAGATTATGAATAATACTTTTTGATAGCTTACTAGATATTACTTTCAGTAAATTTTCATGTCACAACAATATGTATTACACTCAAGGAACACTGAAGAGGATTATAGAGACAGATGATGCGCTGTGTATATGACATGCAACAAGTATCCAGATAAAAGACAAGAAAGAGGCTATTGATCAAAATTCAATGTATAATTTTATTGTTCATAAAATCAAACGCAAATTGTTAACCTGGATTCAAATCTCTCTTTGCTTCTCAAAGCTTACAGGGCAGAATCAAAAATAACAACTAAAAGATAACAATACAGTCTATATTTAGATGCCAAGTTTGATACATCATTACAATGGCTTATGTCAGACCCTGGTTCTGGCGTTATATCATCAAACTTTTGTGAAGTGTGAAGAAATCCCAAATTATTGGTTGGTATAAGCCACAGGTTTCACCACAAGTTAAGTTTTAATTGGGCAGCTGCAAACAACAAAAAGTGTGATTACATCTGGTTTCAATCTGTCCATCTTAAAAAGAATTTAGGATAAAATTCCAAACAAGGCTCAAACAGAAACAATACCAATATATCCAAGAGCATTGAAGCTGCAGTTATATCTTTAACCAATTACATTTTCGTTATAACATTCTGCTTAATCTAGCTATGTTATCTTATCAGTTCATCCCTCTATTCCCACTTTTGCTAAAATATTAGATATTTCATAGACTCACCTAAAGGCTTGAGGTTTGCTTGGATGTGAACAAGACAAAACTTTCCAGCAGTTATTAAGTAGTTGATCAAACCAAAAACAAATACTCACCTAAACTTTTATGTTGCTCAGTGGTAAGATATAACAGGGATGTAAAGAAAAGTGTCTTTGCCAAATATTCTGATATGTGTTCAGCAAGCAAAGGATATTCAACTCCAGCTATCAATCCTTTGCGAAGAATAATATGAGGAGGCTCCAGATAGCGCATTCCGATTAAAGACATAGTTTGATCAAAATGATAGACTTCAGGAACATGTTTCGGACATAAACGACCTTGCTCTTTGAGGGTGAGGGCCTCAAAGTAGGCACGTTCCTTTGTCATAGGCCATGATTCCCCAATACAACGAACATATGGGAGAGCCTATATTGCCAGAAGATCAAAACATTATAATACATATTTGGATATTAGCAACAAATAATTTAATCACATAGCGCAGACAATCAGCTGGGCCAACAAATTTGGTATGTTATGCAAAGAACATATATAAAAGATTCTTCAGTTACATCTTAAAAGGTCCATGCTTCCACAAGAAGCACAAAACAGCTAACTCATTTTTAAATTTGACCCCAGTAAGAGTTCAATTTTAGTGAGAAAAGGGAGAAGGTAACAAGAACAGAAATTACCAAAAATAAAAACCCTCGTGGCCGGCTGCTTAAATCTCCCCGTCCTAAATATCTTTTATTGCTGCTCAGAATCTCATCCCAGTGCTCTATAGATGGAAAATAGAAAAGGATTCAATGGATCTCCTTCAGTTATGTCCGTCCTTTGCCTGCCATGTTAAAGCAGTCCAATGCCTTCAAAAGGAATCCTCCTCCAACATCCTCTAAGAAATCCAGTCAACCTTCAAAAGGGATCCTCCTCCAACATCCTCTAAGAAATCCAGTCAATCTTATTCTATAGATAATCTTTGTCTTCTGAATAAACCTTAATTCCTTCAAAAATGGCCTTCCACATTCGGTGTGTCATCCCAATTCCAAAATGACTTACTTAAATCTTCATCAATGCAGTAAAAAGACAGCATCTCGACTGAGCATTGGCAATGAAGTGACCAGTAATGTCCAAGGCAACCAGCCCTTTCAAACAAATCCTTCAGAGGAACATCTGGAATGGAGATGTAAGATTTATATGACAACATTTTGCACCAATTTTGTGAAATCCGTAGCAACCCATTATTACCACGTGGCTAGCAAAGAACTTTGTATCTTTCCATCCGCACATGCTTACTCTTAGCTCTAGCCACCTAAAAAACACCCTAACCCTACTTTGGTTGAGAATGACAAAAGGTGGAAAGGATGTTTTCTTGCAAATCTTTTGACTACGTTTTCCTCTCAATTACTTGTTATGTGCAAGAGGTACCAGCAAAGAAGAATGTAATAGTATAGATTCACCCATTTTATAGGTACAATGTATAGTTAATTGGACATCTAACCATGGCAAGCATTGCTATGTATAACTTTTACACACTTTAATTGTTGCTTGGACCCTAACTAGAAAGACATTTTTATTAACTGGATTTTGATCAATTGCAATAAAAATATTGGATATTAGCTAGACACATGATAGGCCAATATAGCAAAACCAGCGAGTCAAATATAGAGTAGAGTCACAGATGGACCGTACCTATAACAATGTTTCAATGAAACAAGGAACAAAAACATGTTTATACATAATTACATATCCATCTATAATATCCGATGACCAATATATATAAATTCTTTTACTGCACCATCGTGCCTGTGTCCTAAATTTTTCAGAGACTGCTGCATTTTGTGTGCCTATCTAGGACAGTGATTGTGCTTTCCGGGCTCTAGGTCATACAGGATACAGCTGGCGCATCATAGGTGTTAGATCAGAGACATTGAGGAATCATCACTAAAGCTTGTCAGAATCAATGCCTATCTAATCCAGTGCAGACAGCAAACTTATTGAGAACCCCATTTTCTCTGAAATTACTTCCATTCCGAAATATTCCAGCCTAAAAGAAACAGCCGCCTTATCCCACCTCGAAAATAGCAGCAGACCAGACCAGAGGAACCCCATCAAACACTCTTAGGGCCCGTTTGGTTGGGCCGTAAACCAAGGTGTCCGGTTGCAACTACGTACTAGTTGGAAAGTTTTAAGTTTGGTTAGGCGTGCTTGCAGTTCGTGGTGAGGGAATCAACTGTACTGTGATCTTGGACGCCATACAAAACTAAGAAAATGAACCGCAAGCTGATCGGCGCGGTTTCATTTCTGCAACTGGCGCTGCATCAATTAGAACGCCTACTGTATACAGTTGTGGCTGCCGTGGATACCTGCTACTGTAATTTTTAATAACAGCTGTCATTTGCAACTATGAACTGCATCCAACCAGACGTTAACAATTCAACATTCTGCATTCTTTTGGGGTGATATGTGGCGGGTTTTAATTGGATGAGTTGATGGAAGTTGTATAATGGATAAATAAATTTATTTTGCTTATAACTTTTGAACATTGATGAACTTTTTGACGAAACAAAAAAACCATTAGATTTGTTATGAAAAATGCATTCCAACAAGACTAGTATTGATATATATTAATAAAAAAATATAAAAATGATATGAATAGGTGATGTGGTGAGAGAGAAAATTGTTTTGTTTATAATTTTTAAAAATGTGATGAATTTTTGAACGAAATAAAAACCATCAAATTTGTGATAAAAAATGCATTCAAACAAGAGTTATGTTGATATACTTTTGAGGAAAGAGGTAAAAAAGAGGAGGGAAGTGATGAGGCAAGATTAGAGAAGTGAGAAGTCCAAAAGTTAAGTGCTTGAAATTAGTAAGTATGCGCCTAAAAATAACTAAAGGTGCCTAAAGATGACTGTACAGCACCCAAAAAAGATAAAAAGTACCAAAAATTGTGATATGCCCACAAATGGTTGAAAATGTCCAAAAATGACCAAATAGCGTCCAAAAAGAGTAAATAGTGCCCAAAAAGGCTAAATAGCAGCAAAAAATAACTAAAATTTTTGGGTGCCAAACAAACTTATTTGGGCGTCGTTACATTATTTTTTGTTGTCAATACTTTATTTGGGCGCCATCTTTATACTGATGGGTATCAATGAACCATTTCAGGCGTCAAAGAACCATCTTTGGGTGTCAAATAGCCATTTCTGAGTGTCTTTAAGTTGTTATTGGGTGTGAAGTACATGTATACCCTATTTAACGCGTAAAACCATATTTGGGCGACATTAAGTTGTTCATAGGTGTTAAACAAACCTATTTGGACATCGTTACATTGTTTTAGTTGTCTAAACCTTATTTGGATGCCATCTCTATACTTCTGGGAGTTAATGAACCATTTTGGGTGTCAATTAACCATCTTTGTGTGTCAATAGCCATTTATGGGCGCCATAGCACCCAAAAATGGTTAAATAGTGCCAAAAAAAATTGCTAAAATTCTTGGGTGTCAAACAAACCTGTTTGGGCGTCGTTACGTTATTTTTGGTTGTTAATACCTTTTTTGGGTGTCATCTTTATACTTCTAGGTGTCAATAAACTATTTTGAGCATCAAGTAACCATATTTGGGTGTCAATTAGCCATTTATGGGCATCATTAAGTTGTTGTTCGTGTGTGAACTATCCTTATACCCTATTTAATGTGTACAATCATATTTGGGTGCCAGTTGTTCTTGAGTGTCAAACAAACCTATTTAGACGCCCTTATATTGTTTTTTATTGTGAATTACCTTAAGTTTTTAGTTGTCAATTACCTTATATGTGATTTAGCACGTACAATATTTACTTGGGCATCATTTTTATACTTTGGGTGTCAATGAACTATTTCTAGGCATCAATGAACTATCTTTGGGTGTCAATTAACCTCTATATATATCTTTTTTATTTTTTTTCAAAAATATGTCAACATTAGTCTTGTTAGATTGTATTTTTCATAATGAATCTAATAGTTTTTGTTTCATTAAAAAATTCATTACGGTTCAAAAGTTATAAGCGAAATAAATTTATTTGCCTATTGCATAATTTTAAAAAAAATCGCTCAATCGTCATCTGTCATGTGGAGGCAGTTTTGGGGCCTGGTTCTGAGCACGAGCATGCCCAAAATTTAACCTCACGGCCACTAGGAGAAGAAAGGAAGCACACAAATAAGCACGACTGATGAACACGCGACATGTTATTTGAATTTCTCCTGTAATTGGTAACTAGTAGAGAACACATGCTAAGTATGTGTAATGTAGTGTAATGCAGTTGAACCAATCCAATATGTAACTACATAAAATGATCACTACATTGGTTTTGTAAGGTTTATATATTTTATTAGTATAAGTTTGGTTCTTATCTTCAATAACGTACATGAAGTTAAATATAATATTTACCTTGTGAAGGATACATTATGCTAGATCCGACCCCGTTTTATATTGGAAATCAACTTCCAAATCTTGAATTTATTATTTCAAATTTGACCCAATTAATATTATGTGTCACAATGACAACCATCATTCTTAGTGTTATCTACTATTAAATATGCCTATATAACAGATGGAGAAAATGATAAAAAAGATTGAGCATTGAGGTATTGACAAGAAAAGAAAAGCCAAACATGATGCATGCAAAATAGACATATCACATTCAATTTGTAGATATATATAGGGGTGGGCATCGTCTGGTTAGGTCTAGTTTGACCCTAAAATCATTGACTAGACCATATATAGTGGTCTAAAAAATTTCTAGACCAAACTTGACTACTAAAAGATCTAAACTAAACTTAACTTGACTACTAAAAGATCTAAACTGAACTTCACTACTAAAATGTGGTCAATTTTGGATAAGTTCGGTCTAAAACTACTACTACCTAATATTTACTAGCCACACATTTAAGTGGATATCAATAATAAAATGATTCAATTTTGATGTCAAGTTATTGATGCTCTTCAATACAAATCATACTTCAATAATATGAAATAAATTCTATTATTTGAACATTAGATGGAATGTGGTGTATATTACATGCAATAATTAAATGTAAAAAAAAGATTATATATATATATATATATATATTGGTTTCAACGTTAATATAGAAGTCATTTGCAACACTAATGATATATATTAGGTTGATATAATTTGTAATATTGTATATAGATCAACAAAATCATGACTAGAATAATTTATTTGAGTATATATATAGAGACACACAGACATATACATATATAGAGTTGGTCAAGTTCAGACTCACCGGTTAACTAGTTGCCCAAACTATGACTATACCAGTTTAGGATGGTCTGAACACTTTTCAAACCGAACTTGACCACAAAACTCATCAAAATCAAATTTAATCAAGCAGTTTGGTCAAGTTTGGTTTGGTTGGGTTTGATGGTCAAGTTTGATTTCTTGTCCATTCCTAGATATAGATATTAGTGTATATAATAATTAACTAAATATTGAAATGGGACTGAAATAGAAGGAAATTAAGCAATCATGCAATCTAGAAGGAGAAGCTAATATGCTTCCCATCCATACTTAAAAAAATAGCTACCTGCCATATGTAGATATGAATAAAAGTACGTATATGACAATGGGTACGACTTCCAACCCAGAACTAAACCACACCAAATTTTTTGTGGAGTCATTAACTCAGATATCAGACAAGTTCTATAAAGTGTAACATAATTTTAAATTTAGAGTATTCATTACTAACTCAGATCTGGCCTTGGTCAAGCTAGACATGTAACAAGAAGAAGCAGGCATGTCACCCACGATATGTAGGTATAAATATAAGTATACTTATATCTTTAAGTGAAATGGTTGTTGACTTTTTGACTTGTGACTAACCTGAAGTATTTTTTTCGATAGTGGCAAACCTAGATCTGAACCTAGGCTTTATAATATTTTACCTAGAATAAAATTGAAATTTATAATCTCCAATACATATGTGAATAATATTAATTTTCTTTGTATGTTAAACGTGTTGTTCAAATTTATCAAGGAAGAAATGGTCTGCATTCACAAAATCCAAACTAAGGAATGAAATATTTTAATTTAGATGTGAATTTTCATACAAAAACTATATCGGGTTGACAAATTTTCACATTAATTTTTTTATTATAGTCGGATTGGGTCGAGTTCACAACAGGATATACTATCATTTACCGGCCTTAATCACACCTCCAAAAGTAGTAGATCTAGAGTAATCAAACTTTTAAATTTATATCTCGACACTCAGGTCCCCCGCAACTATAATATGGGGTCCAATGTAGTAAACTGAGGTCGATCCACAGGGACGAGGGTGGTATGTTTTAAGAATGGAAATCCTTAGCTTAGTCACACCAAGAAAAGAGTAAGATAAAACTTTGTGCTCCTTATGGAATGATGTTATTCCAATGAACAGGAAAGTAAAATAAGGAAAACAAAAGTAAGAATTAAAATAAAAGAACAAGAAAGATCAAAGAGTAAGATATCACATATGGATGAGAAACTTGGATTAAGTTTCATCATCTAAGATCTCTCACCAACATGTAATACTCACACACATTGTATACCCTTAGCAAGTTTACAATCGATCATCATAAGTGTTTATACCCTCCTCTCTTGAGCTTAGGATAGATCTAGATTATAAGGTTGTCTCTCTCTCTCTTGATATGACAAACAAACAATCACAATAAAACCATGTGATCATTAACTTAAGCATTCCAACATTATCATGCATTCATGCAACTCAATAACACTAAGATATAGGTTAATACTACTCTTTTGAGGTATTAACAATCAAACAACACAAGATGATGGCTAATCATGCAAGTGAATCATTAAGATCAAGAGTATGGGGATAAACTTTGCTAAGAGCATATATCCAATGAATATTAGTATTTACATGTTGGGAGATCCTTATTGGTTACTCCCAATCCAAGCTAAGAGACTAGCCACTCATGGTGGTGAGAAGCTGGACGAAGCTGCAAAAATGGAGAGACCTTGAAGTAGAAATGAGTTGGGGATGAAAATGGATGGAGGGAGGTGACTAGATCTAGTAAAGAGGGGGGAGGTACATCAATAGTAACCATAGATAGATTACACTTAATGGAGGCTTCCTCTCCTCTTGAACCTAGTGCGACAATGTGGAAGTACACTCGTTGTTCTCTTATATTGAAGGAGAGGTTGGGGTAGCTTGGCAGCGGACGGTAGGGGAGGACCTTCAGACTTTCATCGTCAGACCTCCAATAACTGATGGACAAGTGTTGGTCGATGGTGAGAGTGCTCTTTGGCAGCACTTCACATCTCCTTTGTGTGGCGACTCCATGTTCGGTGTTCAGGGACCCTATTTATAGCTTTGGTCTGGGACACTTTACTTGCACCACAAGTTTGGACACGCTCCTCAAGGCACGTGCCTAACGACCCTAAATGAATGTTGTCCATTGCGGCCATAGATTGGTAGGATGAATAGAGGAGCCATCTGTTGTGCTCTCGTATTTGGTTCTACCTAGGTATCGATCGATGGATTCAGTCAAACCATTGAAACTTAAGAACCATCAAATCATCAGGTTGGATATTCGATGGTTGACGACGAAGATTGATGTCCTCTTAACTGATGCACTGGCAGACTATCAGTTTAGGGAACTAATGGTATCTCTAACTAGAGGAAGGTGGGTCATCGGGTTGGAGAACCAATGGTCAAATTGGTTGCCCATTCCTTGGTAGATCTGCCTTTGATGGGAGCCATCATTTTGGGGAACCAATGGCTGGTCTGGTAGCGGTTCCCAGGCTACTGTGAAAGGTCTCCATTGGTTATGGAAATATATGGACGTCCTACCTTGGTAAAAAAATGTATCGTTTGACAAGTTTCTTGCATGGGAACTAGTAGTTATCTTCAAACCAAGGCATAAGTTGCGTACATGTGCAGAATAGTGGAAAATTAGATTAACTCTGCATAAAGAGAGGAGATAAGAAGTAGAGTTAGGAATGAAATATCCACAAAATTGGATGTTATCAACCCCCTCAAACTTAGAGTCTAGTTTTTCCTCAAGTTGATAAATATAATCAAGGCATCGAGAAAATGTTAGGGCTTTATTTGTTTAGTGTTTGGTCCACTTTTAACCATGTCTTCATATCATCCTTAGGTCAAAATCTCTATAGATTTGCTTGGATTTCCCACTATATAGCCAATTTCCTCCCCCTCTATCTAGAGTTGCATTACCCCAAATGTCGGCATATCCTCTTTTTAGGAAGGGACTCCCCTTCACAAAACACATCCAACCTCATTTCCAAGATGTACTTATGCAAAATGCCATATAGGTAGCTTTCATAGACAACCTTTATTTTTATGGATGGATCTATATAAAGGTGTAAAGTTGGGCCAAGGCTAATTGTGTTTCATGTCTTTCTAGGACATGCTCAACCATGAGTACTATTGTAAACCAATGGCACTCAATTGTTAGTCAAGATGTAGTTTCAGGTGGTTATGTGAGATAGCGTCAAGAGACAGGTGTCTGATTGTTTGGATTCTAGACCCGACTACCGGGCACAACATATCTGCATTCTTAAGTGTGTTATACACTGGTCGTCCATAGCCTTTCAACATCTTATCAGGAACAACTCTCATACTTCTATCCACCCTCATCTTTTATTCTTGCTCTCAAGACTTTTAGGTAATGGGATTTTTAGGGAAAAGTGGGATGTTGTGCCTCTTTTGATCCCATAGTGAGGATTTTAAGCACTGGAAGGGGTAGTTGTTTCCTCTTTTGTTGGTGTTTGCACTTTCTAACCTGTATTGGGGAGCTAGGTAGTCGATCTAGGGTACTCCAAGTGGGGTCCTCTTTATTTTAGAGGGTTTCAAATTGGGATATTAGTGTTCTTTTGCAGTCATGCAGTATCTTGAGATAAGTATAGTGTGAATACATGGTCAAGTAGGTTTTTGTTTATATGTATTAGTAGACCAAAAGATTACTTTTGGAATGATTATGCTAAAAATTATCCATAAGACAAGAAAGTCTAAGGGTAAGGGTTATGATAACATTAAGGAAAACTAGATTCAAAATTTTCCTTCAAAACTTCCTATTCATCAAAAATTCTCCTTATAAATTTAAAAAGACTAAATTATGTACATTGGGAAACTAGTCATTTGACCTTTCATAATTTTACAAAACAATTGCATAGGTAACATAAGGAGACAGTAAAGTGAAGTAATATAGGAAGCCCTGTGTCGTACGACTGCATGCTTCATATCAGGCAGGCATTCTTGTGCCGAGCAACGTATCGTGCGACACGTGAGCCGCACGGCACAAAGCTTGCTTAGGAAGCCATATCGACCCTTGAAGTGACGGATTAGACTGCGCATCGGGAATGATATGTCTCTCTACACGATGTGTGCCCTGGTTTACCTGATTTACCCCCGCACAACAAGGTGGTAATACAAGGAACCCGAGAACCTAAGTCCCTTCTAACCCGACATGACACCGAACACGATACAGACCATCATTATGGTGTGTCGCCCGGCATGGTGCCTTCCCGACATGACCGTATCGGGTAGGAAGCCCTGACCGATACGCTTACCCGTCATGGTCTGTCGCCCAACGGGGTGGCTACCCGACATGGGCATATCGGGCAGAGCTTCCACCCGGTACCGGGTAAGCTGTACCTTAGGGGTTTTTGTCATCTATCGCCCTCCTATATCAAGGAGGCGATACCTATCTTCCCTTTTAGCATTTACTTTCATTCATTATGCATTGTAACTGAACCCTTTTTACACAATATCTATGCTTATAGAATCTGTGGAGTTTAATACTTGTTGTTCTATGTTTGGTCCCCTTTTGTTGGATGATTTCTTATATAGCATCTGAGTTCTAGCTTGTATGTTGGATCATGTTTTGACTAGATATCGAATCATGTTTCCCGTTTCAACTCCTTCGAGAGATGGATTTTGTAACTCTAGAGCCTGGTCTGATCCAGGAGTACGAGAGTACCTAGGGTTAGAGCTGCTTCGGGTTGCTTTCCCACTCCAACCTATGTCCATTACCCTTGAGATAGGGTGTTGGCATTTAGTTGGAGGTACCCTCTTTGAGAGAAGGGGTGCTGGGTGTTTTTTGCTGCTGCTTGTTATTCCTAAGTTTTCTTCCTTCGTGCCTCACCTTAACAATAGTTTTAGCTCCTCATAAGTTGTTGCGCAAAACCCCTAAAAACTGCTAAAACCGTAAAATCGTCATCTTTCTTATAACTCCAGTTGGAGATAGTTTTTCTTTATGATGTTTCCTTTTACGACATATCTATCCCTTCTTGTCTGAATATCCTTGCCCATATAAAAATGATCTCTATGCGCTTGCTTTAACGCTTCGTTTATATGTTTAGCTATCATCTTGCGATGTTTGATTATCGATATTCTCGAGAAGGTAATATCGCTTTTATCCGTGATGTAGAGTAGCATGAATGCATGAGAGTGTTGGATTGCTAGTGCTCTAACCTATATGTTTTGCTGTGAGGCTTTTGAGTTGTCTTCTCGAGAGAGAGACTTCTTTTAAGTCTGGTTCCCTCCTCTTCTCAAGAGAGAGTGGGATGTGGCATTTTTATGGTTGCTCGTAATTTTGGTATGTGCATGCAGGGAAGAGGGATAGTTTGCTTGTGAAGGAAACGTTTTAGTTAAGTGAACCCCGATCCGAGTTTTTACTTTTTTTCTCATTATAGTTGGTTTCCTTTTATTTTTCCTTCGCCTTGAAGATTGTTGTTCCTTGGGGAATACCTTTTAATCCTCTTTTTCCACTAGATTATAGAAGTGTGGTTTCCGTGTTCTTGGTACTACCAACCTCATCCTTGTGTTTGACCCTGATCACTACATCAGACCCTGTTATCGTTGCGGGGGCCTGAGAGTCGGGTTATCTCTTTAAAAGTCCGACTACTTTAATTCGCTCCTTTTGGACGCGTGATTTGGTCGGTCACTTGGGTAGCAATGATGTGTTTCTAGATGTCATTCTTTGCTTGTGATGTCATAAGTTTGTTATGGACATTTATTGCCAATGTAATTCTGGACCTATAGGGTCATACAGATAGGAATGCACTTGGATTAAAGGAGTATATTCATGAATGATGTTTAATCTGATTACTAAAGGTGTTTAGGTATTCAATTAAACAACTGAGATTCAAAATTGATTGATTGGACTCTGAACTGGTCGTCTCACACTTCCAACTGAGCAGTTTGACAATGAACCGATCGGTTGGGGTCTCAGGTCAATTGGAATCAACATTGGCTGATCAATGACTGAACTAGGGAGTGATATGATTGGTTCACATATCCCAACCAACCGGCTCATGGGATGAGCCGCCCGGTTCAATTGCCATTTCGATTGGATAAAGGATTGGTGTTGAAACCATTTTTGGCATTAATAGTGCATTAATTACCAATTTGATTCTGAATATGAAATTGCACAGATGACTGGTTTGTTTAGCAAACCGATCGGCTCGTGCACCATCCGACCAGTTGGGTGTGCGAGCTGACCAGTTCACCGTGTGTAGGTTCTAGAAAATTCGTGAATTTGACCCTTTGACCCCCACACATACTGAGAAGCTTGACCCTAGCCTCTCCTATAAATAGAGGGGTACTGGGGGCTTCTCAGAACATGAAAATTGCCTCTGACAATTTTTTGTCCTCTCTCTATATGTGGTAACCAATAGAGAGCCTGAGCAAGTCCTACTTGGTAAAGGGAGGGATAATAAGGGAGAGACAATTACTTGAGAATTAATCAAACCTAGCAGGTTGACGTTTAAAGGAAAAACTCCTTCCTATTGGCTCTGGTAGCGTAACGTGGAGTTCTCGGTGGTCCGCGTAGACTACTTTAGAGGCGGGAGACCATTGTCTGCCGCTTGGAGGACACCGTCAACTGTTGTTTGTGGTTTTGTACTAGGTTCTCGGTGGAGACGATTGTTCTAGTGTTGCTGATGCTGAAGAAGAAGCATACTGTTGCAAGGGTAATGTCATTGGACTTTCTCTAGGACCAAGTATAACCATGCTCACCTTCCTTCCTGGATACATTATTGTTGATGAGATCTTGCTATTTTGGGAGATGGGCATTTAATTTTTTATCTCCGCTACCTATATTTGTGCCCAATTTCCCTACAGAAGCCATAGTTGTTGGAGCCTGACTGTTGTTGTGGCTCTTATGGAAGTTACGTGGCTTATCAAATTGTAGTCCTTCGCCTAGAAGTCCCCTACCAAACATCTCTATGAGTTCGAATATTTTTGTATCCACTTGGGTTGCTTTATATTCAGTGACGCTTTTAGTTGTTTTTATGAAGAGGTTCTCTTTTTAAGCTAAACTGAGCGTCTGAGCTATTGTACATGATCGTCATGTAAGCTTTTATATCTACTGATAGAAGTGTCCATTGTTCATCATGTAGAATGGGAACAATTCTCAAATTTGAGAAATTATAATTTAGATGATCGGTTAGTCATTATAGCCTCCAAATTCTTTATTATATAAAATCTCCCCAACTATGTCGTAGTAGGCCATGCAGACATTGTCAAGCTCATCAGTTCAAAACAATTGACAGGCTGAAATGACATTAATTGTCATATAACCTCCTATAATTAGTATCCCATAGAGGTCGGTCTGGAGTACTTGGACACAATCCTATTCAAATATTGTGATGATCTCATCTTCCTATGGATGTAGTTCCTCCATGATGAATGTTAGATCCTCTAGAGATAGTCCACAGAAAGCATCATTGTCAAAATTCTCAAACATGGGTTGTATCAGATCTGTGGGTGTTGGCTCTGATGCTTCTTGTGGTTCATCATAGGTTGTGATGTCTTTTTCACCCTCTTCTTTGTCAGCCCTTTGGTTGGACATGGTAGGGGCCTCCACTTTTTCATCATGTGTCTCTTCCTCATCTTCCCCTAGTACATAAGTATCTTGTTGAGGCGGAGAAGTGGCTTCTATTTTTGGTTGAGCGGTTTTTGGAGTGTTATAAGGAAAAGGGTGTTCTGGAAGGGAACCCTTGGTAGTTGCAACAAGTGGGTCTATATCCGGATGGAAAACTATTGTTTCATATATGAATGGGTAGGTGTGGACTGTGGGAGAGGGTAGATTGCTGATATCTGGAGAAGAGGGTGGAGGTAAATTGGAATCCATGGATTTGGCTTCTGTTTCTTTCAAGGGTGGTTGGGAGGGATTGATATTTTTGTTGAGGAGGGGACTGCGGTTGTAGCAAAGGAGGAGGAATCACTAGACTGGTTGTGCTTTTATGTGTGGGAGGGGTCACTGATTCCTTCTCTAGGTTTTTCTATCGCTCCCTCCATGGAATCTTTTCAGGAAGTGGTACTAGTGAGTACATCCGATGTGGGATATCTTCCATGTGAAAGTCATAGAAGAATATTCTATTGTGTATTACTTCCATAACATATTTTCCTCATTGAGTGTGGAAATATTCAATTGTAACCTACTCTACAGGGATTCCCCTATTTATTGTGTCAATCATTCATAGCGTAATGAATGCATTGTCCCCCAGAGTTTTGAGTATTCTGGGGTACGCTGCATTTGATATAGATTTCTCTCCAATTTGTATGATTCCATCCACTTACTCCTTGGATTACAAGTTTCAAACATGTGAGGATTTCATGTATCGTCCTGCACTCTGGCTTCTCAAAAACTTCCGTCCACATGGTAGGTTTTTTGCATTGTAGTTATAAGTAACTACTATAAGGCCCCTAAACTTGCTTAATGAGTTGAATAAGCTTAATTATCATAATTGAATTCTTATAACCATAATATAACCCTGTGATATTCTTTGAAATCATAAGACAAGATTAAGTTTCAAATTTGGTCCAATTTGGACACTGGTTGAGCAAGTTATGCAATTTTATGCACATTTTGGACTTTTCTGCAATTTACCCAATTGAGAAGTTTTCTTGCAATTTATCACTTGCATTATGTTCCTTGGATATGCTTTCACCATTCTTGAGCTTTTTGAGCCATGGGACAGTTTTTTAAACCTTGGTTTGAAGGTGTTTTCCTCAAGGGTATTTTAGGGTTTACCCCTTCATGGATGAGCTACCTTTAGTAGCTATCAACTAATGAATGATTTGTTTTGCTAGGAAATTCAAGAAACGAGGGATAAGCATGTCTCTATGGATGGTGGGGGATCTTCTTGAGTGTGTGCTTGTATTCTTAATAGTTTAAGGCCATGGACACTTGGAAAGATATTAGAACTTCAATTTTGTTCTTTTTCTTTATCTTAAAGTTTCATATACTTATCCCTAAGCACCAAAATGAGTCATTTGCTCTCTACCACTTCCCTCCTTATACAAACCTCATTCTCCCTCTGTGTTGCTGTGAATTTCCTGTCCAAGGAAGAAGAAAGAGGGGACCTCCTCGGAAAAAGAATCTAGGGTTGCAATTGACTTCCTTTTAGGGTTTAAAAAGCTTCCTTCTAGTGATCTTGACCTAAAAGAGGTTTGCTCATTTGATGAAGAAAGGTGCTAGATGGACGATTTCACAAATTATGATTGGATTTTCTACCCTACCTGCTCATGTTTTCTTATGTGTGGGAGTTTATCTTCTCATTGGAGGCAAGTTTTATAACTTGCTCCACGTTTATTGCTTACCATAAGCTTGCTAGCTCATGTTCTTTCTAGAAAATGATGATTAATGCACTAAAAAGCAATGATTGACTTGGATTTATATTTTTATAATGTTCCCTATTCTGATTTTAGTTCTAGATGAACTTGTGATCATCTGTACATTATTCCTAAGGTATAATATGACTTGGATCAGGTTGGTTTGACAACATATGGTGCTAAGCACCTATCAACCAACGGTCAATTTTAGGGTTTAAAGCTGATTTCTTCTATAAACCCATGGCCCAATGATGGTACAATTGCAACAACCCTATGGTGTTGTCTTCATGACAACTGATGGTCGAGATTAAAGGTGTCAGATGATGGTGACAACCTATGGTCACCCCCTTAGGTCAGGTTTTGGATCAATTAGAAGTTTAATGATCAACCATTAAGTACCCTACTGATGTTATCAATCAATGATGACATTAGGTTAATGTTTGATGTTGATTAATGAATATAGTGTAGATCTAACAACCTATGGTGATTTAATGGTCACTAATGATGGTGGATCAGGTCTCTACAACCTATGTTGAGTTAAGCATTGTAGTTGTAGCATCAATTAAGCCTTAGACCAATGGTTTCTTGGGTCACTTAATGCAATGGTCGGACCTATACTGTAATTGATGATTTTAACATATGAACTTGACCCAATGGTCAAGATCTACTATTTATTCCTCCAATAAAGTGGAATGATGGCTAATGTAATATGTTGGTCCTAATAATGTGATTTAGATGGTTTCCTTTATATGATCAACCTAAGGAGCTTACTTGTTGACAATGGATGGCGTGTTTTAAATGAACAGTCGATTGTGGGTTTTACCCTACTCAATGGAACTTTTTGTGTTGTTAATCAAGGGATGTCTAGTAAATGGTGACTCTTTCTAGAGCAAAAATCAATAACTTCATAGGTGGTTTATCCAAGGTATTTACTTATGTAAACAACCAATGGTCTTACCTTTTAAACATCCAATGGTTCGGGGTGACATTGTGGTATGGTGATATGGGTTGAATGATGATGGAACAAATGGAGGGTTACCCTTAAAAAGGTAGTCTTACCTATTCACCCGTATGAATAGAAAGGATGATAACCATATTGTATGGATATGTAACCCTAATGAGGTATAGCTTGTTATACCTAGCTTTAATATAACAAAATGATGGTAATTGGGTATGAATAGTCATTGAATGACTAATGCAATCATGGGGTACTCTCTTATTGTTGTTGAAACCCTAGTATGCTATAACCCGATAGTTACATCTTGATTTATGTGTGGGTTCGTACTTGAGAATAGTATGGAATGTGGTGTTGATGCTTCACCTTATGCATCCATGATCCAATGGGGATGCCATGAGTTAGGGTTTGGGTATAAGTGTTGATTAGTATCATTGATATAATTTATCATGTTGAACCTAACTCTAATGCAAATAGATAAAGATGAGTATTCATGTGTAACATTTTTATATGATGGAATGATGGTGGAATAACCTCCTTAATATGATCATAACCTTAATATGTTAATTGGTGATTATCATAGCCGCATGGTTGATACTTTCTTATGCTAAACATGTGCATTATGAATGTGATGAGGGTTAATCATATATAGATTCCTTGCATGTTGATGTTATAAAGGAATGTTCTTAATGTTAATATAACCATGCTATGATTGTTTATGAATATCTCCTGGCTCATTAATGCAATATTGTGTTGATCCAGTGTATTATATGTAAGTGATGTTGTTGAGCCTTGTTATAAGGCATGCAAAGATAATGATGATCTTGTTGGGAATAGTATGATGGTCTTAATGACCTTTGAGCATGGTTGATCTCTGAATGAGGTTTAATCCTCTTGTGTTGATAAGGGTTGATACCCTATGATATTGTGAAAATGATTTATATCATGTGATAGTATGATGGTCTTAATGACCTTTGGGCATGGTTGAGCCCTGAATGAGGTGTAATCCTCTTACGTTGATAAGGGTTGATATCCTGTGATATTGTGAAAAGGATTTATATCTTGTGATAGTATGATGACTAGTGTGGTCTCATGAATGGCAAGTGAATAATACCATGTGATGATGAGATGAGAAATTATGTTTCACATATTTTATATCTTTTTAAAGTTGTGATATTTATATGCTTGCTAGAAGTGAATTAGGGTTTGTATGTCTACTTGTTTGATGCAGCCTTAATTCACCCAATTGGCATAACTAATCAAGTGCAACTCATATCATGTAGTGCCCTGTACCATCGAACCATCTTCAGTGTCAGAACTTGCTGGATGGTGAAACGAGTATTCCTAAGGGAAACTTGAAGTGCATACTATTGAGTATGTGGGAGTGGCAGATTGAGGATATATCCTTGTCATCCATAATGCAGATACATCTGATGTGATTGAGAACAGATGTGGTTGTGTCTCGGTGATTAGAACGTGATGTGATTAGAGGACAACTGCGGTTGTACCACAATGATTGGGTTTGAATACCATAGATGCTAGCACAGTAACCTGTACCAAGGTGGGCTAGTTACATGACTATATGTCATTGTGGTGGCATCTTTGACTGATATGTCACTACCTTTTACTCGTACTGATCGAGGGGAAGAGATCTTAGGATACTGACACTCCTAGATCTTGTACGGAACCAAATAGCCCTTTGCATGGGTTGGTTGGACTTTGGATGGTACGATTCAAATTCCCCAGGGCGTAATAAAAGATGTAATACATCCGTGTAGCATATTTGTTTAGGGTTATACACAACGTTTCACATTGGAAGATAACCCTTATTTGTTATCTTTACATAAAGATGATGCTTAGTGCAATTAAGAGATAGTAGATACACTTATGTTGTGAATATGCTTAAGATTGTAGATGCGTACATACAGTAGCTATGCTTGTATTGATAACTATATTTCTACTGCTGATTATAATCATGATGCTAGCTATCTCATCTTGTTAGTTATGTTTAGCATGCTAGCCATGCCTTTGTAACTAGAGATGCATATACTGCTAATCATGCTTATACAAATAGTTGTTCTTATGTTGTAGCTGTTCTTATGATGTTGACATGTTCAACCTGTTAGACATACTGATGTTGTCATCTATGCATATGATACTAGATTTATTCATGATGTTAGAGATGCTCATGCTTCTAGACTCCTTATATTGTTAATAGGGATATGAGAATAGTCTGGCTAATGAAGATAGTTATTATCTGCTCCTTTGTGTATTTTGTTAATCATCACTCCTGATGAGCTTATTTGTTATATCTGATTAATTTGCTTAACTATTTAATTACTTAAAAATGTTGTAATCAATAAATGTTGTTGGAGGTTATATCTCTTGTTGGGACATGGGTCTCACCCTTGTGGTTCGCCACATTTTTTTAGGTAATCGGAAGTGACGAAAACAAACATGTGGCAACAAAGAGGAGCTATAGTAATGAATCCTTAAGAAAGTTGATTAGATGTCTAGTGTGTCCTAGAGTCGTCCCTGTGCTCTCAGGTCCGGGCGAGAGAAATTTGTATATGGTGTTTCAAATGAATCAGACTTTTGTTAGCATATTAATGCTTGTTTGTGTAGCATATATGAATATTGTTCTCCTGTGTATATATGGTGTGGCTAAGACGATAGAACAATTTGTATCAAATTCTTGGCATAGTATAGATATAAGAAAGATGTTGGGCTCTTATGCAAATATTTCTGAGCAGGTGTTGATGTTGAAATTGGTTTTAATTTACCCATATTTTTTGGTATGTGATTAATTAATGATTGATTGTGTTTTATGTTTTGAGTAATCTCATTTAGTGTAACAGGTTCTCACAAGTTGGTATCAGAGCTTTAGGTTCATCAAGTCTACAGGGACACTAGGACTTAGGACTAGGATGATGTCAAAATTAGGAATATGACATAAAAATATGGTGCATACTGCCTAATCTCAGTATTTGGGTGTCCTGGCCAGGTATTCAATTATTGAAGAAAGGTAAGTATGGAACTCTTAGATTGTTATCTTTCTGATTACTCTGATCAAGTAGTCATTTTGAATCAATCTAAAGAGCATAACGAATAAGAAATCATGGTGTGAATATCTCAATCCTACCTTAAAGAAGATGATAGTTGCATCATTATCTATCAAAACTTGAATGTTTGGTAACTATAAGAGAAAGATACAACACCATGAAATCTAAATCAGAATACAAACAAGAAAAAGAGGAGTTCTTGAAGATGTGATTCAATAAGATAATAAAGTAAAAGACAGATAAGTCTATGCTTTTAAAGTGAATCAAGATATGAAATCCACATAAGATGGAAAGAACTTCTATAACAAGTACAAAATGAGAAGATAAATGGGAACAATGACAAAGGAATAAGGTAGAACCTGAGTTAATCTCATACCAACCTATGTGTGTAAGAAAGTGTTAATGTAAAATCAGTATGGCATGTGAAAGAAATTAAGGGAGATGATCCCTGTTTAATGAAGAAAATGAAGAATATGATGATTTACCTGTTGATAATTGGTTGAAAAACATAATAAAATAAGATAACATACACTAGTGGGATAAATAGTCATCAAGGAAGGAGTAATGATATATGTTAATCATGATGATTCCTATGCTAATGGCAAGGAACCCGAAATGAAAAAGGTAAAATGATGCATAAGAAGCTGTAACCTGCATAATGAAAATAGAATTGGTTACCTTTTTGCTAGTGACCCTTGAAAAATACTACTATGGTATGGGAAGTGTGTTTCACTTTGTGTGTTTCCTTTCTAGGGCACAGCTTTCAAGTGGATCATTTCCACTTGGTATGTGTGGATTTATTGTAAACATGAGGGTGGATAGCTTATTATAGCATAAGGTTGCTTGGACTATGGTTCCTAGATCATAAAGTTTGTGATGAATTTGCTTTTGAGCCTTCCAATAATTAGGAAGACTCCTCTTATATGTCTTTATATTTGTTATGTTGGTAAAAGTAGATGATATAAGGATGTGAGTTCCTTATAACACATGAGGTGGATACTAAGGTAATGGATCCTAGTATCCAAGGTGTATTAATAATATAAGAAATATGTGAAGGTTGGAGATGTTTATTAAATGAACATTCCAAGTATTCCTCTCTCATTAAGAGAGAGAGGGAGAGTTGATGATGATCCTATAAATGTTGTTTGGAAGGAAAAACAAAAGTGAATCTATAATGTTGTGTATGGTTCAGTGATAGCTGGGCATGACCACTATCAAGGATAGATGGTTGTTGGTTAGTAGATATGTGATATTGTGTTCCTTTAAGATAAACCTATGATCAAATATCAATGCATAAGAGTTAGATTGGATGACATAATTCACATGACCAAGATGAGTTTAGAATTATGTCCTTTAGACTAACCAATGTACAAATAGAATTTATGAATAGGAGGAATAGAGTGTTCCAGTCATGTCATACAAGTTATATCAAGCTTTGAATGATGACATGTCAAAGTAGTATTTCAAATATGGTCAAAAATATGATCAATAATTCTTTAAAAACCTTAGGGTTGCCGAAGCAGCAATATCTATGAGACAAGTTGAATAAGAGTGAGATGGGGTTGATTAAATTTCTTTATGGGATCATGATATGTCTTATAAGTAGGTTGTGTAAATCCTAGTAAGGTGAAGATATTGTTGTTGTTTAACCCCTAATAAGGTTGACTAGGAATGATGTTTCCTTGTATGGAATGATAGGTGCCAGCGTCAACATTTCTTTTGATGCTAAAAAAGAACTAACAAGAGTTCTAGTGTCAATGTATCAAAAAAAAGGATGGATACATTGCCTTTTTTATGCTTCAAGGAATGGTATGGGAAACATGCCATGATTGTTAAAAAGCTAGCAAGTATGACTTTTGAGTAACATGTTGATACAATTGATATAATTTCAGGATGATAGCTAGAATTTAAAATTGAAAGTTACTATTAGATTTGTACATGTGACACAACAGTTTCTATATTCCATATTGAGAATGTCTTCTTAGGTGGGGGTTGTTGTGCTGACCCAAGATGAGATATGTATGAATGATGTGACATCACCATGATATGTAAGTAACCATGTGAAGGTAATAGGATGGGGTGCAAAGGAAGTACCCATCTTTATTTACCTTGGATTTTGGGGGTGAAATCCCTGTTAAGGGTTTATAGTTGTAAGGCCCCTAAACTTGCTTAATGATTTGAATAAGATTAGTTATCATAATTGAATTCTTATAATCGTAATATAACCTTGTGATATGATTTGAAATCATAAGACAAGCTTAAGTTTCAAATTTGGTCCAATTTGGACACTGGTTGAGCAAGTTATGCAATTTTATGCACATTTTGGACTTTTCTGCAATTTACCCAATTGAGAGGCTTTCTTTGCAATTTATCACTTGAAATGTGTTCCTTGAATATTCTCTCACCATCCTTGAGCTGTTTGATCCATGGGGTGCCTATTTAAACCTTGGTTTGAAGGTGTTTTCCTCAAGGGTATTTTAGGGTTTACCCCTTCATGGATGAGCTACCTTTAGTAGATATCAACTAATGAATGATTTGTTTTGCTTGGAAATTCAATAAACTAGGGATACATATGTCTATATGGATGGTGGGGGAGCTTATTGTGTGTGTGCTTATATATTCTTAATAGTTTAAGGCCATGGACACTTGGAAAGATACTAGAACTTCAACTTTTTCTTTTTCTTTATCTTAAAGTTTCATATACTTATCCCTAAGCACCAAAACGATCCATTTTCTCTCTACCACTTACCTCCTTATACAAACCTTGTTCTCCCTCTATGCTTCTGTGAATTTCCTGTCCAAGGAAGAAGAAAGAGGGGACATTCTTGGAAAAAGAATCTAGGGTTGTAATTGACTTCCTTTTAGGGTTTAAAAAGCTTCCTTCTAGTGATCTTGACCTAAAAGAGGTTTGCTCATTTTATGAAGAAAGGTACTAGATGGACGAGTTCAAAACTTATGATTGGATTTTCTGTCCTATGTGCTCGTGTTTTCTTATGTGTGGGAGTTTATCTTCTCATTAGAGGCAAGTTTTATAACTTGCTCCACGTTTATTGCTTACCATAAGCTTGCTAGCTCATATTCTTTCTAGAAAATGATAATTCATGCACTAAAAAGCTATGCTTGACTTGGATTTCTATTTTTATAATGTTCCCTTATTCTAATTTCGGTTCTAGATGAACCTGTGATCATGTGTACATTATTCCTAAGGTATAATATGACTTGGATCATGTTGGTTTGACAACATATGGTGCTAAGCACCTATCGGGTTTAAAGTTGATTTCTTCTATAAACCCAAGACCCAATGATGGTACCATTGCAACAACCCTATGGTGTTGTCTTCATGACAACTAATGGTCGAGATCAAAGGTGTCAGATGATGGTGACAACCTATGGTCACCCCCTTAGGTTAGGTTTTGGATCGATTAGAAGTTGAATGATCAACCATTAAGTACCCTACTCATGTTATCAATCAATGATGACATTAGCTTAATATTTGATGCTGATTAATGAATATAGTATTGATCTAACAACCTATGGTGATTTAATGGTCACTAATGATGGTGGATCAGGTCTCTACAACCTATGTTGACTTAAGTATTGTAGTTGTAGCATCAATTAATCCTTAGACCAATGGTTTCTTGGGTCACTTGATGCAATGGTCGGATCTATACTGTAATTGATGGTTTTAACATATGAACTTGACCCAATGGTCAAGATCTACTATTTATTCCTCCAATAAAGTGAAATGATGGCTAATGCAATATGTTGGTCATAATAATGTGATTTAGATGGTTTCCTTTAAATGATCAACTTAAGGAGCTTACTTGTTGACAATGGGCTTGCTTTAAATGAATAGTAGATTGTGGGTTTTACCCTACTCTCAATGGAACTTTTTGTGTTGTTAATCAAGGGATGTCTACAGTTAAATGGTGACTCTTTCTAGAGCACAAATCAAGGACTTCATAGGTGGTTTATCCAAGGTGTTTACTTATGTAAACAACCAATGGTCTTACCTTTTAAACATCCAATGGTTCTGGGTGACATTGTGATATGGTGATATGGGTTGAATGATGATGGAACAAATGGAGGGTTACCCTTAACAAGGTAGTCTTACCTATTCACTCATATGAATAGAAGGGATGATAACCATATTGTATGGATATGTAACCCTAATGAGGTATAGCTTGTTATACCTAGCTTTAATATAACAAAATGATGGTAATTGGGTATGAATAGTCATTGAATGACTAATGCAATCATGGGGTACTCTCTTATTGTTGTTGAAACCCTAGTATGCTATAACCCGATAGTTACATCTTGATTTATGTGTGGGTTCGTACTTGAGAATAGTATGGAATGTGGTGTTGATGCTTCACCTTATGCATCCATGATCCAATGGGGATGCCATGAGTTAGGGTTTGGGTATAAGTGTTGATTAGTATCATTGATATAATTTATCATGTTGAACCTAACTCTAATGCAAATAGATAAAGATGAGTATTCATGTGTAACATTTTTATATGATGGAATGATGGTGGAATAACCTCCTTAATATGATCATAACCTTAATATGTTAATTGGTGATTATCATAGCCGCATGGTTGATACTTTCTTATGCTAAACATGTGCATTATGAATATGATGAGGGTTAATCATATCTAGATTCCTTGCATGTTGATGTAATAAAGGAATGTTCTTAATGTTAATATAACCCTACTATGATTGTTTATGAATATCTCCTAGCTCATTAATGCAATATTATGTTGATCCAGTGTATTATATGTAAGTGATGTTGTTGAGCCTTGTTATAAGGCATGCAAAGATAATGATGATCTTGCAGGGAATAGTATGATGGTCTTAATGATCTTTGGGCATGGTTGAGCCATGAATGAGGTTTAATCCTCTTGTGTTGATAAGGGTTGATACCCTGTGATATTGTGAAAAGGATTTATATCTTGTGATAGTATGTTGATTTGAATGACCTTTGGGCATGGTTGAGCCCTGAATGAGGTGTAATCCTCTTATGTTTATAAGGGTTGATACCCTGTGATATTGTGAAAAGGATTTATATCTTGTGATAGTATGATGACTAGTGTGGTCTCATGAATGGCAAGTGAATAGTACCATGTGATGATGAGATGAGAAATTATGTTTCACACGTTTTATATATTTTTAAAGTTGTGATATTTATATGTTTTCTAGAAGTGAATTAAGGTTTGCATTTCCACTTGTTTGATGCAACCTTAATTCACCCAATTGGCATAACTAATCAAGTGTAACTCTAATCATGTAGTGTCATGTGCCGTAGAACCATCTTCAGTGTCAGAATTTACTGGACGGTGAAATGAGTATTCCTAAGGGAAACTCAGAGCGAATACTGTTGAGTATGTGGGGGTGGCAGGTTGAGGATATATCCTTGTCATCTACAGTGCAGATTGTGGAGGTTGTCTATGGTCATGCCTCATACATCTGATGTGATTGAGAAAAAATGCGGTCGTGTCTCAGTGAATATAACATGATGTGATTAGAGGACAACTGCGGTTGTACCATAGTGATTGAGTTTGAATACCATAGATGCTAGTGCAGTAACTTGTACCAAGGTGGCCTAGTTACATGACTATATGTCGTTGTGGTAGCAGCTTTGACTGATATGCCACTGCCTTTACTCGTAGTGACCGAGGGGAAGAGATCTTAGGATACTGACACTCCTAGATCTTGTACGGAACTTCACAAGGGTCGGTTGGACATTGGATGGTACGATTCAAATTCCCAATGGCATAATAAAAGATGTAATACAACCATGTAGCATATTTTTTAGGGTTATACACAACATTTCACATTGGACGATAACCCTTGTTTGTTATCTTTACATAAAGATGATGCTTAGTTGAATTAAGAGATAGTAGATACACTTAGGTTGTGGATATGCTTAAGATTGTAGATGCGTACATACAGTAGATATGCTTGTGTTGATAACTATGCTGCTACTGCTGATTATAATCATGATGTTAGCTATCTCATCTTGTTAGTTATGTTTAGCATGCTAGCCATGCCTTTGTAACTAGAGATGCATATACTGCTAATCATGCTTATCCAAATAGTTGTGCTTATGTTGTAGCTCTTCTCATGATGTTGATATGTTTAACCTGTTAGACATACTGATGTTGTTAGCTATGCATATGATACTAGATTTATTCATGATGTTAGAGATGCTCATGCTGTTAGACTCCTTATATTTTTAATAGGGATATGAGAATAGTTTGGCTACTGAAGATAGTTATTATCCGCTCCGTTGTGTATTTTGTTAATCATCATTCATGCTGAGCTTATTTGTTATATATGATTAATTTTCTTAACTATTTAATTACTTAAAAATGTTGTAATCAATAAACGTTGTTGGAGGTTATATCTCTTGCTGGGACATGGGTCTCATCCTTGTGGTTTGCCACATTTTTTCAGGTAATCGAAAGTGAGGAAAATAAACATGTGGCAGCAAAGAGGATCTATAGTAATGAATCCTTGAGAAATTTGATTAGATGTCTAGTGTGTCCTAGAGTCGTCCCTGTACTCTCAGGTCCGGGTGAGATTGATTGTGTTTTACATTTTGAGTAATCTCCTTTAGTGTAACGGGTTCTCACAACTACCCACCTTGTGAAATGATCCACCATAGTGAGAAGCTAGTGGTTGAAGGCCTTGAATATTAAAGTTCTGAACTTGAGTGTCTTTGTTCCTTACAGTGTGTCTTGTAACTCTTCAACTGATGGTGCATTGTTGTTTTCTTTGTATAGCTGGGCTGCCAGGGTAGAAGTAGAATTGAAAACTGGCCCTATTTTATTTCTATACATCTACTCATCAATAATAGTTCCGCACAATACCTTGAAGAATATTCTACTTATATTTTCATGAGGTAGGAAGGTTGAATGCAAATCTTCCCTTATAAGAATGTATGTGTTATTTTTGTAGATTACATCTTCTCTAGGTTTGGTATCATCCAACATGTCTTCCACCACATGGATGTCACAAAATAGCATCCTTGATATAGATGTCATATCCTTGTCTTTCATCTTGCATGACAACCATGGTGGTGCTGTTGGGATTGAACTTTTTTTTTGGTATCATCCAACATGTCTGCCACCACATGGATGTCACAAAATAACATCCTTGATATTGATGTCATATCCTTGTCTTTCATCTTGCACGACAGCCATGGTGGTGCTGTTGGGATTGAACTTTTTTGGGGGGGATTGAACTTGATATCGTAGGAGGTTTTGAAAACACTAGATTATCTCATTTGGTTCGTGTGTTGTTGAACATATTGTTCATGTTTCCCTCATTCTGTTCAGCCACGTGTTCCTATATCTCTTCTTCAAAGATGTTGTGATGTGGTCCTCCTTCAATAGGTTTGTATAGTAGTAGTTCATTGACAAAGTCTTCATAGTCAGTTGGAGGTGGTGAAGCTCTGTAGTTGTATAAAGGATCCAAATTGTTCATGATATCTTTAGTTGTTTTTGATGCCTCCTCCCCTCCTTCTGGTTACTTTAGAATGACATCATACTCGCATGTTGCTTCAACATCTGTGGCATGAATGACTTGTTCTAGAGCTTCTGGGGCACCATGGACAGTTGGTTTGGTGGGTCCCTTTTTGTTGTGGTTGTTGGTAGAGTGCCCTGGCAAGGCTAGGGAGTTGGCGCATTCTTCCTCCCCAATGGGCACTCCCCTATTTTGTATAGACTCCCCCTTGTTTTCTTTGGTAGATATTTCTATCATGGCGTCTTTTTCTAGAGGTAGCACAGTCTTCCCGATAAGTATTTTTGGTTAGCACCATGTCTTCTCTCAGCTGCATGTCTACATCTATTGTTGGTGACGAGGCCTCCCAATTGCTAACATGTTGTTGTTTTAATTTTGCTTCCTTACATAAGGAGGACTATGTAGTTGCCTCCTTTCACTTCATCACCTTGGCATGTAGTTGTTTATTTTCTTAGCGTAAGTCGACACACTCCTGTTGGAGAAGGGTGACTTCCTTTGTCATGCCCACCAAGGCCTCCATCACCTGCATTTGGTTTGCAACCAATAGCTGCATTTGTTGCGACATGCTTAGTAGGGGTTATATGTTAGTAGTTATCTTTTCCACCTATGAGGTTAGTGTATACATATTCATAGTTAAATTTGAAATATTTATTGTGGAAGTTGAGATGATCTCATATAGGTCGTCTATCTCCTACCTTGTCTTCATAAATCTTATCACGGTAGGGGCTTGTCATGGTTGCTCTATGTGCCTTCTCGAGCTTGCCTCCTGCTTGGGCACTTTTGCTTGGACAGAGATTTCTTGCCCCCCGCTTATGTGCAAGATTTGATCGACCTCATAATTTGATGGAGGCACCTCTCTGTTGGACATCTCCTATTCTGAAAGCTTTGGAGAAACTTCATGGCTGGGTGAGTGGGTCTCTCCTATTTTTTCTACATCTTCCTTGTGGATGCCTTCATTGGCTGGAGTAGTAGCCATGGCGTTGATGTGAGTGTCCTTAGAAACATTATGGTGATATGCCACACTTGCGTTGATGGAGGGTTCTATAGTCTCCTCCTCCCAATGTTCAGGCTCTTCTTGCATATCTGATGTAAAGTTTCTACTTGTATGCACAGAGTCAGCTATAAATTCAACTCTTATCATGACATTATCGGGTACCTCTGGTATACTCAATTCAGGTATATTCACTAGAGTTTCTTCCTCATGCTCAGACATAACGTTGGCAGGCATCATCATCGGAGGTTCTGGTTATTGTCCCCAGACTTATTGCCTCAGGTACGGGGGACCACTTCCGCCTTGGCTTATACACCATTTTCTTCGGTAGGCGTATGATAACTCATTGCTTTGCCGTCCTGGTAGATATGTCTCTATATGCTTTATATATGGTTCAGCTGATGCTTGTTCACTTAATGAGGGGAGAGGTACTACTCTTTCATTGTTAGGATCTCATCCTCCTTGAATAACAGTTTGTCGTAGTTGTAATTCCTCATTTTAGAGAGAGGAAGGAAGTCATTAGTCATGTAGAATATGTAGAAGTGCTCATTCTTCTCCCTTCTTAAAACATTTGCAACCATCAAGTACCTGGCATCTACCAACCTTTCTCCAACAATTTTGGTGAAAAATTCTAGTTTGCTGGGGTAGTCTAGATAGTGAGTGATGTATGTAATTAGCCCCCCATGTAGAAATCTCGTGAGCCTTCTGGGCCCACTAAGACCGGGTCAAAATCCACTGGCACCCATGTGTTGACCCGTTTAAAGTTGGGTTCGGGTGATGTAATTTTTCACCTGCTAAAAAAGCCCAAACTCATACCCATCTATTTAGTTAGCAAGTTTAACGGGTGGCCAACATGTGTTCTGCATAACTATCAATTATATAAAAATAGATAAAATGATCTACTACTACTTAAAAAATATGATGATCTAATACTACCCAATAATTGTTAAGGACTTCCAGTCTAAGATCAAACTTGTCCAACAAGACATGATTCTATAGAAAATAATATTGGATGAAATCAAATTCAAGTCTACTACACTCTATCAGATTTAATATGGAGTTGTAGTGTAATTTACTAAGTCTAGTTTACCGGTCATAATCATACATTTAAGAATTTTAATTATACAATATAGAATGCTACCTTTAAGATGATATGTGGCTGAGTTGTTGTAAAAATTGAAGAACATACCTTTTTATAGCAAAAATATAAAGTAGTTGGTGGTTTTTGTGTTATATTCTCATATGAACACTAATGAATGGTCTTCTTTTACCATTATAGTAGAAACTTACAATATATTTTTTATTGAACACATATTACATGGGCATCCACAAGTGACTCGCAACCCGCTGGGTCGGTTTTGGATTTTTTTTCTTTCTTTGACCCGTATAAAATTGCATCTTTTTGACTTGCACCCATGAGACCCAAACCCGCAATGACCTAACCCAAACCCAACCCACTCACTCATTTGACAGGTATATGCACATTGTTGTTGCCAGTCTGTCTATTAGAATTCACCCTATGTTGACTCAATTCTTTTCCAAAATGCTCTACAAGACGTGGAGAGCCATTCTGGTCACGTTGCCAGTGTCAGTTCTGAAGAATATGGTATTGGCAAAGATTTTATGCAATATGTACATCATTTTTAAATGCATTTTTACAGCTTTTGACTATCCTAAACTGTAATGGCATTCTTTTGATAGTCTCTCCCATGTTTTTTCAGTGTGGAAACCTCAAACCTCTCTGTCTCCCTTAGCCTTATCTACATTCATGGATTGTTCATCAGAGTCGGTAAAGATAGAATTCAACCATTTTTCAATTATTATGTAGTCCTCTTTAATGATTCTAACTGCCAATTTAAAAGACCCCCCACACTCTTTGATTTCATTTTCTGTAATGATCTACTTCTTTACAGATGACATGAACTCCAAAGTGAGTTCATCATATGAGAAGTGAGCTTTGAAGCAAATTTTATAGAGCCCTGCATTCTCCAGATGTTCCTTCGCCCTTTCATAGATCCCTAACTTCTTTAGGGTGATCTCATCCCTAAAGCATGTGGCCTTAAGGTTCCTATAGCATCACATTTCCTCCCAGGTGTCTAGTTATTTGTTGTACCTTGGTAAGAAAACGTTATCAGGTTGTTCCTTATAAACAACTTTTGTTGCTTGTGGAATAACCCTGGTGGGAGTTTCAGTTCTAGTTGTGCCAATGCCTGACCTCTTGTATTGGCAGGTTCTGATGTCTTGGCTACCTTTTTTGACTTGTCCATGAGAGGGGGACTGGGTTCCCACCTCTTCTTAGTGTTTAGTATTTCCTCAGAGTGTGCATACTCAGAGGCCTCCAATCATGTTGACTCATTAGTGCTAGAAGACTTGTCACTGCTAATGATTCCTCATTGCTGGAGGACTTTTCAGAGATATTCTCTGCTTGGTATTGCTCCCTACCTTGTGTATTGGTAGGGATTGACTCCCCATGTAGGTTAATATACTCTACTTCATCTTCCTGGTTGAGTGGTACTCTGATTATAGTGGCCTTATAGGTGTTTGATTTTCTAATTGGATTACCTTCCATTTTGAATTTTTGTTGTGATGTAGGTCTTGGTATACCTCTTGTAAGATTAGGCCAACATGTAACATGGAGTATAAAAGAAACAAAGTATACAATTAAAGACGATGGTATGTCTAGAACTCAACACTCGATGGTTTTACTAGGGGCTTAGACAACCAATGGTTTTCCACAATTGATGGTTATTTATCTTGCAATTTGGAGGGCCAGGGAACCAATGGTTCCCTTAGTTATGGAGGAAACCATCTTCAGATGGTTTGCGGTGGTGATATGAAAGAGAAAAAACAGATGGTTTTCACTGTGGGTAGGGGTAAGTGCAACCTGATGGTTGTGTAGGTGTGACGGTTTGATGGTTCTCCCTAGTGAATGGGTAAACTGATGGTTATCAGAATAGGATAGGTGACCAAGTGAATAGAGGTCAACGAGAAAACATCAAAAAAAGGGTTTATAACCTGATGGTTCTACTTAGAGGTGACGATCATGGAATTGATGACCCTACCTAGTGAAAGGGTAGGAAGAAGTCTAAGGGTCAGAAGAACCAATGGTACCTTGGATGCTTTGCAGCGGAAGCCGAGAAGATCAGATGCGAAGGAGGAAGATGGAGGTATTTTTTCAAAGCAGAGGTATCAACTAGACGAAAGTGGAAGAAGTTAATTGGTGAAATAAAAATGAACGAGAAGAGAAAGATAATCGATTGTCATAGTCATCAGTTATCGTGCTACTCTTACTTTGTCGGATGGTCGTATGGTTCCGTGCACATTGGGGTTGGATCGCAGCTGTCATGGATTGCTTCTCCTTCTGATGGTGGCTAGATTTGCTGAAGTCGGACATGTCCTCGTTGATTTGCCCCGATTCTGATGGTTGGAGGTTGAGTATGGTGCGTGACTTCTGATTGAGGTTAAGTTAGTCATTGTACCTAGGGTTAGGTTAATTTTTGATTGAGGTAGGTGGCTAGGGTTAGATACTCTGATCCATTTGTTGGTAAAAAGTGACAGGGTCAGTCCCTCTTGTCTTTTATAGTTGTTGTCTCGCGTGGCGGTAGGCCCCCATCTAACCATCAAATCTGGCAATACGCCTTCTAATGGTTAACAACGTACACCTTGTGCAGGTCAACATCCGAATGTTTTGACAATCTGATGGTTTTACTTCTCACATCATTCGATGGTTCTACTAAGTTTTTCATCCAATGGCTCTACTGACAAAGATCTGATGGCTTCACAATGAAGGTGCTTTTGCCAATTGATGGTTTAGCTTGGTTAGCCTTAACCTTTTGATGGTGTCACTAGTCTCAAAAACCCGATGGCTAGGCAGTGTATACCACAACCGATGGTTCAACTGATCCACCCATCTTTGCTTGCTCAACTTCAAGACCATCCTCTGATGGTTGAATTGAATTCCAAGATCTAATGGTTAGGCAAACATGTGTCAACCGACAAACATGATAGGGAGTGCATCTTTCGATGGTTTTAAGGGATCTTGAGAACCGATGGCTTGACTTAGGATTAAACTCAATGCTCTCTTCATGAATGATGATCCCGACATTAGAACCAAAGATCTCAATTTCTTACTAACTTTATTCTATGTGCACTTGAAACTAGGGAATAAAAGCAATCAAATAGCAACTAAACAAAAGCCTAGGACAAATATTACTAAAATCTAATTATTGAGAAGTAAAACAAACTAGAATTTAAGGAAGCATATTAAGAAAATCATGTAGTTATCTCCCAAGAAGTGCTAATTTATACTCTTAAGCTTGGCTTTATCTAGGTAACTTCATCATCCTTCTTCTTGTGGTGTAGGTGGTGGTTCATCTAAATGAACTTCTACTCTTCTGGTAAAAGCTTCATCTTCATAATATCGTTTCACCCTATATCCATCCACAGGGAAGGTCCCTATATTTTCATTGGATATCTCCATCATCCCTAATGGGTGTATTCTCATCACAATAAATGGTCTTAACCATCTTGACTTCATTTTTCTAGAGAAAAGTATAATCCTTGAATTAAATAGAAGAACCTTGTCTCCCTCAGAAACATCTGTTATTTTTAAGTGGGAGTCATGCCACACCTTTGTCCTTTGTTTAAAGATTCTTGAATTTTCATATGCATGGAGCCAAGCTCCTCTAGTTCATGCAATTGTAAAAACCTCTTTTTTTCTACCAACCCTGGGTCCGTATTTAGGAATTTGTTTTCCTAGAAAGCTTTGTGCTCTAATTCAACTAGTAAATGGCAGGCCTTTCCATATATCAACCTGTAGGGAGTGGTCCCTATAGGATTCTTATAAGTTGTGCGATATGCCCACAGGGTATCATAAGGCTTCATTGACCAATCTTTTCTGGTTCTCCCAATCGTCTTTTCCATAATTTTTTTAATCTACCACTTGGAAACCTCCACCTGACCAAAAGTCTGTGGGTGATAAGGAGTGGCAACCTTGTCTCTCACCCCATATTTCTTCAATAGAGCAACACATTTTCTTTCCACAAAGTGGGATCCCCTTCACTAATGACGGTGCATGGGACTTCATACCCAGGAAAGATGATATTTTCAAACAATCTCATAATAGGTTTCAAATCACAAGAGGGGGTGGATACTGCTTCCACCCACTTGGACACATAGTCTACAATGACTGAAATGTACTAATTTCCATTAGCATATGGGAAAGGTCCCATATAATAAATTCCCCAAACATAAAAAATCTCAACTTCTATCCAGTCAGGCATTGGCATCTCATTCCTTCTAAAAATATTTCCAGTGTTGATAGTCTTAGTAGGTATTTATATAGGAATGCACATCCTTAAATAGAGTGGGCCAATAAAACCCAGATTGCAAAATATTAGAAGTCTTCCTATCTCCACCTAAATGACCTCCATAAGGCAAAGAATGACATTCATGAACGATTTTTGGCACCTCCTAATGGGATGCATCCATGATACATATTGTCAGCACACCTTCTAAATAGAAGTAAATCATCCCAATAATAGTTCTTTAGGTCATAGAATAACTTCTTCTCACTGTAAGTGATTTCTGGTGGTAGTTGTCGACATGCAAGGTATTTGCAGATATCAACAAACCAAGGTACTTCAAGCTTGATGGATTTTGCCATCATCAAAGCTTCATGTGGGTACTTGTCATTTATCGGTAGTGGGTCTTCATCTGCTATGATAATCTATGACAACTGGCCAATCACTACATTCTCTGTCCCCTTCTGTTTATAATTTCACGATCAAACTCTTGTAGTAAGAGTGCCCATTGTAAGAACCTAGGCTTGGTATCTTTCTTCTACATTAGATACTTGATGGCTCAGTGTTCTATGTTAACTTTCACTTTTGAGCCGATCAGGTAGGACCTGAACTTGTCAAAGGCAAACACTATTGTGAGCATTTTTTAGTGGTGGTGTAATTAACTTGAGCTTCATCTAGCAGTTTTCTTGCATAATAAATCACATGGTGTTTCTTGTCTTTCTTTTATCCAAGCATAGATCCTATGGCATATTCACTTGCATCACACATTATCTTAAGAGGAAGCTCCCAATTTGGAGCATGTTGGAATTGGTGAAAAGCACTTTTTAGAGTTATAAAAGCCTTCAGGCATTCGTTTGTGAAGTCAAACATAATGTCTTTGACTAGCAGATTAGACACAGATTTAGAGATCTTATAAAAGTCTTTGATGAACCTTCTGTAATAGTCTACATAGCCCAAAAATCTTCTCACTCTTGTCATAGATGTAGGGGGTGTCAACTTTGATATGGCTTCCACTTTGCTCAAATCTACCTCAATTCCCTTCTTGGAGATTATATGCCTAAGCATTATACCTTCCTAGACCATAAATGGCATTTCTCCAAATTCATAACTCAATGTTTGTCTTCGCATCTTTTTAAAACTTGAGATACGTTCTTCAAATAACTATTAAAATTAGTAGCATACAAAGAGAAATTGTCCATGAATACTTTCATGATATCTTCTTGGAAGTCTGCAAACACCAGAATCATACACCTTTGTAAGGTTGCTGGTGGGTTGCTGAGGTCAAATGGCATCTTTCTAAAGGCATATGTCCCATAGATACTTCTGAAGGTGGTCTTCTCTTTATCGTCTAAGTGAATGGGAACTTGGTAAAATTCCAAGTATCCATCCAAGAAGCAGAAGTACGAATGATGGGCTAATCGTTTCATGACTTGATCTATGAATGACAATGGAAAGTGATCTTTCTTGGTATTGACATTGAGCTTTTTATAGTCGATACACATGCGCCATCCAGTTACTGTTCGTGTTGCCACTTCATCACTTTTTCTCCCCTTCACTATTGTTATGGCTACCTTCTTAGGGACTACATGTATTGGGCTCACCCAATTGTTGTCACTTATTGGGTATATTATACCTACATATAAGAGTTCAATGATCTCTTTATTTACTACCTCTCTCATGTTCTGCTTCAACTTTCTTTAAGGTTGGGCTAGAGGTTTGGCATTCTCTTCCAAATTTATTCTATGAATGCAAATGGTTGGGCTTAGCCCTTTTATATCATCAACAAAGTATCTTATTACTTTCCTTCTCAGCTTGAGCTCATAAAAAAGCTGGTTGATTGGCCCTGAGCATGTGTCTGAAAAGTATAGGCGCGATCCCAAAGGAGAATCGAACTTTTAAATTTATAACCTGAAACCTTATCCTTCAAGGACCCCCGCAACTTTAGTACATGGTCGAAGTAGATATACGGGGTTGACCACAGAGATGTGGGGATGTTTAGGATGTTTAAGATCTCACTCTTAAGTCAGTTAAGCCAATCTGATAGTTGATAAGAGTTTGGAACTAGAACTAGTCTATCAAAATGCCATGAAATAAAACAAAACAAAGTAAAGAAAACAAAACAAAGTCTGTTAGATTCTACTAATCAAAGAGGAGTAGCCGTTATCGGGTGTAGACAACCCTCGAACACCTCAACAAGCAACCTACATCCAAACATAGTACGTATTGTGGTATCTCTAACTGTGGGGGGTCATCCCACTCACTTTCACATAGCATGACTATAATCCATAAATGATATGAAACCTCTCTCGAGGATGACAAATCAACATCCTAGAATATTCTAGATACCCTCTCAGGTCTAGAATATTCTGAGATGCTAGGAATAAACATGATCTGGATAGAACCTAATGGTGGGCCTGACTAGGCCCGGCTGGGCCCAATCGTGCCCAAGTCTCTGGTTCTGTACAGGTCACCTTGAACCATTCTCTTTTCAAATTGCAATTCAAACTACATTCTCTTATCTGTTTCTACAACAAATCTCTAGATATAGGAAAAAATAGAAGTTGAAGCAAGAAAGAGATCAGCAAACTAGCAATCATAACCAGAAAGATAAGATAGAATAGAAAACATACTAGATTTAAAATAAAACTACTTGCTTAAGGTAAAAGTACATAAACATACCCAAAACAGGATACATTGTCAAGAAGGATCTCAACTAGCCATGGAAAAACATAGTTGACACTGAAAAAAGATGGAAAAATATAATTTATACAGAAACAAAGGAGAACAGTGGAAGAAAGGAGGAGAAGAAGAGATTTAGCCCATAGAAGAGAGGTGGCTCTCGCTCCTTAGCCTATGTATGGGTCGAATCTCATCTTTGGGTCATCCTCCTTGATCATATGAACTTCTTGGCCTCCTTTCTCTTCCATTCCGCCCCAAACAGTAGCTTGGTGGGTGTATGGAGGTGGAAGATAGTGGTAGATGGAAGAAAAACTGAAGAGATGGATATAGGATGATCACTTCAGCCTTTTCAGACCTTAGAACTCTCTCACGAGGCTTTGGGAACCAAAAGTATTGGAACCCCTCTCCAGGTGGTGAGGGATCAATATTTATAGGTGAAGGCAGAGTGTATGTAATAAGTGGTCAAGACAGGTGTCACAATCGCTACTCTTGATTCTCGACCCGACCGTGCCGGGCTTGACCCAGTCATGCCGATTTTAGTGGGTGAGACAGGTGTAGCGGTCGCTATGGATGTTGTAGGCGAGGCATGTGTAGCTATTGAGATAGATGTCACGGGTGCAGAGCTTATAGCGGTTGAGATAGTGTCGCAGTCACTACCCTTGGTTCTTGGACAAACCATGCCAGGCTCGGCCCGACTGTACTGAGTATACCGATCGAGATGGGTGTCGTGGTTGCAACGGATGTATCAATCACAACGGTTATAGAGGTTGAAATAGATGGAGGTCGTAACGATCATTGACGTTTTCAACTGCTGCCAAAAAATTATATGATGACCCCCGACCCGACTGTGCCGAGCTGGGACCGATTGGGCTGACGAAGAGAAATCTTAGAGAATCGATATCTATTCAAGTTTGGTGCCTGCAGGTCCCAAAATTGTCTAGTTGAGCGACTTAATCTTTCAAAACATATAAAAATATGAAAAGATAAGTATCAAGAGTGATTTTGAGAATATTAAAGCTATGACACGAAACCATAAATAAATGCTTAACATAAATGCCTGAATTTGGGTGTTATCATTGGTCATATGTAAAGGCAGAATTTATAGTAACTGGGTTCCTTTCTTTAGTGACTAGAAATTCATACTTTAATCCTTTAGGGTAGGGGTGCGTATTCGGTTAATTCGGTAAATTATGGTTAATTTGATTTGGTTAAGTGGTTAATTAGTAGTTTGAGATTTTAACCATTAGTCTAACCAAATTAGTGTCGGTTAATAGATTATGGTTAATCAGTCAATGGTTAATTTGATCGGTTAATTTGGCTAACCAAATAACACTTTGAATAATATTGTAAGAAAATACTCATAAAATTTTGAACCATTGTTATATTATGGTAGTGTTACATATAAATATAGAGCTATATAGTTTACCAAAACTTTATTACTATATAAATGTAGAGGTTTTCTGAAATAAAAAAATACAACTATATATGTATAGGTTTGTTTTTAATAAATTGTGGTTATTCGGCTAATTTGGTTAATAAAATTGGAAAATATTTTTAATTGAAAAATAAACATTTAACCAATTAACCAAAATAACTAAATTAACCACATTGTCCAAATAAAATTAACCATTCTGTTATTTGATCAATATCCAAATTCTGCTCACACATACTTTAGGAGCTGTTTCAACTCCAGTTTAGGCTTAGGTACTTCCTTCTCTTTTGGAGTTTTCTCTAGAGAGGCATACTTTATTGTCTCAAAATTGGCATCTTTTCTTCATAATTTTAGTAATCTTCAGGTTGATTTAGATAATCAAGAATTTTGACTACCTCTAGATCTTCCATATCTGGTCTAGGATTGTTGATAGCCCTCATGCGTAGGTCAACTATAATATTTTTCTCTTGGACCTCCTCACAAAACTGATGGTAGCTATTCATTAAATTGTCTGACTCAAAAAGAAATGGTCCTCTTATGCAGTATTGAACATGGAAATCTATATGATCAATCCCTACTCTGATAGTGATGATTCTAGCTTCAATGTCTATCAAAGCTCTCCTAGTGTAGAGGAATGGTCTTCCGAATATCATTGGGCATGTTTGGTCTTCCACAATGTCTATCACGATTATAGCACATGGTATGAAAAATCATCCCACTCAGATAGGAACATCCTCTACAATCCCTACCAGTCTCGTAAAAGAATGGTCTGCTGATTGAATTTGCATTCCTGTCTTGACCATGTCAGTGAGTCCTAGCCTCTGAGCTAGAGTGAGAGTCCTCTACCACATGTGTGTCGGTAGGCAGCCGAGGAGGATGATGAGTGTCAACTTCTTGTTTGAGCGTGCATGGCATCTGAGCCACCCAATTATGTGAAATAATGTGATAACCTAAAATTGGAACTTTAGCAAAATAAAGTTACTTTGAGATATAATTGGGCATAAACTTAAGTCTATTGATTAGTCTCTTATTAAATCAATTTGGGGGTGTAAATGAGGTCTAGTTAACTCAAAAAATTTCACAAAAGCTAATCAAGACATGTGGAAGATAGTTTTATAATAAATTTTGCCTATTGGGACAATTTACTGTGTATGTTAAGTGTTTATCTATTTTATGAATTACTTATTTTACTCAATTATAATATTGTGGTTCATGTTTCCTCTCCGTCAAACACTATGCCTAGAAGATTTGTATAGAGTCAACTTAGGGTATAATTAATCTATTAGTATATTCATGTGATTGACCCTATCATTTAGGTTATTTTGTTAATTTCACTAATTCCCACATACATGTCTACAAATTAATGCCTAATTATGTTAATCTTCCAACTACTCCTAGTATGAACTAATTCCAGTGAAGATGGGACCTTACATAACTATAAAAAAGGCATAAAGAAAAGTGAGGGTTAAGCATATACATAGTATTGGGCATGTTATAGAAAACATCTATGTCATGGCCAGTTTGCTTGGTCCTTGAAATAAACATCCACAACATTACATTTATGTTCTTCATACACAACCACGGATAAAGTTGTATATAACAATCATAACATGTCAAATGCTATATTGGCTACTTAGTGTACCATACAGATTCACCCATCAATGCAAAGTATTTGTCTTAAATTCCTTCTACTTAGTGTACCATACAGATTCACCCATCAATGCAAAGTCAATGTCTTAAATTCCTTGCTTTTTTACCAAACTAAGGTAATAGAAACTTTTGCAAATAAATGTTTGAAACTTTGGTATTATAGGTAGATTGAATAGAACTTTGGTAATAGAACCATTCTTGGTCTTACGCCAAGTATTAATTTTTTATCTTGCACCCAAATTTTGGGAATTATTTGAAATTGATACTGTCCTTTTGAAATAACACACAATCATTCAAACATGCATGTATCTTATTAGCCTCCATCTCCTAGTTGGCACATCATTTTTTACTTAGCATGCTAAGATTGGAAACATGCTCCCTTCAAGAAGCAATTCTTTCAACAAAGACAACAAAGACGTGAACTATTATATCTCCACCTATTATTAGGATTTAGACTACAAATTCAACCCATTTCTTGTCTATCTCCACTGGATGGAGTTCATGTTAGGCATTTCCCAATTTGTTTGCTTATATGATATTCTCAGAGAAGAAGGTCAAACGAGTTTTCTATATTCTTCAATAAGAGAACCACCCTCATCACCACACTTGGATAGTCAAAGTTGGAATCCTTTGAAATTAGTCCAACCCATATATAATGGTTAATTAACACAATATACAACATGTGTAAATAAGGAAGCTGGATTAGTATCGTTATTTTCACAGCTATATAGAATCACATGAACCATATAATTAAGAATTTGCACATTCACATCAACAATGTACCCCATTTATTCTTCCACATAATATCCAATGTTGACAATTACCGATCTCACAATAGGAATCTCTTCAAGATAATACTATTCTGTATAACCCTATATAATCACATTGCACATAACATGTTACGACCCCACCTCCCGATAACCCCTAATTAAGGGAGACTGAGAGGTCGAAGCCGCACCCATGACTTCCGGATCAAAGGTTCGGCAATTAACCAAGAATAATTATCAAATTTTAACATACTATACTGAAAGCTGTAAGAAAATAAAATTTTGCATACCTTTTTGAAAACATAGATCTCTAAACTTATATCCACTTAAGGATTCTACTCTAACTAATCCTCCTTGTATTTTACTTCATGTATTTCACAATATGACGATTTACTATTTGTCCTTTTGGCTGGTACCTAAAACGCCGACAAACAAAACGTCGGTCAGCCGAAGTTGGTATGTGGGGGAAACAATAATCATGTAAATACGTTAACAATGTAATCATTCAATTAATCATTTAACAACCAAGATTACATTTTAGATATAACTCCGCGATCCAAGAGTACCCTATCCTCTATGTTGTCCCCATTAAACCCCTCATGATCCACCTATAAGTGAACTAATTTCTAGGGTTGAGTCACATGGCACTACTCGTAAGTAGCCCACTCCTTAACTCATGGCAGGCTAATGAGTCTCATGGCACTACACGTAGGTAGCCCAGCTTCTAACTCTCGGTAACCTAGACCTTGCTCTAGGATTACCCTTTTTTTCTTAGCCTTTTCAAAGAAATAGAGGTGGACCCGGATCTAGACAGTTATATACGCACATTTATAGTGATAATCATAGTCACTTTATAGTTGCATGAAATAAATAAACATCCAACAGTTATTTTCAAGCAACCAATTAAAACTTCGGGAATCGCTGTGAAACTAGAGCGATTATTCATAAGTGTAACCACATACCTGATTTGATGAGTCATACAGATTATTCAACATATACTTCATGTATATACAATCAAGCCAATCAACAGATCCAAGTAAGTAATTCAATCATCACATAATTCCTGAAAAGAATATGTACTCTATTTATTACACACTTTATCAAGAATCTACTTTATTGACTTGGATTCACTTTCTATGGTTTCTAATCCGCATTAAGGTTTCATTAATATTCATTAGGGTTTCTTAGATCAATTTCTCAAAATTTATCCCTTTTAGGTTAACAAACCCTAAAATATCCTTTTCCATTTATATGAACCTTAATTACTCAACTATCCATTTTAATAGTCTTTTATACCCCAAATTGACTTTGGATCATCACATCCCTATTTATTCATGGATTTGAACCATTAAAACAATTAAAAGACACATTCTCCTAAATTAAGGTTTTCAAGCTCATTAATGCATAATCATGCACAAAACCCCAAATTAAGCCAATTATATAAAAAGATCATCTTTTTAGATCCTATTTTCACTTTTATTAACAACATGTTAATCTCAGCTTGAATTATCCAAAATAATGTCATTAAGTCCATCTATCATCAAATCTAAGGATTTTTCCTTACTCAAAATCATTAAAGATGATAGCTTTATGTACTTTTCACATTTCCAGCATATTTTTGCATATAAACTCTAAATTAGACTAATCATGTGCAAAGTTCTTCCCTTTTTGAACATAATGTACCTTTTTACATTTAACAGGTTAACACCAACCATAATGATCCATTAAACCCTATTAAACAATTTATTTATTTCAAAATAGGGTTTCTTAATCTTTAATTCATTAAAGATGATAATTTACACTACATTTCGAACTATGATCAGATTTAGGCTATAAAACTATTTTTATTGTATTCCTTGCATTCTTCTGATCAAAATTCATATATTATTCATACCAATCCGAGTTATAGATCTTTTTCTATGATTAATTTATCATTACTGAATCTGGACCAATAACAGGATGCCACGTCAGCAAGTAAATTTACCTCATATTGATTTCTTGATTTGAGCGGAAAAGACTCCTCCACCCTTGCGTCCTGCATGCAGGAAGAGGGGCATTAGAGTCATTTGACTCTAATTCTCCTTGCACCTCACGTAGGGCGTCGCCCGATTCCCTTTCTCGTGCACAGGAACGCATGCCGCTGTCCCCCGATGGGGTGGCTTCTCCATAAGCAGTCAAGTCCGGTAGGACCGCGTCAGCAAGGTGAGGAACTCCCTCAGATTGGCCCAGCGTCTCCTTCACAGGCATGCCCTAGTTGGCATGGCTGTCTGCAACTCATGTTTCTGTAGCAATCCGCAGCCTCACTCCCATTCTGTACTCCGTGTTTCACACTCTTCCAGCGCTGCTCCCGGCCCATTTGACTATGTATTAGAAACACAAGAATGAGTTTATCAAATTTCATACAATATCATAAGAAAGAAATGAGTATATAGAATTCATTAGTTAAGCCTTATGCATTTTCTATCTCCCCCATTCTATTTCTATAAATATATAGTTATAAAGAAATATCCAATCACCTAAGCACACCATAACAAGCTAAGAGCATACCATTTCCACCACCTTATACATAGCCCCTAGACAAGTCAACAAGATAAGAGGGAGTGGTATAAAGAAACAAACCACCAAGCCAAGAATAGGAACCACAAAGGGAATAAGAAGATGTATGAATAAGCAAGGACAAACCTCAATATGGTGAAAAATAGAAGCCATGATGGAAACATGGACAACAAGCACTGACAATTGGAAATTGGGTCAATGGCAGTAATAACCAGGGCCAACTATAGACGACAAGCAAGGTTGACGGCGGGCAACAAGAAGGGCTGATGACCGATGACTTTGTGAGGGTAAAGTGGTTTTGCAGTGAGGGAGAGTAGGCAGTGCTTTATGGGACCCTTGAGGATATGATTAGTGTTGTCATCATTTTTCAGAGAGGGGAAAGGGTTTGTGTAGGTCTATAACAGACATAAGAAGTAAAATTCACACGATGTAAGTAGTTATACATATTTGGAGATTAACCCAAAGAAATGCCATATGTAACATTCGCCATAATTTTTATTTGGATTATATTGTTATTAAAACTGACCTAAAACAAATAGTATTGGCATTTTAAACAAGCTCATACTATATAAAGCATTTTTAGAGCATAAAAATTTAGTAGTGGTTGTTCTCCAACTTATCTGATTATTTAAGTGGTAACGATGTGATGTTAAGTAACATCAATTGCTCGAGAAGTCAATATAACTACTAACATAATTGCCAAAATAATGTGGAGTGTATACACATAGAATACATAGGGAAGATAACTACAATTATGGACATGATTGAAAATGTTTCCATTGATAAAGTTATCACTACTATAGAAATGGCTTATAACATCACATTTACAGACGTCAGTTGTATACAAGAAAAACCGACGCCTAAGGTGTACAATGTCAGCTAAATACAAAAACCAACATGTATTAGTGAAGAGCACCTAGACACGGGTATTGCTTTTAATTTAGTGTCGGTTCGTTAGTAAGCAACCGACGCCTAAAATCGACCGCCAATTCCAAATTTTCCAGTGAAAAATATTACCTTTAAAATTTAATATACGACATTGGTTATTAACTTAAAAACTGACGACTAAAGGTTTTTCATGAGACAGAAATTAGCCGCATTTTTATCGTCGGTTGACTTGAAATAACCGACACCAATGGGTGTTCCCACGTTGTCCGCGTGAAATTTTTTACACCCCTGTGGCGTCAGTTTTTATATGGTAACTGATGACTATTGTTATTAGCATCGTTTTTTTAATAACCGACACTGATGATTAACTTTATAGCACCCACGCGAAGCTGACTCTTCCCCTTTCTCTATTTCATCCCCGCGAGAATAGGTCTGGCGATCGATTTTGTGTGCCGCTGCCCGCCGCTGCTCTCCCTGCTGCTCCCTGCTCACGCTGTCGCGCCGCTCCCTACTGCTGCGTGTTCCGTGGTCACCGCCGCCACCACCCTCTCCCTCTTTGCTCGTCGGCCGACCGCCGCCCTCTCCAGCCCTCTCTACTCACGCTCTTTGCTCACCGTCTCCCCTCTGTGCTCGACGGCTATCTGCTCATCGGCGCCCTTTGTGCTTGCCGTCTCTCTACTCGCCCCTCCGCCTGCTCCCGGCCCATCCTCCTCCATTTGCTCCCTACCCTCCGCTGCCCAAGGTCAACCCCCTCTTCTCCCTACCCTCCATCTGCTCCCCGTCCTTTGTATTTACTTCTACTGATTTGTATTTACTTATCTAGTGATTTGAATTTACTTATCTACTGATTTAAATCTATATATCTTCTGATTTATATTTACTTATCTACTGATTTGTATTTACTTATCTACTGATTTGTATTTACTTATCTACTCATTCGTTCATCTAATGATTTTGTATTCATCACATTATTTAAATTTAGGACTTTGCATTTGTTCATCTACTTTTTAAAATTATTTAATCATCTCTACTGATTTATATTTGTTTATCAACTGAGTTGTACTTTTTTATCTATTGTTTTGTATTTGTTTATCTACTGATTATATTTATTTATCTAATGCTTTGAGTTTACTTATTTAGATGTTGCTATTGTAAATCAACCTAGGATATGAACAAATCTTGTGCTTGCATATATTTGTAAAATGTTAAAGACAAATTGTGTCCTAGTTAGAAATCTTGGTATGTTTAACAAGATTCACTCATTTTCTCTAAACCGCTATAAATTTATACAATCCCTCTTGTCTTTGATGATATGAATGCTTAGCTAGGTATGCATGACATTCTTAGTTAATTTGAATGTGTGTGTTTTTAAATTTATTAGCAAGTTTGTAATCTTTCTTTTTAACTCCACCATCTTGATCTTAATGTTTTCAGTCATCATAAGTTTTTCTGGTTTGCAACAAGTTCGATTGACAAATACCTTTCCAATCCTAACATTTGATGATTATAGTAATGATATATGACTGTATGGTAGAAAGACCATGTGCTGGTTAGTCTGTCTACTAGAGTGTGGGGAATAACCATGTTGTCTGTAGTTTATAATATTGCATTGTGAATTATTGCATGTTTGAAACTATTGAATTCTTTATTTATTATTAATGTGATCAGACACACCTACTTATGAGTGGTGTTATATTTTGTTGGCCTAGAAACCAATCCAAGATTTACTCATTAGGAGTAAATCTTGGATAGTCCCTAATTTGGGATTGTTCTTGAACACCTAATCTCACTTAGGATGTAAGTGTATAATGTGTATTGGGTTTTCAAGAAAATTTCAGCAGCATTTCCCCGTTTGTTCTCTAAGTACATATGTACTTGGAGAACAGTGAGGAAATGCTGCCGAAATTCTCTTGAAAACCCAATACACATTATACACTTACTAGTGAGATTAAGTGTTCAATAATGGGATAGGTGGTACACATTTATTATATATAAGAATGACATCACATGTATTTGTTGACCTAGAAATCCATCCAAGATTTACTCATTATGAGTAAATCTTGGATAGTACCCAGTTTGGGACTGTTCTTGAACACTTAATCTCACTTAGGATGTTTTAACCATTAATTATATATAAGACCTTAAACCCTAAAGTTTTAACCATAAACCCTAATCTTTTAACCCTAGACCCTAATCTTGTTCTAATATATACTTGTTTTCTCTTTGATCATAGAATGGATAGATCATGGATGTCCATTCCAAATCACTGCACCCTCAAGTTTATTTCTGGTCTTGACTAGTTTATTAGATTTGCCGAGGAACATAGGAAACAACCTAGAGATAGATTCTACTATCCATGCAGGCATTGCAGTAACAACTTGAAAGTCAGCACTGGTGACGAAATCAAAAGTCATGTCATGTGTAATGAGATTGTACAAGGCTATACAGAATGGCACTGGCATGGAGAGATTTCAAACCTAAAATCAGTGGATGTCGATTGCAGTGCTTGTGTGGAAGAAGAAATTGCCTTCGATGATGTAGATGTGAACGAACCAGTTCCAGTAGACATTGTTGATGTGATGCTGGATAGTTGTGGGGTAGAGCACACCGATCCACCTCCCATGCTTAGAAACATTGTGCATGATGCTGAGATACCGTTATACACAAGTTGTAAGTTTACAAAGCTTAGCGTTGTGTTGAGATTGTATAAACTAAAAGCTAACAATCGATGGAGCAACAAAAGCTTCACGTCATTATTGTATTTGTTGAAAGAAATTCTTCCTGAAGGAAACGATCTGCCAATCTCAACATACCGGTTAAAGAAATTGTTGTGCCCAATGGGAATGGAGGCCAAGAAGATACACACATGCCCAAATGATTGTGTATTATTTCAAAAGGACTATGTGGATTTGAAAGATTGTCTGAAATGTGGTGCGTCAAGGTATAAATTGATGACTTTGGGGGAGTCTAAAACTGGTTCTCCTGCCAAGGTGATGTGGTATCTACCTATAATACCATGATTTCAACTCTTGTTTGCCAATTCTATAGATGCGAAGAATTTGAGGTGGCATGCAGATGTTAAGAAAAATAATGATGGGATCCTACGACATGCGTCTGATTCCCCACAGTGGAAGAAGATTGATTTATTGTACCCTGAATTCGGTGAAGAAGACAAGAATCTAAGACTTGGGCTTTGTACAGATGGGATGAATCCGTACGTGACATTGAGCAGCCAACATAATACTTGGGTAGTTATGCTTGTTTTATACAATCTTCCTCCCTGGTTGTGTATGCCAAATAAGTACATTATGTTGTCGTCTTTGATATCGAGCCCTAAACAACTTGGAAATGATATCGACATTTATCTTGAACCTATGATTGATGACTTGAAGAAGATCTGGGGTGAAGGTGTGATGACCTATGATTCTTCATGAAGAGAGACATTTCATTTGCACACTATGTCATTTTTCACTGTGAATGACTTTCCAGTAGATGGGAATTTGTCTGGATATAGTGTCAAAGGATCTAAAGCGGGTCCTATATGTGAAGAAAACACTGATTCAATACGACTAAAACACGGAGGAAAGACTGTATATCTTGGTCATCGAAGGTTTCTTCCAAAATTTCATCTATATCGTAGGTTGCGCAAAGCATTCAATGGACGGAATGAGGAACAGAGTGCACCTAAACCTATATCAGGGGAGGAGGTTTATGAAAGAGTAAAAGACATCGCCAATGAATTTGGTAAGAGATCACAATGTACGATGGTCACACAGAGTGACAAGTCTTTATTCAAGAAGAAGTCAATATTTTGGTATCTTCCTTATTGGAGTTCTTTGACAGTCAGACATTGTATCGATGTCATGCACGTTGAGAAAAATGTAAGTGATTGCATCATCGGTACTCTGTTGAATATACCAGGTAAGACTAAAGATGATATAAAATCCAAAATGGACGTACTTGAAATGGGAATAAGGATAGAATTAACAGAAGTAGTTAGTAGCGATCGGAGAACATACTTACCTCTCGCTTGTTACATGTTGTCTAGAAAGGAGAATAAAGCTTTTTGTGAATGCTTGGTAAATGTTAAGGTGCCACATGGTTACTCATCCAACATTCGTACATTGGTATCAATGAAAGATCTTAAGTTGATAGGTCTTAAATCTCATGATTGTCACACTCTAATGCAATAAATATTGCCAGTGGCAATTTGATCTATATTGCCGAAGCATGTACGGTTTGCAATCACCAGACTTTGTTTCTTTTTCAACAGTCTGTACAACAAAGTTATTGACCCTGATACTCTCAATAAATTGCAAAGAGAAGTGGTTGTTACCCTATGTCAGCTTGAGATGTATTTTCCTCCTTTGTTCTTTGATATCATGGTACATCTTGTTGTCCACTTGACTAGGGAAGTGAAAATGTTGGGACCAGTTTTCTTGCATTGGATGTATCCCTTTAAACGATACATGAGCATTTTTAAAGGTGATGTACGAAATCGTTATCAGCCTGAAGGGAGTATTATTGAGGGTTATGTGGCAAGAGAGGTTATGGATTTTTACAATGACTTTCTGACTAATGACGCTCCTGTGAATGACAAGAATATTGAGGAGCATTTTGGCAAAGGAATTTTGGGATCACGGGTGAAAGTAATCAGTCGTGAGTAGTTGGAGCAAGGTCACTTGTATATTTTACACAACATCGATGAAGTGAGTGTTTATATCAAGGAACATACCAATTTCATCAAGAGACAATATCCTCAATCCAATTCAATGTGGCTTGCTAGAGAGCATAACAAGACATTTATTAAGTGGTTTTAAGATAAAGTCTTACATCAACTATCTCAAACACCAGATAATCTTACTGAAACCATCAAATGCCTAACATTTAAACCAAAATTGAATGTTATGTCTTATGAAGGGTTTGACATAAATGGATTCTCATATTACACAAAGCACTAAGATGATAAGAGTGTCGTCCAAAATAGTGGGGTCACCCTTCAAGCGTCTTTATTGTTTTTTGCAAGTGCAAAGGATAAGAGTCCACGTGAAGCTAAAATGTCATATTACAGTGCCATTGAAGACATATTGAAGTTTTACTATGTAGATTTCAGAATTCCGCTCTTTAAATGTAATTGGGTTGACAACAACAAAGGAGTTATAGTGGATGAATTGGGTTTCACGTTAGTGAACTTTGAAAAGATTGGCGAGAAGGGTGAACCATTCATATTGGCATCAAAGGAGAAACAAGTATTTTATATCGATGATCCTGCAAATGATAAATGATTGGTTGTTCTTCATGGTAAAAGATAGTTCATTGAAGATCCTATAGATGAAGAAGAGTACTATGATAAGTATGATGACTCCAGTCCATTCTCACTTGGGTTGCCAACACCACCAAACATTGAAGCTGGGGGATCACAATGAGTTGTATGTTCACGGGGATCATAATGAAGGATTGTTAATTGATAAAAGATCACAATATTAGAGGCATGAATGTTTATATTTTCTATATGTTTTATTTTTTTGAATGTGAACTTTACAATGTGAACTTTACAATGTGAATGTGGAATTTACAATGTGAATTACTTTACAATGTGAATGTGAACTTTACAATGTTATGTGAACTTTACAATGTGAATTACTTTACAATGTGAATGTGAACTTTACAATGTGAATTACTTTACAATGTGAATGTGTACTTTACAATGTGAACTTTACAATTAGTGTTACTTTACAATGTGAAATTTATAATTTGAATGTGAACTTTCAGATGGGTGAGCATTCCCATGATGACTGTGCTAATGATCACCGTGAGGGTGAGGATGTGCTTGCGCTACCTGACAATGTAAGTTTTAAGAATATATCCCTAAGGTTTCTATCTATATGTTCATTTATAATTATATCATGTAAGTGTGTTTTTTATATCAAATTTTAGGTTGGTGATGTACCCCCTAAAGAAATTACAACACTTGATGAGCAGCAAAAGAAAATTGAGAAAGTGAGGGGCATCACAATGATGAACAAGTTAATACAGCAAAGGGGCAATGGACCCAAATTGGCTGTGGATTTTGATCATGCAAGAAATCCATATGGAGTGAACCGCAACTCATTTGTTTCATATCTTGGGGTTCTTACTCGCAGCCATTGCAGTCCTATCCTAGAATCCTGGCATAAAGTTCCTAAGGGGAAAAAAGACCACATATGGAAGGAACTATGTGTGAGTTATTATTATTTGTAATTCTATTTGTGTAGATTACTAATTTTTAGGATACTAGTTAATAGCAATTCTATTTATTTTGCAGAGCATATTTGATCTGGATGAAAAATTGTATCGTAAATGTGTGATGCAACGCTGTGGGAGGGTCCTAAGGAACTATAGGACCAATCTCACCTGAGATTACATACACGATGCTGAGAAGAGGTTCTTGGTTGATTTCCAGTTCTAGACATTGATCACTATTTCACTAACTCTACACTAATTAATAATTTTTGGTTGTATTCTCTTTAAAAAATAAATTTAGGCAGAAGGAAGCCACACAACAATGGAACTACCTGGACCCCAAAGATTGGGAGGCATTTGTTACCCAAAGAAAAACATATGAATTCAAGGTATTAAGTGATGCTCAACAAGAAAAGCATGCACTGAATGTGCACGACCACACAATGGGTCCAAGAGGATATACATGCATTCGCCAAAGACTACAGGTTGAGTCTGCTTAGCCTACTGCTACTTAGGAGACTATAGAGTCCTCTACTACTGCTCCTGCACCTCTGCCTCACCATGCTATGTCGATAGCTGGGAGGAAAAACAAGAAGGGAGACATACCGAAGCCTGCAACTACTGAGACGGCTACAAAAATGGTAAAAATAAACTCTTAGAGAAATCGATCGATATTGATTATTGTTATGTTTACTTACTAATTTTTTTATGGTGATTAGCGGGAGCTGCATGAGCAGAGGAAAGAAGGCAAGTTCATCCCTCAAAGCACAAGGGATGAACTGACAGTTGCTCTGGGTAACCCAGAGCATCCTGGACGTGTTAGGGGTGCAGGCGTTGGTGTGGGCGTCAAAGCGTTCTTTGGGCCATCCCAGCACAAACTTATCCCAAAAGCGGGACTTTCACAAGCTGAGGTAACCTATTCTTATTTTAGAATGTTTTTGCAAAAGGGAATACTCAATAATCAGAAGCTAGTGTTTCTTTTATCCATGTATAGGTAGATTTGTTAATTGATAGGAGATTCGAGGAAGTACTTGATAAGAGACTCCATGAAGCAATTAGCAAGTGGCAGGTGTCTCAGACTGCCACTCAGACAGTACCTGTGGTGGGCCGCTCTTCTCCTACTGCTCGTACTGTAGAGGTTGGGAGTAATCCTATAAACTCACCACCTAGCACGTCCTCTGTAAGTATTTTTATGACATAATAGCTAGTCTGTTCAAGATGATATGTTTGTGTATATGTGCATATAACATTCTTTACGTAAATTTGTAGGGTTTGAAGCCATGCCGACTAAAAAGTCAAGAATATATCATTGCAGAGGCATCGGCTTACCCACCCCTTAAAGGGTGCATGTTTCATGGGTATCCAGTATCAGATGGTGTGGTATGTGTGAGCCCGATACATGTACTCCCCGATTAGACGGATCTTGCACTGCCTCATGCACACCTAGATGCTGAAACACTTGGTGAGGCAGTAGGCGGAGTGATACTATGGCCCAAAGCGGATGTCCTCTATACTGATATTGTATGATAAATTTCCATTACTTTAATTTGTTAGTGTGTATATATGAGTCAATTGATCTAAAATTATATATACAGGTCAAAAAGATGAGACCCACTACATCTCGGCCTCCACCTCCTCGACTATCAAATTGGCTTCTAAGGGATCTACATGCCTCGATGGGTCCTAATTGTAGGGCTGTGGCAGTATGGATAGGCGAACATGATCTAAATTGTTCTATAATTGTTACTGTTCTGGAGGATGCTGCAGGTAAATCACACGATAACAATCTATTTATACAAGTTTAGCATACATATTAATGCATACGTAATACAAGTTCTGCATGCTTACATATTAATGCATAAGTATTAATGCAAGCCAATCATACGAAAACAAGATATTTATACAAGATATTTTGGAGTTGTTTACTTATGAATGGCTGAACACATATATGATAGAGTTGTGGATATGGTGAGATCTTGTTTATACATCCATATACTTTTTTTTATATACGGTGATCTAGTTTCTTATATATTAATGTATACGTAATATATATTTTGCAGCCACTTACACAAGATATGTACATATTTTGGGTTTTCCCATGTGGGATTTTTGGTTTCATATTTGATTAGTCTTGTAGATGTAGACCCATATTCAGTTACTTCATATTGCTGTGATGCTTTTCAATATTTTGATAAAAATAATAAGACGGTGATAATAGCTCCATTCAATGTCGAGTAAGTTTACTTTGGTTATAATTTGGACTTAAGCAAATTACATTTTTATTGTGGATTTTGGGTTATTAATTTTCTGCTTTCTTACCTGTAATGGTAAGCATTGGGAGTTACTAGTTATTGTCCCCAAGACGTTCACTGTCTATTATCTAAATCCTACGGAGAATGAGTTGGATACATTATATGGACATGCAATTAAAAGGCCATTATTCTCATGAGAAATATTTCATGTTTTTATACATGTTAACATATGTTACTACATTACTATTTAATTATGCAATTTAATGGGTTACATTAACATATGTAGGGCTTTACAAGAGTACAAAAAAGCTGGAGGAAAGGTCCCCAGGAAAAAGGATATGTCACTAATTTGGGAAAATATGAAAGTAATTTTCTGACTCCAATGTATATATTATTTATGTGAATTGTGCTTATTTGTATTTTTGAATATTTTATATGTTTCAATTTATAGTGTGCTACACAAGACAATGGCTGGGCATGTGCCTACTATGTGATATGATTTATGGACCTAATCACCAAACATGCCATAATGGAAATCGATAAGATACAACATGTATTATACATAGTCTCATTAGATAATATAAAATATATCAATCTTATTATATATTATTAATTATATATATACGTCATTCTCTTTGTAGATCTTTAAAACTACTGACTTCAATATAGGTGGAAAGCATTTCGATGTACATGCTCCCTATACGAGAGATGAATTAGATGTTGTAAGAGAAGAATGGGCAAAATCCCTACAAAGAGTGGGAATTTTTAAATATAATTTTATTGATAATGATGAAAATGATGAATAAAGAATAACTTTTTTCTCATAATTATTTTTGTGTGAATGTGAATGAATTTTTATGAATTATCATATGTGTGTGAAGATGATCAATACATAAATGTTTCTACATTTGTCTGATCGTGAAAAGAGATGAAATGAATGAAACTGCAGGTTGCTACTGGTTTCTACATGTGTGTGATGAAAAAATAATATGAATTAAATGTGCTTATACATGTGTGTGAATCACATATATATAATATTGTCCATCTTGTTAATTTTGCAGGTTTGTGGCCTGTTGTTGGCTGATATCAATGGATGTCGTAAACCTGCAGTTCAGAACTGAACTGTAGGTTCTCATCCTGCTGACCAGCCATACAACAGACTTGCAAACTGATAAGAAAAAAAATCATAACATAGGCATCGTTTATTTGAACAAAACTGACACCAAAGACATACGGCAACAGTTTTTGACAAAAAAACTGACGTCTATGTGGTCAGGAACCACGACCGTGGTGGCAGGGGATATTGCGTCGGTTATTAGCACAAAATCGACATCAGTTTAGCTGATATGACGTCGGTTATCTTTCAAAACTGACGCCTATAGGCCCTTTGCTGGTATATTTTCGGTGGCAGGAAGCATTTTGACTTCAGTTCTTTTAATAACCGACATCTGTAACCATTCTATAGTGTCAGTTTTCTTAAAAAAAACTGACACCTATAGTCCCTTTGTTGGCGCGTTTTTGGTGGCAGGAAGCGTTTTGGCGTTGGTTGGGAACCGACGCCGAAGGGGTCCACCTTTAGCGGCGCCCACTTGGGTGTCGCTTGGAAATCGACACTAAAGCCCTTAATTAACCGACGCTAAAGGCCTGTTCTGTAGTAGTGTATAAATTAGATTGGTTAATAAAGTGTTTAAAAATCAATTAGAACTATAGAAGGATGTCTGAAACCCAAATAATATTCTACAGTGCCTACCCAATGAGTAGTAGTCAGATAGTTAGATCATTTGGTTAGCCAACCAGTTAATTAGATGCTATAGTTAATGCAACCATAGATGGTTGACTAGAACCACTAGTCAGTTTTTAAAAGTAGTTGGCCAATAATGTGATCAATCAACCAACTATTTAGTGATAGGGTTTTCTAGGAACTTCTGACCTTCTATCTGGTTGGCAAGTCTAGCTAGTCGGTCGGCTAGAAGGTCTACAAGAGGGGACAAAAAAGTGGTTTGGGGGCACATTTTGTTTCTTAGGTTCAATTGAAACTCTATATTCTTCCTTCCCTATTTGAAGGGGTATGAATGGGGTTTTTGGTTACATGTTTGACATGTTGGAAAACTTATATGTCATTGCATAAGGTAAGAGAGAGAAGGACATAGAGTGAATATAGCATGTTTTATAGAGGCTACTTCTTCTTGATGGTTCCAGGACTGCACCATGGAGTTCCCATAATCCATGTAGGCTAGGTAGAGATGTAGGTTCTGAGCGTCCGTCATTAACCTACAATAATGACATCATGTTTTGGTGTGTGTTTCTTACAGTGGTGTGCATATGTAGGTTCTGAGCATTCGTCATCAACCTACATTTGTGCACCACTATAAGAAACACACACCAAAACATGAGGTCATTGTTGGGTTTATTTCATGAGAAGGTATATCTCATGCCCAACTTTCCAAACACATCATTTTTGACATGGGGTTTTGGACAACTTTTTTTTTGCTTCCATTGTGTCTGTCTCCATCAATAAATCGCTACACCACCTCAACACCTTATTTTGTATGTGGTAGGAGGAAGGTCACCACCTTTGAGCTTACTTCCTTGGATGAAGGAGGACCCTCAACTATAAACATATGATTTTCAGGATCCAAAACTTTACTTTTATGTGATAAATAACTAGAATCCCACTATTTTCTGATCATTTATTCAGTTGATTTGGGGGATTAATTTAATAATAATAACAAGTTGATTCTAATGACTTTACAGCATTATGTAGTGGAAGGATAAATGAGGATTCTTGAAAAGAGATCGACAACCATAAACAATATTTGGCAACATCAATATATGTTGAATCAAATACATGATATATAAAAATCATGCAAATACATAAATTGAGGAAAAACTTATAGAGATAGAGAGACATGCATATATATAATCCTTGAAAAATCTTGGAATGGGTATATGAAAATACCCTATGTAAGCAAGGAGATAGAGAGACAACGGTAAATGTTGGTATGTGCTATAAATGTTATTTGGATTACTAGAATAAAATTGACGAAGGAAACAAGATGGAAAGAGTACAATTATATGAGATCATATTGAATGCAATAAGAAGCATAAATCAAGATATTATTAAAATATTATTGTGAGACATTTCAAGAGATATCAATCAATCACTTTAACTTGCCACAAAAAATAGTGTAAAAGTGCATAAATATGTAACAAGCAACATATATGTGAACAACCCAACTAGTAACATCTAACAATATAAAATGTGGTAGTTGCACCACCACTGACAACCTATTTAGGGACTAAAAACCCAAGGAGCATTTGTAACTATGGCCATATACCCTTAATTTAGAGATTATGATCAAGGAGTGTGTGCAACTAAGGTCATACACCCTAGATCTACGAACTTAGCACAAGGAGCATGTGAAAGTAAGGTCATACACCCTAGATATACGAATGAAGTGCAAGGATCATGTGCAACTAAGGCCATACACTCACACATAGTTACATATACTAGTTCTTGCATGACTGAGCACGGAAAGTAGTAAATAAGTCATTGTGATCAATTCAATTTCAAGAAACTACCACAAGGTATTTAGTCAAAATATTATTTCTAATGATTATAGAGGGTTAAATAGAATCAACAATGATTTCCAAATGAATATTAATATGCAAAGGCATTTTCAAAATATTAATTGATTTAGAACAATCAAATGATTATTCCTCATTCAATGAGAATGAAACAAAAATGTGTATGAAAAGAAAATGAATGCCCAAACATCTCAAAGGAGAAGCGCATACCTGATATTCTCAACTTACCCTATTCATAAGTATTGAACATCCAATAAGTCCTTCCCAACCTAAAAACGTATACACACATTAGTTCACATATATCAACTAGTAGAAAAAGGTAAGTTAAACCTAGGGCAAGTGATGTATATTCAAGTTAGGGTACTCATATGTGTATGTCCTTATTACAAAATAATATATATTGATGGTTCAATTTATTCTTTGTCGTTATCTATAATTGATGTTCTTTCAAAGAATATTTATTTCTATGAAAATTGATCTTATTCTCTTCCTAAGATTTTTCATTTCTTATTTTTGTAAATACTTCAAGGTTATTCCTACAGTCCAAACTAAAATGTCATCTAATGTCAATTTTCTAAAACATGTATTTATAAAAGCACATTCCTATATATGTCATTTCTCTCTTTTACCATTGAGATCATGAACCGAACAACATAATCAGATATATTTCCTAGATTCATATTGAATGCCTAAAAATAAATTTATATGTTCTAGGATTCAGTCATGTAAGGAATGAGAAAATAATGTTGATTTTTCTTGTTAATTACTACTAAAATTTTGAACCAATTATAATCACAAACACATACATGTATATTCGTATGAATAAGGCAAGTATTAGGAAAATCAAATTAGTAATATGTATTACTATCATCATTGATAGTTATAATATGATCCCTAAGAATTTATAAATATGTTCTTACCATATTTTATTGATTTATGACATTCATATATGTATTATATATGTATACGCATATGTAAATATTGATGCACATGATTTCTCTACCAAAATTTGAGAACTATTTAGGCATGAGTTAAGTATGATATATCTCTTATTCATGTGTTTATGAACTTTTTCCCTAGGCTGTCTAGGCCAAAATTACTTTATTTTGTTATTTACCTAATATATTGCTACTTTAGTGTACACATGTTCAAGTCGAAAAAGAGGAAAGTCGATTTCACTGACTTTTGTTGGTGGCACTAACATGAGAGGAAAGGAACTGACAAAGAAAAATAGATAAAGAGGGGAAATGTCAAAAAGGTACTTGGTACCACAAACCCAAGTCAGTGGCACTGAGATTTAAATCCCTATCAACATTAAAAGTAAGATTTAGTGGCACAGACATTTGTCTGTCGGTCAAGATCAAACAAAGGCACATCTAAAGATCTATAGTCATGTGGTACCCTAATTTCTCCTATATAAACCAAATAGGGGTAGACAGATTGAGGCATCTCGACTGTGGGTAAGACATCTCATTTAGGAGATCTCACTTGGATGCAAGTCATGTCATCAAGAGGCTATCCCACCTACCATCCTTGGAGGAGCCAGGGCCCAAGAAGGAGGAGATTTAAAGTCTAAAGCAACCTTTTTGGAGTTTTCTATGACTTTATTCACTTCTCATCCTTCTATAGATTCTTTGGTGAGCATGAGGGGCTAAACCCCAATTCTTAGGACCCAGTGGTATCCCGATGTTAAGTTTATGCCTATTCATAGTCTGATTCAATACAATATAATATTTGGCTTTGGATTTTGGTAATGAAAAAGAATATTTATGTTTGATCACCATAAGTTTGTAATGGAATGTTAATAGTCACTACAGTGGGGTTTATAGTTAGACAATATGTTCTCATCATAGTCAATAATTGTGTTGTGAAAGCAGACTAACAACTATGAAGTAATAGTCCAAAGATAGTTCTTACTACTTAGTCTCTTATATTGATGTTGCTGAAGCAGATTAGTAATTAGGATAAATTGAGTGCTATGCTGTGAAAGTGGGTAGTATAAGCTACATACACTTAATATGAGGAAGTAAAATAATTGTATTGATCTATAGTGTAACATCCATGATTTGAGGCCTAGGATAAGATGACCTTAAAAGGAATGATTGGGATACCCATATCACCAAGGTGAACCATCTTTTCATAAAACTCATCACTAAAAAACTGTGTTGTTAAGCATGCTTAGCCCAGAGTAGTAGTAGGATGGTTGACCAGTCGGGAAGTTTATTTAGGCTTGCGCATGATTGAGGACAAAGTGCATAGTTAAGTCCAGTGGTGGTCTGTGGGGCCAGTAGTCATTCCTAAAACTCTACTAGAGCCTTGGGTAGTGGGCCCATGTGTTATAAATGTTACCAGATCCAAAAGTAGGTGGGGCCCACATGGGCATGTGGCATGCCAGTCTTGAGTCGTGTGATCCATGCATGTTGAAAAGGGTTATCCATGGTGATGTAGCCACCCTTGCAATGGTATTATGTGATCATGAGATGTGTGTCCATGGGCCATTCTGGGTCTGCACTGAAATGAGGAAATATTTTGAGGCCATATAGTTGAGCCTTGATGAGGACGTCAAGAGTCTAAGTGGGGTAGATTGTAATGTCCCAGGATTTGAGGCCTCATATAAAATAATCTTAAAAGGAAGGATTGGACTACCCATATCACCAAGGTGCACCTTATTTTTAGGGAACCCATCACTAAAGAACTCCATGGTTAAGCGTGCTCACCCAGAGTAGTACCTGACCAACCATAAAGTTTATCCTCTCCTATGTGCGAGTGAGGACAAACCATACAATTAAGTTTAGTGGTGGTTTGTGGGGCCAGTTGTCATTCCTAAAACTCTATTAGAGCCTTGGGCAATGGTCCCATGAGTTACAAATAGAATGCCTATATAGTTTGACACCATAGTGAAACTAGTATCCTTAAGAATCCATCCATCCAATCTTTCACCAACTTTGTTTTTTGTGCTTTTAATTCTTATTCTTAATTTTTTTATCACCAAATCAAATCCTTTATTAGGATTAGTTGACCCATTTCAATTGATAGTGTTCCTAGTTGTCCCAATTTTTAGAGTTTGACTTCCAGGCCTCGTTGAGTCCCTTTAGTACTCTAGCATGTACATTTGTGTTTAACACACAATTAAGGCATGCCATATATCTAGGTTTTCAATTAACATGTGAAAAATATTAAGATAGTGTACTGACTAAGTTAGATTACCACACCTTAATTATCATATCCACACCTTAATTATCGCATCTTTTAGTTAAATTATTGATTTACATGCAGAATTGTACATCGTATTATGATTAGATTAAGGGTTATTTCCAAGGGTTAGGCTTGCCCACATGTACTCTTCTCTTTCAAATCTAAATCATTTGTGACCATTACTCTAATGTTGTCACCTATTCAGTTATTGAAATAAAGAATGAACTATGTTATAGGAGGGTAAACACTGAACTATCTAGATTGAGTTTTTACCAACATCCATTGATCCATGGTAGAGATCACCAAAGCACAGTATATTGGTTGATCACGAAACCAATCATTGGATTCTCCTTCATCTTTTCAAAGTTGAATATGGTGCTAGATTATTAGTGCTACATGAAGAGGTTGGAACAACCTTCCTTGCCATCTTGTCGATCAACAAGTTTCATGTTTGGGGGGTTTATCATCAACCTTCATCCATATGGCCAGCGATGAAGAAGGTGGTTTGGTGAAGATAGAGGTCATGGGGTGAAATTGTGCATGAGAAGAAGGTAGAAAATATAGAGTGATGAGAAGGAAGGACTAGACAAAGGTGGTGGAGTTGATAAAAATGGTAGTTAGTTGCCATCAAGGCACCATCACTCACTACATTGATCTGGAGGTGACACTCTAATTCTCTCATTTTTGTTGCACTGGATCAATAGAGGGAGTGGATCATCTCCTATTAGACCTTGACTTAAATGTTTTTGTAGTTGCAAGGAATATGGTAATGGAAGCATACCTAATTTTGAGTCATGAGGTTTATCCACTTCCAAGATCAATAACACATTGGCGGACCATGGTTTGTAAGCGGTGGTCTAGTAGTAGAAGGAAGGAAAGGAGAAGATGAGGAGCAAGAGTGAGCACTACCACCATGCCTTGGTGCTAGTTGGCACAAGGAAGAATAAGATAACTAAAAAGGGATCTTGGGTTACATGAAAAGGAGGAGAAGGAAATATAGAGGAGAAGGGGAGGAAGAGAAACAAAGAAGGGAATGAGAGGAGGGGTGATGGCCTATTGGTTGCCAACACCCGACCACCATGTGCATCTGATCCAACATAGGATGCATGTCTATGGCAAATGTACAAACAAAGGGGAGAGGGAAGAAGAGTAAGAATAACATAATGACTAGGGTTGTTTCCTAGCATGGAAGTAAAGGGAAGGGTGGAGGAGAAGAAGAGGAATGACACATGAGAAGGAGGAAAATTTCAGCTTGCACACGATAGACGAAGAATAAGTGAAATGTGTGCATAGAGGAAAACCACCATGAGTTCCATTGAGAAATGTAATTAATAATGAAATTCAAATGGAAATATCATGAACTTCAACTAGAATTTTGAAAAAACAAATAAATTGGCAAATGACCTCCAATTGATACCAAAATTTTGATGTATGGTAGACTAGAGCTAAGTTAATTAAAATAAATTACTAACTTATTACTTTGGATTAATTTAGACCACTAATAGTGTATGGATTTATGAAGGACTTTATGACTGTAAAAGAGTATAAAAATCTACCCATTCTTTAAAAGGATACATAAAGCAATTACTTAGTGTATTACTCAAATCAGTTGTTTTGAACACATTTGAAATTATTTTAGAAATTAAGATAAAAAAATGGAATGATTTATAAAAGGCATAAATGAGTCATTTCTTTTGTTATTAATTATATCAATGTTTTGACAACTAAGACTGAGAAGAGAGTATATTAAACATTATATCATTTAAATTGTATGTTGGGGTTTCAAAATAATATAGTCGTTTCATTTCAATAGGGGTACAAAAGCATTTTAGACTAATTTATTTTTTTGGGGTAAGTCGGGAGGCTATTTTATTCATCTTTCCCTCCTCATGCAAGGTAGAATAGAATTGTTCATACAACTACTATGTTTTGAATGAGAATTAAAATTGGTAGTACTACTACCATTACAGGACTCAAAATCGAGTAGATCAACTAACTCAATGGGTGGATTTCTATAATTACAGGCTCCACCGTGGTTTTTGGGGTGGTGTTTAGCTAGCATATCAGTAGCTCCATTTGCCTCGCATTTAGCATGTGTGCAATGCCAAATCCTCCTTAACTTCATCTTTATCTCCCGAGTCCACCTCACCACTTTATGGTTGTCCTCCAAGCCTTTGTCAATAGCTTCCTTTGCTAGAAGTGAGTCCGTCTCGACCAATAATTGAGAGATGTTAAGTTCTTCCGCCATCATCTCTGCTAGGTGGATGGCCTGGACCTCCGCTTCTAAGGAATTGTTTGCTTTAATAACTTTGCTCCTTCTGCAAATCCATGTTCCCTCTTTATCTCTGCCCACAAGCGTGACACTAGCATTCTTTTGTGTGAAAGCGACATCTGTGTTAAATTTAAGATACCCTTCAGGGGACTTGCTCTAGCTTGAGAAAGGACCCAAGCCCTTCTTGCGATGCATACCAGAAGCAGACTTGGGGTAGAGAGCAATCTATTTTGTTATCAGATGAATGAGAATATCAGGGGATGTTGGGAGATTATAAAAAACTTCCTTGTTGCGAGCTTTCCAGATGTGCCAACATCCCGTCATGAATGTCTGTTTGTGGCCACAATTATCTTACAGGTTCGATTTCAACCAACATCATAGATCTGTGTATGAGAAAAACGTCTGCCAGTAGCTTCTATCAATCAACCTTTTCCATATAGGTGAGACCTGATGGCAGTCGCAAAGAGCATGAATGGTGGACTCATCATGATCCTTGCATCTTGGTCAGTGTTTATCTGATGTGAGGTGTCTTTCAGCTCATCAGACATTAGTAAGGAAGGCGTTATATCCTACTATCCACATGAAGAACTTCACACGTGAGCTCATATTTGATTTCCAGATTAGATCCCAGCTTCCAGTGCTTCTAAATTTGTGTTCCTTGAGGAGACATTCATAAGCACTACCTATTTTGAACTCGCCTATTGTGGTGTGGACCCATGCTCTTATATCCTTTCTAAATGACTTGTTAGGGATCGAAAGTTTGATGATCCTACTAACTACCTCTTTTGGCACCCATTGGTACAGGAATTCAGTGTCCCATTTGTTATTTAGATTCACTACGCTTGCAACTTGGAGGTCAATCAGGTCCGAGAGAATTGGTCTGGTGATCATCTCAGTTAGATGCTTTTCTGGGCTCCACCATAAATCAGACCAGACATTGATGTTCTCACCGCTCATAGGTATGAGTGTAGAGTTTTCATTGATGAAATCTTTACATTGAAGAGTTGCTTTCCCTAGATGAGATATACAAGGGAGGTTGCCACTTATGTACTTGTTGTATAACATTCTTACACTTGAGCACCAAACAAAACTGCGGGTAGTGCTGAGGTCCCAGGCGTGTTTAGCTATCAACGCTAGGTTCCATTCCCGCATGGACTTCAGTCCTATCCCTCCATGCTTTTTGATATAGGTTAGTTTGTTCCACACGATGAGGGATAGGGGATGGGCCTTGTGGTTCCCGCCCCAAATATCTGTTGTCTATTCTGTCACAAATCTTCAGAGGGATAAAATTTGTTTGCATGGTGTAGCTGGGTATAGCCGTGAGTGTGGATTTAGCAAGGCAGACCCTATCCGCTAGGCTTAGGCATAGGGAGGTCCAAGAGTTGATGTTAGAGGATATTTTGTTTAGAATTCCACCATAAGTTTCCTTCTTTACTCTACTGTGAATTAAAGGCACTCCCAAGTACTTGTCCCTGTTATCATATTGTGCAAAGCCACTCATGCAGAAGATTCTTCTTCTGGTTCTCTCTGGCACATTTCTAGCGAAGAAGATGTTTGATTTAGTCATAGAATTAGCTTGCCCAGATACTTTACTAAAATCTTGAAAGCACTTGAGAATGGTTCACATCTGATGAGTCTTTTCCTTGGAAAATAAGAAGATATCGTCGGTGAAGCACATGTGAGATACAGTCGGTCCTTTATTGTAGTGTCCATTTCTTGTCACTGACTAGCCTTTCAATCATCTGGCTGAGCCGTTCCAAGCACAAAACAAAGATGTATAGGGACAACAGGTCCCCTTGTCTTAGTCCTCTCGTTGCCTTTAAAGTACCTCATACTTCCCCTTCCATATTATAGAAGCTTCTCCTCCAGTCATGGAGTTTAGGATGTATTTGATGATATTTTCTAGTATGCCAGTTCTTCTAAGCGTGTCTTCTACGAAAGGCTAGGACATCTTGTCGTAAGCCTTTGATAAAACAATCTTTATAGCCATCAACTTGGTGGAGTTCTTTCTCCGCATGATGTGGAGGACCTCCTGAGCAACAACAATGTTGTCAGATATTCTTCTGCCCGGGACAAACGCACTCTGTGCAGTAGAAATACATTGAGATAGATAGGATTTTAGGCATTCTACCACTATCTTGGAAGCAATTTTCAGGCCTATGTTATTGAGGGATATTGGTCAAAATTGTTCACAAACTTCATGTTTTGTGACTTTGGGAATCAAGACAATATTATTGTTGCACATGCAGTCACCCAACTCCTTACCAGCTATGGTGTCAGCTACTATTTTGTGAAGATAGTGTTTGATGATGTGCCAATTAGAGACTAGAAAGGACCCACCGATGCCATCAGGGCCCGCTGCCTTGTGCGGGTTGTAAGTCAATAAGGTTTGATGCACTTCTGTGAGGCTAGGTTCAGCTGCCACCTTAACGCATTCATCCAGTGTGAGTGGAAGGAACACCCCTATGAAATTGTGGATGCCATTTACATTAATGCTTATGGTTTCAATGAGTATTTTTTCAAAATGGGAGCAAATCATTTTTTCTATATCACCTTCATCGGTTATCCATTCCCCTTCACTATTTTTCAGCATGGTGATGGCTTTTTGTCTTCTGCGTTGTTTAACGTAGGCATTGCAAAACTTGGTGTTGTTATCCCCGTTGGTCAGCCAATTAATATGGCTCTTTTGCTTCAAATCTTGCTCCTCCCTCTCGAGGATTCTATTGTACCTAGCTTCCATCTCGATGATGAGACTGGCTGTGATGCTGTCGTATTGTTCTGCCAAATTTGTTTGTAAGGTATTAAGGTTTCTAAGGACCCTTTGCTTTTCTCTCCCAATCGAGCAGTTTCTCTCATTGCCCAGTTGGTGATATCAACTTTGGACTCATTTAGAGCTTTGGCGAAGTTCACATTTTTATTCCAAGATTTCTATAACATGGTTTGGAAGGAAGTGTCCTTGGACCAAGACTCTTTAACCATATATCTAGGTTGGGCTTTGCCTCATGAGGTGGATCTCAGTAGGATAGGGTAGTGGTTCGAATTGGACATTGGCAGATGTTCTACAATGAAGCTTTTGTATTGGGTAATGAATTATGGGTTAGCAACGGCTCTATCGAGTCTTTCCTAAAGCTTGTCGTGTACATAGGTGAACTTCATGCCTGAGAAACCAATGTTTGACAGACCAACTTCCAGTTAGGATTCATTGAAAAGGTGCACTTTGTTGTAGTCATAGTGGTTGCTTCCCATCTTCTCCTCCAGATATAAGGTGGAGTTGAAATCCCCCATGACAATCCACAGAAGGGTGAAAGATAACCCCATGTGAATTAGGTGCTTCCAAATAAGTTTCCTGATAGATATGTGGGGGTTAGCATATACAAAAGTGACAAAGACCGAGTTATTTACCTTACACGTGACGAATTGTCTATGATAGTTAATAATGTAAATATCACAATCACATTCTTTCCAGCAGACCCAGATGCCACCGACAAAGCCTCTAGATTCACAATGGAATGATTTCGAGAAACCCATCTTCTTAATTGTGTTGGTGGCAAAGGACCTGCTAATATAGGGTTCGAATAAAGCAACCAGTTTAGGTTTCTTCATTGAGATAATATCTCAAAGGACTCTAAATTAAAGGTGTAAATGAGTTATATATCTATGTTAAATGCTAAATTATTATTTAAAATGAAGTTGATCACTTAAGAAAATAAATATTTTTTATATAAAAATGATTTACTAATTGGAACTTAATAGCAGTCAGTTACTACTTTGAATTCAGTTTGCTACAACACTTACCCACTTAAAAAGATTTTTTCCTCAAAAGCACACATCCGTGAAGCCAATTAGTGAAATTTTTTTAAGTATTTCTCAAATTAGGTTTTTTTCTTCAAACTTTTGTTATCGAATTGGTGTATACTTAGGTGAACATATTGTGTGTGGACTATACTTATACATATTTATGATTTTAGTCACAATTAGGTAACAACATCTACTCTCTCAAAATTAGTTTACTGTTATAGAGATATGAAATCCTAGTAGATATGCCTTTATATTTCAATTAGAATGGAAGTCAATTCTTTTATTTTTTAGCATCTTCTAGTTTTTTTGCACAAATGTTTATTTGTCGAGAATATTGATTATAATATTTTAATCATCACTTATTGATTTTTTAATATCTATCCATTGGTGTTTACAAAATGCACTAATTGTAATCAATGTTTTAGTTAGACCCTTTAGTCTTGCTAATTATGAAGTTATACATATGAGATTTGAATTTAGTTTTCTCTATGCCATTCTATTTGTTCAATTCATTTGAACTTATTTATGACTTAAAACCATTAATGAGATTGATTTGACTCTCTATGGATGAGGTTGATTTTATCAATTTAGATTTTCCACCTAATACAATTTAAGAATACATTCTCAAACATTGAGCAAAGTTTTTTTATAATATTAATCAACATTATTCATAAGTTCTCAAATTCTAATATGTTTCCATACTGCATCATTAAAAGAAATGCTTAATCCTCAAAATCATCTAGAGTGAAAACTAGACGGGTAGACAAATAGGTTTTTCATATATAAACAACCATATGTAATTTTGCACCATCCACAATCACAATGCTACTTATTCATAAAGGTTTGTGAGTTAGGGTAGTCAAAACATAGGCTCCACATCACTAAGGTATAATACTCCAAATTAATGCTCGTGAAAAGTTATGACTTGGTTTGAAAAGATTTGACATAAATCAAGAAATATTCTTCTTTACATATAAATACAAGGATATAAGTTTTTATGATAAAAACTTTGCAAGGGAAAACTAAAAGTGGATGCAAAACTAATGTGATAACCAAATCAATGCATTTTTCACAAGATGACACTTTCATGATTCAAACCAGTGTGATCCCATACAATCTTAATGTCAACACCGTAGATGTTAACACACGGGCCTACTGCCCAATGTTCTAGTAGAGTTTTAGGAATGATGACTGGACCCACACACCACTACTATCCTTAACTGCGTGCTTTATCCTCACTCATGTGCAAGCTAAGATAAACTTTCTGACTAGTCACCCATCCTAGTACTACTCTAGGCTGAGCACGCTTAACCATAGAGTTACTTAGTGATGGGATTCCTGAAAAGGAGGTGAACCTTGGTGATATGGGTAGTCTAATAATTCCTTTTAAGATTATTTTTATCTGAAGCCTTAAATCTTGGGATGTTACAATCTCTCCCACTTAGAGTCTGGACATCCTTGTCAAGACTCAACTATGTGGCCTCATAATATTTCCCCATTTCAGTGTAGAACCAATATGGCCATGTACTCCTAGCTCCTGATCATGGCTACTAGTGCAAGGGTGGCTCCATCACCAGGGATATCCCTTTCCAACATGCCTGGACCACACAACTCAAAGACTGGAATGCCACAGGCTCATGTGGGCCCCAACTACTGGAGGGATTTTAGTTCAAATACCATTGGTAACACCTGGGTCCATCAGTAAAGGCTCTAGTAGAGTTTTAGGAATGACAACTGGCCCCACAAACCAAAACTAGCCTTAACTACATGCTTTGTCTTCACTCACGCACAAGCCATGATAAACTTCTTGACTGGTCACCCATCCTCGTACTACTCTGGGCTGAGCACATTTAACCACAAAGTTCTTTAGTGATGGGCTTCCTGAAAAGGAGGTGTACCTTAGTGATATGGGTAGTCCAATTATTCTTATTTAAGATCATTTTATCTGAGGCCTCAAATCCTAGGATGTTACAGTAGATGTATCAAAAGGTTCACTTTGCCTCAAGAATACAATAATTTTTATAGGAAATCTAAACCTCAATACATGGGGACAATACTATCTAGTAGGTATGAAGTTAATTACTAAAAGGCTTAACAACTCATATGATCACTTTTTCATCCACAAATTAATGCACAAGAACAAGAACAAGAAAAAGAACAAATATGATCTTTGTTTTCTCTTGGTGTAGCTACTCAATTGGCCTTGTCCATGTGTGTCCTTGTATATGCATACTCTTATCCTCAAATGTATACAAATAAGAAAGGTAAATAGCCTTACTAGGCTTATGTAAGCTTTATTCATAAGAAGAAGGCCATATCCACTTCATATATTTCTAGATTCACTACATAAGTTGGAGACATTGTATTGAGATGTCTTTTATAAATATTCCTTTATACCTAGACAAAACCTAAAACTAAATATCTCAAATGGATTGCAGGGTTCCCTTATAGTGCATAAATTACTTCTACACTTCTTGGGTCCACTCCAAAATGACCTATAAAGATCACTTGATTTAGCATATGGCAATGTTTACACATTCTCATGGATATGACATTCTTATTTAAGCCATCAAGGTCCCTAAGGTGATCCGCCGAGTAGTAAGAAATCCAATTTTAATCTACTTTAGTCCACATCAAGGATAAGATTGAACTTTATCATCTCTAGTGTTATGACATCTATATTAGAGTTCTCTGATATGTAAGAGATAACAATCGAGGGTCCACAAAGATATGTGGTTTGCAACCTACAACTAAACTTATGTACATTCATAAAGGTGTCCATCTAGGTGTGAGATAGTGAAATAAAACCCAAGTGATTCTCTCCAGAAAGAAGGATTTGAAAGAGAGTGGCTCCAAAGATACGAGCAATGGGAGGAGGGGGAAGATAGGATGAGACAAGTCAACCCAAAACTCTCCCATTAAATCCTCACTGAACATATATGTTTACATTCTTATCAGTATATTAAGATGTTTAATTGCATGATTCTAGTGTATAAGTGCTAAATGGACATGCATTATGTTTATTTAAGTATTTCAGTCTGCCTGCATGTATAGTATGTTGATTTCTCAGTGAATTACAATGTTTTAAATATACTGCTCTGCCAAGTTTAGAATGATGTACATGTTGCATTATAAACTTCAATTAAATAGACACAATACCATAGAGATATTAGGGTCAAGTATAAGTAAGAGAACGACACAATGTAGAAAGAGCTTTCCAAGAATAATAAAATAATAGACATAGGTGCCCTGAACAATGTAGATTCCCTACGGATGTCTACATTGTAGGGAGGAAACAATCCACCCTGGCAACGACCAGTATACGGGGATCGGATCACACCCACAGAGTGTGCGAGGAGACGAAGCCTTTGAGGAAGTCTCCGAAGAGAAGATAGGTTACCCAACATGAACTGGAGATCCCGGTGGTAACCCAGAGGTACCCACAAAGTGTACCAAGATGAGGTAGTTAGTCAACCCTACAATGTAGAGATGAAATTCTACTTAGAGATGTTGACACATAATCATGTATTTTTCTTAGAATGTCTATCTAGGGTTTATAACCCTAAATAAAATGCAATTAATACATTGATGATCAATAAATGATGAAATTCATAGGCGGTATCAGAGCATGAACAGTAGCAAAGCCTAACATTTGATCATTATGCAACTCCAACTAAAGAAAACCTTGAAATTAATAATATTTAGGGTTAGATTAGTTGTCTTTTCGAGACTAAATATGACCTAGCCTCTAGGTTAGCACCTAGATGTCCAAGAACTAGGTCTAGACTGGTGCTTGTTGTATAATAAGTCCTTAGATGTCGTTATTTCCTTATAGTGCAGTGGTATGGGACATTGTATTATTTGGAAATGACATACATCAAGGGAAGAGAAAACCTAAACATATGGTGCTTGTTTTCTAGGGTAGCTACACTACTATACACCATGTTCTCACCCTTTTCACTAGTTTTCATAACACTGTACACTCTACTATGTGTGGGACACTCATTTTTGGATTTGGTTTTTGATCTCAATTGGATCGAACCTTGATAGTTTTCTCTGATGCCTATTTTATCGGAGAAAAACTATATCATATTTTATTATATATAAGTATTAAAAAAAGTGTCCTCACACATGTACGAGTAGGAGGTGGTCATGTAACCTAAGTGAAAGTGAATGACATCAATCTAGAAGAGAGAGTAGTTCTAGATTAGACGTCTAGAGCCTTGTTTGGAATATATGATAGATGGAATAGATGGAATAAGTTTCGATGATACGATCTAAGTTTTATATATTGATATAAGATGGTTTATGATGACCAATGTTTGCCTTTGAGGACATGAGTTTTGATTTGAGGTTTTGAGATAATTTTTGATGACGCAAGTAACTAGGCTTTTATTGTTGGTATGTATGCCCATAGAGAAAGTCATGTGATGATTGTAATGGGATACTTTGTAAATGATTTGAATAATAATAAAGGCAATTTCCGATCTATATGTTTAAACTGTTTCTGAGATGATGGTCTAACATGATAGATGTCTAAAGAATGATTTTACTCAATGATGTATGCTTTTAGGTTAAGGACCTAAATGATGAGATCATACGAATGTTAAGAGTATACATTCTTGTTTGGTCCCTAGTCGGTTGTTATTGTGGAAATAACCATAGACATCAATAACACTGAAGACTAGATTGTGTGTTGGTTGATGACATAATATCATTAGTCATGATATAGTGATATCAAACCAAGCACATAGGTACTTGTTAGAGAACAAGGTACCGGACAGACCCACTGTGAGAGTGACACATGGAACCATGACCTGGTAGTCACAGTCAACTCTCACAGTGATGGTGGTGAGTGTGATTCTTAGACCTGAAATCACTACACTCAACACATGTCGTTGGGTACACTTTGACATCATCAAACGCAGTCCTAAAACATGGGTTGTTATAAAGGTGATGATTGGGTGGATTTGACACATGGGGATTTTGAGGGTTGAGTGATAGATATGGGATTTGTCCCTCCTGATGGAGTTTGATGTCCTTGGCCACTTAATGAGTAGGATTGAGAAAGGCATGCACATGCACGTGTGAATCAATATGTGATATTGATGTCACACATCTCACTTGGTCTGCTCTGAGATCAAGGAAATGAATGAACGTTGACAGGATGACTGTTCCATGCCTCGAGTTCATTCAGGATATCAGTGACAAAGGAATTATACATTCACTGTAACACCATTCACAGATTGTAGGATTGAAAGTTGTTCTCCAACTTTCTATTTCACTTGGGTAGCACTGATGTGTGACTAGGCATCGCTCTTTGCTTGTGAAGTCATAAATGTTATGGAATTTCACTGCCAACGTGAAATGGACCTGCAGGGTCACGCACATAGGATTTAACTTGGAAGAGTAGTTTTGTCCACAAACAATGTTTAGATTGATTACTAAAGGAGTTTAGTAGTTCAATTAAACACTCAATTAATCGATAGCTCAATATCATAATGTTCAAGGTGTTGGACGCATTGATTGGAGTATCAGATTGATTGAAATCACAATTGACTAATTCTGCACAATCAGCACTCCCAACCGATCGGCTCATGTGATGAACCGATCGGATGAGCTTGGTGAACTGGTCGGCTCAAGTGTTGAGCCGATCGGCTCATGGTCAGGGTGAAACAATTGCTTCAAGTGTTGAAACGATCGATTCAAATGATGCAACCGAGCAAGTTGGGAAAGTAGGATTGATGAGAATTTTCCTTTCGTTAGATTGGTATTTGATACCAATTAGAAACAAAAGTTGGAAAGTCAATCGGGAACTGACCAGGACCACAAACTGACCGGTTCAGAAGTGAACCGACTGGTTCATGGGTCCCAACTGATCGGTTGATGTGCCAACTGACTGGCTCAGCTCCCCAACTGACCGTTTCAGTTGTGAAACGATCGGTTCAGGTTGCGAGTTGGTTGTTTTTTGTGGAAAATCTTGAACCCTTCTACTCCTGCTTTTAGTCCCATATTGCTGGACACAGAGAACCCTGTCCCATGACCTGCCTATATATATAGGGGTATTGGGGGCTTCTCAGAGTACAACTTAGTACAAGGCGGTTGCTCTGCAAAGTTGTCGTTCTCTCTGGTTTTGGTAATCGAGAGAGCCCGAGCAAGTGCTACCCGAAAAGGGAGGCATAGCAAGGGAAAGACAACTGCAGTTACAACTGGTAGCAGGAGAGTGTGTTGGCGACTAGTACGTCAACAGGAGGGTGCGACTCCTTCTGGTTCCTTGTGCGACAAGGAGATCAGAGTTCCAGGCAGTCCGTGTAAACAACTGCAGAGGCGGGAGACCTCTGCCGCTCAGAGGACAACTGTTAATCCCGACAGTCCTGGTGAGACCAGGAGTCTTCAGTCCCGGTGCGACTAGGAACTGCACAGACACCGTCCAAGACCGGAGGTGAAGACCGTGCAAGGCGCGAGGTACTGTCGCCGAGCAAGCCTCGGGACAAGGTATGCATCTACAAACCATCTTTCCTATTCTATAGATGTTGACGCGATTCCTTTTGTTCTGGGTTTTGGGGAGAAATTTTTGTTTCCGATGTTTCTCTGCCTCTTCTAAAACCCAACAGTGGTATCAAAGCCATGTCAATTGTTCTATATTTTAGGATTATCGATATGATCGATTTTGGTTTGTCGCCTTTATTTATTGCATGCGATGTGAATAATATCCACTTTATACATGTCCAATCCACAAACCCAAATATACATATATGATATGTAATATTAATGCACTCGATACGCGTCACCCTTAAACGAGTTTTGTGGTGGATGTGTAGCATGATTATGGCCTATAAACCCCTATATCTGTGTGTGGTTGTATGTGGTTGCTTGCATCTTGGTCTGCACATCGATTCCCCTTCCCTTATTCCTGATGTAACTCGAAATAATTTGAGAATTCTTTTCTTACCTTTGCTCCCCCCGAATGTAACTCGGGGTTTCACAGTTAAATTGTAAATAGGATAGATTTTATTTCCTGTTATATCAAAGAATGACGGACGACTTGAGACGATCAGTTCAAGGCGTGAACCGATCAGTTGGTGATTCAGACGACCGGTTCGAGGAGCGAGACGAGCGGGTGACGACCTGATGAGATGCACGACGACCGGTGAACCGATCGACTGGATGAGCCAGTCGATCGACTGGTGGCACCTGAACAACCAACCTGATGGTGAGGCGATCGGTCATGGAGATGAGCTGATCAAACCCAGAAAGGCAGGCACATATTTCATCTTGTACAGGTTGCATATGATGTAGACCTAGATGACCGTGATTCCTCTTGGCTCGAGGAATCACAATAGGATGGCCATAATCATTGTTTTTTTATCATTTTGCATGTTTTTTGTGGGATATAGCATGTATATGATACTTACTATATATTGTGGTGATTGGATATGTATATGTATATAAAAACCAAATCCCTCATTAAATATTAAGTTTTATATGCCTTCCAAATGTGACACATGTGAAAAACTTGATCGACCAAGTGTGGGCACGCCCTAGCGTGGTGCACCGTCTATCTCATGGAAGCGTGAAGGATGAATGTGTGGGTCTTCCCTAGCAGGGTGCATATTCATCGTGTTGGCTTTGGGTTGGACTTAACAAGGTGAACTAGATGGGATCTAGTACCTTGAGGCATGGAGACGATCATGGTAAAGAGTTGCATATGACATCTTTCAAGAGTTGCATATGATGCAATTGGCAAGAGTTGCCTACCTGAGAGATCTGAGTTGTGGGTGACAGCCCTAGCTGGTCCATGGCTCAGAGGATTTCAGGATCTTGACCCACTAGAAGATTGTAAGCTGCAATCTTCTGAATTGATGGTGAGGGCTATCAATTTGAGTCAAAATAGTAGGAGCGGTAATTAATTAAAGGCCTAATTAACTATCGTCAAATTTTATTCAAATCAAATCAAAAGGAGTTTTGACAAATGCAAATTTTCTCTTGTAGAATGGCAAAGGAATCATCTTTTAAAATGGGAAAATTAATTGAGAATAAATTCCATAACTGGTTGAGGACTGTGAGAAGCGTTCTACACAATCCAGATATACCAGGAGCCTTAGAATCCACTCTATGTACGCTTAATGCGTTGGTGAAAAAGAAAGAAAGTTCATTGATAGAGATCAATGGAACGAAAGGTGAGGGAGAGAAGGGTTCTCTCGCCAAACCAATTTCTTCTACGTGGAGAGGATGGAGGGAATGATGGAAGAAGAAGTCGGAGATAGAGATGTCTACTTTTGCTGTATACGTGATAGAGATTAACTTTACTACTTCTTCATCATGGGTACTTGATACCAGATGCGGATCTCACATTTGCTCAAATGTGAAGGATCTTAAGAGAAGTAGGCCTTTGGGGAAAGGTGAGGTTGAATTACGTGTGCCAATGGGGCAAGAGTTGCCGCAAATGCCGTAGGAACCTATGAGTTAACTCTACCAAGTGGGCTAATAATAGAGTTGAAGAACTACTATTATGTACTTGCCATAAATAGGAATATCATTTCCGTCTCTTGTTTGGACAAAGATGGATTTGAATTTCTTATTAAGAATGGAAAATGTTCCATTTCTAAAGATGGGATCTTTTATGGCAGTGCCCCAATGTCTTATGGTCTATACTTGATAGACTTGGAGACAAGTGTATACAACATAAACACCAAAAAGCAAAAACTCAACGACTCAAACAAAACATATCTCTGGCATTGTCGTCTAGGGCACATAAATGAGAAGCGCATTTCTAGACTCCATAAAGATGGTTATCTAGACTCTTTTGATTATGAATCAATAGAGACGTGTGAGTCTTGTTTGTTGGGAAAGATGACCAAGACTCCCTTTTCAGGTAAAGGTGAGAGAGCTAGTAATCTATTAGGACTCATACATACTGATGTATGTGGGCCTTTTTAGAACTTATGCCAGAAATGGGTATCAGTACTTCATTACCTTTACTGATGACTTCAGTAGGTATGGCTATGTGTATCTGATGAAACATAAGTCAGAAACACTTGAAAAGTTCAAGGATTTCATGAATGAAGTACAAAACCAACTTGGTAAAAGTATTAAGGCACTTCGATCCGATCGAGGTGGAGAATACTTAAGCCAGGAGTTTGAGGACCTTCTGTGAGCCCGTGGTATTGTATCACAATGGACTCCGCCTGGAACACCACAGCATAATGGTGTGTCTGAAAGAAGGAATCACACATTGTTGGATATGGTGCATCGATGATGAGTTTTGCTGATCTTCAGATTTCCTTCTGGGGTCATGCTCTTGAAACCGCCGCGTTTACACTTAACCGTGTGCCATCTAAATCGGTTCAAAAGACACCATATGAGATATGGTATGGGAAGCGTCCCATTTTGTCTTTATGAAGATTTGGGGTTGTGAGGCTTATGTCAAGAAAATGTTTCCTGATAAGCTTGGACCCAAATCCGATAAATGCTATTTTGTTGGATATCCCAAGGAAACGAGGGGATATTACTTATACCACCCAACTGACAACAAAGTGTTTGTTGCCAGGGATGCTGTATTCCTAGAGAGGGAATTCATTTCGAAAGGAAGTCGTGGGAGGAATATAGAGCTTGAAGAGGTTCAAGCCCAACAAGAAAACATTGAACCGGTAGATGTACCAGTGAAAATGCAGATTCACAAGGTGTTGTGGAATCTCAGTCTCCTCAGGTAACACAAGGACCTCGTAGATCTAGTAGGATCTGCCTTGAACTTGAGAGGTTTGGATACCTTGTGACTCAGGAAGGTGGTGAGTTGATCATAGATGATGATCCAACTACCTATGTAGAGGCTATGGAGGGACCAAATTCTGAGAAATGGCTTGAAGGGGTAAAACCCATAGGGTGCAAGTGGGTCTTCAAGAAGAAGATCGACATGGATGGCAATGTGCAAACTTATAAAGGCATATTGGTTGCGAAGGGATTTCGACAAGTTCAAGGTGTTGACTATGACGAAACCTTTTCTCCAGTTGCCATGATTAAGTCCATCAGGATCATGCTTGCTATTGCAGCTTATTATGACTATGAGGTTTGGCAGATGGATGTTAAAACTGCATTCCTTAATGGGAATATAAATGAGGATGTGTATGTGACACAACCTGAAGGTTTTGTAGATCCAAAGAATGCCAATAAAGTCTGTAAGTTGCAAAGGTCAATCTATGGATTGAAGCAAGCATCTCAGAGTTGGAATCTTCGATTTGATGAGGAAGTCAAAGTGTTTGGCTTTATTCAAAATGAAGATGAACCTTGTGTGTACAAGAAGGTTAGTGGGAGATCGACCACATTCCTCATATTGTATGTGGATGACATACTTTTGATGGGGAATGATGTCTTAGCCTTAGAGAAGGTAAAGACTTGGCTTGGGAATACTATCTCAATGAAGGACTTAGGAGAAGCATCCTACATCCTTGGAATTAAGATCTATAGAGATAGATCTAGAAGGATTCTCGGACTAAGTCAGAGAACGTACATTGACAAAGTGCTAAAGCGGTTCAGCATAGAGAACTCAAAGAGAGGCAAAATCCCCATGCTACATGGAGTCACTGTCTCTAGAGATCAATGCCCCCAATCTTGTGAAGAGAGGGAGCATATGAATGGGATCCCATATGCATCATCCATCGGATCCATCATGTACACTATGTTGTGCACATGCCCAGATGTCTCGTATGCTCTCAGCATGATGAGTAGGTACCAGTCAGATCCCGGGGATGCTCACTGGATAGCCGTGAAGAATATCCTCAAGTACTTGCGAAGGACTAAGGATCAGTTTCTTGTGTACGACGGCAAGGAAGAGCTGGTTGTAAAGGGTTACACCGATGCAAGCTTCCAAACTGATAAAGATGATTACAGATCACAGTCAGGATTTGTGTTTTGCCTTAATAATGGAGCTGTGAGATGGAAGAGTTCCGAGCAAGAAATAGTTGCCGATTCTACTACAGAGGCCGAGTATATTGCTGCTTCACATGCATCAAAGGAGGTTGTGTGGATCAGGAAGTTCATTTATGAACTTGGTGTAGTTCCCAGTAGCTGTGATGCAATTGATCTTTATTGTGACAATAATGGAGCTATTGCACAAGCTAAGGAGCCAAGATCACATCAGCGGTCCAAGCACATACTGCGGTGCTTCCATCTCATACGAGAGATTGTACAGCGAGGAGATGTGAAGATTTGCAAAGTACCAACTGAAGACAACATAGCTGATCCACTGACTAAGGCCCTTTCTCAGCAGAAGCATGATGGTCATGCTAGATCACAAGGATTGAGGTTCCTTGGTGACTGGCTCTAAGTGAAAGTGGGAGTCTGTTGGTATGTATGCCCATAGAGCAAGTCATGTGATGATTGTAATGGGATACTTTGTAAATGATTTGAATAATAATAAAGGCAATTTCCGATCTATATGTTTAAACTATTTCTGAGATGATGGTATAACATGATAGATGTCTAAAGAATGATTTTACTCAATGACATATGCTTTTAGGTTAATGACCTAAACGATGAGATCATACGGATGTTAAGAGTATACATTCTTGTTTGGTCCCTAATCGGTTGTTATTGTGGAAATAACCATAGACATCAATAACACTGAAGACTAGATTGTGTGTTGGTTGATGACAGAATCTCATTAGTCATGATATAGTGATATCAAACCAAGCACATAGGTACTTGTTAGAGAACAAGGTACCGGACAGACCCACCGTGAGAGTGACACATGGAACCATGACCTGGTAGTCACAGTCAGCTCTCACAGTGATGGTGGTGAGTGTGATTCTTAGACCTAAAATCACTACACTCAACACATGTCATTGGGTACACTTTGACATCATCAAACGCAGTCCTGAAACATGGGTTGTTATAAAGGTGATGATTGGGTGGCTTTGACACATGGGGCTTTTGAGGGGTGAGTGATAGATATGGGATTTGTCCCTCCTGAGGGAGTTTGATGTCCTTGGCCACTTGATGAGTAGGATTGAGAAAGGCATGCGCATGCACGTGTGAATCAATATGAGATAATTGATGTCACACACATCTCACTCGGTCTGCTCTAAGATCAAGGAAATGAATGAATGTTGACAGGATGATTGTTCCATGCCTCGAGTGCATTCAGGATATCAGTGACAAAAGAATTATACATTCACTATAACACCATTCACGGATTGTAGGATTGAAAGTTGTTCTCCAACTTTCTATTTCACTTGGTTAGAAATGATGTGTGACTAGGCACCGCTCTTTGCTTGTGAAGTCATAAATGTTATGGACTTTCACTGCCAACGTGAAATGGACCTGCAACATCACACACATAGGATTTAACCTGGAAGAGGAGTTTTGTCCACAAACAATGTTTAGATTGATTACTAAAGGAGTTTAGTAGTTCAATTAAACACTCAATTAATCAATAGCTCAATATCATAATGTTCAAGGTGTTGGACGCGTTAATTGGAGTATCGGATTGATTGAAATCACAATTGACTGATTCTGCACAATATGCACTCCCAACCAATCGGCTCATGTGATGAACCGATCGGCTGAGCTTGGTGAATCAGTCGGCTCAAGTGTTGAGCCGATCGGCTCTTGGTCAGGGTGAAATGATTGCTTCAAGTGTTGAAACGATCGATTCAACTGATGCAACCGAGCAAGTTGGGAAAGTAAGATTGATGAGAATTTTCCTTTCGTTTCACTTGCCCAATTTGATTGGAACAAGGATTGGTATTTGATACCAATTAGAAACAAAGTTGGAAAGTCAATCGGAAACAAATCAGGACCACGAACCGACCGGTTCATGGGTCCCAACCGATCGGTTGAGGTGCCAACCGACTGGCTCAGCTCCCCAACCGACCGTTTTAGTTGTGAAGTGATCGGTTCAGGTTGCGAGTTGGTTGTTTTTTGTGGAAAATCCCGAACCCTTCTACTCCTGCTTTTAGTCCCATATTGTCGGGCATAGAGAACCCTGTCCCATGACCCGCCTATATATAGGGGTATTAGGGGCTTCTCAGAGTACAACTCAGTGCAAGCTGGTTGCTCTGCAAAGTTGTCGTTCTCTCTGGTTTTGGTAACTGAGAGAGCCCGAGCAAGTGCTACTCGAAAAGGGAGGCATAGCAAGGGAAAGACAATTGCAGTTGTAACTGGTAGTAGGAGAGTGTGTTGGCGACTAGTACGTCAACAGGAGGGTGCAACTCCTTCTGGTTCCTTGTGCGACAAGGAGATCGGAGTTCCAGGCGGTCTGTGTGGACGACTGCATAGGCGGGAGACCTCTGTTGCTCGGAGGACAACTGTTAATCTCGACAGTCCCGGTGAGACCAGAAGTCTTCAGTCCCGATGCGACCAGGAGCTGCGCAGACACCGTCCAAGACCGGAGGTGAAGACCGTGCAAGGTGTGAGGTACTGTCGCTGAGCAAGCCTCGGGACAAGGTATGCATCCAAAAACCATCTTTCCTATTCTATAGACGTTGACACGATTCCTTTTGTTCTGGGTTTTGGGGAGAAATTTTTGTTTCTGCTGTTTCTCTGCCTCCTCTAAAACCCAACATTTATATGATAAGATATGATAAGGACGTGAATTAGCATGAGCCTCAAGCTCTTTTACAAAGAAGGACCTCTAGTGTTAGGACCAGTTTCAGGGTTAACTCCAGAGAGAGTGAGACCCACAGGGAGAAGGTCAGAGAACCTAAACTCTAAGATATGAGAACTACGAGATAATTGTGAGTTGTGTGACGAGCTGATGTATAGGTGGACTTGTTGGCTTAAGATCACCTAGTTTAGTGGTAGTACATGTATATGTATAAGTTTTCTATTCAATATGTAATATCAAATGTTGTAACAATTCATGTTGTAATTATATGTTGAATGGTGAACATGTGTTGTATGGTTTTATTATTATTCATGTGCATGTGCTATTGTTGTTTCCTTCTGACTTCCTCTATTTTTTTTTTCTTCTTAGCCTAATGTGTGGTGTTTTAAATTGGGATTCTTGTTGAGGTGAGATTTCAATTTGGACATCACACATCAGATTAAGTTTTATAAAATCTGGGGGCGTCACAAATGTTATCCTTTATATAACATTCAATAAATTTCTGAAATTAGGGGTTACATTTGAAATGAGTCTTAGGTGTTACATGGGATACATAGTTAAGAGACTAGATATGAATCCAATACATCTTCATGGAGATATAGAAAATATAGATTATGTGTGAGGAAACAACTAGGACTTCTGTAAATGTGATGATTGTGATGGATCTGATACCAGCAAGTAAAGACATAGATTTTTCAGTTCTCTGACTTTACTTTTATGTGATAAAGCACTAGAATGCACTATTTATTTTTCATTATTTAGTTTAACTTAGGTATTAATTTAATAATATAGGATTTTTTATCCTAAGGGATTCAGATTGTTATGTAGTAGAAGGATAAATGAGGTATCATAAAATCCATACATCAGTAAATAATATTTGGCAACACAACATATGTTGTATCAAATAAATGATATCTACAGAAAATACAATCATACCAATCTAGGAAAGACTTGCGGAGGACAACACCTATGATTCATCTAAGTCCCAAACCAAAGAGTCAGTGGTATTCCATCTTCAGGCCAGACATACATACATACACTCATGGAAATAATCTTGAAACGGGTATAAGAATATACCCAATGTAAACAAGGATATATAGATACATCAATAAAACTGATATGTTCTAAAAATGTCATTTGGGTTTAATGGATTAAAATTGACAAATGATACAAGATGCATCCATTAAAATCTAATGAGAGCATATAGAATCAAATAAGAAGTATAGATCAAAATACAACTAAAATTTGATTATGAGGCATTTTAAGCGATATCAATCATTCACTTTAACTTCCCATAAATAATAGTGCAACAACACATAAATATAGAACAAGCAACATATACATGAAAAACAAAACTAGAAATGTCTAACAATATGGAAAGACACAACTACACCACCACAAACTACCTATTTAGGGACTAAAGCCTAAGAAGCATGTGCAACCATGGGCATACTCCCCTGATTTAAAGACTATGCTCAAGTAGTGTGTGCAACTATGTCTATACACCCCTAATTTAGGGACTAAGCCCAAGGAGGATGTGCAACTAAGGCCATACAACCCACTCATATGTTACACTATACAGTTTAGCATCAGAATTGCTTGCAAAATTGAGCATGGAAAGTAGTCATAAATCATTGTGGCCAATTTAGTATCAAGAGAATAGTAAAAGATATTTAAATAAAAATATAGTTCCAGATGATTATATCATGAATGAGTGTTTAATAGCGTGAAGAATGATTTATAAAAGAATATGAATATGTCAAGGAAAAAATTACTTGATTTAGAACAATCAAATGATTATGCCTCATTCAATGAGAATTAAAAAGAAAGTGGTATGAAAAGGAGATGAATGCCCAAACACTCAAGTGAGAAGTACATACCTAATATTCTCGACTTAACCTATTCATAGGTACATAATATCCAATAAGGAATTCCCAAGTTAATAGGGTATACAAACATTAGTAAAAAAATACCAACTAGTAACACAAAAGTATAGTTAAACCTAGATCCAGTTGCTTAAAGTCAAGCCAATATACCCATATGCGTATGTACTTATTATAGAAGGATGTATATTAATGGTTCAAGCTATTATGTTTCATCATGAATGATTGAGGTTCTTTTCCCAATAACTATTTGTATTACAATCAATCTTATTCTATTTCTAACATTATATTTTTCTACATAAGTTTAAGTACTTCAAACTCATTCATATATAATCCAAACTAGCATGTCATCTAATGTCAATTTTATCCAAACATGTATATTTATAGAAGTCCATTCTTATGTATGATCTTACTCTTTTTTACCAGTGAATCCATGATTCAAACAAAATAGTAATATATATTTCCTAGATTCATACCGAATGCCTAAGAACACACACACACACACACACACACACACACACACACACACACACACACACACACACACACACACATATATATATATATATATATATATGGGGTTTACATCTCATGAAATGTTGAATCTTTTGGTTATTTACCACCAAAATTTCTGAATCAATTATTAGCACAAACACATACATCAATATTAGTACATGTAAGTCAAGTATTTGAAAGGAAGAAAAATGACTAGTCTGTATTACTTATATCATTAATAGTTATACTCTGAATACAATCTAAGAATATATTGATATGTTCATACCAACTTATATTAACTGCAGACATGGACATATGCATTATATATGTATACATGTGTATATATGCATAGATTTTCAATCCACATATGACAAATATTAAGATAGTAGATCAGATAAATTAGATTACCCAATTTTCCTATCACATACTTTAGTTATCTTGTTGGTTTACATGAAAAATTATATATCATATTGTCATTAGGTTAAGGATTACATCGAAGGGTTAGATTTACCCTTAGACACTCATATCTTACAAAAATGAATTGTCTGTTCCCATTAATGTAACATTGTCATATGTTTAGTTAATGAAATAAATAATGAACTATGCCGTTGGAAGGTAAATACTGACCATAAAGATTGGGTTTCTACTGATATTCATGGATCCGTAGTAGAGGTCACCCAGACATAACGAATTTTTTGATAAAAAATCTACATTGTGTTCTTCTTCATATGGTTGGCATTGAATTTGCTACTAGAGTATCAGTGTAATATGGAGAGGTTGCAATAGCCTTCATCTCTGTGTTGACAATCAATAGGGTTTTGGGTGTCCATTCCTATGTTTGTAGGTTTGATTGTTGAACTTCATCCATATGGCCGATAATGAAGAAGGTGGTTTGGTGAAGGCATAGGTCATGGGGTGAAATAGTAGATGAGAAGAAGGTAAATAATCTAAAGTGATGAGAAGGAAGGAACAAATGAAGGTGGTGGAGTTGATAAGAGTGCAATTTGGTCACCACCAAGGCATTAAAGGACACACTACAATTTTGTTTGTAGTGGTGTGACTCTATTATTTTTATTTGTGTTGGCTTGGCTCAAGCAAATGGTATCCTGTTGGACCTTGCGTTTTAGATTTTTTGGTAGTTTCACGGAATATGGTGATGGAAACAGACATGGTTTGGACTCGTGAGGCTAATCACACTGGTGGATAAGGGTTTCTAAATGGTGGTGTGGAATTAGCATGAATGAGAAGAGAAGATGAGGAGGAAGAGTGAGGAAAACTACCTTGCCTTGGCATTGGAAAAAGGAAGAAGTGGAGAAATGATAGAAGACCTTTGGTAGTGAGAAAAGGAGACGAAAGAAATAAATAGGAGGGGAGAAAGAGAAAGAGAACATGAGTAGAAAAGAACAATGATGTGGTGTTAATTGCCAATAGCTGACTAGCCAGTGGCTCTGGTCTAGTGCAGGATGCATGAATAAGCAAATGTGTGGATAGAGGGAAGAAGAGGAAGGACAACAGAACAACTTAGGTTGTTTCCTAGAATGGAATAAGAGAGAGGGGAAGAGGAATGGTGCATGCAAAGGAGGAAAATTGCTTATGTTAAGCTTATGTACAAAAGGAGGAGAATACACTTAGTGTGCACAAAGAAGAAAAAACAATGCATTTCATTGAGAATTGTAACTGATAATGTCACTCAAATGTAAATATCATGAAGTTCAACTAGAATTCAAAAAATTATATAAATAGGCAAATGAGGTCTGATTGGTACTAAAATTTGGGGGATGGTAGACTAGACCTAGGAGTGCTCAAATAAAGTAATACATTATTATTTTGGGTTAGTTTAGACCACTAACAAGTGTATGGATTTATTAGGAATTTTATGACCTAAAAGAGTATAGTGAGGCCCTCTTTGATTTGTTAATGATCATGGTCTACCCACTCTATAATAGGATACCAAAGGCCAACTCTGAATGTGTATTACTCAAATTAATTGTTTTGAAGGTATTTTAAATTATTATAGAAATTAAGAGAAAGAAAATGACATATAAAAGGGTATATATTAGTCATTTCTTAGGTTATTAGTTATTTATAATTATTTTGACTACTAAACCTGAGGAGAGATCATATTATACATTATATCATCTACATAAACCAATATGCTAGGATAATTCAGACAAGTTACTCCAATAGTAGAACAAAATACATTTTAAACATAAGTTAAAGGTCACATGAGTTATGCCGAATATTTGTTAAGTGTTAAATTATTATAAAAAAATCACTTGATCACTTAATGTTTGTCCTATTCAATAAAAGAAACATTTTTACATAAAATAAGATGATTTATTAATTGGAACCTATTAATGGTGAATAATTACTTAGAAATTAGTGTGCTACATCAACACCTCCATTTGTTTGTGATTGAAGGACACCATTCCACATTGATTGATGCTTCACTCACCTTAAAGAACCTATAAAAGACATATTTAGAAACAAAGAGGTCAGAAGCAAGGAAAATGAAATTGAAAACACAAAGGTTTTGCTGAGAGTTTTTCATAATGACTTGAACTATTTTTAGATATGAAAGAATATGTAATTGAGTATAATTGAAACCCTAAGGAACAATCTTAAAAAGAATTTCTTGATATTTTTTGTTTGACACATTTTAAAAAATTATCAATCATGGTCCCTGTTTATAACAATTAATAAGGATTAGGTAGGGAAGAATCTAGGAGTGTCTAAGAGAATCCTTAGAAACTAGATATGTTGAGGTTTAGTGAAAAACAAAGTTAAGAGGCCAACCTTGCATTTGAAATACGTAGTTTAGTCAAAGCTAAACTTTAACTAAGATACACTTTGATTGATGTGTGACTTTTGACCGGAGTCACTAGAAGGAGTCTCTCATATGCATAATAACTAGGAAATTAAATTAGGATTTTTGACTACCTATTGCTTGAATTGTGAGTTCAACTGATCTAAGGTTTGCTCGAACGGGAAGTTTGACCAAGATTGAATCAAAATCCAAACATCAGTCCGATCAACTCAATAATGATCTATAACTTTAGATGAAGCTATCTCGGTCAAACTACAACTTTCAATTGAGAATTTTCCTGACCTAAATGTCACTTGGAAAATCATTTTCATATCCATACAAAAAGTTAGTACAAGTTATTATCTTTCAAGACTCCCTAAGGTCCTAACTAAGGATAATCTAGGTTGTGGGCTCATGAAAAATCATTTTTATACAAGATAAAAGATAAATGGACAAGTGAAACGTGTACAATGTGTTGGAAAATAAAAGTCACATATATCAATTCCTAATATTATATGATTATGTTCTGCATAGCTCTATAGCATATGTTCATGAAGGATGGGAGAACATAGTTTGAAGAAACAATAACAAGAAGTGATTCCTTCATCAAAATAGTTCTAGGTGACGCCCTTCAGCCACAAATACCAAAATATAAAATGCTTGCAAAAGATCGAATGCTATCACTCCCTTGAGATCATTGGGACTAACATCTATAGTATAAACCAAAAAATTCTTGCATCAAAAAACACTTCAAGAAGATTTAATGATCCCAAATGCAAGAACAACATAAAGAATGCATAACAATAATGGTGAGGGCAATAGGAAAATTCATAGTAAAATAAATTATCTAGGCCAAGCACTACTCTCCACAACAACAGTGCCCACAAGTTTGATGCATGCACGAGATGAACACACATGGGCTAACAGAATTCATAGACCTTAATTAATGCACTCAAATACACAAAACACTTTTCCCACAAGCGCACAAGTTTAGAGTACAGTATAAAGTAGGAAAGTTAGGTATTTGTTAATAATGAGAGATGGGAGCACTATAACTAGTTATTTTTTATTAGGTTTGAATGCAGAGTATAGGGTTTTTAGGGTTTCACTTTTAGTTTGACTTATATTAAGGTGAACATGTAGTCGAAAAAGATAAGAATAAAACTTGCGTTAACCCTACACAAAAACAATATGTCCAACTAAGCAAGAAGGGCAATTACACTAGATTATACTAGCATTTGACACTATAGTAATGAAAAAGCAATCCTAGTTAGCAAGTCAAGGTAGCAACTAACAAATCAAGGAAAGAGAAAACAACTAGTTACACTAAGTAAGCAATTACACTAAGAAGACAATCAAAGGGTCACTAGTACATAACCGACCTTTAGTGTTGGTTATTTAAGGCCTTTAGTGTCAGTTTTTATGTGGGCGCTGCTAAAAGCCCAACCGTTACGCATCAGTTCTCAAACTGACGCCACAACCCTTCACGCGCCACCGAAAATGCTCCAATAGGGGGGGGGTATAGGCGTCAGTTATTAGCTTTGAAACCGACGCCATATACCTTCGTGCCACAGAAAGGGTGCCATCTGGGGCACTATCGGTGTCGATTTATTAGTGATAACCGACACCATCTCACCCAATGCCACGACCGTGCTGGCCAGCACGGCCATGGTGTCTAGTCCGCTGCCACGACTGTGCTGGCCAGCACGGCCGTGGTGTTTGGCCTCATTAGGGAAATCGACGTCGGTTACTAGTAGGGCAACCGACACTGTAACCATTTGTCGTCGGTTTTATACAAATAACTGACGCCTATTTTATGTTTTTTTTCTATCAATCTGCAGACCTACTATGGCTGGTCGCATGATGAGAAACCTGTAGTTCAGTTATGAACTGCAAGTTTTATGACATCCATTGATATCAGCCAACAACAGGCCACAAACATGCAAAATTAACAACATAAATGTTCACACATTTAACAACCTGCAGTTCCATTCGATTTTCACGCATGTAAAAATATTCATGTAGCAATATGTAGTTCCATTCATTTTCACATTCACACATGTAGAAACATTCATATAGAAACCAACAGTTTCATTCATTTTCACTCAGACACATGTAGAAACATTCAGACATGTAGAAACATTCACACATATTATAATTCATAAATTCATTTACAAAATATCATTCTTTAGTCATTATTCGCTATCAACATCCCAATTATATGTTAAAACCCCCACTACTTGTATGACTGTTGCCCATTATTCTCTTACATCATTTAATTCTTTCGTCGTATAGGGATCATGTACATTTGGTAAGACCTTTCCTGTAGTGTGGTCGGTTTTAAACACCTGCAAAGAGAATGATGTATATATATAATTAATAATATATAAATAAGAGTGATATATTTCATATTATCTAATGAGACTATATATAATACCTCAGGAATGGTATCGATGCCCACTGCGGCATATTTAATAATCATGTGCATAAATCACATCACATAGTATGCACATGCCCATCCGTTGTCTTGTGTAACACACTATAAATTGATACAAAATATTAAAAAACACAACTAATTAAGCATTGTTCACATAAATAATATATACATTGTAGTCGGGAACTTACTTCCATGTTTTTCCAAATTATTTGCTGGTTCTTTTTCCTGGGGACCTTTCCTCCAGCCTTTTTGAACTCATCTAAACCCCTACATGTTAATGTAACACAGTACATTGCATAATTAAATAGTAATGTAATAACATATGTTAACAGATATGAAAATGAAATATTTCTCACCGGAATAATGTCATTTTCATTTTGTGTCCATATTTTGAATTCAATTTAGTCCCCTTAGGATCTAGATAATAGACAGTGAACGTCTCGGGGAAAATAACTAGTAACTCCCAATGCATACCACTAGAGGTAAAAAAGTTAAAAAGTAATAACTCAAAATTCACAATAAAAATGTAATTTTCTTAAGTCCAAATTATAAGCAAAGTAAACTTACTCTACATTGAATGGAGCTATTATCACCGTCTTGTTATTTTGAGAAAAATTTGCAAAAGCATCACAACAGTATTGTTGAACTGACGGAGGGTCTTTAGCTACTAGACTAATCAAAGATGGAATCAAAAATCCTATATGTTTGAATGCAAAATCTGCACATATCTTATCTAACTAGCTGCAAAACATGTATTACGTATGCATTAATAAATAAGAAACCAGATCACCAGATCCTATACAAGGTATATGGATGTATAAAGAAGATCTCACCTTATCCATAGCTCTATCACATATGTATTCAGCCAATCATATCGAAACAACTCCAAAATATCTTGTATAAATAGGTTGCTTTCGTATGATTGACCTGCAACATCCACATCTATAGAAACAGTTATAGGGAAATTTATATCATGTTCGCCTAACCATATTGCCATACCACTACAGTTAGGACCTAACGTGTAAAGCCTGGGCCCACTGCCCTAGGCTCTAGTAGAGTTTCAGGAATGACGACTAGCCCCACAAACCACCACTAGCCTTAACTGTGCACTTTGTCCACACTGACGCGCAAGCCAGGATCAACTTCCCGACTGGTCACCCATCCTAGTACTACTCCAAGCTGAGCACGCTTAACTATGGAGTTCTTTAGTGATGCGCTCCCAGAAAAGGAGGTGCACCTTGGTGATATGGGTAGTCCGATCATTCCTTTTAAGATCATGTTATCCAAGGCCTCAAATCCTGGGATGTTACAATCTCCCCCACTTAGACTCTTGATGTCCTCGTCAAGGCTAAACTATATGGCCTCATAATCTGACCCCATTTCAGTGCAGACCCACAATGGCCCATGGACACCCAACTCCCGTCCATGGCTACCAGCGCAAGGGCGGCTCCATCTCGTCTCTACGGATAGCCCTTTCCAACTTGCCTAGACCGCACGGCTCAAGACTGGCATGCCACATGCCCATGTGAGCCCCACATACTGGAGGGGTTATGGCGGCTCCTCCTTGCCTCCCTTGGCCTCGTCGGCCACCAAGGAGGGCCATGTTGCTCCGTCGCACCCTGGTGTATGCACATCGCCTTCAAGACGCGGCCAATATGGCCATGAGTAACCCCAGGATGCCCGCGGCTCACAGCCACCATGTAGCCGTGCTGCAGGAACTCATGGGATCTTTTCCCCCCTTTCCAAGGCACGATCTTCCTTGGAACTCGTTCCCTGACTCCGCCGTTCTTGGCCGCACTCGACCAAGCCTACTTCAGGTGCTTCAGATGGTTAGGGGTGCGGTACTCGGCCTGCAAGACGCAGCCTTGCTGCAGCCTTCCAGTGACGATGTGCACATGCGGGAGCAACGTGATGTTGCTCGATCATCCATGGGCTGCCCAAGAAAATTCATGCCCTTACTAGGACGACGTCATGACCTTCGTTGCTCGCGTTATAACCAAGCCTTCACGGTTAGGGTTTTTCCCAAGAAGATGAAGAAGAAGAAGGGAGAAAGAAGAAGGGATATGTGGGATCTCTCTCCTGGCTTCAGCCCAGGGCTCTACCCCTCTTATAGGGGAGAGTATCCACTCCCCATGGTGCTCACCCATGATTTAGTAAAGCTCTTTCCTAATAATAATATAATTCCTTCATAAGAAAGTAAGCTCTCTCTCTCTCTTTCCTTTGAATATTTCCTATTATATGGGTATTAGGAATGTGAAATTCCTCTTTCATCTCCTTTTTAAACCATAGGAACAAAATCCTCTTTTCTTTTAATGGTAATTATTTTCTTTTTAGCAAATTTACATAATCCATTAATTATGTATTCCCATTATCTCTTTATATTGTAATTATGTATTTTCTCTTTTATTTTCCTCATTGGTATTCCTTTTATTATTAGGAATCATTGGGATACAAAATCCCACTAAGGATAATTCAATCATACCTCTTTTCACCTATTTTCCCTATTTCATCAATGTTTTCAATTTCTTTATTAACAAGGAAATACTCAATCGATATTTTCTTTTCTTATTGCCTTTTCTTTGCAACTTTGGACTCCTTGGAACCCAAGGAATCTAAGAGGCACGAAATCTTCTTTGGATTTGCCTTCTAAAGGTTTCCACACCTTTCTTATCTCAAATTCTCAGTTATTCATTAATTAATTGAATTTCCTTGTTATAGGGCCCAATAGCCAATAAAGCCCTCAAATCAAACAACAAGGCTATTGTAAATGAAATCCATTTATTCAAAATAGATTATATCATTTATTCGTTCAAAAACCTTTAATATGAGAAATTATATTTCTCAGCAAAAGAACCCAAAATTGGGGTTGTAACATCCTTCCCCTCTTATAAGAATTTTGCCCTCAAAATTCCATCAAGCAAGCAAGCAAACATGATAAGTCTTCTTATGTCCATCAGGGCTCCCACGTGACTTTACCCTTTCCATGGTGTTTCCCAAGAACCCTCACTATCTCATATTTCTTCCATCTGAGTTCTTTCTTACCTTGGTATGTCGTACACTCATAGGTGACTCAGGATATTTCAACCTCTCAAAAGCTGAATAGGTTCAGGGCTCAACACATGGCTTGGGTACCTCACATAGTGCTCTAGATTGGACTCATGCAACACATCATTTTATCCTAAGGGGTAAGGTTAAACACAACCATCTCCACCAATCCATCTCAAATGGACCCATATATCAGGGACTCAACTTTCTCAACTGTAGCTTAGAGGGGTCGGATTTTCACATCACATATTCTCCCACAGTGAACTGCATGTCAGTCTTCTTTGCATCTGCTCATGACTCATGTCACCACTGGGCTCTCTCTCAGCCGTTGCACGATCAAAGCAACGTCATCTGCACATACTGAGGTTCTTTTCTGGCCTTCATGAGACCTCCTTCACCATCATCATCTTAATGAAAAGGTGACTGACACAACCTCACTATAAGACTTCTTGCATCCCGATAAAGGCTATGGTGGTTAACATCACATCTTAAGAACTGTCTCTATGTATCACCCTAAATGAGCACACATGCTCTCATCAGACCCTCCAGTCCAGATCATACTGTCCTTTATTATGGGGTGATAAACTATACAAACACTGAGCTCCTCATGTATCTACTTCCACCTTATGGAAGTGAACCTTTAGGTCACATCAAGAACTCTTGAATTCGCATCATGGTGTAGTTGAACCATCTCTTTTCATATGTAGTTCAACCAGATATGTCCCTTGACAGAACTCTTCCTTTCTCATGTCATCTAGGTAAGGTGATCTACCATAACCCATATTGTATCTTGACCTTCTTGGTCTAGGAGAGACTCACAACATCCATAGTGAAGAACTCCCATTCCCTCTCGGGACTCTTTATACTTTATATCCATGCACTGAGTTAATGGTGTTCGTCCTTCACTTCCTGGCTTGCATGGCCACATGCTTCATGCAACTTTGTTTTAAGCATCCAGAATGCTACCATCACTTACTATCTTTGTAGTACCAAGGTATATCATGTCCTTCTGTATCGTTATGATTCCTCAAGCTTGATACCTCGGAAAACCTAAACCACTCTCAAAAGGGGTTTTATTACCTTCCTATCCAAGGAAGTGTATCTGAGGTCCTATCAACATCCTTTCACTACATCAAGGACTAAACTAGCTACCCAAACAACCATTAACTTGTTCAACATATCTTATTACATCCGGATGTTAGCCAAAGCACATCTTCTTTCCAAACTTAGGGTTAGCCAAACAACCTCAACTTCTTCTAACTTCCAGCTAACTAGGCAGCTATATCTCAACCAGAGCATTCATTACCACCTCTCATCCTTAAGTGTTAGGTAACATACACCTCCATGTATTATACTTATCATCTCATCTCAAACTCCATGTTTGTCTTCATCAAGAAACTCCGAGCTCATCCTCATGGTGATTCAACTCAACTTTACAAATTCCACATAGCTCATGATAAAACATCCTCACAAGATGATTTCCTTAATACTCTTAGTGGTTGTAAACCATCCATGTATCATTCACTCCACAAAGGTATGTTATCATTTCTATCCTTATCCCTTATAGCAACGTTCCAACTTACATCATCTTTATCCTTGGTGTAAGGCATGCGTATTGTCCTATCTCTCACTCCCATAACAAGAAGAAATAAGCATTTGGCTGCAGTCCAAATACAGAGTTCTTCCTGTTCCAAGAGTAGAGATGGTACAATCCACCTTACCCGTACACTTTCAAATCCAAGTTGAAACGTGCAGCTTATGTCTCTATATCACAAACATCATGATATCCACACTACTTCCAGGAAAACTGGTCTCGGACTTACTTGGTCCAAGCATAATCCTAGATCATCTCCTCTAGGTCTATAGGGTGCCGGCACTTTTGGGGTCATCCCTCTTCCCTTATGCATCCAGAGAGTGCCCTACTCATCTTCCCTTTGGATCCCACGAGTTCATGAAGGTGATCAATCTCCTAACCCATGGCCCTCAGACAATGATAGCTGTTACCTCCCGACCCTATGGTCATGTGCAACTAGGGAATTAGGCAACTCCTTCTTCCATCGGTCTTATCCCTACCTGACCCTTGGATAGCCTTAGGATTCTAACATAGTACATGTTCAACTTAGAACCCTACCCAATCCTTCATCATCTCTCTCTACATTCATGACTGACTTCCATCCTCCCTCAGGGATCATGGCGACCTGCCTACCTTGGTCAGGCACCATACCGGTTACCTTCATGGTGACGCATCAATATGCACTTAGAGATGGTTAACTATGGGTCTATAGGTTCAAACTTATGTCATGTACTTTTCACTTATCTTTCTCAGGATCCTATAAAACCTCTTTAGGTTATCTTAACTCCAACAAAACTGGTATACACCCAACTAAAGGGTCCCTCTCCCAGGATGGGAGGAAACTACAACTCTTGACAACAAGGTCACCAACATCCTTAGGGTTTACATCCATATGATCATGCCTAACCTAGCAGCTACTAGGGCACAAGTAGACCACCTATTAAACCAAGCTAGGTCTTACTTGTTCTCTTTCCTCAACATTATATCAACTTAGATGGGAAGGGTTCATCAAACATACCCTTAACTTAAGGGGTTTCTTTTACCTTTACACATGAGGAGTACCATGATCGAAACTATAGAGACTCAAATCTCATCAAGAGCATTGGGTACACTGCTTCCCCTCTTCAGCCAGGAACCCTAGGTTCACTTTTGGATATCCAACTACATGCTCAACCCCTTAACCACGAATCAAGCATGCCCAAGGCATGACATGTACTCCCATGATCCTTTTATATGAGCAACATCTCATAGTTGAGTCCTTCTCAAGGACAACGAACTAGGTATAAAGCCCCACAACTGGTTACTTGAACCTCCTCAGGGTCTAAGGCACTCTTTGTCTCATCCAGTAGGTAACCACCTATATCATGGGTACTAGCAGCATCATCCTCTCTCTAGGGTTTGGTTCCTCTAAAGGCAACCAAGATATCATCAGCCTCCAGGAATCAAGCATAAGGCAACCACTATCATCCACATAGGTCACATCATCCTTAATTTCCCACTATTCCTCAAGCTTCGGGGTTTTAGACTTCCAACCTCCTTGTTGGGGTCCCGCTTCCTTTCTCTAGAGATAAAACCACCTCCAACCATACCTACTAGAGGTCCCTCTTCCATGAAGGCTCATACTCACAAGCATACCCCTATGTGGGTGAAGCCTATTCTCAACTCATGTTCGGATCGAGATTATCCATATGCTTATCTCATAAGCCATCCATCATATCCTTCTGGCCTTAGTTTTAACCTACTGTTCACATTACTGATGTACTCAGGGTGCAAGCTATATCCTACTTGCAACAGCCCATAAGGTTTATATAGGTTCATCTCTAACCTTATCCAGGAAGGAGCTATCCTTTACTCAAACATGCACGATCCTTCTCAGGGTTGGGGTGCCAAAGGTGCTAGGCCATCTAACCTCTCATGGCTCATATGACAACCCATAGGCATGTCCATCCAAACACCCAGTCTACCATGACATCTAATCTCATCATGTCTCTCTCTCTAACCTTCTCTCAGGGTTAGGGTTAACATCATCCTCAAAGGATGTGTGAGGTCTCTACCTTCAATGGAGGTCTCTACCTCCAAGACTAACTTTCTTCACTCATCCTCCTGACAAGGAGGTCTATCATCAGGTCTCTCCTGAGGGCTATGACAACTCGTGTCATACAACCTAGGCATGTATCTATTCTTTAGTTTGCGCTTAATCTATTAAGCTTATGTCCATGACATCTTATTTACATGCTTTTCATTAGTTTGGTGGAGGATTCCTTAGACCTTATTAACTTTTCCCATACCTCAAGAGGGTGAGGAGAAGAGAGAAAACCCTAATCCTTAAGGTCCTTAACAGAATTTGAGTTGAGAAGGGATGAACAAGATGAGAGAGTCCTAAAGATATCTTATTTCGAAGCATACCCTAAGACTTTGTCCAGGCAGTCACACGGATCCGGGAGTCCTCGTATTCCGAATAGAGGTGCGGAGGAAAATATTGCCAGCCCCCGGTCGTGATCCTTTTCTAGACACCTCTGTCTTTCGGATAATCCTCTAGTAACTCCCTTGGGTTCTATAGAATTTGTAAAGTTTAATAATTATTAAAGATTACTTGAGGAACCTATGCTCTGATACCATTTGTAAAGCATGGGCCCACTGCCCTAGGCTCTAATAGAGTTTCAGGAATGACGACTAGCCCCACAAACCACCACTAGCCTTAACTGCGCACTTTGTCCACACTGACGTGCAAACCAGGATCAACTTCCCGACTGGTCACCCATCCTAGTACTACTCCAAGCTGAGCACACTTAACTATGGAGTTCTTTAGTGATGGGCTCCCAGAAAAGAAGATGCACCTTGGTGATATGGGTAGTCCAATCATTCCTTGTAAGATCATGTTATCTAAGGCCTCAAATCCTGGGATGTTACATAACGGGACAGGTAGGTCCTGTGGAACCCAACTTGGTAATGTAGGAGGTGGAGGTGGAGGCCTAGATGTTGTGGGTGTCTTCTTTTTAACCTGTATATATATATAATTTTAGATCAACTGACATCATATACACACACTAACAATTTAACGTAATGTAAATTTACCATACAGTTTCAGTATATAGGACATCCGCTTTTGGCCACAATATCACTCCGCCTTCTGCCTCACCAAGCATTTCACAATCTGGGTGGGCATATGGCAATGGAAGATCCATCCACTTGGAGAATATACGTAGCAGGCTCACACAAACCCAACCAGCTGGTAATGGAGACCCATGAAATATTTCCCCTAGTAGGGATGGGTAAGATGACTCCTCTACAACAACAAATTCTTTACTTTTTAGACGGCATGTCTTCAACCCCTACAAATTTTGTGTAAAGAATGTTATATACATATATACATATCATCTTGAAAACATATCATCTTGAAAAGACTAGTTATTATGTCATAAAAATACTTACAGTGGATGTGCTAGGTGGTGGGTCTATAGGATTACTCCCAACTCTATAGTAGGAGTAGAGCGGGACGCCATAGGTACTGTCTGCTGAGTGGCAGTTTGAGATGTCTGCCACTTGCTGAGTGCTTCTTTGAGTTTCATATCAACTAGCTTATCTACCTATACATAGATAAAAGGAACGTTAGCTTCTAATTATTAAATTCTCTTTTATAGTAACATTATAAAGAAAGAATATGTTACCTCTTGTTGTGAAAGTCCCTCTTTTGGGACATGTTTGCGTTGGGATGGCCCAAAGAATGCTTTGATGCCCACACCAGCGCCTGCAGCCCTAATACGTTCAGGATGCTATGGGTTACCCAGAGCAACTTTCAATTCATCCCTAGTGCCCTCAGGGATGAACTTGCCTTATTTCCTCAGCTCGTGCATCTCCCACTAATCGCCAAAGCAAAAATTTGTAATTAAGTAAACACCACAAATAATCAATATTTGAACGATTGCTCTAAGAGTTGTATTTTACCATTTTTGTAGCTGCCTCAGCAGTTGCGGGCTTCCTTATTTCTCCCTTCTTATTTTTCCTCCCAGCTATCCAGACATCATGGCGAGGCAGAGGTGTGCTACCTATAGTAGAGGACTCCTGAGTAGTAGCCTCAGCCTGTAGTCTTTGGCGAATGCCTGCATACCCCTTTGGACCCATTGTGTGGTCATGCACATTCAGTGCACGCCTTGCTTTTTGCGCCTCACTGAGGGCCTAGTTAGTATGTACATTAATGATTTGGTTAGTAACACTAAATGTTAATCTTGAATAGGTGAATACAACATATATTAATTAAATTGGGAGTGACGCCTAATACCTTGAATTCATCAGTTTGTCTTGAAGCAACAAACGTGTCCCATTCTTATTAGTCCAGGAAGTTCCACTGTTCTGTGGCTGTCTTCTTCCTCTTGTCACCTTCTTTTATGTATTCTCGAGTGAGATTTGTCCTATAGTTCCTTAGGACTCTCCCACAATGTTGCATCATACATTTACGATGCAACTTTTCATCTAATTCAAATATACTCTGCAAAATAGAATTGCTATTAACTAGTATCCAAAAAATTAGTAATCTAACAAATAGAATTGCAAATTAATAATAACTCACGCATAAATCCTTCCATATTACGTATTTCTTCCCCTTAGGAACTTTATGCCAAGAATCTATCTTAAAACCGCAATGGCTACGAGTAACATACCCAAGATATGAAACAAACGAATTGTGATTCACTCCAATTGCATTTCCTGCATTATCAAAATCCACAACAAGTTTGGGTCCATTGCCCCTTTGCGCTATTAACTTCTTCATCACAGTGATGCCCCTTCTCTTGTCAACTTTTTGGTGCTGCTCATCAAGTGCCTCAAGTGCATCAGAGGGTACATTTGCATCATCAACCTAAAATTTGACAAAATAAACACACTTATAGGATATAACTAGAAATGGACATATAGATATAAATATATGATATATATTTTTAAAACTTACATTGTGAGGCGGCGCATTGATGTCCTCACCCTCACGGTAATCATCAGCATGGTCATCAGGAGAATGCTCAGCCATCTGAAAGTTCACATTCACATTTTAAAGTTCACATTGTAAAGTAATTCATATTGTAAAGCTTACATTATAAAGTTCACATTCACATTGTAAAGTAATTCACATTGTAAAGTTCACATTCACATTGTAAAGTAATTCACATTGTTAAGTTCACATTGTAAAGTAATTCACATTGTAAAGCTCACATTGTAAAGTAATTCACATTGTAAAGTTCACATTCACATTGTAAAGTAATTCACGTTGTTAAGTTCACATTCACATTGTAAAGTAATTCACATTGTAAAGTTCAAATTCAGAAAAATAAAACATATAAAAATATAAACATGCCTCTAATATTGTGATTTTTTATCAATTAACAATCCTTCATTGTGATCTCCACACACATACAAGTCATCATTAGCTTCAATATTTGCTGGTGTTGGCAACCCAACTGAGAATGGACTGGAGTCATCATACTTATCATAGTACTCTTCTTCATCTATAGGATCTTCAATGAACTGTCTTTTACCATGAAGAACAACCGACCATTTATCATTTGCAGGATCATCGATATAAAATACTTGTTTTTCCTGTGATGCCAATATGAATGGTTCACCCTTCTCGCCAATCTTTTCAAAGTTCACTAAAGTGAAACCCAATTCATCCACTATAACTCCTTTGGTGTTATCAACCCAATTACATTTGAAGAGAGGAATTCTGAAATCTATGTAGTCAAACTCCCATATGTCTTCAATGACACCGTAATATGACATTTTAGCTTCACGTGGACTCTTATCATTTGCACTTGCAAAAAACATAGTCGACGCTTGAAGGGTGACCACACTATTTTGGATGACACTCTTATCATCTTGGCACTTTGTGTAATATGTGAATCCATTAATGTCATACCCTTCATAAGACATAACATTCAATTTCGGTTTCAAGGTGAGGCATTTGATAGTTTCAGTAATATCATCTGGTGTTTGAGATATTTGATCTTAGACTTTATCTTCGAACCACTTAATAAATGTCTTGTTATGCTCTCTAGCAAGCCACATTGTATTGGCTCAAGGATATTGTCTCTTGATGAAATTGGTATGTTCCTCGATATAAACACTCTCTTCGCCCATGTTGTATAAAATATACAAGTGACCTTGTTCCAACTGCTCACAGCTGATTACTTTCACCCGTGATCCCAAAATTCCTTTGCCAAATTGCTCCTCAATATTCTTGTCATTACCAGGAGTGTCATTACCACTCAGAAAGTCATTGCAAAAATCCATAACCTCTCGTGCCACATAACCCTCAATAATACTCCCTTCAGGCCAATAACAGTTTCGAACATCACTTTTAAAAACGCTCATGTATCGTTCAAAGGGATACATCCAATGCAAGAAAATTGGTCCCAACATTTTTACTTCCCTAGTCAAGTGGACAACAAGATGTACCATGATATCAAAGAACGACGGAGGAAAATACATCTCAAGCTAACATAGGGTAACAACCACTTCTCTTTGCAAATTATCGAAAGTATCAGGGTCAATAACTTTGTTGCACAGACTGTTGAAAAAGAAACAAAGTCTGGTGATTGCAAACCTTACATGCTTCGACAATATAGATCTAATTGCCACAGGTAATATTTGTTGCAATAGAGTGTGACAATCATGAGATTTAAGACCTATCAACTTCAGATCTTTCATTGATACCAATATACGGATGTTGGATGAGTAACCCTGTGGCACCTTAACATTTACCAAACATTCACAAAAAGCTTTCTTCTCCTTTCTAGACAATGTGTAACAAGCGGGAGGTAAGTATGTTCTCCGATTTCCCATTTCACAAAATTCTGTTAATTTTGACCTTATTCCCATTTCACGTAGGTCCAGTCTGGATTTTATCCCATCTTTAGTCTTACCTGGTATATTCAACAAAGTACCAATGACACTATCACAGACATTTTTCTCAACGTACATGACATCGATACAACGCCTGACTGTCAAAGAACTCCAATAAGGAAGATCCCAAAATATTGACTTCTTCTTGAATAAAGATTTGTCACTCCGTGTGGCCATAGTACATTGTGATCTCTTACCAAATTCATTGACAAAGTCTTTTACTCTTTCATAAACAACCTCCCCTGGTATAGGTTTAGGTGCACTCCGTTCCTCATTCAATCCATTGAATGCTTTGCGCTTCCTATGATACAGATGGAATTTGGTAAGAAACCTTCGATGACCGATATATACAGTCTTACTGCCATGTTTTAGTCTTGTTGAATCAGTGTTCTCTTCACATATAGGACACACTTTAGCTCCTTTGACACTATATCCAGACAAATTCCCATATGCTGGAAAGTCATTATAATGTACAAAACAACATAGCATGAAAACGAAATGTCTCTCTTCGTGAAGCATCATAGGTCATCACATCTTCACCCCAGAGTTTCTTAAAGTCATCAATAAGAGGTTCAAGATAAACATCAGTCATTTCCAGGTTGTTTAGGGTCCGATATCAACAACGACAACATTACGTACTTATTTTTCATACACAGTCAGGGAGGAAGATTGTATATAACAAGCATGATAGGCCAAGTGCTATGTTGGCTGCTCAATGTCCCGTACAGATTCATCCCATCTGCAAAAAGCCCAAGTCTTAGATTCCTGACTTCTTCACCAAATTTAGGGTACAATAGATCAATCTTCTTCCACTGTGGGGAATCAGACGCATGTCGTAGGATCCCATCATTATTTTTCTTAACATCTGCACGCCACCTCAAATTCTTCACATCTATCGGATTGGCAAACAAGCGTTGAAACCATGATATTATAGGTAGATACCACATCACCTTGACAGGAGAACCAGTTTCCGACTCTCCCGAAGTCATCAATTTATACAGTGACGCACCACATTTTGGACAATCTTTCAAATCCACATAGTCCTTTTGAAATAATACACAATCATTCGGGCATGCGTGTATCTTCTTGGCATCCATTCCCATTGGGCATAATAATTTCTTTACCTGGTATGTTGAGATTGACAGCTCGTTTCCTTCAGGAAGCATTTCTTTCAACAAAGACAACAATGATGTGAAGCTTTTGTCGCTCCATCTATTGTTAGCTTTCAACTTATACAATCTCAACACAGCGCCAAGCTTCGTAAACTTAGTACTACCTGTGTATAACGATATCTCAGCATCATGCACAATGTTTCTAAAAATGGGAGGTGGATCAGTGTGCTCTACCCCACAACTATCCAGCATCGCATCAACGATGTCTAATGGAACTGGTTCATTCACATCTACGTCATCAGAGGCAATTTCTTCTTCCACACAAGCACTGCTATCGATATCCACTGGTTTTGGGTTTCAAATCTCTCCATGCCAATGCCATTATGTATAGCCTTGTATAATCTCGTTGCACATGACATGACTTTTGATTTCGTCACCAGTGCTGACTTTCAAGTTGTTACCGCAATGCCTACATGGATAGTAGAACCTATCTCCAGGTTGTTTCCTATGTTCCTTGACAAATCTAATAAACTGGTCAAGACCAAAAATAAACTCTGGGGTGCAGTGATTGCGAATGGACATCCATGATCTATCCATTCTATAATCAAAGAGAAAACAAGTATATATTACAATAAGATTAGGGTCTAGGATTAGAGTTTTTGCATGGTTAAAACTTTAGGCCAAAAAATACATGTGTTGTCATTCTTATATATAATAAATGTGTACCACCTATCCCATTCTTGAACACCTAATCTCACTAGTAAGTGTATAATGTATTTTGGGTTTTCAAGAAAATTTCGGTAACATTTCCCCAATGTTCTCTAAGTACATATGTACTTAGAGAACAAATGGGGAAATGCTGCCAAAATTTTCTTGAAAACCAAATACACATTATACACTTACATCCTAAGTGAGATTAGGTGTTCAAGAACAGTCCCAAACCGGGGACTATCCAAGATTTACTCCTAATGAATAAATCTTGGATGGGTTTCTAGGCCAACAAATACATGTGCTGTCATTCTTATATATAATAAATGTGTACCACCTATCCCATTCTTGAACACCTAATCTCACTAGTAAGTGTATAATGTGTATTGGGTTTTCAAGAAAATTTCGGCAGTATTTCCCCGCTGTTCTCCAAGTACAGATGTACTTAGAGAACAAACGGGGAAATGCTGCCGGAATTTTCTTAAAAACCAAATACACATTATACACTTACATCCTAAGTGAGATTAGGTGTTCAAGAACAGTCTCAAACCGGGGACTATCCAAGATTTACTCCTAATGAGTAAATCTTGGACGGGTTTCTAGGCCAACAAATACATGTGCTATCATTCTATAACATTGATTTCAACATTTCGAGTGTCCATGCATGTTCATCATCTAGATAAAGATTACACATAAATTAGTATGACCTAGGGATGGAGAGATTCATAATTGATTTCAAAATTTCAAACTAGCTCATGCATTATCATCAATCTACATCATACAATAGGGATTCATGTAGATGTTAGGGTGACACATCACTACAAAATTAGAGATTTAACATTAGGGTTTTAATATCTTACATAGAATAATCACAAGATTTCAACAATATAGTTAATTCAAGATTATGGTGAAATGTGTATTAGGGTTTTAATATCTTAATTCAACATGCATCAAAATTTACAGAATTAGGTCAAGCATTAGTATTCAATTGCAAATTTATCTTCTTCTTCCTGCTCCCTCCTTACCAAATGGATAAAAGCAAGGCCACGACCATGTGGGCTGGCCACGGCCGTGGCTGTGTTGCCCTACCAAGGCCGTGCTGGCCAGCACGTCCGTGGTCGGCCAACACAGCCACGACCGTGGCCATCCCACACGGTCGTGGCCTTGCTTTAATCCATTTGGTAAGGAGAGGGAGCAGGAGGAAGAAGAAGAGGGGCCTAAAGGGAGAAGGAAGAAAAGAGGGGCATGAAGGAAGAAGAAGAGGGCTACCTTCCAATGTGGAGAAGAGCGGCAGCGGCGGTGTGAGAGAAATGGTGGTGAGAAGAGAAGGAGGTGGCAAGCAGAGCTGTAGGCGGCGGCGGTGGAGGTCAGCAAGTAGAGCAGCACCAGCAGCAGGAGAAGGAGGATGCGGTGGCGGCGGCGAGTAGAGATGCACCAGCAGCAGCGGCGGCGAGCAACAGGTTATCTGCGGGTGGGTGGGGGCATCGTCGAGCGATTTTAGGTGAGCAGTAGGAGAGGAGCAATGAAACAAAAGAAAGGGGAAGACTCGGGTGATCGTAGGTCTATTAAGTTTGTAAAAGGCGTCGGTTATCTATAAAACTGACACCTAACATCTTAAGTGTCGGTTGATAGTAACAAACCGACGTCCAATTGGACCTTCCTTTACCCTAATTTTTTTGGCGGGGACGGCGCACACACCTTTATCACGTCGGTTATGCTAAGACAACCGACACCCATATTGGAAATTTTGGTGCAAATTTTATTTTGATTCAGTGTCGGTTATTAGGTAAAACACCGACGTTGTATCTGATACTTTGGTGCAATTTTTTTTTGCTCGAAAGAATTAGATTTCACAGGCTACTTTAGGGATCGATTTCTTTTCTTCAACCGACACTGAATGAAAAGCGATACCCGTGTCTGGATGGTCTTCAAATATAGACGTCAGATGTCCTTATTAACTGACGTTTAATGTTAACATTGTCGATTTTACTAAAAAACTGAGGCCTCTAAAAGTGACGTTGAACGTTGTTTCTGTAGTAGCGGGTAAACTAGCAGTATACTAACATAAGATAACACAAGTAACTAAGAACAAGCACTAACTACTCTAGCAAAGGTTGACTAAAAGGCAATTGACTAAACAAGAAAAGAAGGCTAACTAAGTTAACTAAATAAAGGAAAGAGTAATTAGGGTTTCAAATGATCAATTAGGGGAGTGGACCCTTTTGGGGGGGTAAAGGTGACTATCAACCTAGGTAGTGTCATATCATAGAACACATATAATCAAACCTTATTATCTAACCAAACAAGATGGTGGGATGATGGTGAATTATCCTTAGTTGACCATAGGTTTTATAGGGTGTACATAAAATAACTAGTCTCGATTACCCCATGTCCAACCTTAAGGTTGTGTTGGATTCACCGCATATTGAGAAGGATTGGACTCTTAATCAGGATAAAAATTTGATCCTATGGTTGGTTGTGAAAATGTCACGTTGGGATGGGCAACCACCAATATTGAAGTTCTAGATAGACATGACTTTTGAGTTTTGTGCCTCCCCCAAGTACTAGCTAGGGATATATCAGGACTCCTGAAAAAGCATTCACATCTCATAGTCCCCCCTTCTCCATGATACTTCTTGCTGGTAACTCATGTGATGTCTCTCCTCCCTCACACAAGACATATGCTCCCGTATCTATCTTCAACTCCCTTACATATATTATTTTCCAGTAGCTCCATATTATACAACACATCCACTTCCCTCATTCAAATATCTCTCTCCAACCCAAAAAGTGCGACAAACACTGACACTCTTAGGTATGTTGACTACCTGCATGCCAGACATCTACACTCTCCTTTCTTAATTAGTTTTTTAGACCTAAGTATATGATGTATAAGCTATAAGAAATTGGTTTTAAACAAATATTTTAAGCCATGATAACCCTTTGAAAATTGTGGATTGTTTTCATTATTTGTTTTGTCATTTCCAGTGCTAGTGATGTTGGTGCTCGTAAGATTTCTTCATTATAATAGAATAGATAATAATGTGAATTGTGTTGTTCTATATCCATTCAAGTTGATTTTGTCGAGACTACTATCTATGAATGAATGGAAGATGACCAGTAAGACAAGGCTAAAAATCATACTTTCTCATGTCCATCCAAACACAAGATATGATCACAAGCATCCTATCCACGACCAATCCCATCTTATTTGACCCTTCATATCAATCTCCTTTCCTACACACCAAAAATAGCCTACGAAGTTCCATTGATTAGGGTATATGTGTAACTAAATAACAAACACATTATTTTAGGTTTCTAGAAGTGATTCTCCTAATTTACATAGAGGCAAGGGGTGGCTTGGGGTGTAGGAAAAGGGTACTTCACCTCTTTTTACACTCTATCCAACATATAGACATTCTCTTTACTAAGTAAATTAAGTCAGGTACTACTATCTATTTAGGTATCACATTTACTGATAGAAAAAAAGATGATTAGGTAGCAAGAGGGGTAGATATCTAAGTATCTACTAGTTGTACTTAGGAGATTTTTCCCAAATAGCCACATATACACCATTATCCTATGCTTTGGTGGTTTCAAGCATCAATCACCACAACAAAAGATGGGAAATGATATAGTAGAATTAAGATAATATTTTAAAATGGAATTGTAGTGCTTATAATAAAAATTCCCAAACATGATATCAAAATTATATTTATTCCACTAAACAAACTGCCAAAGGGGCTTAGCTAATCATGGCAATGGATTATAATAAAATAGAGAAGAAAAAGATAAAATAAGCCATGGATCTTAATGTAGAGGATGATTTCTTCTCCAGTAGCTGCAAAGATGTCCTCCTCTCTCCTCCAAGGTCCAAATGCATGGTAAATGGAAGTAATTGGACAAAACCCTATAAAGTTAGGGTTTTGGGTTGGAAGATGATGAAATGGAAGTGGAATGGGGTATGTAGGTAGCATGTGGCAGCTATCAATTCTAGGAGTTGGTAATATTGCCTTTTAGCTTCCAATAATGGATATATAAGGGACTAGGATGGATGTGGTTAAGGGGGATTGTTAAGGAAATTTAGTGTAAGCTTAAGTACGGTCCAAGCAGTACGATCGTTCCAGTGCAGAACAATCATGATGACCCTAATGGTTGTGTGGATAGGCTAGGTGTAACAATTTTTCCAAGATGGAATGTATGTTCCAACGTGGTATGGATGTTCCAAGGGGGAACGAATAATTTTATGGTCGTGGCATGGCCTTTTTTAGTAGAATGGTCATTCTAAGTGTGATGTGGCATGGGCGTTCTGCTTGGAATAGTCATTCTAGATTGACTAGAAATTTATGAAAATGGCATTCTAACACATCCCTTTTGTGAAGTTAATTGGAGTGGACCAAAAATTTAGCTCAAAATGGCCATTCTAGCACGTCCCTTCAGTGACCAGAACATTCGTTCTAGAGTCTGAGTGAGGTGAACTCAAAATTTTAATGGATTTTTCCAAATTTGAATATAGAATTTGGATTTTCTAACTGAGTGGTTTTTCACACTTATTGTATCTTTGCTTTGCTACTCTTGTTGTTACTCAACCATTATTGGGGCAATTGTTGCACATGGATGATGTATTGCTTGAATTGTGGAGTTCCTTACTTCATTGACTCCCTGGAGACTTGGGGTAGGATGGATTTGGCTTCAATAGCTCCTTGGGATTCTTCAAGTATGGATAGTACTAGTGTTCATCTCTCCCTCATCCATCCATCAAGTAGCCTCCAAAGTACCTAAAAAATACATAAGGAATATCAATAAGTAGATTTGATAAGAATACCAATTATTGGGGTGAAACATGCATAATGAAATGCCTAGATGTGAATCAATGGAAAAAGGCACAACATGGAGTCCCAAACCAGGGTTCCATCAATATCTCCTCTACTAAAAGGGATATCCAGGATGGTAGAAGAGATCAATAGGAAGTGTAGATCAATGTGTTTATGGAAGGAGTAAGACGACATTATCAATTTCATAGATGGTAGTGTTGAAATAAAAGAGGGGTAGACATATACGATGGAGATAGCCAAGATCCTTGTCAAGAAGCCATATAATTTCTTGGCCCTCCAACAGACAATGGATCAATCTTGGAAGCTACCAAGAAAGATGACTTTAAAACAAATTGAGAATAATATGATGTTGATTGATTTTGTACATAAAAGAGACAAGGAGAGGGTGTTCAAGGCAGTGGCATGGAACTTTGACAAATAGGTGTTGTTGATGAATCCAAAAACATTGGGGAAGTGGTAGTTGTAGAATGAGCAAAGAAAGGATATATGAGATCAAGAAGATTCTGATGTAGATAAATTGTTGAAGAGTGTAAAGAAAAAATGAACATGGGGAGAGGTTGTGGAGGTGGAGCTTCAATAAAAGAGGCTATCATTTCTTTATGTGTGGAAAACTTGGCCACATGTCAAGGGAGTGTCTAGATTTCAAAGACCACAAGGAAGAAGATACTAAGAGATGGGGTGTGTCTATGTGAATCACTAGGAAATAAATCTAGAATTGAGCAAAAGAGGTGATCCTACGAGGCAGCACATATGTCACTCTTTCCTAAGAAACAAAATAGCATGATGGATTCATCAAACTCAATAGAAGAAAGGGGAGGAAAGGACAATGCTAGCACAAAAGAATGGATGATGGTGATAGGGATAGGAAGGAGTATAGAGGGGACACATATATCAATATTCTCCATAGGAGATTTCACAAAGGAACCCATGAGGAGTAAAGAAAATGAGGGGGACATGCAAGTCATGTTCTTAAAGAGTCTTCCCAATAAAACAAATGAAGACCATATAAGTGAGGCAAAAGGGAGACCCAAAAATATCAAAGAAAGCTCAACTAGCATTAGGGACCCAATAAATACACAAAATGTATCAAAAAGAAGGAAAAATAGGAGAGGAGAAGCAAGAAATAACAAAAGGAGGAAAACTATTAGACATCATAAAAATTGAAAGAAGCAACAAATTAGGAGCATCACAATGCCAAGAGAAAGAAAGGTAGGCAAAAGATGAGGGGTATAGTGGACAACAATAGCACAATGAAAAGTCAAAAAATGGTATCATTGGTAGAGAGGAAACAATAACAAGATCAAAAAGAAAAATGTAGGAGAAACACAAGGAGGGAGGTACTCCAAACAAAGAAAGAGAAGCAAAAATAGGAAGGGAATGGAACAACAACAGTGTTAATGGCCTAGTATTAGGTAGTGGTGATTAGGGAAGCCCAATGTCCTAAAAGAAAATTTCACTCTTAGTTGTAATTTCAAGTTATGATGGCCTTAGAAAGATTTATAATCTTTAAAGGATCTTCCATAGGGAACATCTTGATATGGTTTTCTTATAGAAACCATCATCAGTTGTGTTGAGATAGAAAGAAATAGAAGAAGCATTGCTTTTTGTAAATGGTTTGTGTATGAGCATCAAGCATAGGTTGGGAGGCATGAGAATTTGGTGGAAATACATTATAGTGCATATCATATCCTATTCTAAGCACCATTGCCTAGTGGTTATTTGTAAAATAAAACAAATCTAATAATTGGGTAGTAGATGAAATCTATGGGTGGCTGAAAATTACAACAAGTGGAAGACTTGGAAGTTGCTTAATAAGACCATGAAGAACATCAGCCTATCCACATTTCTTATAGGATATTTCAATGAGACTTTACATAGTAACAAGAAAGAGGAAGGGTTGAGAATAGCAACAGGTATACGAGTGAATTTAGATAGTGGTTGACTGAGTTCAACATGATCGACTTGGGCTTTACAGGAAACAAATTCACATGGATCAAGGGGAGATAAGAAGTGAAAACTATTAGAGAAAGACTTGATAGAGGCCTTGTAAATAATGACTGGTTGCCTCTACTCCCAAATACCAGTATTAACTATCTTACAATCCTTAATTCATACGACAACCCACTTGTCCTGAATATGAGGTAGCTATGGAAAGATCATACTAATTCTTCTTTGGGTCCTTTTGTCTTACTGACAATAAATATAAACATATGGTGAATGAATCGGGGGAAGATATACCCAATGAATCCATCACCAATACACTATCCAAGAGCACTAAACATGTGAGTGAGTGGACCAATAGGAAGTCTAAGGACAAAAATAAAATACTAGAAAAGGCTAAACATGACTTGTATTAGAACTAAAGAAGCATATGACTACGAACAACTTAAGTAAATGCAAAGGGATGAGTGAGGAGGTGTTCAAACTTTAGAATGAAAATGAAATCTTTTGGTTTATGCAAGCTAAAGAAAATGAGAATTAGGATGGTGACTTCAACACAACTTTACTTCCATAAGAAAGCCTACCAAAGACAAAAGCACAATGAAATTATAAATCTTAAAGATGAAGAGGGGATAATAAGGGAGAAGAGAAAGATATGTCACTTAATCATCACTGTGATTTATAAAAATATGTTTACCTCACATCTTGTTTCTTATAATAATGATATATTAACATCTATAGTGAGGATAGTGAATGATGAAATGAATAACAACCTTTAAACATTCCTGTCAAAAGGGGAGGTCTAGAAGACTCTCAGTCAAGTGCACCCAACCAATACTTTGGAACTAGATGGACTATACATGGGCTTTTATCATACCTTTTGGCCCCTCATGGGGAATGACAATATTGACTGAGTGGTTCCTCAATGACATCACCAAGGAAAATATTGTCCTTGTCCCTAAGTGAAAGGACTCCTTTGTCATGGTCAATTTTAGACTAATAAGCTTATTAAACATTTTGAAGAAAATGGATCAAAAATCCTATGTTGGTGTGGATATGAAGCTTGAACCTACCATGGAAATCAAAAGAGTTGGATCAAAAATCCTACAATTTAACACGAAATTAAGAAAACCTAAATCTAAACTATTGTAAACTAAAATCATGAAAATGTATACAAACTAAGCTAAAATGCAAATGATGAGTGAGCATTCATCAAATAACCCCAAACTTAAACGTTGCTTGTCCTTGAATAACACAAAATCGGAAACAAATACCAAATGAATACTTCCAACTCATGTGAGTGCCTCACCTTCACGTCATGATCATTTTCCTACCGCCTAATATGTCCAAGCGAATTAGCTTCCTCATATCACTAAACACATATATCCATGTCTCCATTTCCAATTTTTCTTCCTAAAAACACTTCCTTACCACTATCTGCAATACTAGGCACATCGAAGAGTTTTAATGAGAATTGTGCAGAATCCCACATAACAACAACTATGCATTTGATCAGACACTGGGTCACGTGAAAAGGATATTAAATTGGAAATTTATTGTGTCTCTAGGTGGAAAATAGAGACAAGGGTGTTGCAGAAAGAACATGCAAATCTCCCCTTTATTCGACTTGATATTACATTTACTTGTGAAAATGCATATGTTTCAACATTTGCTTATTCTTATTTAGATTGGCATCTTTTCTTTATGACCTATTACATAAAGAGGGGTATGGAAGAAGTAGATAGAGAGGGGAGGGGTGTCCCCCCCCCCCAAACTTGGAGTTTGACACTTATATGGCTACTCATTTTGTTTTTCTTGGATGGAAGGTAAGAAGATGGAAGAAGAATTGTTAATGAGATGTTAGATCAACATTCAACTTGATTTACTATTTAATGTACTGGATTGTTCTCCTATTCCCATTATACTCAGATAGTGACCTGATTAGGGAAAAATAACGACTCCATGAATTTGTTTCACTAGTTAGTTAAAAGAATGATGTGTTTGATCCCTCTCAGTTCCTCAGATACCTACTATCTTTTTTAGTGAAACATGATGTTTGCGTTCCTAGCTAGCCACCAGTTGTTTCAAAAATTGGTCATTGTGAGTTTTTTCTACGAGTAAGTTGAGTTAAGTAATGATAGCATGCATACATGTAGATATAAAATTTGAATGTAAGTTGTCTAGATAATGGCTTTGTTTACTCTAGAAAGAAATTTTTTGAAGAAACAAAACTAAGCTAAATGCAATAATGAGATCATAAGTTTCAAACAAATAGGTGTGGGTAGAGAGTATCATAAGTAACACACACCCTACACCTCAAACTTAGATATTTTCTAGTCCTTGAGAAAATGCCATATCAAAGATGGAGGGGAACAAGTATGTTGTTTGGGCCATGAGTCATGGTTTCTCTCCATTCAGTAGAGGTCATTAACCTACAATCAAAGTTGTTAGAACTTATGATCTTTTCACGGGGCACACTAATTAAACAAATGCAAATATGTAATAAAATGGAAACACAACTACATGTGAAAGTAACGCCCGCATTGCCTCCCAGGAATTTCCTTTTCTTAACCTAGATGGCTCGACTACTAAAGCTCAATCATGATATGGTGGTGAAAGGATCAAAAGGTATTTTTTGCCTAAATATGGATAATAGTGAAGTAGTGTTTGAGACATTGACCATTAACCTTGAATTCAACACTCTTCTCGCTCTAGGTTGTACTAGCTTCATGAGGGAATATGTGCTTGATGATGAAAAGACCTGACCATCAAGTCCTAAGTTTCCCAAGAAAAAGACAGAGATGTGAGTTGAGCTATTATATTTTATCTCTGACCTATGAATATTTCTTCTTTAGGTGGCTACCATACCATATATTTGTGCACTCCTTGTAAATGTGTGCATTCTCGTATGTTTTCAGTCGTATCTCTTCTAGTTCTTATAGTTGAAGAAGTGATTTTCTTCTATTACACAGAGGTTGAAGTTGTGTTGTCTGATGGTGCATAAAGTATTGTGTTCAAACTCTACTGGTAGGTGAAAAGACTTCCCATAAATGAGATGGAAAGGTGTAGTGCCAAGGGAAGTCTTTTAAGTAGTTCTATGAGCCCAAAGTGCATCATTCAGCATGTGAGACCAATTTTGCATTGTCCTACCGAATGTCTTTTCAAGAATGAATCTGATTTCATGATTAGAAACTTCCATTTAAACATTTGTTTGATAGTGGTATTGAGTAGCCACATAGCGAGATACACCATACTTTCCAAGAAGCACTTCAAATATATGCTCAAGAATATGAGATCTTTGATTAAAGATCACAGTGTGAGGGACTCCAAATTTTGGAAATATAATGTCTTTGAATAGTTTGATGAGCATTTTGGAGTTGTAAGAAACTATTGGGATGACTTTGACCCATTTGGAAACATAATCAATAGGGAAAAGAATGTATGTGAAGCCATAAGAAGAGGGAAATGGATCCATGTAATACACACCTCAAACATCAAAAATCTCAACTTATTACCAATGAGTAGCATGTCATCCCTCCTAGAAATACTACTAGATCTCTAGCACTAGTTGTGGTTCTTGACATAACTATGAGCATCTTTGAATATAGAGGGTCAGAATAATTAGCCTTGAAGGACCTTGGATGTAGTTTTCTTAGATCTCATGTGGCCCTCAGTTGTGAAAGAATGACATTGTTCCAGAATAAGAGAAGCTTCTTATTAGGAGATGTACTGGAGGTTGAATTCATCTAAACATAATATAAAAGATAAGGTTCATCCCAATAGTGATCGAGAATATCTGACATGAACTTCTTATTTTCATTCCATGTGCGGTCTAGATGAAGGTCTCCCTTAGGTTGTTCATGAAATTAATGTACCACGGGGTACATGTGGATATCTTTAGCAAGTGATTGTCAGACAAGGAGTCGTTGATAGGGATAGTGTCATTGTCTTGGATGTGTAACCTACTATGATGATAAAAAACAACTTCTCCCATCCTCATATTGTCTTTGATTTCTAGATCAAACTCTTGCAATAACAAGATCCATTTGATTAGTCTCAATTTTGGGTCCTTCTTTGACATCAAATACTTGATAGCAACATGATCAATGTAGACAATCACTTGTGAGCCTATGAAATAGTAGCAAACTTGTTAAAAGTATTAACAATGGAACGAAGCTCCTCATCAGTGGTTGAATAATTCCATGACACATCATCTAGTATATCACTTAAATAGTAGATGATATGATGCTTATTTTCACTGCCACCCAGAAATATACCCATGACATAATCACTAGCATTACACATGAACTCAAAAGGAAGAGACCAATCTGGGACATGTAGTATGGGGGTAGAAATGAGGGCTTCCTTTTGAATGTTGAAGCTCTTTCTACATTCAGAGTCAAAGATGATGTCCACATCCTTCTAAAGAAATTTGTAAGGTGCATAGTGATCTGCCTAAAGTCAAGAATGAATTTCCTCTAGAATCCATCACTTTGATCTCAGCCTTGTCAACCTTGATGCCTCTGGAGATAACATGATGTCCTAGGACACTGCCCACCTTCACCATGAAGTGGAACTTTTTTTAATTAAGAACCAAATATCATTATTCACAATAGTACCAAGGAAACATGGTGTTGGCATGTATCAAAAGAATTTCCATTATTGTATCAGTAAGTCTAGAAAATATAGCGCTCATGTAAAGATAGAATGTGGTGGGTGAATTGCATAATCCTTAGAGCATCTAGAAAAAGGAATATGTGCCATAAAAACATAGAAAGGTAGTCTTATCTTGATTGCTAGGCTGGATGGGTATATGGTAGAATCTAGAGTATCCATTCAAGTAATACAACTATTTATGGTGTGTGAGTCTCCCTAGGAATTGATCAATAAAAGGAAGTGGGAAGTGGTCCTCCTGAGTTGCATTGTTTAGATTATAATAGTTGATGTACATTGGCCACCCTACTACAATATGGGTAGTGGTAAGCTCATTCTTCTCACTCAAATTTTTTTTAGTTCCCCCTTTCTTAGGACGTACTTGCACTAGACTAACCCTTGGTAAGTCATAGATGGAATATATGATCCCATAAAGCACTAGAATTATTTCCTCCTCGTGCACGCCCTCCTTCACAATTGGGTTCAACTTGCATTGAGGATTGATGTAGGGATTGTAGTTGTCGATCAAGTTGATTTTGTACATGTAGAGGGCTTGGATAACTCCATTTACATCAGTGATTTTGTATCCCAATGTCTTCTGCCTCTTCCTCAATTTGGTCATCAATATGTCTCTTTATCAATAGTGAGATCTATATTGATAATGACTGGGAAGACCCCCTTCTCATCTAGGAAGACATATTTTAACCCTTCGGGTAGGGAGTTCATCTCTAGTGTGGTAGGCTCCTTGTTTTCTTCAATAATGGAAACATGCTTGATCTATTCAAACTCAACCTTAGGCTCTTCCTCGGTATATTCTAAGTGGAGAAGAAGTTTCTCTTCTTGTACATTATTCAGACCATGAGCCTTAGGGTCGATGAATGTTGTAATAAGAGGATCTTTAGAAGTTGGCATCTCCTATTTTAATTATTCCATCTTGTCAATGCAACAATGAGGATGCATTGTTTTTGGAAAGAGGGACCCTTGAGAGTCTCAAAATCCTTAAAGTCAATTGTGTTTGTCCCAAGCCTCAATGTTAAGGTTCCAACTTCAACATCTATTAAGGCTCTAGAATTAGCAAGGAATGGAAGCCCAAAGATGAGGGGATATCTAAGATCCTCCTTGATGTCCATGATGACAAAATCATAGAGGGAATATAATTTTGGACCTACTCTGACAGGGATGTCTTGTACAATACCCATGGAGTGTTCATAGAAGAGTCATCGAGTTGAATTACGATGCAAGTGGGAAGGATTTAGTAATGAAGCTTAGAATTTCACACAAGTTGTAGAGAGTGATAGAAATGCTTTCCCTAAGTCTTTTAGACCTTATCGGCATGTGGAATTCCCAAAAAAGTGAGAGATACTTAAAGATCTTGGCTCTTTGAGTTTTTTTGGGCATCTTGCTCTAGATTATGTCTAATGTTGTATGTACAAGTTTCACAGTCTTGAACTCCTCTATTAGATACTTGCAAGTAGGGAGAGCCTTGAAGAACTTGTCCATGAGAGAATTTCTACCAGAGCATCAAGGAATATCAAAATGTAGCTTCTTCAATGCTTCCTTAAACTTCATGAACCTCGAGTCTAGTTGCGTCTGGTCTAGATGACTCCGATATGGAAGTTGCGGTTTGTATATTGACACCATTGGGATCGGTTTGAGCACCACTTCAATAGAAGGTTTATAATATAAGTACATATTTCATTCGTTGAACACCATTTGTGAAAGTAGATAGCATCCCAATCACCTTATGGATTCAATGATACTTGGATATTTGTTTCTATCAAATTTCCTACTAGTAGAGAGATATTTATGGCTATGTGGTCAAGGTTTTCTAGTATGGTCTCATCTATGTTGCTGAGGTTGTTTGTCACTTTTGATATAATTTTGTCAAATTTTCCATAAGTAGATTGGGCCAAAGTTTTTATTAAAGGATGAATGTTTTAAATGTGAAACAAGAAAAGAGATTAAGTTGGATGATTTTTCAACACCAAAACAAATAGACAATGCCTTGTAAGAGGAAGATGTTGTCCGAAATTGCTCATGTTAAAAAGTACAAGTGCCCCATGCAATTAGTTATGTGACTAGAAGGATCTGGCTATGTCTTGATATCAGTTCGAAAGGGCCAAGGTGTGAACTTGGGACTAGAATTGCTCTAGGATAGGCTACTTTAGAATCTATCTAATTTTTCCCATAGAGGGGGGGTTTCAAGTCACTAGAAGTAAAAGATCACATGCTATAGAGTATTCAATGAGGTTGTTTGTGTTGATATGTTGGGCGTGAGATTTGAGTTGAGGTGATATATATATGTATAAGTCTAGCCAATAAAAATCACTAGAAAATAACAGTGGGTGTCTAGAAAGTATTTGTTGAGGGATAGGATTTAATCAAAAAATGTAACCTTATTTTGAGTGGGCTCGCCATAGACCCATGAGACTGTGCAAGCAAGGGATGAATATGGGTCAAAAAAGTAACCAAAATGGGATAGTTGTATTATGAGTTAGGTACATGTGAAGAACTTTCTATCTTAACTCATTAGGATACCACCAATCAAACCAATTTATGGGAGGGTACTTGAGGTATTTACATCCATCCCTATGATGACATGGAGGTTGTCTTGCCATCATATGATTATATGTGTTCCACTTTTGTGTATAGTATTGTAAGGGTACACACTCTATTGCAAGATGCAAGTCAACTAATATTCAATGAGCATACAATGATAAAAATATGTAGTATCAAATTAACTAATCAATCAAATAAAGGTAAAAGTTAGAGAATCATATTAAGATGAGTATCCAAACTTGCATACAAACATTTAAAATCTAATGATTTTAGGTTTGATTGTATATTTTGGCAAAAAACTGACTAGGAAATTTCTGGGAAATGGGAACCCGCATCAAGGAAAAATCAATTCGATGTAGCTTGGTTTTACCATCGTAAAAGTAGATGATGTGGTCTAACATGATTTTGTATATCATTTGAAGTAGATATTTTATCAACATGATGGCATAGAAGGACCACTCAATATGTGATATTTTATCAATAGTAGGACTACAATTATCTTGGTAGGGAGGGTGCCTAGTTTAGGCATGATTGGTTGTATGAACCGATTCGGGTGATAACTGAGAAAAGGGTGTCATTAAAGATCATCTTTTACTCAATATGGGAAATTTTTGAGATATTTTGGTGTGACAAAAAAGAGTTTATGGATGTTTTGTTGGATTGAAAACAAATAAAATGACTCATATCCCATGAGTTGTGGTTGACAATCAGACAAACTCACAATCACACAGATGAATAGGACTTGCTAGGAGTAGAAGAGAGAAGAGGGGTTGAGCAGTGCTTGGAAAAAAATGTCCACTCACTGTGTGGGTGTTAAGAATTAAACCCTTATTAGAATTGTCATTCCATTTGGTGTCTTGGCTAGTGGCCATTGATACTTGATTGTTGAATTGGTGGCTAGATGTATCATATTTTTTGATCTGCATCGTCAAACCACACCAATAGCCTGTCGTCAAATCAGAAAAGACAAAATAAAATGTCAGGGTTGACATTCCAAAAGACCATGAAACCAATTTCCAACTGAGATGTGACATTGCACGTATACCACTAGTGAGGAATTTAGAAGTTGTATCAAGTCTGATGTTGGCAGTATTATTGTATGAGATTGCAAGGAAGTCACCAAGACAACCATACAAACATGAACTGAAAATGGCATCCACCAATGGTATCCATTGTTCATGGACACGAGGAAGAAAACCAAATGAGAAGAGGATAGAAAATGAAGTTTTGACAGCCATTCCTACCTAGTTGTCTTCTTTGGACTTCTTACTATTGTTGTACTTCAGGTAGAGGGAGACTACCTAGAAGGTTCTAGTGTGGTGTAGTTGTAACATACCAGATCTTGGATCCTACCCTAGAAGTTTGACCTTTTGGGCTTAGCCAAACAAGGATGGGGTTACATCTAAAAGATGTTTAGTATAACTCTAATGAGCTAATTCATAATTAGAGTCCCATTATCTTCATGTTGTTTCCAAATGGGTTTTCTTATATTATTATGTATGGATTTCCATTATTTTCTTATTAGCCTCTTAAGTTTGTTAATTCAATTTTTTGTTTTAATAAAGATACCTTATTCATATTTATGGACATGGAAACAACAATTATTATTATAATTTTTGTATTAAGCATATTATACTTCTTATTAAGCATATATTAGCCATTACATGAATATTAGTTAGCAAAGGAAATATATGCAACATATTTAATAGATTTACATATATGTTAGCACATACTTAAGCTAATTTGTTAATCTAAGTGATATTTTGATATGTGATCTTGATTATAGAACTGTATGCCACTTAGTACGTTTAGTTTGTTTTCAAGATTATATATATTGTAATGGGGTTACTATTGAGTTATTCATGTTGTGTGCATTAATAATATACATTAAGGAATAACTTTATTGTTGTTTGGTTAAATTTAAGGAACCAACTTACTAACGTCCTGATTATGGAATATGATAAGATTCTAAGTTTTGGTATGTTAGAACACTCCACCTTTTAAAAGGATTTTGTCCTTGAAATCTAAGCATCCATATATTATCCATCAACTCCTCTCCACCACTTGAAAGATTTAACATAATAAGAGAACTCTTATGGATATAAGGTTGCTTATACATCTTTGAATCGTGAACACTTTTTATGTTGTTCGTGCACCTAACTAACATGTCCACCTAGGGTTGAATCTTAGGTCCTTGTGATTCTAACCAAACAACCATAAGATTCTCATCTCACAAAATAATATACAATTTCTAACATCTTAGAGGGGTAAAGAGGGTAATCCCCTAAACTTTTGTACATGCCATATCTTCCTAGGTTGAACATCCTAAGGGAGATAAGATTTAAATAGTTAAGTTAAATGGTTGCTAACAGCTCTGATACCATACTATATGGGGTGGTACCCGAGAGGGGATTCACTCACTAAATCAAATAAAAGGAAACATCCCATATTCCAAGCACACAACCAAATTTTTGCAAAGGGATAATAATAAAATTTATTCAAAAGTATGTTCCAAGATATCAAATGTAGTAGTGGAAGATAAAAGATCTAACTATTATAATTATTTGATTCTATCATCATCCTTCACCATGTAGGGCGATATAAAAGGAAACTAAACTATAGTATAGGATCAGAAGAGGGTTATCTAACCACCTTGAATATATCTCCCAAGAAGGAACAACTACACCTGGAGTTATCCCACTCAACCTTGATTCTCCCCTACTTGCTCACTACCTAAGGGGTTTGAAGAATGCCCCATAAGAGAAGACAAATATGGAAATTATCAAATATGAGCATGTTAATAGGGATTTGAGAAACATTAGAAAAAATGACATCAACTATATCAAGGCTTCCCATCCAAGAGGACAAGTACCATCCAAGTGGATATCTAAAGAAAATAATTTTTAGAAAGATGATAATAAATAGTAACACTTGCCATTAATCAAAACTATGATGTGCCACAAAAGCACACATAAAGAATTAGGGAACACAACCCATGAAGAATAATGATCAACATGTATGTATGTGAGATAATCATAGCAATAGTGAAATATAAATAAGTAATGGTGGCTAGGGCACATAACCCATAATCTAATAGAGTAAGGCACATAACCAAACTCCCAATATAAAGTGGGCACAAAACACGAGTATAGGGAAGATAAACTTCATCCCAAAATTACATGGTCACATAACTTGGGTATGGGGAACATAACCTACATCCCAAAACATAAAGGGCACATAACACAAAAACCAAAGTACTTCTACAATCCTAGAGGTACCGAGTCACAGAGCATGCAAAATGTATAGGCAAGTGACAATATAGTTATGATTAAAATTAATGAGGTTTTCATCACATAAATGGACAACAAGAAACACATACCACAAAAGTGGGAATTTTAGGGTTCCATATCACAATAAATAATTACTTGGTTTAGTTCCAAAATTAGGGTTTCATCATAAGATAAGATTAAAAAAACATGTAACTTCTCTCATGAACCAAAATCTCAAAAAAAAAAGATATATTGTGTAGTATGTCTCAAAGAATTATGAGAGAGGAAAATCATATAAATTTCTCAATATGGATATGGATATGCATCATACCTTGAGATATTTGTCAACTTGTCAAACTCTAAACCATAGATCCAATTTAGGATTCTTGTTCACCGAACATATTTTTATATACAAACCACTAATTAGAAAGTGTACCATAAACCCTAGATTAAATATTTTTATTAAGATTGAACATAATTGTCTAATTCAAGGAGTACTTTTCTGTAATTTTTTGATAACTAGATAATTAGTTATAAATTTCCAAAGATTTAACTGTCTAATGATTTATTTGTAAACATTTGTATTTGCAAAAGATGGAAAAGTCCTTGCATCTTAGTCCAAAGCATATAAGTGTGACATGGTACAATTGAAAAACTTTCATTTAAGTTCAAATTGACTGAATGAAATCAAATCTTGAGATTCCAATTTTACCCCTATGTAAAATTGAATAGTAAAAGGCAAGGGTGGGGAAGAATCAACTTTTACATAGATTTCATCTCCCCGTCCCTCTCGCATGCCATGTCCGCATATATTCGCATAGCGGGCCAGATCATGATTGGGAAAAAGGTAACTAATAGTCCCGAAGTTGGAAAAAAAGCATGAAAATCAAGATCGGGGCCAAGGAAGCTTACCCTAAGTGCTATTGGGTTGTGGTGGAGTGTGTTTTTGATGGTGATGGAGTTTGTAATGGGAAGAAAATCTGTTTGGTGGTAGCATAGGATGACGAGTTGGGTTCAATTAGCATGGTAGAAGCAAGAGGGCTAGTGGTGGTCGGGATGTAGGTATGTATAGATGGGGTTTGGTTTTAGGGCTTCAGGAGTAGGTGGCTTCGAGAAGCATGTGAGTAGATTTGGGTGAACCATGAATAAGGAGAGAGGATTTGAGTAGCGGCTCGTTAGATGAGGAATCAAACTGCAAATTTAATGGTAAATAAATTTTGGAAAATGATAAAGAGATGAGGGAGAGAAGGAGGTGGGAAGATCATGATTACATTCCTTATATTGTTCATGGAAAGTCGGCCTCCTACCTAAGGTAGGATATGCGTTGATCACTATTCGATCAAGATTGAAGAGTTTGCATTGAATCTAAATACATGTCAACAATCCAGACCCTAACTTCATTGTGACACCTAAATAAGTGTGACATATATGATTTTGGGAAACATTATGAAATCAATAACATTAATTGGAACATCAAGCATTAAATTAATGTTTGATTAATGTTCTTTCCTAATTCATTTGAGGGCCCAAAAAAATAAAATGATACCAAATTTGGATCTTAGACTAATTAGGACAAGTAGAATCCATTTTTTGTTTCAGTTTGCTCTTTTGGGGTTGTTTACTATTTTATCAAATTAAGTTCTTCTCTCTCCTAAATAAAACTAGGATAGATAAAATTGTTCAATTGATGAGAAAAATCACATATAGATCAAGTTTAGTATGTAGAACCTGAATTTGAGGTTTGTTTCCATTTTTAAAAGATATTTAATAATTAACTTAATTCTTTTGGGATTATCTCATATATTCTTTTCTAAATGATATTAGGATAGTTATAATTACTAAAATAAAGTGAAACTTCGCATCCTAGCTAATTGGGACCCAATGATTACGATTTTCACATTAGTTTTGGGTTTTAGAATTTCCTTTTATGAGAAATAACACAATTATGGTTTAGGTTATTTATCTTCATATATATATTATATATACTATTTTTCATGGATAATCTTAAATTAGAGTCTGATTATCCTCATATTGTTTCCAAAAGAGTTTTCTTATATTATTATGCACGAAATTCCATATTTTTCTTATTTAGCATCTTAAGTCCATTCATTGAATATTTCATTTAGATAATGGTACATTATTCATATTTATGGACATGGAATCAATAATTATTTTAGAACTTGTGTATCAAGCATGTTATACTTCTTATTAAACATATCTTAGCTATTATGTGCATATCAGTTAGTAAAAGAAATATATGTGGCATGTTTAATGGATTTACTTACATGTTAGCACATACATAAGTGAATATGTTAATCTAAGTGTTATACCAAAATGTGATGTTGATTATAGAACCTTATGCCACTTAGTATGTTATATATTTTTTTCAATCCTATATATTTGTAATGGGATTAGCATTGACTTATTCATGTTATGTGCACTAACAATATACATTGAGGCATAACTTTATCATTTTTTGGTCAAATCTAAGGAACCAAGCTTACTAACCTATTAATCATGGAAAAGTATAAGATTATAGGATTTGGTACTTTATAAAATACGTAGCTAAATATTTCTATACTTCATTAAGATTTATTGCTATTCTGAGAAAGGACATTATTCTAGTTCCTTTTAATGTTAAGTAAGTTTCTATTATTCAATCTAATTTTAATATCAAGTAAATTTCTTGTATTCCAATTTGTTTCAACATTTGTTTTATTTTTACTCAGAGCCAGACATTATAAATTGTTAGTGATCATCCCAAACTTGGTGATTGTTTATTATCTTGACCCACTAAACATCAATGGCACACAAATTGAAATTTTCACCTATAGAGTAAGCATAAATAGTTAATGTTGGATCAATGGGATCTAGAAGGGGGGTTAAATAGAGCTTCACAATTCTCACAAGATTGATTAGACCACCAAATTATATTAATTGCAGAAACTTAAACAAACAGCAATTTGATGACTTAATCTAACATGAACAACAAGGATGAGAGACAAGGAAGAGAAAGCACATGGACAGGTGGTTTAGAGTGGTTCCATGTCCTAAACTTAGGAGCAATGTCAGTCCACTACCTTGAGTGGGTTAGTCTCTAGGATTTGTAATCTTGGTACTCTTATATTTCACAATAAGATTACAAGATACAACAACCACACATCCAAGGGCTTAGTACCTCAAGCAAAGATCTTCAACCTATAGAAGGAGCTTATCCACTTGAAGCATGGAGTCTTCAGCCATCAACATGGACTTACCCACTCCTTTCTTCAAGTCTTCTGCCTTCAAGGGATTACCTATCTTCCTTGAGTGTTGCCTTGCTTCTTTCCTTCATTTGGAGATATGGAGCACCTATCTCCTTCACTTGCAGACCTAGAGTAGCTTGCCTTCTTCAACCTTGAAGAACAACACCACCTTCTCCTTCACTTGGAGAGGGATCTTCAACTAACTTCAAAGGAATGGAGGTTGGAAGATGGAGGAGGAGAGCTTTTACATCAACACATGGAGTAGCTCGCTTACACAGGAACCTATCTCACTCATACTCACGAATTTGACTTGAAGGTAGAGAGAGAAAGGGGCTCAAAGGCATAGAACACTCTCAGCTATGGTAGAACTAAGTTTGCAATGAAAGAGCAGTCTTGGAATGAACTCCAAGTATCCTATATATAGCTGAGGGTGTTGCTTTGAGTTAGGTCCATTTTCCTTCAAGAAAACATCTCTATTTGTGATCAAATAACCCACCAACAGTCACATCACTTTTTTTCTGCAAATTCCATACAATGCAATCGGTCGAGTTTCAATAAAGGTAACTCGATCGATCAAGTAAAATACAAAACCGATATTCAAACGGTCGATCGAGTTTGTCCTGGGGAAACTCGACTGATCCCTGAAGATCATTTTGGTCAGCCACTTGATCGGTTGAGTTATGTGTAAACACAACTCAATCGATGCTATCTTTAGAAAATTGACTTGAGGATGATCAGTCGAGTTTTAAGGCTGTGAAACTCGACCGACCAAGTGCCTGAAATCAATTTTCTAAATTGCATCTAAAGTGATTAAAACTTGGTGTTTTATGTCCCAATCAATTTTCTCACCTTAGTTACAAGTCAATCCATCATTACAAGTGATTACAAATATGTTCTAAGGTCATTTACATAGAAATCCCAAAAATCACACTTGTAGCTATTTTGATTTGAACTTGACCCATTCTAGGGCTTTGTATTTTGGATCCTTTTCATGTACCTAATGCCTACAAACAATCTTAAACACACATATTAGATACATATGAATGGAATGGTTAAGTCATTATCAAAATATAGGCAATGTATAACCTCTAGGTCAACATTCTCCCCCTTTTTGACAATGACAAACCATTCCTCAAGCATATTGAAAAAGATATGAAAGTTATACCTTTGCCTTGTGAATTAGGGGGATTCATGATACGAACAATGTGAATAGCTCCCCCTCAATCTATGGTTCCTCTAACCTACATGGTTAGTTTCTCTACACATAGAAATACCAATATACATGTAATGTGTAGTCCTTTGCATGTTCACATAAAGGATAGTGAATTAAACAAGAAAAGGATCTCACAAGCAAAAGCAATATTATAGCAAAGAAAAAACCAATATGATTGAGTTTCAAGACATGAGCTATTACTTGAAATATCTCTCCCCCTTTTGACATTATCAAAAAGGTAGGGGGTTAGAAGAGCAAGATCCAGGTCTTCTCCAAAACTCAACCAAACATGGATGCAAAGGATTAAACAACAGTTTAAAGGCATATATCACACACAGAGAAAAGATGACATACAATCCAAGTCATGATCAAAATATAGCTCAAGATGGCACCAACACATAGGATAAACCATAGGAAATAGCCATAGTGCACATTAAAGGTAGTACAACGCAGATATACGTCCACATATGAGCAACTACAAACACAAAGGTGATAAAACAAAGATAAGAAATAGTACAGCTCAGAAGAATGTGCCAAGATGTTTCCGATACAAAAGAGTATAGAAAGATGTATATAATAAGCATGCTAGACTATAAATGAAGAAACCACCTAAAAATCTAGGATATCTATATCAACAACGTCCTCATTGCCAGGAGTGTAGTCCTCATCCCCGTCAAAAGGCAGAGCAGCAGTGCCAACATCAGAACCAGTACCATCACCATCATCGTCGTCGGAAGCATCCTCGTCGTCACCGTCATCAACATCAACATCATCATCCTCGGCCTGGTCTAGCATATCCTCATCAACAGGAGGGTCAAAAGAACGACCGGGCTAGCAGGCATTCTGCTCAGCCCAAGACATACCAAGAGTGTGAAGCTCATTGGCCTGTGGGAAGGATGGAACAGAGTCACCCAAAGAGGCTAGTAGCGTGGCCAGGGGGCCAGCTGGTAATGGAAGAACAGCAGGAACAGAACTACCAACATCAAAAGGTGGCGGAAAAGCACCGGAAGGCTCGACAACAAGATAATAATGATCATATGCATATGAAGCATAGGCACTACTAGGGTATGGCTGGTAGGTGGGGTAGGGTGATGCACATGATAGGTTCATGTGAGACATTATGGAACATAGATCCTGGTGTAGGTGGTCCTGAACCTGTTGATTGTACGCATGTTGATGCATCATATAACCCATAAGGGTTTCAATAGACACACGAAAAGCTGCACGACTGGGTCTAGGAGGAGGCTGTGGTGGTGGAACTCGGGTGGAGGAGGATGGGGTAGCTGAAGTGGCTGTAGAGGAGGAATCACCAGAGGTAGGGGAAAACACAGGAATAGACTTTTGAAGGGTGGTTTCACTAATACAAACACCCTTTCTGGCGACCGGATAATGGAAGTTAGAAAAGAGACATTTGTTAGTGGTGAACTTGAAAAAACCACAGATCAAAGCTGAGTAGGGTGGGTGGGTGCCTTTGGTGTTCTTGCTAGTATCAAAGCAGGTCATGTGATGTAAGATATTCCTGGCCCACTTGACACCGATATTGTTTAACAAACAATACATAATGACTGTGGTGTTTTCGGCAATGTCCGTTTGATTTTGCTTTGGATGGACATTACAATTAATCACCAAAGCCAGTATGTGCCTCTTTAGGTCAAGAGAGGAGGAGGGTAGGGTGGACTTCTTCTTATAGGCCACGTCAGGTTTCTTCAAAAACCGATGAACATCTGACAACATCAATTCATGGTGTTTGTAAAAACCTTTCGGGTCAAGAAGATCAAAATACTCTCCATAATCCTTACGCCATGTGTCATTTTCCCCATCTCTGGCAAAAAAGACATTTAAAGTTTCCTCAGAGAGTTAGAAACGACGACCGACGATCACAGAAGTAAGAATTACTTGAGTATTCGGCGGTGGGATGAGTGAATTGTAGTTCCAACGCAAGTTGGCGTAGAACTCGTGAACAACTTTAGTGCTTGACATGGAGTTGTGAAAGCAGTCACGTTCGATCGCTAGGGTGGACAAGTGGTGGGAGGCAAGAAGCCGAGAAATAGAGGCAATAATCGCTTGATACTTAGGGGAAGGCTCGATCAAAGCACGAAAAGGAAAAGGGCTTCGGGGAAGAAGGTCCTTGTACCTATTTACAGCTTCAACCGACACAAAAGAGGTATTATCAAATGGAATCAAATGATTATTAGATGAGGAAGCATGAGCATTGCTTGGAGTATGACGTTTTCGTCTATGAGAAGCCATGGGAATGAAAACGAGATGAAAAACGTGCAAACAAGCAATGGAAAACCTGAAACGCCGACCAAACATCACCAGTGACGCCCGGGGAGGTCATGATCAAGGTTTCTAGGTCGATCTAGGGCTAGGAGTGGGAGGTTTAGGGTAGGGTTTGAGAGCTTAGAGCTAAGAGGTGAGGAATCAGTCGTCTATTTTCTAGTTGAGAGGGAAAAAAGATGGCTGATCCTAACTTTTAAGTTGGCTCAGCCCGCGGATCGGTCGAGTTCTGTGTGTGGAAAACGCGACCAAACGGTCCACTGAAGACTTTCTCTCGACTCCTAATCGGTCGAGTTTCTCAGGGTGAAAAATCGACTGAAGGTCAACCTGACCTAAAAGTTACATTCTTAGTTTCTAGCAATATACATGTCAATTAAATTTATTTTTCCATTCTATTATGTATCATTAAAATACTTAGGCACATTTAGCTCATCATTAGGCACTATTTTGCGATAAATAAAAACCCAAAAACAAGCAAAAACTAAGCATGTTTACAAGCAAGTTAGTCACATTTGAACATGTATAAACAAAAAACAAGGTGAAGAAAGACATGAGCAAACATATAGGAAAGAGACAACTAGCTAGATCACATGGAAACATCATTCAAATCAATAATAAGCAGTTTAGATCGAATAAAGTTAAATGGATCTCTAGCTAGAGGTTTTGTAAAGATATCCGCCAATTGATTTTTTGTGTCCACATGCGTGATATAAATATCCTTCTTGGCAATGTGATCATGAAGAAAGTGATGGCGAACCTCTATATGCTTGGATCTAGTATGCAATATAGGATTGAAAGATAGATTAATTGCACTAGTATTGTCACAAAAAATAGGAGAAGCATCAAAAAATATGTTGAAGTCTTGGAGAATTTGCTTCATCCATAGGACCTGTGTACAACAACTCCTGGTTGTAATACATTCAGCCTCGATAGTTGATAATGCCACTGTACTTTGTTTCTTGGAGAACCAAGATACTAAGCATGGTCCTAGAATGAAGCAAGTGCCACTTGTGCACTTTCTATCAACCAAACACCCTGTGTAATCCGCATCACTATATGCTCTAAGAGTAAAATCCCTTGATTTAGGATACCATAGTCCAAAATTTTGGGTTTTGTCTAAGTACCTCAAAATCCTCTTAACAACAATAAGATGTGACTTCTTAGGGATAGATTGAAAGAGAGCACACAAGGAAACACTAAACATAATATCAGGTCTAGAGATAGTTAAATAGAGTAAACTTCCAATCATACCTCTATAGAGCTTCTCATCTACCTTCTCACCTTCTTGATCTTTGTCAAATTTGGTGGTGTTGGACATGGGTGTATCCATCGACTTCATATTCTCCATCCCAAAGCGCTTGAGCAGTTCATTTGTGTACTTGCCTTAGTTGATGAAGTTTCCTTCTTTTGTTTGCTTGATTTGAAAGCCGAGGAAGAAAGTCAACTCACCCATCATGCTCATTTTAAATTCACTCTGCATAAGAGAACTAAACTCTTTGCAAAGATCAAGACCAGTCCCGCCAAAAATGATATCATCAACAAAAATTTGAATTATAAGAAAATGGTTAGAAGCGTGTTTTAGGAACAAGATAGAATCAACTTTGCCCATGACATACCTGTTGTCTAATAAAAAGTCCTTTAATTTCTCATACCAAGCTCGAGGTGCTTGTTTGAGTCCATAGAGATCTTTTTGCAACAAATAAACATGATTGGGTAACTTGTCATTTTCAAAGCCTGGAGGTTGAGAAACAAATACTTCCTCCTCGATTGTACCATTCAAAAACACACTTTTAATGTCCATTTGATATAACAAGAAATTTTTGTAACTAGAAAGGCAAGTAACATACGAATAGATTCTAATCTAGCAATAGGAGCATAAGTTTCGTCAAAGTCAATACCTTCATGTTGGTTGTAACCTTGTACTACTAACCTTGCTTTGTTTCTTACCACTTTTCCTTGCTCATCTAGCTTGTTGCGGTAGACCCATTTGGTACCTATGATTTTTCTATCACTTGGTCTTGGCACTAGAGTCCACACACGATTCTTCTCGAATATCTCTAACTCTTATTGCATGGGTTGGATCCACTCATCATCACCAAGGGCTTCTTTGATGTTCTTTGGCTCTAGTTGGGAGATGAAGGCACTATCTGCTTGTTCTTTGTTGTCAGCAGCTCGTGTCCTCACTCTCTTGAATGGGTTTCCAATGATCAACTCCTTGGGATGATTCTTTGCAAAGAGGGGAGTGGGATCCTTCTTTTCTTCTTCTTCTTCTTCTTCTTCTTCTGCTTCTTCTTCTTCTTCTTCTATCACTTGCTTACCATTATTTTTGATGTTGAGGTCTTTTAAGATAGGAATCAAATCACCTGCAACAACATTATCAACAACATGATTTCCAACAACAGGGTTAGTTTCAATAAACTTAACATTGATAGATTCTTCAATTTTAGACAATTCAATGTTGAATACTCTATATGCCCTGCTAGTAGTGCTATAGCCTAGGAAGAAAGCCTTATAAGATTTCAGATCAAACTTGTCATGAGAGTCATTCATGTTTAAAAAAAAACAAGGACATCTGAAAACATGAAAGAAATCAATAGATGTCTTTCTACCACGCCATAGTTCATATGGGGTTTTCTTTAAAGAAGGATGTGTAAAAACTCAGTTTTGCACAAAGCATGAGGTGCTAACGGCTTCATCCCAAAACTTCTTTGGAGTGTCATACTCAACAAGCATGGTCCTAGCCATCTCTTGTAGTGACATGGTCTTTCTCTATACAATCCCATTTTGTTGAGGCGTACGAGGAGAAGAGAAATTGTGCGAATAACCAAATTTTTCACAAAAACACTCAAAAAGATCATTTTCAAATTCTCCCCCATGATCACTACGGATAGAAATAATTCGGCAAGAAGCTTCATTTTCAACCCGTTTACAAAAGCTCGAGAAAACATCAAGAGTATCGCTTTTAGAAATGAGAAAGAAGGTCCAAGTATATCTAGAGAAATCATCAAAAATAACAAGACAATACTTGGAACCACGAAGCATTTGCGTTCTCATTGGTCCGAATAGATCAATATGAAGAAGTTCAAGAACTCTCTTGGTACTCATGACTCCTTTGGATTTGAAGGAGGATTTGGTTTGTTTCCCTTGTGTACAAGGTTGGCATTCCTCATCCTTTTCAAAATCCAATTTGGGAAGTCATTTAACCAAGTCCTTTTTGCTCAATTTCTTCATTTGATGCATATTCACATGACCCAAATGGAGATGCCAAAGAGAAATATCATTTTTATCTACTACCAAGCATTTATTTAGTATGGGCTTAAGAGCATCACGAACAATAACATAAAGATTACCATTTCTAGCTCTCTTATATATAACATTATAGGAGAGGGAATCTAGAAGCAAGCATTCTAAAGAAGTAAACAACACAAGATATCCATTGTCACAAAGTTGACTAACACTAATCAAATTGTGATGTAGGCCATCAACAAGCAAAACATTTCTAATACATAGCTCATTGCCCACATCACCCTCACCTATGACCTTACCCTTCTTGTTGTCCCTGAAGGTTACCGATCCTCCTTTCTTTTTCACAAACTTGTTGAAATGGCTGATTTCTCCAGTCATGTACTTAGAGCAGCGACTATCAACAATCCATCTCTTTTTAACCTGCAAGAAAGAAGGATGTTGGAACCCAACTCAAACTTTGGGATCCGGGATTAGCTTGGGGACCCATTTCATCTTTGGGTTGATCCCCTTGGGCTTGTAAGGACAATAAGTGGAGTAATGCTCATCACATTTACAATGAACACAAATCATAGGGTTCTTAGAGCTAGAAGTCTCTCCATGAAAAATAGGAGGTTCCACACTCTTCTTCTTACCTTTGTCCTTGCTCTTTTTCTTACCTTTTGGAGCAGTCCCATCATATCCCAAACCACTAGTACCAACATGTTTTGTAGAGTGTTCTAGGACATCATTGAGGGATTTCTTTCCCGAGAGAAACTTTTGCAAAGAAGATCTTAACTTGGCATTATCATCACTAAGGTTAATGACAGTAGTAGAAAGACTAGCAAGATCATCTCTAGCATGCAATAGGTCGGCCTCAAGACAGAGGGCTTTAGTATGAAAGGAATCTCTTTTTAAAGCTATGCTAGCAACTTCATTACTTTGCAAAATAGGTCTAGAAGATAAGTCATTTACTTGAGCAAGCAATTTGGCATTTTCAGATTTAAGAAAAACAATTTCTCTTTGATAAGCATAAACTTCATTTCTCCTAGTATCATCCATGAGTTTGAGTTCCACATTTTCAATTTTAAGAACATCAAGCTCATCTAGGAACTTTTGGTTTTCTATCTTAAGATCTTCAATGTTTTTAAGATATACATCATTCTCAACCTCTACTCCATTGTGTTGAAGCTCAAGGTCAAGAAATTGCCCTTGCAAATAGTCTATTCTAACAAGGAGAACTTTTTCATTTTTATCAAGGATATCAATTTTAGCATAAAGATCATCAACTATCTTGCCTAACCTTTTCCTTTTAGATTTGCATTTAGTAAAGGATGATTATCATTCATTTAGCATATCAATGATAGTTTCTTTAGGCATCTCTAGAAAATTTACTTCACTTACCTTGCTTACCTCACTTACCTCACATACATCTTCACTAGTAGAGGCCATGAGAGCAAGATGGCGTTCTCCATCTTCGGAGCTTGAGGAGCTTGAAGAAGACTCCTCCCAAGCTGTATGGGCTGCATCTCTTGATCTTCTTTCTTTCTTGTCTTTCCTCTTGTACTTTCCTTCTCTCTTGTGCTCCTTATCTTTTTTGTGGCTGCTCTTGTGGTGGCTCTTCTTTGCCTTGGGGCAGTCACTCTTGTAGTGGCCCTTTTGACCACGCTCATAGCACCTTGGAGTTGAAGAGGAGGGCTTGATCTTGAAGTGTTTGCCCTTTGAGTAGTTTGCATCATGCTCATTAGAACCTTCATCTTCACTTAAAGAAGGGCTGGGGGACTTCAAGGCGAGTTGTTGTCGGACCATTTCTTCAATTTGTGCTTTGAAGGCTGTGTCCTTTATCTTCTTGGACTCTTTTTCTTCTCTCCTCTCTTCCTCTTCTTTCTTGTCAAGCCTAGGTTCATGGGCTTGGAGGTTACCAACCGGATCCTCTGTTGACAACTCACTTATCTTATACACCTCTTCAATTGAAGTAACCTTAGGCTCCCATCTCTTAGGAAGAGATCTCAAGATCTTAGAGTTGATAGTACCTCTATCCATCACACTCCCAAGGGCTGCCAAACCATTTAAGATGACATTGAACCTAGTGTACATATCAGCCACTCTCTCATTCTTACCCATCTTGAAGTTCTCTAGAAGACCACCAAGCATGTAGACCTTGGCTTCCTTCACTGGCTCGGTTCCTTCATAGGTGACACACAATTTGTGCCATATCTCATGTGTGGTGTCCCATGAGGAGATCCGGTTGAACTCGGATGGAGTAAGGGTGGCGTAGATGATTCTCACAGCTTTGGCATTGAGTTGAGCATGCTTCATTTCAACTTCAGTCCATGTGGTGATATCCCCCTTTGGATCTTCATATTTGAGGTGGACTGTCTTCCACATTTCATAGCTCACACCTTGAAGGTAGAACTGCATCCTTCTCTTCTAATAGAGGAAGTTGGTGTCGCCGAAGACCGGAGGTCTCATGGAGAAGCTTCCTTCTAGGTTAAGCGAACCAAGTGTCGAATAGCCCATCTTCTCCTACTTGTTGAAGTATCTTGGAGAAGACCTGCTCTGATACCACTTGTTGGATCAAAGGGCTCTAGAAGGGGAGGTTGAATAGAGCTTCAAAATTCTCACAAGATTGATTAGACCACCAAATTATATTAATTGCAGAAACTTAAACAAGCAGTAATTTGATGACTTAATCTAACATGCACAACAAGGATGAGAGACAAGGAAGAGCAAGCACATGGATAGGTGGTTTAGAGTGGTTCCATGTACTAAACTTAGGAGCAATGTTAGTCCACTACCTAGAGTGAGTTAGTCTCTAGGATTTGTAATCTTGGTACTCTTATATTCCACAATAAGATTACAAGATACAACAACCACACATCCAAGGGCTTAGTACCTCAAGCAAAGATATTCAACCTATAGAAGGAGCTTATCCGCTTGAAGCATGGAGTCTTCAGCCATCAACATGGACTTACCCACTCCTTTCTTCAAGTCTTCTACCTTCAAGGGATTACCTATCTTCCTTGAGCGTTGCCTTGCTTCTCTCCTTCACTTGGATATCTGGAGCACCTATCTCCTTCACTTGGAGACCTGGAGCAGCTTGCCTTCTTCAACCTTGAAGAACAACACCACCTTCTCCTTCACTTGGAGAGGGATCTTCAACTATGTTCAAAGGGATGGAGGTTGGAAGATGGAGGAGGAGAGCTTTTACATCAACACATGGAGTAGCTCTCTTACACAGGAACCTATCTCACTCATACTCACGAAATTGACTTGAAGGTAGAGAGAGAAAGGGGCTTAAAGGCATAAAACACTCTCAGCTATGGTAGAACTAAGTTTGCAATGAAAGAGCAGCCTTGGAATGAACTCCAAGTGTCCTATATATAGCTGAGGATGTTGCTTTGAGTTAGGTGAACTCTTGGGTCGAAATATAGCAGTTTTCCTTCAAGAAAACATCTCTATTTGTGATCAAATAACCCATCAACAGTCACATCATTTTTTTCTGCAAATTCCGTACAGTGCAATCGGTCGAGTTTCAATAAAGGTAACTCGACCGATCAAGTAAAAGACAAAACCGATATTCAAATGGCCGGTTGAGTTTGTCCTGGGGAAACTTGACTGATCCCTGAAGATCATTTTGGTCAACCACTTGATCGGTCGAGTTCTGTGTAAACACAACTCGACCGATGTTATCTTCAGAAAATTGACTTGAGGATGATCGGTCGATTTTTAAGGCTGGGAAACTCGACCGACCAAGTGCCTGAAATCAATTTTCTAAATTGCATCTAAAGTTATTAAAACTTGGTGTTTTATGTCCCAATCAATTTTCTCACCTTAGTTACAAGTCAATTCATCATTACAAGTGATTACAAATATGTTCTAAGGTCATTTACATAGAAATTCCAAAAAGCACACTTGTAGCTATTTTGACTTGAACTTGACCCATTCTAGGGCTTTGTATTTTGGATCCTTTTCATGTACCTAATGCCTGCAAACAATCTTAAACACACATATTAGATACATATGAATGGAATGGTTATGTCAAAATATAGGCAATGTATAACCTCTAGGTCAATAGTTAATATGTTACCACATTAATTATTATGATTCATCATGATATGTCTTAGCCAAATATCTTAATCGTTTAATTAGTAGGGATATAAAAGCTTTCCGTGAAGGTGGAGGATAGATATTTCTGAAATCAAAGATAATGAGTTGGAAGAATGTAAAGGTAGCTAGTTTCATGACTTAGTTTTATGTCAACTCTATTTATAGTAATTAATTGATGTTAAGTATACTTATTTATTTGTAGTGTCCCATACAAGATAATAATTGGGATAGATGCTATTATATAATGAAATATATGGAAACATTGTCAAGACAACAACACATGACATTCATACTATAGATCAGGTAATAAAGAATAACATTGTAAATTTACAATGTAATTTTAATTTTTTATAAAGTATTAGTAGGTAAATTTCTTCTGTAGATCCTTAACACTCAGCCTTACACACCTGAGAATTTATATAGACTTTGAAAAGAGTGGTTAGATGTTTTTCTAAATGAAGACACCATGGCGTTGAATTGAATGCATATGTTAGTTTTATTTATATGTGTAATTTAAAACTCTTAGTTTCAAATTTACTTTTGTATCTAAAATGAATTTAAAATATTATCTCAAACTTGGTTAATACAATCTCTCTTGCAATTTGTGAATGTTGTGGATTGTGAAATTATGTGGACTTTGAATGATGTGAAATGTTTTTGAATGTCTCAACTATGTATGTGATTGAATTATTATTGTTTTGAATGTGTGTGATATGGGATTAGATGAATGTAATGAACATGAAATCTAATAAGTGATTTTCATATGTATTTCAAACTTGCATCTTTGCATTGCATTTCTTATTTCCATTGCAATTTGATCTTTTTAAAATAGAGTTTTGTTCTACTATAAAAAATTGTATGGATCATGTCGGTTAATGTAAAATAAATGACCTTATAAACCTCTACAGTCGGTTATTTTAGATAAATAGAGGGTATATTTAAGTTTGAATTATAATTAATACGATTGATCTTGTAGTCCTTTAGGGTTGATTTTATAATGGATGACCTTGTAGGCCTTTAAGATTGGTTTTATTAAAAAAAATTGAGGCTATATATATGTTTAGATTTTTGAACTTGAAGATTGACCTTTAGGGCCAGTTTTATTTGAAAAATGACCTTATAGACATTTATGGTCGGTTATTTTAGATAAATCAAGACTAAATTGGTTTCCAAGTTTTAACTGATAAAATTGACTTATAGGGTCAGTTTTTTCATAAATGACTTTATAGACCTTTAAGGTTGGTTATGTTAGGTAAATTGGGTCTAACTTATTTGCATATTCTAGCTGATCATATATTCATATAGGGTCAATTTTGATAATTATAAATGATGCAATAGAGTTTATGTTTCTCATAGTTTCTGTTCGTGGCAAACAAATGCTATAATGCAAATTCTATAGCGCCAATCACTTAAGTAATTCTTATAAAGAAACGTTTTCGGCTTTAAAAGGTGATGCTATAGACAATCACTATACTCATGAATGTCTAGCCAATCATCTTTGGATAGGTCATGATTTAGCATACATCTCTATAACTTTTTTTTGACATCATTTGAATGAGTTCTCCAACCATTAAGGTTATCTATGTTGTAGTTTCCATTTACATACAAGTAATGTATTATATTAAGGTTGAATAAATTGTCTTAGTGTTGATGTATCATATAAATAATAAAATACAAATATCAAATCACAACATAAATGAAATCCAACATCTGTAATACAAACCATGATATTGTTCAGTTTGTATTTGTACAAAAACATCTGGGATACATGAAACCCTATAGTTCATTCATACCTTGACTAACAACACAATGTAGATCATAGGCTTTGTAATACAGTTGGTGGAAGAGTATAGCGGTTAAGATATTACACTTTATTAACTCATTAGAAATGATGTGGTATATGTTAATGTATCATTGGTACTCCATTTTATTATTGATGCTATTGTTAAAAACATTATGATGGGTCATCACTTGATGCCATTTAGCATTACACTCTTCAAAATCAACTTCATATCTTCTTGTAATGTTTTTGTTGTTGGTATAGTCAGTTTCCCATTAGGAATATAAATTTGTCTTGGATCCATATATAGATTAAATTTTTAGTTGTTAGTATGAGTTATACTTTTGATGTTATATTAAACATGTCTTACCACATAAATATAATACAATTATCCAAGCCTTCAACTTAGGACGTCAATTTAGAAATTGGGTGCATATTCTATGTTAATATACTTTAGTGCAGAAAATCTTCCACAGTTGTATCATGCACCACGTTAGGACATATTAAGCTGTTTAGGACATAATATTGCTACTTTCTACTAAAAGAATTGTTACAGCATACTTAGATAGCATAAATAAGGATAATTGGATTATGATATTATTACAAAACAAAATGCAACATATATGTGTTTCCAACAATCATTGACATATTACCCAAGAATGAAATCCTTAGCACATGATAATATTTAATTCTAGGTACTATTCTACCCATCCTTGATTCTAGAGTTTGCATTGTCATTGTTAAATTTGAGTTTGTTGTAGAGGAAATCATGCCTTTTGCACAACTCTTTTGTATCGTCTAGCAACCTTGTGGTCTTTAACTTTTTAGATGTAGGGTGATCAACAAATGTCAACCAATTTTACCAAATGCTCTATGTGAATCATTGATGGTTCATCATTGCCTCACTCAAAGTATTCAGCGTTGTGATGTTGTGTTGGTAGTGATGCATTGGTATACTCATTGTGTTAGTATTTTGAACCAATCCACTATTGTAGGCATACCAAGATATATAGGAATTGTGATCTTCAAACCTACCATTGCTTGCTTCTTCTTTGTCCGTGTACACTCAAATATTGCAGGGCAGGCCACAGTGACATGTTGGCATTTTAGTAGCCATCACTTAAGGTTATTCATGCAAGAATAATGCAAAATAGTACAATAGTTATATAGTCCATGGCATACATTAACATGTATGAAAAATATAATAGTCATAAGAAAATAAGGCTCATGACATACATACACATACATTTAAAACAACATATTGCATAATAACACCCTATAAAATAAACCATAGAACAAGACAACATGATTTTATTAAATACATGGGACACAAATTGAAGTTTCCTATAGTATATTTCACAGTTTGGTTGCAATATCTTCCCTTATCTTGTCCCTTGATCCTAGTTCCCCTTGATTTTTTAGTTCATATGATAGTCATTTGTCTCCTTGGTCTATTTTGTCTTTATCATCAACAATATCATTCACTGGTCGATGTCACTTAAAAGAATTGTGTAGTTACCAACATGAAACCATTATTTAAGACTATTTGGTTATAGTGAATGTTGGTAGCTATCTAAGTATGAAGAATTCTTCTCTTCAACACAATGGATGCCCTCTCAACTATAGTTCACAATTGTGTGTGTCTATGTGCCATCATATGTTTGTTATTGTACAAACTTCTACCACCCTAAACTCAGATAAATGATATGATGTACTAAAAAATGATGCAACAAATTTAGATATGTTCGCATATCTTGAATAAATCATGTATTATTGAATCCTTCGTAAGGTGAAGTCTTTAGTAGCCAAGCTTTCACGCAATACATGCATGTTGACAACTTCTCCCATCCACACATGAGACAAGTGAATCCGATATAAAAATCAACGACCACCATTGTAGAGAGAATTCTTTATTTCACGATAGTGGTTTTGTTTGTCACTACTAACTAATGTTGGAATGTGTGTGTCATCAATTGCACCTAATGCATTCTAAGTAAAATGAAAGTGGTGAGAGTGCAATACACGTAGCATGTGTAGTTCTAAAAATCTTGCCTCGAAGTGACGGTAGAACTGTGTACTTTTGTGTGTACAGAATGGAGGCTTTGGGAGGGTGACATATTTGTCACATAAGGCAAATACTATGCCCAACACTTCATAAAATTTATGGCATGTAATGGTCTCCCCAAAATGCAAATGTGGTCTTCTACCAAATTGGAAATAGTACAACCGTGTCTTAGACATTGTAAGAAGAAATACATCACTTTCATGCTAGAGACGTTGTGTGTGCTTCATGGAAGGTTTCTTCACTATAATGTTTCAGCAAGGGACATGAAAGATGGAGGCTCATATGAAACATGACATTCTTCTTTTTTTTATCATGGCCTTAATTATTTCAAGTATTTTTAGATGTTATGTTATAATCCTGAAAGACCTTGGGCATGGAGGTGTTGTTTTATCTCCATTGTCATCCACCCCTAGTCCCATCATGTTGTATAATGTTGTTTCTATAAGATGTCTTGGTGGACCTATCGTAGAAATTATGAACTCATGTGTCCATCATAATCATGTTTGGTCACGTTCCATCCATTATGCCAAAATATATGGACTTCGACAATGATATTAAACATCTGAGGATGTACCATATTGGGACTACATACTTGTACCTACTACAAAAAGATTAAATCTTAAGCATGTCATCTGTTCAAAATTAGGAATTGTTAGATAACAATGCAAACAACAATGTTTACTTTACAACCTATGAAGAATAGTTCAGTAACAAATCAAATAGTCATATTTTATTTAAAATGCAGTCCAAATCATAAAACAAACAAACAAAGTACAAAATTTAAGATTAATAATGTTATACATATCTAAATCTAGAGTGTAAGAAATAAAATGCATAAAAGTAAAAGTTAGGAGGCTTATTTTCATATCACTAATAGTCGTGAGGGTTATATCTAGAGCCTCATTGTGGCGTTGCAAATGAAATGGGGGCATGTTGGAACCATTTGGTATGTTGAATGTGTGGTTGTCCTGAGAGGACGAGTTTCTTCCACCTTCACTGGTTAGTGTTGGTAGCATCCACATGGGACTCATACCAGGATAGTAGAATGGTGGTAGTATAAGAGGCCATGTGGAGTTTGTCTCTACACCTTCACTGGTAAAGAAGTCCACTATCTTAGTGGGTTGTAGTATGAAAGGATATTGTTAGGTTACCATGTTTAACAAAAGGTCAACTCTATTAGGACGGTTACCACTACTTTTCAAATACAAAGACCTATCAAGTTGTTAATTAGCACAACCTATAGTGACAGTGATGCATTTGGAAACACATTATAGCATTATGCGATAATGTCATATACTTGGTCTATTTTTTTATCAACCATAGAGAACACATCCTCATTGACTTTGTAGTTAACTTCACATAATGGGTTGACGAAGGTATCAATAAATCTGACTGTTGGCATTGTGTTGTTATACTTTTGATGCTTACCACCATTAGGTATATTTGTTGGAATTCACTTCTAAAATTTACATTGTCAATTTGGCAAAAATCTCAATAATGACAGGTGTAAGTTGTTGTCGGGCCTAGGTAGGAGAACTCTCTATGAAATCTTTGTCAAGATCGATAACATCTTCTGATATTTCAATGTGGGAAATTGTGGATGCATTTGATGAAAATGTATCAATTCCTCTAGCAATATTTCTAGCCTCCAACAACTCAAGATCATAGTAGTGTGGGAATGGCCTCCTCAACAACCTATCAGGCTCCTTGTCCCTCTACAACTAATTTTGGGCTTGAAAATCCTCAATATATGTAGAAATGGGTACACTAGATTTAGATTTGTAAATTGACGATGACTTCAAGCAACTCAATCCATTGCTTAGTGTTGAACAATATATACTTATGCAGATTCTCATCTTAACCAAGCTTACTTTGTTTCTCCAATGCATTGATCCTAACATAGTCCTTTTTTAGGTTCCTCCAACGCATCTATTGACACCCCCGAGTCCCGACTAAAAATACTTATATGCCTCCTTCCCTTCATCATCCATAAATTGTCCCTCAATACACCTACCTAAATTGTATTGATGATGTGATGATGCAACCGTGGCTGCATTATGTTCCTAGCCCAACAAACCAGTTTTATATTATCATTTCCCGCCGTCGCTAACAAACAACTGCAGCCATATAACTTTATAAGGACTAGGACATTATTTTATAATTTTTTAAGATTTTTAATAAAATGTCAACAATTTCTAGATTTGAAAATGCTATAGTATTTAAATGACTCCTATAATTATGTAACGAGCGTCCAAAGATAAAAAATTGAAACCTTGTCATTGCAATTACAAATACATACAACGTTGCAGTATATTGAATCACATGGCAATGTATATTAGCTAAAATAACAACTTTGCGCTTAGAATTTTATAAGATTATCAGACCAAAATAATGTGATACAATTTGATAGATACAAAGAAAACCCATGTGGTGATGATTCTAAAAGCCAAATATTTACATGAGATGGGGTAAATTCATAATGCATATTGTTGTTTTCATTCACGATGGTCAAAACCCATTGTCTCAACTAGGCTAGTACACGGTAGCTCTGTTTTGGACTAGAACATTGTACGAGGTGCATAAATTCACAAGACATGTTCATACATAACGGACAAGAACCACCGGCTTAACTGAACTAATATATGATGTTGTATATCATTACATAAGGTGACGTAAAGTCACAATTTAACATCATGTGTTCATTCCGAATGGGAAAAACCACTGGCTTTATTAGGTGAGCTGATATATATCTGATGTATATCATACTGACACATTGTACAAGGTGGCGTAAAGCAAAATTTAACATCACGTGTTCATTCAGAGTTTATGTTGCTTTGTTAATTCACAACGGGCTAAAATCATTGACTGTTGTTTTCATTCAGAATGGCGATAACTATTGAATAAATGGGGAGATACATACAATGAATTTACATTGTTCGTTGTAACAAATGTTAAACAATGTGGTAAATAAAATCTTACTTAAATAGTACCATGTACATGCAATTATACTAACATTTTACCACGACTTCTTTCAAATTGACCAAACCTCAGAGTTACTTGATCATGCTATTGCAACATATCAAATTCACTCCCAGTGATTCTATCTAACTAGATACCTACTTAACATATGTTACCAACTAGTTCCTACCCAAATTGAAACCAAGGTTATATGCAACAACAACAAAATGAAACAAATGGAAATCATGCAAAGGGAGTACTAATCTTCAAATTTGCAATTTTTGGGGATTGCATATTAATTTACAGAATCAACAACAACCACCACACATAATAAATTGTAACTAAACAATCATATGGATGGAGTCCATAAACAACAAATTGGTATGTATAAAAACACCCGAACATAATCCCCTTACACAGGCATAGGGGCAGTTTGACCTCTGAATATTGACCTCAGTTTGTCTTGAAAGGACACCTTACTTGGGATAATGGTTTACAAATAGTATATTGGGAAGGGGTAAAATAGAAAAAGTGATAGATAGGTCATAGGATGATAAACATTAACAAGAAGACTAGAACCCACAAATAGACAAGGAAAAGTATCTTCACATAACACAGTCAAACAAGAGTGGTTGTCATCAAGTGCTAAAACCCAAAATTGGAATTGTTTAGCGCTAGCACATTAATTAAAACAAACTCATCAACAACAATAACAACTATAAGCTACAGATGAATGAGATAATGAATTACTCATATGTACTAACAAAGTAAACACCAAGCTAGTATGTAATCACAAGACCGTGTAATCAATAACAAAATGCTAAAACAAAAGAAAATACCACAAAAGAAATCACAAGACTATGTTTAATCCAAAAATACTCAGAATTGATTAATCACTTAAACAAAATAACCAAAACCAGATAAGGAAAAAAACATGAAATGCAATAGAGTTGCAATACTCAAATACAGCACAGATCGATCCATGAATAAAGGTTGGCATAGGTTCATCGCACTTACATCAAATACAAATTAAAGATTAAAGAAAATTATTCAAATTGTCTAGTAAAGAAATCCCAAATGAGAGTGCATTTGATATGCAAGTGCAGTGCCTAGTTATTGGAATAATAATTAGGACCCAATCACCAACAAAATCAACAACATGGGTTTGAATCTACTAAATCGTGTTGATCTAGATGGTGGTTGTGCAAAAAAATGTGATAATATCTACATGCTACTCCTGAGCATGAATCTTAGAAGGACAATTAAAATATTGACCAAAATAGAATATGAATTTATGGCAATACAACAAAAATCGTGAAAATGCTTAAGTGTGAATGCAAAGCCAAGTTTCAATGTCATGGATTAGATCATCAATAGTCACTCATCATGGATCCATATACTAAATCATATAATGGCAAATGGAAACAATACTTCAATATCGGGACAATCCTAATGTTATCAACCCCAAAATTAGGTTTTTGGGGTTAGCATATGGGTAAGAATGCATGAACCAAAAAGCATATCGACCAAATTAGACCATACATGTATCTCTTAGGATGGACCTAATATTTAAGGATGCACATAGTACTTCAAAAAATATCACATATTATGTAGGTACGTGTTATTATCCACAGACACGAGTAGGAAAATCAGTATAGTAAGTCATATAATGACAAAGGGAAAAAGGTGATAATATTGGGACAATCCTCACTCAACTCCAAAATTAGGGATTATTGGGTAGCACATGAGCATGAATGCATTAACCTAAAGGCATATGGACCAAATAAGACTATATATGTTTCTCTTATGATGGATCTAAGATTTGAGGACATGCACAATACTTTAGCAAATAGCATATATTATGTAGGAACGCATTAATATCTCCATACATGAGTAGGAAAACCACTTTAGTAAATCATATAATGACAAAGGAAAGAAAAAGAATTTATAATATTAGAATAGTCCTCATGTACTCAACCCAAAAACTAGGAGGGGGTTTGGAGAAACATTTGACTATGAATGCATGAAATAAAAAGCATATTGAACAAATCAGACCATACAAATATCTCTTATTATAGACATATTATTTAAGGACATGGCTCCTACATTATCAAACATCACATATTATGTAAGAACACATTTTTGCCACATAAATGAGTAATAAAACCAGTATAATAAATAACATAATTATAAAGGGAAATAAGTATTACAATATCGGAACATTCCTCATGTAATCAACCCCAAAATTAGGATTTTTTTGTGCATCATATGAGCATTAATGCACGAACCAAAAAGCATATGGACCAAATAAATCTAGATATGTATCTCTTATGTGGACCTATAATTTAAGTGCATACATAGTACTTTATAAAATATCACATATTATGTAGGAACGTGTTTAAACCTAGATAAATGAACCGGGAAACAAGTATAGTGAAACATAAAATGACAAAGGGAAAAAGAGTTTTCAAAATTGGGGCGATCATGGTGTACTTAACCAAAAATAAGAATTTTTAAGGTAGAAAATGAGTATGATTGGATGAACCAAACACATATCAACCTAATCAAATAGAATATGTATATTTATAATGGACCAAAAATTTCCAAATAAAAAAATAAAATAAACAATGAACATTGGATAAATTGAGAAAATACAACGTAAATTGGACAAAGGTTTTAGTGCAAATTGTTGGTGAATATGTCGTAGAAGCATGTCATTGGATGATGGTTATAGGGAAATTTTATACTTTTCCATTGATTAATAAAGGCAATTCTCGTTTATTAATGCACAATTATTTAATGTTATATTAATGTACATAAAAATTGTACTAAGAGTGATTGATTCAAAGCCATGGGACTTCGAAGCATGACTTGAACATGAGATACTAATGGATGTTAAGAACAATATTCTTATAGGTCCCCAGTCAAGTATTATTGAGGATTGGACAACAATAATACATGTGAGACTAGTACGTTTGGTGAGTGGTGACTATGTTTCACAGGTCAATTGGTATTGGATACCAAGTCAGACACAGAGGTACTTGTTAGAGAACAAGTGTATTGGAAACACCCACCTTGAGAGTGATTCATGGAGAATTATATGATATTCATAATTGAATCTCAAATGTGATAGTGGTGTTGTGGTCCTTTGACCTAAAGTCACTACAAAGGTGATGTGACAATCTTCATGCTTTGACACTACCCAAATTGGTCTTGAAGAAGGTTTACATAAAGGTAGTGATTGGGTGTGATGAGAATCATGCTATGCATTGTGATTGATGTAAAAGGAATTTTTCTCTCCCATATAATAGGAGAAATATCCAAGGCCTCTTGATGATAGAGACTAGAAAAAAGAATGGTCATGCTCATATGAGTCAGTATATGATATTGGGCTCATATGTATCTTGGTAGTCTATTTGGATATCAAGGAACTTAGATTGAATGTAATGAGTGTGATGTGTCCATGCCTCTAGTTCAATCTGGATATATGTGACAAATAGATTATACAAGATGGTAACATTATTCGTTATTGGTCTAGTCTTTTCTAACTAATCCTACTAATTGGGTAGCAAATATGTGCATCTAATAATCATTGATTGCTTATGCATCTTAATAATAATTAGTGAATCCATTGTCAATGTGGTATGGTGTCTAAAGGGTCACACACATAGAGATAGCTTGAAGAAAGACTGAGTTGGACCTTATTGTAATTTTTATAATAAAACTAGGGGCCTGAAAGGAAGTTTTTAAGAACTAAATAAAATATGGACCCAAACATAAGAAATAAATTTTCATAAGTTAGAAAGTCTACAGTTTGGCCAAATAGATATTAGAAACCCTGACTCTCTGTTCCTATATGTATATTATATGAGAGGAGTCCTTCAGTGCATGCACTCAGATTCTTTGATTGTGGCCTCCAAGGTTTGAGAAACCCTAAAAGCAACTTGGAGAGAGAAAGAGGGAGAAGAAAATACTAGAAAGTCTGGTCATCTTCAAGTACTCACGTAGATACCATGGAAACAAGTTTGCATAACATATTTGTTTCAGATGAAGATCTTCACCAATGACACATAAATCAAGGTGATGGTAGAATGGTGCAAGCTATCATAGGTGTGGATGGAGAAATTGTGTGATTAGCCAAGAATGCAAATCGATGAAGGGTCTCCCCGGTGGAATGGATCAAGACATAGAACCTCTATGGAAGAATAGTTGGACCCTCCACACACGTTCACAGCAGACTAGTGTGATCTGCTAGAGTTGACTTTTGGGTCAGTATTGGGTCAACATAGCCATATCTATGACCTTGAGATCTCTGTTAATCACTGACAGATTCCTATGTTCCAACCGTAACAATGATTGGAGTACTTTTGTGATTATATGGTAGAAAATTAGTTTTTTACATGCATCCCAAGATGACTCCCAAAGTGCCTAAAACCCTTGAAAGGAGTTTTGATTGATGACCCATGAGATCCAAGATGGGCTTAGATTGGAGGGTGCATGTCTACACTAAGCGCTATAAGTTGAATTGTTGGAAACTCTTCCATGATAAGGTATCAATTTGTAAATTTAATCTAGTTTTGTTGAATAAGATGGATCTTACATGAAGGGTTCTTGGGGAAAATTTATTATGTTGTGTTTCCTACTCACAATATTCCTACATTAGTATCAGATCCACTTCTAGTGCTCTTTATCATATTTTTTTATTATGAATCAAGTTTTATCATTATACGATGATATCACATACATTTCATATGATTAATTTGATTAATGTGCAAAACTAGTTAATGGGAATGTCCATATTAATATCACCATGATCATACTATCATATTATATATATATATATATATATATATATATATATATATATATATATAGTGATGCATTAAAAGGGTTTTATTTGGTATGTGATGTATGATTAAGGCCAAACCCTAATTGTAAATGCTTTTATTACATGCGATTGATTATTTATATTTCTTAATATAGCTTGCATGACATACCTTCTCTATTTACTCCATGTGCAAGGCTTCCCACCTTATACCCCTCAATTTGAACTTGTAGTTTTTCTTACATATGATGTAATAAATTTAGGATAATCTAGTATATAGGATATCCAACATGGTGAACATGAAGAATGATGAATACAAAACAATCATCAACAACAATGGATCATCCATGATGGCCACTCTTGATTGAATTATACAAGAGGGTTTAATATTTGGATTCATGTAATGCAGGAAAACTTAGATGACCTCAATCTTCCATTAGCTTGGAAAGATTGTGCTAAGAACCCATAATCATTGCATTTTCATTTTCTCCCTTGTGGTGCTTGTTTATATACATGATATATAATATATACATATGTGGTGATTGGATATTAATATGTATTATACAAAATCCCTCGTTAAAGTATTAATCCAAGGATGCTTTATAACATACAATACACATGAAGGATTTGCTTGATTAATGTGGGATTGCCAAAGAGAGATGCATTATCCATCTTAGTGAGGTGTGGGGTAAATGTGTAGGTCTGCCAAAGTAGGGTATATGGTCTTATAGGTATTGGTGGTTGGGGTCAGCTTAACTAGGTAACCTTAATAGGACTAAGTGCCTCAAGGCATATGGATGGGTTTCCCATATGATGGAATTCAACAATGGTTTGTTCTTATCCATCCAAGGGTTGCATGTGATGTAATTGGCTAATTTTTCCTGCCTAAATAATGGAATTGTGAGCGGTCAGCCAAAGTTGACTCATGATTCAATGAAAAATGGACATGGGCCTACTAGAAAGTAACTAGATGTAACTGTCTAGTTTAATAGTGAATGTTTTTAATTCAAAGAAAATAGTGGGAGTAAACGTTTAATTAGAGGCCTAATAAAATGCAAAGTTTTTTTCAAAATAAATTTGAATTCTTGTAATATTATAGAAACAAAACATGAACCACTTGTTATTGCAATCACCCTTAAGAACATGTTTGATAAGATAAATTGGGTGGGCTAGTAAATGATCTTGAGAAGTATTTTCAAGCTAGATCATATACTCATTGTATTTTGGAACATGTTCCTACATGAGCCCACTACCATTAGATCCTTAACTACTCAAACAAGTTGAGTAAATAGAGTACCTAGTGTGTATGTGAATTCCCTTGGTCAAACATTGACCATGGACTTGTATATGCAAATGTTGCCATATCATATAGACAATAATTATGAATGATGTGGTTATATAGTTGTCAAAATGTCACATGATGTTAAGAACAACGGAGACCAACATTTATAGTTTATAACATATCCTATTTTGAATGTCACAATCATAATTTAGAGTATAATTGGATAGGTTAAGACTAAGATGGGTTCTAAGTCAAATCCATAGCCAATCCTTTTTATAATAAAGTAAAGTAAATTATGGGCACACAAGGAAACTTAATCAATGTTGGACTAATGATGATTGCCATCTAACCTAGAGGAATTAAGATGTACAAGGAGATACATATTTTCACCTTAAATATTTATATTATTGACATAAACTTAACCTCTTCTTAAGCATGTATATTGGATACAACATGAGAGTCTTATGTTAATGTAAGATAATAATAGAAGTATATTTTTAGAGAGGGAATATGTGTGACCCAAAATGGAAAATATGGAAATAGTTGTTGTTGCTACTATAGGTACACATTTTATCTCAAAGAATTGGAAATGTGATAGATTTTGAGAATTGTTATTACTCATATGATATTGGGTCCTTGTTTGGACAAGAAAGAGTACTTCATTCCTTCTAAATGTTAAATGTAATTTGATTTGCTTGGATGAATTCATGTATGTCATTTCCTAATGTCTTATGATATTGGTTCCTAAGACACATATATAACATAAATATCTGATGGATTAAACTACATGACTCAAACATTACTTACCTTTAGCATTGTTGCTTGGCCATACACATGTGATACACATTTATAAACTCCATATTGGTGGATACTTAGACTCATCTAATTTTGCATCTCTCAAGACATGTGAATCATGTTTGTTGGACAATATGGTAAAGGATCATTTTTCTAGCAATAGAGAGAGGGCAACTAGACTTTTAGAACTCGTATTTATTGATGTATGAGGCCTCATTAGTTCAACAGCTAAAGAATGGTTCAAATAATCCATCCCATCGACTGGTAGATTCATTAGATATGGAATTGTATGAGATACAAAGTAGAAACCCTTGAAATGTTCAAGTAATTCAAGAATGTAGTATAGAAAAAAGTTGGAAAGAATATTAAGATTCCTCAATTAGATTGATGTGGTAAATATTTATGCCAGGTGCTTGAGGACCTTCTCATGGAGTGTGGCATTGTGACAATTGAATCCATATAGAATGCCATAAGAATAATAGTATTTTAGAGAGAAGGAATCGCACATTTTTGGACATAGTGTGGTCCATAATGAGCCTATTTGGACTGTTTGATTCCTTTATTGGACATGCTCTTAAAACCTACATGTTTACACTTAACCGCATTCCTTTTAAATTGGTACCAAAGACACCATATGAGAATGGACTTGGAAGCATCCCAACATGACTTTCATGAATGTTTGAGGTTGTGAAGCATTTGTGAAGTATTCAATTCTTGAGAAATTGGGACCCAAATCTAATAACTTTAATTTGTTGTGGTATCCTAGGGAAACCAAAGGATATTATTTTTATATCCCTTCCTAGAATAAATTGTTTGTTTCTAAAACTAGTACCTTCTTAGAAGGAGTTCATATCTAGATACACCAATGGGAGGAAGATATAATTTTAAGAAATTCAAGACACACAAAATAACAATGAACTTGAAGAGGAACATGAGGAGGCACCACAAGTTGTTGTGGCACCGTTGCCCCCTCAACAAGCACAAGAACCTCCTAGATCTAGTAGGAATTTCCATGAGCCAAAGAGATTTATATTTCTCATGACTCAAGATGGAGAGGTGTTGGTCATGGATCAAGATGAGCCAACCACCTACAAGGAAGCTATGGAGGGTCCAGAATCTAGTAAATGTCTTGAGGCCATGAGATCCAAAACGGACTCCATGTATACCAACTAGATATGGACCTTGGTGGAACCACCAGAAGGAATAAAACCTATTGGGTGTAAGAAGGTCTACAAGAAGAAGACAAACATGGATGGAAATGTCCAAAACAATGAAGGGAGAGTAGTGGAGGAAGGTTTCAAACAAGTTCAAGGTTTTGAATATGATTAAATTTTCTCACAAGTCTCCATGGTCAAGTCATTAGGATCATTCTTTCCATTGCAACATAACATGACTATGAGATCAAGCTTGGATGTCAAAACTTCATTCATTAATGGGAATCTTCTTGAGGATGTGTATATGACACAACCTAATGGTTCTAAATCACCAAAGGATGATGGAAAGGTATCATTTTTATAATTATTTATGGATTGAAGCAAGCATCTAGAACCTGAAATGTTCATTTTTATAATTATTTAAAGTGGTTGGATTCATCAAGATGGAATATGAATCTTATTTTTACAAGAAGATCAATGGGAGTATTGTATCATTACTCATATTATATGTGGATGATATACTACTCATGGGCAATGATAGTTGAACTCTATAAAAGGTGAATACATGCATTGGAAATAGTTTCTCAATTAAATAATTAGGAGAAAGAACCTATATTCTAGGTATTAATATCTATGTAGATAGATCTAGAATACTCCATGACTTAACTCAAAGTACAAACAACACAAGGTGTCGAAACAGTTCATCATGCAAGAGCTTAAGAAAGGGAAATTACCCATGTCTCATGGGGTAAGTATTTCTAAGTGTTATTGCCCCAAATCTTTGGAAGAAAGGGACCGCATGATTCAGATTCCATGCATCTCTAAAATTGGATCTATCATTTATGATATGTTATGTACAAGTTAAAACATCTCATATGTCTTGAGCATGATGAGCAGCTATTAGGCAGACCCAGGTTAAAATCATCGAACTGTAGTGAAGAATATCCTGAAGTACTTGAGAAGAACTGATGATGATTTTCTTATATATGGAGGTGAGGAAGAGTTAGTTGTAAGGGGTTACTTTGACTCAAGCTTTCAAACCAATTAATATGATTAATGATCACAATATGGTTATATGTTTTCCCTAAATACTGGTATTATCAATTGGAAGAGTTACAATTTAGAGATAATGACTAATCCTACAATAGTGTTGAGAACAGCCATCTTTCTATATCCAAAAAGGAGTACAACCCTCTCCTATAAATAGGAGGGGAAACAACAAGGAATCACATAGCAAACCCTAACGAGTCTATTATACTTGAGCCCATATTACATAAGACTATATGAAAAGGAAAAATTGAACTAAAGGGAATAAACAATTGAAGATAAATATACATATCAATACTCCCTCTCAAGATGGATGAGAGATATCAATCATGCCCAACCTACAACATAGCTCTGCAACTCTCTTTCTAGAAAGAGACTTTGTAAAAATATTTGTGGTTTTCTCATGTGTAGGCAAGAAGGGGGTAGTGATCTTCTTAGTAAGCACAACATCTTGGAGAAAATGGTAATCCACCTCAATATGCTTTGTCCTTCCATTAAATATAGGATTATTAACAATGAAGGTAGAAGCATAATTATCACAATACTTTGGAATAGCATGAGTAATGGGAAACTCAAAGTCAGACAGAATGGATTTGATCCATCACAACTCAGAAGTGGTATTTTCCATTGCCTAATACTCAGATTATGCACTAGATATGCCAACAACACTTTGCTTCTTACTTATCTAGGTAACCCAGTTACCCGCTACAAATGCGCAATAATCAGAGGTGGATCTCCTGTCAGATTTACACTGAGCATAATCAGCATCAGAATATCCAGTAACATCTAGATGCTCATTTCTTTTATAAAATAGTCCTTGTACAAGTGTATTCTTCAAATATCTCAAGACTTGGCATGCAACATCCTAGTGACGCTATCCAGGACAATCCATGAATTGGCTAAAAACACCAACAACAAAGTATATATTTGTCCTAGTAACAATAAGATATAAAAGTTTTCCAACCAAACATTTATAGCTGAATTTATCTGCTACGGGTTGAGTAGATCCTACCCATAGAATCCAAAGGGGAGACTACAAAACTGCAACCAAGCATTCCAATTTTATAAAGTAAGTCCAAAGTATACTTTCTACATGATAGAGATACTCCATCCTTGTTATGTGTTACCTCAATGCCAAGAAAATATTGTATACGCCCAAGGTCTTTGGTTACAAAATTCTTCATAAGATAAGTCTTTATAGCAACAGTTCCTACAACATCACTGCCAGACAGGATGAATCATCCACATAAATAATAAGAACAATAATGCCAGAGGTAGTGGTTAAGAACACCAACAACAAAGTATATATTTGTCCCGATAACAATAAGATATAAAAGGTTGTCAACCAAGCATATATAGCTGAATTTATCTTCTACGGGTTGAGTAGATTCAACCCATAGATCATGATCTTAATCCATAGGGGAGATTGCAGAACTGCAACCAAGCATTCCAGTTTTAGAAAGTAATTCCACAATATACTTTCTCTATGGTAAAGATACTCTGTCCTTGTTATGTGCTACCTCAATGCTAAGAAAATATTGTAGACACCCTCGGTCTTTGGTTACAAAATGCTTCATAAGATAAGTCTTTGTAGAAACAATTCCTACAACATCACTGCCAGACAGAATGATGTCATCCACATAAATAATAAGAACAATAATGCCAGAGGTAGTGGTTTTCATAAATACAAAGTGGTCACATTGAGACCGCATGAAGCCATATTTGTACAGTACGAGAGATAACTTATCAAATCAAGCTTGGGAACTATATTTGAGGCCATAAATGGCCTTCTTTAGAAGGCATACTTTCCTAGAGTGATTCCTCTCAACAACATAACATGGAGGTTGTTATATAAAGATAGTCTCATGTAGGTCTCCATATAGAAAGGCATTCTTAACATCTATTTGATGTAAGTATCAGCCTTTATTAACATTAACATAAATCAAAATGCGGATAGAATTAAGACAAGAAATAAGAGAAAAAGTTTCAAAGTAATCAATCCCATCTTCATGTATGTATCCCTTAGCTACAAGTATGTCCTTTAGGCATTCAACTGTCCCATCAAGAAAATATTTCACATTAAAAACCCATCTAAAGACAACAGGTTTACTACCTATAGGGAGATCAACAAGATTTCATGTCCCACAAGAGTGAAGTGCATCCTCACTTCATCCATGTCTTATTTCCACCTTGAGTGTATTAGTGCCTCCTAAACATTATTTGGGCTAGAAATTATAGATAGAACAGTAGTAAATTGAGTTTTGGCAACCCACCATTATAAACAAGATTACTCAAAACCAAAACATGATCAATCACGAAATAATCACATCACTAAAAAGTTGCATAATTAAAACCAATCTAAACTTATCAAACATGCCCAAGAACATTTACATAGAGGTACAAACATATTGCATAAAAGCATATACCATACCAAGTATTATTCCAACTGTTTTGTGGCCTCAGCCACAACCTGTATACAAAAGATATTATCCACACATTTACATCATATACAACATCAACACACTGCCAAAACCTCAAGTCAATGTATCATCTATAAAACATCCTCACCCAAACCTAAGAGTATATGGATGACTCTAGGGCACACTAAACCACTAGATAACCTCCTTATACAGATCTCCAAGCTCCTCCTCCTTGATACCAGGGGTCTGACAGTGTTGCTGACGATCACCTTAAATATGTGGTGACCCAAGAGGTAAGACCCATGTCCTGCAAGAGATGTCACTCTCAACAACATCTGTGGATTATAGTAGTTATTATAATTAAATAGATAAAGCAGACGATATTATACAATCAAAAGATTAATATAATTGTCAAAGAAAAGAAATACCTAGCATCATAAGTACAGTTGATTTCTATTACCACATTATATATAACATCTACATATTAAAAGATACAAGCAAGGGTATCATTCAATGTGATTTGTATTATAACCCTAACAGGTATGCTACACAACTGAATTACACATTTTATTAAGCCTTGGGTAGTTTGAGGTGTACCACTCAAACCACCAACTAACCACTACAAACTCGCAATCAGCTCTATACAATATCTAGGAGAGCCAGAATCCTAAGATCTCTTCCCTTCAGTCAGTACGAGTCTACCATAGTGACCTAATAGTCAAATTACAATCAGCCTAGTCCGCCCTAGGTACACATGTCATGGCACTAGAAACCAGGGTATTCAGTATGTATATATATATATATATATATATATATATATAGAGAGAGAGAGAGAGAGAGAGAGAGATTTTAGGGCTGAATACCCTAGTTTCTAGTGCCATGACCTGTGTATCGTGCGATCTATACACTCAAGTGTATTCTAGCCTGACTCTATATGAGTCAGGCTAGAATACACTTGAGTGTATTCGGAGCAGAATACACTCAAGTAGTTTTTCATGATGCAATATATTTTTCAAAAATCTAATCCGTTGATCTTCTTAAACATCTTGTAGATAACTTGTATACAAAATTTGAGCACATTTGGACTTTTATAGGTCATGTTATAAAGACCGCAAAAATTATGCATTTCAAATTAGTTTCGTGTGTCAATTTTGTTACCCTTGGATGAGTGACTTACACTCATCCAAATGGGTTTCTAATTTATGTGTAGCCTACTTATAGTATGGCAATGAAGATCAATGGTTTACATTTTGAAACAAAATAGTCTTGATATGCAAAGACACTTGAGTGTATCGTGCGATCTGTACACTCGAGTGTATTCTAGCCTAACTATATATATATATATATGTGTGTGTGTGTGTGTGTGTGTGTGTGTGTGTGTGTGTATGTATATGTATATGTATATATATACATATATACATATTCAGCTGAGACACGACCTCGAACTCTCTCTAAAACCTTGGGACCAGGATGACAAGGATATACCCTCCCTGCACCCGCATATACTCAATAGTATACGACTCTGAGTTTTGCTTCTGCATTACTTGTTTTACTATCCAGCAAGTCCTGACAGTAGAATAGTTCTACGGATCAGGGCACTACATGATTAGGGTTTTACTTTATAAGTTAAACCAATTGGGTGATTTCAGTCTGCATCAATCAAGTTACATATAAACAACTATATTGTTTCTATAAGAATCGTTGGTATATAACAACTCCAGAAGATAAAAAATGTATGAAACATATTTCTCTTCAAAGTCATCATAGTACACAAGTCCATTGTCATCCTTTAAAAGTACTAACTTCCATAGGGGTTAAAAATACCATTCATGTCATATAGCATTACTTCCTGTAAGAACATCACTATCATTCAGCACTTCGTAAAGGGTTCAACATGTCACCAATACACTTGTTGCATACAGAATTAGCATAAGGGTTCATCAATCATATGAGTTATGATATTTCCAAGAGTAACATAACAGAGTTACATTTAGCATTATGAATATATCTCTTCATCATTTCAACATCAAAAGAAAATATAAGTATTAACTATCATCAATTAATCATTGCAAGAAAGCTTCAAAGATGTGGAATGGATTTATATCACAAATAAGCATACATAGGTAAACCATCCATTCATTAGCACTCTTTGGCAAACACCTAGGCAAACCATCATTTCATTAGCATACTTAGATAAATCATTATTTCATTTGAAGACTTAGCCAAATATCAAAGTATTTATTCATTCATGAACTTAAACCCAAAAAAATAAAAGCCATAGGTTCCTTTATGGACTTAACCAAAAACATTAATATTATACCTAGCATACCCAATGGTTCATTGATGTACTTTGACAAAAGCAAAACCATCGAATCATTAGTGAATTTAGCAAAAATATCATTTCATTGACTCTATCATAACCATCCATTCATTGAGGACAAAGTAGAACCATTTATTTATAGACTAACTATAACCATCGATTTCAGTACTAAGTAAAACTAATGATTCATACCCTAAGAGAAAACTAGTTCTTTACACTAAGGAAATCCATAATTTCATAGATCCAAAATCCAAGGTAGTTCATCTTAGTACATGTGATCTAAGGATGATTTAACAACACACAACCATCATGCATGTATGTAGAATAGGGTACAAAGGATCATCACTCTCCATAATACCATCTAGGGTATGATATATATAGAGAAAGATAAAAGCAAGAAAGAAATATGTTGAAGGTTATAAATCACTAGAAGGATGAAGAAGATCATCCGAACAGCAAGTTGTCTCAAGAAGAGAAGATTAAAACCCTATCTTTTCACTCCCAAAGCTCCAAAGTAGCTTCCTTCTTTAAGAACAAGGTAGATCTAGGGAAAAAGAGAGAAGAAAGAGGAGTTCTTCAACCACATTCACGAGTTCTCTTCAAGAACACTAGGGTTGTGCCTATGGATGAAGAGAGAATAAAGAAAACAACAAGGAAACTATATTAGAGAAGAATATCTTACATGTATTGAGCAAGGAACTAGATTAGAAAGCTCCAAACAACCCTAGAGATGTTTGATCCAAACCCTAGAGAAACAAGCATCCAAGATCCACCCAAGCTTCATCCACAAGGAGTTATATCTTCAAAAAATGATGGGTTTGAGTCTCTCTAGCAACAAGAACAAGAAGGAGAAATAAAAGGTTGATTTGGTTGAGAGGTGAAGGGTATATAGATCCAAGAAGAGAGAGAAAGGTGGTCAATGGTTGAAAAACTGACTTGCCATGTGTCAAAACCCAAAATCTATCTTTTACATGCATTTGATAACTCCCATCTAATCATCACAAAGGATATATATTGTTTCATGCCTTGGTGAAATCATCAAGATGTATCATCAAAGAAACCATCAAATTATACTTCATACGTAGCCATTTTTCCACCTTGATTTAAACCCTCCTGGGCATTTGGCCTCTGCCACAGACATGGGAGAGGGAGGGGGGAGAAATCTTTCTTTCTTCATCCCATACTTAGCCATTTTGCAACCCTCATCTTCCATCAGATTGTGCACTTCAACTAGGATGGCCATCAATTCTAGGGTCAGAAGAGAGAACTATCGATTCCTCAACTACAAGGAGGAACCATCGGATCCTAGGTAAAACCATTGGATCCTCATCATACTTAGAAAAATCATGCATTTTGTTATTTAGGTGAAAATCCATTTCTTCTCAACCTACAAGGGAAAAGAGCAAACAATATGATGGTGTATGTGTGCATACAAAGGTGCAACTATATCAAACATTATGAAAGAGTACTATGAAGCACAATATGCATGTGTCAAAATTATAGATAGAACCCTAGAAAATGGAAAATGGTATAAAGGTCCTCATAAGCACATAAATTTAAAATGGTATAAAGGTCCTCATAAGCACATAAATTGAAAAACTTAAGCAAACAAAGTCCAAACTGGACCAAATTTGTAACATAGCTTCATCACCCGATATCAAAGCATAAACTAAGGGGTTTGATTAAGGAATTAAGAACCTCATTAAATCAATCAAGCATGTTCAAGCATAAAGCCATGTTAGGGGTCTTGCAACCATGAACCCCTAATAGAGATTTCTCCCCAAAAATCCTAAGCAAACAAGGATGGGTACTTTTTATGCATTTCATCCTCTAACTCCCATGTGACTTCCTCCACCCCACAATGATGACACAACACCTTTAGTAAGGTTATGTCCTTCTACCTCATCTTCTGCACTTACCTATCTAGGATCAAAACAGGACCCTCCACATAAGAAACATTCTTATTTAACTCAACCTCCATTGAATATATTCTCTACTCTGTATCGAGGTGACACTTCCTCAACATGGAAAACATTGTGTAGAATGTGCAGTTCTGATGGTAACTCTAGCTTGTATGCCACTTTACCAACTCGTTCCATGATAGGGTAAGGTCACATAAAGCTAGAAGCCAACTTACCCTTCTTGCCAAACCTCAGCACACCTTTCCAAGGGGAAAACTTGAGATACATTTAGTACCCAATTTAGAACTCTAGTTGTCTACAACAGTTATTGGCATATGACTTTTTCCTATCATGAGTTGCCTTTAGTTGTTGTTGGATCACCTTGATTTTCCCTACTGTCTGTTGAACTAGCTCAAGACCCAAAATTTGATACTCACCTATCTCATACCAACAAAGAGGTGATTGGCAACACCTTCTATATAAAGCCTCATATGGTGCCATGTCAATGGTCCTCTAGTTGTTGTTATTATAGGCAAACTCAATCAGACTCAGGTGAACATCCCAACTGCCAAGAAGTTGAAGAACACACATTCTCAACAGATCGTCTAAGGTTTGAATGGTCCTTTCTGAATGACCGTCTATCTTGGCGTGAAATTTTGTACTAAATCTCAATTGTATTCCTAACTTTGTACGAAAACATTCCCAAAACCTGCTCGTCAACCGAGGACCTCCGTTATACACTATGGTAATGGGCATACAATGCAGACAAACTATCTCATCAATTTATACTTGTGCCTTCTTCTTTGGTGTATAAGTGATCTTGACTGGAAAAAAGTGAGTTGACTTTGTCAACCGATCAATGATCACCCAAATGGAATCATGACCTTTGGTCATCCTTAGAAGACCAACCACAAATTCCATGGTTATATGATCCTACTTCCACTTTGGGATTGGCAAATGTTGCAATGTCCTTGCAGGCTTCTGATGTTCTTCCTTGACTTTTTGACAAACTTAACACTTGGCCACAACATCATGTTTCAACCCTAGCCACCAATACAAATCCTTCATATTATGATACATCTTTGAACTATCAGGATGTATCACATACATTAAAGAATGATCCTCCTCCAGCACCATCTCCCTCTGACTGTCACTGTCAGGAACTATTGTTCTATTGTGGAAGCACATTGTCCCATTATCTAACTCATGAAAGTGATTTTGTTTCCCGCTGCCCAACTATGATCTAATATTATGTATCATGGTATCATTCTTTTGTACATCTCTAATCTACTATATTAATGTTGGTGACTTGTAACTGTGCCGACAACCCTGCCACTAAGGAAACCTCCAATTGTACATTCATCTACTGAAGCGACATTAGCATGTCATGCTTGTGTCACGCCAAGGAGTGTAACCACACTTTAGTTGCAAACGTGACATAGATGACTCCATTCTCAGTTCATCGGCCACCACATTCACTTCATAAGATGGTAGTCTATCATGCAGTCATAGTCCTTGATCATCTCCATCCATCGTCTTTGTCTCATGTTCAGCTCCTGCTTTGAGAAGATATACTAAAGATTCTTGTGATATGTGAAGATTTGATACTTTTGTCCATACATATAGTGCCTCCAAATCTTCAGGGCAAGAACTAAAGTAGATAACTCTAGGTCATGAATTGGTTAGTTCTCCTGGTGTCTTTTAAGCTATTATGAAGCACAATAAATCACATTCTTGTCCAGCATCAGCAAGCATCACAAGACATTCCTTGAAGCATCACAAAAAGTGATGTGGCCTTTCCCATTCTCTAGAAGTACAAACACTGGAGCACTCATCAATTTCTCCTTCAACAACTAAAAAGAATGCTAACACTTTTCATCCCAAACAAAAGGAACACCCTTCCTAGTCAACTTGGTCAAAGGTAAGGCTATGATACTGAAATTCTTAATGAATCTCTTGTAGTAACCAACTAGACCTAACAAGCTCTGATCCTTGGTCGGTGTCTTGGGCTTCTCCCACTCCAAAACTGACTCCGCCCTCTTAGGGTCTATGCAAAGACCCTTCATAGATATGAAATGCCAAGTAAAGGCACCTCAATCAGCCAAAACTCACACTTACTAAACTTATCATATTTTCAATGATGCCTCAACAACTCTAGCACTTGACGAAGATGTTTCTCATGATGTTGGTTGTCTCTGTAGTATATCAAGATGTAATCTATGAACACAACCACAAAGTGGTCAAGTTACAATCTGAACACTCTACTCATCAAGTCCATAAACACTATTGGTGCACTGGTTAGCACAAACATCATAACCACAAACTATTAATGACCATACCTTGTGCTAAAAGAAATCATAGGTATGCCATCTGCTTTGATCCTCAATTGGTGATATCTCAGCCTCAGGTCTATCTTGGAAAACATTGTGGCACCTCTTGACTGATCAAACAAACTATGTATCCTCAGCAATGGGTAGTTGTTCTTCATTGTGACCTTGTTCAATTGTCGGTAATCTATGAAAAGTATCATAAAACCATCCTACTTCTTCATGAACAACATTGGAGCACCCCAAGGGGAAGTGCTCAGTCGTATAAATCCCTTCTCTAGCAACTCCTACAACTGTTTATTCAACTCCTTCATCTTAGTCGATGTCATCCTGGAAGGTGTCTGAGCTATGGGTTGTGTTCCAGGAACTAGACTGATCTCAAAATCAATTTCTCTAGGGGATGGAACACTTGGAAACTCATCTAGATAGACATCCTCAAACTCTCACACTACATGTACATCAGGGATACTAGGAATCCTCACCTTGGTATCTAAAACATGATCTAAGAAAGCCTCACACCCTTGTCTCATCAACTTCTCTACTATCACAACTGATACAAGACATGTAGGGAGAATCTTCCTATCTCCTTGGAAGGTTCAATAGACATATCCATCATGAAACTTCTCAACCTTGGAACTATAGTCCAAAACAACATTTTACTTCTCTAAGGTATCCAAGTGGCATAAGATCCACTTGAATGATGCATCCCAAAAAGAAAGAACACAAGATGGACACACCTTTTGCAACAAAGCGAAACCAACTAAAGGGGTTTTTAGCAAGAGGCTATTAGTTCTAATACAAATAGGCAAAATACAACTACTTATCACCTATTTGGTGATAAATGAGTGTATCACACCTGGGTCAACCAAAATAGATATAAAAGAAGGAGAAGATAAGTCAGAATGAAAAAGTTCAATCTGACTTGTGGAGACCCATGGGTTGACCACTCCTTCCGGCTGAATCGTGGCGTAGAATTTAGTCATTGCTTGTTGTCATCCTCGACATTTGCTAGCTGGTCCTGATGACCCTACCTGGGATATCTATTTGTGGTGTATGTTGCCATTACTATTGTACCGCTACTGTTGTTGTGAGCCCTACTAGATATGCCTCGAATGCTGCAAAATGTCTTGATCCTTCATAGGGAATGACTATCTCACATGCCCAACTTGTCCACACTTGAAGTATGTCCTTGTATCATATTACGACATGGATGGCACTATCACTGACACTGAATCTGAAGTGTTCTCCTATGCTGGAAGAAAACTATGATTGTATTTGTGCTCTTAGCTCAAAAAAAGTCGATCTCTGTGGTGATTGTTGATATTGTGGTGAAGAGAACCTCGACTTCTTGAATTTACCAGACAATTGCTCTTGAAATTGGGTTGACCTCTTCTTGGATTGGCTTCTCACTTCTCCACAGAAAATTTCTCTATCCTCCTCATGGATTCCACAAAGGTGGAAAGTGAATTAAGTAAAAAAAACTTGGACAAACAAGGGGAGGAAACACTATTCGATAATGTTTTCCAATTTGACAAGACTGACATGAAAAGTTCTCAGTAGATAAAGTTGGAAATAAAGACTTCAGTTTGGAAGCATAATGGTGACCAAGTCGTAGGTGCCATTGATGAAGGGAGCTAGATCGATTTGTAAGGGTAGTGGTAGTAGGGTTGGATAAGGTCTGTGAGTAGTACAACCCATCTCCACCTTCATATCCCACATCAATCATCTTCTTCATCCATAGAGCCAGTGTAAGGAAATAAGGTTACACGTGCATTTTATGGTTTTGGTAAGTTTACTAACAAAAATCAAGTTTGACATGAATTGAGGCACAAACAAGATAGATTTAAGGATAGTATGGTTCACATCTCCTCTGCCAGCAACTAGAGAAGTTTTCCCATCTTCTAAATGCACAGGAGGATGGCAAGTAAATTTCTTCATGTAAGTGAATAGTTTCTTATCACAAGTCATATGAGTTGTATCTACTGAATCAATAACCCAATCATCTTTGGATGAATAGGAAGAATCTTCAATACATGAGGGGTCATCTGAGTGTTGAGCAATATTTGCTTGAGGATTATTAGTAGCAAAAAAAGCGGCCTTGATCAATTTGACAAGGTCAGAAGAACTCAATGTCGACATTTGAGGATTAGTAACATGAAGAATCTCCATCAACACCGATAGTTGACACTGTATTTTCCCATTTGGGTTTCCCATACTTTTTGCTAAAAAATTCCTCATTGTGATTAGTGTGCTTGTAGAAATTACAAAATCTAGGTTGAGATGAGGATCCTCTGCCACTGTTGTTAAGACCTTTTCCCCGACCATGACTAGGATTACCTCATCTAGAAACAACAAGGGTTACAGGCTCTTTGACAGTAGAAGTAGAAGATATAGAGCAAGATAGTCATAGACAGACATCATCTAATGTTGAAAATGGTTCAGAGGCAATAATTTGGTGACAAAAAGGTACATAACTAGCAGATAGAGATGCCAAGAATTAACAAAGTTGTATTTCCTCTTGCTAGTTTTGCATCTTAACAAGATTAGATAATAAGGTATGATGAAGCTTGAGTTCACCCCAAATTCCATTAAAGGTTTCGACGTGTGAGAAAAGTTTGAGTTATCTTCAAGTTTAAGGGAATGCAAATGTTTGTATAGACCAAAAACTCAGGATCTATTTCCTTTGCTAAAATACACTTGGGGAAGGTTATCCCATGCCTCCTTGGTGGTGTTGGTGAAGAGAAGATTATAATAAATATGTGATTCACAACTATTCAAGATCCAAGAGAGAATGAGAAAGTCATATTCAGCCCACTTCTTAAAATATGCCTTCAATTTCTCAAATGCTTCTTCAATAAAAAATTTCCTTGTCAGATTTGTCTTCCTTTGGTGGAGGTATATTTATCAAATGTTCTAGTTTCCCTGAGGAGTGTGCATAGATATAAAAAAATGTGCCCATAGGACATAGTCGGAGCCATTAAATTTTACAAAAGTTACACACTTGGGGTGTGTTTTGAAAATCCCAATAGCAGAAGAAGATGGCCCCATAATATACTGATACAAGATATAATGGAGCAGAAAGGGAAAATAGAAATAGGTGTAGGAAGTCACTGAAACGTTGTATCACTTGCAGTATAATAGACCTGAAAGTTTCAGACACGTCGTGTTAAAAGTTGACATACTTTGTCACTTTTGGCATATTTCAACAGCGATATATTCACTGTAACCACTCGGGGTGACACAATGTGCATGTAAGGCACATGTCGTGTGTGATGGTGAAACAGTAGATTTTGCCCAGAAGATCCAAAATAGATGGTGAACCTTATGGATCACCCAGGGAAATAGAGATATGTTGGAGAGATCCTATCATATCTGATAATATGTGGATAAAGCAAAGCCCTATAGAAAGTGGTCATAGATTGTTGGTGTGTATGCCTAGAGAATCAATCATATAATATTGTAATGGCATAACTTGTAAATGATTTGACTAATAAACATGCTTCCAATTTATTTTGTTTTATTCAATTATGATATAATGAAGTAACATAATAAATGTCTAGAGAATGATATTACTCAATAATGTATGTCTTCAAGTACATGACTTGAACAATGAGATCATACTGATGTTAAGAGTATAGACACTCTCATTATGTCCTTATCGAATGTTATTATGGAAGGCTGGTAAGACAACAATAACACATAAGACTAGAGTGTGTGTTGGTTGATGACAGAATCTCATCAGTCATGATATGTGATATTAAACCAAGGACATAGATACTTGTTACATAATAGTGTATTAGACAGACTCACCATGAAATGACACATGGAAACCATTACAATGGTAGTCATAGTTAGTTCTCATAGTGTGGGTGGTGATTTTGGTTCTTAGACCTAAAGTCACTACACTCATCACATGTCGTTCGGTGTGCATTGACATTATCCATCGTGATCATGAATAAGGGTTGCCATAAAGGTGGTGATTGGGTGCACTGTGACACATGGGGATGATTGTGAGTGATGTAGATGGGATTTGTCCCTCCTACTGGAGTATGATATCTTGGCAACTTGATTAGTGAAACTAAGAAATGCATAGCTATGCACATGTAAGTCAATATGTGATATTGAGCCTACATATATCTCAAAAAGTTTGGTATAGTAAGGAACATAGATTGAATGTTAAAGAGGATGACTACTCTATGCCTTGAGTTCAATATGGATATTAGAGGCAAAGGAAGTATATAAAAACTATAACACCACATTTTACGTTGAAGTTTTTATCCAACTTCCCATTTACTTGGGTAGAAATGATGTGTGACTAGGCACCGCTCTTTGCTTGTGATGTCATAATTGGTATGGGCATTCACTGCCAACGTAATATGGGACCTATAGGGTCACATACATAGGAAGTAACCTAGAAGAGGAGTTTTAATCATGAATGATAATTGAATTGATTGCTAAAGTGTTTGGTTATTCAATTTAATCAAGAAATCAACTTACTGGACTCCCAACCGATAGGTTCATGTTATGAAATGAAAGGTTAAGTGTCAAATTGATTGAATATTGCATTGGCTGAATTCTTGATGAATCAGGGTCGAACCGACCAATTCACTGAGTGAACCGGTTGTCTTAGGGTCATGAGACGATTGGTTCATGAGATGAGCCACCCGGTTCAGATGTGAAATTTGATTGCATCAAGGATTAGTGTTGATGTCATGTTGTGTATTAATTACATTAGAATTTTCAATACAGTTGTGATTGGGAAACATGTTGAAATGACCGGTTCACTGGATGAACTGATCGGCTCACATGCCAACCGATCAGTATACTAGAATACCAACTGCTTCACATGTTGCATGTTGTGAAAATTTGTGAAATTCCAGTCCCTTCCACTCCCAAACATACTAGAAATCCTGACCCTAGCCCCTCCTATAAATAGAGAGGTATTGGGGGCTTCCCAGAGACACAATTTAATTGCCTCGAAATTTTGTTGTCCTCTCTGGTTGTGGTAACCAATAGAGAGCTCGAGAAACTCTTACCCGATAAAGGGATGGATAGCAAGGGAGAACAATTATGGGAGAGCAAGTTGGTGACTAGTACACCAATAGGAGGGACAACTCATTCCTATCTATTCTACTAGAATGATAGGAGTTCTAGGTTGTCCATGTGAACTTCCATAGAGGTGAGGAGGTCTTTTTCTACTACTAGGAGGATAATGACAGCCTATTGTTCATGGTGAAGACTAGGAGTTGTTGCAGACATCGTCTCAGTGCAACTAGAAGATAGCTGCATGACTACAATGACGACGAGATTGCCGTTGGACTTACTCCATGACCAAGTATATCCTCAAAACCATCATTTCTGTTATTTTCGTTGTTGATGTGATCTGCTAGTATAATAAGGAATATGACTATAAAAATTTTGTTTTTGCTGCCTATCTGATGTCATATTTCCCTACATTGGTATCCTAGCCACATCAATTTACAATATTTTGAGAATATCAATATGATCAGATTTTTTGTTTTTATCATTTTTATTGCATACGATGTGAATGTTAATGTTCAGTCAAATACCACATAAATCACAAACTAATATATATATATATATATATATATATATAATATATGTGATATATATATATGCAATTTACATGTGCCATCCTAAAAGCGAGTTTTGATGGTGGATGTGTAGCATGGTTATGGACAATAACACAAATTATTTGTGCATGGTGGTTGTGTGTTTATTTCATGTTCTATCTCAGTTTGTATACCGAGCCTCTATCTTATCTTCTAATTATAAAATTATTATTCTCTCCTACCTTTTCTCCTCTCAAATGTAACTCAAGGTTTTTCTATTATCATGTAATAGTAGGATAGTTTATTTTCTTATTACGATGATGAAGAAGATGCTCATACCAGGAAAACTGGTTGTCTCACATGCAAGCTGAGCGGCTGGCAGAATGAGGAGGACCAAAGGAGAATGAGCTGAACTGATCGGATGGTGGACCTCACTGATTGATTGGAGGACCTAAAAGATGATGGACTTTAGACCAAACAACTGGTGACACGACCAACCGACCGGCCAGGAGGTGTGTCGGTTGGTTCAAGGGTTGAGCCGATCAACCCAGATTGCCAAGCACAGATATTCATCAACAACATGTTTGTGCATGAGATGTAGACCCTAGGCTGTGGTAATTCCTTGCGGATCTAAGGAATTACACTAGAATAGTCACAACCATCACTTTTTGTTTTATTGTATGTTTTCATTGTGGGATATAGCATGTATATAATATGTGTTGGTAAGGTATGCCCAGAGAGTCAATCATGTAATGGTTTACATGGCATAAACCATAAAGGAATTGATTAATACTTATAAAGGCAAGCTTCTAATTCATTTTGTTTCACTCATTTATGAGATAATGAGGAAATATTATGAATGTCTAGATAATAATATTAACCAATGGCATATGTATATAAGTATTAACCTTGGGGAAATGAGATCATATGGATGTTAAGAGTACATATACTTATTCTCATTATGTCCCTGGTTGGTTGTTATTGTGGAAGGTTGATAGACAATAATGACACATAAGATCAGAAAGTGGGTTGGTTGATGATAGAATCTCATTAGTCATGATATGGTAATATCAAAACCAAGCACATAGATACATGTTATAGAACAGTGTATCATACAGATCCACCTTGAGATTGATAAATGAAAACCATCACTGGTGATCATAGTCATCTCTTGTAGTGAAGGTGGTGATTGTGATTTTTAGACCTAAAATCATTGTACTTATCACATGTCATTGTGTACGCTTTGACATCATCAAATGCAGTCCTAAACCATGGGTTGTTATAAAGGTGATGATTGGGTGACTTTGACACATGGGGATAGATTGTGAGTGATAAATATGGGATTTTCCCCTCCTATTGGAGATTGATATCCTGTCCCTTGATGAGCGAGACTGAGAAACACATGTGCATGTACATGTGAATCAATATATGATATTGAGGTCACATTATCTTAGACCGTCTTGTCTAGGTTCAAGGAACATGGATTGAATGTTGAGAGGATGACCATCCATGCCTCGAGTTCATCCTGGATATCACTGATAAAAGAATTATACAATCACTGAAACACCTTATATAGATTGTAGGTTGAAGTTGTTCTCCAACTTTCCATTCAATTGGGTAGCACTTATGTGCGACTAGGCGTTGCCCCTTGCTTGTTATGTCATAAGATAGTTATGGACACTCACTACCAATGTGATATGGTACTTATAGGGTCAAATACATAGGAACTCGTCTAAAAGAGGAGTTTATCTTGAATGATGATTGGATGGATTAATAAAGTGTTTAGGCATTCAATTCACGCAACAGATCAACTGATTAGCTAACTACACTACCAAACGACCATCTCACTGAGTGAGATGGCCATTTTGGCAGCCAGACAGGCATTTCAACTATTGAGATGGTTGTTTGGGTTATAAAAAATGATCAAAGATCAAATTGGCTAAGTTCTACTCTATGAACCGATCGGTTGAGCCGATTGATTTGGCTCAAATCACCAGATAGGTGTCTGGGTGAGTGAAATGGGTGTATCGCCTACGTGAGATGGCTCATGTTGGGCTGAACAAATGTTCTAGATATTTCCTGAACTTGTTCGATTGCACATTACTTGGGGTGCAAGGAATTAATATGTAATATTAATTGGAATCAAATTACCAAAGCCATGTGTGATTGGGAAACTATCAGATGGCCATCTGGTAGTGCGAAACGACCGTCTCATGTGACCATACGACTATCTGGGTCACCATACGACTGTCTTATGGTTTGCGGGTTGTGAAAAATCAAGATCTTACAATCCCTTCCACTCCCGCACAGATCGCGAATAGACTAGGAACCCTAGCCCAAATCCCACCTAAAAATAGAGGGGTAGTGGCGGCTTCTCAAAGCACAAAAATACAAACAACTGAGAATCAATTCCTTTGACAATTGTTGTCCTCTCTGGTTGTCGTAACCGAGAGAGCCCAAGCAAGTCCTATCCAATAAGGGAGGGATAGCTACGGGAGAGAACAACTAAGGATCGTTGTTGTGGGAGAGCTAGTTGGTGACTAGTACACCAACGAGAGGGACAACTCCTTCCTATTTGCTTTAGTTGAATGACATGAGTTCTAATTGATCTGTGTAGACTACTCTAGAGGCAAGAGTCCTTTGGCTGCTACTAGGAGGACAACTGTAGCCTACAATCCATGGTGATACCACAAGAGTGTTGTAAAAGGTTGTCTTATTTGTTGTTTGTGGTGAAGACCAAGAATTGCATAACCACTATCCAAGAGCAACTAGTTGACAATTGCACTAAAGCAAAATTTGTCATTGGACTTGCTCTAGGATCAGATATAACATGTTGAGCCATCCCTCCTATTTCATAGTATTTGACGCGATCTTACTGTTATGGGAATATAGATAGATAAAATTTTTGTTTCCGTTGCTATACTCTGTGCCTGTATTTCCCAATAGTACAACCAGAGACATGTTAATTCATTATGATTTAGGATAATCAATATGATCGAATTTTTGGTTTAATTGTTTATCTATAACATATGATGTGAATATTTAAACTATCTCATATGCATATCTGATCAAAGATCACATAATTCCAAATTAATATATATGTGATATGATATATATGCAATTTACACGCGTCGCCCTAAAAGAGGTTTTGACGGTGGATGTGTAGTGTGGTTATGGCCTAAAACCTAAATTTGTGTGTGTTTGGATGGTTTGTTTTTTGTTCCTATTTATCTTGGTCTACATACCGAACCTCTACCTCCCTCTTCCAAATGTAAAGTTAATTATTTTCTACCTTTCCCCCCTCGAATGTAACTCGATGTTTCTCTTTATAGTGTAATAACTTTAATAGCAATAGGATAGTTTCTCTTCCTACAACGGCAAGGAAGATGATCATTATCGAATGAGACAACTAGTTCATGAGATGAGCCGACCATTTGGAGGACCATAGAGGACGAGACGACTGCCTGGTAGACCCAGTCGACCGTTTTGAAGGAGTCCAAATATTAGTTGGACAGGAGGCCAGATGACCATTCATGATGATCAACCGACCATCCAAGAGGTGATACGACCAGTTTAAGGGTTGAAACGATCTACCCAGATTAGCAAGCACAGATCTACACCAACAGTAGGTTCATGCATGTGATGTGATGATTGATCTAGGTGGTAGTAACTCCTTTTGTCTCCAAGGAATTATAAGTAGACATGGACATAACCATCACCTTTTTTTTATATTGCATGTTTATATTGTGGGATATAGGATGATATGATACGTACTATATATGTGGTGATTGGATATAGTTATGTATGTATATGATATATATAAAACCCCTCAAACAAACATGTTAAGTCTAAGATGCTTTCCAATAGCAATACACATGAAAAGCATATTCGACTAAGTGTAGGTTATGCCTCCACGTGGTGCGATGTCTAACTTGTGGAAGTGTGATGGTAATAATGTAGGTTCCGCCTCTGTGGGGTGCATTATTATCATATTGGCTATTGGGCCATGCTTGACTGGTGATGCTCATAGTGTCTGGCACCAGAAGCGTAAAGATAAGTATGGCAAGGAGTTGTGCATATTATCTATCAAGAATTTCATATGATGCAATTGAAAAATGTTGTCTAACTTGATAATTAATTGTGTTTTGCGGTGTTTGTGGGGAAATAGTTGAATTATCTTGGATCTTGTTCATTAGAAAATTGATTTGTTGCAATTTTGTGAATTGATACTTGAGAGTTATCAATTTGAACAAAATAATGAGAATAATAATTAATTACAGACCTAATTATTATCTCCCATATTTTAATAAAATCAAATCGAATCAAAATGAGTTTTTGACAAAATTGCAAATCTTTTGTAGAATCAAATGGCAACGAACAACAATCACTTTTCTCTGCGATCAGTCCTTGAGAAGGGCATACTAACTAGAAACAACTTTCATAACTAGTTCAGGATGTTGAGAATCATTCTCACACAGGAGCACAAGCTTTGTCTTGAAAATGCCAAAACTAGAGGAACCACCTCAAAATGCACCAAGATCTAATAGGGTTGCTTACAAGAAGCTTACTGAAGACGTTGTGGATGTCAAGTGTCTGATGATATGCTCCATGAACTATGAGTTGTAGAAGTAGCAGTAGAATATGGGTGTCATTGATATGGTCACACGTCTCAAGAACATGTACCAAGATCAGGAAAGATAAGAGAGATATGATGTCTCCAAGGAACTATTCAAATGTAGCATGGAAGAAGGAGATCGAGTAGGCCCTCATGTACTCAAGCTTATTGGGTATGTGGAGAACCTAGCTAGATTGGGATTCCCTTTGGGTTAAAAGTTTTCCACTGATGTGACTCTATAGTCTCTGCCAGAGTCATATAGTCAGTTTGTCATGAACTACAACATGAATGACTTTGACAAGTTGTTGACAGAGTTGTTGGGCATGTTGAGAATACCTTAGACACAAATGAAGAAAGACAAGCCCAAGTCTGTGATGATGATTAGCAAGACAAAGGATAAATGTAAAGGAAAAGGCAAAGTTAAGAAAGGTTCTAAAGCTGGCCAAAATTCTAAGTCTTTAGATCTCAAAGCAAAGGGTGGAGTGAAGAAAATAAGAGGTGATTGTCACCATTGTCACCAACCTAGACATTGGAAAAGAAATTGCCCACTCTCATTAGAGGAATTAAAGAAGAAGAAGAAGGAAGGCATTGAGGCCTTCACTTCATGTATAAATGTTATAAGATAAATTTGATTGCTTCTTGAATTTGGTATGTGATACCAAATAGAGATTTGAAATGCTTGATGTGCAGGATCTGACAAGAAGTAAAAGCCCTCATGGAGGAAGAAAAACATGGACTCAGAGGAACAAGAGTTGTGAAGCTTTATTATGCATTTAAATTTATCTTAGCCCAATGGTCATGTAATAGAGTTAGTAGAACTGTTATTTCATTATGTCAATAAATAAAAATATTTACTTTAAAGCATCTTGTATGAAAAGGATGATATATCAATAAAGTAAGTTTTAATGTTTCTATTTCAAAAGATATGATCTTGCATGGCATTGCCCAAACATCTAAATGGTCTTTGTGCAAAAGATTTTAAGATGAATATTTATAACGTTAATACCAAATGAATATATTGATAACTCAAGATTATAATTAGCATCAGTCATCTTGTACGTACACATAAGAGATGCATGTCTTGAATACATATTGATGTTAAGCTATATTCCCTTGGTGATTGAACCTAAGGAAACATGCAAAGCAATATTTACATACAAAGCAACATGTCATCCTTCACTACATGTAGTAGGAGGATAAGTCTTTCATAAAACCTCATACATATGATGCATGAAGATATTATGGAATGAATGCTATAGATAATTGATTATACTTCATTCCATTTATTGGTAATATGATGATATGTACCAAGTAAAATAGAAACATAAATCTCTTAAAGTGTTCAAGGAGATTATAAATGAAGTATGACTTTGATGAAAGCTTTAAGAAAGCTTGATGACATCAAGTGTTGAAATACTTTGCATCCATACCTTGAGTACCTTCAGGAAAGAACTGTGGAAGTGTATCACAAGTCAAATCCATATGAACATGGTGTTGTGTTAGAATGAAGGAATTATACCATGACGATTCATGATATAATTATCAATTAATCTAGTCTTCTTATATCCTCACTAATATATAACTATCACTCAATCATGTACCATATGAATGGTTTATAAAGACATCATATACGATATGATTTAGGAATGTCCCAATACGTCTAAAGAGATTGAAACCTACATTAAGAAAGTAGTTTCTTGAGAAGGTTTATCCATAAACCATGATTGTTGTTACTATTAATCCCAATCCAATAACAAAATTGTTTTGTTGATAGGATAACTGAGTTACCAAAGAATCATTGGGAGTAAAAGTAAAACTCAAAATGTTTGAGGTCAACAAAGAGGTACAATGAGAACAATGAGAATCACAAGTTGTTTTGGAATATCAGGTTCATCATGTAACATAGAATAAAATAGGTCTAATAGAACACATCTGAGATTGGAGGATTGAGAATCCAATGATTCAGATGGGTTGGTAATAAAGGATGAGCCAACTGGTCAAGTAGAAGCTAATTCTGAGTAATATGGAATCCATGTAGGCTAACAAGGTAGGACCTTGAAAGTGCCACCTAAAAGGGTGATACCTAAAGGGTGCAATAATGTCTTATGTAGAACACCTACATGGATAACATAAAAGGATGAATTGGTTGAAAAGAATCTTCAAATCAGTGCAAGTTGTTGAACATGATAGAAATTCCTTTACCAATTGTCATGTGTGATGTTGTAGTTATAATAGACCATGTTGTGTTGCCATCGTACTGGTGTACAATATTTTATTACCTTTATTGATTATTGGTCTCATGTTGCTTCAATCTATTTGTTAAAAGATCATTATGAAGTTTTATATGTTTTCTTTGAATGAGATAAATACTCAATTTCCTGCTGCTACTAAATTTGTCTACACTGATAATGCTTTTGAATATGTGAAACATGGTTTTCCAAAGATTTCTATTTCCAAGGGGATTATTCACCAAACTTTGTGTCCCTATATCCCACAAGAAAATAAAGTTTCTGAAAGGAATAATAGACATCTTCTTGATGTAGCTCACACTCTCCTAATTGAAATGAAAGTACTTAAATTTTATTGTGTTGATGCAATTATTTTATCCAATTATCTCATCAATCAAGTGCAATCTTATGTGCTTCATAAAAAGATCCCTTATAACCTTCTTTATCCCCATGAACCTATCTTTAATTTAACACAAAAAGTTTTTAGATGCCTATGTTTTGTTCATAATCATCAACCTGGGGATGAAAACTATCACCCCATGATTTCCAATGTTATTTTATGGCTACTCTCATACACAAAGGGGTATAAATGTTTTGATCCTATTTCACATTGTTTGTGTGTCTGTGTGGACGTTACCTTTTTTTAAAATACATCTTTTTTTATCTCTTCTAAACCTAATAAGAAAGTGCCACTTTCAACTGTGCCCAGTCCTGACCCCACTGTGTTTACAACTCTACCTCAAGTATCCCCTACTTTGACATCTTTTGAGACTTATGATCCAGCTCAAGACAATGGTAAGATTATTGACTCTGTTAAAATTTCTAATTATGACATTCCCGTTGCATTACAATAGGAGAGACAACCTGGTACCAAATATTATATCTTTCAACATGTGTCCACAAATTATTTGAATGCTTCCATGGCTTATGTAAGACCCCTGACCTGTATTTATGCTTGAACATGCTTGATTGGTTTAATGGGGTTCTTAATTCCTTAATCAAATGTTAGTTTATGCTTTGAAATTAGGTGATGAAGTTATGCTTACAATTTGGTCCAGTTTGGACTTTGTTTGCTTAAGTTTTTCAATTTATGTGCTTATGAGGACCTTTATGCAATTTTATCTTTTCTAGGGATCTATATATAAGTTAAACACAAGAATGTTGTGCTTCATATTACTCTCCATACTATTTAATATGGTTGCACCTTTGGATGCATAGATGAACCATTGGATTGTTTGCTATTTTTCCTTATAGGTTGAGAACCAATGGATTATCACCTAAGTAATAGAATCGGTGGTTTTTCTAAGTATGATGAGGATCCAATGGTTTCACCAAGAAGGATAAGGATCTGATGGTTCCTCCTTGTAGTTGAGGAACCTACAGTTCTCTCTTGTGACCCTATAATCGATGGTTATCCTAGTTAAAGTACACAATATGATGGAAGATCAAGGTTGCAAAATGGCTAAGTATGGTGCACAATTTGATGGTTTCTCTGATGATACATCTTGATGATTCCACCAAGGCATGAACCAATGTATATCATTGGTGAATGATCTGATAGAAGTTCTGATAAGCATGGAAAATATAGATTTTGGATTTTGACACATGGCTAGTCAAATTTTCAACCCTTGACCACCTTGCTCTCTCTTCTTGGATATATATTCCCTTCACCTCTCTCCCAAATGAACCTTTTCTTTATCCCTTTTTTTCTTGTTTCTAAAGAGACTCAAACCCATGGTTTTGTGAAGGGAGAAATCCTTGCAAACAAACTTGGGTGGATATTGGATGCATGATGCTGTAGGGTTTGGATCAAGCATCTCTAGGGTTGTTTGGAGCTTTATAACCTAGTTCCTTGCCGAATACATGTAAGATCTTATTCTCTAATCTAGTTTCCTTACTACTTTATTTCTTATCTCTTCATCCATGGGTGGAACCCTAGTGTTCTTGATGAGAACTCGTGCATGTGGTTGAAGAACTCCTCTTTCTTCTCTGTTTTTCCCTAGATCTACCTTGTTCTTGAAGAAGAAAGCTACCTCGAAGCTTTGGGAGTGCAAAGCTAGGGCTTCCATATTCTCTTCTTGAGACAACTTTCTATTTGGATGATCTTCTTCACCCTTGAGGTGATTTATATAACCTTCAACTTTTTTCTTGATTGCTTTTATCTTTCTCTATATAGATCATACCCTAGAACTTGGTATTATGGAGATTGATGATCTTGCAAACCCTATTCTACATACATACAAGTGTTGTTAAATCATCCTTAGATCACATGTACGTTTCTTCTTCTATGATGAATTACCTTGGGTTTTTAAGGTATAAAATGATGGATTTCCTTAGTGTAAATTTTGTTAGTATAGAAATCATTAATTTTACTTAGTGCTAAAATCGATGGTTATACTTAGTCTATAAATCAATGGCTCTACTTTGTCCTTGAAACAATGGTTTTGTTAAGAGTAGGAAATGATGGTTTACTTAGTGTGTGAATCAATGTCACTACTTGGTTAATGAATTGATGGTTTCAAATTCAACGAACTAATGGTTATGATAGAGTCAATGAAACGAAACTTTTGCTAAGTACACTAATGATCTGATGATTTTTCTTTTGGCTAAGTACATCAACGAACTGATGGCTATTCTAGGTATGATAATTGACATTTGTGGCTAAGTCTATAAAGGAACTCATGGCTTTTCTTTTTTAAGCCCATGAATGAACCGATGGTTTGATATTTGGCTAAGCCTTCAAATTAAATGATGATTTACCTAAGCATTCTAATGAAATGATGGTTTACCGAGGTATTTGCTTAATAGTGCTAATGAACCAATGGTTTATCTATGTATGTTGATTTGTGATATAAATCCATTCCAAATATTTGAACCTTTCTTGCACTGATTAATTGATGATATTAATACTTCTATCTTCTATTGATGTTGAAATTATGAAGACATAATCGACCGTATGGGAGAGGGATGGAAATGGCCCGAGCGTTAGCGAGAATGAAAATCAAATTTTGAGAATTTGAAATAATCTTGTTATTCTTTAAAATCTTTGAAATAAAGGAGCTGCTAAAGGTAACTCTATTACTCTTGGAAATATCATAACTCATATGATTGATGGACCCTTATACTAAGTTTGTATGCAACAAGTGTGTTGGTGACACGTTAAACCCTCTGCAAAGTGTTGAATGATAATGATGTTCTTACAAGAAGTAATGTTGTATGGCCTAAATGACACTTGTGGGGTGTTTTGAACCCCAATGGAAGTTAGTCCTTTTCAAGGATGACAATGGACTTGTGTACTATGATGATTGTGATGAGGAATATGTTTCATACATTATACATCTTCTAGAGTTGTTATATACCAATGATTCTTATAGAAACAATATAAACTAGATTCCTCAAAGGAATACATAAGAGGATGTGTATGTGACACAACCTAAAAGGTTTTATAACTTCAAAAATGCAAATAAAGTCTATAAACTACAAGATTCAATCTGGCATTGAAATAAGCATCTCAGAGATGGTATCTTTTAAATTGACAAGATAGTCAAAGAGTTTGACTTGAATCAAGATAAAAGATAAAATGGATGATTACAAAATATTTAGTGGGAGCATATGAATATTCCACATATGATGAGAAGTAACATCTCAATATTGTGAATATTGAGAATTGGCATGGACAACACCTTCAGCAATGAAGGATTATGACATACGAATCAAGACCTATGAGTTAGTTCTTGAATGTTTCATAATGGAGGTTTGAACGCATACAATAGCAATGTGTTGAAAGAGTTCAACACGAATGGATTCAATAAGGGATGATCATGATTAGTCTCTCATGAACCATATGTTCCAATTCTTATGAAGAATGGAAATGACATGATAAATATGCCATAGGTTGTAGCAATGGATCTATCATGAATTCTATAAATGTACTTATCCCATATAAATCTTGTATGTATTGGACATGACAAGATAAGGTTTATTGGAATGTCATTAAAGATATCCATTAGTACTTGAGGAGTATCTAAGGATAGATTGCTAATCAATGAGGATAGCAATAAAGGAAGCGCTGGATGTAAAGGGTTACATTGATGCAAGCTTCCATGATGACAAAAGTGATCGCAAATAAAATATGTTTGATCTAAAAGGAGAAGTGTTGATTAGTTGGAAAGGTTCCGAACTAATAGCCATTAATTGTATTTTAAAAAAGAATCTGAGTATACTTGTGTTATGAACACATAGTGATACTATATGGATCTAAAGGTTCATATGATGAACTTGTATATGTTCCAACCATTGATGACTCAGTAGTGATACTATGACAACAATGGAGCTAATTATAAGGCAAGGAATATTATATACTATATTATAGAAGTTTCATCTCATACAAGAAATCATACAACGAAGAGACAACAAAACATGCAATATACCAAATATAAGCAAAGTGTCGCTAACCCTACAAATTAGCACTATTGTTATAGAAACATGGTGGACATGTTTTGATCACTAGGAATATGATTCATGGGTGATTGGCTCTAAGTGCAAGTGGGAGTCTATTGGTAAGGCATGCCCAGAGAGACAATCATGTGATGATTAACATGGCATAAACCATAAAGGATTTGATTAATACTTATAAAGGCAAGCTTCCAATTCATTCTATTTCACTCAATTATGAGATAATGAAGAAATATTATGAATGTTTAGAGAATAATATTACTCAATGATGTATGTATACAAGTATTGGCCTTGGGGAAATGAGATCATATGGATTTTAAGAGTGCATATACTTATTCTCATTATGTCCCTTATCAACTGTTATTATGGAAGGTTGATAAACAATAATGACACATAATATTAGAGTGTGTGTTGATTGATGAAGGAATCTCATTAGTCATGATATGGCAATATCAAACCAAGCACACAGATACATGTTAGAGAACAGTATATCAGAAAGATGGGTGGTCATAGTCATCTCTCATAGTGAAGGTGGTGATTGTGATTCTTAGACCTAAAATCACTGCACTCATCACATGTTGTTGTGTACATTTTGACATCATTAAATGCAACCCTAAAACATGGGTTGTTATAAAGGTGATGATTGGGTGAATTTGACACATGGGGATAGATTGTGAGTGATAGATATGGGATTTGTACCTCCTATTGGAGATTGGTATCCTGACCACTTGATAAGTGAGACTGAGAAATGCATGTGCATGTGCATGTGAATCAATATATGATATTGAGGTCACATTATCTCTAACAGTCTCCTCTTAGTTCAAGGAACATGGATTGAATGTTGAGAGGATGATCACCCATCCCTCGAGTTCATCCTGGATATCAATGACAAAGGAATTATACAATCACTACAACACCTTACACAGATTATAGGTTGAAGTTGTTCTCTAACTTTCCATTCACTTGGGTAGCACTGATGTGTGACTAGGCACCGCTCCTTGCTTGTGATGTCATAAGATAGTTATGGACACTCACTGTAAATGTGATATGGTACCTATAGGGTCATAAACATATGAACTCATCTAGAAGAGGAGTTTATCTTAAATGATGATTGGATTGATTACTAAAGTGTTTAGGTATTCAATGCATGCAATAGATCAACTAATTGGCTGACTACACTTCCAAACGACCATCTCATTGAGTGAGATGGCCGTTTGGGTAACCACACTGGCATATCAAGTTTTGAGATGGTCATTTCGGTTATTAGGATGATCAAAGTTTGAATTGGCTAAGTTATGTTATATGAACCAACCGGTTGAACCGATTGGTTTGGCTCAAACCACCGGACGGGCATCACACCTAGGTGAGATAGCATGGTCGGGCCAAAAAAATGTTCTAGATGTTTTCTAAACTTGTTTGATTTCACATTACTTGGGGTGCAATGAATTATATGTAATATTAATTGGAATCGAATTGCCAAATTTGTGTGCGATTGAAAAATTGTCGGGCAGTCGTCTGGTAGTGTGAAACAACTGTCTCATGTAACCAAGCGACCTTCTAGGTCACCAGACAACCGTCTCATAGTTTTCAGGTTGAGAAAATTCAAGATCTTCCAGTCTGTTCCAATCCTACACAGATCCCGAACAGATTGGCCTGGTCCAAACTCCGCCCAAAAATAGAGGGGTACTCGAGGCTTCCCAAAGCACAACAACACAGACAACTGATAATCAGTTCTTTTGACAATTTTTATCCTCTCTGGTTGTGGTAACCAAGAGATTCCAAGAAAGTCATATTCGATAAGGGAGGGATAGCTATGGGAGAGAACAACTGAGGATCATTGTTATGGGAGAGTTAGTTGGTGGCTAGTAGGGACAACTCCTTCCTGTGTGTTCTAGTTGAATGACAGGAGTTCTAGTTGGTCTGTATGGACTACTCTAGAGGTAGGAGTCCTTTGGCTGCTGCTAGGAGAACAACTATAGCCTACAGTCCATGGTGAAACCATAGGAGCATTGCAGAAGTTGTCTTGTTTGTTGTTCGTGGTGAAAACCAGGAGCTGCACAGCCACCGTCCAAGAGAAACTAGTTTATAATAGCATTGAAGTGAGTTTTGTCATTGTACTTACTCTAGGACTAGGTATAACTCGCTAAACCATCTTTATTTCATAGTAGTTGACGTGATCTTCCTATTATGGAAATACAGATAGATAAAATCTTTATTTCTACTGCTATACTCTCTCACCATATTTCCCAAAAATATGTACTATATATGTGGTGATTGTATATAGTATATATATTTAAAAATACAAACTCCCTCAAGTAAAATATTAAGTCTTAGATGTTTTCCATAAGCAACACATGTGAAAAGCTTAATCGACCAAGCGTAGGTTATGCCCAGGTGTGGTGCACCCTCTATCTCGAGGAAGTGTGATGGTAGATATGTAGGTTCTGTCCAACCTGGGTGCATATCTATCATGTTGGATTTTGGTTCATGATTGATTGGGTGTCCTTATTGGGATTAAGCACCAGAGGCATACATATAACTATGGTAAATATTTTTGCATCCCGTCTATCCAAGAATTGAATATGATGCAATTGAAAAAAGTGGCCTACCTTAATAATTGACCATGGACTCTGGCATTGATCGGGTAATAGTTGAATTGTTTTGGATCTTGGCTCACTAGAATGTTGTACACTACAATATTCCAAACCGATATGTGAGCACTATCATTTTCAATAAAATAGTTGGAGTGATAATTGATTAAAGGCCTAATTAAATATCATAAAATATTTTTCAAATCAAAAGGGTTTTTGAAAAAATGCAAAAATTTCTCTTGTATAATCAAATAGCAAACAAATCATCATTGTGATTGGTCCTTAGGAAGAAAAAAGTTAACGGGACAAATTTCCACGACTGGTTTTGGACTTTGAGAAGGGTTCTCAATGAAGAGTGCAAACTCTATGTCCTAGAAACACCATTGCCAAAAATATTTGCTCCTGATGCGCTTAGAGCTCAAGTGGATGCTTACTGGAAGCATGCCAATGATGCCTTATACATAAAGCACCTTATGTTAAGTTGTATGAACTATGAGTTGCATGAGAAATGTGAAGATATGGGGATACTAGATATTGTGACACATCTTAGGGAGACAAACCATTATCTCACGAAGCAAGAAAGGTATAATGTCTCAAAGGTGCTCTTTCAGTGTAAGATGATAGAATGGGACTCTGTTGAGTACCATGTGCTCAATAGGATTGGACATGTGGATCATCTAGAAGAATTGGGATTCTTTTTGAGTCAAGAGTTGTCTACATATATGATTCTGCAATGATTGCATGAATCACATAGCCATTTTATTGAGTGCTATCACTTGTATAATATGGCCAGAGTGATGTCAGATTTATTTGGCATGTTGATAAATGTCGAAGCAAGAATGAAGAAGGACAAATCAATGATGGCGATCAGCGAAGTTGAGTCCAAGGATGAAATAAAGGCTTTGAAGAGTTCTAAGGCTAAGCATAAATCTAGATCTTAAACACTCAAGACAAGGAGAAACAAAATTACAAAAGGAATCTATCCTTTGTACTTGAAGGAATTCAATAAGAAGAAGATGTGTATGGTGATATCCACTTTAGGTATATACATTATTGAGATAAACATATATACTTATTCATCTCGGGTACTAGATACCGGATGTGGATCTCACATATGCTTGAATATGTAGGATCTAAAAAGAAGTAGGTCTCTGGGAAAGGGCAAGGTTGAACTACAGGTCGTAAATGGAGCAAGAGTTGTTGCCACTACAGTTGGAACCTATAGTTTATCTCTACCCACAAGGCTTGTAATAGAGTTAGTGAACTACTATTGTGTGCCTTCCATAAATAGAAACATCATTTATATATCTTGTATGGACAAGGATGTGTATGAATTTCATATTAAGAATGGTCAATGTTCTACTTCAAAAGATGGGATCTTTTATGGCAATGGCCCAATGTCTTATGGTCTTTATTTGCTAGATCTAAAGACAGATGTTTACAAAGTAAATACCAAAACATTAAAACTCACAACTCAAACAAAACATACATTTGGCATTGTCGTCTAGGGCACATAAATGAGAGTTGCATATCTAGACTCCATAAAGATGGTTATCTAGACTCTTTTGATTTTGAATCAATAGAGAGATGTGAATCTTGTTTGTTGGGCAAGATGACCAAGCTCATTTCACTGGTAAGAATGAGAGGGCTAGTGATCTATTAGGGGTCATACATACTAATGTACGTGGTCCTTTTAGAACAATTTCTAGAGGTGGGTATCAGTACTTCATTACCTTTGTTGATGATTTTAGTAGGTACTGTTATGTTTACCTGATGAAACATAAGTCAGAAACTGTTGGAAATTTCAAGGAGTTTATGAATGAAGTATAGAACCAATCTAGAAAAAGTATTAAGGAACTTCATTCAAATCGAGGTGGAGAATACTTAAGTCAAGAGTTTGAGGACCTTCTATGAGCCTATGGTATCATATCACAATGGACTCCGCATGTAACACCACAGCATAATGGTGTATTAGAAAGAAGGAATTGCACATTGTTGGATATGATGTGAACAATGATGAGTTTGGTTGAACTTCCGACTAAGCTTCTGGGTTTTGGCTCTTGAAACCGCCTCATTTACACTAAACCGAGTAGCATCTAAATCGATTCAAAAGTCACCATATGAGATATGGACTAGGAAGCATCCCAATATGTCTTTTATGAAGATTTGGGGATGTGAAGCTTATATAAGGAAAATGATTTTTGAAAATCTTGGCCCTAAGTTTGATCAATTTTATTTTGTTGGATATCCTAACAAGACTAGAGGATATTACTTTTATTCCCTATATGAAAACAAAGTGTTTGTTGCCAGCAATGTTGCATTCATAGAAAAGGAATTTATTTCCAAAGGAATCAGTGGGAGGAAAGTGGAACTCGAAGAATTTCAAGACCAACAAGAAAACATTGAACCAATACATGCATAAGAGGAACAAAGAAAATCACAAAGTGCTGTGCAATCTCACAATCCTCATGTAACATAGGGACCTTGTAGATCTAGTAGGACATGCCTTGAACTTGAAAGATTTGGATATTTGTGCCTCAAGGCAGTAAGTTGATCATACATGATGAGCCAACAAACTATCTAGAAACTACTAAGGGACCAGAGTCTGAGAAATGACTTGAGGCCATGAGATCTTAGATGGAATCCATGTATACCAACAAGGTACGGACCTTGGTGGATCCACCTGAAGGGGTAAAACCCATAGGGTGCAAGTGGATCTTTAATGACATGGATGGTAAAGTACAAACCTATAAGGGCATATCGGTTGCAAAGGATTTCAGACAAGTTCAAGGTGTTGACTATGATGAAACCTTTTCTCCAGTGTCCATGGTTAAGTCCATCATGATCATGCTTGCAATTGCAGCTTATCATGACTATGAGATTTGACAGATGGGTGTTAAAATTGCCTTCCTTAATAGGAATCTTCTCGAGGATGTATACATGATACAGCCTGAGGGTTTTATAAATCCAAAGGATGAAAATAAATTTTATAAGATACAAAGGTCAATCTATGGATTGAAACAAGCATCCCAGAGTCAGAATCTTTGTTTTGACGAGATAGTCAAAGAGTTTGGCTTTACTCAAAATGAAGATGAACCTTATGTGTACAAGAAGATTAGTGGGACCATGATTGTATTCCTCATATTGTATGTGAATGACATACTATTGATGGGGAAAGACATCCCTACTTTATGAAAGGTAAAGACATGGTTGGGAAATATGTTTTTTATGAAAGACTTGGGAGAATCATCCTACATCTTGGGGATAAAGATCTATAGAGATAGATTCAGAAGGCTTCTTGGACTCATTCAAAGCACATACATTGATAAAGTTTTGTAGAGGTTCAACATGGAGAGATGAAAGAGATGAAACTACCCATGTGACATGGAGTTACATCTCTAAAGCTCGATGTCCCAATTTTTTTAAAGAAAGAGAACACACGAGTAAGATTCCATATGCATCTGTAATTGGATCTATCATGTATGTAATGTTGTGTAGCCGTCTTGATGTCTTGTATGCCTTGAGCATGATGAGAAGATATCAGTCAGATCTAGGTGATGTTCACTAGACAGCCATCAATAATATCATGAAGTACTTGAGAAGAACTAAGGATCAGTTTCTAATCTACGGCCGAGAGAAAGAGTTGGTGGTAAAGGGTTACATTGATGCAAGCTTCCAAACTGACAAAGATGATTACAGACCACAATCAGGATTTGCATTTTGCCTCAACAACAAAGTTGTCAGATGGAAGACTTCTAAATAAGAGACAGTTGTCGATTCTACAATAGAGGTCGAGTATATTGTTGCATCAAATGCGGAAAAGGAAGTTCTTTGGATCAAGAAGTTCATTTCTAAACTTGGGGTGGTTCCAAACATCAGCGACACAATTGAGCTAGATTGTGACAACAATGGAGCTATTGTACAAGATAAGGAAACTAGGTCACAACAGCATTCCAAACATATACAAAGGCATTTCTATCTCATACAAGAGATCGTACAGCAAGGAGATGTGAAGTTTTGTAGAATACCAACTGAGAACAATGTTGTTGACCCCTTGACTAAAGAACTTTTGTAGTAGGAGCATGATGGTCATGTTAGATCACTTGGAATAAGATTCATGAGTGATTGGCTCTAAGTGCAAGTGAGAGTTTGTTGGTATGTATGCCTAGAGAGCCAATCATATTATGATTGTAGTGGAATACCTTGCAAATGATTCGATTAATACTAAATGCATGCTTCCAATTTATTCGGTTTTATTCAATTATGAGATAATGAAGTAACATAATAAATATCTAGAGAATGATATTACTCAATAAAGTATGTCTTCAAGTATGTGCCTTGAATAATGACATCATTTGAATGTTAAGAGTACATACATTGTCAGTATGTCCCTAGTCGGATGTTATTGTGTAAGGTTGATAGAAGAGAAATAGCACATAAGACTAGAGTGTGTTTGTTGATGACAAAATCTCATCAGTCATGATATATGATATCAAACCAAGCACATAGATACTTGTTAGAGAATAGTGTATCGGACAGACCCACCATGAGAGTGAAACATGGAAACCATTACAATGGTAGTCACAATTAATTTTCATAGTGTTGGTGGTGTTTTTGGTTCTTAGACCTAAAGTCACTACACTCATCACATGTCATTTGGTGTACTTTGACATCATGCACTGTGATCTTGAATAAGGGTTGCCATAAAGGTGATGATTGGGTGCATTGTGACACAAGGGGATGAATGTGAGTGATGTAGATGGGATTTTTCCCTCCTACTGGAGTATGATATCCTGGCCACTTGATTAGCAAGACTGAGAAATACATGGACATGTACATGTGAGTCAATATGTGATATTGAGCTTACATATATCTCAAACATCTGCTATAGAAAGGAACATAGATTGAATGTCGAAGAGGATGACTACTCCATGCCTCGAGTTTAATCTGGATATTAGAGATGAAGGAACTATACAAACACTACAACACCAAACACAGATTGTACGTTGAAGTTCTTCTCTAGCTTTTCATTTACTTTGGTAGCAATGATATGTGACTAGGCACCGCTCTTTGCTTGTGATGCCATATTTAGTTATGGACATTCACTGCCAATGTAATATGGGACCTATAGGGTCACACACATAGGAATTGTCCTACAAGAGGAGTTTTAATCATGAATGATAGTTGAATTGATTACTAAAGTGTTTAGGTGTTCAATTCAAGCAAGAAATCAACTGACTAGACTACCAATCGATCAGTTCATGTGATGAAATGACCAGTTGAGTGTCAGGTTGATTGAATATTACATTAGCTGAATTTTTCATGAATCAGAGTTGAATCGACTGTTGCACTGAGTAAACTGATCGGCTCATGCTTGTGAGGCAACCGATTGATGAGATGAACTGCCCAGTTCATATGTGCAATTTGATTGCATCAAGGATTAGTATTGATGTCATGTCGTGCATTAATTGGATTAGAATTACCAATACAATTGTGATTGGGAAACATGTTGAAATGACTGGTTCACTGGGTAACCAATCGGCTCACATGCCAATCTATCAGTTCACTAGTGAACTGACCTCTTCACCTATCGCATGTTGTAAAAAATTATGAAATTCCAGTCTCTTCCACTCCCACACAGACTGGGAACCTTGATCCTAGTCAGTCCTATAAATAGAGGGGTAGTGCAGGCTTCCTAGAGATACAACTCAATTGCCTCTAAAAATTATTGTCCTCTCTAGTTGTGGTAAGCAATAAAGAGCCCGAGAAAGTACTACTTGATAAAGGGAGGGATAGTAAGGGAGAACAATTTTGGGAGAGCAAGTTGGTGACTAGTACACCAACAGGGGGGACAACTCCTTCTTGTCTGTTCTACTAGAATGACAGGAGTTCTAGGCAGTCTGTGTGGACTTCCATAAATACGAGGAGGTTGTTGCCTGCCGCTAGGAGGACAACATCAACCTGCTATTTGTGGTGATGACCAGGAGTGGCTACAGGCGTCGTCCCAATGCAACTAGAAGACAGATGCATGACTACAACGATGAGGATATTATCGCTAGACTTGCTCTAGGACCCGGTATATCCTTAAAATCATCCTTTTATTATATAGTTATTGACGTGATCTGCTAGTATAATAGTAAATATGACAGTAAAATTTGTGTTTTTCCTGCCTATCTGATTCCATATTTCCCGACATAGATGACCACAAAAGGACGTCATAAAACTATCTAAACAACCAATATTTACGTCATAAGATCGACAGAAAGTTCATAGGCAATATTCTTAGATCCTCTTGTTGGGAAGAGGTAGGGCTAGAGAAGAGACTAGATCTCTCTTTGTATTTATCAATAGTGATGAAGAAGGTAGAAGATGATGAGAGGGGATGGGGGAAGAGATGGCGGTAACATTGTCTTGGAAAAGAGAAGTCTTGAGGCGGCTATCTATCCAGCTCTGATACCATGTTGAGAACATCTGTCTTTCTATATCCATAAAGGAGTATAGTCCTCTCCTATGAATATGAGGAGAAACAACAAGGAAAGCAAGTAGCAAATCCTAATGGGCCTATTATATTTAAGGTCATTACATAAGACTAACTGAAAATAAAAAATAGAATTAAAGGGAATGAAGCAACTAAAGACAAATGTACATCTCAATGAAATTAAATATGATGTTGCATTAGATTCTGTAAAGGAAGTTGTATGGATCATGAAGTCCATTTGATTAACTTAGAGTTCTTCCCAACATTGCTAATGCAGTAGAATTGTATTGTGACAACAATGGGGCTATCACGCAAGCCAAGGAACCCAGATCGCATCGGGGTTCCAATATATTCATCGATTATTCGATCACATATGATAGATCATTGAGTGAGGGGATGCGAAGACTAGAAGGATACTAACAGAGAGGAATTGTATTGATCCCTGGACTAAGGCACTATTGCAATAAAAAAATGATGGCAATCCTATGTCACTTGGTTTAAGATACATGAGTGGTTGGCTTTAGTGCAAGTGGGAGGTTGTTGGTGTATATACCCTAGAACCCAACCATTAGATGATATCTATAGGGATATTATGTACTTTTAATTTGATCATTAAAGTCAATTCCAATATATCGATGCACATTTAATTACTGCATATTAATGTACATGATAGATATCCTTCACATGATTGGTTCAAAGCCATGGAACTTCAAGTGAGTGAGTTGAACATGAGATCAAAATGGATGCTAAGAACAATATTCTTAAATGTTCCTATTCAAGTGTTATTGAGGAATGGACAACAATAATACATGTAAGACTAGTATGTGTGGTGATCGATGATCGTGTCTTATGGGTCATAGGTATTAGATATCAGGTCACACATAAGTACATGTTAGAGAGAAAGTCTACTAGATAGACCTGCCTTGAAAGTAATTCATGGACTTTTATATGATAGCCATAATCGACTCTCAAATGCAATAGTGATGTTGTGGTCCTTTGACTTGAAGTTACTATAATGGTGGTGTGACAACTGTCATACTTTGACACTATCCAATGTGATCTTGAAGAAGGTTGCCATAAAGGTAGTGACTGGGTGTGATGAGAACCATGCTACACCTTGTGAGTGATGTCGAAGGAATTTTCCCCTCCCATATAACAGGAGAGATATTCTAAGGCCTCTTGATGGGTAAGACTAGAGAAGTGCATGGACATGCTCATGTGAGTCAGTATATGATACAGTGGCTCATACGTATCTTGCTAGTCTACTTGGAGATCAAGGAACTTAGATTGAATGTAACTAGGATGATGTGTCCATGCATCTAGTTTGATCTAGATTTTTTTGATAAAAGGATTATACAACATGCACTACTACAGAAACCCCATTTGGCGTCGGTCTTTTAACCCCATTTGGCGTCGGTTTCCGACCGACGCCTATGTGGGCGCCGCTAAAGGTCGAACATTTCGGCGTCGGTTATTTAACCGACGCCTATTTAACCTATAAGCGTCGGTCTTTTAGTATATGACCGACGCCAAAATGGTTCGCGCCACAGAAAATGGCGTCATCTAGGGCACTTTCTGCGTCGGTGATTTACTAAAAGACCGACGCCTATATTCCATGTAGCGTCGGTCTTTTAGTTGATAACCGACGCATAAAGTGCCCTAGATGACGCCATTTTCTGTGGCGCGAACCCTTTTGGCGTCGGTTATATACCAAACGACCAACGCTTTGTTGTTTAAATAGGTGTTGGTTCGATACGAATATCCGACGCCATTTCCAGGACTGCTTTGGCCACATCAGGCGTCGGTTATCTATAAATAACCGACGCTGTATGTCTTTGCTGACGGTTTTCTATAAATAACCGACGCCTATTTATATTTTTTTTTCATATCAGTTTGCAGGCCTGCTGTGGCTGGTCAGCAGGATGAGAACCTATAGTTCAGTTTTCTGAACTGCAGGTTTACGACATCCATTGATATCAGCCTACAAACAGGCCGCAAACCTGCAAAAGTCACAAAGAAAATTTCACACAAGTACATACATTCAGACATCAATTCAATTCTCACATTCACACATATAGAAACATTCAAATACATGTATTAACATTCAGAAATATTCATTTACAAAGTATCATTCATTATCGCTATCAACATCCCAATTATATCTTACAGTTGCCACTGCTTGTATGGCTTTTGCCCATTCTTCTCTTACTTCATTTAATGCTTCCATCGTATATGGAGCATGTATATTTTTTAAGCGTTTACCTGTAGTGTTGTCAGTTTTAAACACTTGCAAAGAGAATGATGTATATATATAAGTAATAATATAAAAATAAGATAAGATTGATATATTGCATACTAACTAATGAGACTATATATAATACCTCATGTATGGTATCGATGTCCAATGCGGCATATTTGATAATCATCTGCATAAATCGCATCACATAGTATGCGCATGCCCAGCCATTGTCTTGTGTAGCACACTATAAATTGAAACATATAAAATAATACAACTAAGCACAATTCACATCAATAATATATATATTCGAGTCGGGAACTTACTTGTACGTTCTGCCAATTTATTGGCTGGTTCTTTTTCCTTGGGACCGTTCCTCCAGCCTTTTTGAATGCATCTAAACCCCTACATGTTAATATAACACAATAAATTGCATAAGTAAATAGTAATGTAATAAAAGATGTTAACGGATATAAAAATGAAATATTTCTCACCAGAATAATGGCATTCTCATTACGTGTCCAATTTTAGGGTTCAATGTACTCCCCGCAGGATCTAGATAATAAACAGTGAATGTCCCGGGGACAATAACTAGTAACTCCCAATGTCTACCGCTAGAGGTAAGAAGTTAACAATTAATAACTCAAAATGCAAAATAAAAATAGAATTTTCTTAAGTCCAAATTATAAATAAAGTAAACTTACTTGACATTGAATGGAGCTATTATTATCGTCTTCTTTTTCTGACCAAAAATTGTAAAAGCATCTATACAGTATTGTTGAACATTATCAGGGTCTTTAGCTACCAAACTAATCAATGATGGAATCAAAAATCCCAAATGATCAAATGCAAATTGTTTGCAATGATCTTCGACTAAGTAGCTGCAAAACATATAGGCGTATGCATTAATATATAAGAAACCAGATCACTGGATCTTACACAAGGTATATGGATGTATCAACAAAATCTCACCTTATCCATGTCTCTATCATTGATGTATTCAGCCAATCATACATAAACAGCTCAATAATATCTTGTATAAATAAAGAGCTATCGTATGATTGACCTGCATAATCTGCATCTAAAGAAATAATTATAGGGCAATGTACATTATGTGCCCGTAGCCAACATGCCATTCCCCTACAAGAAGGACCTAACGGGTATGTTAGGTCAGTTGGAACCCAATCGGGTAATGCGGGAAGTGGAAGTGGAGGCCTAGGTGCTCCTGGTGTCTTCTTTTTAACCTGTACATATAATTTCAGATCAGTTGACATCATATATACACATTAACAGTCTAAATCAATGTAAATTTATCTTACAATTTCAGTCGTGTAGACGAGATCTGCTTTGGGCCACAATATCACCCCGCCTTCTGCATCAGCAAGTCTATCAATATCCGGGTGGGGATATGGCAATGTAGCTTCTCTCCAATCGGGTAACACACGTATCGGGCTCACACGAACGTAGCCCTGTGGCATTGGAGTCCCGTGAAACATTGCCCCAGGAAGGGACGGGTAAGCCTGCGCCTCTGCAACAACGTAGTCTTGCATTCTTAAGCGGCATGGCTTCAATGCCTACAAATTTACGTAAAGAATATTATACATATATACATATCATCTTGAAAACATAACAACTTGAAAAGACTAACTACAATGTCATAAACAATACTTACAGCAGACGTGTTAGGCGATGGGTCTCCAGGATTACTCGCAGTCTGTGCATCAGGAGAAGAGTGGGTCGCCATAGGCGTATTGGAAGCCTGAGATGCCTGCCACCGCAGCAATTCTTCCTTGACCTTCTCAGCAACTACATCGTTGACCTTCTTAGCAACTAAATCCTCAACTCTCTTATTCTCCTATACATGGATAAAAGAAACATTAGCTTCTTATTAATGAATTTCCTTTTGCAGTAACATTCTAAAAAAAGAATAGGTTACCTCTTCTTGAGAAAGTCCCGCTCTGGGTTTGCGCTGGGATGGCCCAAAGAATGCTTTGATGCCAACACCAGCGCCGGCACCTCTAACACGTCCAGGATGCTCTGGGTTACCCAGAGCAACTGTCAATTCATCCCTTGTGCCCTGAGGGATGAACGTGCCTTGTTTCCTCTGCTCGTGCAGCTCCCGCTAATCACCATAAACAGAAACTGGTAAGTTAACACCACAAATAATCAATATTCAAACGATTTCTCTAAGAGTTGTATTTTACCATTTTTGCAGCCGCCTCAGCAGTTACAGGCTTCTTTATTTCACCCTTCTTGTTTTGCCTGCCAGCTATCCAGATATCATGGCGAGGCATGGGTGTGGCAGACTCCTGAGTAGGAGCAGACTCCTGAGTAGCCGCAGACTCTGCCTGTAGTCTTTGGCGAACGCTTGCATAGCCTTTTAACCCATAGTGTGGTCATGCACATTCAGTGCACTCCTTGCTTTTTGTGCGTCACTGAGGGTCTAGTTAGTATGCACATTAATGATTTGGTTAGTAGCACTAAATGCTAATCTTGAATAGGTGAATACAATGTATATTAATTAAATTGGGAGTGACGCCTAATACCTTGAATTCTTCAGATTTTCTTGAAGCAACAAAATTGTCCCAATCTTCTTTGTCCAAGAAGTTCCATTGTTCAAGGGCTGACTTCTTCTTCTTATCACCCTCTTTTGTGTATTCTCTGTTCAGATTTGTCCTATAATTCCTAAGCATCTTTCCAGCGCGTTGCATCACATTTTTACGATGCAACTTCTCATCCAATGCAAACAGATTCTGTAAAATAGAAATGTTATTAACTAGTATCCAAAATAGAATTGCAAATAATAGAATTTGTAATCTACAAAATAGAATTGCAAATAATAATAACTCACGCATAAATCCTTCCATATCAAGTCTTTTTTCCCTTGAGGAACTTTATGCCAATTGTCATACTTAACACCACAATGGCTCCGAGTGGTACACCCAAGATAGTTTACAAAATTATTGCAGTTCACTCCAATTGGATTTCCTCCATTATCAAACTCCACCACCAATTTGGATCCACTACCACTTAGCGCTAATAACTTCTTCAACAGAGTGATGCCCCTTTTATTGTTAAGTGTTTGGTGTTGCGCATCAAGTTGCTCCAGTGCTTCAGTGGGTACAGGTGCATCAACCTAAAATTTGACAAAAATAAAACACACTAAATTAGCCCAATATAGAAATATAGGATATATGACATAACTAGAAGATAATGAATTTTATAGAAATACAGGATATGTTTTTAGAACTTACATTAGTATCCTCGCCATTCTCGTCATGGACAGCATGCTCATCATGGACTTCATGCTCATCATGGACATCATGCTCATCATGGTCAGCCATCTGAAAATGTCATTTAAAATGCAAACATTTAGCATTTGTATTAACTAGAAAAAGGCAAACATTTAGCATTTGTAGTACTAGAAAAAGGCAAACATTTAGCATTTGTATTAACTAGAAAAAGGCAAACATTTAGCATTTGTATTAACATACATGTCTCTAAAATTGTGATCTTTTATCAATTAACAATCCTTCATTGTGATCTCCGCGCACATATAAGTCATCATTAGCTTCAATATTTTGTGGAGTGGGCAACCCAACTGAGAATGGACTGGAGTCATCATACTTATCATAGTACTCTTCTTCATCTATAGGATCTTCAATGAACTGTCTTTTACCATGAAGAACAATCGACCATTTATCATTCGCAGGATCATCGATATAGAATATTTGTTTCGCCTGTGATGCCAATATGAATGGTTCACCCTTCTCGCCAATCTTTTCAAAGTTCACCAAAGTGAAACCCAATTCATCCACTATAACTCCTTTGGTGTTATCAACCCAATTACATTTCAAGAGCGGAATTTTGAAATCTATGTAGTCAAACTCCCAAATGTCCTCAATGACACCGTAATATGATATTTTAGCTTCATGTGGACTCTTATCCTTTGCACTTGCAAAGTACATAGTCGACGCTTGAAGAGTGACCCCACTATTTTGGACGACACTCTTATCATCTTGGCGCTTTGTGTAATATGTGAATCCATTAATGTCAAACCCTTCATAAGACATAACATTCGGTTTTGGTTTAAAGGCGAGGCATTTGATAGTTTCTGTAATATCATTTGGTGTTTGGGATAGTTGATGTAAGACTTTATCTTCAAACCACTTAGTAAAAGTCTTATTATGCTCTCTAGCAAGCCACATTGAACTTGCTCGAGGATGTTGTCTCTTTATAAAATTGGTATGTTCCTCGATATAAACACTCACTTCGTCCATATTGTGTAAAATATACAAGTGAGATTGTTCCAACTGCTCACGGCTGATTACTTTCACCCGTGATCCCAAAATTCCTTTGCCCTCCTCAATATTCTTGTCATTATCAGGAGTGTCATTACCACTGAAAAAGTCATTGCAAAAATCCATAACCTCTCTCGCCACATAACCTTCAATAATACTCCCTTCAGGCCGATAACGGTTTCGAACATCACCTTTAAAAACGCTCATGTATCGTTCAAAGTGATACATCCAATGCAAGAAAACTGGTCCCAACATTTTCACTTCCCTAGTCAAGTGGACAACAAGATGTACCATGATATCAAAGAACGAAGGAGGGAAATACATCTCAAGCTGACATAGGGTAACAACCACTTCTCTTTGCAAATTATCGAGAGTATCAGGGTCAATAACTTTGCTGCATAGACTGTTGAAAAAGAAACAAAGTCTGGTAATTGCAAACCTTACATGCTTCGGCAATATAGATCGAATTGCCACGGGCAATATTTGTTGCATTAGAGTGTGACAATCATGAGATTTAAGACCTATCAACTTCAGATCTTTCATTGATACCAATCTACGGATGTTGGATGAGTAACCATGTGGCACCTTAACATTTACCAAGCATTCACAAAAAGTTTTCTTCTCCTTTCTAGACAACGTGTAACAAGTGGGAGGTTTAGGTTTAGGCCATACTACATTGTGATTTCTTACCAAATTCATTGACAATGTCTTTTACTCTTTCATAAACAACATCCCCTGGTATAGGTTTAGGTGCACTCCGTTCATCATTCCATCCATTGAATGTTTTGCGCTTCCTACGATACGGATGGAATTTTGAAAGAAACCTTCGATGACCAAGATATACAGTCTTGCCGCCATGTTTTAGTCTTATTGAATCAGTGTTTTCTTCACATATAGGACACGCTTTAGCTCCTTTGACACTATATCCAGACAAATTCCCATATGCTGGAAAGTCATTAATAGTGCAAAACAACATAGCGTGCAAACGAAATGTCTCTCTTGCTGAAGCATCATAGGTCATTACACCTTCAGCCCAAAGTTTCTTTAAGTCATCAATCAAAGGTTCAAGATAAACATCGATATCATTTCCGGGTTGTTTAGGGCCCGATATCAACAATGACAACATAACGTACTTATTTTTCATACACATCCAGGGAGGAAGATTGTATATAACAAGCATGACTGGCCAAGTGCTATGTTGGCTGCTCAATGTCCCGTATGGATTCATCCCATCTGTACAAAGCCCAAGTCTTAGATTCCTATCTTCTTCACCAAATTTAGGGTACAATAGATCAATCTTCTTCCACTGTGGGGAATCAGACGTATGTCGTAGGATCCCATCATTATTTTTCTTAACATCTGCATGCCACCTCAAATTCTTCGCATCTTTCGGATTTGCAAACAAGCGTTGAAACCGTGATATTATAGGTAGATACCACAACACCTTAGCAGGAGAACCAGTTTTGGACTCCCCCGAAGTCATCAATTTATACCGTGACGCACCACATTTTGGACAATCTTTCAGATCTACATAGTCCTTTTGAAATAATACACAATCATTCGGGCATGCGTGTATCTTCTTGGCCTCCATTCCCATTGGGCACAACATTTTCTTTACCTGGTATGTTGAGATTGGAAGCTCGTTTCCTTCAGGAAGAATTTCTTTCAACAAAGTCAACAATGAAGTGAAGCTTTTGTCGCTCCATCTATTGTTAGCTTTCAACTTATACAATCTCAACACAGCGCTAAGCTTCGTAAACTTAGCACAGCCTGTGTATAACGGTATCTCAGCATCATGCACAATGTTTGTAAAGATAGGAGGTGGATCGGTGTGCTCTACCCTACAACTATCCAGCATCGCATCAACGATGTCTGCTGGAACTGGTTCGTTCACATTTACGTCATCGGAGGCAATTTCTTCTTCCACCCAAGCACTGCTATCGACATCTACTGGTTTCGATTTTGAAATCTCTCCATGCCAGTGCCATTCTGTATAGCCTTGTACAATCCCGTTGCACATGACATGACTTTTGATTTCCTCACCAGTGTTGACTTTCAAGTTGTTACCGCAATGCCTACATGGACAGTAGAACCTATCTGTAGGTTTTTTCCTATGTTCCTCGGCAAATCTAATAAACTGATCAAGACCAGATATAAACTCTGGGGTGCAACGATTACGAATGGACATCCATGATCTATCCATTCTATGATCAGAGAAAACAAGTATATATTAGGAAACAAGTATATATTAGGAAAAGATTAGGCAGCATTTCCCCGTTGTTCTCTAAGTACAAAATGGGGAAATGCCAACAAACACATGTGATGTCATTCTTATATATAATAAATGTGTACCACCTATCCCATCCTTGAACACCTAATCTCACTAGTAAGTGTATAATGTGTATTGGGTTTTCAAGAAAATTTCGGCAAAATTTTCTCGAAAACCCAATACACATTATACACTTACATCCTAAGTGAGATTAGGTGTTCAAGAACAGTCCCAAACCGGGGACTGTCCAAGATTTACTCCTAATGAGTCAATATTGGACGGGTTTCTAGGCCAACAAACACAATAATAGATATCTACAATGAAGTCGGACTCCATACAAACAGTATATAATTTAGTGATTGTTCATTCTAATTTATATCAATGTACAAGTAATATAAAAAACAATGATTGTTCACATTCTAGGCCAACAAACACATGTGATGTCATTCTTATATATAATAAAGGTGTACCACCTATCCCATCCTTGAACACCTAATCTCACTAGTAAGTGTATAATGTGTATTGGGTTTTCGAGAAACTTTCGGCAGCATTTCCCCGCTGTTCTCTAAGTACATATGTACTTAGAGAACAAACGGGGAAATGCTACCAAAATTTTCTCGAAAACCCAATACACATTATACACTTACATCCTAAGTGAGATTAGGTGTTCAAGAACAGTCCCAAACCGGGGACTATCCAAGATTTACTCCTAATGAGTCAATCTTGGACGGGTTTCTAGGCCAACAAACACAATAATAGATATCTACAATGAAGCCGGACTCCATACAAACAGTATATAATTTAGTGATTGTTCATTCTAATTTATACCAATGTACAAGTAATATAAAAAACAATGATTGTTCACATTCTAGGCCAACAAACACATGTGATGTCATTCTTATATATAATAAATGTGTACCACCTATCCCATCCTTGAACACCTAATCTCACTAGTAAGTGTATAATGTGTATTGGGTTTTCAAGAAAATTTCGGCAGTATTTCCCCGCTGTTCTCTAAGTACATATGTACTTAGAGAACAAACGGGGAAATGCTACCAAAATTTTCTCGAAAACCCAATACACATTATACACTTACATCCTAAGTGAGATTAGGTGTTCAAGAACAGTCCCAAACCGGGGACTATCTAAGATTTACTCCTAATGAGTCAATCTTGGACGAGTTTCTAGGCCAACAAACACAATAATAGATATGTACATGTTAGGGTTTCATCACAATTGATGTTAGGGTTTAAACAATGTTAGGGTTTAATCAAATCAAATTAGGATGCTAGAATGGACAAGTTTAAATCAAATTAGGATTTAAATTAGGGTTCCAATAGGATTCAATTTAATTAATTTTTATGTGAAAGATGTAATATTATAATACATACAATGGCAATGAAATGAAACCCTAATTGTATTGGAACTCATAAAAGGATGTCTCAAAGGTTGAATCTAATATATGCATCCTAAAAAAGGTATCACATCACAAATGTACATTTCAATAATCATATTTTATTTCCTTCCAATTAGTGTGGGTGCCAAGTTTGGAATTGTTTTCTAATCATGGGTCCCTTAATTTTATTTAGGATAGAAGATAAAATCAAGGATATCAAATAGTATAAGGCGCACCCCCAAAAGTAAAAAAATGGATTTATATTATGCATCATACCAATTTAAATCATGTTAGTTAGCAGTATTTTTTTTGGATCAATTATGCTTGAGATGCAGATATTTCTGTAAAGGATGGTCATTGACTCCTGAAAATGGGAATGCCACACGAACATGGATGAGAATAGGTAGATGTTTTTGAGCATGGGCTTGACATCAGCCAAGTTATGGTGTGGAACGAGGAGATGAGACTGTTACTGAATGGAAAGAATGGCAGAGGAAGGGTTTGATGCTAGTACCTTGTGAGCAGCAGAGTTAGGGCGTGAGCAAGGAGACGCAGAGCAGCAACAAGGAGGAAGGAGCGGGCGGCGGCGGCGGCGACGCAGAGCAGCAGCAGGAGCAGGATCGTCGGCGAGCAGGAGCGGCGGCGGTGGCGGCGACGCAGAGCAACAACAGGAGTAGGATCGTCGGCGAGCAGGAGCGGTGGCGAGCAGGTGTCCAACGGCGGCAGGAGCGGCGGCGAGCAGGAGTGGTGGCGGAGAAGGGGGCGCCGGAGAAGGGGAGCTGAAGAAGAAATCGCCGGACAGAAATCGGCGGCAGTAGAGAAATAGGGAAATCGCTCGCAATGAAACAGAAGAAAGGGGAAGAGTCGGGCGATCGAGGGTAATGAAGTTCCCAAATAGCGTCAGTTGTTTTAAACAACCGACACTATTTGGCGGGAACCACTTTCAGCGTCGGTTATACAAGGATAACCGACGCTGAAAGTGACACTTTTCGCGCAAATTTTCATCGCACATAGGCGTCGGTTATATACGTAGAAACCGACGCTGAAAATGACACTATTTTTTTTTATCGAAATATGGATTTCGCGGGCGACTTTACGCGTCGGTTTGTTATAAACAACCGACGCTTAATACAAAGCGGTACCCGTGTCTGGCTGGTCTTCGAATATAGACGTCGGGTTGCTTTAACAACCGACGCCTTATATGTTAGGCGTCGGTTTTCCTTAATAACCGACGCCCAGAAAAGTGACACTGAATGCTATTTCTGTAGTAGTGATGGTAACATTGGTCATTGTTGGTTTAGTTGTGTCCAACTAATCCTACTACTTAGGTAGCAATGATGTGTATCTAGACACTGCTCAATGCTTATGGAGTTTAATATTGATTAGTGAATCCATTGCCAATGTAGTATTGTGCCCAGAGGGTCACACACATAGAGATATCTTCAAGAAAGGTTGAGTTGGATCTTATTTGTAAATGTTATAATAAATCTAGGGACCTAAAAGTAAGTTTTGAGAACATAAATAAAATATGGACTCGGACTTAATAAAAGGTTTCTATAAGTCAGGGAGTCCACATCTTGGCCAAGTAGGGATTAGGAAACCCAGTCTCTCCACTCTTCTATATATATATAATATGAGAGGAAATCTTCAGGGCATGCACTCAGATTCTCTCATTGTTGACTCTAAGGTTTTAGAACCCCTAGAAGTGACTTGGAGAGATAAAGAGGGAGAGGCAGACACTAGGAACTCTGGTCATCTTCAAGCCCTCATGTGGATCCCATGGAGACGAGTTTGCACGGTAGATTCATTGTGGATGAAGATCTTCACAAACACACATGAATCGAGGTGATGGAGGAACAACACAATCCACCATAAGCGTGGTTGGCGAAATGATGTGATCTGCTTGGAACACAAATCAAGTAAGGGTATCCCCAGTGGAACGTTGCAATCTACCACCCAGGACACGTAAATCAAGATAGAGAACCTCTATGGTGGAATAGTATGATCTGTTGTATAGTTGAATGGCAGAACAGTGTGATCTGCCAAAGTTGGATTCGAGGTATGTTCTAGGGTCTACAAAGCTATCTCTATGACCTTGGGATCTATGGAAATCAATAGTAGATACCTGTGATCCGCCACTAACAATCACTGGCAGATTGTCACGATTAGACAGTAGAAAAATAGTTTTTTGCACCCATCCTGGGGCGACTCCTAGAGTGTCAGCAACCTCATAACGGAGTTCTAATTTCTGATCTAGCGAGATCTAAGAGAGGCGTGGAATGGAGGATCCATATCTATAGTGAGAGATACAAGTTGAATCCTTGGAACCTCTTCCACGATAAGCTATAAACTTGCAAAACCTAATCTGTTTTGTTGCATTAGATGGATCATGCTCAAAGTGTTCTCGTGAAAAAAATAGTGCAATGTGTTTCCCGCTCTCGATATTCCTACACAAATGAAATATCAAGGTTCAATGTCCTAGATCAATATTCATGGGTCACTCATGATAGAAAAATATTATAAACATAAATTTATCAGGAAATTAATTGATAAGCAAAATCAAATTTACATACACCATGAGAAAAATACTAAAAATTGTCAACAAAAAATGTCAAATGAAAAGAAAAATCACAGTCTCATGACAGTCTTCATGTACGCAATCCCGAAATTGGGGTTCTTGGGGGGTCATGCATGAATATGAATGCACGAGAAGAAATATTTACATTGACCAAATCATGTTAGATGGGTATCTTTAATGAAAAATGATTAGGATACCCACCCCTAAAATGGGGGTAAAAGAAGCCCCGGTAATTTATATGTAATGACAAAGGGAGAAATAGAGGAATTAATAATTTTGGGACAATTTTCGTGCTCAACCCTAGAATGAGGATTCTTGGGGATAGCACATGAATAAGAATGCACAAACCACAATTCATATTGATCAAATCCCACTAGATAGGTATCTTTTTTTAACAATATTAGATTTAAATGGGCATGCCTCCTACTCTCAAAATATCAAACAATATGTAGGGAAATAATAACATCCACATAAGTAGGAAAACCTCCCATATGGGCAAAAAATAAATACACAACAAAGAAAAATTAACAAAAGGGATATGTGAATCTTGAACCACTTTCCTTGTACCCAACCCCAAAACTATGGTATCTTAGGATGGCATGTGGATGTAAATCCATGAATAAAATATAGTATCAACCAAATGAGAATGGACCTCATGTTTTATAGGTCAACCATCGCAGTGTGCATGGGGGTAATGTCCCTCATTGTATATTGAAAGTAAGTGTATACATACATTTATATGAAAACTAGTGTGAAATTGAGTCAAAATAAGAATGGATGTGTATGGAAAATTTTGAAAAAGTAAATGACATAAGCCATGTGAATGTAAGGGTCGGAGATCATGTACCTCAATCCAAGATAAAAATATATGGGCCTGGATCATTATTTGAATATGACGAGTTGTGGGGTATCATGTTTACAACCCAATCAAGACACATCACAATAATAAAAATAATTGGTCATTAAGACACCATCACATAACAGTAATTGCGACACACGACAAGAAGCACTCCACAAGATAAATGGGGTCATTATCATTGTTCATTCATACATGAGTAAAATAAAATGAGTACTCATCATTGGTCATGATATATTGACATGGACTACTTACGATAATGTTCAAGAAACATCAAAGAATGCCATCAAGTTGTAGTGAAATATGTTACACAATCAATCAATCATATGCTAGTAAACATTTATGGACCGTGTTGTCTAGTAAATATAGTGTGAATCAACTAAATAATACACACACAAAATTCACAAAGATTTAAAAGGAAAGCATATCAACCATGACAAGTGATGTAACAAAAAATCTACAAAGCAACTACTCATTCTGATGCAATAAGCGTTGTCAAGCAAAGGTCAAAATTAATAATGTAAAAAATGAAAAAGCTTTCTCATTAAGTTTGGCGCCATTTGTCTAATCCAAGATGCACTCTTGCAATACTGACACACAAGGTTCACAGAAATCAGAACTCTTATCCTAAAACAACCCACTGCTCACAATATGTTAGAATGGCATGATCAAGTAACTCAAACTAGTGTATGTGGCACTACCACATGGTAAATACAAGCTACTCAATCAACAATAAGACATGTGCAGTTCCTGATACCTATGCAAACATGGAGTGGGAAATTACACAAACGACCACCATCAAACAAGGAATAAGTGTAGCACCATCAGCACACAATGAACAAGTTTGGCACCCTCAGAAAGCAAGGAGATGTCCATGCAAACACCACCATATAATCAGAAGTAATAATACAATAAGAAAGTTCATGTACAAGTGAAAGTTCAAACATGTTGGGCACAAAAGACCCACCATAGTAGGGAAGCCAGTGCATCAATTGACACTTGTTCACCGTCGTAGGCAAAAAGTGAGCTTACAATGAGGTGTAGTAGGAGTTGACAGTGAAGGACATCCACGGCTATATGCAGGGAGCAACATAGCAACAAAGTGTTGCTCGTGAACCCCAAAATGTAATGGCACATCAAAGTCAAGAGTCAGCAAAGTAGCACAGTTGGGTCTAGGGTAGGTAGTTGAGTGTGATAAGTAACAATAAGAGCGGGGAACATAGAAAGGAAAGACGAGAACAAATATAACTATGGATTCCTTTCTCACAATAGATGTGAGGATGCAAACCTTGTTGCAACAAACCCTAACCACAGACAAGGATGGCGCCACGAGCAAATTTGCACATTGTTGGCATGACCACAGTGTCCAGCCACTGCCACGAGCACCGCCAAAGCCATCATAGTTCCTCCATATGCAGAGGATGGGACTTTCACCGCACGAAACAAAAGGAGGGGAAACATGTTGTCAAGAGAAAATGAGCCAGAGTCAAGATTGAGGAGTGGAGGGTCATGGTATATGGCATGGATTGGAATAGGATTGAATCCCAAATCCTACACATAGGGGCAATGAGTTAGCCTCATTTCTGGAACTCCGTTAGGATTGACGGGGGGGTTAAAAATACCAAATCACACACTTTTTGCCAAACACATTAACCCAGGCAGGGTCAAAACGACCTTGCTGGCACAAAACAACACCCCCAACCTGGTTCTGATTGCGCACCAATACCAGGCTTAGGGCTAGTTTGTTTGGAAGTAAAATCAACCCACACGTTTAGTTTCAAGACAGGAAAATCAAACTAATGATTTTCAACTAGAACTATTTTGTCTGGTTTAATGGAAATTTAATGTGTAAAGTTGGTTTGTTTTTATTTGGTTTGAAGTAATTGTCAGATATTACGTGAGCAGCAATCTGCGGACAACATACATCATCGCAGCAACGGATCACATATACACAGTCGGAGCACTGTCTGCATGGTACCTGCCAGCTGTTGATAGAACACGGAAAGTAAACCGCGCTCATTCAAGGAAAAGTTCGTTTCCCCAATATTTATACAGCTCTGAACCGTGACTATGAATTGCTTTTCCAACTGAGAGTTGTAGTTACACGCAACCAAACGTACGGAGTCGGAACTATTGAGTAGTTGGATCTCCATGAATTGATTGACAGCCCAACTAAACGGGCCCTTAGGGGCCGTTTGGCCACTGCATTTGACGGATTAGTGACATACTGATGTAGTAGGAAGCCACTAGTTTGCTGGGAACAGTGCTTCTAGCGCAACAGTGCTCGATTGAACGCTTAAATATTGAACCACAAACATTTTTTTTCACAAACGGGAAACGAAACAACAACCGCTTAATGTTATATTTTGTTGAAGAACCATTCGGTTATAATGGTGGGCATGGACCGGTGCCGTCAAGAGTTCACCGGGGACCCAATCTTCACCATCTATCCCAGCTGAACAATTAGAAACTCAGGATAACCAGCCTAACGCAGTTACGTAGTGGCCATTTCCTTGCAAGCAGTGTGATTAGCTATAGTTTAAGAGCTGAGAAATGAACGCTATCAATTGCTGGACCTATCTCTTAAAACCTAGTCAGTAGCGACTCAAGAGGGCAGCCTTAAAAAAAACACTAGAACGTCAATCTGCTCGTAATGGCATCACGCTCCACATTATATGTATTGCAAGAGTCCTGCATGTTGTCATTTGCTCCACCAAGTATCCTAAAAATCCGTAGCCTAAAAGCACGTTCTTCATTGTAGACGTACTTATTTTCACTCACTTTTTCTGCAGTTTCACGAGGTTGTTTCAGTTATAACGATTCAGTTGAGACCGTTTGAAGGTTAAAAGGTGGCTCGGTTTACCTTGACAGAAATTGGAAAATGAATGGCATAGTATTCACTCCAGATCTGGAACAGAATTAGATTCATGGGAATACAGCTAACACTGGAGAATAGAAAGAAGGAACAAAGAGAACCCCTATGCAGCAACCCCAATACCATAAAAAATGCTATGTTTCATTTTCTGATTCGAAAACAAACATGCCTTCACCAACCAAATAGGCTTGTTCTTACAGAACACTAATTGTTTGAATATAAACAAACTTCAAACCAACTGAGATTGTGTAAATCCTCTTGAAACCGCCAAGTAACACCAGAAATAAATTAGCTCGTCACTCGCTTTGCACTACCAGAAACTAGCTGCTGTTTATACCCCAATAACATGAAAGAAAAGGCAGAAGACCTATGAATTCTCGACGGCTTTGATCAGCTCGCCGATGGTTTCCAGTTGATACCTTTGTTTTAGAAGCATCTTGGCAAAGTCAAGAGCTCTACGCTCGCAGCATGCCCTCATACTATCATCAGTAATTGATTCAAAATCTTCAACATGAGCTACTCCAACTATTCTCCTGAAAAGGGGCACTCCCAAGTGTAAGCAAGATATTCCGTCAATGGTAACAATGACATGAGCATATACTAACACATGGACATGGGCCATGCTAACCGTAAAAGGTCTTTTAAGTGTTAATGCGGAAAGAAAAACACATTTATAGACACGATTTTGAAATGTCATAATTGCAAAAAGGACAGCGTACCAAAGCATAACCACCTTACTTGTTACATGATCCAACCATGTAAATTAGAAGATTTTAGTAATGAGATGACGTCTATGGATAGGTCAACAAAGGAAATTGTGTTCTCTGAACTCATGTATGCAATAAAGTATGCTTAGAAGTGACTGCAGAAAAAGGTGAAGTCATAGTATGCATCGATATTTATACTTGGCCATCACCAATTGGGGGATATCTTTCGCTTTGACAGCATGAACAAGATGTTACTATACCACATTACATGGAAAAAAACACAATAGAAGATAATGAAAACTAGGGTAGGAAACATAAGAACATATCCAATGGATGTTCGCGGCAAAATCTAGTATTTAGCTTTATGATGTAGTTTTGTAATTGACATTGTACAGCTGCAATATAGATTTTGCTGTAAGTTTTTGTGAGAAATTGAGAAATAAAAGAAATCATTGTTCACGATGAAACCCTACTCTCACATATATGTTGGGTTTTGTGGAGAAAACATGTGCGGCGGAAGCGATAAAATCCACGCAACCCGTAACAGGATCTCGTCGATAACAGTGTATTCGGAAATAGGTTTGCGGGATATACCTTATCGCGGAGCAAGTCTGGCGATGTTCCGCTGCACGACGGTGCAACACTGCTTGTCAAACACGGACGGATCTTCTCTCCCGTTCGCTGTCGCAGGTTGATCCGGCAATGCTCCTCTGCGGCGGTGATGTACGTTGCTCGCAGCACGTACAGGTGGTCGTCGACGTCCTCCGAACGCAGGCGTCAAGGCGTCTGCGTCTCTACTTCGTCCACGCGGATGGACGGAACTCCACGTCGCGCTTCTCAAGCCGGCGGGAAGGAGCGTGTCTCTGCGGCGGCGTGCTAGCGCCGCGTTGCTCTCCTTTCTCTCCTAAGGACGACGACGACTAGGTTTTGTACGTGAGAATAACCTAAAAGCGTCTCTCTATATCTTATATAGATATCGGCCGTCTATCCTCCTTTAAATAGGATAAGAAGAGAAGTAGGGTTTCCTAAACCCATCGGTAAACAGAAACGTTGCGTTAATTAAAACACTCGTGGATTAATTAGAATATTTTGGAATTCATTAATTAACCAAATAATCGCATTAATTGATTAATTAATATCCGACTCCATGCAATCGCTTGGGATGGCTCTACGGGCATACATATACCAACAGACTCCCACTTACACTTAGAGCCAGTCCCTCCAATATTATTCTAATCGATTACATAAACATTTTAGTAATCAATGTGATTCGAAGCAATTTCAATCAAATCCACAATTATACTCCTATTCCAACACATCCTGTGCGTGTGACCCGGTAGGCTCCAAATTACGTTGGCAGTGATATCCATAATCATATTATGATTTCACAAGCAATGATTGGTATCTAGCAAGACTTCATTGCTACCCAAGTAATTGGAGAAGTTGGAGAACAACTTAACCTATCATACATGACTGGTGTTACAGTGATTGTACAGTTCCTTTGTCGCTGATATCCGGATTGAACTCAAGTCATGGAATTGTTATCCTCTTCAATGTTCAATCCATGTTCCTTGAACTAGAGCAGACTGTCTGAGATATATGTAAGCTCAATATCACATATTGACTCACATCAGCATGGCCATGCATTTCTCAGTCTCGCTTATCAAGTGGCCGGAATATCAAACTCCCGTAGGAAGGACAAATTCCATCTACATCACTCACAGTCATCCCCATGTGTCATAGTGCACCCAAGCACCATCTTTATAGCAATCCTTATTCAGGACCACGATGGATGATGTCAAAGTACACCAAACGTCATGTGATAAGTGTAGTGACTTCAGGTCTAAGAACCACAATCACCACCATCATTATGAGATGTGACTCTAACTACCAATCATGGTATCCATGTGTCACTCTCAAGGTGGGTCTATCTGATACACTGTTCTCTAACAAGTATCTATGTATTTGGTTTGATATCTCCATATCATGGATAATGAGATTCTTCCATCAACCAACATACATTCTAATCTTATGTGTTATTGATGTCTATGGATATTTCCACAATAACAACCGATTAGGGACAAAACAAGAATACATACTCTTAGCATACATATGATCTCACTGTTCAGGTCATCAACCCGAAGACATATGTCATTGAGTATATTATTCTATAGACATCTATAAGTTTTATGGTCATCTCACAATATAAAACACAAACATATAGATTGGAAACTTGCCTTTATTGATATGATCAATATAGTATTACAAATCGTTTACATAGTATCCCATTACAATCATCGAATGATAGTCTCTATGGGCATACATACCAACAGATTCCCACTTGCACTTATACCCAATCACCCATGAATCTCAATCCAAGTGATCGAACATGCCCGTCATGTTTCTGCTGTGAAAGTGCTTTTGTGAGCGGGTCAGCCACATTGCTTTCTGTAGGTACTCTGCAAATCTTCACATCTCCTCGTTGTACGATCTCTCGTATGAGATGGAACCGCCGTAGAATATGTTTGGAACGTTGGTGCGATCTTGGTTCTTTACCTTGTGCAATTGCTCCATTGTTGTCGCAAAACAACTCAATTGCATCACCAGCGCTTGGAACCACTCCAAGTTTAGAAATGAACTTCTTGATCCACACAGCTTCCTTTGCAGCATTAGATGCGGCAATATATTCGGTCTCTGTTGTAGAATCCGCAACCGTCTCTTGCTTGGAACTCTTCCAGCTCACAGCTCCATTGTTCAGGCAAAACACAAATCCAGATTGCGATCTGTAGTCATCTTTGTCAGTTTGGAAGCTAGCATCGGTGTAACCATTTACTACGAGCTCTTCCTCACCACCGTATACCAAGAATTGATCCTTAGTCCTTCTCAAGTACTTTAGGATGTTCTTTACGGCTGTCCAGTGACATTCACCTGGATCTGACTGATACCGGCTCGTCATGCTCAAAGCATACGATACATCAGGACGAGTACATAACATCGCGTACATGATAGATCCAATTGCTGATGCATATGGAATCTTACTCATGCGTGCCCGTTCATCACATGAACTAGGACATTGGGATTTAGAGATTGTAACCCCATGGGACATGGGCAAGTTACCTCTCTTAGAACCCTCCATGCTAAACCTCTTTAGCACCTTGTCAATGTATGTGCTCTGGCTTAGGCCTAGAAGCCTTCTAGATCTATCTCTATAGATCTTGATCCCTAGTATATAGGATGCTTCACCTAAATCCTTCATAGAGAAAGTCTTCCCTAGCCAACCTTTTACTGTCTGAAGAGTAGGGATGTCATTTCCCATCAATAGTATGTCATCCACATACAATATGAGAAATACGACTGTGCTCCCACTAACCTTTTTGTAAACACAAGGTTCATCTTCATTTTAACTAAAGCCAAACTTTTTGACTACTTCATCAAAACGTAGATTCCAACTCCGAGATGCTTGCTTCAATCCATAGATTGACCTTTGTAGCTTACAGACTTTATTGGCTTCCTTTGGATCGATAAAACCCTCAGGTTGTGTCATGTACACATCCTCGAGTAAATTCCCATTAAGGAATGTTGTTTTAACATCCATCTGCCAAATCTCATAGTCATGATAAGCTGCAATGGCAAGCATGATCCTGATGGATTTAACCATGGCAACTGGTGAGAAGGTCTCGTCATAATCAACACCTTGAATTTGACGGAATCCTTTCGCAACCAATCTACCTTTATAGGTTTGAACATTTCCATCCATGTCAGTCTTCTTCTTGAAGACCCACTTGCACCTTATGGGTCTTACCCCTTCGGGTGGATCCACCAAGGTCCATACCTTGTTGGTGTACATGGATTCCATCTCAGATCTCATGGCTTCGAGCCATTTCTCAGATTCTGGTCCCTTAGTAGCTTCTAGATAGGAAGTTGGCTCATCTGCTATGCCCAATTCGTCACTGTCTTGAGTTACTAGAAATCCAAATCTCTTAGGCTCAATTCGTGTCCTACTAGACCTACGAGGTTCCTGTGTTACATTTGGAACTTGAAATTCCACAACAACTTGTGAGTCCTCATGTTCCTTATGTACCTCCTCAGGTTCTCTGCTTTCTTGTTGGTCTCGAACTTCTTCGAACTCTACATTCCTCCCACTAATTCCTTTGGAAATAAATTCCTTTTCAAGAAATACAGCAGTCCTAGCAACAAACACTTTGTTGTCAGTTGGTGTGTAGAAGTAGTATCCCCGAGTTTCCTTGGGGTATCCAACAAAATAGCATTTTTCCGATTTGGGTCCAAGCTTTTCAGGAAATTGTTTCCTAACATAAGCTTCACATCCCCAAATCTTTAACATAGACAAATTGGGACGATTCCCATTCCATATCTCATATGGTGTCTTTTGAACCGATTTGGAAGGTACATGGTTAAGTGTAAATGCTGCAGTTTCAAGAGCATATCCCCAGAACGATATTGGAAGTTCGGCTGAACTCATCATTGATCGTACCATGTCTAATAATGTACGATTTCTTCTTTCTGACACACCATTATGTTGTGGTGTACCAGGTGGAGTCCATTGTGATACAATACCACAGTCTCTCAGAAGGTCCTCAAACTCTTGGCTTAAGTATTCATCACCTCAATCTGAACGGAGTGCTTTAATATTCTTACCAAGTTGCTTCTCCACTTCATTCATGAAAGTCTTGAACATTTCAAGAGTTTCTGACTTGTGTTTCATAAGATATACATAGCCATACCTACTGAGGTCATCAGTGAAGGTAATGAAGTATTGATAGCCTCATCTAGCATTTGATCTAAAAGGTCCACATACATCAGTATGTATGAGCCCTAGCAGATCACTGGCTCTCTCACTGTGTCCAGTGAAAGGAGTCTTGGTCATCTTCCCTAATAAACATGCCTCGCATGTCTCTAATGATTCAAAATCAAAAGAGTCTAGATAACCATCCTTATGGAGTCTAGATATGCGCTTCTCGTTTATGTGCCCAAGACGACAATGCCATAAGAATGTTTTGTTTGAGCTGTCAAGTTTTAGCCTTTTAGTATTTACGTTATATATGCTAGTCTCAAGTTCTAACAAGTAGATGCCATAAGACATAGGGGCATTGCCATAAAAGATCTCATCTTTAGAAATAGAAATAATTCCATTCTTAATGTGAAATTCAAATCCACTCTTGTCCATACAAGATATAGAAATAATATTTCTATTAATGGCAGGTACATAATAGCAATTCTCTAATTCTATTACAAGGCCCGTAGGCAAAGATAAACTAATAACTCCAACTGCGGTGGCAGCAACTCTTGCTCCATTAGCGACCCGCAGCTCGACTTGGCCCTTTCGTAAAGGCTTACTTCTTATCAGATCCTGCATATTAGAACATATGTGAGATCCACATCCGGTATCTAGTACCCATGATGAAGAAGTATTTAAGTTTATCTCAATAACGTATATACCTGAAGTGGAGATCTCTATCCCCTGCTTCTTTTTCCTTAGTTCCTCCAGGTAGAGAGGACAGTTTCTTTTCCAATGTCCAGGCTGGTGACAATGGTGACAACTGCCTTCTTTGGAGATCCCACCTTTAGCTTTGAGCGCGGATGACTTTGGCTTCTGCCCGGCTTTAGAACTTTTCTTAGCCTTGCCTTTGCCTTTTGACTTTCCCTTTGTCTTGTTGATCATCATCACAGACTTGGGCTTGTCTTTCTTCATCTGTGCTTCGGCTGTCCTCAACATGCCCAACAATTCTGACAACGGCTTGTCAAAATTGTTCATGTTGTAGTTCATGACAAAATGATTATATGATTCAGGCAACGATTGTAGAATCACATCAGTGGCCAACTCTTGACCTAGGGGAAATCCCAGCTTGGATAGGCTTTCCACGTACCCAATCAAGGTGAGTATATGGGTGTCAACTGAGTCTCCCTCTTTCATCTTGCTTTTGAACAACGCCTTTGAGACATCATATCTCTCCTGTCTTGCTTGATGTTGATACATGTTCTTGAGATGTGTTACCATCTCCATGACATTCATGTTCTCATGTTGCTCTTGCAACTCATAGTTCATTGAGCACAACATTAGGCACTTGACATCCACAGTATCATCAAGGTGCTTCTTGTAAGCATCCTTTTCAGCCTTGGGCGCATTTACGGCGGGCTCCTCTGGCTCTGGTGTTTCAAGGACATAGAGCTTACGCTCATGTGTGAGAACAATTCTCAATGTCCTAAACCAGTTTTGAAAGTTGGTTCCGGTAAGTTTGTCCTTCTCAAGGACCGATCGCAACGAGAACGTGTGAGTGTTGTTTGCCATTTGATTGCTACAAAAGAAAAAATTTGCATTTAGTCCAAAACATTTTGACTTGTAAAGATTTGATAAACGAGATTAATTAGGCCTTTAATTAATTACGCTCCCACTATTTTATTCAAATTGATAGCCCTCACTATCAACTCGGAAGATTGCAACGCACAACCTTCTAGTGAGCCAAGACCCAAAATAATTGGATCAATGCCCAGCCAACGCCGGCGTCAAAGACCAAATACTAAGGTAGGCAACTTTTGCCAATTGCATCATATGCAACTCTTGGATAGATGATCATACACAACTCCTTGCCATGATGCATCTGTGTGCCTCTAGGTACTTGATCCTATCAAGGTTCCCTAGTTAAGTCCAACCCATAAGCCAACACGATGAGTGTGCACCCTGCGGAGGCAGACCCACACACCCACCATCACACTTCCACGAGATAGACAGTGTACCACGCGGAGGCGTGCCCACACATAGTCGATCAAGCTTTTCATGTGTGTTGCTTTATGGAAGGCAACTAAAACTTAATATTATTAATTGAGGGATTTTATTAATACATATATATATATATATATCCAAACACCACATACTTATAGTACGTATCATATACTACTATATCCACAACCACAAATGATAGACATGCAATCACAAATACATCGGTTATGGCCATACTATTGTAATCCTTTGACGCAACAAAGGATTACGGTCCACCTATGGTCTTATGCATCTCATGCAACACCTGTGAAAACAACATGTAAGCTTATAATGATCAACATTACAATGAACAACTTCATGGATGCTTCGTGAGGTTGGAATGTCAAGTTGCTTCTTGGAATGGGATCTTCTTGTTGCTTCTCCATGGACGCTCCTTGGAGTGGGATCTTCAGGTTGCTTCTTGGAATTAGATCTTCATGGTGCTTCTCCATGGACACTCCTTGGAGTTGGATCTTCAAGTGGCCTCCTTACATCAAAATTACAAAGACTAAAACTAATCCTATCTTTATTACATCATATGATTACAAAATTAAAGAGAGAATTAATTACACTTTGAAATAAGAGATGAGGCTCGGCATGCAAGCCGAATACATTATACAAAGGATCCATATGCAACGATTATACATCCATAACATTCACAAACAACCATATCCACAAGATCAACATCCACATCCACATCCATTCACAACATTCACAAAAGGGGATACTAGGCCATAACTGTGCATGCACTCACCACATAAAACAGATTTTAAAGGCGACGTGTATGCTATCATAGGTATATCTACATATACGTATATACATATTAAAATTGCAGTACTTTTAATGCGGGACATTCCCCATTAAATGAATTTCGACTCCCACGCAGACAATGCGGGGTACACAGGGGCAGCACCCCTGTGCGGGGATCGAGGGGAGGCCGCCCCTCGCGGGGTCTCAGGGGCAGAGCCCCTGAAAGGTCTACGGAATTTTACTTCCGTGCACTTAGGAAAATCACTATTTTCCACAGTCAACCCCGTCCAAAACGTCAAAAACAATAGCCTGCGGCGTATGTGGAATTAGGTTTAGATTTGCACATTAACAGGTTTAATTCGCATCGTATGCAACATAAAACAGTATACAGCGATTCGATCATATCGAAACGAATCCAAATACGCCGTAGATCGACGCTGCTCTGATACCACTGTTGGGTTTTGTGGAGAAAACATGCGCGGCGGAAGCGATAAAATCCACGCAACCCGTAATAGGATCTCGTCGATAACAGTATATTCGGAAATAGGTTTGCGGGATATACCTTATCGCGGAGCAAGTCCGGCGATGTCCCGCTGCACGACGGTGCAACACTGCTTGTCAAACACGGACGGATCTTCTCTCCCGTTCGCTGTCGCAGGTTGATCCGGCAATGCTCCTCTGCGGCGGTGATGTACGTTGCTCGCAGCACGTACAGGTGGTCGTCGACGTCCTCCGAACGCAGGCGTCAAGGCGTCTGCGTCTCTACTTCGTCCACGCGGATGGACGGAACTCCACGTCGCGCTTCTCAAGCCGGCGGGAAGGAGCGTGTCTCTGCGGCGGCGTGCTAGCGCCGCGTTGCTCTCCTTTCTCTCCTAAGGACGACGACGGCTAGGTTTTGTACGTGAGAATAACCTAAAAGCGTCTCTCTATATCTTATATAGATATCGGCCGTCTATCCTCCTTTAAATAGGATAAGAGAAGTAGGGTTTCCTAAACCCATCGGTAAACAGAAACGTTACGTTAATTAAAACGCTCGTGGATTAATTAGAATATTTCGGAATTCATTAATTAACCAAATAATCGTATTAATTGATTAATTAATATCCGACTCCATGCAATCGCTTGGGATGGCTCTACGGGCATACATATACCAACAATATATAGATAGAGGGGACAATATTTAAGTCATCAATTCAAATGATTAACATGGGATGAGCTTATAAAGAGAGATTTTGAATCTCTACATCTCAACCAGAATATGACCCATGATAGAGCTGAATGGAAACAAAGGATCCATGTAGCTGACCCCAACATAGTTGGGACTGAGGCTTAGATGATGATGATGATGAATTCAAATGATATATGTTTTTCTTTTCAAAACATTCAATAGACTGTTAAAAACAGTAATTTCGTACATACTCTCTACACATTTACTTCTATATTTTTTTTCTGTGTGATTGTTTCCTATAAAAATATTGTCATAATAAATATTCAAATGCTTGTGAGTAATGAGTACTTTCAAATTGTTGCAACCTTTTGATGTCACGTAACTTTTTATATGTTATGTGATTAGAAATCATGAGGGGTTGTTGGTCTCTAGATTTTCTGGACCGAGCACGTGAGTTGATAGGATTGGTGGGTTGCTTGAGGCCCTAGAGGCTGGTCTGGCATTAGGTAAAGGCTTAGGAGCTCTGTTTTCGTTGATAGAATGTGATAATCATAGGGTTGTTAAGATCTTAGACGGACTGGAATCTATCCTTTAAAAAGGCCTTTTTTGAATCTCTCATATATTTTGAACAGTCACAGTTGACCTTGTAAGTTTATAGATAGAAAGGCCAATAGTTTGGTGTGCAGGCATCCTTGTTCGATATGTCGTCTCTAACCTTGGGGGACTGCCCCCACCCCCACCCCCCACCCCCCAACCCAAGTTTGAAGAAATTATCAACTAGAAGGATGGGGCCTAGCTTACATTAGGAAAGACAAGCTCGCATCAAACTCACAAAGAAATAGATTGAGGGTATAGGTTCAAAGGGGGTCTATGGTGGTGATATAACCTGTCCTTTGATGTACACGGGAGATACCACTGTACAATATATTTTTTTTCCTTTTTCCTACTAGGAAACTGGATGAATAGAATTCCCCGTGTTAGTTCAAAGAAAGGAAAGGCTACCCCCGTTAACCATTATGCATACACACACATTGCAAAGTTTAGGAATCATAGTCAGCCCGCATTTTAGGGTCACTTCTTGTAGGATAAAAGCTAAGGGGTGATTAATTGGTAATTGAGAGGTTCCATATTATAAATACCAAATATCTGACATATTTCTTTCTCTACATTCTAGTAACCAAACTAAGTGTTAATGGAATACAACATACATATACTAAACACTTAGGAAGATATTACAAAGACATTTAGGGGCAGTTTAGATGGCGTATTTAAACGCAGTATTGTATTTGAATTTTGTATTTTGAATGTCGTCTTGTCAAGAGTTGTGTTTGGAAGCTTCTAGTAGTAATTCATGATTACCAGTATTTAGCAGACGGTATTTTTCCAAATCAAAATTGCTGCCTTCTGAATCACGCCGATATTGGCGTGATTGAGAAAGTCCATCCGGAGAGAGCAATCTTCCACCCGATCCAGACGATCCCTGACTCTTCTCTCCTGGTGTTGTAGGTTTCTTTTTACCCAGCTGCACTTCTTCCTCCTCCGAATGGGGATCTAGGGCTGCCAACTAATTTCTCATGGCAAACCGATGGCTCTAGTACCCAATAGAGTAGCAAGTCTCTTGTCCTACCAAGAGAATCTCCTGCTCAGTGGAGTTCACACAGTTCCTGCAGGTGACGGTATAACGCAGCAGGCAGACGCCACCACTAAGCATATGCACAAACTAGTGGCGGTCATCTGGTTAGCCTTCTTCTTTTCCCTCGGGACACAGCTGCAAATAGCAGGAAGCAACTCTCAGACCATGGCAGGAGCTACACCACCATAGGTTGACTCGGATGCTTCGCCAGAAGAACAACAACACGACACTCTGTACTGTCCCGGTTGCCCGACTCCCTACATTCAGTTTTACGATCTAAACAGTTGGGCAGTTGGGGCACAAGTTAGAAGCCATGAACTGCTTTTTCCACAAGTCTTCATACAAGCTGCAACTGCAGTGGTCAACGATCATATTTGAGTTGCGTAGTATCCGAACATGAATCTTCTAACTGCAGTGATCTTTAGCAACTGCAATACAGATTACCTCCCTTCACAAGTGCAAAAGTAATCTCAAATTCAGCACCCAAACGGCTCCTCAAAAGTAATCTCATAAGTGTTTTGGCTCACTAGGATTGTGTCCAAGTTTGTAAATGTGTCTCCTCTCCTACATGTAGAAGTAGGTTTCTGTGATACAAATCATCCCTTAGCCGTCTATTTGCTTTTTCACATGGTATCAATGCAGCAATCCGGCTCTAGCCATAGGAGATAGAAAGAAGAAAAAAATTATTCCGCCTGTGGGCAGCCGTCGCCCCTTCTTGGCTTGATGCCCGCCAGGCTGTCCAACCTCCATGGTGAAGAAACGTCTTGCTAACCCTTTCCTGAATTCTTGCGCCTTCACCCCTGTTTCCGCAACCCCTGCTGTCGGCCACTCAACCCGTCGTTATCTCGACCAATACCCCTGCCGCTAACACGACCATTGCAACCCCCTGCTCCGGCCACCATTATCCCAACAATATCCACATATTGCTCATGTTGTTGGCTCCATGTTGTCGCCCCCGCCATGCGACCATCTCCTAGGCTAGATCCACTCATGCTCCTGGTTCTATAGACATTGTAGCTAGCATGTTGTTGCACCTCGTGATTCTCCGTATGAAACCAATCATCTCAGAAAGTTGCTGCCTGCAAAATATCCTCCACGGATTTTGGACTCTTGAGCTTAGCATGTCTTTGCTGTTGTTGAGTGTGATCTCGCAGAAGCAGTAGCATCCATCTTGTTGAGCATTGTCTACTTGCAGTCAATGCATATGTAAGACAACAACCACATAACCTCAGGTTGTATCATTACCGGGAGGAAACGACATCCTGCATTGGATGCAGCGGGCATCAAATGACTCAAACTGGCCCAAGAAGCTGCAACAACACAATCACCATCAATATCATCGTTGGGCAGAAGCGATGGCGATACGAGATCGATCAACAGCAGTGGTTCCAGCCTACTGCGACTTAACTGACCTCTGCAGCATTACTCATGGCACACTCAATCAACTTCTGGAAAATATACTCAGTTTGGTCTTCCTTTAAAAATCAACAATTTTCCTTTATCTCCTTTTATGCTTGACAGGGGACTCCTCACCTGGGGTGTTCTCTTTATCATTGTCCACCCAACCACAGTTGATCTCCATGGCTGGTGTAAGGGTTAAATAGAGGAGAGAAGAAGGCATGAAGGGAACAGAGGAGAGAGTAAAAAATGGGATTTATTTCAACTCTGCCTATGTTTTCGTACTTTGCAAATGTAACCAGTCCCAAGCCCAGGTAAAGGAAGAGTGTTGATGGTAGGTTGACAGCCAACCATAAAACTCACTTTTTTTATGACATGGATCCTTGTTTGCTTGCAAGATGCCAAGTGGGCAGGGGAAAGATATAGAGAGATTGGAGACATGGAACGAAATTTGGTATACATGTATTGACAGACATGGAAATAGCGTTGGAGTTGTTGTTGATAAAATGTTGAAGGATGATGTCGTCAAGATCACACAAATGGTGAATAGAATCATAGCTATCAAGGTTGTTCTTGGGGGGGATGATATTTAATATTATTAGAGCTTATGCCCCTCAGTTGGCCTGAATGAGGAGACAAAGATAGATTTTTGAGATAACATAGATGAACTGATGCAAGGAATACAGATAGAGGAGAAGATCATTATTAGGAGTGATTTAAATGTCCATATGGGAAGTAGCAATGTTGGATATGAGAGTCCATAGAGATTTTAGATATGACAGCAGAAATGAAGGAGAGAAGATTTTAGATTTTGCATTTACTTATGATATGATCTTGACAAAAACACATTTCAAAAAAAGAGATCCTCGTATTATTACTTTCAAGAGTGGGCACAATTGTAGCCAAATTGATTACTTTCTCACAAGACGGCTAGATCGAAAAGTATGCAAGGATTGTAAAATGATCCATGGGAAAGATCTCACTACCCAACATGGGTTGGTAATTTTAGACGTAAAGATGCAGATCAACAAAGGTAAGCATAAACAAAAACCAAGATAGAAGGATCCAGTGGTGGAATTAAACTTATCAAGGAGAGAACTCGAAAATTGGGGTTTGATGTTAACTCTGTGGCAAAATATGAGCTCCAATATATAAAAAAAATTACCAAAGAGATTTTGGGAGAATCCAAAGGGTGTGGGCCTCCACAGATAAAGACTTGGTGGTGGAATGATGAAGTACATAAGGCTATTAAACTCAAAAGGGACATCTATAAGAGTTTGTCCAAATTTAGAGATGATGCAACTTTTCAGAGATACAAACAAGTAAGAAAGATGCTAAGAAGGCAGTTCAAGAGGCAGAATTCAAATACTTTGATGAGATATATAAGAAATTGGACAGTAGAGAAGGAGAAAAAGATATTTATAAAATGGCTAGTATAAGAAAGGAAGTGAACAAACTTGAGTCAAATAAAGTGCATCAAGAATGAAGATGGCAGAGTGTTGGTGAAGGATGATGATATAAAGAACCAATTGAGAAACCACTTTCATAAATTTTTCAAAGGGTATACTATGAATAATGTATGAGACTCAGGTGACATGAATGCAAGAGGTATCACTTATACACATAGTCACAAATACGGTATTCCAGATACTTTCATCCAGGCTGAAAAAATAGGAATTCGGGAAATGTGTGGGATATTCTGATAAAAAATGGTCAACCTACGATAAAAATACGGTCAACGATTCGGAAAAAAGTCAGAGAACATACACATATATATGTATGGATGTATAAATTGTACATATTTTACACACATATATTGCACATATATACTACCCACACACCCAATATATGTATATTACATAAATACACATATAATGCACATATCTAAGAATATATAATCTAAGTATATATCTATTTATCTATTACAGACATATATTGCATACACACATACATACAAAAAGGCATGTGGTCTAGTCGATATTCTCATTGATACATGAAAGAGTAGGGGATCTTTAACAAAGTTATGAAGACAAAGAAGATGTCAGATGAATGTTGAAATAGTATTATAGTCTCTATCTACAAGAACAAAGGAGAGGTTCAAAGCTACACAAACTACAGAGGTATCAAGTTGATGAGTCACACTATGAAGCTTTGGGAGAGGATTATTGAGCAAAGGCTAAGATCGATAACACAGATATCAGACAACCAGTTAGGTTTTATGCCTTGAAGATCAACAACAGATGCTATTTTTCTGGTAAGGAGGCTTATGGATAGGTACATAGAAACAAAAGAGATCTTCATATGGTGTTTATTGATCTGGAAAAGGCCTATGATTGAGTACCCAGGGAAGTGATGTAGAGGGTTTTGCATGAAAAAGTGTGCCTATCCAATACGTTGACCTGATTAAAGACATGTATGATGCCCCAACTGCAAGTGTTAGGATTCCTAGAGGAGAGGCACAGACTTTTCCTATCATCGTTGAGGTACATCAAGGATCGGCACTTAGACCATATCTATTTGTTCTTGTTATGGATGAGTTGACAAAGCATGTTCAAGATAATATCCCTTTGTGCATGTTGTGTTGATGATGTTGTGTTAATTGATGAAAGGAAAGAAATGTTGAATGAAAAAGTTGAACTTTGGACAAATGCATAGGAATCTAATGAATTTGTTATCAGTAGAAGTAAAATTAAATACATGCATTGCAATTTTAGCCAATCTAGAATTGTGAATGGTGGGGCCAAGTTGGATGGAATGGGTGTAGCAATATGTGATGAGTTTCGTTACTTGGGTTCTATTATTGAAAGGGAGGGTGACGTTCAAGATGACATTTTTCACAGGATCCCAGCAAGATGGTTGAAGTGGAGGAGTGCAACTGGAGTAGTTTCTTATCAGAAGATCCCTCTCATATTAAAAAGCAAGTTTTATAAAACAACTATATGGCAGTGAATGTTAGGCAGTGAAGAAACAAGGTCTCAACAAGGTGAATATGGCTGAAATGTGTATGCTGAGATGGATGTGGGAAGACACGAAAAAAATCGTTTGAGGAATGATTATATTAGGAACAAAGTGGGGGTGGTGAGCATCGAGGACAAGTTGCGCGACGGTCATAAAAGATGGTATGGAGTATGAACATATGCAGCGCAGACCGACAAATGCACCTATTCGAAGCAAGCTTATTGAGCACAATTGAAAGAAGCAGGGGCAGGCCTACAATAACTTGAGTAGAGCTTACAAAGAGAGAGTTTGAACTTTTACATCTTGATCTGAGTATGACCCATTACAGAGCCGATTGGAAAAGAAGGATCCATGTAGCCGACCCCAACATGGTTGGGGTTGAGGCTTAGATGATAATGATAATGATGATCCTCTACTTTGCTATTTGAGCAAGCTTCTAGAGATATATTATTCACCTTCAAATGTGCATATTTTACATGCTTATTTCTATTGAAGTGGCGTCATTCGACTATGTCGTCTCAGTACCTTATGTTTGTGCTACATGCATGTTGATTTTCTGCTACTTGTTTGTGCTCTCTAATGCCCCTCGCTCCTTGCTACTCTGATCCAACACACTCTGGCATGTTCGTGCTTTGTTGTGCGCATTGACCATTCTACCTGTAGACTAGCACTCTCTGGAATTTACTATATGTGCCTTAACACTCTCTGCGCTATTTGACGATTCTTGCAACAGGGACGGTGCGACATGCTCTGATTTCTGCTACACATTGTTGATCCAAAGATTGTTCATGCTCGACTAAGGCTTGTCTGCTACCTGCCTATTGTTGTGATATATGTTGAGGCTCTCCTACTGTTGGCCTATTATGTTGATCGCATGCTATGGTTCTATGATTCATCTTCTACTTCTATGGTGATATATTGCTATTATGCATCATGTGTTGTTGTTATCGAGCTTCTTATACATTTGCCTACATCATGGAGTTTTCTGCTATATCTACATCTTGTCTTCATCGGAAAAATGTTGTTGTTGGTACTTGTGTCATTTATCTATTGTTTTATGCATTTGCACTATCTTCCTATCTATTCTTGCGCGTAGACTATTTTCTATTTGTGATCCAGCACTATCCAGACTGAATTAGCACCCTTTAGACTGCGACGTAACGATAGAAATTAAGAGCACTATGTGCATGTATTGCTGTCTACTGCTCCAGACGCTACTTATTAATTAGGGAGGCGATCTGCTATCTGCTTCTTTACTATTATGTGCTTCAGAGGGAGTCGTTTATCCACTACTACTTTCACACTATCTATTTGGGGACGAGAAGACTTGCTTGCTACTTGTTTTATGTCATCTTCTAACATGGGAGTGTTCCGAGTATATCTATTATGAGATTCAGGGGGAGAGCAATTTTTAGATGGGTTTATTATCTTTTTTTAGTCTATATTGGCAAGTTGGACATGTATTTCATCCACGCTCCAGCTTGAGGGGGAGTGTTGAGAGTTATTTAGTTAATCGGTTTATTATCTAGTTAGTGAATGGGCCTAAGTGTTTTGGCCCATTAGGGTTGTGTCTTAAGTGATGCAAACTAGGGGTGGGCACAAAGCCAAACTTGACCACCAGAACAAACCAGACTTGACCAAGCCACCCAGCATAGTATAGTTTAGACATGTAGTATTCTCTAGTTTGTCTGGAAATTCTCGAGACCGATCTTATGTAGTCCGGTCAAAGCGTGGGTGACTGATTAACCACTCGAGCCAAACTTGACCGACTATATGACAAATTTATTATATTCATGTTTTGAATTTTGATATATACAATTAGATATATATTATTATACATACATATAACAAATGATAAGATAATGTGTATTTTAACGAAGTAAAAACAAGAAATTATAAACAAAAAGTTAAATTTTGAGTAATGAACTAATATAAACATCACGAAAATCATCTCAATTAGTTGATTTAAAGAAGACCAAGATGTTGGAACCCTAGTTCCCTCTGATGAAACTTGTCTTCTCTTCCTCCTCATCTTAAGTAAACCCTTTGAACAAATTTATATTTTACAAATTCTAACACATGACCTTCATTTAAATATGTGTGCAATAATTACTAAACAGAAATGGTTTTAAACCGAACTTAACCAAACCTGACCATACTATTGTGATCAAATTAAGTTTGGTCTAGATATTGTTAACGACAAGTCTAATTTGAATTTTTTATAACCACTAAGTGTATTCTGGTCTGCGATTTTGGGGACAAACCAGACTTAAGACAAGACCATGCCCACCATTGATGCAAACCACATAGAAAAAATCACTCATGTATAATTCAACTCTGCCAAACAATACCCTCGGGCATAGGCTTATATAAAAAACTCATGGAAAGTCCTAACTGGCTTATTTCCGCTAATTACCCCATTGAAATAGCAAATAAATCTAATTAAAAACTTATACTAACTAATTAAAACGTATAAATCCCTAATATTACACTTAGTCCTAAAATCAAAACAATTGCATAATAAGCCCTAAATCAAGATTAAATTATAAAAAAACTAATTCGCTTAATCGGATATACTATCTAGCTTGATCTAGTAGTGGGACTTGTCCCGCATCAGTCTACTTCACCATGAATGTTCTCATTCCGAGATCAAAATGAAAAGTTGATGATGCAAGCCAATGCCATGTTCGCATGCAAAGAGCATTGGTTAGACAAACATCACACTTCCGTTGTAAACAATCAATCCAAAGACCACCTTTTCACGTTTATCTCCTCACAAAGTAGGTCAGTGAAGTTTCTAGCTACAGTGGAAGTATGTCTCAGACCCCTGACCCACAGATCCAACTTTCAGGTAATCGAGGACGCGCAAATTGCACAGTGACTAATCTGATATATGAAAATTCAAATATGTAGAAGAATCACGCAAGTCCTACATGAAGCTCGAGATTGAAGAAGTTCCCCAAAAAACTGATGTTTGGGGCCAACATTGTACTACAGTGTCACAACTACACTGCATGGTAACTATGGTCAATTAATGTGGAGCTTTGTGCTCATGGCTCTCTTCTCTAATGGCCATGGGGCCTTGGAGGAGCCTAGATGGGTCTTTCACGCCCCTCCTGAAACCAATACAAGGCCCGAGTTATCGTTGGTGCCTTCTATCATCGGCATGGCTCCCAATTGTTGTCAACTTGCTTGATTGAGCCACCGTTGGGAGGACCATAGAGGTCGACAGCATGTAAGGGAAGGTTGGTGCCCTCGTTTGTCTTCTGATGGCATACTGTTGTTGGAAATAAAGGGGAGGGGAATGTGGAAGAAAGGGAGCTAAGATGTAACAATCGGGCCCACCGCCCTAGGCTCTAGTAGAGTTTTAGGAATGACGATTGGCCCCACAAACCACCACTAGCCTTACCTGCGTGCTTTTTCCTCACTTACGCACAAGTCAGGGTCAACTTCCCGACTGGTCACCCATCCTAGTACTACTCCAAGCTAAGCACGCTTAACTATGGAGTTCTTTAGTGATGGGCTCCCGGAAAAGGAGGTGCACCTTGGTGATATGGGTAATCTAAACATTCCTTATAAGATCATATTATCCGAGGCCTGAAATCCTGGGACGTTACAATCTCCTCCACTTGGACTCTTGACGTCCTCGTCAAGGCTCAACTATATGGTCTCATAATATTTCCCCATTTCAGTGCAGACCCAACATGGCCCATGGACACCCAGCTCCCGATCACGGAATACCAACGCAAGGATGGCTACATCACCATGAATAACCATTTCCTACATGCCTAGACCGTACGGCTCAAGACTGGCATGCCACATGCCCATGTGTGTTGGCTAAATTGACATTATGATAAATCCCTTTGTTTCGATGATGACAAACATTTCATTCTTGTCGATCTAACGTGCTACTTGAGTGTTGCAGGAATAAGGTGGATGACAAAGTACTAGGGAATCTATACGCTTGAATATTTGTAAATTTCATGAAATGTAATCAATTGTAAACTTGTACAAATATATAATGTACAAGTACTTAGACTTCATGTAAATCAAGCGTTAGATCTCCTCTAGCCAATCACTACACTTAGATAGGTCATCCCCTTCAACAGTGTCACATATGCACACTCATACACACACTTAATGCCTTAAATTGAAACATTGAAACAGGGGCAATCTCGGTCGACAAACTCCTCGACCGAGACACTCTCGGTCGACAAACTTCTTGACCGAGAAAGATCCAAGTAGCCGTTAGACACAGCTGACAAGGTAGTTGGCAGTTGGAGATGAACGTTGCAAACACTTGATCCAGAGAGCCTGTCGGTCGACAAAACCTCGACCGAGTAGGTATCTCGGTCGACAATTCCTCGACCGAGATGGACTCTGACAGCAACTGCAGAATTAATTAATTCGCCGTTGCTAATGCAACCAACTTGTACCTAACGGCTAGTTAAGCACTTAGAACCCCCTAGAAAGTGTCTAGAACGTCCTTAAGCACTTGTAGGCCATTCCTATAAATAGGACATACCTTAGGACACCTAAACTTACCTAAGCTACACTTGTGATACACTTGAGCATACACTTACAATTGACAATCTGTTTTGAGAAATTGAGCAACACTTGCATTGGTGATCCCTCTACTTGCTCTAATTTCGTGTCCTATAGGCTAGTATCTCCTATCCACAACAATCACACGTGCATATACATTGGTTAGGAGATCTACACGCTTGATATAGGCAAATCAAGCCTTGTGCTTCAAAGGATAAGTGTAATTTCCTGTTTCCTTCTTGTTCCTTTTATCCTTTGTATTCTCCTTGCTACTCCTAGGGTTGGAGGCTGCGGATTGGAGAAGGTTCTTCTCGGTGGAGAAGGTGGACTTTGAACTACTTCAAGAAGGCTATTGCAACGGCTTCAAGAGGAAGGCTACTTCAAGGGGGAGCTTGAAGTTACTTCAAGAAGGCTGCTTCAAGGTTGGTGCAATTACTTCTAGGTGAAGGCTGTTCGAAGGGTTTGGTGAAAGAATTGTAATTTTATGTAAAGTCCTTACGAGGTAATAAAATTTAATTCTTTCAAAATCCCGGTTGGGTAAGCAACCGGGTAGTGGACTGACTTCCTTAGTATTTGCTAAGGTTGGAACCACTCTAAATCCCCTGTCTCCTTCTTACTTTTTCATTTGTGATTGTTTGAGTTAAATAATTTAATTTTAAAACCCTATTCACCCCCCCTCTAGTGGTTTTTCAATTGGTATCAGAGCGGGCTTCAAGGAACTCTAACCAAGTCTTGAAGAATGGGTGACGGGTTGCTCAACAGCCTAAACCTTGAAGGGACACTTGTGGCTAGACCTCCGGCATTCGATGGAACTAACTACACTTACTGGAAAAGAAGAATGCAATTTTATTTTCAAGGGATTAGTTGGGATCTATGGAGGATGGTGTCAACCCCCTATGAGCTACATCAAGCGGAATATGCAGCTTGGGACACCAATACGGTAAAGTCGGCTCAAATGAATGCAAAGGCTGTAAGTATTCTCTATTGTTCAATTTCAGTAGGAGAATTTAATAGGATATCAAATTGTGAAACAGCCTATGAAATCTGGCATAGACTTTCCATAACTTTTGAAGGAACTGTTCAAGTTAAGAACTCTAAAATTGGAATGCTTAAACAAAAGTTTGAACAGTTCCGTATGGATCCGAATGAATCTATTAGTGATATGTATGCAAAATTCTCTTCTATTGTAAATGGTTTGAATGCTTTAGGTAAAGTTATTAGTGAGGAAGATCAGGTGTCAAAGATGCTTAGATCACTTCCTCCAAAATACAAGCCCAAGGTAACAGCCATTGAAGAAGCAAATGACCTCACCCGACTGAGGATGGAACAACTCATTGGCAACCTAGAAGCTCATGAAGCAACCCTAGAAGAAGAAGAAAGAAGAGAACGTGAACTACAACAAGGGAAAAAAAAGGATGTGGCTCTAAAAGCTTCAAAAATCATTACACCGGAAAGTGATGAGTCAAGTGAAGAAGAAGAAGAAGAAGCCTTGATTGTCAATGGTAAGAAATATAAAAGATTTAGACCTAACAAAATTTCTAGTTCTTCTTCATCTCCTCCTAGGTGTTTTGAGTGTGGAAAGAAAGGACATCTCAAAAATGAATGTCCTAAAGCAAAGAAAGGAAAGAAAAGCTCACACAAAAAGAAGGGAGAAAGAGCATATAAAGCTGCATGGGATGATTCAAGTGATGATAGTGATGATGGAAAAGAAGAAGTAGAATGCCTCATTGCTACAACAAATGAAGAAGAAGAAGAGGTAAGTCTTTTTTATCTACCAAAAGAAGATCTAATCGCTAGTCTTCAAGATACTCATGAGAAATATATTGAGTGCAAGAAGAAACTTAAGAAATCAAATAAAGTAAATGATGATTTAAACGTTAAACTTCTTGCTCTTGCATTTAAAAATGAAGATCTCAAAAAGGCAAATGAAGATTATGATCTTAAGTTAAAATCTGTAGAAGCTGATTACAATCTTCTTTCCTTAGAGAAGTTAAACTTGCAAACTCAAGTGAATGATCTTCAGAAACAACCTATTTTATGTTCACACTTAGATTATGATGAGGTTGTAAAAGAAAGAAATTCTCTAGTATCTGATTTAGATCAAGCAAAGAAAGATATAAACAAGAAGATGAATGATATTGATAAGTTAAAGAGAAAAATAAATGAGTTAAGAGGAAATGACATCCTTGAGAATATTCTGAAAATTTCCTCTAGTTATAATGGAAGAAGAGGATTAGGATATGATCCAAAGAAGAATCAACCTAAAAGAGCTAAAGCATCCAAGCCTAAAATTGTGTTTGTACCTAAGAACACAATTCCTAGAAAGAGAAATGAAGTTGACTCCATTATTTGTCATTATTGCATGCGCATTGGACATTATTCATTTTCATGCCCATATAAGAAAAAGAATGATGATATAGCTTGAATTCCTAAAACTTAGAAGCTTAAAATTAACAAGTTGAGATTTGACCTAAACTGTTTGTTGATATACAAATGTCATATCTCAACACAATCAAGCAATAACTTGTATAATTTTGTTTGGAAACAATTAACAGTTCTGAAAAACAGTACAGAAACCTGGTCGGTCGAGAAAATGTCGACCGAGCAATCTGTCGGTCGAGAAATCTTCGACCGAGCAGGTTACTGATTTCCAGTCTGTAATAAATCTGCTGAATGTGTTTTTCAATTAATCAAATTGCTATCTATTTGTTGTTAATAACTGTTTGTACATGCAAAATAAAGTGTAAATTCTGGAAATCATCTTTGAAAACTTATATGAGATTAATTTGGTTTATTCTCTACATGGTTTAGGTTAAAACTGAAAATTATGAACCATGTTGATTTAAGTCAAATTACTGCCTTCATGGTCTATTCTAAGTATTCTTTGATAGAAACCATATGTTGAAATTCATGTTGTTATTGTTCTATCATTACATCATGGATATGCTTTCACCATTTCATTATTCAAAGATGATGCTTGTTGCAATAAATAAAACTCTATGGCACAAATAGATAATGATTATTGCATGAATGGTCTTTGATGATACATAGGCAAGCAAAATGAATTGTTGTTGATATATTGCTTAGAACTTCAATGCTTGCTCTTCTAAAGTAAATAGTCGTAACACATAAGATATTAATACAAATTTCTCAATTAGACTTGAGATATTAATCGTGCTTTCAAGGATATTTTTTTTAAGAATCTTATGGGTACAAGAAGAAATAGAATTTGATATTTATGTACCTACAGCAAAGCTTATATAAATATTCTAGGAAAATCAAGGACGAACATCTTCATATTGAGTATCATTCAAAATGCTTCAAATTGATATCTAATCAAATTACATGCAGATATTATACTTCACATATGAGTGTTCAAATTGGAAATCTGCAAAATTGCCTCTTAGTTGAAATCGAATTTGACCAAGGGGCGCTATGGTCGAAGTCAAGGTCGACCTAAAATAAGCTTTGACAAAATGCTTATTTGGACATCATTTTATTGTACTTAATCTTAGTATACTTTTGATAAAGGTCAAAATCAAAATTTAAGATCATTTGTGACCTTAGAAGCTTTAAATTGCTTTAATTAAGGGGGAACTCATAAAAACAAATTGGATTATTTGATTAAGAAGCTTACAAAAACATTGTAAACATCATTTGAAGCTTGTTACGACCTTAGTATTTTTACTCTTGGTTATGAAGAAATCTATGAATTTCATAAAAATAATATATCTTGTTCTTAAAGGAACTCTCTAAACAAATCAGGGCTTAACATCCCATGCATTTGGTTAGAGACATTTTTATGTACTCTAAGATTAAAGGATTCTCATTTCATTTTTAGGGCTTAACATCCCTTGTAAAATGGATGAGAAATCAATATATATCATAAGCTTAAGGGAATCTCATATCATTTTCAGGGCTTAACATCCCTTGTAAAATGGGTGAGAAATCAATACACATAAGCCATAAACTTAAAAGAAACTCATATCATTTCAAGGCTTAACATCTTTTGCAAATGATTGAGAAACAAATTGTGGCTAAATTTGACAATAAAATCCCTTGATTTTAATTGGATATCTCTTTAAGGGGGAGCAAAGCTTAAAAAGAAAGACACAAAGTCATACTAAATGATTGTATTGGATATCTTTTTGAAATGACAAAGGGGGAGAAATAATATAAAATCACAAACATAAAATTAAAATGAGTTTCATAATATCTTGGCCAGCAGTCACTTGCAAAACCAAAGATGGCTACAAAGGTAAATTTCAGGTATGAAACTCACATGTTTTATATTTCCTTATTTTATATTTAGGAAATGTTTGTCACCTTCAAAAAGGGGGAGATTGTTGGCTAAATTGACATTATGATAAATCCCTTTGTTTCGATGATAACAAACATTTCATTCTTGTCGATCTAACGTGCTACTTGAGTGTTGCAGGAATAAGGTGGATGACAAAGTACTAGGGAATCTATACGCTTGAATATTTGTAAATTTCATGAAATGTAATCAATTGTAAACTTGTACAAATATATAATGTACAAGTACTTAGACTTCATGTAAATCAAACGTTAGATCTCCTCTAGCCAATCACTACACTTAGATAGGTCATCCCCTTCAATAGTGTCACATATGCACACTCATACACACACTTAATGCCTTAAATTGAAACATTGAAACAGGGGCAATCTCGGTCGACAAACTCCTCGACCGAGACACTCTCGGTCGACAAACTTCTCGACCGAGAAAGATCCAAGTAGTCGTTAGACACAGCTGACAAGGTAGTTGGCAGTTGGAGATGAACGTTGCAAACACTTGATCCAGAGAGTCTGTCGGTCGACAAAACCTCGACCGAGTAGGTATCTCGGTCGACAATTCCTCGACCGAGATGGACTCTGACAGCAACTGCAGAATTAATTAATTAGTCGTTGCTAATGCAACCAACTTGTACCTAACGGCTAGTTAAGCACTTAGAACCCCCTAGAAAGTGTCTATAACGTCCTTAAGCACTTGTAGGCCATTCCTATAAATAGGACATACCTTAGGACACCTAAACTTACCTAAGCTACACTTGTGATACACTTGAGCATACACTTACAATTGGCAATCTGTTTTGAGAAATTGAGCAACACTTGCATTGGCGATCCCTCTACTTGCTCTAATTTCGTGTCCTATAGGCTAGTATCTCCTATCCACAACAATCACACGTGCATATACATTGGTTAGGAGATCTACACGCTTGATATAGGCAAATCAAGCCTTGTGCTTCAAAGGATAAGTGTAATTTCCTGTTTCCTTCTTGTTCCTTTTATCCTTTGTATTCTCCTTGCTACTCCTAGGGTTGGAGGCTGCGGATTGGAGAAGGTTCTTCTCGGTGGAGAAGGTGGACTTTGAACTACTTCAAGAAGGCTATTGCAACGGCTTCAAGAGGAAGGCTACTTCAAGGGGGAGCTTGAAGTTACTTCAAGAAGGCTGCTTCAAGGTTGGTGCAATTACTTCTAGGTGAAGGCTGTTCGAAGGGTTTGGTGAAAGAATTGTAATTTTATGTAAAGTCCTTGCGAGGTAATAAAATTTAATTCTTTCAAAATCCCGGTTGGATAAGCAACCGGGTAGTGGACTGACTTCCTTAGTATTTGCTAAGGTTGGAACCACTCTAAATCCCCTGTCTCCTTCTTACTTTTTCATTTGTGGTTGTTTGAGTTAAATAATTGTTAAATTAATTTTAAAACCCTATTCACCCCCCCTCTAGTGGTTTTTCAATGTGAACCCCACCTACTGGAGGGGTTGTGGCTCTGATACCATTTGTAACAATCGGGCCCACTGCCCTAGGCTCTAATAGAGTTTCAGGAACGACGATTGGCCTCACAGACCACCACTAGCCTTAACTGTGTGTTTTTTCCTCACTCACGCGCAAGCCGGGGTCAACTTCCCGACTGGTCACCCATCCTAGTACTATTCCAAGCTGACCACGCTTAACTATGGAGTTCTTTAGTGATGGGCTCTCGAAAAAGGAGGTGCACTTTGGTGATATGGGTAGTCCAATCATTCCTTATAAGATCATATTATCCGAGGCATGAAATCCTGGGACGTTACATAAGAGCAGGAAATCAGGGGTTGGATCATGATATATGGTGGAAATGGGGCTGCGAAAGGAGATCTAGGAACATGAGAAGGACAAATCTAGAGGAAGAGTGTGAATTGGCAATAAACAACAAAGAGGAAGGCAAACTCTTCTGGGAACAGTACGTGACTTTTGAAGATATGTTGGATAGAATTAACCCTAGACTTAGGGTTTAGGATAAATCAAGGGTGGATGGTGGCATTCATCCTGACAATATATTTTAACTCTGCCGAATAATATCCTCAGCCATAGGCTTATATAGGAAATTGACGTGAAGCCTTAATCAACTTATTTTCACTAATGACCCTGTAAAGAAGAAAACAATGGGGAAACCCACTAACACTCACATGGTCGAGGTGCTTGTATTATATATACACGAGAAATTACAGAATTACACATAAGGCCCTAACCTTTTCTAACATTTTCAAATAGGTCCCTACACATACAAATTAACACTCCCCCTCAAGTTGGAGCATGTATACCTTATGTGCCTAACTTGTAACATAAGTATTGGACTCAACAACCATTCAAGGACTTTGTAAACAAATCAGCTAACTAGTCTTCTGACCTGACAGGTGACAACTGAATCAACTTTTTTTGAATCTTTTCTCACAAAAAATGACAATTAACTTCAATATGTTTGGTTCTCTCATAAAAGACAGGATTTTGGCCAATGTAGATAGCAGCCCAATTGTCACATTTCAAGTCCATGGGAGCTTCCTACATGAAGCCAAGATCCTCTGACAAGTTTCAAATCCATAACAACTTAAGCTCTATACTCTGATTCTGCACTAGATCTTGCTACTACAGATTGCTTCTTGTCTTCCAAGACACGAGATTTCCTCCCACAAACACACAAATACAATAACCAGAAACAGACATCCTATCCATGCTAGATCCAGCCCAATCCGCATCTGAGAAACCCTGCACTTGCAGATGTCCATGATTTTGATAGAGTTCCTTGCCAGGAGATTTCTTGAGATACCTCAGAATGTGCATAATAGCCTTCATATGACATGTGCATTGCTTATCCATGAACTGACTAACAACACTAGTCGCAAAGACAATGTTGGGTCGAGTAACAGTCAAATAAATCCTTCGTTATCAAGGCGCCCTAGGCTCTAGGTACGGTGCCTCAAAGTGGGCGTCTAAAGCTTTTTAGGCCCAAATTAAGACATTCAAAGGCTAAATTAGCATGAATGGAGTTAGATTTGGTCAAATTAAATCACCTTGAGTCATTTTATGGTTGAAATAGGTCTGATTTAGAAGGTCGAATTTTTGCAAATTAGGTCGGATATGGGGGGAAACAAATCTGATTTGGATAAATTTGGTCTGATTTGGGACAAATTGATAAGTTCCTCACAGTGTTGTTTGTTAAATTTTTCTATGTATGTTGTTCTTGCTTCTTTTTCTTTTCTTTTTTTATGCTTTCTCCTGCATTTTATTCCTAAATCCTACTAGTGCTATGTTTTTTTTGGTGAGTTATTCTTCCTATATCCCCTACTACTACTATGTGAGTATGTGCATATGTCTTATTTCAGATTTGTCATGTATTTCCTGCTACCAAATCTACTACTATTATTCATATATACTTGTTCTTCTTTTTCTGATTTCTTCCTCCTAAAACTCCTCACAGCTATTATTGTTTGCATCTTTCTATTTATTTTAACTGGCTTATTCTTCCTTCCTCTATATTTTCAATTTCAGCACCTGCTACTGCTGTTTTTATTCTGTTATGTTGGATTCCTCCTCCTCTTTCAATCTCCTTTAATTGTCCTTGTGTTTGTCTTATTCCGACTTCTTCCTGCACAACTCCTACCATTGCATGTTTCTTTTTATCCCATTTTCTTTCTCCAATTCCTCTTTCTGTTGTTTCTTTTTCTTCCTGTTAATTCTCTTGCCCCTGATTTTCCTATAGTTATCAATTCAAACTGGAATTATAATAACATTTAATGAATAAAAATTACAGTATCACATATAGTATCATGTGTACGAACATTCAAATATGTAACTGAAAAAAAGTAAAAAATAAAAATGCCCAGAAAAGTCTAGGTGCCCGCATTGGCGGGCTAGGCGCCCCTTAGCTTAAACACACCACCTAGACGCCTTGACAACCATGGATAAATCAACTTCCCAACAAGCCGCATGTACCTCAAAGGATCATCAAGTAACTCTCCCTGCTCCATGGATAATTTGACTCTAAGATCCATTGGAGTATCAGCAGGTCTAGCCCCAAGCATCCTTGTCTTAGTGAGAAGATCTAAAGCATACTTCCTCTGTGAAATTGCAATCCCAAACTTAGACTTGGCAACTTCAGTCCCTAGAAAATATTTAGGACTGCCCAAGTCCTTTGTCTGAAATTGGCCCTGCAGAAAGAGATTTAATTGTGCAATGCCATGCTTGTCATCCCTAGTAATTACAATATCATTGTCATATGCCACCAGGAAAATGCTCTCAAAACTCTGTTTTCTGTAGAAGACTGAATGATCCATGGTACATCTATGAAGCCCAAACTCAGAAATAGCACTGATGAATCTGCCAAACCAGGCACAAGGTGACTCTTCAGACCATAAAGAGACTTGTAAAGACGACATACTAGATCTAGCTCCCCATGAGCAACAAACCCAGGTGGTTGCACCATATAAATTTCCTCATCCAGATCGCCATGCAGGAATGCATTTTTTATATCAAGTTGGTGTGAGGCCAAGAGTGAGTAGCAGTCAAAGACAAGAAATGTGAACAGATGCCATCTCTGCCACAAGAGAGAAGGCCTCTGAGTAATCCTCGTCATAAACCTGAGTGTAGCCTTTGGCAACCAAACATGCCTTCAGTCGATCAACACAACCATCTGCACCCACTTTGACAGTGTAAACCCAGTGACATCCAACAACAAACTTGCCATGTGGGCGTGAAATAAGAGACCATGTCTTCTTAAGGTGAAGAGCTGACATCTCCTCCATAGCATGACGCCAATCTGGGTGATCAAGTGCAACTAACACGGATAAATCTATAGAGACCGAGGATATAGAAGAAAAAAAGGCATAATATGAAGGTGAAAGATGCTATGTGAAAAAAGTTAGAAATGGAATGTGGAAGATTTTTAAGAGTGCAAGATCTAACCCCTTTACATAAAGCAGTAGGAAGATTTTGTTGAAGAGGTGGAGAAGGAATTGTCTCTACATGAACTTCTAACAAAGAAGCATCTGGAGAAGAAGATGAACTAGCATGTGTCTCTACTCCAACTGCATTGGTACCTGAATTGGATTGTCCACCTGCACCTGTACAACGAGTATATACCTGAGTATCGATGGCCTAATGGAACTGGGTGGAAAAACATCATGTAGATAACCACTACCATGAGACAAAGGAGCAACAGACTGGACAACAACAAGAGGAGGCAAGAGCTCCTTTACAACGACTGGTGTCATTGAAGCACTATCATAAAAGAAGGGTGTTTCTTCAAAAAATGTAACATCTGCAGACACGAAGAAGCAAAGTAAGGTAGGAGTAAAACACTTATGGTAGGAACGTCCCCTTTAGACCAGATTTTAGGGGGGAAACAGCCCCTCCTACCGTCTTTATTGAAGCCAAAAATAGCTGCAATAAAATGTTGTTGACAGCAGCCTAATGCACGACTGATATGAAGAAGAAATGCAGGCATAGAAGCTAGCCCCAAGGACAATATGGCAGCTAGGACCAAGACGAAGGATGCCTCAGAAGGGCAAGAGCCAACTCCAACCCGGGAGAGAGCAGCAGCCAGTATTGTGGCCGTCGTGCTACAGTACGTGTACTGTGCACGGACGGAAAAGTTTATGTGGGTGTTGTTCCTGATGACCTTAGACCTCTAGATCGTGATGACCACTCACTAAGACTTCCTTGGAGAGTTTGATGGACACGTGTCGGAAACGGACCTAACCATTTCTAACATTTACAAGTAGGTCCCTACACATACATATTAAGTATTAACAAACCCTATTGAAATAACATATGAAACTAATTAAGTAAGAACTTACAAGTAAGTCCCTAATATTATACTTAGATCATATGATTTAAACAAGTGCATTATAAGCTCTAAATCAAGATAAGATTATAAAGAACTAATTAGCCTAATTGGATATACTATCTTAGCTTTGATCTGGGAGTAGGACTTGTCCTGCATCACTAAGTCTGTAATTTTGTCCCCTTCCTATATCTAGTAGGGCTTCTCTGATACAAATTATCTATTAGCCATCTATGTACGTTCTGACAATTTAGATATTTAAAATTAATTAAAAGTTATTTAATTAACAAGTGCAAGGAAACATAGAAATCACCTACAACTATCAAGTAATTCTTTTGGAAAGAGAAATACTAATAATCACAACAATATAAAAAAAATAGTTTTGAAGATGGTTCTATATTATAGACAGTTTTCACGCTATACATCTTTAACTTTGTTTGATGATAGTGTCTTTGTAACACCAGTTTCTACTAGTGTTAAGTGCTCCTAATTGTAAAAATATCAGAGATATCCCACTCCAAGTCCAACAAAACAAAAATAGTAAATTTCCGATATGCAAACATGTATAAAGCAGAACTGATAAAAGGGAAAATAGCAGAAAAATAGTCAAGTGCTGCTACGTCGCCAATCCAAAGATCAATCTAACCATTAGACTGGCAATGTTTATTTTCTGCAGAAATAGATGCAACGCTTCTGAATATAGATTTGCTGGACAAACTACAACAATAGTAGATGAAAAAAAAATTAAGCAGCCAAGGGAGAGTTGTGGGAAAAAATGATGTATTTCAGCAAGAATTAATTGACGAGATCCATCAATGATAAGAAAATTTGACTACCTAAATTCATACTTTGATGTGCTTTTCTAAGGAATGAAAGAATCGCCCCATATTTAATTTAACTCTCAAACCAACCAACCGGCTAATAGGGCATAGTCATGATCATGGTAAAAAAATGTCAACTTCAGGTTGACTTTGGCAGGTGTGGAAGTGAAAGTTTCGGGAAAGTTCAATGAATCTGTGAGATGAACTTCGATGCAAACTAAGCTAAAAGATAGTAACAGTTTCAGGATATTTGATATGATACACAATGGTTTGCTAGTAACAGTCCATGTTTGTTATTCTATAAACTTCAAAACTTACAATTGTGGTATATATGTCACTAACAGATGTGATATAGAAGAGGTGTAATGGGTATCTTGTAAATTTCATTGTAGAGGGAGAGGGAAAATTGGTTATCTCCAGCTTATGAACAGTTTCCCTCAAATTTTTCCAAGCTTTGCTATATGTACAGCAGCAACATTAGAGGTTCACAACTACAAGTGTCGACAAGTTGGATACTTGGATATGTTGAGCTAGATTGGGACACTATCATCAACATTTGGTTAAAATCAACATGGAATGATAAGTAGGCAAAAAGGTAAAACTTGGAAGTATACTAGGATTCAATGTCAACTCTGACAACAACAATAATTAACAGACATGCGTCAAGGATGTTTCTGACCATGGTTATGATTAATCGACCTAAAAATGAATCGTGGACCTGATCACCTATGACCCGATTGAAACCTTTCAAAACCAATTCGATTGCCCAATTAGACCAATATTTGGAACACTTCTTATACTAAACCTAATAAGGTGATTCCATTAATTTAAAAAAAAATAAACCAAATTATATCTACATAATTGTTCACATGCCAAATGTTCAGCATTCAGCTTCCCTTCCAAACAGGTAGTCAACATCAAACCTTGACCAAGTCAGCAAATAAACTTCAAGCACATTGTAACTAGCCTATTTGTCTATTTGATCACTGGTCAGTGTCACTGTAGCCATGTCTCAGACAGACAATAGAGGATGATATCATATGAGATACTGAGCTTCTAGCAAAGTAATTTGAAGTAGAAAATGAAATCTAACTGTTAAAAAAAAATCAGTGAGACATAGTTAGTGGACTACCTTATCATTTTAGCAGCACCAAACCCTAAAGTGTCATGAAACAATGCTTTCATGTATTTACTTTGGGCAGAAGAAAGAAGTTTAGGGCTGCTATATATGGCTCCAATGTATGCTTCACCCGGGCCGTCCTTATATTTGTTCCAAAGTGATAAGAACTTTTCATGGAAAAGATTCCAAGTGTCCTCAATCGTCTTCAAAATCCATTGCTTGTATATCTAAAATTTCAGACATTTCAAACTAGCTGTCAACCGGACCCACAAGTTTTTCTTACAGATAGTGAAGTTTCAAAAAAGACATGAACTATTAGGAAAATAACTGAAACTTACGAACCATAATAGTCTTACAACAATAGAATTTAGAATTTAGTACATTCACGATACGATTCACTAGGATGGAAATCATTAAGACTATATAGCAAATGAGTTACTTACATACGAGAATCGTCCACCTTGCCCAGAAAGAAGTACAAAAAACTAATATCACCACAGGAAGCTAATGAACAAAATTGCTAAAAGATACTGAAAACCGTAGTAGTAACATGAAATATATATTTTGAATCGGGTTCAGGGCCCGAGGGTTTTACACTTGGGGTGGGTGACTATGTGACCCTCTGTGGGAGCAGTTCCCTCAATAATAAATAAAAACCATTCGCTTCACATGCTCATTCAGACCTTCAAATAAAACCCATTCTCTCCCTATATTATAGGAATATGGTTAAGATATGCTACTTATTTTATGTTTGTTTTATTCCGAGAATCATCATCATATTCAAGCCTCAACCAGTTACAGTCAGCTATAAGTATTCTTCTTTTCCCTTCAGCTCTGACCCATGTCATTTTCTAATGCTAACCGGATCTGCATTATTGTAAGGATTATACACACAAAATTTCATGACGAATTTCCTTAAGTTCTACAAGGATACATTTTTAATTTATTTATTTTATTATTTTAATTTATATTATTTATTTCTATTTTTACTTTATTTTATTTTTTTGGGAGGGGGCTCAATAAGGATAATTGACGTTTAAGATTGAGAGTTCATCAAGTACATGGAAATCATTTGAGAAATTTAATGGATGTTAATCACCAGGCCATTTATATAGGATCATGAGTATAATTGCTAATTATTTCAAAATTCGTTTCTTGAAACTATGTTCGGTATTCATTAGTCCATAGTAACAAAAGTCTCCGAATTTTACGAAAAATCGGCGATTTTTTACAATTTTATAGGCTCCCGAATATTCACCGCGTTTAATACATTGGTAGCCAATTTTTCACGACTTTTCACGATTTTTCTCCCTTATTCACGATTTATACGATTTTTCACGATTCTTCATGACTTTTCACGTTTTTTTCACGATTTTTCTATTTTAAGTCGTTTGTTCTTTTTTTTATCAAATCGTGTACACAACTCCTAATATACACTAAACCTCCAACCCCCACTCTCCCGACAATCCATTGTTATTATTCAACTATTCTTTAATCTTTTCCTACTTTATTCACTTAATAAGATTGTATGCCTAGTGACCTTATTTATTACATTGGTATATGATATGTGTGTGTATATATACATACATAATTACATACACACACACAAACATATATATATATATATATATGTGTGTGTGTGTGTGTGTATATGTATATATATGTGTGTGTGTATACATACATTTATATGTGTGTGTGTATATAAGCATATATAGGTATATATATACATATATATAGCCGACTTATTCTCAATTATTTCCGAATAGTTGACCGAACTTTGACCGAAACATATCAATTTGTTCACGAATTTTTCCGATTTTTTTCAAATTCCGATTTTTTCCGGCCAACCAAAAAGTTGCCGAATCCCGAATTTGTTACTATGTTCATTACACCACAACAGTCACAATATAAGACATAGCAATTAGCTAGGAGCCAGAGAGAAGATTTTTAGACAGTGGTGTACAAGTCAGCAAATTCTAAAAAACATAGTTGACAGCTGCAGGATATGCATGCGTCATACTGTGAAAAAATGTAGAAATATATGAAATATTATGTATATGTATTGAAATGTAGTCACACACATATATGATCCGTTCTTATTATGTGTGAATCTTTGATGTTTTAATTGATTAACTAAAAAATAATAATTACTTAGGTAATGCAGATTTGCATATCAAGTACTTTTTCTTATAAACACTAGGCATCTTTCTAGAATTGATAAAAATCCAACCAACAAAAATGGCTTAAATATTATAGATCAAAAAAAGAAGAAGAAAAAATGCTGCAATAGGTATTAAAAGGTATTTTCAACTTCACGCCCACGCCAGAGGACCAACTCTTCGCCATCAGACGGTGTCCTTGACCACGACGGGGGGGCGTCGGGCGGCTAATTGAATGCCCCTTTAATTTACAAATCCTATTCTATGAGATGGATGTTCTTGTTCTACTGTAAGTTTTTGGCATCATTTGCTTAAAAATCTAGTTAGGCTCAAGAGAAATTCATGATAAATTCCTCATTTAGTCAATCCCTACATTAGTGGGATACTGCCAAGAAATAATCAGACACGGTGTCCACATGTTTTGAGGTCAGTCATTGAATCTGCATCCACTGTGTCTTCATGCCGGTCGCTGAGCTTTAGAAAGGTGTTTGTGACACTGCTTCCTAGGAAATAAGATTTTAATTGATAAATATCTTCAAGTGTAATCACACAACCAAGTAAACAAAGCTCCAGCTAAGCAAGGATTAGATCACTACAGCTAACCTATATGACCCAAGGCATGGAACAAAATTTCGATCGAAATGTCGAAATTTCGGTCGAAATTTCGTTTTTTTGCAATCGGACATCGAAACCTATGATCGGACATGCGAAACACACAAATGCAGGGAATGGGATGTAATTTCGCGAAAATTTCGACCTTAGGTGCGAAATTTCGACAAAAATGGGGAAATTTCGCACCAAAAAGCCCAGTTTGGGCCGTAATTTCGTGAAATGGTACAGAAACACAAATTAAATTTCGAGATATTTGTTCCAAAAGCTGATAATGCTACATCTTGGGTATTTTGACAATTTTTTTTTAATCTTTCACTTCTAAAGGCTATCTTTCTCAATCCTAAGGTATGTTTCCCCTATCCCTAGACCATATACATTACCTTCATCAATTTCTACACTCTTCTATAGAGATATGTAGAAATACTCCAAAAATAACAAAGTTCTTTCTTGAATCTATGCATAAATGTCCCATGTAACTTAGTTAAATGCTAATACTAGACTTGTACAAATTGTAGTTGGTAAGTTTGGAACTTGTAACTGTAAATTTTAAGTTCTAAGCTGTAACTTGGAGCTTTTAACAGACTAACTGTCTAGCAGAATTGACAAATCTGTTCATTTATGCACTCACTCATCAAGACATGTATCCCACCATAACCTCTAAACATATAAATGTATTATATAGTCTAGTGTACTTATGTCTCAACATTGTGTTTGCAAAATTTCATAAGTTAGTTCCTTCATTTTGCCATCGAAATTGCCATCGAAATTCTGTCGAAATTGTTCAGCTTCCTTCACTTACAAATGTGGGAGACCCCCCACCCCACATATCCAATTGAAATATTATTGCATATTTGAGTAGATCTTGGCGTTTAGATCGTCCTGGTAAATTTTCATGATTTAATTCACTTATTTGGTTGTCGAAATCGTTAGGGCCGTAAATATCAAAATTTTGTGCGAAATTTCGAAAAATTTCTGTTTCTGGGCCATCGGACGCGACATCGAAATCAGACATTTAATTCTATGACCCAAGGAACATGCCAATATCAAGAAACCTATATGTTTTCTTCACAGAGATGAGATAATTGGTTCAGAGCTATTTTCATTGATGAGAATCGACACCTAGAGAAATATGAACAGAAATCTGGATAGGTTGTCTCCCATCTATTCTGACATTAAAAGGAAAAAACTATTTCATGAGATTTGACCCTATAATCCTGAATTATCAAATACACGTTTAAAATGTCATTTGTATATACAAAACATATATACAAGGGTAGACCTTTAAAGCAATATTGAGCTTGTGATGCTATTAAAAAAAAATCTTTTTTAAATATTAAACCATTGTACAAAGTTGCATATATACATACATACATATATATATATATGGCCATTCATTCGCTACCCGTGCGGGTAGATAAGGTTAGTTACCCGTGGATCAGTTTTGTAATAGGAAGACACATATTTGTAACCAGACAATCAAAATTGTAATGAAATGACCAAAATTTTAATACAAAGACTCGTTTTGTATTACAACGTTGTTTCTGTTACAAATATCATTTTTACTATTGTTAGAGAGTCTGTTTATTAGTTATTTATATTGTCCTTGTAATATGGGCCTCACTGTGTCTTGGCCCATTAGGGTTTAGTTAAGTCTATATGCTTCCTTGTTCTCCTATTCATAGGAGCAGGGTTTCTCCTATCTAAGACAATGATTTGCCTTCTTTTATTATTTAACATGGTATCAGAGCAGCGATCTTGAGCCGCCGTCGTACGTGAGAGAGAGAAACAAGAGGGAAATGTAGCCGGCGGGCGGCCACTGCTACAGTACTACCGCGTCGTTACAGTGCGTCTGCTACAGTAGCGCCGCCCACCCCTCCGCAACCCTCAATCCACCTCTAATCCCCTAATAACCTCTATCCTTGTGGCCTAATCCACCACAAGCCCCTCCGTCCAGCTCTGTTTCTTTTTCCGAAATCTCCGGACAGCCTCGTTAACTTTCCAGTTCTGGCACGTTGACGGAGTAACGGGATTCATCTTCTCTATCTGTCTGCGCCTCATGGTGGAGTGATTAATCCTCCATGTTGGCGTAGATTTTTTTCTCTATCTGCTGCCCCTACGTGGGTTTTTCTAAGAGCCATGTGTGTTGCCGGTTGCCTCCACCTATTTGCCTACAGAAAACTTTGCCTTTACCATTGTTTTTTGACTCTCCACACCAACCACTCCTTTACTCCTTCCGTGCTTGGTGTGAGGGGGAGAAATAGAGAAGAGATGAGATGAAGAAGAAGAATTTCATTCTGTTGTTCTATTTGGTATATTTTGCTGCTAGATTGTTTATTCATCATCTACATCGACTGCTGCTGTGAAGTTGCATACTTGGACGTCATCTTTGCTACTTGTGCTATGATTAGCACACTTTACCTGTTGCTTTGTGCTTTTGTACTTTCTGTTGTCCGTGCTTTATTTGCACGTTGACTTTCTACTCTGTGGACCAGCACTCTCTGGATTTATGATGTTTACTACTGTGATGGATGCTTTATAAAGAGGGAAGATGATGAAGACATTTGTTGTTGACTTTACATGGAGCTTCGTCTACTGGAGTTATGTATTTGCTTGCTACTCTACAATACTGGTCTTCTATCTGCCTACGTCGTCGACTCTTTACTGTTGTGCACCAGCACTCTCTGGCATGTCTGTGCCTTGTTTGCACGTCGACTCTCTACTACTTTGTACCAGCACTATCTGGCTCGTCCGTGCTTTATTTCGCACGTTGACCCGTCCGTACTTTATTTGTATGTTGACCTCTACTGCCTGAGATCCAGCACTCTCTGGATTTTGCTACCTGTGACCCAGCACTCTCTGGCTACTACGACGACGACGTTGATGAAGACCTTGGTGCCTATCAGCTATTATATCTTTCTGCTCCAGATGATCGAGAAGCTTTTGTGACCTGCTTGTCTGCTTGCCTGGAGTATCTACTTGAGGGGGAGTGTATGAGTATTTGTGTGCTTTACTGTAATATTGAGGGGGAGAAATTTCTTGTATGGGCTTGGGTTTATCCTTTTATTTTTGTTTATTTGTTTTCTAGTTTGACTCTCTATCTGCATGTTGATTTGGGATTCTCCCAACTTCAGCTTGAGGGGGAGTGTTAGAGAGTCTGTTTATTAGTTATTTATATTGTCCTTGTAATATGGGCCTCACTGTGTCTTGGCCCATTAGGGTTTAGTTAAGTTTGTATGCTTCCCTGTTCTCCTATTTATAGGAGCAGGGTTTCTCCTATCTAATACAACAATTTGCCTTCTTTTATTATTTGACAACTATAATCAGACGTGTAATACAAAACGAGTGTTTGTATTACAAATTTAGTCATCTCATTACAAAAGTTAGACTTGGTGTAGTGGTAAAAATGTTTGTTGTTGTACAGCAAGTCATGAGTTCAATTCCTATATTAAGTATTTAAAATTTCGCCAATGAAGTGGCACCCCAGTGGTAAAAGTGATAATGTAAGACCGAGAGGTCATGAGTTCGAACCCGGGCGACGGGATGAATGAATCGCCAATTTTTTTTTTAAATGTCTGTCTCATTAAAGATAGGTACCTTTCTATTACAAAATAGATCCACGGGTAACTGAAGTTAGTTACCCGTGCGGGTAGTGAATATATAAATATATATATGTGTGTGTGTGTGTGTGTGTGAATAATACATATATATATATGAATAAAAAAATGTCTCTGACATTATACAAATACAAGTAGTGGAGCATGAAATGATACCAACTTTGACTTCACAAAGAATGGAAATGGGAATTTGGGAAAACCTCAAGGAAGTTTTGAAATTTAGATGCAAACTTTAATATGACTTTGATGCATGTTCTTAACTAAAATGGTACAAATTTCAGGGAAATCAATGGAGAACATTGACTTTCAGTTAACGACATATATCTCTTTTTTTTAGTTAGACATATATCTCTATTTTACATATGGTAACCAAAATTACAACTACATGAATCTTATGTAGATAAATCCATGATCTCCTACTAGATCTACTTAGATCTAGCTTAGAGCTGGATGATGGTGGAACATGGATAGGAAAATTGTTATTTAAATTCATTTATGAGGGGGGGATGGATATAACACATTTGTAGCTTGACTTTAGCATCCAATGCAGTGTTTGCATGTTTTGCCCATAGTAAACATGTTACTTCAAGAAGATCAAGAGTGTACTTCCACTACGAGATGACAATTCCATCTTGGGATCTGGCCACCTGAATACCTAGGTAGTATCTTAGCCTAGGTGTCACAAATCCTTAAGTCTAGAATTTGCTTAGAAGAAATTGTTTTGAGTCGCATGATACCCTATTGATAATTTCTAGTAATGACAATATCTTCAATATACACAATAAGTAAGATGACACTTGAGGGCCGATGTAGGGTGAAGGTCGCTTAATTAGATTTAATGTGTTATTTTTATACATATGGTCCTAAGTGCAATTTATCTAATTACATGCACTTAGTTGCAAAATATTTATATTTTAATTTATAATTTTTGAGGCAATTTATGCAATTGCCTCAAATCTAAGTTTTCAAGTATTTTTTGTTATATATACCAGCCGTGAGGGTATGTCTCAGACAATTGAATATGTTTTCGGAAAAAAGTTAATAGTTTTCTTATTGATCTCCTTCCCTGATGTGTTCTACATCAAGTGGTATCAGAGCACCATCTAGAGTTTTCTAACCCTAGAATAGATCCACCTTCCGAGCAAACGTATCGGTCATGTGCGTTAAAAATCACCTCTCCGGTACATCCTCCGCTTCCGCAAGATATGAGTTGATAGTTTTGAGTTATGTGCTTGTTCTTCTCTGCTACTTTATTAACCTCGAAGAGCATCTTGGACCAATCTCGCGTCATCAAATCTATGTGCCAAAGCATGAAGCAAGGACTGAAGGGCCTCGATACCCAACCGCAAACCTCTATTGCCCCCTCCACCACCCAGCAGTAACTCCTAACCTCATCCTCCCCACTTACCCCTATCCATGAAAATAACTTCCCCCAACCTACAAACACCCCCATACATCCATGGCACCTCTCTGGCACGTTTTGGATTTGTCAAACTCCAGTGCCTCTGCTCTCTACCTTAAATCCAGTCTGCTTAGAGTTTTACTCCGTGCCCTAAACGAACTTTGGTTCGAGGCACGTTGACGACAGGTCGGGATATGTAGGTCTACATCCACCTGGGAACACCGGTGGAGAACCTCTCGAGCCTCCTCTTCTCGTGATGTTGCGGACGAGACCCCACGCCTTATGAGGGTGGCGCGGAGGCGCAGGAAGTGCCCAGACAATCCCTGACACTCGCAGGCCTCGGGGGTCTGAGGAGGAGACCCGACGGAAGAGTTGCAGGTCGCCACTAGGGTTGCTCGTGAGGTGCAAGACGAGCGGATTCTTTTCAAGGCCCAAGGCCTGTAGAGGTGGTCGTCCAGCGTCAAAGGACCTTGAACCGCAGTGCCCCTCTCCTACAGAACCTCAGTGTGAGGCCAAGGTCTGCGAACCGCCGCCCAAGATGTCTGCAGCTCACCCAGTACCCAAGGGAGAGTGCTCCCTCCGGGTGGCGCTCCCTGAAGGCCATGAAGGAGGTCGACCTCTGCGGCTGGATGGTGGCACCATGCGGCTGGAGGCCGTCCGGGGGGGGAGGAGGTTGCGCAGATGGGGCGTTGGAGTCCCTGCGTCGGGCAGGGGAATCGCCCTAGCGCGAGGAGGAAGGAAGAAAGAGGCAAAAGATTGGATTGCCCCTGAGCGCGTGTTTAAGAAGCGAGGGCACGGGCGTCTTTCCACCTGATCCGACCCGCAAGGTACATGCGTGGGAGTAAAGTGCCTACGTGGCACCTCCCTATTGGTCCATATGTGTTTCTTACAAAATTCGTAACTAATCACCGGTAGCTCGGATTTAGATAAATTATATATGAATTTTGATCAGGAGAACTCAAAGAATGCAATAAAAATATGATTGAAGCCTAATTCTGATTGCAATTCAAAAAGTTTGTAAAGATGCTATCTTTAATGGTTTAATTAATGCAAAACCCAAATCTTTGGTGATTAATGATTTGAGAAGGGTTAAATGGATGTTTAAAGTTGATATTAACCTGTTGATTATAAAAAGGGCACATTAGATCTAAAAGGATGATCTTTATGCATAGTTTGATTAATTTAAGATTCCATGTACATGAATATGCTTTAATGGGCCTTGAAACCCTAATCTCGGTAATTATGACTCTTAATGGCTTTAATTGCTCGAATTCATGAATAAAGCTGAGATATGATGATTTTAAGCTATTTCAAGTATAAAGGTTCCTAATTGTGGATAAATACCCTTGATATGGTAATTAGGGTTTTCTAAGGAACCAAAGATGATAATTGGGCCTAATGATCTTGTCATGAATTAAAAGGATAAAAATGGTAGCTTTAATGAAAAGGGGCATAATAGACTTAATGGGCTTTTAATTGTGCCTTTAATCTGAAATTAGGGTTATATGTTGTTAAAAGGTAACCTTAATATCTTTCGTGAAGAATAGATGAGATAATTAGGGTTTATGAGTAATTATATAAAATTAAGGTTTAAAATAGTATAAATGAAGTGAAACCCTAATTGCAATGGAAACCCTAAAAGTGGATTAGAAACCCTAGGAAGCGAGCTAGGTTTAATAGATCCTGATGGCATGATCAATGATAGGAAATTATATGCATATTTCAGGATCTCTTTGTGTGCTTGCTTGCCTATTGGATTTCTTGCATTGATTGGATTAATTCTGTCTCAAATCAGTCTGACAGGTATGTGGTTACGCTTATGAATATCCCAAATTAGTTTTCCGAGGATTCCCGAAGTTTTCATCGATGACTTGAATTAAACTGTTGGATGAATTTAATTCTTGCAAACTATAATGTGGATATGACTATCACCTAAGTTATGTGCCTACTAGCTCAGATCCTAGTCCCCTCTGTAGCTTGATAGATTGACCTAGTACATGACTACCAATGGGGTAGGTCCATCAGGTCATTGGATGACTTAGTACATGGCTACCAATGGGGTAGGTCCATCAAGTCACCTTGAGTCAGGGATTGGACTACCTTTGGGTAGGGCCATGCGACTCCACAACCCTAAGTATTGGCTGCCTGTGAGGTAGGGCCATGGGGGTAAGGATCTACCATGTGAGAGAGGTAGTATCCAAGTCCACTGCAGGGACAGCACAGAGATAGGGGATAGGTAAGGATTGAGTAGTATTGCTTAAGACGTAATCTTAGCTGTTAAATGATATTTGGTTGATTACATTGTTATCATAGTTGCACGATTATTGTTTCCCCCACATACCGGCATATTCAATTATGTTGACCAACGTTTTGTTTGTCGACGTTTTAGGTACAAGAGAAAAGGACAAACAGTAAAGTGGCATATGTGGAATTAAATAAGATTTAAAGTACAAAGGAGGATTAGTTAGAATAGACTCCAGATGTGGATAGAAGTAGATATCCAAGTTTTTGAAAAAGGTATGAAAAGTTTAATTTTATTACAGCCTTATAGTTTAGTTTGGTAGAATTTGATAATTATTATCGATAATTTGTAGAACCTTTAATCCGGAAAATTGGAATAACGGCTCTGACCTCTTGGTCTCCCTTAATTGGGGGTTACTGGGAGGCGGGGTCGTTACAAAATCCCTTCAGCCGTCATCAGCGTGCGCGATGCTCCCTTTTCATCTGTGTGATGGGCTTTCTTGCATGATCTTTTGTTTTCAATGATTTGATATGTTACAAATTAAAGAAAATAGGAAGAAGCTTTGAAGCTAAATGGTGAAATCAAGAAATCAAGAGAAGCAAAATCGTGAAACACTTGCGTCGGTAAAAAAAGATAAACAAAAAAAGAGTGACCCTTTGTTCTCAATTGATCAACTTACTGTGTCCTCTCTTTCCTTATTAACCAAAGATGGTTGTCAAGGAGGATTTAAACAATTATAAGGATTTCACAGAAACATGGCTCGCAACTATGACAGTGCCTACGATAATTCAAAAACTTGACGTGTTCATGAAAAATCAGACAGTTTCCGGTGTACACTTGCAGACTGTAGAACAATTGTAGGATCAACATATTCAGGATCGGCATGTCGTTGGCGTCGCAGCAGTTGATTGGAAACCTCAACCTCAAGGGTACCATCCAGAGCGTGTCGTCAAGCTGGACGTCCATGATTACTCTAGGGACTGTCGCCCTGAAATACTTCTCAATTGGTTCCTCAACATCAAGAAATGCTTCCAACTACATGATTGACTAATGGACGCACAAAAGCCGCTTTTCGTGATAGCTAAGCTGAAGGGTGGCGCCCTTACATGGTGAAAATCTCTTTCGCACCCACCAGAGACGTGAGCCATCCAACATTACGCCATCAGAGAGCATTTCCTATAACGCGACTACTTCCAGCGCTTCTACGTCCAGTTCAAAGAGTTGAAGCAAGACACTAGCCCGGTATCTTAGTACACGTAGCAATTTCATGAACTATTCTATGGTTCTGGCGTCCAAGGTGATGAAGCAGTCCTGGTCACTAATTTCCATCAGGGACTCAATGATAAAATTGCAAACAAGTTGGCAATGTCCATCTTCAGCAGGTTTCAGGACGCAGTACAGGTTGCAATGCAAATCGAGGACGGGCTACAACAACGACCTTCATTGACGACTAGACCTGCTCATCGTGCTCTCTTATCGCCACCATCATCGGGTTTCACGACCTCCACTATGGCACGAGCATTGTCATCCAAACAACCCATGGTGCAAAAGACACTCTTATGCTTCACATGCCAGGGTTATGGGCATCTTTCATCACAATGTCCCAGACGTGTCATCACAACTATTAATGGGACCAAGGAAGACGACATCCAGTATGAGGACGTTCACCCAGCCAATAACCCTAGCGATGATGACAAAGAGCCTGAGCAAACCTCGCTACTTCTTTCCAATGGGGGTCTTGAGCATGACCCGAGTCGCTTATCTTTAGTTTACTTTTACGTCGAGTGTCATCGCTGCATATGTACTCTTACTATTGATGGTGGTTGCACCACCAATCTAATCTCTACGACACTAGTGGATACACTCAACCAACAGACGGAGCCGCTTCCTCAACCTTACTGCCTGCGTTGGTTTGATAACATCATGCGCCACGTGACAGATCGTTACTTGGTCCAGTTCTCATATCATGGAATCTATAAGGATGTCCTATATTGTGACGTTGTTCCCCTACAGGTGAACCATATGTGCTAGGTCATTCTTGGCAGTACGATATATGTGTCACTCTTGATGGTTCCGCAACATCTACTCATTCAATGTGCCTAGACATTCTTTTAGGTGGTTGTCGCACGTTGTTCCTAGCTTGAGCGGGAGTTCTGAGACATTCCTTTAGCAACCACGTGAGTCGCAGGTGGCTCGCCTTTCAAACCCCAGAGGAGTTGACGTAGGATGAAGGTCGCTTCATTAGATTTAATTTGTATTATTGTTATATGTAGGGACCTGAGTGCAATTTATCTAGTTACTTTATTTTGATTTTATATTTGTGAGGCAATTTATACAACACATCGATAAAGGAAGAGACCAAGAAGAAAACTAATAACTTTATTTCTCAAAACATATTAGACTGCCTGGGACAAGCTCCCATGGCTGCTATTTATAACAAAAAAAGACTTGAAATCATGGACCTTAAGCAATTGCATAAATTGCCTCACAATATATAGAATCAAAATAAAATAACTAAATTTGCAACTAAGTGCATGAAACTAAATAAAGTGCGCTTAGGTTCCTATATATCAAAATAACACAAATTTAAATCTAATAAAGTGACCTTCATCCTACATCAAGGGTCCTCGCTGGTAGAAGATTAAATGATCCAGATTTGAAGACCAAACTCCAAAAGTGCATGAGTGAACTTCCCAAACCAAGCTTTGGAAGATTGATTGAGACCATAGAGTGACTTGTAGAGCCGGCTAAAGAGATGAGACTCTCCCGTAGAAACAAGCTTGGGAGGTTGCTTCATGTGAATCTCCATGGAGAATAGAATACAAAACTAATAACATCATTCTTGTATCCATATTAATAGTTTGTTATCATTGGAATAATGGTGTTCTTGTTCTCTACTTAGTGATAGCATAATATATAAACACAAGGTTTTGATACTTGTCAAATAAGAAGCCGGCTAATCGTTGTATTAGATAAGAGAAACCCTGCTCCTATAAATAGGAGAACAGGGAAGCGTACAGGACATAAGACAACCCTAATGGGCCAAGACGTACTTGGGCCCATAATACAAAACACTTAACAACATAAATAAACGGACTCTCTAACAATACTCACAGAGATTGGGCTTGGAAGCGTCATTAACAAATTGATTATCTCCACCTAAGAACACATGGTAGTAACAGTTAGGTATATATTTGAATATTTGGAAAGATTTTGAATACGCGTGATACAGTGATGTTCCATCACAATGTGATGCTTATTTACTTTGGCAACCACGACAGTTTCAGTAAGGCGTTGGATGCTTAGGCCATTCTAACGAGCTATTAGTCGTGATGAGGTTGTTCCTTCTGAATGGTGAGTGTAGAATGGAATAGGTGCCCTAAAGCTCAAAAAGTGGCCATCCTCATCTTATCACAAACATTTGCAAGGGTTGTGAAAGAATTGGAGCATTTCCGATATGATGCATTCAAAAAGAAAAACCATGTTAGGGCAAACATATTAAAAGATAGTGTATACATCAACGATAACATGTCGTTGAGGAATTGAGAATATTAAGATGCAAATTACAAGGCAAATGATTTTGTTGACGTCCATGATCCCATTGACATTGCATACACATTCAATCCATATAGATACAAAGGCATAGATACTAAGGATTTAGGTAATACAACTAAAGACTCATTAAAGGAATGGATAAATGAGATAAGTCATCCAATCTAGACAATTTTCAAGGTCATCCAGATCCATATGTAGAAGAAACATTGAATAAAACCTTAGTCTAGTGTTAACCTTAAGGAAGAATGCAAAATTTGAAGCCCACTGAAAAGACTTAAGCATGAGCATAAAAATGTTGGCATGGAAATAATTAAGCAGTCAAGAGTTGGCCAGCATTAGTAAATCTCCTTCAAAAACTACATTTAGGTCCAAATCCAAGTTTGATAATGATGATGGTGGTAATGATAATGGAGGTGATGAGCTCTCTCCAGAATATCCTCTACTTCTCCTCAAGGTGTCCCAACTTATTACAGAAGGTGCACTTGAGACTGGGAGCACATCTACGTGTGCGGCCTTGGGCTGCTGCAGCCATTAGTAGTGTCGCATGAGATTGTTGAACTTTGTTGTGGGCATACATATGATTGTTGTAGACGAGAGAAGCATTCCTCTAAGGTGGGGAACTGATCACCTGCCAGAATGACATTGTGGATCGGGGCGAAGGTAGGATGCAGGCCATTTAGGAACTTGCAGTGATGAGGCAGGCACGATCTTTGGTTTGTTCATCAGAGGTGAGGGGATAGAAATAATCCAATTGTTTGCAACAAGGCGACGATAGTGTCGTAATATTCATCTGGTGATTTTCCCCTTGGTGCTCAACAAAAAGCTTGTCTGATATCTTGTATGTGCGCATGGCATTCTTTTCTTGTGTGGAATGTTGACGTGCAGCCTCCCATGGGTCGTGGGCGTTCTTATAGCACATGTATTTAGAAGCTATTGAAGGTTTCATGTTATTCCACAACCAATTCTTGACTTGCATGTTTCCCCTCTTATCTCTAGATTCAAAACTCGTATAAGATTGAATTCAACTTGTCTCTGGATTCAAGAATCGTAAAGATCAAATCCATCCAGGTTTGATGATGGAGGTTGGAGTATTATCATTGTAGACAATCATCTAAAGTGTATCTTTGCCTTCAGAGAAGATCTAGAATCTCGGTGGATGAAGACACGCCGATATGAAGCACGGTGAGATACAGAAGAAATGACCGGTATGAAGCAGGATGGATTTGAGAGAGTCGGAAAAGATGTGTGGCTAAGCACTATCACAAGAAAGAAGCATTGCAGTAAGAAGAGAGAGGGTGATTTCCTATTTTAGAAGCATTCACTCATGTACATAGGGAAGGTACATGGGGATGCAGAGGATGCGAGAGAGCACAATATTTTACAAAGTTAACACACATGTTCCGCAATCGACATGCCACCATTATGGTTCGGCTGATGATGGAGGACAGACGGTAGTACCAGTCAGACTCCCTTGGAGGCTGCTACACCAATCATCAAGTGACAATGGTTGCAATTCCAATGGAGACGACAACTTGTTGCTCCTCCCCAAGTGGACTGCGACGTCTTTGTTGTTGCCCCAGAGTGAGCGGCATTTGCAGTGGCTGTAGCAACTAGTTGCTACCTACGATCGGTAGCAACTTGGCGTCTACGGCCACTGGCATGTGCCTAACGTGGGTTGTTGCCTAATCGGCGGCGTTCAGCTGCTGTCGGCAACCGGCTATTGTGGCGGGAGAGAGGGAAGGGGAGAAAGGTGGGTGGAAAAGGGAGAGGAGAGGAGAGAGGGGTGGTCGGCGACAGTCTTTAGGTGTGTTGTTGCTCGGCTGTTGTTGCTCTTTAAACCCTTGGGTTTTTAGAAGTACAATGTGAGAGACTTGGACAGCAATCTTATAATGATAAATGGAGTACAATGAGTCCAGGTACAATATCATAAGGAACATAATATGATAAACTAGACTGACATTAATGGGCTTAAGTAGGAGAGGCCCATTAATCCTAATAAGATACAACTACTTATTATAATAGCACTATTGATTATTTAAATTTGCTTTAGCATAGGGTTACACAATGTGTGTACCCTTGTATATATAATAGCAGAACATTTACAGAGAGGTCCATATATAAAAGTAAATTAACAAAACACTAAATAAAGACATATATATATATATTAACACTCCCCCTCAAGTTGGAGCATAGATGTCAATCATGCCCAACTTGTCCACCAGAGAACAGAAGTGCTTCTTCGCCAGCAGCTTTGTAAATATTCCATGAAGTATGCCATAGTTGTCGAAGGACCAAGGAAGTAGCATAGCCAAATGTCACAGTTGCTACATGTACAACAATACTATTGCAACATTGTAGCTAGTAGGGAATGATCTTGGAATTAGCTACAAAAAGTTCTTTCATTTCTTGCGTAGTTATCATGGGAAGAAAAGGTGCATCTCAAGGCTGTAAAGGCGTACACCTTGAGGCGAGGCGGCCTCTAATGCACCATGAGGCATGCGCCTCACTGTCCAGGTAAGAGGCGTGCGCCTCCTTTTGGCCAGGCGTAAAAAGGCGTTAGGGGTTTCCGAGGCATAAGCCTCAATTCAGACCTCAATTTAAGCCTAAAAGGCACATGTATAATGTGTATATATGTGTAAATATACATACATATATATATATATATATATTGTAAAGAATAAAGATTAGATTGAATGCAATGGGATGAATACAAGACTGGACGCCCTCTCCTTTATATAGGAGAGGGGAGACGCCCTAAGACTTAGGATGCAAGTAATCTAAACCAATGTTTTCATAACCGAATCGGTGGTCGGACCGGTAGTGACTCAGACCGGATTGAGTCGGGTCCAACCAGAGTGGTTGAACCGATTGGACAGGAAATGATGTCAGCATGACATAAAAAAAATTTGAACCGCAAAAACCGAATCGGTCACCATGATAAAAGGCAATTAGCGGTCGGTTCGGTCAAACTTGTTGAACCGGCATATTATATATATATATATATATATATAGAGAGAGAGAGAGAGAGAGAGTCAGGCTAGAATACACTCGAGTGTACAGATTGCATGAATACACTCAAGTGTGTTTGCATATCAAGACTATTTTTTCCAAAATGTAAACCATTGATCTTCACCGTCATACTATAACTAGGCTACATACAAATTTTGAGCCCATTTGGATGAGTGTAAGTCACTCATCCAAGGGCAACAAAATCGACACGCGAAACTAATTTGAAATTCATAATTTTTGCGGTCTTCATAACATGAGCTATACATATCCAAATGTGCTCAAATTTTGCGTATGAGTTGTTCACGAGATGTTTAATAAGATCAACGGATTAGATTTTCAAAAAAAATATTGCATCATGAAAAAACTACTTGAGTGTATTCCGCTCCGGATACACTCGAGTGTATTCTAGCCTGACTCTATATATATATATAAATATAGTTTGTTTATATATACATATATATCATATCAATATTAATATATATATATATATATATTTGAACATATATACATTGTACATACATACATATACATACACACACACACACATATATATATGGGATTAAGAGAGAAAGATTATATATATATATATAGTGGAGTGGAAGGAATTAGGAGACGAAGAATCCACTGGGAATGAATGGGAAGATAGAAAAATTAGAAGAAAGGATTTTTTGGTTAGACGCATGGAATTAGCTAAACATTTTATTCGAACAAATGTAGAACCAGAGCGGATGGTTTTGTGTCTATTACCAGTTCTTCCCCCCGAGTTAAGACCCATCATTTAGATAGATGGGGGTAAATTAATGAGTTCAGATATCTAAATTTCACCCTTTTAGATACTTTTTCAAACTCATTGTCGATACTAGGTAGCAGTCCCAAATTTGTATCTATATTTTATGATATTATGCATGGATCGGGTGAGTTTGAAGAGAAAGGGGGTGGATTTTGCTAACTGGCTGTGAACATGGGAATTGTGTTACCGAGCAGAATGGCAGAGAGTTTCAAGTTTGGGTGAAACCATAGGTGAAAGACAGCCTACAATATTTGATCTATCAAATCGATTCATCGTCGAGAATTGAATAATATAACATAGAAAGGTCCTTTATCCATACCAAATAAGAATGGGATTCCCGGTCCAATAAAATAAAAGAATAATCCCGTTCATTGAATTTCTCTTTCCACTCTTGATTTTCTTTTCTATAATCAAAT